>OY728121.1:296624920-297975564 GCA_963277665.1 Viscum album
AAGTGTCATGTTTTACAAATAATGTTTATATAGGTGAAAAGTATTTATTTTTGAAAATGATTTCATATGTTACAAGTATTCATCGATTAATGTTTTCTATCCTTATTTTTATATCCATTACTGAGATTTTTTTCCCATCTAATATTTTTAAATGATTTTCAATGGTTATAAGGATGTGTAATACAAATAAGGAAGACAAGATAAATTCAATGAAGTTGTGTCGATGAAAACATGTTTTATTTAAAAATTATTATTTTTTGGAAGAAATTGATATTTTTTATATATTATCCGCTCAATGTTATTGTGGAATGATATGTATGTGTTATATCCCATTTATTTAAAACTATAAACATTAATATATCCTCATTGTGAAAGGATGTGAGTCTATTACTAAAATTCAAATTTATATAATGTAATAAGGTTGAGACTATATTGTTGGTATCAGATGATGATTTAGATAACATTAGGTGTTAGGATGATGTTATAAAAAAACATACATGGATTTTAATCAATGGTAAATATGAACTGTTATTGGATTTAAATATTACCATTTATTGCATATAAAATATTTTTGTTTAGATTTGTTTTTTTTTCAAAATAAAAAGTGAATATAAAGTGGAATTGAACCGACAATATGATATCCTCCTGAATCTACAAACCAGAATACTAGGGATTGGAAATGGGAAGTTTGAGATATAAATGGATAAATTGACACTATAAAAAAATAGTGATGTAATCAATGCAAGAGAACAAATAGAGGTACCCCAAATGAGCATGATGATCATAGAACATTTTATGATAACACAAGCACATTATTTTAGTAGTTATTCTAACCAAATAGGGGATTAAAGATGTATTATATCCGTTGAAACGATAACTGATGTAATGGGATATTCACATAATCAAATGGAAACTCTTTCCATTTATAATTTTGTAGGTGAAGCTGATCAGTGATGGTTTATGGTTGATAATATATTGGATTGAGAGGATAATACTGCTTTATAATTGGATTATTATAAAAGTATTTTCCTTGAAATATATTTTACAATGTAAGTTTGACATCAAATAGAGAAAGAATTACTTGAATTATGTTAGAATAGTAATGATTTATAGGCTGTGTATGATGATAAATTCACCCAACTAGAGAGGAATACTCCAAATCATATTCTAGACCATGATTGAAAAATAAAATGAATTTATTTAAGATTAAACACAAGGTATCAAAGGGAGTTGGCCTCCCATGAATTCAATGTAATGAGAATCATCTCAAAAGTGTTGAGTGGGTAGATATGGAGTATTCTGATGATCACATGCACTTTGAAAACAAGGATATGAAGCATTCCAATTGGAAAACACTGGGTAAGAATCAATTAATGAAATATTATGGTTAGAAAATCCAGTTTCTATGTTGTGAAATGCATGGTATGAAGCACCATCTGGAATGACTTATCAAAATGGGGATATGTTTCTAAAGTGGTACATTCGGACATATGGTTCGAAATTGTAATAAAAATGATCATAAGACCAATCCTGATAAGAAAACAATAAAATGTTTTAAATATGGTGAGATTGGTCGTTAGGAAAATTCTTCCCAAAGAGATATCTGAATGATTGAAAGAAGACCGATTATATGAAGAACTGTGTAATGATATACTTTTTAACTATGTCAGCAGATGACATGCAATCCATTAAATTTTTATGAGGTACCATTTTTACTCAATTATTTCTAATGTTTTATTGATATAGTGTCTAAAAATTCCATAATTTCTGATAAATATTTGGTGTAATTGGACGTATCACCTAAATAAAAGAGAACAACACTTATTTTTAACAAACCATGGGAAAATATTATAGAAAATGAGAATTATAATAATCTTTCTAGTTTGGTATGTCGAAATACATTATATGAAATCTTTATTGTTTTTTCCTAAGTATATTTTGATGATATTATAGTAATGGATTAGATTTCTATTTTTCATGAAATGATTGACTATAGAGTTAAAGAATTTTTTTTTCAAAGTATGATTTCTATTTTTATACAATAATAAACCCAATCAATTGATAAAATATCAGGATGCTAAGAAACTATTGAAAAAAAAGAAATTAAATTTTTATTCTCATATTGATAACATAATATATCACTATTTATATTAATGATGTGCCTGTGTTAAATTAAATACATGATGTTTTTTGTGATGAGTAATCAACTGTCACACCTATCAATATGTCGAATTCAGAATGGAATTACTTCCTATTGCTAAGCTAATTTCAAAACCCCTTCTTCAAATGGATCAAATGGAACTATTACAGATGAAAAATATTTTTTTTGGAATTTCTATTTAATGGATTCATTTATCATAGATCTTAACCCCATGGTTCCCTTATTTTGTTCATTAAAAAGAAATACGTCTCAATGAGACATTTCATTAACTATATACACTTTAATAACATCACTATTAAATCAATGATCTTTTCCCAAAAATCGATGGCTTGTTTGATCAGCTCTATGAATCGTAGTACTCTTTTAATATTGATAGGAGATCCAGATATCATCAGCTAAATATGAAGGAGGATGTCATCCCCAAAATAGATCTTTGTACAAGTTATGGGCATTATGGGTTTTTTATTGTGTTTGGGTTAACTACTACACCATCTGTATTCATGGATCTTATTAATAGAAAATTTCACGTGTTATTGGATATGTTTGTGGTTTTATTTTTTAATGAATTTTTTTTGTTTTCTAAAAGTGAAGTGAAAAATGAAAAACGTCAATGGGATGTTATGAAAACATTAATGGATAATAAAATATATAGAAAATTCAAAAAGTGTTATTTTTTGTTTTATAAGATTTCCATTCATGGGAACATTTTAAATATGGATTGAATATTATTTTATCATACCCAAAAAAAAGTGGCTGATTAATGGACACGACCTATAAATGGTATAATGATTCATAGTATTCATGGTTAAGTAGGTTATTATCGATATCTTGGTAAGAACATTGCATGATTATCTAGACTGTTAAATAAATTGACATGAAAATGGGTTAAATTTATTTAAACTGATGCATTTGATGTTTTTTAGGAATTAAATAATATATCAGTGAATGATCTAGTTTTTGCCTTGCTATTATGTATTGGTTTTTTTTCTATATACAGGGATGAATCATTATAGGATCTTGGTTGTGTATTGATGTATAATTATAAGGTAATTTCTTTTTATTTAAAAAAATGAAAACCTCATGAGTTAAATTATATCGCATAGGATTTTAAATGGGAAGCTGTGATTTTTTCATTGAAAATTTGGTGGCATCATTTATTAAAGTCCAAATGTCAAATATATACTCACCATCAAATTTTGAACAATATATAGATTAAGAAAGAATAAAAAATTAGGTAATGAATATATATTTATTTGATTAATTTATATTATTTCACGATCAATTATCTTACATGAAAAGAAAAAAATGACATATTCATTGAGTCAAAAATATCATGCATCATTAACCATGGTCCATTTGGATAATGATACTAGAATTAATGATTTGTTGAATTTCATCATGGATGTTTTTGGTTCATGAACTATGTTTATTTTTTTAGGCATTATTATAGTAATTATTATCATACCGAAATAAGGAAGCATAGAAATAATATCACATGCTATTAAAAATGGTTGAGTTGTTTAAAATGGATATGTTTAAAATATTTAACATTGATAAAGATTGTGTTTTATGATTTGAAAACGGTTTTCTATGCCCTGTAATTCATAGATTAGGAAATAATTATAATGTGAATATCACCAGTCTCTATTTTATGTTCATCATGGAGTTCATATGATGTAAAAATTCAACCAAGAGTATTACTGGCGGGATTGAATGAGAAGATATATTGAAGATTTTAATGTGAAATGTTTGACATTTCAACATGTTAAAGAAGAAGAGATGTTACAAAAGGGTGTCCTTCATCCACTTCCTATTCCAGAGTTGAAATGGGAGAAATTATAAATGGAATTCATGGTGGGATTACATAAATAATCTCTAGTTAACAATGTGATCTATTTTGTTGTTGATCGGATGACTATATTATCACATTCTCTTTATTTTCGAGATATAATGTATTTGGATCAGCTATCTTCAGTGTACATCAAACAGATTGTTATGTTATATTGGGTTCTTATTTCAATTGTATAAGATCAGGATCCTAGGTTAATTTTCAAATTTTGGAAGGTCCTTTAGAAGATGCTGGGCACAAAATTAAATTTCAGCACACCCTTTCATCATCAATCAGATGGGCAGTCTGAAAGAGTGATTCTTACATTGAAGGATATATATCTAGCTTGTTCGATGGACTCCTAGGGAGGTTGATATCAACATCATTCTTTAGTTTTTTTATATTATAATAACATTTTTCTTCCAGTTTATAGGTGTGTCATGTTGAGGAATTTTATGGGAGTCCTTTGGAACACTATCTTTTTGGGATGACGTTGGGGAAAGGATGATTATGGGAACAGAATTAGTAGTGGAAGTGGTTGAGAAAGTGATGATAATACAACAAAACCCGAGGAAAGCATAGTGTAGGAAGAAATTTTATGCACAAAAATTGATAAAATACTTTTTTGAGGAAGGTGTGTGTGTTTATTTCTGAATCTCACCATGGATACGTGTTACGATTTTTGATGAAAATGGAAAAAATAATTCCATGGTTCATTAGACATTAAAAAATTTTGGTGAATGGTGTCACAGTCACCTACTGTGTATCTTTGCCTCTATGTTTATCTGAGGCACACAATGTTTTTTATGTTTCTATCTCATTAATGTAAGCAACATATTCATCTCATGTCTTGATCCTAGATGTAGTTCACTTGGAAGAGAACGTTTGTTATGATGATATAAAAGTTTAGATACTTGAGTGATTGGGAAAATATTTTCACAATATGGAAATCCACTAGGTAACATGTTTTTCAGTGAAACCGCATAGATGATGAAGGAACATGGGAGGATAAAAATGAAACGATTAAAGGTTCCCTCACTTGTTCAATGAGTAAATTAAATTGTGAGGACATAATTTTCAATAGGTGGGGATAATGTAACACACCAATGGTTTAAAAATTAATTGAAATTATTTAAAATTTATTTTAATTAAGTCATTATAAATTTACATTAAACATAATTTTTTCACTTATATTTTTAGAATCTCAAATAACAATCATCTATGATTATTATAAGTATGTTATATAGAGTCATATGAAACCGTTGTGATTTTTGGTGAATAGTAACAAACCCATATAAATGGTATTATGAAGTGTAATATGACCCATATGAATACTAAACTGTATTATTTTTTTATTTTTTAAAGTCATTAAGATAATGATATATTGATTAATTTATCAAGGAGATATAAAAAGAGTTATAGTTTTAAAAGTATAAATAAATAAATAAAGTATGATTTTGTTGAAAAATTAAATTAATAATATATAGCAACTTATTTTATAAAAATAGAGTTCATTTTTGAATTATATACATCGTGAAATGGTTATGGTGAATATTTGAAGAATTTCGGAAATTTTTTAATATTTAACGAAAAGTAAAATATTGTAAATAACGATAAATGTGAAAAACATGTTTTACTACATCATTGGGGATTCAAGGATAATTTAAGCCAACTTTGTTCGAAATTAATAGAAATTATAACTATTTTGGTCAAAAGAATCAAGACTATTTAAATTATTGAGATGAAATATTGAAATAATTTTTAAAATAATGTAAATCCCTCTTCTCCTCAACTATGAATACCACCCTTATTCCCCTATTCATCTCAAACCTCTCAATCCTTGAATATTGTAAATCGTAATAGAAAAATTTTCCAATACATTCAACTAATTTTTTTCCAAACAGAATTTGTAAAAATAAAAAAACAAATCACTGTAGTTACTGTCAAAATAGGATTATTAGGGTGTAAACTAAAACAATAAGGTTTACATTGACCTTTAAACATTAATAATAACAATATCTTGGGAATATATTGATCAAATATTCTCTATTTTAAAATAATTTTCCACAATTGATCCTTGTGGGATGTTAATTTTTTTAGTAAAAAGTATTATTTTAATTCATTCCATGCATGTCCTTTACCCAAGTTATAAAAGGCCGCCCCTTATCCGCATCACTCATAATGAACCATTTGGATATGAGAATTCCGAAAAATAATCTCTCAATACCACCCTCCAAATATTTTATAGGCATTATTGCCATTACTAATCAAATCTATGATGGATTTTAGATAAAAATAAAGAGTTTCTTCGATGGAGATGTATTGTTTCAAACTATTACATTTCATTTTATTCTTATTATAACCCCGTAAAATGATGTATAAATATGATAATTTAATAATAATATTATATAATAAACTATGATATGATTTTTTTCAATAACCCATATCCATCTCCACCTCCATCAGATGTGAAAATAAATCATCAAACATGTGTAAGAAATATTACCACATCGCAAGCCAATGTAATAAATTTTCCATCACTACCAATAAAGAATAAATATAATAACATATTTAAAATATTTATATGATATTTATGAAATTATTATAGTTTTAATATTGATTAATGACATATTATTTCAGACACTGAATTCTATGGGGGATATGATTACGTTTCTCGTGTGTACAGTAGGCTACCACCTTATAATTTGATGTGATTTGTAAAGACCCTGATTTTCCATGTAATTTTTTTTAATAATATGGAATTATTGAGAGTCTGCAAAAATAGATGGTGCATGATTCTGTGGTCCAGTGTGCCCAAAATAAATTTCAGAACATTTTTATGATAGTTTCAGTAAACGCACAATGGCGTTTTCAGATTTTTGAACTGGGGCTCGGATAAACCATTTGAGAGAACCATTTAATCAATAGTGCCAATATTCAATTAAGGGAAGCTTCACATTAACCGTAGTAGGACAGGAGAAAATGATAGTTTTCATGTCATTAAAAAATAAAATAAATTAACAATTTTAATTTATTCCTCTATTTTTCTTTTCGTCCAACGGACGAGCAGTAGTGGCGATACCAACGACATGTCAATTAATTAAATGGCTTGAATCTGCTTTTTTTGTAACCGCACCATTCGATTTTGGAAGATTCAATAATTAAATGAACCACATTAATTCCATAGGTGTCACTACCCTTCACCTCTCCTTTTTATATGGAGCTCCGGGTGGAGAGTATGCACGACCTCACCAAGGGACAATTTTTTGGAAAAGTGCCACGATGCCAACCACATTGAGCATGAGACCATTTTCAGCGAGAGGTGACGAGAACTACCCAATCATAAAACAATTACAATGATGAAGGAGGTTCCATTGATCGTCGTCAGCGAACATCTCTTCCAGGTAAGGTATTGTTTAAATGTTATTTTTGATGTTTTACCCTGTTTCTGCTTGCTATCACATTAATGAGTATGGCATGGGCTAAAAGAACAACTCCAGGACACTCCAATTCATTGCTCATGTTTTGTTTTTTGTGGAAGGATTCCTCAGACCGACTGCATCATGAAATAGTAGGGTACACAATGATGATGGCAGTGAAGGAGAGTCGTAGGCACAGACAACCCCAAGAACGGACCACCAGAGCAGGTCAGGTGGCCCGCAGAAGAAATTATTGGTGCGCCGTGTTAACGGTGGCCATAAGAGTCCTGTGGAAACAAGTCATTGGTGGTGGAATGCCGCACACGATGATGTACCGTTGCGGCCGATGGAGGTCTGCATGAGCTGGTTGTGCGGTCTAAGGGTGGCATGAAGCTGCCGCAACCAACAGTCTGTGGAAGAAGGGGGGAAGACGCAACCAGTAGTCCATGGCAGGAAGGGGGAGTGTGGCCCTAAATTGCACCATGTTGGCGGAGTCTGGTCAGCCAAATGAAAAACCGTTCATGAAGTGGGGAAGAACCCATATAGCTGGAGAAATGACCCTATAACCGCCTAACCACTGGGACACAATGGTCCACATTCTGGTGAACCGATCCAGACGCAGGACGGACCCACCAGTGGGCCAGGCTGGGCACATATCCCAGGAGGCTAGAGTGGGTGGGCTGAGCCCCACCTAGTGGGATGATAGAACTACTTCCAGGGCCCTTGAACTGAACAGGGCCAACTCGGACGAGCTGGACCTCGTGAACCTGGCCGATCCTTAATAGGCCAGACCTAGGCAGGGTCAAGTAGACCCCAAGACCCGTTTTGTCAGGCTGGTCTAACCGAGTCGAATCGGGATATGACCCCACCAGTCCTAGAAAAAAGAAACGCTCATAATTGATGAAACGAGTGTCCATTAAACAGGTCATATATGGAGATGGGATCCCTTTTTGGGAGCTCTCCCTTGGGCATATTCTTGTGGGCCCGACCGAGCCAGGCTAGACCGAGGTGCGATCACCCATGTATCATGGAAAGGTATGTAACTACTAGAACAAGAATTGAAATGATGCACCATCTATAGAATAAGGATCATTGTGACATGTAAGTCCTTTGGAAGAACTCTAAGTGAGTTTTGACATAGTTTGTGGGCGACCTGGGTTGGATCATTCTTAAATCTAACTGAACCCTTATTACAGAAATTCCCATATCTCCTAGACGAGGCATCCGATCGACGTGTCTTCTGTTACATTGGTACACTATGATGGTTTAATACCCTGGGTATGATTTTATATGGACTTAGTACCAGTAGAAATATGCTCTACGGATTGAGAGGCAGCTCTACCAGAATCAAGTGAGCTGTGTGAAGGAATCTTCTTGGTGGATATCAACTGAAGAGAGACCCTATGAGGATCAGCAATGCAGCGACCATGTATGAATCAACATATTATAGACCCTCCGTCGATCTTAATCACAACATCCATGTGTGGATGAAAATCTTTGCGACCTTGTATGGATCATTATCATAATGACCATGTGTGGATCAACATCATGGTGACCCTCTGGGGATCAAAATGATAGTTAATTTGTGTGGATCACCAGTGCGCGACTCGATGAGTACTATCCTTAGAGCATCCCGTCGGGTATGAATGACACAAAACACTATCTAAATCGATAATGGAACAAATTATTAATGGTTTAGTTGG
The DNA here is from genome assembly GCA_963277665.1 of Viscum album. Lineage (NCBI taxonomy): Eukaryota > Viridiplantae > Streptophyta > Magnoliopsida > Santalales > Viscaceae > Viscum > Viscum album. Next base: position 296,634,032 of record OY728121.1, read on the forward strand.
GAAACTACATAATCAGATAAAATGTAATAGCTTATGACTGATAGTCTTCAATCGAGATCATTGAGTTTTATACCTGGTGTGAGTGGACTATTGCTTTGTTATTTAAGATTGAGTTATTGCATTGTGGTTGTCCCTTTTCTGAACTACGGGATCCATTCGGGGGATTCATAGTCCCTACTAGGTAATTTTATACTTGCCCCTGTGTAACAACCCGATATTTTATGATAAGTATTCCTTTTAATTTATTTGATGTCATTTTTTTATGCTACAACAAGATTATCTTGTGCTATACGCAACACCGTATTAGCTTTCAATATACGCAACACTATTCTTAGATTGTGTTACACACAATTTCAAGTTCGTTTGATAATAGTCATTCTACACAACATTGAGTATATATATATATATTCAATGTATAAATAATAAAATGGTTGGATTATGTTATAACGAAACAATAAAATAGTTTTTCACTATACGCAACCCTGACTTGGCTTGCATTACACGCAATTGTGACCTTCTTCGATAGCATGTGTTGTACATAATACCGGGTTTTACTAAATAACCATATATTATTATAATATTATTATGAACTAGCCGTTATGAATATTATTAACTAAAATTTTAATTTTATAACATTATTATTCGTCATACACATTTTCTAGAACACGGTGTAAGAACAAAATAAATTTTTCTGGTAAAATAAGTGTTTTTCAAAAAATGCAGTTTTGCCGCCTTTTGATGGAGCACCCACATTAAATCTAGTTTTTTACATGTTTATAAGTTCAATTTTACAAAATAAAATTATTCCTTGGAATCAGGACATAAAATTTTACCTTGGATAAAATTTTCATATTATTCTGATAACTTTCATATTTTAATGAATAGTAAAAACATGCTATATTTTAATTAAAAACATCTTTTTTCATTGTAATAACTTATGTGGTTAAATTATAATATTGAATGGTTTTAAAGTATAAATAGAATATTTTTTTACCATTTAATATAATGTATGTCATTATCATTGATTTTACCATTAATTCGTACGTTAAATCAATTCAATCTTTTGCAATGTTTTTAAGAAAACCTCGTTTTCTTTCAACAATGAGATTACTTTTAGTTTAATTTCGGCAACTTTTGTGTATTTAATTTGGAAAAATGGATTCAATATTTGGAATCAGTGGGTCCAAATTATGTTAATAATCTAATTTTTATTTTTGGTAATTTTGAAAAATAACTATGGTAAATTTTATTTACCATAGTTAAAGGTAAATCAGGTAATTAAGGGTAAATATAATATTATAAAATTACCATAAAACATGCCAAAATACTATTGGATGGCTAAAAGTTAATCCATATCACTTAAGGGACGGATTAGATTCATTTTATGGACTTTTTACCATGAAAATAATTTAATTATTATTAAAACCAAAGAAAGTGACAACATGTCACTCTCTTAAATCCTATAAGAATAATAATTTTAATTTAGTGATAAACATCATAAAATATAGAACATGAATAGTATCAAGAAATCTAATAAAATTATCTACATCATGATAATTTATTAAGAATTTTTAGGGATTAAATAACTGTCATTAATGGTTATACATTAATGATGCAGAAATTTTTTTTTAAGTGAAAAATCATTAATATAGTTTTTATTAAAATAATAATATCCATTAAAAGGCCCAAAAACCTGACCAAAACATATTTTTAGTGTATCTATATACCATAATCATCTAATTACCTAATATATAACCATTTGGAATCTTATAAAAGTGACTATGACACTTTTATTATTTTATTTTAAATGATGCCAAAGTTGTTACCTTTATAATTTAATAAATATAACAATTTAAATATTGTGATTTTAAGATGATAAATTCTAGTAAAAGTATTATTGTGAAAGGTAATAGATTTATATTCATCATAGGATTTTATTTGTAATTTTTATGAAACAAATAAGTATATTAAATAATTATACAAAAATGTTTTAGTAATTATTTTATTAAGAGATAAACAAAATAAATGGTATTAAAAATAATAAAATAAATAGTATATGAATATTGTCAAAATAGACACTATTGTTATTTTATAAAAATAACATATTAGAAATTTTTTTAAAAATCACAAAAATATTTACCAATTATAAATTTAAATTTATATGGTAGAAAATGTGATAAAGTATCCAATTATGGACAATTCATAGCATATATGTAATTATTTGTTATAATTTAAAATTTAGAATGCTATTACCACAAATAAAATTAAATTGATTAAATAAGGATAAATCAAGTTGATAATGTTTAAAATAAATACCTAACATGACTAAATTTGATTCGTTGATGATATTACAACCCTATCTCATCTAATATTTGGATATGAGTCATTTTTGGAGGTTTTTAAGTTGGGTTAGATTTATTATAAATTAATATTTTCAAGATTTCCAAAGGTGCCCCACTCCTCCCTTATAAAAGGGCACCTCCTCCCTCTCTTCTTCACATCACTTTGAGCTTTCATGCTCGGCCAAAACTTGAAAAATTATCTTCTCCACTTCCCTAAAACATCCTTGAGGTCATGTTCTTATTCAAATTCAAATTTTAGTTCCCTAATAGGAGGTCACAAAGAGGCGCTTCAAAGAAGAGGTAATGTCCGTTACCGATTCTTTCAACTCTATTTCTTCTTTCACTTCTATTTTTTTTATTATGAGGTAATAACATCAGTATCAATTATATACTGCTATGTTATTATAAGTAAGAAACAACCATATTTCACCATCTATCCATCCAATGGAAAACGAAATCACCGTATGTGCGTACGTACGGACTACCGTCTCCATGACGCGATGAGATTCACTCTCCATTTTAACCATTCATTAATGATTATAAATTATATATAATGAATAATAATGAAATATATTACATAATAATGATACTGGTTTTTTGTATATATATATATGTATGTCATTTACTTAATTCCATTCAATTCAAAAGGGAAACGAAAACAGCATTCATGCGTATGTACGGTCTACCGTCTCCATGAACGGTGTATTTCATTCCTTTTTATCGATATATAATATATATGTATATGATGAATATATATTATATATAAATCATGATTTACATTCTGGAATTTTGTAAATCAGGATATAAGTAATAATATCAAGAACGACAAGTCGAAACACATACAATAAATGAAATTATTTTACCCAAAACGCTGCTTTAAAATGGAATTTACAAAAGAACGGGTAATATAAAGTCATAAGTGAAACATATATGATATCATAACAATGAATATGATTCTGTAATAAGTCAATGACATTATTTAAATAATTATACAGGAGGATAGGATACATACGAAGCATATCAGACCTTAGGTAAGGGATAAATTTTGAAAATCTCATTTTTATCCGAGATTACTTATTCGTAAGTATTTACTGGGGTTATTACTATCATCCTTGTCCATGTTTTATAAAAGTATACTCATGTATGTTTAAAGTCCTTTTTACACATTTTTGACTTTTAATACATATTATGTAAGGAATCTTTCTTTTTTTCCTTTTTTTACGTTACGAGGTACTTTTTGACTTTTCCGGCAAAAGTATGAGAAGAATGTTTTTTAACTTATAAGGCATGAACGAATTTTTATGGTTTTATAATGACTTATTTTCATAAAGCTTCCTAAAAATTATTTCATGACTATAATCAACAAAATACTTTTCTTTTAAAATTGCATGAAATTTTTTGAAAAGAAAATGATTTTGAAGAAGATATGATATTTTTCTCAAGAATTCATTTCATGTGTTTTATCAAAACCATTTTCCCTCTAAGATGACATTATTTCATATGTGTATGTTTCATGTTTAATGTCTCTATTATCTACATGGTTTCACTTTTCTTATGATGAAATATCCATTTGTTTTATATGGATTATGTGACGATGGGATGATGTTTATGACACCCATTTTATTCTTTGGGTTATGATGAATGTTCTATGTTTATTTTGTGGCACAAGTAAGAATGATTTAATTATGAGATTGGTGGGACCTATATCTCCCTCCAATGCATTGGGTAAAGATATATATCTCATGAGATATACATTGCTAGAACGGTAAGTTAATCCAGTTCAGTATTACAGGACTGGAACGAGGAGTGAACTCGATTCAGAAAGGGACTTTGTCCACTAAGATGGTCTTCACAACAATGCCTTGGCTACTATGGAAATCATTACACGTGCTTAATGGATTCCACAATTACATGTTTTATTCCCATGCTATTTTATCATGGTTTATGTTCCATTATGATCTATGCCTTACGTACTTCCATGTTTTATGTCATTGCTCAAGATTTTGATGTTTAAACATTTTGTTCATGTTTTTACGTTCAAATGTATATGTATGTTTTATTTTAACCATGCTTACCCTTACTGAGAATTTTTGCTCACCCTTTTTATGTTTTATTTTCCCCCAGGATCAATATAAAGGTTTTAGGTAAGGAAACAAAAAGTGGATGATCTTTATGGGAGATGTTGAAGATCATTCACCACGATTAGAAGATTACGTTCCAAGTTTCCAAAGACACTAAACTATTACGGTCCTTGTGTGTCTATTTTTTTATGTATTAAGTATTCAGCGAAAGTAATGTAATTTCCATGTACGTCAACTTTCGGGTCTCTACAGTTGGTATCAGAGGAACGGCTTAGTCAACCTTTGGAAACTAGGATGCGAAAACGTTAGTGAGATCCCTAGAGAAATTTCTACGTTATGTCTCGGGATGTACCTAAGGATAAGTATATATATAGGATATAGTCCTAGAACTACGGTAACAATCTTATAATTGAACCTAAGATATTAGATATTGGGGGTGCTCCCCCTTTACTATGTTGTTTTCCCTAGCATGATTTTTTCCTCTCACACTATTCTTTTTGGGTTTTAGAAAATGGCTGGAAACAGGAAGATTCATGATATTGTAGGATATGATGGACAATGTATTGATATTCTTCATGAGAAACCAAATGAAATGGGATTTGGAAGTCCAAACATCATTATTATGCCTAATCAGCAATCTCATAATATGATCAATAATCTAAACGTTGGTAAGTTTCCTGACTCAGATAATAAGAGAAAGATGGAGTTTCATGTTGATCATAGAGGAAAGAATGTTCAATTTTCCTCATGTAAATCATGTGGAAAGAGTCATCGGGGAGATTGTTTCAAGGGAACAGGAAGATTCATTGGGTGTGGAAAAGAAGGACCCAAAGCCAGTAAGTGCAAAGTAAAAGGTTCAGTTAACACCATGGACAAGGATAATGGTATTGCTACGACATCAAAAATTATTAGATGTTTTAAATGTGGAATGTACGGGAATTATGAAAACCAATGCCCTAAGGGAAAGTCTCATGAAGAGAATCAGTATGGCCGTATGGGTAGTATTTATGTTGATGATAATGAAGAGACTATAAATGATATGTGAGATGAATGAATTGTTGAAGCTCGGTCAATTGTTTAAGAAGGTAGTGGAATGATTACATGTTTATCAAGTGTAATGTTGTATAAGTACTCTCATGGTACTATGGAATAAAGAGACATCTAAATATTGTTGCACTGTTGTCTTTCATTATGTTTTGAAAGTATAAGATGAATGGTACCAGTGACCATGAAAGGTTATTCAGCTATTTTTGGAAAGTAGATGATATGCGCATAATGAAGGGATAAGGAGAAAAATAAATGTTTGATATTATTCATGAGCTCATGACTAATATAAGGAGAAGTTCATGTCATGGTTTGAGTATATAGAATTTTTGGATTTTGGTATATGGAAAGAGTTAACTTTTGATAGCATTAATGTTTTCACTAAGGTTTAATGGGTATTCTTTTTTGAGGAGAATACATGATTAAGGTATTCACAAGATTGGAATGTGACCAACAGGATATATGTGGGATAAATGATGGTATTCACATGCTTGGATGATGACATTTCAAGTAATCGTTTTCTTTATACTATAAGCTTGGACCGAATTATTTTAGATACGCCTAATGATTGGAATTGATAGAACATTTTTCGATATTATTGATGGGATGTTATAGTAATAGAAAAAGGACAACCCGCAGGATGGGCGAAAACCCATCGTTTCGGACAAGGCTGTGTGAATCGAACCCACAACTGAAGTGCGACTGGCCTTTATCGCCTAGCACTGGCTTATAGGAAGTCCCTGTTTATTAGAAACTAGTTTTATTATATTAAGCAGTATGATATATGAATTATAAGTTCATTTTTTGAATCGTATATGATTAACCTCACCATAGATGGACTTATGTATATTTGATAACTTTTGCTAATCTTTTGTTTGAAATAGATGGAATGACCCATCGTTCTATCAAATGATCTATTAACACTTCATGAATAACAAATTCAACTTAATTTCTTTAAAAGATGAAGTGGAAAATTGTTCAAAGCACGAACAACAGTGAGATTGTACCAAAATCAAGAAAATATTTCTTCTAATTGGAAAAATTTCAACTTTAGGGAAATGATATTGAAAACCAAAAATGTAGTCCTAGTGATCTTATATCTGATGAATCATATGGTACTTTATACCATCACAAATATATGGATTTTTGACTGATGGCTTTTTCATATCCATGTTCTCTACCACTCTCCATCATAACTTGATGGTTAGATTTTTCTTCCATATTCAAATTTTCACCTATGTTCTCCTACGTGGAAACCCAGTGGTGAGTTAATTTGGGTAACTTTTACGTTTCATACTTTAGTTTTTAAAGCCATGTTTTGGTATTCCTTTTTACAATGTGGTTTTCTATAAATAGTAAACCATTTATAACCCTGACGAATTTCGAGGGCAAAATTCATTTTAAGGGGGGTATAATGTAACAACCCGATATTTTATGATACGTATTCCTTTTAATTTATTTGATGTCATGTGTTTTATGCTACAACAAGATTATCTTGCGCTATACGCAACACCGTATTATCTTGCAGTATAAGCAACACTATTCATAGATTGTGTTACACACAATTTCAAGTTCGTTTGATAATCATCATTCTACACAACATTGAGTATATATATATATATTCAATGTATAAATAAAAAAATGGTTGGATTCTATTATAACGGAACAATAAAGGAGTCTTGCACTATACGCAACCCTGACTTGGCTTGCATTACACGCAATCACGACCTTCTTCGATAGCGTGTGTTGTACGCAAAACTGGGTTTTACTAAACAACCATATATTATTATTATATTATTATGAACTAGCCGTTATGAGTAGTATTTACTAAAATTTGAATTTTATAACATTATTATTCATCATACACATTTTCTAGAACATGGTGTAAGAACAAAATAAATTTTTCGGGTAAAATAAGTATTTTTAAAAAAATGCAGTTTTGCCGCCTTTTGATGGCGCACCCACTTTAAATATAGTTTTTGACATGTTTATAAGTTCAATTTTACAAAACAAAATTATTCATTGGAATCAGGATATAAAATTTTACCTTGGATAAATTTTTCATATTATTTTGATAACTTTAATTTTTTAATGAATAGTAAAAACACGCTATATTTTAATTAAAAACAACTTTTTTCATCGTAATGACTTATGTGGTTAAATTATAATATTTAATGGTTTTAGAGTATAAATAGAATATATTTTTACCATTAAATATAATTTATGTCATTAGCATTAATTTTACCTTTAATTCGTAGGTTAAATCATTTCAATGTTTTGCAATGTTTAAAAGAAAAACTCGTGTTCTTTCGACAACGGGATTAATTTTAATTTAATTTATGAAACTTTTGTTTATTGAATTTGGAAAAATGGATTCCATATTTGGAATAATTGGGTTCAAATTATGTTAATAAGCTACTTTTTATTTTTGGGAATTATGAAAAATAAATACGTAAATTTTATTTACCATAGTTAAAGGTAAATCGGGTAATTAAGGGTAAATATAATATTATAAAATTACCATAACAAATGCCAAAATTATATTGGATGGCTAACAGTAGACCCATATCACCTAAGGGTCGGATTAGATTCATTTTATGGACTTTTGACCATAAAAATAATTAAATTATTATTAAAACCAAAGAAAGTGACAACATGTCACTCTCTTAAATCTTATAAGTATAATAATTTTAATTTAGTGATAAACATCATAAAACTTAAAACATGAATAGTCTCCAGAAATATAATAAAATTATCTATATCATGTTAATTTATTTATAAATTTTAAGGATTAAATAAACATCATTAATGGGGATACATTAATGATGCAGAAATTATTTATTATGTGAAAAATCAGTAATATAGTTTTTATTAAAATAATAATACCCATTAAAAGGCCCACAAACCTGACCAAAACATATTTTTAGTGTATATCAATACCATAATAATCGAATTACCTAATATATAACCATTTGGAGTCTTATAAAGGTTATTATGACACTTATATTATTTTATTTTAAATGATGCCATGGTTGTCACCTTCATAATTTAATAAATATAACAATTTAAATATTGGGATTTTAAGATGATAAATTAGAGTAAAAGTATTATTGTGAAAGGTAATAGATTTATATTCATAATAGTATTTTATTTGTAATTTTTATGAAACAAATAAGTATATTAAATAATTATTCAAAAATGTTATAGTAATTATTTTATTAAGAGATAAACCAAATAAATGGTATTAAAAATAATAAAATAAATAGTATATGAACTATTTATATTCTCCACTAATTTTATAGATACATATGACATTTTATGATTCTATTAATCCTTTTAGTTAGAACATATCTTCTTTATATATTTTATTTAAATTCATATAAATAAATAGTGTCAAAATTGACACTTGTTATTTTATAAATATAACAAATTATAAAATTGATTAAAAATCAAAAAAATATTTACCAATTATAAATTTAAATTTATATGGTATAAAATGTGATAAAGTATCCAATTATGTACAATTCACAACAAATAAGTAATTATTTGTTATAATTTAAAATTTAGAATATTATTACAACAAATAAAATAAAATTGATTAAATAAGGATAAATCAAGTTGACAATGTTTAAAATAAATTCCTAACATGTCTAAATTTGTTTGGTTGATGATATTACAACCCTATATCATCTAATATTTATATATGAGTCATTTTTGGAGGTTTTTTAAGTGGGGTTAGATTTATTATTAATTAATATTTTTAATATTTCCAAAGGTTCCCCTCTCCTCCCTTATAAAAGGGAACCTCCTCCCTCTCTTCATCACATCACGTTGAGCATTCCAGATTGGCCAAAACCTGAAAAATTATCTTCTCCACTTCCCTAGATACATCCTAGAGATCCTTTTCTTCTTCAAAGACCAATTTTATTGCCCTAAGAGGAGGTCTCAAAGAGGCGCTTCAAAGAAGAGGTAATGTCTGTTACAAATTCTTTCAACTCTATTTCTTCTTCCACTTATATTTGTTTTTTTTCATTATGAGGTAATAACATCAGTATCAATCATATACTGATATGTTATTATAAGTATTAAACAACTATATTTCACCATCTATCCATCCAACGGAAAACGAAATCATCGTGTGTGCGTACGTACGGACTACCGTCTCCACGACGCGATGAGATTCACTCTCCATGTTAACCATTCATGAATGATTATAAAGTATATATAATGAATAATAACGAAATATATGACATAATAATGATACTGGATTTATGTATATATATATATATGTATGTCATTTACTTAATTCCATTCTGTCACAACCGGTCCTCGGGGCTCGTGTCGTGACTACCCCAAGCCCCCCTTCCTTAGGCCAGGGGATGGGGACTAGCACCAAGGCGTAGATCCCAACTAAAGGGAAGGTATTGCCTTTGAAAAGTAAACAAGAACCACAGAGTAAGCAAGTGGAAAAGTAGACACAATGTAAAAACTGTAAAAGCTGTGCTGAAAGTAAAAGGGGCCAGAAATACAAGCCCAACTGTAAAGTACAACTGAATGGAAAACCAGCAACTGAAAGGAAAAGCCGCAGCGTCGAGCCGCCCTCTGGAAGTTCCACCTGAAGGGTGGGTACAAATAGCCTCCATAGCTCCCCGGGTCCACCTGACAGCTCCGAGTATGTCCCGCCCAGTGGTCCACCTCCAGGTACCGGCCTGCTCCGCAAGCCTCCACCACGATCAGCGTTGTCTGTCGTCTGCAACCAACACATCGTAGTGCGGGCATAGCCCGTGCAGGGGTGAGTATAAGCTACTCAGTAGGGACCCCGAGACCCCTGAAGGTCTCCCAAAATCTACAAAGGATAAACCACAAAGGAAAGATACAATCACGAAGTAACAAACGACACTGCTTAGGTATATTCCTATACATGTACCTAAGTCATCAATTCCCGTTCGGCTCCAACGTCTGAGCCCAAGCACAACCTAGTCCACACAGGAAAGCAAAACGTATACCCACACAGGATAGAACAACACAATCCACAAAGGAGAGTAAACAGTAAATCCACACAGGATAGCTCAACACAATCCACAAAGGAGAGTAAACAGTAAATCCACACAGGATAGCTCAACACAATACACAAAGGAGAGTAACTCAAGATTCAGCTCACGCCGGAATACATCATCGAAAAGGTGAAATAGATGGTCATACATAGATACTGAATCATCTACGCTGGGACCCACATAGGATACAAGACCATCCAGCCTCATTGTTTCGTTTATGCTGGGACCCACATAGGATACAAGACCAGCATGGCTGGGACCCACATAGGATACAAAACCAGCACTGAGTCATCTTAGCTGGGACCCACATAGGATACAAGACCAGCACGGATGGGACCCACATAGGATACAAGACCAGCACTGAGTCATCTATGCTGGGACCCACATAGGATACAAGACCAGCACTCTTCATTGATTCATCTATACTGGGACCCAAATAGGATACAAGACCAGTATTGAATCATCTAAGCAGGGACCCACATAGGATACAAGACCAGCACAACTAGGACCCACATAGGATACAAGACCAGCTGTCTTCGTTGATTCATCTATACTGGGACCCACATAGGATACAAGACCAGTATTGAGTCATCTAAGCTGGGACCCACATAGGATACAAGACCAGCACAGCTGGGACCCACATAGGATACAAGACCAGCTGTCTTCATTGATTCAACTATATTGGGACCCACATAGGATACAAGACCAGTATTGAATCATCTAAGCTGGGACCCACATAGGATACAAGACCAGTTGTCTTCATCATCACAGTCCACTGAGGGTCTCTGCACCGTCGTCGAAGTCGCAACCAACACTAGGGTTTCTGCACACAGCAAGCTCGTTCGGGAGGGTCCGCTCCACGAGCCGAGAGGCCGATACATCAACCGTCACAAAGTCCGAAGTTGATGTATCCAAAAGTTCCGTATCGTCAACAGGAACTCAACGTCACAGACGGCGCATCAATCGGACGCCCAGTCTGAGAGTTATTGGCTTTTTCGTCCCAGGGGCCCGGTTGGTTTTAAAGGAAAAACCAACCCGATCGTACTCCACCTGCTTCCAAACCTTGGGTGGAGTGAGCCAAAAGATCCGTCTCACTTAGAGGAACTCAACAAAGCTGACGGCGCGTCAATCGGACGTTCGTAGCTCAAGATATGAGGATTTCCGCTCCGAGGGCATGGTTGGTTTCGTGTACGAACCAACCCGACCGTTCTCCACCTGTGTCCAAACCTCGGGCAGAGTATTCCAAATGATCCGTCTCACTTAGAGGAAATCAAAAAAGCTGACGTCGCGTCAATCAGACGTCCGTAGCTCAAGATATGAGCGTTTCCGCTCTGAGGGCCCGGTTGGTTTCATGAATGAACCAACCCGACCAAACTCAAAGTATTCCGAAACCTTGAGTGCGATATACCAAAAGGACCGTCCCGATCCAAGGATCGCGTTCCCACTGACGGCGAGTCGTTTGGAGTCCCATAGCTCATGTTACGGGCATTTGAACGAAAATCGTCCGAAGAGGGGGGGGTACAGGCCCGGGCCGACCCGGTTCGACCCCCCCTGGGTCGGCCAAACCCGATCTGACCCGGTCCGACCCGGTTCGACCCGGTCAGACCGGTCTGGCTCGGCCAACCTAGCCCGGCTCGGCCGAGCGGCCGAGCGGTCGACGCGGGGGGAGCCGCCGCCCCACGTGACACCCCCGCGGCACCCGCAGGGTGTCGGCCAGACAGCCGGACGTGGCTGAAGCAGCGTCCCGAGTGACGCGGGGGGAGCCTCCGCCCCCGCGTGACACCCCCGCGACACCCACGGGGTGTCTCCATGGCGACCGGACACGACATCATCCACGGTGGCCCTTTCTGGGGGCGCACCGGTGGTGCCGCCGTTCCCGGCTGCCGGCGCCGCCACGGCGGCGACCTGCACCGCCTGCGGCTTCCGCGGGCCACTGGAGTCGCTCCGGGGGTTCGATTTTGTTCCCGTCTACGCCGCTGCTCCTCTCGGGACTCGTTCTTCACTTCAGAATCATCAAACATCCATTGTGGCACGTTCCGTCGTCTCCCGTCAAATCCGCACAAAAACGAAGAACGGCGGAGGGTCGTCGGGCCGTGTTCGTTTGGCCCGCACCCTCCGCGTTAGAGATAAACAATGGTGGAAATAAATTTCAACAAATGAACGCATATCCGAAACATTTTTTTTAATGAAATAATCTTGTTTCATAAATTGGTTTCCTCATTTGAACGGAAACAACATGGGAAATAAGAGGCATTTCCAAAAATAAAATCCCTACCTCGTAGTCGTCGCTCGTGAGCGTTCTTCGCGGAATTGTTCTTCTCGGAAGAAGAGGATCGTCGCGTCATCGTGAAAGGGCGTCGCGTCGTCGTGGAAACCGGCGTTGAGTTGGAAAAGTCAACGGGCCATGAAACAACATATTTAATTTAATTAATTAAATCCGTGTTTTGGTAAAAACCACAGAGGAGATTAAAAAGAAAATCTGAGACTCTTACCTCAAGCAGTTGATCGAAGATCGGGGCGGGGAAGGACGTCTCGGATGAAGCGTCGTCAAACTCCGAGGGTGACAGAGTTCTTCGCGTTCTTCGCGTTCTTTGTGTTCTTCACGAAGGAGGTTGGAGGATCAAGAATTCTGACAAACCTTTCAACGAGTAGTCCTCCAAAAGACTGGTTGGTCTTATTTTATTATTATGCCAACCAACGAAAAAAAGGGTAAGTAACGACCCATCAATTCGTTGTATTAATTCAACGAAAGAAACAGCTCATTTAATTTACAAAATAAACCACCCAATTAAATGGTCTGTTAAGAAATTAAGAAAACGCATCAGTTGACTTTCATAATGACGGGTTTTCGCAGGTGCGTTACTTAGCAGAAAGAAATGGCAGGGCTCGTGCGGGCCCCACCTCGCAAATATCCTACCAAGAGGGTAGGATATTTCTGGATAGCAACCTATCCGTTTCAACTCAGTTTAAGTGGCTTTCAAGTGGCTTCAAGTGGCTTATGTGAAATAAAATAAAGTTGTCGTAAAATTATTTTATTTTCTAACTTTAAGCCCGAAAATTAAAAACCACACCCGAGAAAACGCAACTCCGGAAGAGGCGTTTCTAAGAGAATACCGGTGCTGCGATTTCATCGTTGCCCTCAGAATTCGATTCCAGGCACAGGTTCAAAAGTTAGAAAAACCCGCTCGTCCGTTCACTGAACGTACCCGAGCCAAACTTCGGAAAAATGATTTCGGGCAGACCGGGCCTCGGAATTAGGTGCCCTCAAAAACTGCGGTCTTGAAAAATTCCAAAGAAAATTAGGAAAAAAATTTCCTTGAAATTTACGGGTCTTTACATTACTCCCACCTCAGGGCTTTACGTCCCCGTAAAGCTTCAACACAAACTAGGGAAACAAAGTAGGTACTAAGCATGCATCTGTGCCTCCCGCTCCCATGTGCTCCCTGGAGGTTCCCGTGCTGCCATCTGATGTGCACTAGAGGAATCGATCGTCCACGTAGGACCTGCTCCTGTCGATCCTTTATCTCCACTGGGACCTCCGGAAAAGTTGTCCCATCATCAAAGACCAGCTCTCCATGGTCAAAGGTTTGCGTCGGGTCGTGCATGTATCTCCTAAGATGAGATACGTGGAAGACATCGTGCACCAGGTGCAACTGAGGTGGTAGAGCCAGGCGATAAGCCACCTCGCCAACCCTGCTGTGGACCTGGAAGGGTCCGATGAAGCGTGGAGACAACTTGCCGCCTCGGCCAAAACTCCGCAAACCATGTCGAGGTGAGACACACAAGAAGACGTGGTCGCCATCCTAGAACTCTAGTGGGCTCCACCTCCTGTCAGCATAAGACTTCTACAGGATCTGAGATGTTCTCATCCCCCCCTGGATGACCTGGAAAATCTCAGCCGTGGCCTGGACCATCTCCGGCCCCACAAGAGCTGCTAAGATTTCTTCTTTGCCGATAAGATAAATATGCTCTCATCCCTTGGATGAACCATATTCTTTGCCTAATACAGTCAATACCGACATGGATGATACTAATACATACCAAGGATGATGTCGTAAGGCCTCGACACTACTACCAATAGATCCAACCGTTAATCTCGCCTCCAAGGGTTGAGTCACACTATCGGCATCAGTGTGTGGTAACTGGGTCTCCTCCAGTAGATGTCTCACAAGTGAGGTTCAAGTCAACAGTCAAAACTGGAACCTCTCAGTAACAACACAAAAGAGGAGAGGAATGAAAACATCACAAAGGTATGCATCTTTTATTATTGCAGCTCATAATACAAAGACGCTACACAATATAAACAAGGAACTAGAAGTACAAAGGACGTATCCACTAGTTCCACTCCTGTCAATCTGCTCCCAGAGCTCCATGATCAAAGGCCTCGGTTTCCTGAAGCTTAGCTCTCGCATGTCCACCTACTCCCTACGGTCGGGGTGGACCTCCTGGTGGTGGTGGTGGCAACACCTCGAAGTGTCTCCCACCATTGGATACTCGGCCAGCTCCCCTGCCTCTTCCGCCTGCACCCTGCGGACCACCGTGGCCGAACCTCTGTCTGGGAGGTCCCTCTACCGCCTGCTGTTCATCTGTAAGACGAGTCGGGCAGTCTCGAGCCATGTGACCTCTCACACTGCATGCATAGCAATGTTTTCCCCTCGCGTATCTGGCTCTCCTTCGGGTTCCCCTCACAACTGAATCTTCATCCTAAGACTGCCCATCTGATGGTCTGGCCCGTTTGAACCTCTGCATCACCTGTCTACTGCCAACTACAGAAGACCCTGCTACGGGCCTTCCTGTGGAGGGCCCTGTCACTGGAGCCTGCTCGGCGAGAAAACCCTCCACTAGAAGGGCTCTCTCCAACAACTCTACCTGTGTCGGAATGTTGAGGGAGATCATTGAAGCCCTGATCTCGTGCCTCAGTCCCTGCTCGAAGGTCCAGGCTCGGAAGAACGGGTCCCGTACCATATCTGTGGAGTAGCGCGAGAGATCAGTAAATCTCGCCGAGTACTGGGCCACTGTAAAGCTTCCCTGCCGCAGCTGAAGAAGCTCCTGTATGCGTACCGCACGGAGGGTGGCTGGGACGAACTCGGAGTGGAAGATGCTCTCAAAGTACATCCAGAGGATATATGTCTCGTCGTGCACCTGGAGCATCATGCTCCACCATCTACCTACTGCCTCGTGCAGGAGGCTCGCTGCGAGGATCACCATGAGGTCTGCTGGTGTCCTCACTAGCCTGAAAACTTGCACCACTGCCTCCAGCTAGTCCTCGGCTACCTGGGGGTCCGTCTCCCCGCGAAACCTGGGCGGTCGCTGACGATGGTACTCGTGCAGCGCGCTAAGGCGACGTCCATCGTCAGCGGCTGGGGCTGGTAGCATCGGTGGCTCGGCGGGTAAAGGTACCGCCGGTGCCTCTGCTGACAAGGAGCCCTGCACCGAGGCCTCGTCGCTTGGTGGGCTGTCATCATGCTCCACTCTCGGAACCCTAGCTGGCTGCCGTCGTGGGGCCATCCTGAAAGAAGCAAGTGTGCCATGGTCAGAACTATATACCTGGTGAGCTGACACAAGTAATCACAATGAAAACATGAACACACATGCAATCAATGTTTTTGTGCATTATGTCAGAAATCAGAAGTCAGGGTCTTGGTGTATGGATACGTCAGCCACCGCACCAACACTGGACT
This sequence comes from Viscum album, assembly GCA_963277665.1. NCBI lineage: Eukaryota > Viridiplantae > Streptophyta > Magnoliopsida > Santalales > Viscaceae > Viscum > Viscum album. The sequence goes on from OY728121.1 coordinate 296,650,234, forward strand.
CCCTGGACTGATAACCACACCCAATATGCTAAACACTATTTTTTCACAAAGAAGAAAGATCAGAGTCTCCGGTAGAACCGACCACCTCTGATACCAATTTGTCACGACCCATCCTCGGGTCTCGTGCCGTGACTACCCCAAGCCCACCTTCCATAGGACAATGGCTGACGACTAGCACCAAGGCGTAGATCCCAACAAAATGGAAGGCATTGCCTTTGAAAAGTATACAAGCACCACAGAGTAAGAAAACGTAAAAGTAAACACTAAGTAAAAACTATACAAGCTGTGCTGAAAGTAAAAGGGGTCGGAAATACAAGCCCAACTGTAAAGTACAATTGAAAGGAAAAATAGAAACTGAAAGGAAAAGCCGCAGCATCGAGCCGCCCTCTGGAAGTTCAACCTGAAGGGTGGGTACAGATAGCCTCCATAGCTCCTCGGGTCCACCTGACCGCTCCGAGTACATCCCACCCAGTGGTCCACCTCCAGGTATCGTCCTTCTCCGCAAGCCTCCACCATGATCAGCGTTGTCCGTCGTCTGCAACCAACACATCGTAGTGCGGGCATAGCCCGTACAGGGGTGAGTATAAGCTACTCAGTAGGGACCCCGAGATCCCTGATGGTCTCCCGAAATCCACAAAGGATAAACCAAAAAGGAAATATACAATCACGAAGTAACAACAGACACTGCTTTGGTATATGCCTATACATATACCTAAGTCATCAATTCCCGTTCAGCTCCAACGTCCGATCCCAAGCACAACCCAGTCTACACAGGAAAGAAAAACGTATACCCACCCAGGATGGCACAACACAATCCACAAAGGAGAGTAAACAGTAAATCCACACCGGATAGCTCAACACAATCCACAAAGGAGAGTAAACAGTAAATTCACACAGGATAGCTCAACACAATCCAAAAAGGAGAGTAACTCAAGATTAAGCTCACGCAGGAATACATCATTGAAAAGATGAAAGAGATGATCAAACATAGATACTGAATCATCTAAACTGGGACCCATATAGGATACAAGACCAGCTGTCCTCATAGTTTCATTTATGCTGGGACCCACATAGGATACAAGAATAGCACGGCTGGGACCCACATAGGATACAAGACCAGCACTGAGTCATCTAAGCTGGGACCGACATAGGATACAAGACCAGCATGGCTGGGACCCACATAGGATAGAAGACTAGCACTGAGTCATCTAATCTGTGACCCACATAGGATACAAGACAAGAACTCTTCGTTGATTCATCTATACTGGGACCCACATAGGATACAAGACCAGTATTGAATCAACGAAGCTAAGACCCACATAGGATACACGACCAGCACAGGTAGGACCCACATAGGATACAAGACCAGCTATCTTCGTTGATTCATCTATATTGGGACCCACATAGGATACAAGACCAGTATTGAATCATCTAATCTGGGACCCACATAGGATACAAGACCAGCACAGCTGGGACCCACATAGGATACAATACCAGTATTGAATCATCTAAGCTGGGCCCACATAAGATACAAGACTAGTTGTCTTCATCGTCGCAGTCCACTGAGGATCTCTGCACCGTCATCGAAGTCACAACCAACAGTAGGGTTTCCGCACACAGCAAGCTCATTCGGGAGGGTCCGCTCCATGAGCCGAGAGGATGATACATCAACAGTCACAAAGTCCGAAGTTGATGTATCCAAAAGTTTTGTATCGTCAATAGGAACTCAACGTCATAGACGACGCGTCAATCGGACGCCCGGTCTGAGAGTTATTGGCCTTTTCGTCCTAGGGGCCAGGTTGGTTTTTAAGGCAAAACCCACCCGACCGTACTCCACATGCGTCCAAACCTCGGGCGGAGTGAGCCAAATGATCTTTCTCACTTAGAGGAACTCAACAAAGTGGAAGACACGTCAATCGGACGTCTGTAACTCAAGATAAGAGCATTTCCGCTTCGAGGGCCCGGTTGGTTTCGTGTACGAACCAACCCGACTGTACTCCACCATTGTCCAAACCTCGGGCAGACTATGCCAAAAGATCCGTCTCACTTAGAGGAAATCAACAAAGCTGAGGGCGCATCAATCAGACGTCTGTAGCTCAAGATATGAGTGTTTCCGCTCTGAGGGCCCGGTTGGTTTCGTGTACGAACCAACCCGACCGAACTCAAAGTATTCCGAAACATTGAGTGTGATATACCAAAACAACCGTCTCGATCCAAGGATCGTGTTGCCGCATACAACGAGTCGTTTGGAGGCTCGTAGCTCATGTTACGGGAATTTGAATGAAAACCGTCCGAAGACGGGGGGTCCAGGCCCGGGCCGACCCGGCCCGACCCCCCCTGGGTCGGCCGACCCCGGTCCGACCCGGTCCGACCCCGTCCTACCTGGTCGGACCGGTCTAGCTCGGCCCACCCGGCCCGGCTCGGCCGAGCGGCCGAGCGGCCGACGCGGGGGGAGCTGCCGCCCCGCGTGACACCCCCGCGGCACTCGCGGGGTGTCGGCCAGACAGCCGGACGCGGGTGAAGCCGCTTCCTGAGTGACGCGGGGGGGAGCCGCCGCCCCCGTGTGACACCCCCGCGACACCCGCGGGGTGCCTCCCTGGCGACCGGACGCGGCTTCAGCGGCGTCCCGCGCGCGCCGAACCCGCGCGGCAGCGGGTTCACGACCGCCGCCGCCACGGCGGCCCTCTCCGGCGGCGCGCTGCGGCCGCCGCCGCTGCCGGCTGCCGGCGTCGCCGCGCCGCCGGCGGCTTCCGCGGGCCACCAAATTCGCTCCGGTGGGCCGATTTTGTTCTCGTCTGCGCCGCTGCTCCTCCCGAGACTCGTTCTTCACTGCGGAATCATCAAACATCCGTTGCGGCACGGTCCATCTTCGCCCGTCAAATCAGCACAAAAACGAAGAACGGCGGAGGGTCATCGGGCCGTGTTCGTTTGGCACGCACCCTCCACGTTAGAGATAAACAACGGGAGGAATAAAGTACAACACATTAACGCATATCCGAAACAATTTTTTTAATGAAATAAAATTGTTTCATAAATCGGGTTCCTCATTTGAATGGAAAGAACATGGGAAATAAGAGGAATTTCCAAAAATAAAATCCCTACCTCGTAGTCGTCGCTCGTGAGCGTTCTTCACAGAATTGTTTGTCGCAGAAGAAGGGGATCATCGCGTCGTCGTGGAAGGGCGTCGCGTCATCGCGGAAACCAGCGTTGAGTCGGCGAACTCAATGGGCCATGAAATAGTAGATTTAATTTAATTAATTAAATCCGTGTTTTGGTAAAAAATACAAAGGAGATTAAAAAGAAAATCTGAGACTCTTACCTCAAGCAGTTGATCGAAGATCGGGGCGGGGAAGGACGTCTCGGATGAAACATCGTTAAACTCCGAGGGTGACGACGTTCTTCGCGTTTTTTGCGTTCTTCGCGAAGGAGGATGGAGGTTCAAAAATTCTGACAAACCTTTCAACGAGTAGTCCTCCAAAAGACTGGTTGGTATTTTTTTATTATTATTCCAACCAACGAAAAAAAGGGTAAGTAACGACCCATAAATTTATTGTATTAATTCAACGAAATAAACAGCTCATATAATTTACAAAATAAACCGCCCAATTAAATGGTCTGTTAAGAAATTAAGAAAACGCGTCAGTTGACTTTCATAATGACGGGTTTTCACGGGTGCGTTACTTAGTGGAAAGAAATGGCGGGGCTCATGCGGGCCCCACCTCGCAAATATCCTACCAAGAGGGTAGGATATTTCTGGATAGCAGCCTATCTGTTTCAACTCAGTTTAAGTGGCTTTCAAGTGCCTTCAAGCGGTTTAAGTGAAATAAAATAAAGTTGTCGTAAAATTATTTTATTTCCTAACTTTAAGCACGAAAATTAAAAACCTCACCCAAGCAAACGCAACTCAGGAAGAGGAATTTATAAGCGAATACCGGTTCTGCGATTTCATCGGTGCCCTCAGAATTCGATTTCGGGCACCGGTTCAAAAGTTAGAAAAACCAGCTGGTCCGTTCACTTAACGTACCCGATCCAAAATTCGGAAAAATGATTCCGGCCACACCGGGCCTTGGAATCAGGTGCCGTCAGAAATTGCGCTCTTTTAAAATTCCAAATAAAATTAGGAAAAAAATTTCCTTGAAATTTACGGGTCTTTACACATTCAATTCAAAAGGGAAACGAAAACAGCGTTCATGCGTACATACGGCCTACCGTCTCCATGAACGGTGTATTTCATTCCTTTTTATCGATCTATAATATATATGTATATGATGAATATATATTATATATAAATCATGTTTTACATTCTGGAATTACGTAAATCAGGATATAAGTAATAATATCAAGAACGACAAGTCGAAACACATACGATAAGTGAAATGATTTTACCCAAAATGCTGCTTTAACATGGAATTTACAAAAGAACGGGTAATATAAAGTTATAAGTGAAACATATATGATATCGTAACAATGAATATGATTCTGTAATAAGTCAATGACATATTTAAATCATTATACAGGAGGTTCGGATACGTACGAAGCATATCAGACCTAAGGTAAGGGATAACTTTTGCAAATCTCATTTTTTCCATGATTTCTTATTCGTAAGTATTTACTGGGGTTATTGCTATCATCCTTGTCCATGTTTTATAAAAGTGTACTCATGTATGTTTAAAGTCCTTTTTAACCATTCTTGACGTTTACTACATGGTATGTAAGGAATCTTTCTTTTTTTTCTTTTTTTACGTTACAAGGTACTTTTTGACTTTTCCGACAAAAGTATGAGAAGATTGTTTTTTTAACTTATACGGCACGAACGAATTTTTATGGTTTTATAAAGACTTATTTTCATAAATCTTCCTAAAAAATATTTCATGAATATTTTCAATAAAATCCTTTTCTTTTAAAATTTCATGGCATTTTGTGAAAAGAAAATGATTTTGAAGAACAAAGGATATTTTCCTCAAGAATTCATTTCAAGTGTTTTATCAAAACCATTTTCCATCTAAGATGAAATTATTTCATATGTGTATGTTTCATGTTTAATGTCTCTATTATTTACATGGTTTCACTTTTCTTATGTTGTTTGTTTTATATGGATTATGTGATGATGGGATGATGTTTATGAACCCCATTTTATTCTTTGGGTTATGATGAATGTTTTAAGATTATTTTGTGGCACAAGTAAGAATGATTTCATTACGAGATGGGTGGGACCTTTATCTCCCTCCAATTAATTGGGTAAAGATTTATATCTCATGAGATAGACTTGGCTGGAACGGTAAGTTAATCTGGTTCAGTATTACAGGACTGGAACGAGGAGTGAACTCAATTCAGAAAGGGACTTTGTCCACTAAGATGGTCTTGGCAGCAATGCCATGGCTACTATGAAAATCATTACATGTTCTTAATGGATTCCACAATTACATGTTTTATTCCAATGCTATTTTTTCATGGTTTATGTTCCATTATGATCTATGATTTATGTACTTCCATGTTTTATGTCGTTGCTCAAGATTTTGATGTTTAAACATTTTGTTCATGTTTTTTAGTTCAAATGTATATGGTATGTTTTATTTTATCCATGATTACCCTTACTGAAAATTTGAGCTCACCCTTTTTATGTTTTATTTTCCCCCAGGATCAAAAGAAATGTTTTAGGTAAGGAAACAAAAAGTGGAAGATCTTTATGGGAGATGTTGAAGATCTTTCACCACGATTAGAAGATTACGTTCCAAGTTTCAAATACACTGAACTATTATGGTCCTTGTCTGTCTATTTTTGTTATGTATTAATTATTCCGCCAAAGTAATGTAATGTCCACGTATGTCAAGCTTCGGTTCTCTACACCCCACATGGGCTTTGCTGACACCATGTTGTGTCAAGTGCAGATGACGAGCAACTGGGCTGAGAGATGATTGAGCTAGGACCAGGTGGTATAGGGAGGAGACGAGATGACGTGGAGTTAGGTGGAGACAATATGTACCTACCCTTCAAGAAGGATCCTTTGTGGATGATCCTGGATCTGTTTTATCTTTTCATTTGTACTTTTACTTTTTAGTTGGGGATGTATTTTATCCCCTATATTTTAGTACATATTTTAATACAGATCTTTACATAGTTTTTTCTTAATGATGTGTTCTGGTTTTGGTTCTTATCTAGGAATAAAATAAATGTCTTCCCATTATAGGGATATAACTTTTTGATGCAAGTCTCAAACCCATGGACTAAGGAAGGAAGTCTTGGTGTAGTTAGGAAACGACTCTTAGGGGATGGGTCCTGACAACGTTGTATTGGAGGAGTTGGTTGTACTGAAGAACCAAGAATATGGTATTTTAATAGAGAAATAGTGTTATGTGTTTTGAGTGTGGATTTCAGTTTGGAGAATCCAATGATAGTGCAGTGTCCAACGTATCCATACACAGAGAAACTAAATTCTGATTTTTGACATGGTGCATGAAATCATTAATTTGGTGTCTTTTGGAAATGTTTTTACTTGATCCTAGTGAATTATCTCACTATGAATAAATTATCGATTGTGGCACACCGATTACAATTCAGAATGTCGTCGCAAAGATAGCCATCTAGGATTCTTGAGAGAGTACATGATGACGGCCCTCAGAGTGACGATGCTTTTGGAACGGCCATCTTATAGTGATCGTACCTTTAGGTGTTTTACCAGTAGCCATACGACCTTTTTGGTAGCCATTTCCACTATCCCCACAAGCAGATTGTGCATGTTGAATATATGTGTTGAATGAGTTCCAATGGTAGAGGCATCTTGGGTTCCGATGCGAGACAGATCTGCAGGTGGCTGAGGACTGGCTGGAGTCTGTGGCTAGAGTTTTTCACTAGCCTGGGACACGAGCCAACCATATGGTGATCCTAGCTTCCAGTCTTTTCCAGGGAGAAGTTGGGAGATGACGGAGCCTGACGCTCAAGACCCATGGGGAGGCAACCCTCACCATGTCAAATTTCGAGTTCCTCTTTAGTGCAGAGATCTTTCTAGAAAATATACTCTCGGTGTGTATACAGGAGCTGCTACAATAAGAGCAGGGCTTCTTAATCGTGGATCATTACTCGGTGAGTTTCACCGACCTCTCGATGTACTACACCGGCTTAGTGTGAGACCATTTAATTAGGGACCGGAACTTTCAGTAGGGACTCCGATGGGGGATTAGATCTTGGATGGTATTTCATAGAATCGTAACACATTCTATATTGCTATAGTGAACACTCTTGGTAGAGAGCATCCTTGCTTATCATACACTGACAGTGAAACCCACCACGAGGAGGCATGTTGTAGAGTCATATATGGTTGGTAGTATGAAGATGACATTGTGGTCTAATTGGAAAAACCGTATGGAAGTTGACCAAAAAATTTAGGCTCAGTGTTGAGAGGTTCATGATTTAGAGCTAGAGAGCAATGTAACTGACTGTGCCTCACATGTGGGGGGTAGGGTCACATGGCTTGAAACTTCCCGACAAACTGCATTGATGACCAGCTGATTGTCGAGGGACCACCGAGGAAGAGGAGGACATTCAAGAGTGGAGGTCTGAAGGGCGGAGGATGTTGTAGAAGATCTAGCCATGTAATATGAGGTGGGATATGTTTCGATGTTCCACTGCCACCACCTTTAGTTGGTCCACCTCGACCATAGGTAGTATGTGGAAAGGGATGAGCTCATCTCTAGGTAGTTGAGTTCTATGACCATGGAGCTATAAGGATGACTCTTGGTAATATATGTGCCTACTCCACCTCAGTTATAGTACTTATATACATAGTTTCCAATAACTCATTTATTTCCACAACTCTCATTTGGAGATCGGTGGTTCTCGTGGTGTTGTTGACTCGATTCTTGTGTCTATAGACTTCTACGGGAGAATATTCGATGATTACACAATGGTTCTAGCAGTGTATTCTTTCTCTAGGAGGTGAGAACATCTATTGGTATCTTATAATAGTGGCATCAAGGACTTACGATGTCATCATGTGTTTAGAGTGGTCATCCACAGTCCATGCTCAGATTGATTATATTAAGTGCAATGTGCAGTGTGTTCGCGGGGATGGCATAAGGTTTCCCTTCACCAGAGTGAAGGGAACCTTAAAATCATAGGATGAACCTACTAGGAGGAGGGTTTAGCTGATCACAAATTAGTTGTCTATCCATACCCTCAGAGTAGTTGATGTTGAGAGTCAGAGAAATCATATAGTGGTGGACCAGTATGATGATGTCTTCCCTGTTGATGTTCCTGAACTACCTCATCACAAAGCGGTTTTAATGTCTCATATTTTTGGTGTATTAATTTAGAAAATATTATATGTAATTATTATGAGAACAATCATGGAGAAAAAACATAATTCCAAATCCTAGTGATCCCAGAATAGAGGTTTGAACATTTTTTATGTAATGTGAGTCAGCATATGTGCACAGTTGCGGCAGTTTTCGAACGGATTCCCGAATTGGGAATCGGAGGGAAACATTTCATCTGGGTTGATGAATTTTACTATTAACGTGTTTAACCTCGATCGGTTTGGGTCAAGGGAACATGGTTAAATTTTCAGAAGTAATTAGTGAAAATAAAATAAATTAAATTAAAATAATTCGCAATGAATATTTTGTTCTATTTGGAAACATCTACTGCATCGCAACGACGAGGCAGCTGTTTCAATAATTAATTCCATGTTATAATCACTCTAAAATAGCAACACTAACTTATTAATGCTAAAACATAACGACATTAACATAGTGTAACAAAATGATGAATCACATTCCATCCTTTTAATTGGTTAATAAAATGTTTCTCATTGGAAGATAGTGGAGAGAAACTCTGGAGAATCTATGGAGCTTTGGGGAAAGCTCTCGGTGGAAAATGATGATAAATCAAAGGTGTGTATCGCTGCGTCAATAATGTTGATGGATCTCGGCGACGATGGAAGTGTGATATCTTCATTTGAGATAGATCTCTTCTTGAGGTAGGGGTGTTTTATATCAGTTCTTCTTCCTTGTTGTTGGATTAAATGAAGAATGCATATCGGCCCATGAACAAGTAGATCTGCGGATTTGTATGTTCTTATAGGATGGTTTTTAATGGTATGATCTCGTGGAATTAATCTATGATTTTTATTTATTGATTCTACTCTGTTTGATCCATCAAAAAGAAGCTGATCAATGACATGAAGAACTAAATAGGAGGTTCTCCTCGGTTTTTATTTGGGATTTCCCATCCCCTTTTGTTTTTCTCTCACGTTCATCATAGTGAGACAAAAAATGGATCTTTGTGCACCTGTTATACAATGCATCGATAAAAAAATAGAGAATCAACATCGTGAAAACCTAGCAGTGGTGCGGTGGCGATGACAGAAGACCAATAGACACAGTTTTAGAATTCTCATTCTTCAATTGTTCTTCATATGGGTCAATCGGAAGGGATTTTCAAGGATGATCAGAGGCCCAAAACTGACAGATTCATCACCATATGGATGGGGAGACGAAATCAATTCATATTTGTGATAATCAGAAAGCTGGATGGGGCATCGGAGGACCACAGGAGGCACACTGTCATAGGATCATGTTTCTCGAAAATTCTAGAATACCCGACCTGTATCCAGAAGAACACGCTATGTGGTATCGGTGGAATGAGCTATGGTTTCTTCTATCAGACAGGTATCACACGACGTTTGACCCTGATCACAAGGCTTGTTGGTCCTTTCCCGATGCTCAGCATGTATTAGGGGTAATACATAGACACGAGGAGGAGTACATGACCGTGTACTCCACTACACGGCTTAACGAGGCCAGTAACAGAGGTCAACCTCGTGTGTTGGTTACACAGGTTGGCATACTTGGGTTAAAGCCATGTTTGGGCACACGACTACATATACAGAGCCATCCCATGTTACTAATAAATGACGAATGATATATAAATCATTTCATGTACTGACGTTTATACACGACCAGCCTTACGACATGGGTCGTTGTACACAGGTAGTAGTTGGGGTCAGAAGACGCAGTGTGTGAAAATTTTACACACTATGTACCATTCAGTACATGTATTTATCATCTTGTCCACCGTATCAGTGACACAAATCTTTTTGGTTAGTTCCACTTTTTCCTCCTTCCCCTAATGGTAAGTTATCATTTCCTACTACAGGAGTGTGATCCATTTAGTAGGACTTTTCAAGATGGAGTCAGGTATCCCACTAAGAGGCCCAATGCGAGATCCTCTATCCATTCATAACCCTAGGTAGAGTCATGTATTGACATGATCACTTCTGCCAGGAGCTGATCCTCTATCTATCAGGTGAATCTAGATATGTTTTTGTATCTGTCAAGTCCATAGTATTGATCCTCATCTTTGTATCGTGATATTTCCACACACAAGAGTGTGTTCTCCCTTAATGAGTGTATCTATCTCTTGTGGATTTAATAAATGAAATGTACTTCTCATAAAGACATCATCAGAGCCATCATACATTGGGAGTGAGTTCTCCCAGACGAGTGCATCATTTAATCTTCATACTGAATTCTAAACAGGATTATGTAGTGGTGTGACTTGTCCCTAGACTACAGGTTTTGGTTTTCAGAATATCTGGGATTCTTTCTCCTATTATATGTTCAGCAGAAATATACTCTGTAGAGATGACTATAACTATCCTTTTTGTATTGCTTTGTGGTTTTTGGGGTCCTATACTCAGAATTGTTATACTCACCACTACCCGGGCATTTCCCACACGTGTCGTGTCTTGTGTAGATGGAATCCTTTCGATAGAGTCTACGGTGGACCAGGACAGGGCCATGCTATCAGAGTTTACTACAGGCTGATGTCTTCCTATGGCTAAGAGTTATAGTCCTAGTACCTTTGTGTTTTTAGGTTGGACTTTTTAGTTTTCAGACTCCAGTTTTTGGTGGGATGGTATTCTCGCCCAGTTTGCATTCAGTACGTTACTTCATGTGGTACTTTGTTGTTTTAGTTTAGTTGTATGCATGCATTTTGATCCATAGTGTTTTTTTACATTTCATCATTGGGGGGTTGGAGAAGTTTGCGTCTGTACAATTACTTATGCAATGCCTCAAATGTTAGTAATATTCCTAATCGGTGCTCGTCACTAGCCCCTGGCCTATTGGAGGCTTGTTTGGGGAGTCGCCTTGCGGGCCGCACTGGGATGGGTCATGAAAATGTGGTAACAGAGGAGTTCGGTTCTATAATTGGACCAAGAGAATGTGAGATTGGTTTGGGGAAACATTGTTATTTGTTTTGACATTGACTCTCAGGACATAGTCTCTAGTGTTAGTGCTGGTGGCCGATGTATCCATAAACAAGGACTCTGATAACCTAATTTTCGACTCGGTGCATGAAAACAATAATTTTATGGAAATAAATGGATGGTACATGAATCTTATAGGATTTTTTGTGTGTTTTACAGCCTTTTTATGTTAGCTATCTAGATATACTAATTAAATATTTTACATCTTGTTTCCATACAGGATGCCTCCGAGATGCATACCTGCTAGGATTCAACAGCACGATCACAAGGATGACCCCCCTCAGTGAGGAGGCATCAATGCAGGGACCAGATCCCCAGAAATTTCCACTAGGTGGTGCACCTATTAACCACCACTAATGGAGCAGCTCGTGATACCCGCAATATCGACTGACGAGGGGCGCAGGCTGAGCACACTGTATGAGTTCTGAAGACAGATACCTCCAGTTCTTGAGGTGATCTCGACCCTCAGGTGGCAGAGGACTAGATTGAGGAGGGAAAGTAGTTTTCAGTCAAGTGAGAGCACCAACAAACTAGATTGTGACCTAAGAGCGAGCCTTCTTCCGAGTTCGATGGGACGATTGTGGAGTCTGACCCCAAAGACTCACGACGAGGAGACTCCTTCATGGAAAAAGTTTGAGCGACTCATATGGGAGGATTTCTATCTGGTTACACTGAGAGAATTTCACTTCCAGGAGCTTCTACAGCACCAGCAGTGAAGTTTGAGGGTAGGTGACCAATCATCGAGTTTCACCAACCTCAACAGGTACTAGATGGATATGGTCAGGGATATGTACTTTAGAGCTCAGTGTTTCGAGTAAGGTTTATGACGAGACATCTGAGCTAGTGTCGTTCCTCAATGAATTTGGACTTACGATGGAGTTCTCAAGTGGGACTTGGTGATCAAGAGAATCTTGGAGGGGCATAGATAGCCGACGATAGTAACTAGTAGGAAGACAAGTTTGAAGACCTCAGTAGCGGGGAGCCGATTGTGGACCCAGGGATCATGACATGAGAGACGTAAGAGGAGGACCCATGATAGGTAGTCGAAAGTCTATTGATCTCATGCTAGATCAAGTCATCCTACTGAGAATTGATACTACTCATGCGACAGAAGGGGAAATCTCTCTAGAGATTTTCCGACCCGTCGAGCAGCTGACAGGGAAGCAGTGGATGGACCACTGAGGCAGCGGAAATAAGTGGAGAAGATAGATCCACCTAGCTACAGGCCTGGTAGAGGAGCAGGGAGAGCAGTAGGTGGTGGAAGTTGCTTCTATTTAATTCCACCACTACCGACAGGAGTTCCACATTAGGTTGAGGGATCTTGAGGACAGGGGCGGGGACAACTGCATGTGGTCGAGGCGTACGACCCAGGGACTCCAGGGATGACTCATGGTATGATTTATGACTTTTTTAACATTGATGTCGTACTTATAGACATAGGTTCCAGTCATTACTTCATTAAACCTTTTCTTGTGCGAAACCTTGAGATTCAGGTAGAGCCTCTGACTCAATCCTTGGGCTTGGAGACACCTAAAGGAGGAGAATCAATGATCACACACCTTTGTAGATAGTGTGACATTACCCTTGGAGGCGAGAGTTTCAGTTGAAACCTCTTGGCGGCAGCATAAAGGCCTTAAGACTTCATTCAAGATAAGGATTGGATTTCTTTTGTTCTTGCCCAGATTGACTAATTTAGGCGATGTGTGCGGTGTGTCCATACTGATGGGATGTAGTTTTCCATTGTTGGATAAAACGTGACCCAAGAAGCATAGAATGGGCTCAAGCATAGGATAGTGTAGTTGATCAATCTTGAATTGGATGGACTTTCCCTTGGATTACGTATTACCCAAAGATGAATCAGGACTACCTCTCTACCGGGAAATCAACTTCTACATCATCTTACACATTGGGACGACACCAATTTCCTCATTAGCATATCGGATGGCTCCCAGAGAGCATCGTGAGTGGAGGGTGAAGTGTGAGTATTATCATTGCAAGGGTTTCGTAAGTCCCACTATTTCACCCTGGGTGGCCACAGTCTTGTCTTCCAAAATGGAAGACAAGAGTTTGAGGTTGTTCTTGGATTATCGGTTGTAGGATCGGTTAACGGTGAGGAAATATTATCCACTACCGAGAATTGATGACCTGTTTGATTAGCTAAGAGGGTCACCTTGGTTCTCAATGGTTGGCCTTCGATCAGGTTATCACCTATTACGAGTACGGGATGAGGATATACCGAAGAAGGCTTTCAAATGTTGATATTACAACAATGAATAAATTGTGATGCCTTTTGGCCTTAAAAACTCATATCCAATGTTAATGGGACTGATGAACTAGATCTTCCAGCCCTACATAGATTGGTTCATAGAGGACTTCATCGAAGACATACTTTTGTACTCTGTGTCCGAGGAGGAGCACATGAGACACATGCGGATGCTTCTAGAAATACTCTGAGAGCACCAACATTATGGGAAGCTCTTGAAGTTATTGTTCTGGATTCTAGATTTCCACTTTCTGGGACATGTCATCTCAGCTCATGGTGTTGTTGTGGATCTATCAAAGGTGTCAGTAGTGTTATTATGGGACCCACCTCGTAGTGTGACGGAGGTGAGGAGCTTCCATGTGTTTGTAGGAAATTACAACATATTCATTCTTGATTTCTCCTAAATATCATCACTGATGATGACCTTGACCTAGAAAAGGCAACCCTTCATATGGATGGTGATATTTGATAATGATTATGAGCATTTAAGGTAGTGCTTCATGAGTTCACCAATCTTGAGATTTCCAGAGGAGGGTGTCAAGTGTGTAGTTTTATGTGACACATCAGGAATTGGGCTTGGCTATGTCTTAATGTAGAGACATGAATTGATTTCTTATTGTTTTAACCATCTTATGCCACATGAGTATAATTATGAAACCCATGATTTTGAGTTGGCAGTGGTGGTCTTCGTGTTGAAGATGGGGCGACAGTACCTTATGGGAGAATAGTTTATCGTCTACTATGTCCACAAGAGAGTCAAGTACATATTCTAATATAAGAATCAGAATCGGAGGCAATGAAATTGGTTAGAGTTCCTCCAGGACTATGACATCAAGATCATCTATTCTCCTGGGAAGCGGAACAATGTGGTAGATGCTCTTGGCAGATGGTCGAGCATGCACCGGTTGAGTGAAGAGACAGAGCAATTTTCCATGTTGCAGTTATCCATCATGGATTGATAGGATGAAGCATACCTACAGTCAATTTTTCTCACCCCTCCACTCAAAATAATGGTTAGGGAGGTGTATCTTGGGGATGTCAACTGTGAGGATTTATGTGATAAGTTAGCCAAAAGACATGCTCCTAATGGATATTCGCTTGGTGGGGAGAAAAAAATTATTTTCAGATAATGCACTATTGTACTAGTGGCATTTTAGGTAGAGTTCCTAGGGGAGTTTAACAAATCTCCCTTGGATGTACATCCTGGAGTGTCGAAGATGTACTGGGATCACCAACGGCAGTTCTGGTGGTCATGCATGAACTAGGAAGTAGCAGAGTTTGATTCTTGATGCCTTACATGCTAGCAGGTGAAGGCTATGCCCCAAGTTGTAGTGGTATTATCTCACCCCTTGAAGCTACCACGCCACCATTGGTGTGGAACCATTTGAGGATTTATATGGGATACCTTCAAGGTCACTGCATTTCTAGACTAACCCTGGGGAGTCATTACTATTGGGTCCAGAGTTGGTAAGAGCTACCACCTTGAAGGTGCATATTATTCAGGTGAGGATGAAGACTATATAGAGCTGACATAAGTATTATGCTAATAGGAGACATAGACCTTTGGAGTTTGAGGAGAGAGACATCCTCTTTCTTCAGTTCTCACATTGATGAGTGTTACAGAGATTTGTCTTGGGTGACTAGCTTTCTCCGAGTTTCAACGGACCATTCTAGATAATGAGTAGAGTTGGCGAGGAGGCGTACCAACCAGCTCTACCACCATAGTAGCATCAGTTTCATGATGTCATCCATGTATCGTAGCTAAGAAGGTGGATTCATGACCTCGCAAACGTCATCGACTGGGTGAGCTGGAAATCGAGAATGGAGTGACCTTTGCTGAGTACCCATTGAAGATCGAGGATCAGCCAGAGAGGATCCTTGATGGAGGATCAATTACTATGGTGCACATTCAGTGTCAGCACGAGAATATTCAGGAGAGAACATGGGAGTGGGAGGCTTTGTTCCCTACCCATTACCCATATCTGTTTGAGTAGCCTTTGTTTGGGGTTTTGGGGGATGTGAACCCCCAAGGTGGGGAGAATGTAATGTCTCAGATTTTCTGTGTATTATATTTTTAATATTATATAGAATTATTATGAGACCAGACACGAATATGGAACATCATATCGAGGTCCAATGATCCTGGAATGGTGGTTTAACTTTTTTTATGTCAAGTGAGTCTAAAATATGTGCATGGTTTTGGATGTTTTCGAACGAATGTCCAGTTTATAAATATGAGTGCACTCTTGCATTTGGTACCACAGCTTAACCTATGAACGAGTCTATCCTCGGCCGACGTGGTTTGAGTGAAAAAGGTAAAATTTCGGATATTTTTAATAAAAATATTATAAATTAATATAAATTAATTCTCATTGTTTATCTAGTTTTATTTGGAAACAACTACAGCAACACAATGATGAGGCTGTTGTTTCCATAATTAATGCCATGACGTGATCACCCTGAAACAGCAACGATGACTCGTTAATTCCGCAGTGCAAAGACAATGACTCAGCATAACAGAACACTTAATCATGTTCCCTCATGTTAATGGGTTAATCAGATGCTGCTTGATGGAAGAAGTTAAAGATAAAATATAGGGAATCCCTAGAGATTTGGAGAAAACTCTCGGTGACGAACGATGACGAATAAAAGGTGTAAATCACTACATCAACAATGATAAAGGATGTCAGTGATGATATCAGCATGACCCCTTCATCATAGATCGATCTCTTATTGAGGTATTGGTTTGGTATTTTGTTTCTTCTTCCATGTTCTTGGATTAAATGACAAATGCAGATCAACTCATGAACCAGTTGATCAGTGGAATCGTAAATTCTTGCATGAGGGTTTTTGATGGGTTTATCGACATAAATCAATCCATGTTCATTATTGTTTGATTCTACTCTGTTTGATCCTACTAAGGGGAGTGGATCAATGTATTGATGAATGACTGTGGAGGCTCGTTCTTCAGTTCTGATTTTGGATTTCCCTTTCCATTTTCTTTGTCTCTCGTGTACTTCTCGTTATTCTTGAGGTGACGAAAAACAGATTGTTGCAAACCTTTTCTTTAACACATCGATCCAAAACTGGATAATCGAAATCGTGAAATCCTAGTTAAGGTGACACAATGATGGTGGTGGATGAATCCACACGGTTCTGGAATTCTCGTTCCTCGAGTGTTCTTCATTAGAGTGAATCGGTATGCGTTTTCATGACTGATCCAAGTCCTAAAACTGACGGATTCAGAATTGTATGGTTGGGGTTACATAATCCCTTATGTTTCATGATGATTGGATAGGTGGAAAATAAATCAACAGATCACATGAGGTGCGCTGGTAGAGGATGATGTTTTTGGAAAATTAAAGAATACACGTCGTGTATCCAGATGAAAACTCTTTATGCTATCGATGATGACAGCTAGGTTTCAGGTGTCATATAGGTATCACACAACATGTGACCCTGATCACACTTCATGTTGGTCCTTCCCTGAAGCTCGGCGTGTATTCTGGGATGTACACAGACACGAGGTCGAGTATATGGCCGTGTACTCCACCACACAGCCTGGCGAGTCTTGTTAAGCTGGTCACCCCATGTGTCGGTTACAACGGATGGAATACATGGGTTAATTCCATTTACGGGCACATGTCCGTGTACATGGATCCAACCCCAGTTACTAAGACACGGTGTGAGATATATACTACATGTCATGTACTAACCTTTCTACATGACAGCGTTACGTCATGGGTAGTTATACACCGGCAGTACCCCAGTGTCAGAAGTCAGGGTTTGTGACATTTTAACATGCCTTATACTTTTCTATACATGGTTTGATTGCATTTTCCATAATATCATGGAAATGTTTTATAGGGATTGTGCCCATTTTTCCTCATTCCCTTAAAGTCCAGGTATCCTTTCATACTATAGGAGTATGATCCATTCAGCAGGACATTCCGAGATTGTGTCAGGTATCCCTCCGAGAGACCTGGAGTGAGATCAAATATACATTATTTACCCTAGGTAAGGTCAGGTATCAATGTGACCACATCTACTGGGTGATGATCCTCTATATGGATTTAGAATATAGAGTAGTCGTAGTATCCACCAATTCCCTAGAAGTGATCCTCATCTGTGTATCGTGAACTTTCCCCAATAAGGAGTGTTTTCCCCCATAATGAATGAATCTATCTATCATTGATTTTCTATTTGAACAGTACTTCTCAGACATACGCCATCCGAGCTATCAGACTCATGGAGTGATTTCTCCCAGGTGTGTGCTTCGTGGAATCATATAATTGAATCCCTTGTGGGGTTATGATGTGCTATGTCATGTCCCGAGACTTTGGGTTTGGGATTTGATTATATCTAGATTGTTTTCTCCTATTATATGTCAACTCGACATATACTGTGTAAAGCTAACTCTCCCTTTACTTTTAGTAATTCTTTGTGGTTTTCAGGGACCTCAACTAAGTATTGTTATACTCACCCCTGCACAGGCTTTTCCTGCAAGTGTCGTTTCTTGTGCAGATGATAAGCCTTTCGACAGAGTCCAGGGCGGACTAGGGCATGACTGAGCTGTCTGAGTTTTCTACTAGTCGTGGTCTTCCAATAGCTATGAGCAACACTCATTGTACCTTTTATGAAAATAGGTCATCTTTTTTAGTTTTAATACTATTGTTTTTGTGGGCTTGTATTTTGGACTAGTTTACATTCAATACATTTCATTCTGTCGTACTCTTTTGGTTTGGTTTAGTTATATGCATGCATTTTGTTCCCTTGTGTTTTTTAACATTTCAGCATTGTGGGATTGGAGTCATGTGTGTGTTTAATAGTACATAATCAATTTCTCCCATGTTAGTAATATTCATACTTAGTTCTAGTCCCTAGCACATAGCCTATTAGAGGCATGATTGGGGAGTTGTGGTGCGGGCCCCATAGGGATGGGTCGTGACAGAAGTGGACTTCTACATCAACATGTTCCCTGGGATGTCACCGATATGTACACCCACATATCAGATAGATCACGTGGAGCTTTGTGAGTTTTGGGTATTACTAGATGACTTACAGGGGAAGGGGTACATAAGGCCTAGTGTTTCTCTATGGGAAACCCCAATTTGTTTTATCCAAGAATGAAAATGGGATTTTGAAGCTATGGGATGATTAATGGTTCCTGAAATAGGTGATCGTGTAGAACAAGAATCCACTTATGAGGACTTATGATTTCTTTGATCAACTGATGGAAGATTGTTGGTTTTCAATGACAGATCTCAGATCAGGCTATCATCGGCTCATGGTATCGGATGAGGATAATAGAGGTCGACCATCATATGTAGGTATGGCCACAATAAGTTCTTTATTATTCCATTCGACATGAGAAATTCTGTGGAAGTATTCAATGGACTCATGAACATGATCATTCATCCATATCTCGATCTCTTTTTGGTGGTATTCATGGACAACATCTTCAAATACTCGGAGTAAGACCAGGAGAAAGCATATCATCTATAGATAGTTCAGGATGAACTCTGATATCACCCACTCTATGGTAACATCTCGAACTGCTAGTTTTAGACACATGAGGTCCACATTCTATGACACGTTATCTTGGTGGATGTGGTTAAAGTGGATATGGTGATGATAGAGGTGGTTCTTTCTTGGGAGCCACCTAGGACTGTGACAGAGGTGCAGAAACCTTTTAGGTTGGAAGGGTAATACCAGAGATTTTTACATAACATTTATAGATTTTCTGCACCCTTTTCACCATTGAAGAAGTCTTGATATCCCTTCATATGGATGGAGAGGTGCTTGGAGATTTTTCATGAGATGAGGCAGAGACTGAATAAAACCACCATTTTGAGGCTATCTGAAGAGGGAGTTGGGTATATAGTATTTGTGTGCCACATCCAAGACCCGACATGGATGTATCCTAAGGAAGGAGAAATCATTGATCACATATGGTTCATGAAAACTCAGTGAGGAAAAAAAGTAGCTAGTCGTGTTGCAGATAACTTTTGTGGATAAAGATGGAGCAGCTTACCTCCTGTCTATGACTATCAATCCCCCATTTCCTTAGTGATTTTCGGAGGACCAATTTGGGGACATTGATTGTGAGGCTTAATGTTCTCATACATCCTTAGTACATGAACCTGATGTATTTTATGATGGTGGTGAGCACATCGTTCTATTCAGAGGACGCACCATGGTACTGGTGGTCCTATTGGAGGGGGTGTTGAGAGAGTACCATACGTCCCCTCTAGCAGTACATCCTAGTGTGGGGAATATGTATGAGGACCTCTAGCTTCATCACTGGAGGCTAGGGATGATATAACCATTGGTAGAGTTTTTTTCATGATGCCCCACTAGTGGGAAATTGAAGGCCATGTGTCATGCTCTGGTTGGCTTAATGTAGCCTTCAGAAGCACTGGAGTGTATGTGGGATGGTATTTCAATGGTTTTTGTGGTCGGGCAACCAAATCTGTCTAGGGGCCATGATTCCTTCTAGGTGATCATTTACCTACTCACCATGTCAGACAAATTACTACACATTATGGAGAAGGGATAATTACAGGGCATGGTACACCTCTAATTATAGTAGATTGTAAGGATTCACGGGGTTTCATAGACGATCCACTCAGAAATTGATACAAATTTTACATCCTTGGTGTGGAAGAGATTGTAGGAGGTGTTTGGGACTCATATACATTTGATCAGTGCCATTCATCCTCAGACGGATGGTCTGACCGTGTGGACCATTCATACATTGGAGGAAATTCTTCATGATTGTGTCATTGATTTTTTCCTCAGTTCAGAGGAACACTTTTTGTTGGCGTTGTTCATGTACAACAACATATATCACTCCATCATAGGTAAGGCACCATTTGAGGAATTGTACATTCGATCATCTAGATCAACTCTATGATAGAAAAACCTAGTTGAGTCAGCACTTATGGGTCTATAGTTGGAACAAGAATAGACTATGATGGTGAAAATCAACCAGGAGTGGATAAAGACTACACAGAGTTGGTAGAAGTCTTATGCTGACAGGTGGCAGATCCATTGGAGTTTTCGGAGTGCGACCATGTCTTCTTACAAGTCTCACATTGATGAGGTTTGCAGTGATTTGGCTGTGATGACACAATATCTCTGATTTCATAAGACACATTCTATTCCTCATCAGAGTTGATGAGGTGTCATGTCACCTAGCTCTTCCCCTACAAATGCATTGGGTACAAGATGTTTTCCACCTGTCACAACTGAGTGTGTACGTGCATGAAACATAGAACATTATCAACTTGGGAAAGTGTAACATTGATGATGGAGCTATGTTTATGGAGGATCATGTGAAGATTGAGGATCGACAGGAGTGGGTCCTTTATGGACGATCGATACCACTAGTGCGTGTTCGCTGGCTGCACATGAACATCCATGAGAGAAAATTTTGTGGATGATAATTTTATTATGGTAGTTCAGGAGGAACCATTGAAAATGGTTATGGAAAATATCATCAACCTTCATGTGGGTAGAAAAATATTTTATACATATAGCTAATTGTTTCAATTTTTCTTATAGTGAATAATATTTTCTTTATACTCTAAATGAACAAAATAAGGAGTAGTTTCCCACATTGTGACCAAACCATATAAATACTATGTGTTTTACAATATTTATTTTAAATTATTTGTCATGTGATAATTATTTTTGTAGAGTGATTAAATGATACATAATTCATTTAAATAATAGAGGTTCAAAAAAATATTATAAGAATGTTTTATGATGTTATAATTGGATAAAACTGATATACAATGATTCTTCCACCTAAGAGTGTGAATACTCTATCAACTAGGAATATGACATTATAACGATGGTATCATAATATTTCATATTTGTTATTGTATTTTTTTATATTTTTGAGGTATTCATTCATCTATATATAATGATAATTCTATGAAACTAAATTTAAATTTAAGAAATAAGGTAACATCATAACCTAAATAGGTTTAGAATAGATGGATTAAATTAATTTCAATTTTAATTATGTGAGGTTGATGTTTTAATATTAAATGAAAATATCTTATAATATATATCATGATGCATGACTTTATATACATCAATATTCCATATATTTTACAAATTTTAATTTTATCTAAAAAAACATCAATTATATTCAATGACTAATCATATATTTATATTTCACCATTAAATAATAAATTCTAATGTTTACTTCATGTTTGTAAATAATTATGAAATGTTTAATATTTTTTAAAAAAACATTCTTATTCAAATGGTAACCATTCACTATTAAAAAATTAATCTTGTGCCACAGAAAAGGAATAGTATTATATTATGAACTTTTAACTCTTATAACATGTTACAATTAAATTATGAATTCTATTATGAATTTTTATGTTGAAATTTCACATTTAAATCTATATAACATAAACTAATATGAATGTGTGTGTAAATTTTTTTTTTGAAAAAATTTACCATGAAGGACCAAAAAAACAAATTTTCAATATTCCATTAAAATAAAAATATATTTTGAGTTACATAATACTATTAGTTGTTATAAAATAACATTGAATTTATGAGAAGAACTGAAAGGACTTAAATAATACATTCATATTAAAACATATTTAAAAATTCATTGGTCTCAAAAAATTAAAATGAAATAGTTTAAAAATTAAATTTGATCATTTAATTAATAACCAAAAGCATTATTTTTAGTGAAATAAAAAATAATATTTCCTTCACTAGATTTTAAAACACACTTTCAAGGATTATCTCGATTTTTAAAATCAATACTATAAATCTAAAAACACTAAATTAGGAAACTATTAGATTTCATTAATTCCACATTTAATACATATTTTTATTAAATGTATAGTCAATAAAGATGATTTATATTCATAGTTATAATATTTTCAGCTTCATCTGAAAAACTGTTAGAGTGACTATATTAACACAATATATAATATAATATTAAATTAAGAGAACAATTTTGGTCAACTAATTATCATATCATTAAGGAGTTATTAATGATGAAATTAATTATTTCTTAAATTTCTAAAAATATTTTTTTAAAATTTATGTTAATAATTTTATATTTGTGAAGATAATTTATATAGTTAATTTTATTATTTTTCATAATATATGATAATATAAAGATTTATAATGCATGTTTTTTCATAAAAAAGAACTAGAACATGGTTTTTACCTTTCATATGTTTATAGTTTATGGGGTCTAAAATGATGTATATGACCTACTTGAAATGATCCATTTTTTGATACATCAAATATCAGTTTATTATATTAATTTGTTTTTGTTTGATATTGTTTAGGATAAAATAAAAAATAATATTTAAATTATTGTTTTTGAAGTTAAATTACAAATTGATTCTTTGAAATGTTACTCATGGATTGGAAATTAAAATGTAACTATATTATATTCCAAATTCATGAATTATCCTCTATTTTACTATGGAATGGTAAATTTTAGTTGTGAATGTATTATCCATATATATATGATATAAATATTTTCATGTATAATTATTTATATTATACGACCTCCTTCTGATCATTTTGACATAACCATTATTAGAAAGAAGGCTATATGAGTAACTTATTTATATTATTGTCATATATTAACAGTGTGGTTCATATAACCATATATATATATATAATAAATTTTTGTTTTTCCTTGCAGGGATTGATTTCCTAGATCTAATTTGATTTTATTTAATAATCTCTAAAAATTCACTCATTTCTATTTTCTTTCAAAGATTAACATATCAACAATAATGTGTCTAAAAGAATAATTTTTTACATATTATATACATTTTTTATATTAATTTAGTATTTTATCATAAACATTTATTATCTAAATACGATTCATTAATAATTATTTTGAGTATAGTAACATTAGAAAATAATTTTTTCAATACAGTGATTAAAAAATCACCTATATTGAATAGTAGAATATCCCCTCAAATTATTATAATTTAGTGCATAGTATGATTGTGGTTTTATTACTGATATTTTATTTATCCATTTTTCTCAAACCCAATAATCTTTGTTGGGAGGTATAATTTAAAAAATAATGGAATTAGTTTTATATTTTGGTTAGTGTGATATAGATAATCTCAAAATTATAAATTATGATATAGTATTAATTGTAAATATATATTATTTTAATGAATTTTTTAGGAATACCATATTAATGGTTAAAACCTTCTTTATTTTTTTATAATATATATATGTATTATATCACAGTTATTATATATTATTGGAATATAAATGCAAATAGTATAATACTATTATTACATAGCCTACATTTCTATATGTGACAAATAACAGATAAAAATTAATAATTGTACATGGGACACTCAATGCATCACAAAAAATCCTCTTAGAGGAAATAACCCTGAAATATTGAATCTTATTAGCATGAATGTGTTGCATGTCGTAGAACCGACACTTGATTAAGTGTCAAAAATCTAAAAAAATTAAAAAAAATCATAATCTGGTTTGGAATAAAATAATCGTAGATCAAACCTAAAAAATATACTCGAAGTAAATACCTCCCAACTATATGGATACATCTCTATATTATTCATTACCTAGAAAACCTATAAATATTCTTCGGTTATAATAATTTGAAAGTTTTATACGTATTCATTTAAGATGGTTTAGTGTAAGTGATAATTTTTTTTCTGGGAATATATTTATCAATTTAATTATATAGAAGAATCAAATAAATGATTTTAGAAATTTTATGAAGCTTTAATTTTATTTAGAGTGGTAATGGGAGGAAACAAGGGTCTTTAAAAAATATATAATATTGCATCATGATACCAAAATACCATATAATAGGCATTGTATAGATAACTATCCATATTTGACTACTTGTCTCACATTATATTTGATGGTAGCCTAATGGGAGGATATTGAGCTACTGTGGTATTCATTGATTTTTATAAATTTTTATTTCCCCAATTATCTTAAGATGAATCCTACAATATTATCTCTTTTATTTCCCTACTAGATGTACCAAACACCACATTTCTCTATATCATTATTTATGATTGATATCCATTTTTCTTTTTCTAAATATGTTTACATAATATGTGTTGGAGAGATTGTGGTATTCTTAAGACTAAAAATTAATATATTACTTATTTATATTTATATAACGTTCTTTTCCACTTGTTTTACATCATATATACAATTTTCTAGGTGTGTTTTTTGTTTTCTTATTTTCCTTTAATTCGGGACGAACCATTTGTCAACACATGAAAACTATATTTCGTTAAGAATAATGTATGATGTATTAAATAATTAGCCCATGGTATTATTGATCAAATTTTTTTACTAATGAAAACATACATCCCAATATTGTGGTTTAATTTAGTTAAATTATTGGATTTTCATATGAGAGAAACTATATTAAATTACATTTTAATTTTCCATAAACTATAATTAATTTATATTATCATATGAAATTTATTTGAAGGTTTTTCTATCATGAGTGAGATTGGGATAGAAATTATTTTCTATTTATAAGGGTTAAATGATAACAATTAAATGAAATTTAATGGTTTGAAATAGAATTTCATAACTGTAGATATTTTTTGGAATGGTGTGGACCTTTGAAGTATACCAAATTGTTTTTATGATAGGGACTATAAAAATGATTTGGACCATGATATGATTATTGGGGAATGAAAAATGTCGTTTTAATACATAATTCTCTATGATAGAAAATTATTTTTTCAAACTAAAATTATAGTAGGGGATTCCATCTTATTGCATTAAATGGAGAACAATAAAAAAAATTGGATTCTAAACAATTTAATGAGAATTAATGATAGTATTGATAAATTCAAATGTTAAATGATTGTTTGGAATAAATAGAGTACTGAATAGTAAGCAACATATAATTTTTCATCATATTTTTTAATTGAAATAAAATGAAATCAATCCATCTGTATTGGTTAAGGCATTCAGGAATGATTTTTTTAATGTGATATTCCCATAAGAGGATGCCTCATTGGATTTACATATGTGTAAATCAATGGAATTCCATGAGATACCTTATAATCCTCACTAATTTATTTCTATCAATTTTTTGAGATAACACAACCATAAATCTAGGTGACGAAATATGATTTAAATAATGATGATTAATATCAATGATTATCTGGGGGTACCACTATCAATTCCACAGGATGAGCTCAATATATTAGTTTTTGATGGGAAAATATCCCTTGATGTTTCCTCTTAGTGTGCTTTTGGTATGATTGTGTTCGTTAAAAAAGAAAAATTACTACAAAAGTGTATGGTTGGTGTTTATTGATGATAGGTTTTAAAGGAGGTGATATTTCCCAGTGTTTTCCAAATTTATGGTCCCCAAAATCAAGAGTTTGATGTTGGCAAAGGGCGGATTTTTCCTAGGAGTGAACTATAGAAAAAACTTTGAAGGAAACGAGAAAATGATTAGGACCACGTACCATAATTCATGGGTCGTGTTCCATGTTCTAGGAACGATACACGGAGTTGAGGGAACGGTTCGCCGAAGCGGTTTTCGAAACCAATAATGGTTTTAGGTGAGCAGTTGTATGGTTCACAAATGGATTGATTTTGCAAGAAGAGATCTATCACATTTGAGAATAGGAGATACATGGGGCAGGTATGAAAAATGGTTTTCGGGTGGCTTGCGGTTCTCAATGGAAGACTGATCTGTATTCGGTGGTGGCTGAATTGATGATTTGAAAAATATTGGATTACATGTTTTGTAGATATGTTTGTGTATATATGAATTAATAATCCAACTAATTAATGTAGAGATCTAATATCATTAGAACATCATATTGATCTGGGAAATCAGTAAAGACAAGTGGAAGTTCGTGAAGGGAGGTTCACGAAGGGAGAATTAATTTCCATAGAAGTATTTGACTCGGTACATGGTGGATGAATTTCCGATATGTGGGAGAGAGAATTTCTCAAGTGGTATGGGGAGAGGGAACTCCGGTATATATAGGTGAAGGTAGTCCATGAATAAGGATTAGTTCACGGACAAAGGGTGATTCACTAACATGGATCATGTAATCGGAAAATTCTAGCAGTATGATATTGTGAAGGTAGAGGCAGTCCATGTAAAGATGGGGTTCATAGATTAGGTAGTAAAACAAAAATCGGGTGGTTTTCATACCAAACCCAGTACACAATACATGGAGGAACAGGTTTGTTCACGATTTCACCAGGAATCTTGAGATTTCTACATATTAGTTTGCAAATGAATTTTATAGTACCTAGTAGTGCTTGAGAAGGTGGACATTATCTACGGGTGAAAAAAGAAACATCATAAGAGCATCTACCAATTGTTGAGGATGAAATAATTCATGAAAATAAAGGGACCAACATGTCTATAAATTGTGTCTGACCTACATGTCAATAATATGTGAGTGGATTCCTTTCCCAAAGCAGTGAACAATGAAAGAAGAAGATGATGTACTCTTTGACCAGTCGTGAGCCAGAGAAAGAGGCATATGGAGTAACCCTTGGGAATTTAGTGAGAAGACCCTAAACCTTGTAAATCCAGTGAGCCTGGGCATAAAAGATCTAGCCCGAACATTGTATTCATTATTTTCATTAAGCCTTAGTGAATTAGGTACATCTTTATATTGTATTCTCTTTGAGGTAGTCCTGTGAGGGTGAACCAAGTAAACATCACTATTTCATGTTCATTATTTCATATATATTCATATACATATACAGGATGAATAGAGAATTTATTTTTTCTAACAACGAATCAAGATATTAACTGGAGAAATCTTTGATCTATCATACCATGATCCACCCCCCCAACATGGGTATTTGACCAAGTGGACCTAACAATTTCTATTTGAGTTAAATGTTGAATGTCATTAGTTTTCTCTATTGAATAAGAAATGGTGGTGGTTAATCATAAAGGAATTGCGAACATTGACTGAAATAGTATTCAACTATTGAAGAATCGAATGATACATTATGTCTGATCCGTATGGATTGATATCTTCAGACAACGTTTTCTTAGAATTTGAGTTGATATTAACAGTACTTCATTATCAAGAGCTGAAAGAAAAGAATTGGATGAATATGGTAATGGGATCAATAATTTAAGGGGATTCCTATTAGATGAAATTTATACAATGGTTATGTCGTGTAAAACATTTCACTCAATGTGGGAATTTTTTGGCACATATATGAAGATTACAAAAATGTCTGAGAAGCAAAGATAAATGATCTATGGAACAATTATGAGGATGTCAGAATGAATCCCATTGAGATTGTTGATGCTTTCTTATGAAGAATAAATATTATTGTGGAAGATATGAAGGGAGTTGGATAATTCATTGAAGATATAATGATTCTGAAACGTATCATGAGGAAACTACCACCGTAGTTTAATTTGAATGTTTCAGTGTTGGAAGAAAATGACCCGAAAGGGCTATAAACTAGATAACCAAAAAAGTAACCTTTATAAATTTGAAATGTGAGGTGATTAAAATGATGTAGTGGAAACGTGTATGTCTACGGAAGTGGAATTCAAGGCCTTCTAGAATCTCTCTGTTGAAGATAGTCTTGTGGAGGAAAATATTGATAATTTCATGTCACTTATCTCCTCCAATATGAGAATGGGAAAATGGGAGTTCAAAGGTAAAAATCCATTTTCATTCATAGGATGCTGAATTATTGGGAATTTTTCATAAATAACTCATAAGATGTCTGATGATTAAAATTAAGAATATGATGATACTCATCAGAAGAAGTATTCATAAAATAAGAAAGGGAGGAGATGTACTAGGAACATGATCTTCATAATGCAGAATCTAATTTAAAAAGTGGATAATTGTACCGAATAATTCGAGTCAGACTATATGGATTACTAAAAGGATCATAAAATACAGGATTTGGTAGTAGACATCTAAAATTAATTATTAAGAGAGGAAAGTGACAATGAAGAAAAAGAAATTGGTTGAGGAGTTGATCTTCAGGATGATTTAGATGATTCCTTTAAAGAGTAATTTATTCTATGATTGCAAACAGAGAATTCTAACAATGTTGTTCATAATGATAAAATCATTATGCAGCAGTAAGAATTAGAGAATTTTGAGATGAATGGAGAAATTGAAAAGCTAAGGTATTCAATGCCAGAATGCTCAAAAAATGGTGGTTGAGTACAAACTCAAAATTGAAGACCATAAAATAGAAATTGAGAGTTTTAATGAAATTGAAAAATATCAAATCGAACATATCTCACAACTAGAAGAGGAAGTCTTTGATCTGTGACAAACAATCGAAGAATAGGAAAATCATAAAACTCTCAGTTCATCATCAGAAAAAAAATTCATTTCAGAAACAAATAAGATAATATTTGAGGTGTGTTGTCTCTTAAAACAGATGTAATGATCAATTATTAATAATAAGGATGGTATAGGGCTTAGTCTAAAATAAAAATCTTTTGTGGTTCGATTCATACAACAATAACCCAATCAAATATTAATGATTGATTTGGGTATGAAGCACAATTAGAAGATTCAGATTACGCAAGGAACAACTAGTAGTGCATCATTACAGCAAAAGAATTTACATAACAAAATATGTTTTGGTTGTGGAAATAAATATCATTCTCAAAATGTATGTTCCATTGAAAAGAGGTACACAGGGGAAAAATCCAATACAAGTGGTTGTATATAGATCAAAATGTATGTTCATCATTTGAGGGTCATTGTTTTAATGGTATAGGACCCGGGCATATGGAAATATATTGAACATCAACAACATAGAGGAATGAGTTGAGGAATGATTAATATTATCATAATAAGCTGTCAAATGTGTCTTTAATATAGGTGAGTACTCAAAATCAATTTTTATTACAGCATGTTAATGCTGGATCATCAAATATTCAAAATGATCAATATTATAATTCCATGCTTGATATAATGTAAAATTCTTGGGTCAAAAAGGAAAGGGTAGAGTATGAGTTGGTTGTAGAAGTTGTATTCAAGGAATCATATCACAATAGGATATGGTTCATTGATAATGGATTCACTTCACATATGATGACAAATTAAAATTTAGTGACAAGAATTAGTTATTATTTTGAATGTATTGTGAGATTTGGTAATGATGTGGAATTAAAAACTATTTACAATGGAAAATCCAAGTTTGGAGGAAAAGAGATGAAATAGGATGATGTCTTGGTTGTTGAAGGGTTTAGTCACAACAAGAATAGTGATAGTTAATTGTGTTACTCAGGACATGCAATAACTATTATCATGAAATAATTTTCAATCCATGCAATGGATGGTTCTGTTATTTTGTAAGGAAAGAGAACGAAAGTGAGTATCTAACTCATGAGTGGAAAAGAAGATATGATGTATCTGACCAAGGATGAAGTAAACAAGTTATGGAATAAGCATCATGGCCACATAATCTAGGTTTCCTTGGATGATCTAGTGAAATATTATGCATCTCAACGTCCCAATATATTATCATGTGATTGTACTAATATGGGAGATTCATGTCAATGAGAGATGATCATTTGAAATACATATAATCCAAAGGGTAAAAAGTAAACAATATTCCTTGAGCTAGAGTATATTGATGTATTTGGGCCTATTTCCCTGAGGGATATTAATGGGATGATATATTATGTTCTATTAATTGATGACTATAGAAAAATTTCATTGGGTTCAATAATCACCAACAAATTAGAAGTGTTCCATTGTATTACAAGATATCGAAGAGAATGTGAAAAGATGAATGATCCAAAAAACCAGATGATTCGAACATATAATGGAACAGAACTAACAAATATCCAAGTGGGGGATTTTCTAGAGAAACATGGGATAAGGAATCATGTTTTATATGTAAGAACTCCACAATAAAATGGAGTAGTGGAATGAAAAAATCGAATTGCGAACATCATGGATAGAATAATGATCACTGGGAAACAAATTCCACAGATGTTTTGGGAAGAGGCTCTGATGATAGCATTCTAGACACGAAATAGAACCTCATTATGACCAAAAGATGTGATGAATTGATATGATCTATTGTATAGAAAGAAGAATTAATTCAAACACATTCGAATTTTTATATGTAACAGTTTTATTCTCAATTAGAAGAGACATAGCATGTTTAACTTATTTAGAGTTGGAGGAATACTTCATCCCTACTCAAATAATAGAAAATCAAATAAATTATTCAATAAGAGACTAGGAATGATATTTGAATGTTATTGTGTGACTATACTGGGGAATGAAAATAGTCTTTAGTAGGTACCTGATCATACATAGGAGGACATGAATGAACATATGTGCATGTCAGGGGACGATCCAGATCTAGACGATGATTCATAAAAGACTTATATGATGAGAAAAATGCAATTCCTTCTCATTAACCAATGATATGTGCTAAAATTGATAGGAAAACATAATTTGTGATCACACATCACCAGTACAGATAAGGATGATGATGTCTTTAAAAAAATCACACATATATCAAGTGAAACATAAAATACTTGGTGTAGAAGCTGATGATAATTAACCAGTTTAGGAAATGAATGAAGTTCATGACCAAATATAGAAGAATCAAACATGAGAAATTGTTTGGAGAACAGTAGAAAAAATGTTATATGGGCAATTTGGGGTTTCCGTAAGAAAATGAATGAAAATGGTGTGGTCATTAGAAACAATGAAATAATGGTGTGAAAAGGGTACTCCCAGATAGAGGGTATATATGTTGATGAGACATTTTCACCCATTTCAATGCTGCAGGTATTCAGATTATTCTTGGAAGAACAAGTGCGATGAATGTTTATGGATTTCCAAATGGATTTCAGGTCATCATATCTTATTAGAGTTCTAGAAGACGAAATCTACATTTAGAAAACATATGGTCTTATTTTTCATGAATATGACAACATAGTTTGTTGGCTAAAGAAGTATTTATATGTCTTAATTCAAGAACCATGAGAAAGGAATTCAATGCTTGATCATTTTCAAGGGAAACCCAGTTTCTAGTGTTGTGGAGTTGGTTATAATTTGTATTTCAAAAAATCAAAGTAGTCATAGGATGATAGTGCTGGATTATATCAATTAAATACTCATCGGTGGACTAAATGAAGCAAAATGCAACCAGTTTTCTGAAATCTGGAAAAAAGAGTTCAAAATGTCAATGATAGGTGAGATAACATTTTTCAATAGATTACATGTGATTCGAGGAAGGAATGGTACATTCATCTCTCAATATAAATACGCATTGGTGGTTTTGAGGAGATTTGGATTTGATAATACCAAATAGATGACGAATCTAGTTTTTTCCAAGATGTAATTATCATTGGATGATGAAGGAAAAACAGTTAATATCACAAAATATAGGAAAATTATTGGATTTCTATTGTAACTAAGAACGACATGGCCTATTATTGTATTTTTCGTAACCTAGGAAGTGTGATATAAAATAAATTCAAAGGAGATTGACATGATTGGAGTAAAAAAGGAATCATTGGTATACCAAGGGAACAATGGATTTTGGCTTAATGTAAAACAAAAAATATCAGTAAGAGTAATTGGGATATTAAAATGTGGTATGAGCTGGTTCAATAGATTATAACAAATCTACATCATGAGGTTCTATTTTTTTGTAGGATTGGTTATTTCATGGTTGTGAATGTAAGAAGAGTGCATTTAGTGGAGCACATGCAGCTAATCAGGCTTGAACTTAGTTATTGTGGATGAAGCAACAACATGGTTATATGGGGATTGAATTGAAATATCTAATCGGAATCCATTGTGATAATTCAATTCTATAAATCTCAGTAAAAATCCAGTCCATTAATAAATTTCAAAGCACATTGAAATTCAATATCAATTTTCGAAGTATGAGGATGAGAAAAGGATTCCAAATTTTCTGTATATGCCTACAGAACAATACGTTATATATATTCTTACAATGGCCATATCCAAATAAGAGTTTGAAAGGAATCAACATGTTTTGGGAGTCTAGTAGAATCCCCACACATGAAAAGGTGTAGATGTGGGACCCATATTTCTAAGGTATGACGCATATTTCCTTAATATGATTATATGTGTTCTTTACCCTATTGAAGAAAACATTGATGTCTCCTTTGGGTTCTTTGACAAAGGGGGAGAGTGTGTGACTATTCCATGGGAGAAATGACACAGGGAGATGCTGTGAAGTGGAGCAGTTGGGTAGGGAGAGTTGAAGTTGAGATAATGAAATTGGATGAGCTGTAACATAGGGGGGTGTTAAATATAATGATTCTAAATATGATTAATCAATGATTATATATCACGATAGCTGAGGATCGTGATAAAATTAGAAGAGTGGTGTTGGAATGGTGTCACAAGGATTCTATCACTATGCAATTGGTATCGGTTCAATATCATCAATTGGTGTCAGAAATGATGTGTAACGCCCCGACCCTAATTACCTAGAGTCGGTGCATTATTACATAACATTGGCATGATCATGAGAAAGATCAAGTCTCGAAAGATCGATTAGTTTAGTAGCCTTGGAATAACTAGATACATTCATAAATTTTTTTACATTACATCATAAAAAAAAACATCTTGTCTTCATATCCCCTCATACTATCCCTGCAGGTCATTCATAAATTACTTCTTCATAATCCTGGGAAAAATAAAACATTGAAAGGGGTGAGTTCGGATGCTCAGTAAGGATAACATTATAGCAGAAGCTTTCATAAATAAGCATAAACACTTAAGGCAATTTATAACTAAAACAAAAGCCTTTTAAAATTGAACTTCAACATAGTATGGCAAAAGTAAAATGAAATAATTCCATTTACTTACTCACATGGATATTCTACTAGTCGAATGATCACATGCAATATCAATAACCACTTTCATAATGATGGAATGCATAATGCCAGACTATCATAACCACATAGCCAAGGCCTCGTGCCAAGACTACAAATATGATTTTGCCAAGGCCTTGTGCCAAGACACTAGTTTGTCTCATGAGACCTACCGATGCATCGAGGAGCTATAGCGGGCTCCACCCATCACTTATTAAGTCCAATGCATTCCCATATGAAAAGGTTTAAACATAACGTAAACATTCGTATTAAACTAGCATACGAAATGTCAATACTTTCACCACAAACCATGAATGGTATAAAAATAGCACATCCCCAGTCAAACATAATTCATTCGATACAATATGGAAGATTGTATTGTATCACATTAACCTCAATCAATAATAATGAAGGATGTTGACATAGATGAAAATAATCATCAAAACTATTTGAGAGAAATATCCCCCTTTTCTTGAAAACATTTAAAAGTCACACTATTTGTCAAGAAGCCATTTAAAAGTATATTTTTGAATCAAAGTGTCCCATACCACTTTGAAACTTTTAAAAGGAGTTTTAATTTTAAAACTTTAATGTCCATATAAATAAATCCTTAAAACCATTTTTAAAATATGGACATTAATGAGCATGATTTAGAAGAATAATTCTTTAAAACATTTTAAAATGGTATTTTGGTTAGAGTTTCTAACCAAAAGAGAGACACTTGAATACAAATAATTGAGGTAATCAAAACATTGTAATATCATGAGAATAAAGGAATTCATGATATACTATGTCAAAGTACATTATATACACCACATAGAAGTGATTTTGTGTATATCATCAAAGAAGTCTCAATGGAATGTAAATTGAGATGAAATTTCTCAAAAAGGTTGTATCCTTAGGTTAAGGATAAATCAATGACATAATAATGTGTGACAAATATAAATACACTAAATATGATTGGATATTCAGTGTAAAACAATCAAAGGACATTCACACATATTCTTGTAAAAAAACAATACCAACGAATTGGATGTTTAACTCAACAAATGGAGAATGAGTTAAAATTACTCTTATCAAATTCATATCAATGACTTGAGAATTATCAATGGAGTGATTATGTGTATCAAACTTATATCCACAGGAAGGGGAGTGGAAATTATGACATAATCAAATGAATAGTGATTCCACACATAATCTTGGGGTAATATAATCAATGAAATATGTGTAAAGCCAAATGAGTGGAAATTGAAATCTCAAATTCCCTTATCGATTAGGTAACTTACGAAACATACACCCATGAAAGAAGTATCATACCATGATGATGTAAATACCCATAAATTAAAGTATATTACACAATGAATACGATCATGGGCAGTACACATACACCACATGCAATAATTAAGTGGTGATCAATGGAATTCTCACGGAATTAAAAGTGAGATAAGAAAACCCTTACATTGTACTTTTTCCTTGGTCGATGGTAGGTTTACCTCCTGTATAATGGTGAAATAATTGTTATTGAATAATAAAAGAATCATTTACTTTAATATGATATCATATATGATCTTTTATCATTGATTTGTTAATAATATTTTAGAATTATCGTCATTTCGGGTGTTAACGGGTTCATTTTACTTTATATTCTTTATTATGTGAGACATATTCGTTATTAATGGGATGTATATTATTCATATCCAGAATGGTATCAAGTTCTTAAACATCATTTTTAAATCATCAAATTATACGATGGAGAATGAATCTCATCGCGTTCGTGGAGACGGTAGTCCGTACGTACGCACGAACGCTACTTCCATTTAATTTTTATTTTAAAAGAATTGAATCCAAATTATACATAGGTATATTACTATTCCAGTATAATATAATATTTTATATATGTTACTTAAGTTCATTTACACCATCCTTTATACGTTCCATGTGTGGTATGAACGAGTCATATCATTTTAAGGGGGCGGTAGTCCGCACTTCCTCAAATGAAATTATCGTATGTATATACAACATGAAACGAATAATGGTTTGAAATAAAATGGAATTACAGAAGCTTATATATAAAATATATATCATTAATATCATATTTAATTACAGTGCCATCCTAATGGCCACCATGAGAGGCGGTAAGATGTATTTGAACAATCATCGTTTCGTGAGGCGTTAGTTTGCCATCCACAGAAACATTATGTTCATCATCCATTAGATGGAGTTGTGTGAATGTGTAGTTTGAATACTTCTTATAACAACATCCTAGTATATTGAGGATACTGGTGTTGTTACAAAAGAAGGGAAATAAAAAGAGTTTGGGGGTTGAAGAAGCAAAATAAATGAAAATAATTTAAGAGAAATCGTTACCTTTAATTTAGGTAACTCACTTTGGTTGGAACCAAAGGACTTATTGAAATGCTTTCTGCCTAAGGGGAAGCTTCAAGGAGGAGGATAGGGATGTGGGGAGCTTAGTTGGGCAGAGTTTGGACGAGCCAAGTGGCTTGAGAGGTGTGAGGAAATGAGAAGGAGGAGTGCCCTTTTATAAGAGGGGTGAGGGGCACCTTTGGAAAAGCTAGAAATATTAATTTATAATAAATTCATATTCGGTTTCCAAAGGCTCCAAAGTTGACTATTCAAAGGATGAGGTGGGAATAGGTCGAAAACAACTCATCCAATAGAATTTAGACAGGTTTGGGTACTTATATTAACCTTAACTTTAAGTATTAACTCTAAGTTAATTAGTTTCACTTTTACAATGTCTCTTTGTATTTTTATATAATATGGTTAATAAACTTACTATATACATCCAAGCGACCCCCAAGTGGTCCATTAATGATTAACCTATCATTATATAAGTCTCTTGGCCGAACCTTAGATTTTTATGAATTTAATATCAATTAATAATATAATATTTGTTTTAAGAACTCTTTTATGTCAATTTTGACACTATTCAATAGTTGATTTTTGTGAAACTCATAACAGATTGATTACTTCAAACAAAGTCAATTAAATCAATCCTAATATATCATATTATCCTAGAAAATTAGTGTAATTCATTAAAAGTTTCATATTATATTTATTTGGGTATTTATAATATCAATTATGTTAATTGTTTACTATTTTAGTAATTACTGCATCATCATTGTGTCATAAATAAAATAAATTATTTAATGTCAAAAAATTATAAATAAAATATACTTATGTAGTAAATATTTTTAGCTTTCTAATGAATATTTATAATCTAAAATCCAGCATATATAACCCTATGTAACAATTGTTTTTCTAAAAGATATATGCTTGTGTCATTTTTGTATTCATTTTAACTTAATTAATATAAAGTGTCATTATCACTTACAAGTGGATCCATGGGGTCCCAAAATTGACCCAAAGATGCCCATGGTCGACCATGTATCAACCAATAGGGTTAAGACACATTTTAGGGTAATTTATTATTATTATAATATTATTTTTTTAACCCTTATTTACCGGATTTACCCTTAACCATGGTAAATAAAATATTTACCGCAGTAATTATTCAAAATGTCTAAAAATAAAAGTTACCTATTTACACAATTTGGACATCCTGATTCCAAATATGGAATCCATTTTTCTAAATTCAAAACACATAAGTGGCAGAAATTAAATTAAAATTAATTCCCGCTGTCAAAACAAAAAGCGTGTTTTTAAGAGATAATAACTATCAAAAGATTGACACTTGTTTATGTTCGGTTTAATTGTAAAATTATGTCCAATGACCAACATTATATTAAATGGTAAAAATATATTCTAAATATACTTTAAAACCACTCAAATTCACAATTTATCACTATTAATTATTTTGATTAAAAAAGTTGTTTTTAATTAAAATTTAGTAATTTTCACTATTCATCAAAATATGAAAGTTATCCGAAAAGTACCAAAATTTCACCTTAGGATAAATTCGATATTCCGAATCCAAAAATGAAGTCCATTTTGAAATATAATATATATATAATTTCAAAAAGTAGATATTACTATTCATAACGGCTAGTTTGATTGGTTGTGGTGTGTTAAAATCTCGAAGTTGCGTACAATGCACGTCATTGCATTATTCGAAAGGAAACATACCGAGGAAGCTTGGGGTGTTACATTCTCCCCTCCTTCAATAAATTGCGTCCTCGCAATTTTTAAAATTTTGCTTGGGAATATAATGGAAAGTCCCACATCGGAAAAAGAGTCAATAAAACTATCACTTTAAAAGAAAGAAAGAGAGGTATAAGGGTCATCCAAGATAACCCATACTAGGATTCCATGTAAGAAAACATGGATATGGACGATAAACTAAGTGTCAAGTTCTGATGTAGAGGGATAGAAATCATGATCAGGAGAAAGTTAACAATGAGAAAACCACAAACTTGTGTTGGGACAAACGACCATTAGTCTCCTAGTAGGAAAGTAAACGGACAACATTTTTTTTAAGTTACATTACATAAGGAAGAGTAATTCATTTATGATATTGACTAAGAACATTATGAGATATACTTACATTTTAATTAGATTTTCATTCTTTAATAAATTTCCACCACTAACTCATTTTTTTTAAACGATGAGTATTCATGAAGACTTGGTCACACTGGAAGAGATAGAATAAACTTCTATAGAATCACATGATCCATGAAGGATAAACCATATATTTACATTGTCTTTGAAGATTAATCAAAACCAAAATGGTCAGTGAATGATCTAATGATCCCCCAAAAGGATATTCATAAATATGCACTAATCTTAATTTCTAAAATTAAACCAACAATACACCAAAGTTAAATAGATACCATTCAATAACCAATTGTCCTTAAAATCCTTTAATATAATCCAAACTAATATTGAAACCCAAAACATAGAAGAATTTGATTATGTAGTCTCCCATGTTACATTGTATCTCCAAATTACATCAAATACTCTTAAAGTCACATACTTAAAAGTAATCATCACATATTCTCTGTTATAGGTTAATCATTTCCATAAATAACCCAAATCACTATAAATCAACAATAAAAATGTAGATAAAAATCCACCATTACTCTACAAATGAAACCTCATTGTATTCTATTTTCCTTGGGCATATAGTGTTCCTAACAAAACGAACATCTTCCAAAATAACATTTATCACTTAATCACCAAATCATTTTCCTATACCAAGGGTATTCATTTGATAAGACATAAGAACCCAAATTATCTTATTATTGATCAATAAAATCATTTAACAAAAAAAAAATAGTCACACTAACCAGGGACTTCACGTAGTCCAGTGGTAGGCGATAAATCCCAATCGCACTTTGGTTGTGGGTTCGATTCCCATAGCTTTGTCCGACGCGATGGGTTGTCACACGGTCTACGTGTTGTCCTTTTTCAAAAACTATATTTTATAATATTACCAAAATAAATTCCTCAAAATAACATAATTTAACCACAAATGTTATATCATACTTTGCATTTTCATCCCAAATTATAATAACTTATCATTTTCTCAAACCCCAATGATCATATAAACCAAATGGTTATTTATACCTATATCCAAAAGAGAAGAGACAATTCTTCCTCAAATATCATTCTCACATGGCAAACTGCGGGGTTACAAATACAAGAGAAAATTATTCCAAAGCAAACCCATCAACAAGGAGTGCTAATACTTTTTAAATTTTTCTCCAGCCATTTATTTCCACATAGCTTCTTCTTTGACCAAGAAAATATCCTATAAAATAGGACATTCACTCGGGTAATGGCCAGGTCCCCTACATTTACGACAAATGACTGTAAATGGACTCTTGGGACCATTTTTATCTTCTTCCATAGTACTCTTCATTTTTCTTCGGCAATTCTTCACTTTATGTCCTTCCTTCCCGCACGTAAAACATTTCGTTGTCCCATTGAGACACTTTCCTGGGTGTCTCTTTCCACAATTCCTGCATGATGAAAATTGAGGTTTCTTTTCTCCATGGTCTCCATTGCTGGAGATCTTATCATTTATCACCTTTCTCTTCCTTGTTGAGTCTGGGAGTTGGTTAATATATATGTTGTTGATCATATTTTTGGAAAACTGATTTGGCATAAAGACGATATCTTTTACGCCTATCAACATTCCATTTTGTTGCTCATCGCTACCATCGTTCCCACCTTGTACATCATTCTCAAAGTCACTATGACTTCCTTGGAATCCAGCCATTGACTAAAACCAGAAAGCATTGTGTGAGTAATAGTAGTCGTAAAATCATTTAGAGATTAAAATATCACCATATTCTCAATTTGAAACATATTGGGATTAACCAAGGTCATTTTCTCTCATCTTATGTATATATTACTTAAATCGGTTTGTAAAGAAAATGTAAATTATCCTAAGCATATCCCCCGGGAGTGTCGTAACCAAGAGTGCAGCAAGGCCCGTTGTCGTGCACCAGTTCCCGTTCGAGTCTAGCTCAAAGCGGTGTTTTCGGGTTTTACCCCTAGGTACATCTGTGCCAGAGCCGCCTCTACCTGCTCGTATCCAGACAGGGATGTATTGCTCAGAAAACTCACAAAATCTCTACAATACCAAAATTCTAGGAAGTTCTTTTATACTAATCCTCAAAGTTCATCTTAGGTCTACGTGCTCTAATCAGAGTTTATCTAAATCTAGCTACCAAGGTTTGTACTAAACTTCCTCTGATACCAACTGTAACGCCCCGACCCTAATTACCTAGAGTCGGTGCATTATTACATAACATTGGCATGATCATGAGAAAGATCAAGTCTCGAAAGATCGATTAGTTTAGTAGCCTTGGAATAACTAGATACATTCATAAATTTTTTTACATTACATCATAAAAAAAACATCTTGTCTTCATATCCCCTCATACTATCCCTGCAGGTCATTCATAAATTACTTCTTCATAATCCTGGGAAAAATAAAACATTGAAAGGGGTGAGCTCGGATGCTCAGTAAGGATAACATTATAGCAGAAGCTTTCAAAAATAAGCATAAACACTTAAGGCAATTTATAACTAAAACAAAAGCCTTTTAAAATTGAACTTCAACATAGTATGGCAAAAGTAAAATGAAATAATTCCATTTACTTACTCACATGGATATTCTACTAGTCGAATGATCACATGCAATATCAATAACCACTTTCATAATGATGGAATGCATAATGCCAGACTATCATAACCACATAGCCAAGGCCTCGTGCCAAGACTACAAATAAGATTTTGCCAAGGCCTTGTGCCAAGACACTAGTTTGTCTCATGAGACCTACCGATGCATCGAGGAGCTATAGCGGGCTCCACCCGTCACTTATTAAGTCCAATGCATTCCCATATGAAAAGGTTTAAACATAACGTAAACATTCGTATTAAACTAGCATACGAAATGTCAATACTTTCACCACAAACCATGAATGGTATAAAAATAGCACATCCCCAGTCAAACATAATTCATTCGATACAATATGGAAGATTGTATTGTATCACATTAACCTCAATCAATAATAATGAAGGATGTTGACATAGATGAAAATAATCATCAAAACTATTTGAGAGAAATATCCCCCTTTTCTTGAAAACATTTAAAAGTCACACTATTTGTCAAGAAGCCATTTAAAAGTATATTTTTGAATCAAAGTATCCCATACCACTTTGAAACTTTTAAAAGGAGTTTTAATTTTAAAACTTTAATGTCCATATAAATAAATCCTTAAAACCATTTTTAAAATATGGACATTAATGAGCATGATTTAGAAGAATAATTCTTTAAAACATTTTAAAATGGTATCTTGGTTAGAGTTTCTAACCAAAAGAGAGACACTTGAATACAAATAATTGAGGTAATCAAAACATTGTAATATCATGAGAATAAAGGAATTCATGATATACTATGTCAAAGTACATTATATACACCACATAGAAGTGATTTGGTGTATATCATCAAAGAAGTCTCAATGGAATGTAAATTGAGATGAAATTTCTCAAAAAGGTTGTATCCTTAGGTTAAGGATAAATCAATGACATAATAATGTGTGACAAATATAAATACACTATATATGATTGGATATTCAGTGTAAAACAATCAAAGGACATTCACACATATTCTTGTAAAAAAACAATACCAACGAATTGGATGTTTAACTCAACAAATGGAGAATGAGTTAAAATTACTCTTATCAAATTCATATCAATGACTTGAGAATTATCAATGGAGTGATTATGTGTATCAAACTTATATCCACAGGAAGGGGAGTGGAAATTATGACATAATCAAATGAATAGTGATTCCACACATAATCTTGGGGTAATATAATCAATGAAATATGTGTAAAGCCAAATGAGTGGAAATTGAAATCTCAAATTCCCTTATCGATTAGGTAACTTACGAAACATACACCCATGAAAGAAGTATCATACCATGATGATGTAAATACCCATAAATTAAAGTATATTACACAATGAATAC
Source organism: Viscum album (assembly GCA_963277665.1). Lineage (NCBI taxonomy): Eukaryota > Viridiplantae > Streptophyta > Magnoliopsida > Santalales > Viscaceae > Viscum > Viscum album. Next base: position 296,692,109 of record OY728121.1, read on the forward strand.
GATCATGGGCAGTACACATACACCACATGCAATAATTAAGTGGTGATCAATGGAATTCTCACGGAATTAAAAGTGAGATAAGAAAACCCTTACATTGTACTTTTTCCTTGGTCGATGGTAGGTTTAACTCCTGTATAATGGTGAAATAATTGTTATTTAATAATAAAAGAATCATTTACTTTAATATGATATCATATATGATCTTTTATCATTGATTTGTTAATAATATTTTAGAATTATCGTCATTTCGGGTGTTAACGGGATCATTTTACTTTATATTCTTTGTTATGTGAGACATATTCGTTATTAATGGGATGTATATTATTCATATCCAGAATGGTATCAAGTTCTTAAACATCATTTTTAAATCATCAAATTATACGATGGAGAATGAATCTCATCGCGTTCGTGGAGACGGTAGTCCGTACGTACGCACGAACACTACTTCCATTTAATTTTTATTTTAAAAGAATTGAATCCAAATTATACATAGGTATATTACTATTCCAGTATAATATAATATTTTATATATGTTACTTAAGTTCATTTACACCATCCTTTATACGTTCCATGTGTGGTATGAACGAGTCATATCATTTTAAGGGGGCGGTAGTCCGCACTTCCTCAAATGAAATTATCGTATGTATATACAACATGAAACGAATAATGGTATGAAATAAAATGGAATTACAGAAGCTTATATATAAAATATATATCATTAATATCATATTTAATTACAGTGCCATCCTAATGGCCACCATGAGAGGCGGTAAGATGTATTTGAACAATCATCGTTTCGTGAGGCGTTAGTTTGCCATCCACAGAAACATTATGTTCATCATCCATTAGATGGAGTTGTGTGAATGTGTAGTTTGAATACTTCTTATAACAACATCCTAGTATATTGAGGATACTGGTGTTGTTACAAAAGAAGGGAAATAAAAAGAGTTTGGGGGTTGAAGAAGCAAAATAAATGAAAATAATTTAAGAGAAATCGTTACCTTTAATTTAGGTAACTCACTTTGGTTGGAACCAAAGGACTTATTGAAATGCTTTCTGCCTAAGGGGAAGCTTCAAGGAGGAGTAGAGGGATGTGGGGAGCTTAGTTGGGCAGAGTTTGGACGAGCCATGTGGCTTGAGAGGTGTGAGGAAATGAGAAGGAGGAGTGCCCTTTTATAAGAGGGGTGAGGGGCACCTTTGGAAAAGCTAGAAATATTAATTTATAATAAATTCATATTCGGTTTCCAAAGGCTCCAAAGTTGACTATTCAAAGAATGAGGTGGGGATAGGTCGAAAACAACTTATCCAATAGAATTTAGACAGGTTTGGGTACTTATATTAACCTTATCATTAAGTATTAACTCTAAGTTAATTAGTTTCACTTTTACAATGTCTCTTTGTATTTTTATATAATATGGTTAATAAACTTACTATATACATCCAAGAGACCCCCAAGTGGTCCATTAATGATTAACCTATCATAATATAAGTCTCTTGGCCGAACCTTAGATTTTTATGAATTTAATATCAATTAATAATATAATATTTGTTTTAAGAACTCTTTTATGTCAATTTTGACACTATTCAATAGTTGATTTTTGTGAAACTCATAACAGATTGATTACTTCAAACAAAGTCAATTAAATCAATCCTAATATATCATATTATCCTAGAAAATTAGTGTAATTCATTAAAAGTTTCATATTATATTTATTTGGGTATTTATAATATCAATTATGTTAATTGTTTACTATTTTAGTAATTACTGCATCATCATTGTGTCATAAATAAAATAAATTATTTAATGTCAAAAAATTATAAATAAAATATACTTATGTAGTAAATATTTTTAGCTTTCTAATGAATATTTATAATCTAAAATCCAGCATATATAACCCTATGTAACAATTGTTTTTCTAAAAGATATATGCTTGTGTCATTTTTGTATTCATTTTAACTTAATTAATATAAAGTGTCATTATCACTTACAAGTGGATCCATGGGGTCCCAAAATTGACCCAAAGATGCCCATGGTCGACCATGTATCAACCAATAGGGTTAAGACACATTTTAGGGTAATTTATTATTATTATAATATTATTTTTTTAACCCTTATTTACCGGATTTACCCTTAACCATGGTAAATAAAATATTTACCGCAGTAATTATTCAAAATGTCTAAAAATAAAAGTTACCTATTTACACAATTTGGACATCCTGATTCCAAATATGGAATCCATTTTTCTAAATTCAAAACACATAAGTGGCAGAAATTAATTTAAAATTAATTCCCGCTGTCAAAACAAAAAGCGTGTTTTTAAGAGATAATAACTATCAAAAGATTGACACTTGTTTATGTTCGGTTTAATTGTAAAATTATGTCCAATGACCAAAATTATATTAAATGGTAAAAATATATTCTAAATATACTTTAAAACCACTCAAATTCACAATTTATCACTATTAATTATTTTGATTAAAAAAGTTGTTTTTAATTAAAATTTAGTAATTTTCACTATTCATCAAAATATGAAAGTTATCCGAAAAGTACCAAAATTTCACCTTAGGCTAAATTCGATATTCCGAATCCAAAAATGAAGTCCATTTTGAAATATAATATATATATAATTTCAAAAAGTAGGTATTACTATTCATAACGGCTAGTTTGATTGGTTGTGGTGTGTTAAAATCTCGAAGTTGCGTACAATGCACGTCATTGCATTATTCGAAAGGAAACATACCGAGGAAGCTTGGGGTGTTACATGATGTGATTCTTTAATCAACATTTCCTTTACTATTTTTTCCCACATCGAGGTTTGCTCAAGAGTGCTTACTGTATGTATTGAGTAATTTCTTGTTTTCTGTTTTAATTGTATAAAGGGAATGGTGGTTGATTATGGATGACGTTTTAATGATGTATCCAGATTTTCAAGTATTACTTTGAGAGGAGGATTCAACAAAACAAATGTATTAGATTTTTGGGAAAAAATACCCCGGTGTGTCCTATCGGTGTTCTCTGGGTATGATTTTTTTTGAAAAAGATAGATGACCACAAAAGAGAATGGTTGGTGTTTTTTTAAGACATGTTTTTAGGAAGTCATAGTTTCACAGTGATTTCCAAATTATTGGACCTCAAAATAGGGAGTTTGATGTTGGAAAATTAAATATTTTTCCTATGAGTGAATTGTATGAAAAAAATTGAAGAAAAGAGGAAAAATATGAAAAACGCGTTTGATAATTCACTAGACACATAACATGTTCTGTGAGTGGTACACTAAGCATGGGGAACGGTCCCTTGAAGCGGTTTTAAAAACAAAAAATAGTTAACGGTGAGTGGTGGTGTGGTACATGGATGGTTGAAATCGGTAGATGATATTTATCATGTAGTAGAATAGGTGGTATGTGTGGAACATATGAAAATTGTTTCGCGGGTGGCTTGTTGTTCGATGCGGAAGAAGGATCTATATGTGGCGGAGCATGAATTAACTATTTGGTAAATCATTTATTAGCAGTTATTGCATATTTCATTGCCCAAATATTAGTTGCTAATCCCACTAATTAATGTGGTGGTAGATTATAATTAGATCATTATTTTGATCTAGTATTTCGGCAAAGGCTGATGGAAGTTCGCGATGGGAGGTATGCGAATGTTGATCTGGTTCGCGTGAAAGTAGTTAACATGGTACACAATGGAGGAATCTCTAGTAAGTGAGAGAGATAATTCTATAAGCGATACATGGAGATTTATTTCCGATATGCAGATGTGAAGGATGTCCATGAACAAAGAATAGTTCGCGAATAAACAGTGATTTTTGGTGGAGGATTGTAGAATCGGTACAAGGTAGTGGTACACAATAGTGATGATGGAGGCAGTCCACATACATAGGTTATTTTCAAAAGTGGTAGCAGAACATGGAGTAGGTTGTTCATGTACAAAACATGGTACACAATATGTGGAGGAATAAGGTGGTTCATGATTTTCACTAGGATTCTCACATAAACTACCAATCAGTTTGTGAAAGTATTTTTCAGGACCTTGTAGTTCAAGGGAAGTTGGACTTTATCTACAGATTAAAAAGGAACCTCAATAGAAAATCTACGAATTTTTTAAGATGAACGTATTCATGGATATGAAGGGACCTACATGATCATTAACTATGTTTGACCATCATGTCCATAAGCTGTGAGTGGATTCCTTTCCACGACCAGTGAGCAATGGAAGAAGAAGACGTTGAACCTTTCCACCAATTTTGAGTTAGAGAATAAAGCATATGGAATTCCCCTTAGGAATGTATTGAGAAGACAATAAACCTTGTAATGGAAGTGACCCAAGTGATAGAATATCTGGCCCTAAAATATTACTCATTATTGGCATTGAGCCATAGTGAATTTGTTAAATTGGAACATTGTCGTTGTTTTCTCCTTAGAAGTAGGCATGTGAGGGTGAATCAAGTAAAAAAATTTGTGACCTATGCATGATTCCTTATATGTTCATATACTACTATATATGAGAGGAACACGGAATTTAGTTTTTTCAAACAATGAAATATGAATTGAATGGGTGAATGATTTTATATATCATACCCTAATTAACCCCCCTCTCAGGGTATTCAACCAAGTGGACCGGAAAATTTTTATTATATAAGACCGAACAAAATTATTGTGGATCTATATTCTAGTTAATCATGCTACTCATTAATCACTGAAATATTTTTTCGTATGATATGGTATATAAAATTATATTCTCGTATTTCATGGATTCACTATGAGGAAACTATGATGAATTTCATAGATGACGTATTTGGGATCTGGTTTTTTTATTCCGAAATAGGATCTAGATCACTACTACATTGATAAATATGTTTTTCCTTTTATATTATAATCATGTTTCATTATATATTTATTAAAAATTATTTACCTTAAAAAATTTTAATGTTGTAATCCACACAAATATAACATCTTAATAAATCCTTTTGTATTCATAAAATCTAATGAAAAGGAAACACGTAATATTTACTAGGTGTAGTAAAAAGATAGACTCATTTCAATTTTATAATTCCCACCAAAATGGAATCATTTACTATCATATTTATATAATAAAAAACACATAAAATTGAAAAATTTGACAATACTAATATCATAATTCATCCTATATATTGTCATAGCCCCTACTATCCTTTTTTATCCTATTCCCAAGGAATTTTTTAAACCCCATAAAACACACACTACATTTCAGTAATTAGTATGTATCCATAGTAACTATATTTACAATCAGTCACTTTTTCATATCTTTTTTATAATGATATTCACCTCCAACAAAAGTAATATAAATAAATAATAATATACATACAGTCTTAAAGATTTTCAACAATTCATTGAATAAATTTTGGGTCTTGAATATTCTTATAAATATCAATCTGTAAATGTTCCTTAGAAAAATTCAGTATTATCTACCTATGTCATGTATCCATTGTCCAATGGTCTCCATATGATTGGACATTATCTAAATATATTAATACTTTTTATTATTTAATTTAGTAAGAACATAATTGGAAGGAAACAATTCTTATGTACAATAGAACACATTATGATGAGGCTCACATTGAAATATCTCCCTCTAGTGGACACGTTCTAATGGATCATACTACGATGGACTTGTTCTGTTGGACTCACTCCATTGGATCTTCATCAGCTACAACATAAAAAACCCTTTTAGTAAGTATATGTCCTGTCACACAATCTTCGGAGCTCTAGAAAACAGAACCATTTTTTGAAACAAGATATATGTATTTTCTATGATATACATATCGAGGAATCCCATAATGGAAACATAGTGAAAAAAATCATTGTCTCACACAATGAAATTCACAATTCTCAAATTTATAATTCATTTAGGTCATTATCTTATAATTCTTCAATTTTTCTATATACTTTCGTGATCTTGTTAAATAATCTCAAAACATAAATTTTATTCATGTTTATTTTCATTTTTTTAATATTTTTATTCTATCTATTTCATCATTCTGATTCTTTTTTTACAATTTAATCATATTCATAATTGAAGCAACTAATTATGATATCCTCTTTTAAACTCAATTTTTCTTCTTATACAGATGATTCCTACGAATATAAAAACAAATTTTAAATTATTAAGAACCTTATGTAGAGTTAAAATCCATATTTGATAGTACGTTTGTAGAAATCAACTCATTAAAGAATTATTTAAATATCACCAAAGTATTTATCATTTTGTTCAATTTTTCACACAAATGATCCTGCATCTAGTCAAATTATTATTGTCTTCATCCATATAATAGATCAGTGTATGCTTCAATGAAATTAAAAATTTTCAGTTCTAGTCTATTGAGTCTGTACCTATTATTGAGAATCAATCCCCAATTTTTTCCTAATATCTTGACCTAATTTAAATATTATTCACCCGCATGAAAATTGGGGGCTAGATTGTAGATTTTCATCAGGTTGTATTGTAAAGGTTCTCATCGGTTTTACCAATATCAATAACATATTTTCTCAATTATTCATACAATATATTTCTATGTCATATGTTGTAATAATAACAATAATTATTAAAATGTATCAGTTTTATTATCTGTTATGATGAATCATAGGAATATCACATCTAATGGGCACATGTCGGTAGTGAATTCGTTATATCAGAATGATCATTATTCCAGCCTTGTGTTTTTTTCATGATGATATTTCACAAGTCGAATATCTAAATCCTTTTGTTTATATTGATCTACACACCGATAACAATAATCTAGACTACTTCAGATTTTATTCTACTATCTTCAACAAATAATATGTTGTATCATGACTTCTTCATAATTTGTGACAACACCCTTGTAAAATCATCATGATATTTACATTTGAATGTGCTATGAAATCCCATTGTTGAAACACATTTTTTTATTCCAACGATGCCTCATTCTGAGGTTTTGGATTGGCTGACTCATACCAATTTGATACATCTGATTTTTCATACCAATTCCATGGTTCGATGTTTTGTGATTCCATTTGTGTTGTTCATCCGAGTTTCTATTTCTAGTGCATCTTCCATGTCAATATGATGTGGTGTTCCTGAATTTTTTTCCATTTTCTCAATATCCACCAGGAGTGATATATTAAAAAAATAAAACATTCCTCAACATGGACCTAACAATATCACCCATTGTGACTATTGTCAATACCCACTTCAAAATAGGTACAAATATAGTTTAATTATCCCTAATTTTCTTATCCACATATATTCAATTATTATATATGTATTCATAATAAACTTTTCGTTCTACCCCACTTTCATATCTCTCCCCTATTCCTTTTAACTCCCCTTTATTTGAAATAAAATATAATGGGGTGCCATGACCCCCACCCACCAAAGATGCCCCTTCTAAGCTGGCAACAATGAAAGGGAGATAAGGACCCCCGAGTCCCGCCTCCAGTAGGTCCTTGGGTGGCATCTAGCACCAAGGGTACGCGTTTTCACAAAATGTGTGAGGCATTACCCTTTTTATTATTTAGGATCGGGAAATAGGACAAGTCAAACATCAAAAAGGAAAATGAACAAGTGTATAGAAATAAACCCAAACCAATACCACATGCATGTTTAAACAATTTTATAACAAGGTACAAGTACAAGAAATCTCAAAGTACAATACCAAATGAAAACAAAGGTACAACAACATCAACAACTCCAACTGTCTGACTAGTATGGTCCCGCAAGACCTTGGTAGTCCTCCTGGAAACCTGAAAGTAAACATAGGGTGAGAATACAAGTATAATCAGTAGGGAAACCTAAAGCTCTCGTGCACAAGTGGGGAGACATCCTAATGTCCCGTGAGAACAACAGAAGCAACATAGAAAGGAATTCTATCCACCCAAACACACCAGCCACACTCACCAAAACACAATTACAATAGGTAGAAGTATATAACAACAAGATTTTTCGGTACCCCACACCATTTCCCTTTAGTTAGCTGCTCTTCCTAACGGTGAACATCCTGACGCTGCCACACTCTCCCCACTCGCATGCACCTAGGCCTCACAACCACGTATCCTGCCCGCACACACCTGGTCCTCACAACCACGTATCCCGCACGCACACACCTGGGCCTCACAACCACATATCCCACCCGCACACACCTGGGCCTCAGAACCACGTATCCCGCCTGCACACACTTGGGCCACATCCCAAAGATTCTTGGGAAACAGTAGAACCTGCCCGAAGAGTCTTGGGCTAAAGAAACCCCAATCGAAACCTACCTGAAGAGTCTAAGGTGTATGGTTGCCTCATCCCATCCCAGCCTAGGGGAGAAAGAGCAGGAATGAGATAGTAACTAAGGTAAAAACACCATATCCCATGAAATGGGAGTATTCGGAACTAAGTGATTAACATGGGTGGGGTGCGATAAAACAAAAAAGATACAGATATATATATAGCATCCACAGAGCCCAACCTATGGCTTATAAACAATGAAACTAAGGATGTGCCTCAGCACTGCTACTACGAAGCATGCATACAACAAACAACCCCAACCCCATTTAGGTTCTCACGTTTCAGCAGAATTAGTTTATTTAGTTCCTTAACTACTGGGCAACAATACACAACCAAAGACATCGATCGTTCGTAAAACATATCCCTACCATCCACAAATCAAGTTAGGAAAGCACATGCAACACAACCAAGCCCTTCTTATTAACCAAACAGCCCCATTGATTATTAATCTCGTTTCATTACCACGCCCCACCATTCATTAACTCTTCCGCTTTTATTATTTATTATTCACAACCCAATGTCCGTTCACAGTCAAACCATCCCTATAGCCCCACTACCAACCGCCATAACCACAACCGCACCGAAACCCGTACATAATTTTCCTTTAATACCACTTATTGCAGCCCACTGCCCGTTACTAACATAACATTCACACCAACCCACAACCAAGTCAACCGCAGCCCCGCTGCTCACCCAAACCACAACAACCCACAAAACACCCCCATCACATGCCACATATCCAAACTAACACCCACATGTTCATTATTCCATTTTTGTTTAACCGGGGTGATCACACAAGGGTTCCATATTTTCATTAAATCAGCCAACTTTACGTGATTAACTAATTTCCACAAGTTTATATCCACAAAACGGTCTATAAAGATAGGGTAACATTTAATTGCGCAAGCAAAGGCCCCCAACGACCGTGATTTTGAGTAGGCATAATAATATTCAATTCATAACATATCAATAGGATAAACAAGATAAAAATAACAACTTTCCCATATCCATTCTTAACCAGTTATTATATTCATTTAATGGTTCAAATTCTTCTCATAAAAACAATCATATTCCCACCCTGCATGATGCACAAATTAGAGAGACAAAGGTAAGATCCCTACCTTGACAGGTTCTGATCACGACGCTCCCCCGGATCAACTTTAGAAGAAGTCCGTCGGCATCCATCACTTATGTCGGGTCCTGGAAAAACCTCCTCGGGTGGAAGTCGAAAAGGAATGGCTGAAAGAAAGACAACAGATCCAAGCTTGGAAGTTCTGCCTCGTCGTTACGATCCCGTGGCCGCTGACGAATCGTAAATTGGAGATCGGATGAAGAAGTTATGGAAGAAAGAGCCTTTGAGTCTCATGCGAGAGTTATGCTCAGAGGGAAGGGGAGGAGAGGGGGTGTGTTGAAAGGAGGAGAGGTCACCTACTTTTATAGGAGATAAAAGGCAAATTACACGGCGTGTACTTTATGGTACACGGCGTGTACTCGGTTATTTTACACGGTCTCTGCGCGGCTTCCAACACGTCTATGCAGCCGTTGACTAGTCAACACACGGTTAGAGGGTAACGCATACGCGGGGAAAGACTACAAGGAGCGTAGTTTAGAGACATGGAGTGTACTCATTTATTGCACAGGGCAAGGACACAACTCCATCACGGTACACGACCGTTAACTGGTAACGCGTACACGGGGAAGGACTACACGGCGTGTAGAACTCGACACACAACGTGCACCCATTATTCCACACAGTAAGGACACGACCTTCAACACGGGGTATACCCGGCAAGGTGGTACACAGTGTGTAGTTACACTACACGTCATGTACTCATATACTTCACACGGCAAGGATACGGCCTGCGACACGGGGTATACCTGGAAAGGGAGTACACGACGTGTACTAAAACTACACAACTTGTTGTTTCAAAATTTTGGAAAGTGTGGGAAAAGACCATCTTACCCTCTAGAATGATTCATTACCTTCTTTTTGAAAAAGGAAATGGGTCGGAGAGGTCCGGACCATTACATCAGATACCTCTTAAAACATTATCGTCCCCGAGAATTCAAAAACCAACCTAGAGGAAACCCAACAAGATACATCTTAGGGTTCTCGTTATAACAGGAACCCAACCAACAACCCTAATCATATGTGTTAGGAATTCCTTCTCGTATGTCGAGATATATTCCGCTTTAGGTGGCACTGACTCGCATACACGAGTTTAATCTCATCCTCATTAATGCGTCTCGATTAAGAATTGGGTCTTCCCACTTCCATACATTAGGATTTTCCAACTTACATTTCCCCCAACACCGTACAACCCACACACTACCCGAACACAAGGATGGGGGAATTCCTTCTCCCATGTCGAGATATTATCCGCTTTAGGCAGCACTGACTCACCTGTACGAGTTTAATCGCATCCACATTAATGAATCTCGATTACGGGTGAGCTCTTCCCCTCCCCACATGATAGGGCTCTTCACATACATTTAATGAAAAGTTGGGAAACAACATAGAATTAATAACTCACAAAAACAAGGTCTAGGCCCAATGAATGAGAAAAAAGAGTTCTAAAAATGGAGTTTGATTCTCCCAATCAAAACAGAAAGGAGATCATTCATGAAAACCCAAACACATATCTATTAATTCCTGGTCCATCTAAATATGCTGCCTCTGATGCATGAAACTATCTGCACCCAGCTCCTCTGCCTCTCTGTTGACGTCTGCCTCCTCGACCACGTCTCGGTTGGAATCCTTGAGGAAATCCATGTGGCTGGACACCACTTGCTCCATCTCCCCTCAGAGGGACTGGAGCCTGTTGCTGCTGGAAGGGTCTTGCCGGAGACTAGTGTTGCTGAGGCAGGCATTGAACGTGCCCACCTCCACCGTACTGAGTTTGGGATGGTCACCAACTTTGATCATGCCCGAAACCTCCACAAGAAAAACACCTCGGTCATGGGATCGTGGAAAAGGGACGAGGACCTGAAGATCTGAACTGGAACTGCGGGGGCCTGCTCCCCACTGGCCTGAAACTGGAAGGTCATGTCGCAGGAGACCTGCTGCTGACAGCCTCCCCCTTCGATGAACCCGGCTGGATCCCCTCACGTGGTGCACCTCCCAGCGAGTGCATCCTCTCTACAACCTCTGCCTTCTTATGCACTGCCAAGTACTTCAGAAGGGTGAATGGGGTGACAACATACTGGAGTGAAGGATGAAGCACCTCCTCCAAACTCCTCGTCCGATACTCCTCATCCGGAAAGTGATCCGGAGCAAAGCGTAGGAGATCCTTGAAATTGATCCCCAACTCTCGTACTGACATACTCCCTGGCTGAAGTGAGAGTAACTCCTGCCGCTTCTCCGCCTTGATCATGGAAGAAAGGAATTCCTCTCATAATTCCTTCTCAAAGATATCCCAAGGCACCTCCGCTTCTATCCTCTCTCCGAGGTAGAGTTTCAACCACTGTCGTGCCACACCTCTCAGATGACTGACTGCTAGGGGAACCCAGTACTCCTTCGGAGCACGGATCAAGGTAAAAGATATCCCTAGCTCCTCAAGCCACCCTTCCATCTCTGTATCTGATGTACTACCCTCGTACTTCTTAAGGTTCATTCGCTGGAATGAATGGAGAGTCTTCTGCCACTGGCTATCTTCCTCCTCTCGGTCAATCCTCAGCTGATCGACCGCCTAAATCTACTGGGCCTCGGCCATCTGAGCCACCAGGGGATGACGTCCAGGTGCCATAGCTGTATGGTAAACAAGGATCACCTAAGCGCAAGTAGAAAGGAAAAACTCAAGGTTTTATTTTTATCATTTTATTATAATTTCTTTCCCAGAACACCCAAATCATGTAAAACACAATCATGATGATTCATGTAACTTCCCTAGGGACTCTACCCTGCAATCAATGTAGTCTTACTTGGTCGTTCGGTAGGCTCAGAGTCCTTGCATCAGATCACAGGGGGCCTAAAATCCCGTGTCCTAGCCGGTCTTCCCTGGCCTATGTCATGCACCAAGATTAACAATCATTGTTTCCCTACCATTCCAAGCAATCCTCACTGTGCCTAACTCCAGAATCCATCCTATCTCTCATCCATCAGCCTCTAATACCATTCTGTCATGACCCCCTCCCACTAAATATTCCCCTCCTGAGATGGCAATGGTGAAAGGGAGATAATGACCCTCGAGTCCCGCCTCCAGTAGTCCCTGGGGTGGCGACTAGCACCAAGTGTATGAGTTTTCACAAAATATGGGATCTATTACCCTTTTTATTATTTAAGATCACTACCACCAAACTGGGCAAGGCATGCGCCTGCCTTTATCAGCGCTAACGGAAAAGCGCTGATAAAGGGCCGAACCTTTATCAGCGCTAACAAAAGCGCTGATAAAGGCCTTCCACTGTATCAGCGCTAGAAAAGCGCTGATAAAGGGGTAGCCTTTATCAGCGATTTTCTAGCGCTGATAAAGGCTATATTTATCAGCGCATTTCATTTTAGCGCTGATAAATACACCCTTTATCAGCCCTTTTTACTCGCACTAATAAAGGGTCCCGTGGATTTATTAAAAACCTGCAGGTCCTCTTCCTCCTCCCCGCACACAATCAATCTCTCGCGGAAGCCCTCATCTGCGTCGCTGCCGCCGCTGCCGCCACTGCCGCCGCCTCCTTATCCTCCGCCGCGGCCGCCGAAACCCCTCCCCCTCCCGTCCTTCTCTCTCCCTACGGCCCCCATCCTTTGCGTATCAGCCCAGCCGAAGCGCTCCCCCTCCGGCGCACTGCCCCTCCGGCGCGCTCCCCCTCCGGCGCCACTCCCCCTGCGGCGCCGCTCCCTCGCACGACCTCCTCCGGACCCCGCTGCTACCGCATCCCCTTCACTGCACCATCGGTCCCTGCGCGGCTCCCTCGGCAATCACGGTGCCCTCTGTCGCTCCCCGGCCCAGCAGACGCTCTCCCAGCTTGCTCCCTCCATCGTGCGACGCCGCCTCCATCGCTGCCCTCCCACCGGATTCCGGCTTCCGCACCTCCTCCTTCTCCCTACATAGCCCGACCGCCACCCTTGTCGGCGCCACGCTTGCCAGCACTACCCCTTCCGGTGTCGCGCCGCCCTTTCCAGCACCATCCCAGACTTTCCACACCATGTTGGCATCGTTTCGGATTTTGTGCGCCCTGTTGGTACCGTTCTGGCCAGCGCGCGGCCTACCGTCGTCGTTCTGGCCAGCCCACGCCTTTCCTGCGTTGTCCTGGCCTCCCGTTGCGAGTCCCGCAGCCCCGGTGAACCCCGCCCAGACCCTGCTGGTTGAGAATAACTCTGTGCCGAGGTGAGGTTTGCATTGTTTTTTTGTTTGTATAATTTTAGGTCAATATTTTATTCTGTTTATGTGTCCCTAGTTTACGTCTTCTTGCATCTGCGCCAATATTCTTGTTTATGTGCCAATATTTCTTATTAAATTAATTTGGAACAAATGTGTGTTGTTTTTCAAGATGCGAAATTAGTTTTGATTTGGTTATTTGGGCGTTTGATTTGTTAGTGTTATGTTTAGGTGATGATAGTGTACGTTTTCTTTTTGAAAACACAATTTGGGCTGTTTATCAGCATCGATAGTTTGTGCAGTTGTGTTTTTGAAAGTGTCGTGATGCAGTTGACTTTTTGTTAGTGTCAAAAGCGTGTTTAGTCTTAAAAGTGGTTTTGTAAATAATGTCGTTGGCGCAAGTGATGTTTTGAAAATGTATCGAGGTGGTTCTTTCACGTTGTTGCTCGTTTGGGTTGTTTTAAGGCTTTGTTAGTGTAATTTCAGTTTTCGTACGTTTGTTGCAGCGTTTTTGCGAGATAACCTCGCGATATTTTGGTCGTCAAAGCTCTCGCGGAAGCCCTCGTCTGCGCTGCTGCCGCCGCTGCCGCCGCCGCCGCCGCCGCCTCCTTCTCCTCCGCCGCGGCCGCCTCCTCCTCCTCTGCTCCTCCTCCTCCTCCTCCTCCACCGCCGGTGCCTCCGCGGCCTCCTCCTCCTCCATTGTGCGGTATGCTATGCCTGTAATTTGCTTTGTTTTTTGTTTTTGTTCTATATTTCAACTATCATGATTTGTGTGAATCAATTTTATTTAAAGTGGGGGGTGCAGGTGCTGCGGGTGTAGTGGGTGGGGGGGTGATTAGGTGGGGGTGTTTAGGTGGGGGAGTTGTTTAGTGGGTGAACATGTAGGTGGGGCGTATAATGGGGGGTCCAAATACCGTATCTTCCTCATCCTAAAAGGTGCGATCTTTTTCAATACCATTTTATTTCACTGTCCATAAAACATAGCATTCGCCCGTTTTCTCTTTTCCCATCCAACACTATAATATCCAGTACCATTACCTATAAAATAACACATTATGCATGCATTCTTAAAAATATAATAAGCGAGTAGTAAAACTCCGCCACCTCCTCCTCTGCTCCTACTACTCCTCCTCCTCCTCCACCGGCCTCATCCTCCTCCTCCTCTGATGCCTCCCCCGATGCCTCCTACTCCTCCTCCGGTGCCGCATGTGCCTCCGCGGCCTCCCCCTCCTCCGCCGATGCCTCCACGACATCCTCCTCCTCCGCCATCACACCGCGGTCAAGCTGCGTTCACACCGCGGTCACGCCGCGGTCACGCCGCGGTCACCCCGCGGTAACGCCGGTGCCTCTGCGGCCGCCTCCTCCTCCTCATCCACCGACCTCATCCTCCTCCTCCTCCGCTGCCTCCGCTGCCTCCGTTGCCTCCGCTGCCTCCGCCCTACCTCTGCGTTGCCGCCGGTGCCTCCTCCTCCACCGCGGCCTCCTCCTCCTCCACCGTGGCCTCCTCCTCCTGCTCTGCTGCCTCTACTGCCTCCTCCTCCTCCTCCACGGCCGCCTCCTCCTCCTCTGCTCCTGCTCCTCCACCACTCCACCGGCCTCATCCTCCTCCTCCTTCGCTGCCTTCGCTGCCTCTGCCCTGCCTCCGCCCTGCCTCCGCCCGGCCTCCGCGCTGTCGTCGGTGCCTCCGGTGCCTCCTCCTCCACCACGGCCTCCTCCTCCTCCGCCGATGCCTCCTCCTCCTCCGCCGGTGCCGCCAGTGCCTCCACGTATCCTCCTCATCCGCGCACTGTGGTCACGCCGCGGTCACTCCGCGGTCACGCCGCGGTCATGCCGCGGTCACGCCGGTGCCTCCGCGGCCGCCGCCTCCTCGTATTACGCCGCGGCCGCCGCCTCCTCCTCCTCCTCCACCGGCCTCATCCTCATCCTCCTCCACTGCCTCCGCTGCCTCCGCCCTGCCTCCGCCCTGCCTCTGCGCTGCCGCCGATGCCTCCTCCTCCACCGCGGCCTCCTCCTCCGACGACGATGCCTCCTCCTCCTCCGCCAGTGCCGCTGGTGCCTTCGCGGCCACCTCCTCCTATGCGGTCACGCCGCGGTCACGCCGCGGTCACGCCACGGTCACGCCGGTGCCTCTGCGGCAGCCGCCTCCTCCTCTTCTCCTGCTCCTCCTCCCCTACACCGGCCTCATCCTCCTCCTCCTCCACTGCCTTCGCTACCTCCGCCCTGCCTCCTCCCTGCCTCTGCGCTGCCGCCGGTGCCTCCGGTGCCTCCTCCTCCACCGCGGCCACCACCTCCTCTGCCGATGCCTCCTCCTCCTCCGCCGGTACCGCCAGTGCCTCCACGTCTCCTCCTCCTCCGCGCGTTGTGGTCACGCTGCGGTCACACCACGGTCACGCCACGGTCACGCCGCGGTCACGCCACGGTCACACCACGATCACGCCGCGGTCACACCGCGGTCACGCCGCGGTCACGCCACGGTCACGCCGCGATCACGCCGGTGCCACCTCCTCCACCGCGGCCTCCTCCTCCTCCACCGCGGCCTCCTCCTCCTCCTTCGCTGCCTCCACTGCCTCCTCCTCCGCCGCGGCCGCCGCCTCCTCCTCTGCTCCTGCTCCACCTCCGCTCCACTGGCCTCATCCTCCTCATCCTCCGCTGCCTCCGCCTCCTCCTCCTCCTATGCTCCTCCTCCTCCTCCTCCTCCTACCCTTTCGCCTCCTCCGCAGCCTCTTCCTCCTCCTCCTCCACCAGTGCTTCTTCCTCCTCCTCCTAGTCCGCTGCCTCATCCTCCTCCTCCACCGGTGCCTCCTCCTCCTCCTCCTCTGCCTACTCTGCTGCCTCCTCCTCCACCGCGGTTTGAGAGGTCCCTCAAGTGATTTCACCATCTTATTTACCATTTTATTATTTATATTTAGTTTGTATTGATTTTTGATTTATCTAGATTAGTTTTTATGGGTGATTCAACTGGCACACGACGGTATCATATTGATGTGAGGCATGGGGATTGTAGTGGTTCCCAATATATTTTTTATTTTGGTATTTATTTATTCCTTTATTTCCTTGAAGTATCTTGTTTTTTTATCTAAATTATACTCATATTCCTTCTCCTTTAACCTATATACTTATCCTATGGATTTTAAATAGGATGAATATAAATAAAGAATGGATGAATGCCAATCGGTTGACAAAAGAGTATGAAGAAGACGTGAAAGAATTTATCAAGTTTGCAATAGATCATGCATGTGACTCTTCTCAAATCCTTTGTCCGTGTTTACGCTGTTGTTATTCAAAACAAATTAGTCCAGATGAGTTGGAAGAACACTTGATCTGTCACGGAATAGATCAAAGTTATACATGTTGGAATAAACACGGGGAAACAACGAATGTAGGGAGTGACTGGGGTGACACTGCTTTTTATGGATCATCTGATATGATTACAAACATGAACAATGAAGATGACCGTATGGAGGCTGTGATTACAGATGTGAATGATGATGAAAATCGTATTGAGAAAATGACAAGGACCTTCGAAGATGAACTTAGTGATTGCCCAAAATTGTTTGAGAAGATAAAAAGTTGTGCAAAGACGCCATTGTATGCTGGTTGCCCTAAATATATAGCATTGTCAGCCGTAATGAAGTTGTATAATTTGAAAGAAGATAAAAGGTGGAGTGACGACAGTTTTACGAAACTACTTTCCCTCTTAAATGACATGCTCCCAGAAGACAATGAGCTCCCGAGCCGAACATATGATGCCAAACGAATGCTACTCTCTATGGGTATGATCTTTGAAAGAATACACGCCTGCCCGAATGACTGTATACTGTTTCGCAAGGACCAAAAATCACTTAAAGAATGCCCGAAGTGTGGTGCTTCTAGATACAAGAATGATGAATCCAGTCCTACTAATGCTGTATGGTATTTTCCAATCATTCCAAGGTTTAGACGCCTATATGGAAGTGAGGAGACTGCAGAACAATTAACATGGCATGCAGATACAAGAATTAAATATGGGATACTACGTCACCTGGCAGACTCTCCTCAGTGGAAGAGAATCGATCATTAGTATCCTGAATTTAGAAACGAGTCGAGAAACCTTCGTCTTGCATTATCTACAGATGGAGTGAATCCTTTTGGATTTCAAAGCAGCAGTTACAGTACATGGCCGGTTATGTTGATAAATTATAACTTACCACCGTGGTTATGCATGAAATGAAAATACATCATGTTATCTATGATTATATCAGGTCCAAAACAACCGGGTAATGATATTGATGTTTATTTAGCTCCATTGATCAAAGATTTTAAATTATTGTGGGATTCAGGTGTTACATTGTATGATGCTTACAGAAAGGAAGATTTCACTTTGAGAGTCATGTTGTATGGGACGATAAATGACTTCCCAGCATATGGAAATTTGTCAGGATATAGCATTAAAGGAAATCAAGGATGTCCTGTTTGCGAAGAAGGTACACAATCAATTAGGTTGAAACATTCATTGAAAACCGTGTTTCTAGGACATCGCAGATTTCTACTGCGACGACATAAGTACCGTTCTTGGAAGACATCATTCGATGGAAGTTCAGACGAACGTACAACACCGACTCCACTAACAGGCGATCAATGTTTCGAGAAAGTTAAAATTTTGGACACTACTTTTGGTAAACCGGCTTGGAAAAACCTTACGAAAATCGGTTGGAAAAAGAGATCAATTTTTTTTGGATTAAAATACTGTAATTTTCTGTATGTAAGAAATTTTATTGATGTTATGCATGTAGAAAAAAATGTATTTGACAGTGTTATCGACACGTTGCTAAATACATCTGGAAAAACAAAAGATGGAATTAAGGCTAGGTTGGACATGGTTGAGATGGGAATACGAGAAGAGTTGGCACCAGTAATGGGTGAAAAATGAACATTTCTTCCTCCATCTGCTTACACTCTTTCCAAGTAGGAGAGATATCAGTTTTTCAACTTCTTTAATGACGTAAAAGTTCCAGAGGGGTATTCGTCAAATATCAGTAACCTTGTGTCAATGAGGGACTTGAAGGTAAAAGGTCTAAAATCACATGACTATCATGTTTTGATGAAAAATCTCATTCCAATTTCTTTACGTTGCATTTTTACCAAGAATGTCTGCCATACATTAAGGAAACTGTGTTTCTTCTTCAAAGCTATATGCAGCAAAGTTATAGACCCAGAGAAATTTCCAGCTATGGAAAAAGAAATTGTCGTCATATTATGTGAATTAGAAATGTTCTTCCCGCCTTAATTTTTTTGATATGATGTTTCATTTGATGGTCCACTTGGTGAGAGAGATTCTAATATGTGGTAATGTACATTACAGATGGATGTACCCCATTGAACGGTATATGAAGATTTCGAAACGGTATGTCAAAAATTGAAGTCGGCCAGAGGGTTGTATTGCAGAGCGATATATTGTTGAGGAAGCCGTTGAATTCTGTACCAAATACTTGTCTGGTGTGGAGAGCATTGGCTTACCGAAATCTCGTCACACTGGGCGGTTAGAGGGTGAAGGAATTTCTGGAAGAAAGGTTGTCACAATCAATATTACAGATTGGGAGCCATCCCACCTTTATGTTTTGCATAACATTTTGGACGTTGACCCATATGTTGAAATCTACAAAGAAATTCTTAGGCAATTGAATCCATCAAGGAATGAAAAATGGATATCAAATACACATAATCGACAGTTTATAGGATGGTTTCGAGATCATATTTTTAAGAAGTCAGATGAAAATCCAAAGTCTATTTCGGAACGACTTCGATGGCTAGCCGGAGGACCAAGTGTGTATGCATTATCTTACAATGCTTATGTAGTTAATGGTTATACATTTTATACTAATGAACATGATGAAGACAGTACCATGCAGAATAGTGGGGTTACACTTGTGGCTGAAGCGATGCATGTTTCCGGTGCTAAGGACAGAAATCCAATTTCTGCGAATATGTCATACTTTGGCATCATCAAACAAATATGGGAGTGGTATTATACGGAATTTCATGTTCCGATATTTCAATGCAAGTGGGTTGATAATAGGAGTTCTGTTAAAATAGATGATTTGAGATTTGTGAAAGTTGATTTCAGTAAGGAAGGGGAGAAAGACGAACCATTTATAATGGAATCATAGGTAGTGCAAGTATTTTATGTTCCCGATCCCGCAAACCGAAACTGGTCAATTGTTCTATTATCGACCAAAACAGCTGAAGGGTCAGATGAAAATTCAACGGAAGTTGATCCTTTCATTGGGATTTTGCAATCATTTGGCAGTGGACTCAATGTAGACGACGTTTTGTATGTTAGAGGAGACTACAATGATGGGATATGGATAGTTGATAGAGGGGTCAAATCCCTTGATCCTTTTAAAAAAAGGGAGTTCAATAATTAGGTTATTGATTTTTATTGTAATATAGATTGTGTTACATTATGTTATTATCTGTTCGCTACTGCTTTTATGTGATCTAACTTAAATTTTAAACCAGTTCTGCAGATAATGACTTCTTCACCTGTTGATGCACCCAATCCCGAGACACAACACGTCTCTCAACCTGTTGCAACTGGTCCCATTGCTAAGAGACAACAGGTCTCTCAACCTGTTGCAGCTGGTCCCACTGCTGATGTACAACATGTCTCTCAACCTGTTGCAGCTGGTCCCACTTCTGAGAGACAACAGGTCTCTCAACCTGTTGCAGCTGGTCCCACTACTGACGTACAACAGGTCTCTCAACCTGTTGTAGCTGGTGTCAGTGCCGAAGCTAGTGTTTCGGAGAATCATAATGATGATGCAGAAACTGAGGAAATGGTAGGCGATGAAACCCCAGCGACATAAAAAAAACAGGTGCGCCGTAGTTTGACAGTTTTAGCAAAAATCCTTAAGGCAAAAGAAAAAGGCATCAAATTTGAGGTGGGATGGAATAAGCTAGGCCAGCATGTAAACCCCAACAAAGACATGTTTAGTAGCTACATTGGAATCGTCACTCGACAATGCGTGCTGATTGACGTAGAGTCGTGGAACCATGTTGTCAGCGGGTTGAAAACATTAATGTGGGAAGAGATTACGGTAACATTACGATATCATCTATTTAATTTAATAAAATAAAATAAAATATTGAAATATTGACTAACCCTTCATCATCTCTTGCAGAGTGCATTTATAGTAGACGTTTCACATAAAGAATATGTTTTCAGACTGACAGGAAGGATTCATAGAGGCTTTCGCACCATTTTAACGAAAAATCATCTGAAAGATTCCGAAGGGAAAATCAAGACGCACCCGCCTCCTCTTTATGCACACTTGATATCCCAAGGAACGTGGGATGCATTTTACAACCGTCGTGCGGAAAAGAATTTTCAAGTACATTGTGTTTGGTTACACGTTTTGTAACGTTTCTTGTATTCATCACATTGATTGATAGGTTTTTATTTATGAAAAAGTAACTGAGTGCTGTAAATAAAGAACGGGCAGCAAAACCAGTGTACACCTACCGTAAAGCAAGGTTGGGGTATGCTTCAATTGAAAAACAATTGGTATGTCTTTTAAAAGTACTGTAATAATTTTATGTGACATAAAACAAAATTGTAACCATTTTTCTCTGTTTATAAGCAGATTGATGAAGCAAAATCTCAAGTCACTTCCATTCCACGACATGTGCTATGGAAGGAGGCTCATGTTAATAAAGAGGGGAAACTGATAGATGAAAACACACAAAAAGTGTGGGAAACATGTGTAAGTATGACATAATATAAACTTGTTTTGCTTTAAATCACTATTACATAATGATGCTTACTTATTTTTTCATATTTTCTATTTGACATAGTCACAGGAAACATCAACACCCGCACCGGATGCAGACATACTTTCAACGGCCTTGAAACAGCCATAACAGTATGGCCGCGTCAGAGGTGTGGGTTTTGGGGTGTCACCCAAGACATATTTTAAGAAAAAAACAAGAGGATGAAGAAACTAAAGAATTTCATGTAATGATAGATAGAGTAGCTACCCTTGAAGAACTAATCCAAACTCAGGGAGAGATGCTAAAGAGTTTGATGGAGGAGAGGCGAAGAGAACAAACAACTCAAGAACAACCCCCGCGAGAAGATCCATCCCTCACCAGCTTTGAGGCGAGCCATTCCCCTCAAAGACCTGACTTAACCGAGGTAATAAATGTTATAATATTCGTTTTTTTGAGATGTGAATCACATAGACATTGATACCTTTCATTTAATGATATTATGCAGGGTGAAAATGACTGTGATTTATATCTTTCAACTCCCACCCATCGCCTTGTAGCGAGGGCTACGGTGTTCAATATGCAGAATGACACGCTACACTCCAGACCACTTCCAACCGGTCATGTCAAAGTGTCGATTAACGTAGCTAATGAGCCGAGCACCGATCTACCTGTGCCAAATGACGATGACGACATTCATATGGTAGAAAAAGCTATTGGAACATTCGTTGCATGGCCGTCGAATCTTGTAAAAAAACACGTCGAGCAGGAGGTATTCATTTCCAGTTCATTTTTCAAGCATAACCTTTAACATTACATTAGAAAATGGCTGAACCGATGAATGTTATTATAGAAGGATAAAATGGAGAAGCTAAAACGAAAGAGCGGCTCCAAGATTGGATCAACCAACCGATCAAAACGATCTACTGAGAGCACGTTCACCCCGCCCATTCTATATCCACATTTAATATCATTGCAAGCTAATTTGGATACGAAAATGAAAGAAAGAAAGAATCATACAATTGTTTGTGAAAAAGATATGTACGGAGAGGAAAGAATGGATTTCATTAGTGCAGATGTTGTTTCTGATATCATCACATACGACTGGCCAGGCGCCTCAGTTATAAATGTATACATGAGGTATGTTTTCATGATTTAATTTTAAAGAAGCTTATATACTTTGATAATTATGGATAAATACATCTCATATTATTCACAGGCGTATATATGAAAAACAGTTAAAGGTATTTGCCCATGAATACAAATTTGGACTTGTTAGTCCTCACACCATTTCTACACAACGAACAGAAATGGATTCTAATTTTCAGGCTGAATTGATGCCAAATCTGCTCAGAACGTTTCAAAGAAGAATTACGACTGACAGGCTATTTTTAATACCAACGATGCAAGGGTAAAACTCTACATTTTAATCATATCAATTATATTTTAATTTCTATCAGTACTTATTTCTTTTTGTGTTTTTAGGGAACATTGGATGCTCATTGCAGTCAATTTGGATACTCCAAAGATTTATTTTCTGGATTCACTGCCTGGATATCCAACTAACCGGCTACACATGATGGCGATTGTCAATTTGTAATACACTAGATCCAACATATTAGAACTAAATATCTAGTTATATAATTTATATTATATTTTAATGAGGATTTTTTTATGATGGGCGGTGTATGAATATCGTCTAAAGGCTGGAATGAATCCAGGGCGTAAGGACGACAATGCCCACAAGATCTACAAATGGAGAAGTATCTGGGTATATATAATTATATTTCACTATACAAATACATATCAAAACAAATTACTTATTTTTCTCGATGTTTCTGCAGTGTCCGAAACAAACAAATGACAAGGACTGCGGTTATTATGTATGTAAATTTATGAAAGAGATCGTATTTCATGGACAAACTAGAATCCCTGAAGAGGTATTTTTGAAAATAATTACTACTTTATTTAAAATAATTATTAATCCCTTGTGTATTTATATTTTTTCAGTACTACTATGACTGTCGCAAAAACTCCTATTCAGAAGATGATATAAATGTCTTTAGAAACGAATGGGCAGCGTACCTGATCGAAGAATGTAAACAAATAGGAAAATGAAGGTGAATTCCTAATACTTATGTTATCTTTATATGGTCATTGATATCTCCCTTTACACTTATTGAGCATCTATGATCTCCCTTTCTTATGTTTCATATCCTTAGATTACTGAATTCCTACTACTTAGTTTGAAAATGAGATAAACTTTGGAAAACAACACCAATGACATACGCCAAACCGAGCAAACGCGTTTGGATTGTTTTGATACTTTAGGAAAACGATCCACGAGTCATTTGTGACGCGTACGAATCGACCGCACCTCAATCTGATGCACGGTGTGACAAGTATGGCTAAAATTGTCTGATATCAGTTTGAAAATGACATGAACTTTGGAAAACAACACCAATGACATACGCCAAACCAAGAAAACACATACAGATTATTTTGATACTTTAGGAAAATGATCCACGAGTCATTTGTGATCCGTACGAATTGACCGAACCTCAATCCGAGGCACGGTGTGACCGGTATGACTAAAAGTGTCTGATATCAGTTTGAAAATGAGATAATCCTTAGAAAACAACACCAATGACATAAGTCAAACCGAGAAAACGCCTTTGGATTGTTTTGATACTTTAGTAAAACGATCCACAAGTCATTTGTGACGTGTACAAATCGACCACACCTCAATCCGATGCACGGTGTGACCGGTATGGCTAAAAGTGTCTGATATCAGTTTGAAAATGACATGAACATTGGAAAACAACACCAATGACATACTCCAAACTGAGCATACGCGTTCGGATTGTTTTGATACTTTAGAACAATGATCCACGAGTCATTTGTGAAGCGTACGAATTGACCGCACCTCAATCCTACGCACGGTGTGATCGGTATGGATAAAAGTGTCTGATATCAGTTTCAAATTGAGATAAACTTTGGAAAACAACACCAATGACATACGCCAAACTGAGAAAACGCCTTCGGATTGTTTTGATACTTTAGGAAAACGATCCACGAGTCATTTGTGACGCGTACGAATCGACCTCACCTCAATCCGACGCACGGTGTGACCGGTATGGCTACAATTGTCTGATATCAGTTTCAAATTGAGATAAACATTGGAAAACAACACCAATGACATACGCCATACCGAGCAAATGCCTTCGGATTGTTTTGATACTTTAGGAAAACGATCCACGAGTCATTTTTGATGTGTACAAATCGAACGCACCTCAATCCGACGCACGGTGTGACCGGTATGGCTAAAATTTTCTGATATCAGTTTGAAAATGACATGAACTTTGGAAAACAACACCAATGGCATACGCCAAACTGAGAAAACTCCTTTGGATTGTTTTGATACTTTTGGACAACGATACACGAGTCATTTGTGACGCGTACGAATAGACCACATCTCAATCTGACGCACGGTGTGACCGGTATGGCTAAAAGTGTCTGATATCAGTTTGAAAATGAGATAAACTTTGGAAAACAACAACAATGACATACACCAAACCGAGCAAACTCCTGCGGATTGTTTTGATACTTTAGGAAAACGATCCACGAGTCATTTGTGACCCGTACGAATTGACCGCACCACAATCCGACGCATGGTGTGACCGGTATGGCTAAAAGTGACTGATATCAGTTTCAAATTGAGATAAACATTGGAAAACAACACCAATGACATACTCCAAACCGAGAAAACGCCTTCAGATTGTTTTGATACTTTAGTAAAACTATACAAAAGTCATTTGTGACGTGTACGAATCGACCGTACCTCAATCCGACGCACGGTGTGACCGGTATGGCTAAAATTGTCTGATATCAGTTTGAAAATGACATGAACTTTGGAAAACAACACCAATGACATACGCCAAACTGAGAAAACACATTCAGATTGTTTTGATACTTTAGGACAACGATCCACGAGTCATTCGTGACACGTACGAATTGACCGCACCTCAATCCGACGCACAGTGTGACCAGTATGGCTAAAATTGTCTGATATCAGTTTGAAAATGACATGAACTTTGGAAAACAACACCAATGACCTACGCCAAACCGAGTAAACGTGTTCAGATTGTTTTGATACTTTAGGAAAACTATCCACGAGTCATTTGTGACGCGTACGAATCGACCACACCTCAATCCAACGCACAGTGTGACCGGTATGGATAAAAGTGTCTGATATCAGTTTGAAAATGAGATGAACTTTGGAAAACAACACAAATGAAATACGCCAAACCGAGAAAACGCCTTCAGATTGTTTTGATACTTTAGGAAAACGATCCACGAGTCATTTGTGACGTGTACGAATTGACCACACCTCAATCCGACGCACGGTGTGACCGGTATGGCTAAAAGTGTCTGATATCAGTTTCAAATTGAGATCAACTTTGGAAAACAACACCAATGACATACGCCAAACCAAGAAAACTCCTTCAGATTGTTTTGATACTTTAGGACAACGATCCACGAGTCATTTGTGACGCGTACGAATCGACCGCAACTCAATCCGACGCACGGTGTGACCGGTATGGCTAAAATTGTCTGATATCAGTTTGAAAATGACATGAACTTTGGAAAACAACACCAATGACATACGCCAAACCGAGAAAACGCATTCAGATTGTTTTTATACTTTAGGACAATGATCCACGAGTCATTTTTGACGCGTACGAATCGAACGCACCTCAATACGACGCACGATGTGACCGGTATGTCTAAAATTGTTTGATATCAGTTTGAAAATGACATGAACTTTGGAAAACAACACCAATGACATACGCCAAACCGAGAAAATGCATTCGGATTGTTTTGATACATTAGGACAACGATACAAGAGTCATTTGTGACATGTATGAATAGACCACACCTAAATCCGACGCACGGTGTGACCGGTATGGATAAAAGTGTCTGATATCTGTTTGAAAATGAGATAAACTTTGGAAAACAACACCAATGACATACGACAAATTGAGCAAACACGTTCGGATTGTTTTGATACTTTAGGACAACGATCAACGAGTCATTTGTGACGCGTACGAATCGACCGCACCTCAATTCAACGCACGGTGTGACCGGTATGGCTAAAATTGTCTGATATCAGTTTGAAAATGACATGAACTTTGGAAAAAAACACCAATGACATACGCCAAACCGAGCAAACGCCTTCAGATTGTTTTGATACTTTAGGAAAATGATCCACAAGTCATTTGTGACGCGTACGAATCGACTGCACCTCAATCCGACGCACGGTGTGACCGGTATGGCTAAAATTGTCTGATATCAGTTTGAAAATGACATGAACTTTGGAAAACAACACCAATGACATATGGAAAACCAAGCAAACACGTTCGGATTGTTTTGATACTTTAGGAAAACGATAGACGGTTCATTTTTGACTCGTACGAATTGTCCGCACCTCAATCTGACGCACGGTGTGACCGGTATGGCTAAAAGTGTCTGATATCAGTTTGAAAATGAGATAAACTTTGGAAAACAACACCAATGACATACGCCAAACCGAGAAAATGCCTTCAGATTGTTTTGATACTTTAGGACAACGATCCACGAGTCATTTGTGACGCGTACGAATCGACCACACCTCATTCTGATGCACGGTGTGACCGATATGACTAAAAGTATCTGATATCAGTTTGAAAATGAGATAAACTTTGGAAAACAACACCAATGACATACGCCAAACCGAGAAAACGCCTTAATATTGTTTTGATACTTTAGGAAAACGATCCACAAGTCATTTGTGACGTGTACGAATCGAACGCACCTCAATCTGACGCACGGTGTGATCGGTAAAGCTTTTCATTAGATAAAGAATCAGTAATTATTAAATGAGATAAATCAATCAAAAACATATTGACTTTACATTATTCCCTTTCATTGTTATGAAAATGAAAACTTTTGAGTTTAAAATTTAATATTTTAGTTTCACATATCCATATTAATGTATTCTTTCATATTCTGTTTTAATTTCTTTCATTATTGCATTACTAACATAATATTTGTTTTCTTATATAGGTGATTTTTTTTCCTTGAGTTCAGATGCTTTGTTCGGCAACAAATACCATCGAGAGCGGATCACGGATATCAATGGATGAAACATTAATGTTTATAACTGTTGTTGAATTATTGTAAATGTAACCATGTAAAACAATTTTTGAAATGTATATAGAAATGCGTTTTTTTAATTCATCATGTTAAGTAAATGTATATACTGTTGTCAGTCAAAATATTGGGTGTGGGTGCTATGGTGTGTAGGTGTGCATGTGCTACTTTGTGCAGGTATTCTGGTGTGCAGGTGTGCAGGTACTGTTTTTTAGGTGCAGGCGCTGGGCCCTTTATCAGCGCTTTTTTAGCGCTGATAAGGGAAATCTTTAACAGCGCTAAAGGAGCGCTGATAAAGGAACATGTATCAGCGCTCCGAGAAGTGCTGATATAGTTGACCTTTATCAGTGCTCCACCGCGCGCTGATAAAGGACCCCTTTATCAGCGCTTCTAGAAGCACTGATATAGGGGACCCCCCCTTCATCTACGACGGAATTAACAGCACTTTTCTAGCGCTGTTAATGATGGTTTTTAGCACTGATAAAGGCGCATGTTGTAGTAGTGGATCGGGAAATAGGACAAGTCAACCACCAAAAAGGAAAAATAAAAAGTGTATAGAATTAATCCCAAACCAATCCCACATGCATGTTTAAACAATTTTATAACAAGGTACAAGTACAAGAAAGCTCAAAGTACAATACCAAAAGAAAACAAAGGTACACCAACAACAACAACTCCAACTGTCTGACTGGTAGAGTCCCGCACGACCCTGGTAGTCATCCTGGAAACCTGAAAGTAAACGTAGGGTGAGCATACAAGTATACTCAGTAAGGAAAACTAAAGATCTCGTGCACAAGTGGGGAGACATCCTAATGTCCCATGAGAACAATAGAAGAAACCTAGCATGTAATTCTATCCACCCAACCTCACCAGCCACACTCACCAAAACACAATCACAACAGGTAGTAGAATATAAGAACAATAGTATTGGGTACCCCTCACCATTTCCCTTTAGTTAGCTGCTCTTCCTAACGACGAACATCCTGAATCTACCACACTCTCCCCACCCGCACACACCTGGGCCTCACAACCACATATCCCACCCGCACACACCTAGGCCTCACAACCACGTATCCCGCCCGCACGCACCTGGGCCTCATCCCGATGATTCTTGGGAAACAGTAGAACCTGCCTGAAGAGTCTTGGGCTAAAGCCACCCCAATGAAAACCTACCCGAAAAGTCTTAGGTGTAAGGTTGCCTCAAGCCATCACTGCCTAGGGAAGAAGGAGTAGGAAGGAGCTAGTAACAAAGGGAAAAACACCCTCTCCCATGAAATGGCAGTTTTCGGCACTAAGTGATCAACATGGGTGGGGTGCGATAAAACACAAAAGATACAGATATATATATACCAACCACACAACCCAACCTATGGCTTCTAAACAGAGAAACTGATCATGCCCCTTGGCACTGCTACAACAAAGCATGCATACAACAAACAACCCCAACCCCATTTAGGTTTTCACTTTTCAGCAGAATTAGTTTATTTAGTTCCTTAACTACTGGGCAACTATCCACAACCAACCACATCGATAGTTCGTAAAACATATCCCTGCCATCCACAAATCAAGTTAGGAAAACACAAGCAACACAACCAAGCCCTTCTTATTAACCAAATAGCCCCATTGATTATTAATCTCGTTTCATTACTACGCCCCACCATTCATTAACTCTTCCACTTCTATTATTTACTATTCACAACCCAAATTCCGTTCACATTCAACCCATCCCTACATCCCCGCTAGAAACCGCCATAACCACAACCGCACCGAAACCCGTACATCATTTTCCTTTAATACCACTTATTGCAGCCCCACTACTCCATACTAACATAACATTCACACCAACCCACAACCAAGTCAACCGCAACCCCACTGCTCACCCAAACCACAAAAACCCACAAAACACCCCCATCACATGCCACATATCCAAAACAACACCCACATGTTGATTATTCCATTTTTGTTTAAACGGGGTGATCACACAAGGGTTCCAAATTTTCATTAAATCAACCTATGTTACGTGATTAACCAATTTCCAGAAAGTTATATCCACAAAACGGTCTAGAAAGATAGGGAAACATTTAATTGTGCAAGCAAAGGCCCCCAATGACCGTGATTTTCTATAGGCATAATCATATTCAATTCATAACATATCACTAGGATAAACAAGATAAACATAACAACTTTCCCATCCCCGTTCTTAACCATTTATTATCTTCATTTAATGGTTCAACTGCTTCTCAGGAAAAAAAGTGGATTCCCACCCCGTATGATGCACAAATTAGAGAGACGAAGGTAAGATACCTACCTCGACAGGTTCTGATCATAGCGCTCCCCAGGATCAACTTTAGAAGAAGTCTGTCAGCGTCCGTCACTTCTGTCGTGTCTCGGCAAAACCTCCTCGGGTGGAAGTCGAAAAGGAAAGGCCGAAAGAAAGAAAACAGATCCAAGCTTGGAAGTTCCGCCTCGTCATTACAATCATGTGGCCGCTGAAAAATCTTAAATTGGAGATCGGAAGAAGAAGTTATAGAAGAAAGATCCTTCGAGTCTCATGGGAGAGCTCTGCTCAGAGGGAAGGGGAGGAGAGGGGGTGAGTTGAAAGGAGGAGAGGACCCCTCATTTTATAGGTGATAAAAGGAAAAGTACGCGGTGTGTACTTTATGGTATATGGCGTGTACTCAGTTAATTTACACGGTCTCCACGTGGCTTCCAACACAGCTCCGCAGAAGTCGATTAGTCAACACACGGTTTGAGGGTAAAGAATACGCGGGGAAAGACTACACGGCGTGTAGTTTAGACACACGACATGTACTCATTTATTTCACACGGAAAGGACACGACTCTATCATGGTACACGACCGTTGACTGGTAACACATACGCGGGGAAGGACTCCACGGCGTGTTGAACTGGACACACGGCGTGCACCCATTATTCCACACAGTATGGACACGAACTTCAACACGGGGTATAACTAGCAAGGTGGTACATGGCGTGTAGTTACACTACACGGCGTGTACTCATTTACTTCACATGGTGAGGATACGACCTGCGACATGGGGTATACCCGGAAAGGGAGTACACGTCGTGTAATAAAACTACACGGTGTGTAGTTTCAAAATTCTGGAAAGTGTGGGAAAAGTCCATATTAACCTCTAGAATGCGTTTTGACCTTCTTTTTGACAAAGGAAATGGGCAGGAGAGGTCCGGGCCATTACATGGGGCCATAATGAAAGATTTCCACATATATTGAAAAATTGATTCATTTCCAATGGTTTCAATTCATCATCTGAAAATCATGAAATTCGTGATTGGAAAACATAATTATGAAATGTGTTTCACAATAATTAGACATTAACCAAAAAAATATTAGTCCACATGGGTAAACCTAGTGATGAAAAAATAATGTATAATCATGTATAATCATGTTTATCATTGTATTCCATAACAAAAATTCATATAATAAATATTAATTATTTAATAAACCTTCTTATATCTAGTGAAATATTAGAATATTTATTTTGGAAAAATTTAAATTTCACCCATCTTTATAAACAAATTATAAATTTTCAATTCAAAAAACACATAATTCACATTATTTTTTTCATAAACTCATGAATTTATTTTTCATGATTTGTAAGATACACATAGAATATATTTCATATTTCAACTCCTTAAATTCCTTACATGTCAGTACAAATAAAAATATAATGGGAATAAGGAAAAACACTACCATTTCTCAAAAGTAATATTTAGAATGAGACACCTCTATCAGTATTGAGTTTTTCATATAAATCAAGAATTGTTATTTGTATGTTATTGTTCTTTATGTTTATCCTTCTCAGATTTTGAAAGACATTTATCTTCATGTGTATAATATTCTAATAAGGTTTTCATTTTATTTTTCTTTATCAAATCATTTGTTTATTGTGAGTATTTCAAATATCGTTCATGTCTTCCTTTTATTATGGTAGGATATTAAAAAAAATTTGTACTGTGAAATCTGTTCTAAAAAATCATGAATCTTTCCTGAATTTTTTAATTGAAATGAATTAATATCCTTTTAACAACATTTATCACGTCCTCAAAAACCAATTTCTTCCCCATTGATAAAACAGGTAAATTTTCGAATTTTTCTATCATTTTCTCCATGTAATCATAATATGGAAAAATAACTGAGCACTGTTTCTTTTGGGAAACAACATATTTATTTATAGAATCCTTCGTAACATACTCAACCATCAAGATCTTATGGATTTTAATAATTTTTTCTTGAATATTTATACCATTTTGAGTAGTATTTTATAGTTATAATTTTATTAGAAATTGTTTATCTTAGGTTCTCTTTGAAAATCCACCATGAATCATTCTAATTTCCTAGTAAAGACATGTTATATGAACATTGGTAAGATATGGGTCCAAAAATATTACAACCCCAATAGTGAAATAGGAATCATGATTTACCATAATGATAATAACCAACTTGTGAAGAATTTCACTGTACATTATTTACAAATCACGGAAAAAATTTCTAATGAAGTTACATTGTAGAAGATTTAAAATCATACATTGTGGAGTATTTTTTCTCCTGAGTAATATTTTGTAACCAATTATTTTAACCATCATTAAATTCTTCAAGTTTAACATATTATTCCTTGGTGAGTTTTTCCCTCATATATCATATATCTCAATCTATAGTAAATAATAATTGAATATTTTTATAAAAAATCATCTTTATTATAATCCAGGATCTCTTTCAAAACATCAATCATAGGTTTGGATTCATCTATTTTAATCTGATTCTGTTTATTTTATTGATTATGTTTAGATTGTTCCATTTGAAAGTTATTATTTGTAGATAAAATTTCACCATATATTTTTAGCTTTATTTCAATATCACATGTCCTCACATTTTGAGATCTTCGTAAATTAAGATTTTTCTGATCATTGTTCATTAGATCATCATTCTCAGAAGATATATCCTTAACAATATTCTCTATGTTTCATTTTTCATTATTGAGTTGTGTATTCTTCTCAATTTATATTTCCAATTTTTTTTAATATTTCACTCCACCAATATAATATATTCAACAATATAATAACCATCTAAATAATTACCACCATTTATAATTTTAGTATTGTTCTTTTTTAGATGATCGTATTAATGAATGGATGGGGAAAAATTATTCATTTTTCATCACAGATAATATTTCTTATTCTTCATCATATGTAATTCAATTATTATGTTTCATAAAAAAATTTTACTGAGGGTTATCATTATCATATTCAGTCTCATTAACATCCACAATTTTATATTTGGAAATTTTGTGGAATATTCCCTTTCCCATCAAAAATAAATTACTAGATAGTTTCACTTTACCAATTTCCATTATTGTATTTTTTCAAAAGGAGGGAAACAATTTTTTTGAAATATTTTTCATCTTCTTCGTTATATGAATCACATTATTATTCTTTAACATCATTATTTTTTACTAACAATTGGAAAAATCTATTAATTTAATTATCTATTATATTGTTTCCTCATTGTAGGAAATTTTAACATCTCATAGCATGTATGTATATTCTATTGTTCAAAATCAGATAAATATTCAGAATATTCTATAGCAAATACAATACTGTCAAATTTTACTTGGATTTTTCTCAAATGTTTCATAAATATTGACGAATGTTCTATATTCTCAATAGAAATTCCCATGTTAATCACAAACTTAATTTCCATTTCATATTAAATAACAATAGATTCGTTATTAGTCATTTTAAAATACTCAAATCAATTTATATATATTTATAATATGTAATATTTAACATTCTTATTTCCGTTATAGATTCATCTCCACTTGTCCCAAATTATCATAGCTATTGCATAACCCATAACCAATGAATAAAAATTAATATCGAAAGATACATAGAATGATTTATTATATTTTTAACCAAATTCAATACATCACTTATTAGAATCTAACATAGATGCTTAATTTATAGGACGAAATTTCACAATTATTGTTTCTCTATCGTCAGTTTAAATTGATAGAATATATCATCACATCCTATTATTAAAATTTAGATTTTACGTTCCATTAAAAACATAAGAACCTCGATTTTATATTGGAATGAAATTCATCATTCCTATAGATGGATCATTCAATGGGCACATGATATAATACAATTTTAGTTCCCAAATATGATCGAAACTACTATGGGGGGGTTAAATAGTGCTATATTTTTCTATTATAATAATTTTTTTATCATATATAGAAAAAATTCCTATAATTTGAATCTAGATAGTGTAATGTTCCCGTAAAATATAACTTCTGAATATTAAATTTAATATCCATATAAAAAAATAGAAGTTAGTGCATGATATTTAGAAGGTTTGGTATAAATTCATACCCCTTCCCAAGATGGATAGTCCCACCACTATAGATTCTTTCACTATCTTCTTCCCATAATACAAAGGAATAATCAATGACCAATTTAATTATCAAAGAAGAAACACTCCTACTATAGTAGATTATACCCTATACTATACATTTCATATCCACTTTCCACACCTAGTTAAACATCTCAATAAACACACAATTTATTTTCATAACTTGTTAGCAAAAATATCTTCAAGATTTACATTCAATCTCTTATTTAACCATCTTCATAATGTAATTTACTTTCTCGCATTTAATATAAATCACACATTTCATAACTACAATAACCAATAAAATAAAAAATTATCTAATGAAATCTGTTGGCCTTCAAACATATTCCAAATTATATATCTATATAACATCTTGGAATAATCCATTATGATTACATTTAACTGATGGAATTTATCTAATTTTCCACGATATAATTCTCTTTCAACTCTCACTTCCTCAATTTGTTAGGAACATAATTTATAATAGACAATTCCTATATATGATGGAACATTGATAAATAGGAATCACTGTTATGCATCGCAATAGTGTGGAATCATTCCAATGGAAATTACACCAACATATTAATTCTGATAGAGTCAATCTAATAGAATATCTTCAATTGAACAATATCATATTCAACCAGAAAAACTAACTCTTGTATGAACGTCAATACATGTTCCACAGTTTTCAGAGAAGTAGAAAACATGAAATATTTTTCGAACAAGAATTTTGAATTTAATTTATTCTCCATTTATAGCCAATCTCAGAATGGAAAATTTGGGAAAACTAATCCCTTTTCCCTCTCAATGGAATTCAAAATTTCTGAATTTCTTGGTCAATTATGTCATCATATTTGAATTAGTCAAATATTCTCCATACATTTTGGACCTACTCAAATATTCATTAAACTCCACCAAACATTAGACATCTTTTTGTTTTTAATAATTCCATCAACTGATTCATTTGCCTAATTCAATATTATGATAAAGTCATTTGAAAAAATGAATACTACTCATTATGATGAAAACATAACAAACTGTAGGTATTCTCATACAAATGCTTTGTAAGAAATACAAACACTTTTTAAATGATTATTAACTATATTTATAATTCCAAACCACCTTCAATAAAATTTTAGCTGAAATCACCAATTTTACAAAATATCTGTAATATCAACTATTTTTTTATTTTCATAAATTCCTTATATAGATGGTTCAATTGAATAATAAATTATCAATGATAGCATGCATCAGATAGATTACTCTCTCATTCAATTTAATGGAATGTTGTATGTTCTAGTCTGATTAGCTTTATCAACTTCTGGAGAAACAATAAATACAATTTTACATATTCTCATAACATAATAAAAACATAATTCCACATGATGATAATGGATGTCTAAATTTTATATTTTCAATTAGTTGACCGGTCTCTATTATCAAATGATTCATCAAATATTTTCAACATAACCACTCAAATATGACTCATGTATAAATATGTATCTTATTTAATAAAGATAAAAATAATTTATAAAATGAATCAGTGTTGAAATTCATTCTGATGAATTAGTTGAACAATGAATCGGATGGAACAATTCAAATAGTGGCTTTACTTAATGAAGATTATTCTTCATATCTAATATGTTTTTATGATAATGATTCTCATAATGATGATATATCTCCTTCATCATTCAGAGTTCCTCATAGTATTTAGAATCATCTAAAATACTCAACTATGCATTTTTATCTCTTTAAAAAACTCTATATTGTATCACTGACAACTTCATTTTTTAAAAAAATCATCATAATTAGTATATCATCATCAAATTTCCAATGATATTTTATGGACATTGCATACATACAAAGACATTATCATTTCCAAACAAACCTAATTCTAATGATCTAGATCAAATGTCTCATTCAGATGGGTTCGACAGAATTCATCATTTCGGTGTCTGGGTTCCAAGTTCTTTGTTCACTTTTTTATTGCACATTTGAGATTACATATCTAGTGCATTGTCCTTGATAGTCTGATGGGGTGTTCCAAAAATTCAGATATCTTTGTTTTACCAACATTGACCTCTTATCAAATATTGATAATAAATACAACCCAAAATCATCTTAAGCTAAACATGGTTGGATTGGCATGACATGAATTCCCAATAGGGACATCGTGGATAACCTTATATTTCATGGTTTTAGTTAACATGGTTACAGACCTTCAAAAAAATAGTTTCTATGTGAATAATCACCCTGTATTGAGACACACAACCATGTGATATTGTGGGTTGTCCATCCACAGTTTTAATTTTGAACACTAGGATCATTTGATTTGTTTTATTCTTTATTTTCATATTTGATTATGTGGTTTTCAATAATCATTTCACATCTAAAACAACAAAATATTTATAATGTTTATTAATGTTTGAATTCTTTATTGGCCTCTAGATTTATAAAAACACGCTTATTGGTAAACTATGGCCTTTATATTCTTATACAGAGGAGACTTTATTTATAGGATACAATTTTATTTTAAATATATTTATATTGATTTTTGTTAGGGAATTCTTGGAGTGTTGTGTCAAAATCTAGGCCCCATAATCCTCAACATGATATGATAAAACATATAAATTTATTTGAAAATTGTTTTATTTAACTACATAGGGGATCAGTTACGGATTATATGAAAAATTATTACTATTATTTCATGTGATGATGAGATTAATTGTTCGAAATATCAGATTCTATATTTGATAGTTATGAGACATGATTTTGGTATCTTTTATTACTAAACTGTTATTATAAATCTTACCAGAGGGTATAGTCATCACATATTATCCTTAAATACCCTCTATAGAAATATGTATCTTTTAGTATATTGGGAGGCATGAATAAGGTAATGTTGTAGCACTGTTAAATAAATTGTACATTGTGAACCTTGGTGGGGAATTGAAAAATGGCATTAGAGGTTTATTCCTTTTTTATAATATTTTTGAATTTTATATAGAAGACCTGTAGTGTGTTGGGTCCTAGTATTGGTATCAGGCTAGTGAGTGATCAAACTATTCTAGGTTGGAAAACTATGCTTCATTGTGTGGGGTATTTTATTAATGTAATTAAAATCAGCACTGGATTTTGTTTTCACCTTGAGTGAGAAATATGATTTAGGATTTTCTAATTCATGATAATTTTTCTATAGGGTCGCAATATGGAATGAGGGGATGTGTGCATTCATTATTTTTACTCAATACATGGGATTTTAATATCATATGTATAGTAATAGTAATTTTTATTTCTCTTTCTTTGGATTTAGGCGATCCTATATTTTATTTTTCTAATTTATATATTAAATTGATTTATTTTATTATATTTGAAATTGGGTGGTTATTTAATGTTTCCTCATCATCATATAATGTATTTTCTATCAATGTTGATGTGTAATTTTTTTTTCATTTGGAACATTTTTAATGAAACCCTATTTGATCATTTCATGTAAATTTATGGAAAATATTGATGAAAAATTGAATGTAAGTATAATTTTTATAAATTAAATTTTGATGAACTCTAATAAAATGTCATCATTATGGATTTATGGTAATATGAATTGTTTTGTACTTTGAATAATGTTGAAAATTATGGGTTTGTAAAATAAAATCTTCATAAGAATATTATTAAGAATTTAACATCATAACATGATAATGAAATTATATATAATCATCCCTCATATGTGAACATTATGGAATAATGGTTAATGAAATTCCATTGAGGATGATAGAACAACTTGTGGACGGTGATGACATTGATGATGTGTGTTCTTTTAATGTCTTATTATTTTGGTAGGTGGGTCTGATATAAATGATTAATTAAATAATGTTCAATTTTACATGTCGAGGTATACATCATGTGTTATTTGACCAAATTTATGTGACACTATTTATAGTCATTGTTGTGAGGTCAGATTGTGATCTAAGAGATATTCCACCAATATTATTTATATTGGTGGATTGGGACCATTATGACTTATGCCATACCTTAGAGTTTTTAGAGTTCAATGGGTTCAACCATTATTCATTACCATTAGATAGATACATATCATCTTCAATTACCTATGACTATTTGAAAAAAAGATAGAATTCCACCTCATGGGTTGTTTCTTTGTGAGACTTCAGTTGATTTATTCAGTGGGATGATCCGGTGAACATTCAAATATGACATTGATATTTGAAAATTATTTTCATGGATATATATAAGTGTAGCCTGTGGGATAGTTATTCCATTATAGTGAAATATTTTATTTGTTTTATTATATTTTATAGTCCTTGGATTATATGATTGGATCATATTCTAGGCGACATATTTTGGAAATATCTATAATTGAACACCTATAGTACTAGTTCGTTGTGTTTATCTTGTTTTGAAATGGATGATTATTTTTGGATTCATATACCTAATAGTAGATGATTTTATGTTTGTGTGTGGTGGTTGAATATGTTAATTGTTTGAAATTCATGAAAATGCAATCAAGGATGATTAATGGGTTCTCCTATAGCCATGATACAATAAATATGTTGAGATTATTTTATATATCTATCTAGAATATCTTGGGAAGGTTAAATTGATATTCAAATGGCATTGAATATTTCAAGGATAGGCTGATGAGGAATTAATTAGTGTCACTTGAATCATGACAAGATGATTTGAGTTCTTTATACTTGTCAATGATGGGTATGGGAACGTATAGACACAACGTGTCTAGATGATTTGAATGTGAGAACCCATTGTTAATAGGAATTCAACTGGCATTATTGGAGTTGCTGTTGATGAATTTGAGGTTTGAATGAGAAATACAATGGTTGGAATGATTCCATGGACTGTAATAAATATTGAATCATGTGGGGTACTGAGGCTTTATATCAATGTTTTGTGATCTTATAGGACTATTTTAGTGCATAAAATATTTGGGTTTTAGACATGCAACTAGAAGCAGTGAGTGGGTTTGGATGGATCCTAGATTTTTTGGAATTATTATTTAATTGGTGGTCATCTTCTCTATCTCGATAAAAGATAAGCTCCCTTTTTTGAAGTGGAGAATTGATGGTACACCAAGTTAGGTAAGGTTAACCTATTTGTGTCATTTTTTAGTTGTATATGTGTTTAATCCTTGCAAATATGAAACCAAAAACCGATTATTGTGATTTGGAATACATGATTGGGAATTACATGAGTCTGTGAACTCATTTTAATTAAATGGATCATTCAAATATTATATTTTATGAGTGGTCACAATAAGAGAGAAAAGTAAATGGCCATAACTTTGTAATCATGACATTATTTTCTAGGGTTTGATTGAAAAGTTAAATATCAATCTATTGAGAGGGGTGACATCAATTTAGAGATAACTGTGTTGATATGGTTGATCTGGGATATTAGACGAGGATATGTTTTGGAGGGATAGAGGTCATGGATCATTTAGAGTGACACACATGTGCAGATGGAAGAACATATTATAGTAAAAAATTGTAGAACAAATTTATGGAATAAAAAATAGTGGAGATCTATGAATTTGATATGGAGGGAGTAACCCTTGATTAGAATATGTCATGATGAATATTGTGGATATCGTTACATGATCACGAATCATATTGTTTTCAATGGTTGGAATGGTACTGAAGTTTGAGTTGGTTTAGTGATATTAAATTGTAGGTTCTGTTAATAGAATTATATGGTCCAACGGGTTCAGTATTTTGATTCTTTTTTATTGTAGGACCACATGACATCCTTATAGGGGATATGTAACTTAGGGTTTTAAAATATTATTCAAATGTTAAGATAATTATCTCCATTTATTGTAGGAATTTTTAAACCTATCTAATGAAATTTAATTGTTATCAAACACAGTAATGAATAAATAAAAATAGAACATAGTTTTTTTGTATGTTCAACAGTAAGGAATATTCCAAGACGAAAAATTTAATAGTCCATGAGTCATACTTGAATCTAATATGATTCTATATTAATTTTTTATTACGATTTCTCAACATATTCCTTCACTTAGTAGCCCACTAACTATTAAATTTTTGTACGGCTAACAAACATCCTCTATCGAATAACTTTATTCAACTAAACCTTTCTAATTACCTTATGTGAATTCATACCCAGTTTATTATCAAGAGGGTTTCATAAATAGTATGGGAAATTATGTATTAATTCATGATTAGAACGAGACTATGCAATCACCAAATTCCTAAATTGATTCAAAATAGTGAACTGTTCAAAAAAAAATACATATGTCCAAAAATGACATTCATGAATCTTAGCCTTTATGAACCCACCTTAAATAATAAATGATACTTAATCATCATGATACCACATCCTTTTTAAAGATCCCATATATCTCAAAACTCTCTTACTTAATGGAACCCCAATACTCTATCAAATTATTAGTCTACAAAAAATATATTTTAAAAAAATAATATGTGTAAATAATTTCCCAACCATTATTTTCATGAAAACTCTAATTTTGATGAATAACTAATTCATGCATAATTCAACCGTCATGATATAATATAGATTCAACCTCTTCCAAATGATCTTTTGGCATCAAATGATATGTGTTGCAACTGTTTTAAAGATAATTTCTCATTTTGATGATTTGAATATCACAATATCCATTTAATGATCCTCTATCATTCATATTTGAAAATATCTTTATCTTCTAAAAGATTATGTGAAATTATTATGTTCATGATGATTCGTGTATTACAAAAATTACCATATTCTAATCAACATTCATCAATTTTCACTAATCCTATTTTATGAACATTCAAACCATCACATCAACTGATTCCAATCTGAAGATCCATATCCTGGTGTTTATCAAACATTCACAAATCCCATTCCATTGAAATATATATATAGCCACAGTATAAGAAAATCACATTTCATAATTGATTATCCTTCCTCTTAATTTCGAGGTAAATATTTTTCAATACAAAATTTAAGGACACCACATTCAAAACAAAAGCCGCACACAATGTAGGATCACAATCCTAGAAAAATCCTAGATCAACCGTTGTGTGGAATTATATCAAACACAAAATACAATGTCTTTTTTTGTTTTTCATATCAGTTTTTTCAATAATATCCACCATTATGTTTGTTGGAAATCAATAAATAAATTCAATAAATCAGTAACCTTGAACAAAAATCGGATATTAAAAAAATAAATAATCAATCACTCTATGTATGCGTTAAAAAATCTTGGTGGATGAAAAATTAGTTGAAACTGATAATGTCTTGACACGATTGACCATCGACCAAACCTGAAAAAAAATCATTGAATTTAAATTATCCCCCCCCCATTGGAAATAATTCCAAAGAATCTATTTTTTTATCTATTAGAAAAAATTCAATGGATTATATGTCTCCCATAGAAATGAATCACATTGATAGATATATTAACAAATATAACACAATTATGGAGAACAGACCAACTAGAACCTTCCCATGCAATGGGAGGATGTTGTACACATAGATTCAACTAATGTTTCATGAACATTTATAATAATAATAAATTAATAGTCATGTATGATAATTTATCATTAGTTTTTAAATGCTCCAATTAAATAACACATTGTTAAATGTTGTCTTCCAATTTGTTATATCAGATCTCAATATGTATAGTATGGGAGTGCTGATTTAGATTTTTCATATGATAGATGACAGAACAATTTCATTGTGTATCACCATCGGTTTTTTATCATCATCACCGATATTTAGTTCATAGTTAAAATTTTGAGATCCCATTTCATTTTCATAGTATTATTTTTCTTCAAAAACAATAATTAACATATATTGGATACACATTGTACACTTTTTGAATGTATGTGGGAAGGAAGAACCCAATCGAATCGAGTAGAGCTACTGGGATAAAATCGTTTTTGAAAAACAATCAATCAATTTGTTAACATACTTTACATACCAATAATTCCTTGTTTCTAATAAAATTTTCCAACTTTTTTGATTATTTTAAAATTAATATTATTCTATTAAAATTTTGATTTTCTAGACACTTTAAAAGAACACATTTCTAGTTTTTCTCAATCAATACATGTCCATAATTCATCTCCCAATCCTATAATTCATCCTATTATATTTCATTAAATAATGTTTCTTCCACAATTTATAGGAGGTAAAAATGTTCTCCCTTACTCATTCTAATCATATGTGTTGGAATAGTCCAATCCGGAATGATGTTTGATTTATCATCTTCTTCTATTCAAATTTTCGTATGAGGATCATGTAGAGTATCATTATAAAATGTTTCCTCTTATGATTATTCTTATGAATAATCATAATTTTTAGAGCTCTGGATATTATGAAATACTTCAAAATTTTAACCTTTTTATTTTTTCCCTCTTCATCTTTCTTCTACCACTTGAGTAATATCATCATATATTTTCCTCAATCTAACCATAGATTCATTCTAAATTATATTTTGATTTAATTTCACTTGAAAATATTTTTAATACAATTACATTATAATTTTTGGTCTTTAAGATTCATTTATTATCAATGGAAAACTTCATCAACATTAGAATCACCAAACATTCATTGATTTGACTGTTTGTTATAAATGAAATAATAACTTCCAAGAACTATACAATACTGCAGTGAAAAATTAGATATATTTAATATCTCAAATGGTGTTCTTTACAATAATATTAATAACCATGTTCTAGTTTGATTATAAAATACAACATGAAAATATTGTTTTCTTTTACACTGAGAATTAAACCTTTTGATACACATAGTTTTGGCCATATTATTCACCTACCAGTTTCACCATTCAAGTACCACATTTTGTTGAGGTGTTCTAAATAATGATGTCTCACTGGGGATCCCATGATTTTTTATGTAATTATAAAATTAATTGGATGATTAATGTATTACATTTAGACATTGTAAATTCATTATTTGTGTGGCTAGTTTCTGTATCAACTCTTTAGAGAAAACTCCCCCTGAAGTCGGCACCTTCTCATTTACGCTGCATAAACAAAACACTTTCCATTATACTATAATAGTCAATAAAAAATCACTTACCTATATCAATATGTAGAATCAACATTAATTTCACCACACACATATCTGTGGAAAATATCAAGTATATATGACACTCTTTTCTTATTTGTCTAATCAGATTACAAAACCATATTTACATTCTTGAAAGCATCACAAGAATTTGTTGAATAATGATTCATATTGGGATGGCCAACAAAGGCCTATATCATTTGAAAATTCTCTATGATTTGACTATTAATGTTACCCAACCCCATTTATACATGTTTTTCCCTTCAATTATTAAATAAAAGTGTTTTATTTATTTTCCACCTAGTATAAATTAAAATTTGTATAAAATAATTTAATATGATAATATAATTCATTTCTATTAATATTTTACTCCATATAATTATATTTCACTAACAGCCATGAGTCATAGAGTTTTCTAAAGTTTCGTATATTGTTACACAAGTCACCTATATAGAGAAATTATATATTTATTAACATATCATTTTCTAATTCTATATTTACACTAAATTTAACCTTTATGAAACTATTGTATCCAAATATCATAGTTCTATTTATACATTTATTATCATTATTCAACAAATATTCATTTCCAATCATTTGGTATGAGCATAAGGTATCAATAGTCTAGGTTATATTGTTCATTAATTCCATTGATGTTTTTTATCCCTAGTTATCATTATAAGTATTCTCCAATTATATCCATGAGATACTAGATTGTCTTGATAAAAAGGAATTCATCTATATTATCTTAAAAAAAAATCAGCAACTCAAACACAAATTCATATTCTACGGGATAATATATTTTAAGGGAAATTTCACTTGGATGACATGTTTTGAATTGTTTATAATTTTTATACTTATCAATCTCAGAATTCCTCATTCTAGAAATAGTATTTTTATAGGAAATATTGAGAATAGTGAATAAATTGTTTTCACAAATTATTTCGTCTATATGATAATGTATATAGTCTCATTGACATTTTGTTTTCCATGTTCTTCCCCAAGATTAAATATTTTTCTATATATTATAAGACATTGTATTGTCTAAAAAGACACTTCAATGACATTAACAAAGAGGATATATATTCTCATTTCAAATAAACCACATTTCCCATTATT
Organism: Viscum album; assembly: GCA_963277665.1. Taxonomy (NCBI): domain Eukaryota; kingdom Viridiplantae; phylum Streptophyta; class Magnoliopsida; order Santalales; family Viscaceae; genus Viscum; species Viscum album. The sequence goes on from OY728121.1 coordinate 296,736,289, forward strand.
TTCACTAGGAATTTGTCTTGAGATTCTCTTTGGGAATCTGAGGATTATTTTAATCTCTCATCTATATTTAAGAAGAAGATGTTTTTAGTACATCAGGAATATTTTATGATTGTATAGATTTATTCATTAATTTTATTATTTACATCTAATTTCATGAATTTATGTTTCTACATCACATTTAATTCATTATTTTCACTTCATTATATTTGATTGATCGTTAATGGATTATTATACTCATTATGGCTTACATTTTCAATTTAAAAAATCTATGCATCATTAACCAATCCAAACATTAATTTCATTTTCATTTCCCATGATATTGTTTTAATTTTTACTTCACACATTAATGAGATGAACTCAGCTTTGTGTACCTCAAATATCATAACCTTTTAATCAATCAGTGAAATATTATTATTGATGATTTTTTACTTCTCATAATTCCTGTGTTTAAACTCTACAAATACTTACATGATTTCAATAATTTAAAATTTTTATTCTTCGTAGGGACCTGGCCTTCAATATTACATATTCAATTTATTTTGGAACTATATGTCTCATCAATTAACTAATGATATTTTCGGATTAGTGTTTTAAGGAAATAATAAAAAACTCTTATATTGGAAAACCATACATTAAAAGTGGATAGAAATAGTTATTAACCATTTTTTTCATAGAAAGTCTATTATTAATATAAAAAATTATTTGTTATACTAATATATCTTCAAAATTATACCTTGAACTTACCGATAAAAATATATTCCTTATCTTCAATGAAAAACATTTTAAAACATGTGATGAGCATAAAATCTCAATAAGGTACAAAATCGAAAAAATACTTTATTAAAAACCCATAAAACAGTTTTTTACATAAATACCAGTTTATTGTGAAACTGGGATCTTCATTTAAAAAATATCATTATATTACCTTTTTAAAATCATTAAATATTCAAAAAAACTCCTAAAATAATATAAAATATATGTAGATAACATGGGAAATAATTAAACACAAATTGAATAATTATATGGTATAATTATGTAAATATCACAATTAAAAATAATATAACTATATGGTAAACTTCCATAGACAATTCATTGATGGTTATAACATAATCCCTTGTCCTTACATTATCATAGAACCACCCATCATCAGTTTATTATGAAACCACCCATCATATGTCTATGTACCATTATTTTATAATATCATATAAAATGTAGTAAATTTCAACATTTCAATATTAAATATTCATTTTAAATCATAATTAAACATTTAATGTTATAGAAATAATAAATAATTCTTCTTAAAAACATATTGATAATTTATAAATTGATTTTCAAATAAAAGTATCCATCTCTAATTTGATTCATTTGAATGGTACACAAAAATTAACATTTTAAAAAATGAATGTTCATATAAATAAATTTATAAAAACATTTTTAAAATATGAAAATGGAATTGAAATATTTATAAGTATAAATCAATAACATCTATAAATCAATGTTTTATGAAAAGGGTGATTTACGTTTAGTGTGATTAATCAGGATTTCATTTTTATTCTTGAATGATAAAAATATGTTCATAATATACATTTTTGAAAAATAATTCATGTTTGAAATTTATTTTATATCACCTCAAAAAATATTGTGATGTTATAGCCACTAAATTATTATTTATGTTAAGGTTGGACATTTTGATGACATTCAGTGCTTGTGTCAAATCTTAATTTGACATGATATCAAAAGCCAACGTGTTAATTATTAAATCAACTAAAGAATAATATTCATGAAGTAATAATTAATTTTATACATTTATAATAATTTTAATTATATTAATTAATTATGGGTTAATAAAATAAACTTATAATGATAGAGGTGATATGTTATACCTACAGTTGGAAAACATTTCCATTTTTCAATGATCATTATGAAAATATGGTATATAATATTTTATCATTCCATAATGACCATAATATCATTAATATAATATTAATAATTTAAATTTAGTCATATTTATCATCCATGTGATGTGGTTTTTGTAAATATATCACATCGCTTAGTGAGGTGATTGTTCACACAAATGCAGGAATAATGTTATCAATTTTATATGCATGGAATCATAAATATCATAAATATATATTATTATTTAATAAATATAAATATTAAATTAATAACATATATAAACCAAAATTCATTCATTTTATCTAGTCTAGAGATATGTTGATGGAAAATGATTTATATTAGTTCGTGATGTCATTGTTCATCGTACTCACGAAAAATAATTCTTTTCTTATTTTATCAAAGTGGATATAGATTTCAGTTATTATATAAAAATAATAAAATTTAATTATATTTAAGATAAAATATTTATTATTTAATCATTCTAAGAGTATAAAAAAATTATTTTTGGGAAAAAACCAAATAAAATCATTTAATTAAAAAAATACCTTTTCCACATAATATTTCTTTTAGTAAAACCATAAGACCATTATGGGTGCTTTTTTGACCAAACAAAGAGGTCTAAAATGTAGATATTGATTATATTAATTTACTTTGGTCGATCATGGTGTAATTATGTAGGTTTTAATGTGTGATGAAAAGAGAATACATGGTTTCATAATACAATAGTTTGGATGAGCACCCTTGAAATTCATCAAAATATTTAATTAATTTTAATTAATTTTATATTCCCAATGGCATAACACAAATACATTTTTAAGATAATATTGTTATTGTTAGAAATAGATTCATCTAATGAATTTTTTTTAGGTTTTTTTAATTTTTTTTAATTCATATAAGTTGGTTTTAACACTTATTTATCCTTTTTAATTTTTATAAAGATATTATGTAATTTATATTTCAAGGGTTAATATAATTAAAATAAATTTCAGCAGGACTAATAAACATGTATTTGAATATATATATATCTAAAAATTAGAATATTTTTTCTCAATTTTATATTATTAGTAAATTAATATAATTTAATAAAATATAAACTATTTTAGAATAACATTCATGTCAATTTGGACCCTATTCATTACATGAATATTTAACAATCTAATGAAAACATGATATATTGGAATCATATCATTTATATCATCCATAAATGACATATTAATAAAAATATCTTGTTTTGAACTAATTCCCTCTAATTTTATTTTTATTATATTTTTTATACATTTATTTGATATTGGTTTTAATTTAATAGTTATTTTGGATTCATTATGAAATCCATTAATTTATGTATCATGTACCTAAAAAAGACTTATCATTATGATGATACACTTATTATACTAAAAAATAATATTTTTAGTTTAACATATACCCAATATAAAACCATAGTAAAGAAATATATCACTTGTTAAAAAAGAGTATGGAAAATACACTTTTCATTGAATTAAAAACATATATTTTCATAAAGTATTCTGAGGGACCCTAATACCTCTTAAAATCATCCCACGGATTATTTGTTTATATAATAACTCATAAAGTATCAATAAGAAGAGTGCTGGGGTAATTTAATAATATTAATAATAGTATTTCTTCTTTAATTACAAAATTAACCTTTAACAGTGGAAATATAAAATATTACTATAGTTAAAATTGATAATGTCAAAAACATAAAGGGATACATTTAATAAAAAGTTTAATTCATATTATAAATAAGGAATCCAAATTTCAAGGATAAATTCAAATAAATTGATAAAAATACTTTATAATTAATTTATTTGTTAGATCAAACAAACGAATTTTTTGGTAAAAACATTCAAAAGATTGAAATTTTTTTTTATCCAAATTAAACTGGAAATTTAATAAAATGTGAAAAATTATATGAAATGATAAAAAGTTATTTTATTATACTTTAAAAAATTTCAAATAAGTAATTAACCAACATAAATAAATTTGATGAAAAAGATGTTCGTTGTTAAAAATGCTGTATTATTTGCACTTTTCATTAAAAAATTAAACGTAAAATATATATATATATATATAATTGAAGAAGTGTAAATTTTTATATATTTTATTCTTATAAGAGCTTATTTTGTTTAATATAATTTTTAATAGTATCAAAATATTGTTGTAAAACAATATTCCGATCAGCGCAAGGTGTTGAAGCAGTACTGTAGTAGTACTGTAGCGGGGTACTGTAGTAGCGACGGTACTGTTGATTGGCAGGTTCTGTAGCGGTGGCATGGCACTGTAGCGACGGCGGTACTGTGCGGGTTCTGTAGTAGTCGGGTTACGATTCACAGAATAAAAATTTGGCCAAAAATTTGGACCTACGGGTTATGTAATGGGCTTCAATCCCACTAGGGCTTCGGGCTATGTAATGGGTCTCCCTCTACCCAATTAAAAAGTGGTCTTTTCATTGCTTTATTAATAAAAATGAGGCTTTGGCCCCAACCTTTAAAAAAATTAAGGCCAAAATTAAAAATTGAATTGGATAAATTATATGAATAGTTCATCTATATAATTTGAATGTGGATATTTGTTTATTTCTCAATATAAAATAAACCACGTCAAATTTAAATATATTATCAGAATAAATTCATTTGATGATAAGAAGTTTTTTACATTTATTTATAATTATATTATCCACAAATAATTAATTATATCTATATATATATGTTGTATATTAGTAAATAATTTTATATTGTTCATTCCCATCATTCTAATAGCATGGACAAAATAATATTTAGTTGTTCGTTTATTCTTGATGTGGTGTATCCTGCACACTATCAAACATAGAATTTCTTTTTTTAAAACTCTAGATGTTACATTATCCCACCATTTATGAAATTCAATACTTACATTTTTTAATTCGGGATGGGTAAATATGATACAACATTTCATAATACCAACCACATTAGAAAATGCGTTGATAAAAAATCAATATTAATAGAATGAAAATGATGTACAAAGGTCACCTGATATAACATATACATGGTTTCCCTGAATGAAATCAAGGAAATATAAGAGAAATTAAACACTCAATGCGTAATAGAGTAAGATATAAGACATGATCTTGGGATAGTTAACCTTTACCAAACCCTTAATATGTAATGGAACAAAATACCATTGATAATCATTTGTAGATAACTTTTCTTTTGTTTAGTTTCATAGAGATTTGGGAATCTTTTACTTACTAGATTAAGGACTTGATAAAACATAAATATATTAATATTATAATCTATTTCTTTAATAAATTCACACCACACAAAAATCATTTTCTCCAAATTCTTTTTAGTAATGTTTATTATTAATGTTGAATTTTTCATGCATGAATTACTATAATAAGCTTCTGAAGAATTACATAATCAATTAAATATCAAATATATATTTCTCATATATTTAGACAATAACAAAAACAAAAATAAATTATACAATACAATATAATTTACCAAATATATTAATCTTTTTATAACAATAAGATACATCAATATCTGATATTGAATTATAATATTTAAAGTAAAACATATATTATTAAATAAATAACCATTTGTAATTATCATAAAAAAATTCCAAAAAATATAAAAAAAATAGAACTATTTGATCATGTTTTCTTCCACAACCAATTGTTACCTTTATCTACAAATAAAATCTATCACTGAATGTTTCTCATACCAAATATGTAATTTCATAAATCAAATAGTCTTATATAAAGTATAATTATTTCAATAAATAACATGAATAGTTATAAGTCTATAATTAAAAAATATATTCCTCAGAAATATAATTCATCCTTTACTTGTTAAATAATATCCCAATGTATCCAATTTACCCTGATCATATGGGGTTTCCAAAATAGTGAAGGTCTTCCAAAACATCATTAATCATATAATTACCAAATCATTTTACAATCCTGTGTCTATCAACTCAATAAAAAATATGTTCCCAAAATAAACATATTTTTATTACATCAAAAAACGTAACATATAATAAAAGTTCATACTAACTCAAGAATTCACATACTAATCTGGTATGTAATTCACCCTTGACTACTTTCAGTTGTGTGATTATTCAGGTGACCTTTCCAGACACATTAGGTTGTCACCCATCATAAAAAATTTCCTTTTTTAGAAACTATATATTTCTTAAAACCCTACCTTATTATGTTAAATTAATAATAAAATCATAACATATATAAACCTCAATAATTATATAATACATTTTATTTTGTCTCCCAAAGAGTAATAACATTTAATTACATTATAAATAAAAGCCTCAAAAATAGAGTTATTCAAAATAAAATTTTACATCCTAAATCCTAAAAAAGGTTTTCTATTATATTGACCTGATGATGATACTAAATATTTTAAACACTAGATTATATCCATAAAACTTATGAAAAAATCATAATTTCCAATGTTCTCTAAACCATACTGTGATTCCATCTGTAAGGAATCTTCCATAAACATTACATATTTTAGTTAATTTGAAAATATAAATTACATTAGTTTACAAATTCTATTTTATTTTTAGAGGTATATTAAATTTGGAAAAATTATTATATAACAATCCACTACATTAAAATTGGACAATTATACCTAGTATCAATTATCTAAAAAATTTGAAATCATTAAAATAAAACATGAATTTTTGCTGATATATCATCATAATTTTTCCGTGACCTCTTCCTTGTAACAGTTCTACCATATTCCCTTTAAAGTAATATAGTATGAACCCGAAAGCATGTTTGGTACATATCGAAAAGGAAACCATTAGACTAGTGAAAATACATAAAACATTCCTTAAAACCATACCTTTTACCCAAAGAGGAATCATTCTTTCAAAAAGAACAAGATCATTCCTTTTGAAAATTAAATTATTTTCATCAAAAAGAATTAGAATGAATGTAAAAGGCAATTGGGTAAAAATGGATATAATTATACATAAATGGAATAACTATGTAGTCAATATATATAATATCACACATAAAATTGTAAAAATCATAAGATCTCATTCCATGCATAATGTATTAGTTATTATAATGTATCCACCCATCCAGGGTTTATCATGGAACCACCACTCTTGGTTTATCATGTATCCTCCCATTAAATGTCAATGCAACATTATATCAACATAACATATAATATTTTGTAATTTTTAACAATCCACTGTTAAAATTTAATTTTCATTCATAAAAATACATTTAATGTTATAGAAATAATCAATTAATTTTAAAAAATGTTTTTAAATGTTTAAAAATAGCATTTATTTAATTAACGTGTACTATAATATATTGAAATATTTGTAATAAAATAATAATATACCATTTTAAAAAATTAAATTCCCAATAAATATATTAATATATTCCATTTTGGAAAAATGTTTATAAATGCGAAATCTTTATCTGATCAAATCCTTAAAACATTATAAACATTGTTTTAGTTATAGTCCCTTAATGAGTATGATTCTCCACATATTTACTTTTTCATAAATTATAATAAACATATTTCAATAAGTTATATTTATGAGAAACATTTCAACATTATTATTCTTTTTTAATAACTTATTTTGTTTGTATCACATTATAATAATAACTTAATTATTTATGTTATTGTTGAAATTTTGACGATATTCAGTGCTTGAGACAAAAATGATGTTGGAATGATGTTATTAGTAAAATATGTAGTTAATAAATCATGTAAAAGAAATATTAATGTCCTCAAATAACATTTATACATCAATAATACTTTTAAACTCATCCATTACAATTTTATTTAGAAAATAAAATATGCTACAATAATTGAGATAGTATGTTGTGAAAATGTATGAGTAACATTTCTTTTTTTTCAATTATCATTATTGAAGAAGGAAAGTATTAATTTATATTTATATAATTATTAAAATAATAATAATATCATAATAATTACTTAAATATAAATATATATATCGTCTCTATTACATGTTTCTCAAAAATGAATAACATCACTACACAGAGGTCATAGTACAATCGTACGTAAAACTGACTTTACCATTGTTATTTGGATGTAGAGGTTAGAAAATAAATGATATATTGCTATTTTATAATTATAAAATTTTCATTAATATCATATAAAACCCTTAACTAATTCATTATTAAAATCATTGAGATATGGTGATGGAAAATGAATTCTATTCGTTCATAGTGTTGTAGTCCATTGTACACACGAAAGATGATACTTTTCCCATTTTAAGGAAATGTAGTTGGATTTACTTGGTGATATTAAGATAATAAAATCTCAGTATATTGTTCATAATTGAATTATTATTTCATCATTATTGAAAAAAATATTATGGATTTGGAAGAATATTTAAAACACAAACATAGAATTAAAAACAAAACATTTTCTTTTGGATATTTATATTTATAACACCTTAAGAAAAATAAGGGTTTTTTTTATTAACAAATAAAGTGATATATAATATATTGATAAACTCTTGAAAAATATTTTTATAGAACTTATATGAACATGAAATGTTTTTATGTGTGGTGAATATAGAAGAAGAGGATCTCTTTTATTGGATAAGGGTGGGGCACTCTTGGAATTATTCAAAATATTTAATTACTCTAAACAATGTTATAATTGAAATGGATTAAAACACGATAATTTCGAATATTAGATGATTATGGGTATAAATATAATATTCCAATATTTTTTTAATGTTTTGACTATTTTTTATTCATTATTATTTTTATACCCATATTTATGATTTTTAATTCTTCATATGATATCATTTCATTTAAAATTATTGGGTTAATATTATTACTCTAAAATAACCCAAATTGAAATTAATGATTCAGCGATGATATTTTTACACTTAAAAAAACATTTGGATCTATTTTATAATTTTATGAATTTGATATCATTAATTAAAATCTTATTTATTTTAAAAAATCATTTATATCAATTATGAAACTTTTAATTACATGGCATTTTAATAATACTATAAAAACATGATATATTAAAAAAATATTTTTCCATATCACAAAAATGTCAAATTATTTAAAAAATGTATGTATGAAATTAATTAATTCAATTTTTATTATTATAATATTATTAATATTATTTATTTGATATTTCCTTTCAATAAAAACTTATTCAAACATCATTGTGAATGCCATAAATTTAATTATTTCTTCCTTAAAAATTAATAATAAAATATAATTGATAGGGGATTTTTTATATTTTATAATACTATTACTAGTAAAAAATATCCCCTAAGTATCACCACATTAAATAATATTTCACTTGATAAAAATAAGAGTATAGAAAAATTGACATTTCATTGAATAAAACACTATAAATTGATTACATTTAACTACTTTACACAATGATCACAAAAAATTAGAACATTTATGATTTAAGTCAATAATAAATCATCTAATATAATTTCTAAATGTTTTAATATAATGTTGTAATATTTATAATATTATTTTTAATTTTAATTACAAGATTTAGTGAAAACATTGGTAATAAAAATATTATTAAATGAGAAAATCATATTTAAGAAAATGTGACCAATTTAATAAATTATGATCTTATAATTCAATATATAAATAAATATTTCAAAATTCATAAAAATTTACTATATAAAATTTATTTAACATTAATCCCAGTGATAGACCGATAAAATAATTTTAAATGTAAAAATGCTAAAGATATTGAAATGTTACTATATCCAAATTCAATATGGAATTTCAACCAATTAGCTAATTTTGATTAAGGAATTATAATTTGATTTAATTATGCATTAAAAATAATTATATTGTTTAAAAATTTTAATATATTTGATGAATAAAATTTTTTAATTAAAATTATTTTTTAACTCTACATCTAAAAATTATACTTATCATAAGAATATTTAAAATTCATCCAAATTAATATTAATATTCCCATTTAAAAAAATGTTTTTTAAAATTGAATTTTTAAATGTTCCAAAAAATATATTTACTATATGTGCATCGTCAAATGGTGGTAAAAGTTCCTTTTCAACAAAATATTTCATTTAAGTCTGAAATTTTATTTTTATCATATATAATGACTAAAAAATATAATCGATGAATTTAAAAAATTATATTGAAGTATATATATATATATTTAATTAATATAATACAATAAGAGTTATTTTTATTTTTTTTAATAAAATATACATGTTCACATATGATTTATTTTTTTGAAAAACATTTCTTATTATTTCAAAAATTAGATTACATTAATTTATATTTTATTTATAACCAAATAAATAATTTGATATATATGTGTAAATAATATATTCATAATTATGTTAATCATGTTCATTCCCACCATTCTGAAAACTGGGAAATTAATAATTTATTTGTTCATTTATGCTCAATGTGGCATATCATGTACGCTTTCAAACATATTCTATCTCAAAATTATGACACCAATCAAAAACTACGAAACATCAGTTTTGTGGAATTTTATTCAGTGAAATATTCTATATAAATCATTTATGATAGATTTTGAAGTGTTAGTGAATTACCAAAACATATCCCATTTGATTGTCAAATCCGGTGCCCATCATGGATGATTATCATGTACCAGATTTCCCCAATCTAGGCCTATGAAATCATATTTCATTTGTTACACCTAGGAACATCTTTTATAGATATACATCCAATTATTTATTCTATAAAGAGATGTATTTATAGTAAACCACACACTCTATACTTTATCGAAATTCCATGACATTTTTATAAACAATAAGTTGTCCTTATATTTATCAATTCAGACATCACTAGACATATGATTATAAATTGACCAAGGTATCTCAATAATGTTTCTCATTTAAAATTACAATGGTTAACAAATCCTCATCTCTAATAGTAACTATAATTAAATAGTCTTACCATACATAGTCATTACATTAAAATTTCCAAATACATAAAAGATTACACAAAAAGATGGAGAAAGATTGTATTTGATTAGAGCCTTTAAAAACAGGGAATCATAAACACTAATAGATAAATGAGAATCATCTAATACAACAAGTTTTTTATAGACTATCACCTCTCTCAGACACATCAAAAATAATACATATCACCATAAAATGGAGGAAGGAAACAAAATGGGAATATCCTAGATCAACTGTAATGGTAAAAAAGGGAGATATTTAAGCATAATCATTAGCATAAGTGTTTTATTACAAGAGCATGAAAATAAAATATCATACCTAGTATATCAAATATCATAAATACGACGAATTTCATAAATAATGGCAATCCAGAATACATGAATCATATTGAAATAAATAGACTAATCCATGAAATCATAAAATATGAATAAAAAAGTAATTATGGAAGATACATAAGTATATATGAAGATTAATATAGTATTAAATATATTGTTGGTAAGGACATCATGACAGAAAATTTCCTTTTCTGATTTAGGACCAAACCCTATAGTAGCCCTGTACTACATAATCATGTTTACTTTTCCTTCCATCCATGTAAAATGTATCCATGTCCATTTCTCATTCCATACCTATAATACTGAATCAAGTAAATATCATGTTCCAGTCATGAAAATCTCAAGAGATCTCATTATTTACCCTATGTAATATAGAGAAATATTGGTTCCACCCTTCTCATACAGAAATAATACATGTGTGTTCCAAAAGATCATAAAAAATCATATCATAACCAATTAAAGGAAATTGGTATCATAAAAATGTTATCATATCACAAATTGTGTAAAATATATAGGTATCATAATAATTTCCTAATGATCGTAACATATGAAATTATGTGCGTTTGAATAGCATAAAACACTCAGACACAAAATCAGTGTCATAAGTTACATTCCATAATAACATAAACATTTCATGAAAAATAATATGAATGGATCTTTTGGATCATTTCCGAGAACAGCTTTAGTGACAACAACATATGTGATATTATATGTATGATAACATGGAATGTTATATTGAAATCATTCCTTGATGAAAATTACATTTATTCTTTTGAAATGTTTAAAAAAAACTCTAGACCATCTGAAAACCATTGTCCTTGAAAAATAAAAAAATAATCACGAAATTTAATTTAAAGCTATTTCATTGAAAATTAAATCAAAAATAGATAATAAAATCCTAAAAACATTATAAAACTATTTCAATGAAAATATTGTAAAAAATAATAAAGAAAGCTTTAATAAATTTTGAAAAACATTTACATGATCATTTATAAGAGATTAAAATCCTTTTTAAATCAATTTTATTTGAAAATACATTAAAAACATATAAGTAAATTCTAAAGAATTTTTTAAATCCATTTACATTAAATGATAAGAAATATTTTTGAAAAAATTGTGAAATTTATTTTATTTGTAAATACATTGAATGAATATATGGAATGATTGAAAATTAATTCAAACACTTATAAATGAGATAATAAGAATGAATCATAATTTCATTATAATTTTTTTAGATAATTTTAAAACATATAAATAATTATTTAAAACATTATAATTGATATTTAACCAAAACTATATTGGAATACAATTCTCCTTAAATATAACATTGAATACATTTACAAGATTCATTTTTAACAATATAACTTTTTTTAAATATATTTTTCAGTGTAAATACATTAAAAATCTATATCCATATCATTAGAAAATAATTTTCATACAAAATTAATTACTTTTTATTATTTTAATGGATGCTGCAATAGAAATTCAGTCATGATAGTGGTAAAATCCAGACGTTCCTTATGAGGTAAGAAGAGCATTCCAATTTTTGGAAAATTTAAAAATTGTCTTTTTAGAAAAGGGAAATGAATATTTCATTTTTTAAAGGGGAATAATTATTTTAAATATTATTGGGTTATAGTAAAATATTCTTATAAACCCATTATAAAAATATTTGTTTTGAAATAACACATATTATTTACAAAAGACAGTGTAAATTTTGGATTTCTTAATGACACATTCTTATCTATATAATATTCAAAGGAGTAGAAAAATGGAACAAATTGATCAATATATTATGATTATCAAGATGATAACAAACATAATGAATGTTGTTGATATAATTATAATAATATTTCATCAACTAAATAATAAACATATGCAATATTGAAAAACAATGAGTTTGTTTCATTGAAGACATTCCACATGGTACCTATAAACCATACACCCCATGTAATGAAAAGGAATACATATGAAGAATAAAATATCTTGTAAATATAGATATTCATTATATATCATTTCAAATGTAATATATACACATCATTGAATAATATAGGTCCATCAAAATAATTATGTATCCAATAATGAAAATTCACAGAAACTACAGTACAAATTTCTTGTATTTTGAAACATACACCCCATGAAAAAAATATTTAAATTAATACATAAATACCTATAATGTTACTTATAATAATAATAGAATAAAACCAATGGGATTTATTAACAATACATAAAATTAAAATGTGGTGACTAATGCATGTAACTCATGGAAACAAAACATGAGATGAAATTCCCTAACCTTGTGCATTAAATATCATTGTACTCCCACAATATTCATATATAATAAATTAATTTTTATTATAAATATTTTACGTATGAATATTTTTATATCTAGCTTCATACATGGTTTATTATGACATTATATTATACTCTAGTTAACAATTATATGTTAAAGTATCACTTCGGGTAATATCCCCTTAGATTTTTTGATGGGTCTTAATTTGTTATATAATTGATCCTTATATATATTTCATGATTTCTAGAATGTAAGAAATGACATAAATATCACGTATACTTTGTATAATTGTACTATAATAATCTATATAATATATAATTGAGAAATATAATTCACAATTCTTGGAGATGGTATGCCGTATATAAGATTGTATATTGTTTTTTATAAAATTGAATGAAAGAATGAAATTTATGTTTGTGACTATATCTATAAAATATCATTCAAATATAATTATGATGATATATATATATATAATACATTCACTAATACCATCTTTAATACATTCTTTGATGTGTGTGAACGAATCGCATTGCTTTGAGGGGGAATGAATCCACACTTCCTTAAACAAAATTATCATATGTAAACAAATTTTGAAAAGTGTTAATATAAGTGTTTTACAATAATTAAAAAATATTAAAACAAATTATAAATTTCATATATAAATTATATAAACATATTTTTCATCATCATTCCCAACATGAGATGTGGAATGGGAATAACAAACAACCATTGATTTGTGAGGGGGTAGTTATCAATACCAATAAATAGTATATTTATTATACATTTGATATAAGTTTGTGTATGTGTATGCTTAATCCATATAGATTAAAAAAATGAGTTTTTAGGTTAAATTTTTCTTTAAAACAATGTAATAATTTTATTTATCGTGTTGGAGAATTGATTTCAAAAAAGAACTTTGGGAACAATGTTACATTTTATTTGGTTAATTCCTTTTGTTTTGCACCAAATGGATTTATTTGGATTACATTAATCATAAGTGGAGGCATATATAAAGATGGTAAGGATTTTGAGGATATTGTTTTGGATATTTGTTGAGATAATGTGTTTTGAGTGTTGTGTGTAATTGGAATGGGAGGAGGCCTTTTATAGTGTTGGAGGAGTGACAGTTCGTTAAATTTTGGGAAAACGAATCCCACCCATTTTTTCTGAAGAATAATTGATACCATAAGAGACCCAATTATAAAAAATAATTGTAGTGTATAAATAAGGCCATATATTGGATATTATATAGGTGTGGTGGAATTCTGGACCATTATTATTAATTCGTTGTCTCGTATTAAGCTTAATTTTACCTTAAATGTTATAATTATTTTTGTTTAAATTCACTATTATTTTTTGTAAAAAAATGTACCATATTTAATAGTATAAATTATGATTAATCCAAATATGGAATCAATTCATCCAAAATAATATCAATAATGTGGAATAAATTAATTTATATTTAATCATGCAGTTGGGTCAATAGTGGAGGGTTTATTGGAAAATGATCAAAGGTTTCTTATGTTTCAATATTATATTTTAACTAGAAATCGATTCTAAAGACCTCACTTTATTTTTATAATCACATTATTATATAAATAAAATTGTAAACTAATTAAAAATTTAATTAAATATAATAAATTAATCAGATGAAACTATAGTTCTGCAAAATAATTTAGTATTTTTCACTATACAGTAAAAAAATAAAACTTCACAGAAAAGTACCAAAAATATATACATTACTAATTATTTTTTTCCATTCATAAATCTGAAGTGTTAATGTACTTATTAAATATGAAAAAAATTTAAATAATGGATTTAAAATGTGTTCTCCATTAAGAAGAAAGAAACTACCTTAATAAATATACATGTATTTAATAATAAAATTAGGTTTCTTATTATCTAATCTCGATCATAATTATTTTATAAACGTTAAATATATTTATTGAATATATAAAATATATAATAAATAAATATCACTCACTTATTTTAGTTAATATTATTTATTACGTTAAATTAGCTTTCTTGGTATAATTATATTTTCCATTATAGTCAATCGTTTTCATATACATTTATAATTAAATTGTAAAAATGTAATTAATTTTATTTTAGGGTAAACAATTTATTTTCAGTATAATGTTAACCATTTTCAGAAATAGTAATTTAACGATAAGTTTATATAAATTAATTAATAATAACTTGGTAAAACATGGTGTTTCATATTACACAGGAAATCGAGGAATGTCAATGTTTCATGTAATGGAAGATAACATCAAGGTGTCAGAAAGATATATCTAATTTTTTTGTTCTTTTATTTCTTAATTAACTCATTTTTTATATAACACATTCCAAATATAGTGTGTTAATATAAAATATAATATTTTCAGTGTTTCATGACATGAAAAATCACAAAATGATTCTATTAATGAAAATAATATTTCACAATATATATGGTTGTTACAAAGAATCCATTTGGGTAAAGTTATCACAATAAAACAAATATACATGGATCCTTTAAAAATTGGGGCTATTTATGGATGGCATAGGCTAATAATTTTTATAGATATCTATAGATTCCTTTGTTTAGCTGGGTAATGTGGTGAATTTATAATAAAGTTATCAATATTTTAAACCCACTAACCAAACTTATTTGTAATTTTTTCATGTTTATTAGACATAGGAATTTTAATTAGGATATAAATAGTATAATAATAGTCTAATCACATAAAAAATTCTCATATTTAATGTATGTGGTGAAGGATTTAATATCTACAATGACATGTCCTTGAAATCCTTATGGTTTATAATCATCAAATATAAAAAATTAAAAACCTATTAATCCCAAAAATTAAGGATCTATGAGTAAAACAACCCAAATCATAATATAGGATAGAAATTTTTGATCTTCACTTCAATGATTTGGGAACATTATCACTATGAATAAAAATGGGGCACATCTACATAACATAAATACATTAAATACCCACTCAAAAAATGTTCTTAATATTAGACAATAAAGGTGAAAGGAACAGATCAATTATTATGAATGTTCAATGCATAAACATATATATAATGAAAAAAATTAACATTATTTAAGTATAATGGATAATGCATACCAATCCATGATGAGAATTATAAATGATCCAATACTTTTCAACATGAAATAAATGGATGTGGGAATAATTAATGTATCATTATCCTAAAATTAATATAATAATATTAAACATTATATTATTGAGAGGATCAAAGATACCCAGAAAGAGGATGAGGTCCCACAAAAAAAGTTATTGAATATCCGAGAGTTTGACATTTATACAGAAAAAATTATTGGGTTTAGAACCACAATAATTTTCCAACAAAAACTATAACTAATGAGTGATATTCAACATAATATACATAGATAATCATTAACTATTCATATGTAGATCACTATGTAGTATAACTATCTGATGAAAAACATATGGTCGGATAATTTGAAGAGTCATATTTTATAATTTGTATCTAGTTACTTAATGTTCCAAAAATACAAGGATGAATAAAAAATTTTAGAGGGTATGATGAAACCATTATCCATTATTTTATTTAAATGGAAAAAGTAACCATGAATTAAATCATCATACTCCTTAGGAAACCTATAATCAGTAACCCCATCTGGGAGGATATTGATCACCTTACAAATTCAATAAAAAATAATTATATCAAGTATGATTTTTCACGTGACCATATTTAATATATATATATATATATATATATATTAGACTACATGGAATTACACTCCCTTGTTTTTTATCTATATTTTATGATTAATTAAATTTCCAAGAAAATCCATAATCGAGCAATGGATATAGAACTGAACAACAACATTAATTATCACCCTTATGTAATGGTTTGTTGGAGACAACCATTCAATATCTGGTGGATATGCTCAGATCATTTTCATTAGTTTTTAAATGTTTTTTGGATCAATACCATCCATAAGGTGTGTTCTAATATAATTGACGCATTCATTATAGCATTATTATATAAACTTATGAGTCACTATATAGGATGAGTTATAAGATGCTGTCATGATGGGAAGATTTTAGATAGTGTAATCTGATGAGATATGATCTTATCCAATATATTACATTTATGGTTCAATATATTTTTTTCATATAAAATCTACACAATATTAAAAAGAAATCAATGTAGAAATTTGTTTAGGGATAGAGTTTGTGGTATGAGTAAAATTTCTTTGTAATATTTTGTTGTTGAAGAATTTCACAATGTTGGGGATTTTGGGAAATCATAGTCCACGATACAATTTTTCTTTTGAGATCCTTGATTAAATCAATGTGGTGGACTGTAGGCTTCATGTACCACCTAACCTAGGTCATGAACATTATGTGTTCCATGTATACCTCTTAACGAAGTAATTACTAGAACCCTCACATATATATAATCAATAGGTTGTACAATGGGAGAATAATTATTTGAACGTTGAGAAACTGGTGAAAAGCATTGATCATAATGTCACTATACTCTAAAAAAATCATCTAATCTAGTTATAGTGTTTGGGAATATACACACATTGGATTAAGCATCATAGGAATTAGAATACCGGATCAATATAATGCACAATCATCTGTTTTATTGTTTTAAAGGAATTTAATTTAATTATTGAATAAATAAATTTTATTTACTTATTGAGAACACATAAAATGTGTTGGTTAATTTGGACCATTTCAATATATAACGTATGGGATTTATGTGTTAGTTAATAATCTTAATCATTGATAATATTGACACTGAATGATGACCATTTTGATCAGTATATTAATGGTTATGACAGTGTCTAGTTAACAATGAAAAGGGATGTGATTCCCAAAAAAAGAATATAAACATATGAATACCTTTTATTAGATCATCTGAGGGAGATAACATAACTATTATTTTTCCTTGACCAACCCTAATTAAATAATGTGAATAAACAATTAAATACACAATGATGAGGCTAGTAATTACACATGTTCTCTCATTACAAATAAATATTTACGGATTTTTGATATATAGCAAGTGAACCAAATAAGATTTGGTTTGTGTACCCTTGAATGATGAAAAATTGAATTCTCTTCCTCCTTGTAATTATTGATCCATAAGTGAAAGTACATATTTCATGATATGAAATTGAAGGATGTCATCTTCAACTTGAATATATTGTGACATTATCTCTATGGAGAATAGTATGAGATATATAAATCTCATAAATTCCATAAGTATATATTCATAAAATTTATTCCTAATAGAATCTGATGATGTTGGAAATAGCTGATCAAGCATTATGAATTTTCAATCCATTATAATAAATTTAATGAAAAATGAAAAATATTATATTTGAATAATGGATCGTGAAAATGTATCCATGATGAGGATTACAAGGGATCCATTTTTTTAGAAATTCAATAGATGAATATGGGAATAATAAAAGGATCTTCATTTAAACATTCTTAAATAATTATCAAACAATTTTCTAAAGAGAGGATCAAACATACCCTGAAATAGAATGTGTTTCTTTTAAAAAATATTTAGAGAATGTTTGGTATTTTAACATTTCAAAAGATATAAATATATGTTTGGGGATAAGGATTTATGTCCCATCAAAACCAAAATTATTTCCAGAACTTTGGGATAATTTTCATAGATAATGATTCACTATTATTCTGTGAATGACAAATATGTTTAGTAATCTACAGAAAAACTCATTTTGGGGTAATGTGAAGAGGTATGATGAGTAAAATATATATTTATATATGGAATTTTAACAATTCAATGATGAATTAAATAATACCATGTTTATGATGAAATCATTACACATATTGGGTAACAAATGTGAATATATAACCTTGAATTTTATCATAGTACTCCCTATGACAACTAAATTTGATAACCTAGTTGGGTGGTAGTTGATCACCTTATGAGATATACACATTTTAAAATATTCATGGAATATTTATCTCTTTACAGAATCACCATGATATATATAATTGAATTTGTAAGACTACATGTATTACAACTCCATATTGTATTATATTGATATATGGGTATTACCTCATTGTTTTGGACAAGCCTTACTCTTGAATTTGATATAGAACTAAGCAATAATACAAGCGTTCTCCCTAAAATAATGGTTTTTCAGAGTGAACTAATTAGGGTTTAGCAGATATGATGATATCATATTCATTGTATTTCCATAGATTTTGGGATAACACATTACTCTTGTGGATTATTATATAAATATAGTTTTTATTATTAGATTAAAATGACACCTTATGAGGCATTATAGGGGAAATGTTGACATAATATTTCATGCTAGGAGGATGATGTAATGTGGTCGTTAATGTGATATGATCTTATCTAATAAATTATTGAGAATTATTAAACTCTTAAGAATCATAAAAAATGTAAAAAATATTGAAAAAAAGATATTTAGAAAATATTTTATGGATCATAAAGATTAATGTCAGAGATATAGAGTTGCTTAATATATAATGATGGATGAATTTCATGAGGTCGAGAATACTGGAAAACATAGTCCACGATATTCCGACACCTTTCAGATACATGATAGAATCATAGAGGTGGTATATCAAATAGTTATCCAATATAACATATGACATCTACATGATGTGTTTCCTGTGTACCTCTTCATTATGTGCATACTTGACCCCTATCATTTATACAATCAATAGGTGGTACCAATTAAAATAGTCAACGTATGTGACAAACTCAGCTAGTAAGATCATAACCTATGAAGAAAATTTATTGTGGAATCTATGTGATATAACACTGATAGGATTTTCCATTGACCAATCCTAATCAGAGTTTCCAAAATTGAAGCATTAGATAATATATTCAAAAGATAATATAAAAATCATTAAGATTAATCCCAAACCATTTAAACTAAACTAAAACACGAAAATCATACCATTACAGACCTTAGCCATTGGTAATTTAGTAGGGTAACAAATTGAATTGTCTCCCAAAAAGATAAAATTTTTAAATTATATTTCTAATGAATCAAATTTTATAATTATCTATTTATCATATTATTTATTAAATAATTTTAGAACATGTTCGATTAATTAATGCTTTTGAAATGATGAAACATATATTTTACTTTTGGCGTTTATATATTTTCAATTAAGATACTTTTGTTGATGAATTAATTAATTTTGGAATTAAATTAAATTTTAATATAATATTTCTATTACATAAAATTTATATAATAAAAATGATTACATAATTTTACAAAGTCAAATGAAATTTTACTAATGATATTAAATATGTTATTATAAAAAAGAATATTTTTTTGTCAATAAAGTAAATTTTAGATTGAAATTATAAATACTCTTATTTAGAGATATATTTTGATTAAAAAAATATTATTTTTGAAATCAACATGTCAAAATTTTCCAGTGGTTAATTTTTCTATATTTTCCATTTCTTACAAATTTTTATAAAAAAATAAATATATTATAATTATTGATATGTATTTAAAAATAGTAAAAAAATATATGTATCTTAATAATTTAATAAAGTTTATCCAAAACCAAAATATTTTTCCCCTTTAATGTAATGTGTTCTTTATGTTATTTTCATAATTTTATTCTCCCTTATTGAAATCTCCATAACCGATTTTATATTTCAATATTTTAAAATCAACTCATAATCTTTAATAACATAAAAAATTCCAAAGAATTATTTTAATGTGTTTGTTTACTATAATTATAAAATAATGAAAACTACTCCTCAGTGGTGATAAACATTGGGGAAACATAGGATTATTTGTGTTTTTGATTAAAAATTCACATAGAATCCCAAAAAATATATATGAAATTAATAAATAGTTATAATATATTTTGGATAATAAACCATCCCAACATAACATTCTTATTTAATAAACACCCATATATAATATTTACTCTACACATCTCACTCTAGATCCCTCTAAACAATACCCTATATCATAAAAATATGCTCTCAAACTTTTAAAAGTTCTTTGTCATGGTTAGGGATCAACACCTTCTCCACATTTTTCAAGAACATTCATTTGTAATAAATTTTGATTTAAATCATTCCATTTTAAATTCCATTTTTAAATGTCCTATTATTTCTCTCTCCACCCCAAGGTAATGAAATTGTAATTTCTATCATACTCACAACCTATATAAACCATTATGTACACAAATTATTCTATTGAATGACTCCAATGATTTTCAATGCTAAAAATTTGTTTAGTCAAAACCCATACCCATTTCCATTCATGTGTATTAAATCTGATATACAAATCATTAATTTATATTTTTTCCCATGAATTTATTCTACAATACTTAATATTGGGCCTAATGTTTTTTAATAACATTATTTTTTTCTATGATCAACATTTCAGTCATATAAATGAATTCATTATATGAATTTGATGGGTGGTCCTAGAGTTATATAGCCCTATATTGCATTGGGTAATTTTTGCATCTCATAACATTCCATATATGGTGCATGGGATTTAACCTAACAACACTATGTTTGGATTACCTAGTATTTTTCCAGAAATTTTTTATATTTTATAATGTTCTATGTAGTTTCCCCATTAATATGTTTCCATTACGTTGTCATGATATAAATTGTCTCATTGTTGCTAATTATGGTTATAATGTTTCTTATGTCACACTGATATGGATCTTGGACTACCTGTATGACATTATATTACTATATTATTTGTTAATTACCTTAGTGGGATTTTTATATATCCTTTTTTTGTACATCCCGGGTCGTCCAAATGTAATTTTTGTAGATCCAACTATTTAAATGAAATTTTGTAATATTTTTAAATAATTATGAAATAACCACGTTTGATGTTATTTTTTTATTGTACCTTATTTCTCCAAGAACTACGCCTCCTGGTCTTTTAGGATCTCATAAAGTGGGAATTTATGTATGAAATATTACAATACGATGTAATAAAATTTTGTTTATTCTAGATATTGACATTTTAATTAATGAGAATTGTTAAAAATGGTGTTTATTAAATTGTTTTACAAATGGATGCCTATTTGATTAATTCCCACATTGATTTTAAATAAAATATAATTTAATAAATCCTTCAAGAATTCATTAGACATTAATGAAATGTTAAGGGATATAACATAATGACATGATATCTAATTATTTTAATATAAATTGGAAAATAATTTTTTATAAAATATTTGAATAAGTGGATTACCATATAGGTCATCCAAAAGAAATCATTTGGAACAGAAATCCATGTAATTTCTTAATTTGGCCTAAATATTAATAGGTGACTTAGATGAGTTTCATTTAACAATTACTCTTTGGATACATTGATTCCTATATAAACAGAATTCCTTGAGCTACAACGGACTCTCCATTGATTCATCTATGTGAATTCCTCCAGGAGTATCCTACTTTTATTTAGATGATGTATAATATATTTTATATCAATATTCTATTCCATGGATTCCCTCAATGTACCCTTGTGTATGTCATGATGTATGCACCCCCGATTATACTTGATTAAACTAGACAATATTCAATGGTTATGGACCTTATTTCCTCTCAAGCATATTATTATGAATTCCAAGGACCAATGGTTCAATAGATTAAATGTATACAATCAATAGTATATATACCTCGAATTCTAAATCATCAAATTGAGAGGAATGTCATGTCAAACATTATTATAGTAATTATTGACATGGAAAGATAGTAATATGTGATTTATCCACAATAGATTGACATATATTTCTTGTTTTTGTTTATATGGTCACTCTACCCTAAACAAAAATGAATTTTTTAGATCCACAACAACAATCAAAATATCACTAGTTATGGAAAATGTGGCTAGGTCCCTCCATAGTTATCATTTGGTGAACCTATGATCGAATATTATATTTTATAAAATCATATATTATTATGTTATGTTGGATTTTTTCTAGAATCATGTATAAATTAAATTTACATATATACCCGTTATTTTTTCCATTTAATTTTTTAAAGTTATATAAATTATACTCACACCCAACATATGAAAATAAGATAGTAGGATTTTAGATACAATGATTATTTTTAGTGGTTACATGATTTGGAAAATGGTATATTTCTATTTTTCCTTCATTCCATTATAGATGGTTTTATTTAATATTGGATCTCAAAATTATTCCATATGATTTGGGATCATATTATTTTTAATTTTTAATTATTTTATTCATCCATTAATTTTTTTTCCATGTGGGATCAATTGTTTCTCTAATGAAAAAAAACTATTGTTATAGAAAATGATTTTGTGATTAATTTTTTGAGGCCTACATATAATATATATCTTGGTTTTATGGATTAGATAATGTTAATGTTACTATTTCACTATTATTTTATATTTTACATGACAGTATAAGGTCCACATGGTATCTTTGTAGACCCTATGTACTAATGGGATGCCTCCACTGTACATGGAGTTACACATGACGAATTTAGAAACATTAATTTAGATGTTGTTCCCTGTGAGATGGGAAGTGGTTTAAATATTATAGAACGTCATTAGAGAAAATGTATTTCTAAAACGATTAGAGGTATGCATCATTATTCCATGTATCCTATGTAATATCCTCAGGATACTACTAATTTCTTACCATATGAACTATATTTACTTGAATACTTATCTCACTCTAATGAATAGTTTGAACTAGATTCTTCGAAAACATTTTTTTGTTCCCAACTAAACATCATCATCATAGATCATATGTCATGGTTTGGGATGAAATATCCAATATTATGAAAAATAAAGGACATTAATCACCAAAATAATTCATAGACGAAAACATAATTCGTAAACCATTTCAATAATCCACCCTATAATATCAATCAACACCATATATATGGGTACCATTTACCTATAACTCAGTATAAAATGATTCCCTAGTAATTGAGATACTATTAAGAATACATGGTTATATACAAGATAAATTATTTGATATAATCATTATTTATATATGATAACTGATTTCTCATAGAAATCACTAAATGTATCTTTATCAATTCGATTTTATTAGATATTTATAATATAGTATAAATTATAAAAGAAAAGGTCTATACTGATCCCAACAAAAATCGAAGCAATTAGAAATAACTTCAATCTGAATCCTTAATGGGAGTTATTTGAATTTTTTCCATAAAATGATTTTTTGGTGGGGAAGAAATTCATAATATAATTCTACAATGATGTTCCAAAATCATGTACATATACCTGAATCATATCCACCAATACCATGTTGTTATTCTCAATTTTAAAATTTGAATATTCATTATAGACAATTATTAGATATATTTTATTATTAAAAACATTTTATTATCCCTTTTATTTAATATATTAAAATGGTGAATCATAATCTAAAATTATAATGTTGGGAACAACACAAATTCTCTTTAGGCCAGGGATATAAATCATTCCAAAATAATCAACAGAGTAGGTTCCTCATATAGGGAATAAATTAATGACATTCGTTAACATTCCACGGTAACTAATTCTACATCACCAACTTAAGAGGATAAAAACAAACCAATAATCATTTCTATGGATAAATAATCCAACATCAACACAATAATACGAACAGATATTAAAAGACATGACTTTCACTAGTTCTCATTCTTCATCAACAAATAAGTCAAGAATCATAAGATGAAACTAACTACATATTTTTTCATTTAGGGAAAACATTATTATCAATAAATTTAAAGGATTAACTAGTCATTCACAAGGTAAACATATCTCTTTGAGACATTGGAAATCAACATCCAAATATTATGAAATTTCATATTGGAAAAACCTAGCATCATATATAAATGAACTCATTGAAATATAAGGATCAATTATGTGGTTCCTCTGTTATATATTTATTTTTCATGCAGTTCCAAAGGCTCAAATTACAAAAAAGAGGGGGGTTGGTTGAATTATTTTTTCACTTTTTTAGAAGATAAAATACATTTATATCATAACCCTTGAGAGAGATTATGTTCATTTTATTATAATAATTTTGAAAATAATCATGCATTATAAAGTAGAAAATAATGTAATGCTCACAATATTTATAGGGTATGGACGTTGTTTGATAAAAACAATTGTTTTTATAAACACCTGATGTGGGCATATAGAAATTAACTATTAATATGAATTTTTTTTCCTACTATAGTTAGATATTATATTGATGAAAATGTTTGATTATACTAATTCATATTAGTTTACAATGCTTTATTATAAAAAAATGTTCCAAATTAATATAAATTATTTGTATATCCTATCCACAAATGTTCATCAGTTTTAATAAAATGATTCTGAATGCATTTCATATAGTGAACACAATCTGATTGAGTCTTTCTGAGAGAGCCAATTTCATGCTCCATTTTTGAGTCATTACTTATCAATCTCTACTAATATGCTCTGTCGAATCTCCCATAGAACCATATGAAAGCATTGAGGTGTCTGATATCCTAGTGAGATCCTTGTCTAGAATTAAAAATTCTTTATCTTCTTACAAAAACACTTTAGTATACCTCCACTTCCAGACGTTAGAAAATTTACACACTTCAATTGTAACCTTCTCCAATTTATTGAAGACATATAATATCAAATGTTGTAAACTGAAAAATATTTTCCCACTTACTCAAAATTCAGGTATCATCAAATCAATCATATTTATGATTTAACATTTGTCCTATAATTCATCTAAATATTTATCAAAAATTAATATTTAAAAAAAATTCGTTTATTTGATCTGAAAATGATATTGTTATCCATATTAAAATCGTCAGTATCAATCGATTGTAACAAAATTACAATGTAACTTCCTCAACTCATTATTATATGAATTTTTTCTCCACCAATTTTAATGTAACAATCATCCCCAATCCATTTTGATATGACTTTTTGCCTCTCCAAATTATGAAAATACAATATTCGTCGGATCATTACAATATTATTTTCTTCATCTACCCATTATTTTGAAATTATAATTATGATCATTACTCCACTCTTCAACCATGATATTCCTCAATGCATATTATTTATAACACATTCAAACTCTTGAAAGCATTTGTGTCTGATACATCTAGATATGATGTAAAAATTTTATTGATATTGTGAATGTATACAACATTTACTATTCATCCATTTATACAAATGATTTTATCACTAAAATTTTTCATGATTTTGGAAAACTCCATCACTATTAATGCATCCTATGAATTTATCATTGAATGTGAATAACATTAAATCTCCTGACTTAATTAGATTACTTGATTTGGTTTAATATCATTATGGAATACTGACTAGTTAACATTAGTCATTCAAAAAAAAATATTGATTTTGATGGATCCAGCAAGTTTTGATGATATATGTAAGGAAGATTTTGTATCTTTTAATCAACATCATCATTCTAAAAAGATCTCCATTCGGTACTAATTAGTCCAATAATTAACATATATAGAACCACAATCTAATCCCCTACATCTAGAAACCATTTTTTTAACGGAAAAAATTTAATTAGTTATTTTTTGGATTTAAATCATCCAGCACCATTTAACTATTTTAAAAAATAATATCATTCAAAAAATATTATATTTAAAAAAAACAAAAATAATAGTAATGAAAAAAATTACAGTGGTTATTAAAAACCCCCATTTGAATATCATTATGACATTTTTCTATCTAATATAACAACTAAAAAATTTTAAAAAACCCTTTCTTTATTCATTTACAGAAAAAACCATTGTCATAAAAACTATTCCGGGAAAACTCACTAATTGATAATGTAATGTATTTAGGGGAATCCCATCCCTTAGTGACAAGAAATTTTTGCAGCTATGTTATGAAAAACATTCCATCACTTTTTTCTTTTCTCACATTTCTTCTTCTCTAAATTATCGCTATATCTCTCCCATTATCTAATAATGAAAAAATTATACTCATAATGGAATTAAAATTTATCACATTAATTGATGAAATATATTGTTAAATTTTATCCACCGCATTAAAAATAATATAATCATTAATGGGGGACTTCATTATGAAATTTAGGAAGTAATTGTAAGAAGATAAACAAGTAGTTAGAACCTCAAATCCAATAAAATTATGTTTTGGAATATCCATTTTGATTATATCAGAAAAATTGATACTTTGATGAGATATATTCGAGAAAAAAATCTTATTACAACATTATATTTTATAATGTGAAATTTTATATAGATGATTTGGATATTGAATGTGAAACATGATTTTAAAAAATATTAAATAAAAAATAATTATCAAAAAGCATAATCAATTGTATATAAACTTTTATATGAAAATATTATAGGTGAACATTCATCCACAACAACTATGTACAGGCCTGAGTAGATACAATATATTATGATTCTATTGTTCATAAATTTAATAAAAATTATATCATACTATTCTAACTCATTCAAAATTTGAGTACGAAAAATGTTCCCATTGAGGAATATGTTTTATCATCACAATCTCTAACACAGTAAAAATCTATATAACAATATTATTTCATGTCACAATTTATTTTTTATAACAACACTTGTGAATTTGTTTCATCGACATATATCATAATTCAATATTCTACCAATATATTTGATTATTTAAAATTTAACCGATTCATGGAAAAAAGTCACAACATAAAAAATATTAGGCCATAATTCACGAAGGTCAATTTGACTTCATATCATCATTTGAAAACCTTTTGGATTTACACATTTCCTGGACTCATATATTCTAGACAAATTTCTCACTAATATTATAGTGGAATGTTTTTTTAGGTTTTTCCATAAAAACATCATTATGAATACCCAGTAATACTTTTATTGATATAAAAAAGTGTACTTCGATTTTTTAACATGTTTTCCTAGGAATAAAGATAATTATCCCATCATAGAAATTTATAATTTTTTTTCATTTACTCATTAAAATATTTATATTCAATTTTCATCATCCACATAAATGTTTTAAAATCTTCATAAATAATTAAAATTAAACTTATGGCGTCAACATGTTTCACATATAATATTCACTCAACTTTTTCATTTGAAAAAAAATCATTCTCAAATAGATAAAATGATTTTAAAACCATGATTGTGGGGATAATTTTGATAAATAATATGAATTTATTCAAACTAAAAACCTATTTTACATCATATTAATGTTGAAATATTGAAGTCTATTTATGGTATACTTCATCCTCATTCACATTATATTAAATATATGATTTTATTTCCATTTAATGAACTTATAATTTCTATGTCTGGCCACTAATAGGAAAATTCTAATAATTTACAATAATTTAATTAAGAAAACATTATCATAGAAATTAAAATTTTCCACATATACATATCCATTACAAACATCCCATGCTTTTTCTATAGAAAACTTTTTAGGTCTATTAATTTTTTTATATAAACCCATATTTTGTGATAAATATTTTCAACACCTAGGAAATAGTCCCCTTATTTCGTTTCTCGAAATCTAATCCAACCAATAAATCATAGAATCTATCAATTATCTGTGATTAATATATTCTATAATAGATTTTTGTTCATATTATGAAATATAAGAAGTTTGTTTTTCTAATATCCAGTTTCATTTAGACTGAACTGGATCCTTCTAATTTATATTAATTTTTTCATACTCAACTTGTTATTGTATGGTATGAAATTTCAAATATTATCTTCCATAAAAATAGTCCTCATAGCTTGATTTTCTAGTATATTTTTATGTATTATTTGTCTCACTATCACTATTTTTGGAAATCACAAGTTTATCCTCCATATCAATCTCAAAAAAATGTCTTCATGTATTTTTATTTTCAATTACATTCGTAACATTTGATTCCACTATCCTTTTTATGGGTTTGATCCAATATTTTAAACTTATTTCATTTGTTGAAGAATCTATAAAAGGTATTTCTTCTTAATTTTCATTAAACATTTCTATATTAGGGTTTTTTATTTTAGGTGACCATGAATATCAAAAAAACTATATATAACATCAATTGATTTTATGTTATACCACAATTAATAAGAATTATTCTTGGATTCTAGTCTTAACATGAATTTGTCGTAAACATGTACAATAGTAATAACAATGTATCTCTATTAGTACTCTAAATTTTTATATTTTTCTAAAAAAGAGTATCTATTTTGGAACATACTTATATTCATTCGTTCTACCACGCCATTGTGATTTTGTGTACAGGGTAAACCAGACCGAAGTTTGAAAACATTCCTTACTAGATAATTTTTAAAATTATTTCTTGGTATCAATGAAGCACATTCTATTATCAAAAATATTAATATTAACTCCCATTTCATTTTAAAATTATATTCTAAAAATCTTGTAAATATCAAAATCCATTTACTTAAGATTTATAAACATCATATTTTTCATCCACATTAAATCATTAAAAAAGTGATAAAGTTTGAATCCATTATATTTATTGATGTTTCATCAGCCCACATAAATTGGATTTAATAAGTTCAAGAGGTCTGGTAGACCATGTAATGTCCCAGATTTTTCAAATTATTAATTTAAAAATTATATTGAGTTAATTTGAGAAAATGAGTAGATACGACATCTGATTCTGAGGCCTAGTGTGCCCGAAATATGTTTTTGAAACATATTATATATATTAATTGGAACATGATATTGGTTTGCCTAAAAATCTATGAGTAACATATAAATGGGTGAACAGAACATAAATCGTAGGGTAAGATTGCGTTTAGAGCAGCGATATTACCCTAAGTGAGTCTTAACATCGGCCGATGTGGATCAGGTGAAAGTGTAAACGTGCAAATATTTTAATGAAATAAGATAAATTTAGTATTTATTTTATTTTTTTTATTATGGTTACATAACAACATGTATACATTTATTAATAATATGAATCCCACTGTTAGGACCATGTCAATAGAAACCTTCCTCGTGGCATAGGAATGAACTTGGAGAATTCTCGCAAGGGAAAATTATAACTGAGCATTGGATAAAACATCTATAACATAAACCATAGAACCTATTAATGTTAATATCCTATAAATATTTTTAAAAATATTCATGAATTATATAGAAGGAAGGTGCATAAACAATAAATTATTTACAAGGTTCATCCTTATTGTGAGAACTGACAATTCTTTTATAGACATTTCAAGGGGTTTATGGTAATTCTACATTTGGAATAACTGATTAAAACAACATACATCTCTTGTTAGAAACCTTCTATCTCCAAATATAAAAGATTATAATGACTCATGACAGTTTTAAAAAGGTATATTATAAAAATTTGATCAGAAAAATGTATATATACTACGTTCAATATTCCGGAAAAAAGTTACTATGTTTGGGGAACATATGTCTAATTTCCATTACACTAATGAACATAATATGATTGACTATGTCAGATCAACTCAATATAATGACCCATTTTTAAATATTTACTGCTCATACTGTTATAAAATTCTCAATCCAATCATCCTTTATTTAGTAAGGAAACACTCATTTATCTAATAATATAATAATATCCTTACATACATATATATTTGCATAAGCTTCTCATGTAAACAATATAGTGTCCCACCTTTTCTACTCATAACAGCTTCTCAATATTTCCGATAAATCATATATTTCCACATACTAACATTTATTCATTATAATGTAACATCCTCAGATTCTGTTCCATTGACATTGACTTATTTAGTCTAATTTCAAATGATTATGATGGAAGTTCTTCTTCTCATTATGATATTACATTATGTATCATCCCATTATGATCTGGCTACCTTCTTGATCTCATTACTATTTGACATTCTTCCTTTTCCCATTATGATTTGATTATCATCCTCATCTCATTAAGATATGACTTTATTCCTCTATCCATCATGATGGAATTCTCATTAAAATTGAAATTCAAGTAAACATATTTGTAATTTTTAAAACCATATCAGCTAAAACTCATTTAGACTTCTAAAAATATATGAGTCCAATAATTCTAGAACAAGTTAAAATTATTTCATGATATCTATAAGTGATAAAATATTTATGATTCCTCCATCTTTTTCAAAATATTTTATCATAATAATGAGTCATGATTTATTAGAACTCTATGAACATAGAGAATCATTCGACATATGATTATAATATATGTAACATTCTAACTCTTGACTTTACTCATTTCTTTCTTTCATTTCAATAACATTCAGACATCCCCACTCTAAAAATTATGACTTTCAAATAAACGCTGATTTTGAAGAATATTTAAAGTCCTAATGATAGATCTAAGACTTATGATGAGTTTGATCAACATATTCACCTTTCTAGAAACATCTGTATTTGATGCTATTGTGCCCTATTCCTTTGTGTTTGAAAAATAACATTCTCAATAAAATTTTTTATCCCCCTTCATTATTGTGATCAAACATTTCAGAAACTTCCCCTTCATTTAAGAAAATATTTAAAAAATTAGTATTTCCAAAAAATATATAAAAAATGAAAAAACCATCCCTCAAAAAGATACTACAATTCTACATTAGAATGAGATATAAATTAAATAATAGATCTTATATCACCCTTTTTAAGACTGATATTATTATTGATGATTATGCTTGTTGTGTTTTCCATTGATATTGTTGAACATCATGATTATTGTTAATCAAGATCCTCACTCTCTACCAATAATTATTATCATCCAATCTCGCCTTTCACTGAGTCCAAATACTCAAAGGATTTGATTGAATAGTCCATTTTTTGGGTATCTTATATCATCAAATCAATGAGCTGGATTGTATTCAACCATCCTCAATTATTGAAGGTTAGGTTTATTCATCCTAATTTACACATGAGGATCATTTTTTCTATATATTCCATGAAATTACCATCTATCATATATAGATTATAAAATCTAAATGTATGAAAAAACACCACCAAATAAAAATCATGAGTTGGATAATACTGCTCATGTTGTCTCAACTTCCTAATCGCATAGATTACAAGTGGCCAAAAATATATAAAATTTCACTAAAAATACCCAAACGAGTTATATAAAAGATTATATTCATCATAAATAATATATATAGTAATGATTAGTACAAATAGAAACCAACCATTCATATTCTAAAAGAACATCATCCATGCCTTAGACCATAAAAACATATTACCATAATGAGTTAGGTTATTCATTGATTCTTTGACCTGAGAAAATACATTGATTAACCAATAGTGGTAACCCTAAAATACCATGATAGTATTGATTTAGAGTAAATTATTGGGCAATTTAGAAGAAATAACCACCTCATTCTTCGTGGGGTCCATTGATAAACCAACCTCATATTTCACCTACCCAAATAAATAGACCTTTCAAATATAAAATATAAAATATATTATATTGGAATCAATCAATGATCCATGATTGAAATCAGAACAAAATAAAAATGTAATGTTAGATCCTCACCTGGTTAAGAGTTTACTAGAATATATTATATTAATATTTCCATAAAGCTATCTATATATTCAAGGAAAACAATACTAAATTTGGAAACAAAAAGTTATTCATATTCATAAATAACAATTGAATTATATGTTATATATATAGTAAAAATATGATACTAAAAGAAATATGTGGTATGATAAATGTAGACACACACATATGATTATAAACTAACATACATCTTATTATATAAGTCATGATAACCTCCCAAAAATAGAGAAATCGGTCATCAATATATGTATATAGATAGTGAATCATGATCTCATGCTTATTAAACAACCAATAATATAAATATATATTCTCAAAAATATATCTTCATTCTTGGTGACCAGAACTACATTTCAAAAATGGAATGATTTTAAGTGATGAAATCCCTATGCCTCTAGAAACAATAGTTGATCCTTTATATCAAATTTTTTTGAAAGAGTCATCATGTATTCTATAAAGGGAATTAGATTAGTACCATTCATTAAATAAATAGTAAATTATATCTATGTAATATTTGGAAACATGATGAAGTAATTTAAAAAAATCACCATGAACTATTGAAGAACACGAAGGTTGATCACCATGCCAAAAAACTCAACTCATAAAATAACTGTGAACAACAATATGTATATTATATCTGATTACATATGGTATTGTATTGAAAAGTTTTCATGTTGTTCTCACTCCATGAATAAGGTATAATTCATAGCCCCAAAAAAATGAAGGATATTTATTAATCAAAATACATCTATGGTTCCATGAAAAAAATCATTAATTCTACTCAATAGACTACATCAAAACTCCACCACACGTTCCTAAAGAAAACCAGGAGAAACTATTTCCATCTATCATGATAGAAATTTGTTGAGATATTTGAATAAACAATATTAAATAACCTACGTGAATATAAAAAACCCTCTATAGTCACTACATGGTCATCTCCAAACCATCTATTATATCAGTATATATAAATTAATTCACTGTTTTCATTTAAAACATATATATTTCTATAGTATATTATACATCCCAGAATAATTGATGTTGTGAAATAATAATTGGAACTAGTAACATCAGTTGTGTATAACTGAAAAAAATTCTTCCATAAATTCTTTCTTAAATTCCTTTATATATATGTCATTAAATATATTTTATCCCATTCTCACGGTAATTGCATCCTCTACCATAACCCATATTGGACATAGCACCATTGAAAATTTTTTACTACAGAACCCCATAGTATTTTATTGAACACTAAAACATTCCAAATCCTCTGACAATATATTATTGTTAGGTATAAAGACCCCACATCTATTGTATAAATATAACATAATTTTTTTGATCGAAAAAATATTATTAGTAAATTCAATGATCCTATGGTATAACAATGTTTTTAAAATATGTCACATACATAACATATATTAAAATATAGATTATATTTTAAACCATATTTCAATATCATCTAATAATATCTCATATTATTCTTACTACATATATTTAATCATGGATGTATATTAATGAAATGTGTGATCTAAAATCCAAATATTGGGATAGATAAAATAGATGGAATAAGTGACATAAAATAATTATAGATAGGTAATAATAATCATCCTAAATATATCATTAGAATATGATCATCATCAGAATCATGAAAGAATCATTTCAATACATAATTAAATTTAGAATATTCAAAACAATGAAATTTCATAACATTGTTGTCAAATTACACATGTAGTTATCGACAAAGCTAGAATCATTATCACAAATAATGTATGTTCATAAATCATAGTATCATAATCTTGAAGAAAAATAA
Source organism: Viscum album (assembly GCA_963277665.1). NCBI lineage: Eukaryota > Viridiplantae > Streptophyta > Magnoliopsida > Santalales > Viscaceae > Viscum > Viscum album. The sequence goes on from OY728121.1 coordinate 296,771,152, forward strand.
AATCATTTTAACAAAAAATACCCACAGTCATATGCGATATAAAAAAAATTCCAATTCCATGAAAGAATAACTAATTTCTTCCCCACCAGTTACATTATAATATTTTTATAATCATATATTCCCCATGGAATGAGATCATTTAAAAATAATATTAATAAATAAATAGAGGGAATGGAATTAATTTCATAAATTATTTGTATTTAATACATACATGAATATAATATTGGGTTCACAAATGAACTAGGTAAATCATATTTGGGAATAAAACATAATCACTCAAGACTGTATAAGAAACAATTCAAGAGGGTTTCATTTGGTGTTATAAAAATTAAATTGTCCCAGAAAAATAACTTCTTTTTCATGGAAATATTTTTAAAAATAAAAATACATGTAAATCCATATATTTTATTGAGAAATAACCTCATACGGAAATGTTGAGGAACACATAAAAACGTCAATAAAGTTAATGTGAATTAGCAAAAACCATAAAAATGGGCCAATCATGTTTGATAATCCATTTCGGTTAAATGACCATGTGTTTCATATCATTTGAACCTCCTGTATATATATTAGGATTCTATAAAAATGATACCATAAGTAAATTATATTAATTTATTTCACTACTGATCCATTATATATGTTGAATTTTATTCTATAACTCTCATTCATAATATTGAAATATTTTTATGTCATGTTTTTATTGAATTATCATGTCTTCTTTTTTGTTTCTATATTTTTTACAGGGATAATTAATCAAGTGTAAAATTAGTTAAAAATTACCCTAATAAATAATTATATATATATATATATAATATTGTTCAAAAAATTCATCCATGAATTTGGTGATAAGATGATAGTTGTTAATTTCATCATACCGGTTTACCAACAATTGAAAGGACATATCCAGAAGAGGTCGGAAGATATGTAAAAAATATAAAAATATCATAAATTTAATAATTAATGATGTGAAAATAAGTAAATAATTTTAACATACATATAAATTATTATTACAAATATTATGTTTTATTGTTGTAAAAAAGTTTAAGAGTGTCAGAAAATACAATAAATATTTAATGAAAACATACCCCTAATAGGTAATAATTTATTTTTATAGGACTAAACTCCTTGAATAGTGGGATTTTTGTAAACCAAAATACCACTTATTCTATTAAGGGTATTTAAATGGGTGTATGTGAATAAAAATTAATTTTTTAAGATTGAGTGAAGTCGTTTTCCATGGGAGGGAGATGGGGTATTCAAACCTGAGGAGAGGTGTATTATCAGGATAAAATTTTGAATAAATTATTATATCAAATGAAAACCATTGAGTAAGATTATTTCTAAAATTATTAATTATATATTACCAAATAAAACCATTTTATAAATTCTAATATATTTATATCATTAATTTATTATGTTATTGAAAAATAATAGAGAAAATTTAAAAATGATTATTTAGAGGGATAAATTAGAATTTTAGGAATCATAAAATATGATTTATGTTGGAAAATTAAATTAAATTAATTATTTATCATAAAAAAACAAATATTTGGTAGATAGTAGTGTTTATTAATTAATTGGGTCAATATAAATGTGTTAATGATGCCATTTAAATCATACAAGACACAAAGAATTATATATTTACAATTCAGTGAAAAATTGCAGTACTTATAAAAATTACCCTTAAAATATAATGTCGGAAATTTATATTTGTTAATTATAAAAATGAAATTTATATTATTAGAACAAATTTATATCATTGATAACATTCTAGTTAAATATAACAATTTATATTTTTACATAATAATTTAAAATAAAATTTATTTATATATTCCTTAAAATTTCATTGATTATTTAATCCTGGTATATAATTTTATGTAATTGAAAAACATATATAGTATTAAATTTATAAGGATTAAAATTATATATATGAAAATTTATTATTTATTAGTCAAATTACAATTATAACTATGTCATTAGTCTCCCAATGTTAATATTACCTCATATATATAACACTTTATTCCATTATATGACATTCTATATTATGCTCCAAATGATTCATATTTCAATTTTCTAAAATTTTGACAATTTTAATAATATTTATATATATATTTAATTGTGTTCTTCACTGAAGAGATAATTCTCGATGATATTGTGATAAAAATTTCCCATTTAACTTTTCTTATTTTAAAATTTATATCACATTAATATTATTTGGATTTTTAATTGGTTTTCCTGTCGACTAATGTAGTGTTCCCCATTAATTAAATAATGTGTTTTTATTTTTTCATTGTGTTTTAGGTTCTTAAAATTGTACAATATTATATAGAACAGATTTATTGATTCATTAATAATGTATGAGTCATTGCACTGTTATAATTTTTTTCTCTTGGTATCTTCACAAGGTGATTTATCTCTTCAGGTGGAAATTATCATTGCGGTCTAAAAACATTCACTCATAAATCCTCATAAGATATCTCATGCTCTATTTGTACCACATCTAGATTCAATACATGTGATTGATCATGTATACTTCATCATGAGATATACAAGAGACACGACATGTAAATTGGTCATGTTTTAGGGAAGTGCTAATCGATATTCAATTATTCCTATATGATCATTGATATCAAAGGATACAATGTACCTAAGGATAACGTTTCTAGTATTTAAATTTTTTTTTCTCTCAAGTATGTTAATATTCAATTGAAAAAATTACCTCCATCATCAAACTCCAATTTACATTAATGGTTATAAATAAAAATCTTTTACTCGCAATGAGAAACATATATATTTTATTGGATGGATTGAACCATAAAATAATTTTTTTTAATATTGGGTCCACATATAATTTATTCACTAAATTTATCGAAAAATAAAATATTTATACTTATCGTCCCATAAAGATCTTCAAATGTAGATAATATGATACTGAAGTCGATTTTTTTTTATATAAGTACTAAACAAATGTGATATGTTGATAACATAATCCATTATGTTATATTTACAATGATCACATAATTTCCTAAATTTTCTAAATGGTACTCTATGATTAGTCATTGGTTTTATGTTAATATGAAATAATAAAAATTTATTTAGTATTCATAGAATCTAGATGTATTCTATATATTTAATTACTGAACCTTATATAACAATGAGATATTATTGAATTTTTCCATGTATTCTCACAAATTAACTTACGTATATATTTGAACAATGGTCAAGAAAAAAATATTCCCAAACAGTGATGAATTTAAAAATTTGTGTCTGTCGATCGACACAACCCAAGTCGCATTATTTCCCGTGAATATGTTCAAGATACTATACACTAAAAGTCATTTGTGATGTTTTACCATTTCCATGTATTCAAGGAAGATGGATATATAAGAACATAATACTCAGTCACTATGATTAATACTATTGATAGTCTAATCACTTTTTTGTTTAAGAAAATAGTTCAGTATTTTGTTTTCCAATATATGTTTTCCTATTTATTACAGTACATCATTGTACCTTTAGAATGGATAGAAAAAATTAGTTATGAAAATTATTTTATAAATTTATAATTTTCCTAATTGATGAAGGATCTTAATTTCTAGTTTCATACTGAAGGAAAATATATTAATTGATTTGGAATTCATGATCCTACCCTTCAATTTATATAATAATATTATTTTTATTATCCATATCATTTTTTAATTACTCCATGATATTCTATTTCACAAATGATTGTCAAAATATTATTAATGGTTTAATGGATTACATAACATTATGATTTCCAGAGAAATCAGTTTAATATACATGAACATTAGTTTTTTCTCAATAAATATCATGTATTTATGTAATAATTTTTTTTTCTAATCATCATTTACATTATTCACCAGTAAATGATTGTAATAAATGGTCAAATCATTGTACATGATAAGCTATAGCAATCATCACTGAGACAATTTCATCTATTTTCGTTTTAAAATGTACATAATACTCATAGAACCACTATATGTTCCATACATCACACAATATACATATTTCCTCAATATAATTATGTTAAGATCACTACTATTAACTCCGAAGCATGCATTGGGTAGTTCTGCTCATGGATCATCCACTCTCATGAGGTATACACTATCACATTATTATTATACATTGGCAAAGAACCCAAAATATCATTCAAGAATCATAATATAGAAAAATCCCTTCACCACAGGATTTTAGTGTGATTATAGGGGCATTGATTACCCTATTCTTAAGGTCCATATTGATTGATTCATACTCTAAATACTAGATATATGTTTTCCCTTATCATAGTGACTTCTATAGTCAGATTGGAAATATATAGAAATATATTACAATGAATTAGTAGTGCCCAAATTAGTTACGAAAATTACATATTTTTAATGAAAATTACAGTCAAGGACCATTTTCAATTTCAATTGAAAATGATGGTTCCACGGACATTCCACCACTTTTGGTGATGTACCTATTGAATGCCACATTGTTCATCCAAATATCACACATCAAAAACATAGTGTAAATTTTCCCATTTTTTATGATCAACTTCAGAATCATTATTTCCCCTTCATGTTACTCAATTACTCTTGATTAAATGATAATTAATTTAATAAAAACTAGAATAAGTTTTCAAATTTAGTATTTATATACACTATTATTCAATTCTATGAGTAATGTTGTAGCATTAGTATGTCCATTGGAAATAACTATGGACTTATATTTTCCAAATCATATACAAAAGGCATTCTCCTAAAATAACTTCTTTATTAAAATTTATTTTTTGGTACTCAAAAAAAAAATTCACAATCAATATATACTAATACAATTGATTTTAATTGAACTAGTCTGAAATAATTTTCATGGGATAGATCTTCATTATTGTTATCTAGTTGAGCTCCTTATAGATAATTCAAAACAATATTAATACATACATTTATGTGAAAAAAGAGATGAGAATCCCCCAATGAGATTTATTTGGGTGTGAAATAATTTTTTCCAAATTTTTTATATCATATTAATTAATACCTCATGTTCAATAAAGATAATAATATTTGTGTATCTTTAGATAATAGTGGATTCATTTATAATCTCTATAGACAATTCATATTCATTATCTAGTTGAAGTCCAAGAAACACATTAAATAAAATATTATATAACCTTACATTATTAATTTCATATTGGATTTTTTTTATTTACACAACCATTTGTGATTAATATGTGACTTCACTTTGTATCACCACTACACTATTGATAGATTTTCTAGGAATATTTAATATCTTCATTTAATTTTTATGCGATCATAAAATGGATTGGAATAAAATAATTATAACTTATGAGGTAAAAATAGATTAATACCTTTTCATATCAATTAATTTTTAATAATTAGATAGTTGTTTTAACTTAATAGGAATGATTTCTCTAATAGGGAACATGATATGTCATAATAGGATTCATGGAAATCTTACGCCGTACACATGAAAGAGTCACACCCGAAAATAATTAAAATATTATTGTTATTATTTTAATTGGTATATAAAGTATAGTCAATGTATTGGAGTGATTGAATAGACCTAACTATATTATTATTACACAAGTTTATTAAATTATTTTACATTTATTTAAAAATTATTAGTGGCTTAATGTAACAATAAATCCAATTATAACCCTAAAATACTCTAATACATTTAAATTGTAGTTTTACAACCATTTGATGGAAACCCATTTTTAGATGTAATTTTTTCATTTTTAAATGTTTGATTTTATAAAAACAATTTTTATAAGTCATGGGTGACCAAAAGAATCCATAGACCTAATGTTTTAGCATTTTGGAAAAAATTCGCTGTGATAATGGCATGTAATTATATTTAATTTAAGTTAATGAGAAATATAACATTTAAATTAAATTTTTATTAAAAAAATTCCAAGGAGGGGTTATATAATTGATTAATTTGACTAAAAATATTAATGAAAAATATAAAAATATTTCATATATCATGGTATTTTATTTATAATATTTAGATATTAATTAAATAGATTTATTTATGACAGAATGATGATAAAGTGGTTACCTTATTAATTGAGGATTCAAATAAATGATTTTCTAAATATTAAAATAATGTAATTATATTTTTTTATTTAGATAAAAGAATTGTTGGACTATTATCAAATGTTATATATTATTTAATTTTTTTTTCTTGAATGAATCATGTTTTTATGACTTAATGAAAAAAATTATTAAATAGTGTCAAAACTGAGAGAATTGTGAGTTTTTTATGAACATATTATTTTATTAAATGATCTAATAATCAAAAAATTATAGGATTATAAATCATACATATAAATAGTTTAATGATTCATTAATTATTCACATTATATTTTCGTGGAAATTTATAGTACATATATTAACCCTATAGTGTAAAAAGTTATGAAGACTTGGTAAGAGTAAAATTATTACACTATAAGTTAAAGGAAAAATTTAAGGTTGAATTTGTGACCTAAAATCTTCTAAAACCAATAGGTTCAGATTATTTCAACCCATAATCATATTAGTATATAAATATATCACTTGGTGATATTTTAATTCTATAATCAACTTATAATAAGTTAATATTTCAAGACATTCCAAAAATGACCCTCCTCCTTATAAGATGCAACCAAATCTACCCGAATACTCACACCTCTAATCCCCTTCTCTCCCCAAAATTCTAATAGAAAAATCTACAAACATCACTCCCTTACTCTTAGATACCATAACATGGGATTAAGGAATGTCAATGATGCGTTTTTTTTTCAAATCAAAATGAGTTACCCAAATTAGAGGTAATGTCATCTATAATGATCTTTTCATTTATTTTCCTTCTAAAACAATATATCCTCTAATTAATAAATTATTATATAATGAAACCAGTATCTTAATAAACTATTTTGTTTTGTTTATAAGGTTTCAACATACACTTACCCACACCTCTGTATAATTGACGTAGAACTTATTGTTTCTGTGTACGGTGAACTACTGGCTCACGAAACAATGATTGTTCAATTTTATCATATCACGTATCACGGTGAACATTATGATGGAAAATTATTTATATATGATATTATATATATATATATTATCTATTATTCTTTAATATTTATTTACAATATACTTTTGTTCTCTCCATAATGTGTAAATATGATAATTTCTTTTGAGGAATTGTGTACTACCTCCCCCACAATGTGATAAGACTCATTCATGCCATAATAGAATGTATAAAAGATTTATTTATGGAAGTTATTTAACATATGAAACACAGATATTATACTGTAGTTATAATATACTTATGTATCATTTTGCATTCATTCATTCAAAATGTCAAGGAAATGAATATTTCATTCGTGGGTACGAACGACCTACCATCTCCATTAACTGTGCATTTATTTTCAAAAATCAAAATGTTATAGAGTATTATAAATCCTTATATATTGGATATATATTATATTAAAAGCATTAATATATTTTTCCTATATGATATAATTATGATTTTATGGACTATGGATATCATAAAAAGTTAATTTTCTACTCGTGTACGGAATATCAACAAAACACTCGATATGACCATTAATAATTAAATAATTTTTATAACATTGTATAATTTGATATAATTGGAATAATAAAAATGATAATAGTTATCAAGAAATTATAAATTACCCTATGTTGATTATTCAAGTACATAACGATTGAACGTGACGAGTCTAGATGAGTGTAAGGGAAATCATAACTCAATTTCCATTCATTTAGTTACATATCAATGTAATTGGTTATGTTATTTTATGATTATGTGTGAATGGATACTGATTTTGATATACATAATATCCACCTATATCATGTTGATTTATATTATCAAACATAACATTTTCATTGATTTTTAATGATAATATATATGTATAAGGCTTCATCCCAATCTCCTTTCATTGAGGCATATATTGACATTATTGACCTTTACTATCCTATATAGTAAATATAAAACCATTTTGACATGTTATATCATGAATTAGTATATTCTAATGATATATTATTTATTTTATAATGTTGTACCTCAATGATTTAAATTTAAGTGTATCTATAGTGGCAAGAGTCTCTTAAATTAAATCATTGTTTTAAATGTTTTAAAAACATATTATTCTAAATACATTTATTTAATGTACATATTATTAAAGTGGTTTTTTTTAATTTATTTTCAGGATATGAATGTTTGAAAATTTCAATTTCATTTAAATGTATCAATGTTTTATGGGGAACTTTGATTCAAAAGTCCCTTTATTAAATGTTTTAATTTTTTTGGAAATGGATTGAATAGCTCAATATCATAAAAATATTTATTTATATTGAAAAGTCTATTTTATCGGTGATATTTTTAACATTTCAATATTTTATGTGTTATTATTATGTAATGGTACTTGGGCATTTTACGGGTTGTTACATGATAAACCAATGATCATTGGATAGACGATAAACCAATTGGTTTGTTACATGATAAACTAGAGAATAATGGATCTATGATAAACTACTGATGGTTGGTTACATTATAATCAATATTTTATTGGGTATGGATGTTTTTCCATTAGTTATTACATTTAGGGATATGTGTAGAAGTCGGCCCTATAGTAATTCTATTAAAGTATAATTTTGTCCAATGATAACTTTTATATGTCATTTGTCCTTCATATGTGATTTATTGTAATATTTTGGTTACAGATGTGTATTAAATGAGTTAATATTTGGTATATATTATTCATTGCATCAAAAAGGGTAAATGTTTTACATTATAATAAAGTATTCATTGATTACGTTTTTTCAAATGGCTAACAATTTTCCTTCTATGTTTATCCCTTACTGAGTTTTTTATTCACATACCATGTTTTTAATTGTGTCTCATTTGATTGTAAAGGATTATATAGTAATCGTTCATATCATGGAAAAATTATAATGCGTAAACATGGAATAAAAACCATGTATCTTTAAATAGTTTTGGTTTTAAAAAAATGTATAGTTTGTAGACTTTTCGACTTTTTATTGATTAAGATGTTATGTAATAGTTATAGGATTATTCTCTAAATATTTAAACCTGAAAATATCCTCAAATTAAAATAATGAAAAATTATTGACATAAATCATAATAAAAAAAATTTTAGGTTTGGGGCCTTATAGTTTGTATTAGTGGTTGGTTTAGATATCCTTAGATATTAGGGTGTTATTTTATCATAAGTGTAATTTTTTATATAAAAATTGTGTATAATATTATAAATACTCAATGTTATTTAAGATAAGATGAAAGTGTTTATGATAACATAAATAATCATATATTAGTGTCGACCATCCTCATAAAATATTATATCATTATTTTACAAATATACTCATATAGACTATTTTTATTTTTTAAAATGGATGGATATAACAGGAACCAATATAAAAAGGTTGTGAAGGAGACTATGGTGGTTTTATGAATAAGTAACTGAATCAAATAGGAGATGAAATGAGATATATTGTATTTATTCTAAACCAACAGTATGGTGTCATGATTTACCACTTGAACCTTGATAGTATTTTAAGGCATCAAATATGGGTGAACCAAATCCCTATGGAGGTTCAGGTAAAAATAAAAAAGGTAAGTATATTCAACAACGTATGTATCAAAGGATATGGAATAAAAAAATATAAAAAGTTTTAATTAGAAAAGGATGATGTCACACTTGGGGTAATGATGGTCGTAAAGAAATAAGCTTCCATTTAAAAAGGAAGCATTCCATTGACTCCAGGAAAGGGAATGATGTTATTTATGAGGGATCAATTGAATGTTTAAAATATATGGATCATGGTCATTATGGAAATATAATTCCTATAATTAAGGATAATGAATGGTATCAATATGACCATAAAAATATATGTTTAGTAATACCTAATTCCATTACAACTATAGAGAAGTAATCTGAATATGGCCTATAAGTTTTGGATTATTTCTTATATCATGTTTTGATACTATTTAATAGTAGTACATGATTCATGTTTTTGTTTTAATGAAAAAATAATTGAGGAGTATTAAAAATAAAAGTCATGGGATCATGAATAATGATGCATGATTAAGATGTCTACATTTTTGGAAATTGATTATTATGATAGATCTATGGGGGATGTAATTTTTAAATGTATTAATTGTCTTTCGTTGATTGGATTACTTTAGAATTCATTTTCAAGGATGTTTATACCTGATGTTTGTTGTATAAAAATTTCATATAAGGATGAATTATCTTTTCATGTGTGTAATTAATTATAACTATAACCATAATGGTTTATATGATCTTTCATTTTAATGAGAATATGGGTTGTCACTTTTTTGGGTTGAACAATTATAGGCATGAGATGAAGTAAGAGATTAAAATATTTAATGGTTATTTTGATGATTTTATCACATTTTTTGTATATTATAAGAATTATATTATTTTAGAAATGGGAAAATATGTACACCATGTGACTACCCATCATGTTAGACAAGATTGTTGGAACCAAACACATAACTGACGTGCGACACAGTTTTTCTGCCTACCACTGACCTGCATGATGTCTTAGGTTAGTATGGATTTTCTATTAAAATAAACAAGTTGATGGATTAAAAATAAGTTCAATTTGGAAACATTTTTTTATAAAATTGTTATTCTCAGTATTGGAAAATTATTTGTGGATTAAGTGATAATTATTATTTAGGAATATGTTCACTATATAGGAAAACTTATACGATTAAGGTAAATATAATATTGTGCCATTTTAACTGAGGATTAATTGTTGAATTATATTTTGGAATAATCATTGATTTTAATTGTGGATATATAACTAATTAGGTTATATATTTAATAGATTAATCCACAAGGGGAATATTTTATTTGGTTGATTACTTTTTAGTATGTGAGTCTAAGAGTGGAGAAATTTTTAATGATAAATTTTAGGATTTATTTTGGAATACTTTGTGATCAAATTCTCATGAATTTTGGGTTTCAGTCTTAGTTTGGATTATGTTGTGGAATTATAAGGACTATTATTAATGGAATGGTATTTGTTTATATTTGGGTGTTATAGTTCAATGTTGGAGATTAATTATAGTCCTCATCTTTATAAAGAGTATATTTAAAAAAAATTATTTAACTTGTATTAAGAATTTTTGTTTTGGTTATGGTTTAAAATAAAATAAATATATTGTTAACCTTTTGTTGATGATGTGTGAACTTGGAAGATGATTGTAGTGCTTAATGAGTGAAAGAAAACTTATAGACAAATTGTTAGGATAAAAGGATGAGTCTGTGGTGGTATTTGATTGTTGGATGAAATTCTACCTATCAAGTATGTATATATATTTATAATAGTATTATGGATAGTCAATGAATTCCTAAATTACATTAATAGAATTTTCAAAGAAAATTATAATCTAATTTCCAAAAATAATAGTAAATCAATAACCATTCAACTAATCATATATTTATTGTATTGTGATGGTTTATTTTTTCATAAAAATGATTTTTATCGCCGTCAAACAGAACATCATAGTTAGTTTTCCTTCCATATATTTGTTTACATAAAGGGATCCCTTGATATTTTTATCTAATGTGACCTTTGTACATCAATTTAATTTTAATAGTGTATTATTTGTTTACTATTTTTGGATGTGGTATTTAAATGCATTAATTTTGAAAATTGAATCCTTTGTTACCGAGCTCAAATTTAAAATTGTGAGGACACAATTTACTAAATGGAGGTATGATGTAAAATACCAGGTAAATATAGAATAATAATTTTTCATATAATTTAATATTTATTAAATATGATGTGGATTTAATTTAATGGAGATGATATATTTAATATCATAATGGATATGCATAATAGGTTTCTTCGAAATCATACTTTGAACACATGACTAACTCATACCCAACATAATATAATATTATTAATATAATTTTTTTTTCTAGTAAAAACCATGAAATTTTATTGGTGTGAATGAATAGAACAAATTATATTATGATTACATGAATTTTTGAAATGTTTTTAGTTTTATCTAGTAAATTTCAGTGACTTAAAATGAAAATAAATCCATTTTAATCACAAAAAAATTTAATAGTTTTAGATGGTAGTTTTAAAAGACTTTTTATGGAGAACCTTTTTAACACTAATTTTTTTACCATTTATGTGTTATACATGAAAAAATAGAAGACTGGAATCAAAAACTACTTTTTTTTGTATTTTTATGATAAAATGTATTTTTTAATGAATAGTGAAAAGATGAATTTTGTTTCAATACTTCATTTTAATCTAATTTTTTATATATTTATTTTATTTGTTGTCACTATATTAAAGTGTAATTTTATTATGTTTTTTACATTTTAACATAAATTTTTAAATTTTATGTAATATCACATTTAAATTGAATTTAAATACAGATCGATATTTTTATTGTTTTTTACTTCTAAAAACACACATTCTAATTTTAATACCGTGATTTTATTATATATTATTTATTAAAATTTTAGTGTTTTTAATTTTGAAAAATGTATTCCATATTTTTTAATCAGAAATTCTAAATTTTTTAAATATGTACCTTTTATTTTTTGACATTATGAATATTTACTTCATAAATATTTGTAATTACTATATTTTAAGGTTAAATTATGTAAATATGGGTAAAAGAAATAATATAATAAAATTAAATGACTATAAAACATGTTCCAATGTTATTATATATTTCATGGGTGACCAAAAACTCCATAGATTGCAATCCTGGGATTTGGGATCCACTTTGGTGTGATAATGACAGTTATAATAACAAATTTAAAGTAAAGTGAACTATAAATAATAATGTAAAATTTAACAAAATAATTTACATAGGGGTTATGTAATTGATATATTTGACTATATATATTTTTCATAAATATAAAAATAATTCCAACATCATGGTTTTTTTATAATTTTTAGATACTAAATAAAAAATTTCATTATGAAAAATGATGATGTAGTGATTACATTATTAATTAAATATTAAAATAAATGATATTATAAATATTAAAATATATTTAATTCTAAAATTTTGATGTCAACCATGAATTTTCTATATTATTATTTCTTGTTATATTTTTATTATTTACTATTTTTCAATTTAATAAAGTTGTTATTACTTTAACAAAAAAATTACTAAAGGGTCTCAAAATTGACATAAATCCATTTTTTAAAACAAATATATTATTATTAAATGACATAATATTCATATAAAACAATAATTCTCTCAACCATCATAGATAGTTATAAAAATATCACTAATGATCCACTTTATGTTCTCCTATCATTTTATAATAACTATATTTACCATATAGTGTAAAAATACTAGTAGACATGGAAAGAGTTATTTTATTTCATGACTAAAAATAATGTTACATTTGTGAGATAATCCTTTATGAATACTATTGGATGAAAATATTACAACCCATCCACTTCATTTAAAAAAAATTCACTTTGGAGATATTATTTTTCATAATTAAATTTATAATAAAATAATATTTTTAGACATTCTTAATGTGCCCCTCGTCCAGCTTATAAAAGGCCTCCACCACTACCCTATTAAAAACACCTATCAGTCCACATGGCTCCCCCAAATTATTAAAAAATAAGCACCCAAAATACCTTGTGTTATATTTTAATTCATACCTTGGGTTTAAGGTATATCAAAGAATAATTTTCCCTAAAATCAAACGGCATTACCCGATTTAGAGGTAACAACTTCTTTAAAGATCCTTTAATTTATTTACCTTTACAACCCCTAACCATTCCTTATTAAAATATTTTTTAACAAAAAATGTATCATTAATATACACATATGTTGTTATAATAAATTTTGGACCTATAATAACACATGAATCAATCTAATAGTTATAGAACATATTATTTCAATTTAGGATGAACTATTATGTTGTGAAACGATGAATGTTCAATTTTATCATACCACCTATCATGGGGGCCTTTATGATAGAATTTCATTTATATACAACACATATTATTTTTATATAGACTCTAATATTTTTAAAATTTTATTAAAAAAACTATATTCTTTCCATAATGTGTTATATGATAATGTTATTTGAGGAAGTGTGGACTACCTCCCACTTAAAGTGATATGACTCATTTATTACATAAATGGAACATATAAAGGATGGATTAAATGACCTAATTTATAATATATAATATAGATATTATATTGGAATTATAATATACATTTTTATCATTTAGTTTGGATTCCTTTACCATTACAATGAAATGAATTTATCATTTACGCGTATGTAAGACCTTTCGTCTCAATGAACAGTGCATTTAATTTATTCATATAAAAATATAAGGACACTTATAAATACTTATATATGGTATATATATGGTATTTAATTCGTTAATATCAATCTAGAGATGATGTAATTGTGACCACATGGACTATTTACTTCATACAATGTTCATTTTCAACATGAGTACAAATTATCAACAAAATAGCCAATGTGAACATATTTAATTATGTAAATTATATAACATGGTAAAAATTGTTATAAATGAAATAATAAACATGAAAAATGTTCTAAATATAGTGTAAACTAATCAATGTTAATTATTTAGGATCATAACTATTGTATTTGACAATTTGGATTCAAGATAAATGAAATCTAAACTCAGTCTCCATTAGTTGAGTTAAATATAAACGTCAATGGTTATGTTTTTATATTAATATTTTTGAAGAATATTTCATTTTTTATATTGTTTATCCACTTATATGTGGTGGATATATATTTTCCACACATAACTATTTCATTTAATTACTCGTAAACTAATGATACAATCATTGTATGAGGCTTCATCCCAATCTCCTTTCAATGATTCTTATCGTGATGTTATGTACCTTCATTACCCTATATGGTTTATATAAAACCCTTTTTAAATGTCATATGATGAATTAATATATTCTAATGATATTTAATGTTTTTTAACATTATTCCTTCATTATTTTTATTCATGTGTTTCACATGTGCCAATGAACTCTATACCTAATACATCATTTTAAATGTTTTTTAGATTTATTCTTTGAAATAATTATATTTCCTGACCAAGTTCTCAAAATGGTTTTTATTAAATTATTTATACTTGCAATAATTCATTAAAATTTCAATTACATTAAAAAGAATCAATGTGTTATTGGACACTTTGATTCAAAGGTCACTTAACTAAATATTTTAACTGTTTTTTGAAATTCATTGAATATATCAATATATTAAAAATATTTATTGTGATTGAAAATAATTTTTTTATTGAAATGTTTAATGTTGAAATATTTTATATGTTATGATTTAATAATAATAATTGAAAAGTTTATGAGTGGTTACGTGATAATTCAATGATGGGTGGTTACGTGATAAGCCAAGGATATGTGGTTACATCATAACCTATAATGCATTGGGTATGGATATTGGTCGCATGACAATTCTATTTTGTTTTATTTGTGTAATTAGGCATTATGATTATTCCCATTATTTATTATTGTGTCCAAATTTCACTTTTTTATGTTATTTGTGCTTACTATTAGTTTTAAGTTAATATTTTGGTTACAAAATGGTAAGAAATGAGGAAATATTCCATAATGAGTATTTAATAGTATATAATTGTGAAATATTTTACGTTATTATAATGTATTCATGGTTTATCTGTTTTTTCATGTGTAACATTTTTATATTCTTTGTGTATCCCTTAATGAGATTGTTATGATAATATAATGTATTGAATTATTTTTCACTTAATTTTAATGGAGAATACAGTCTATGATGTGATCATGAAATATTTATGATGATTAAACCATAAACCAAACCATGATTGTATTAATAGTTTTTTATTTAAAAATGTATTGAATGTAGTCCTATATAATTTTTAGTATTGGGGTTTTTATTAAACAATTATTTCCTCATTCTCTAAATCTCTAAACTGGAAATGACCCTCAAGGGGATATAATGTAAAATTATTAATATAATCCAAAATTAATAAATTGTTAATATCTGGTCCTTATAATAATTAATTTCACATTCATTAAGATTTTTGACAAATCCAAATAATGATAGCCTTTCGAATACTTGTATAGTATAAAATTTCACGAAGTGGACGATCTCTTTATTGTCTACAAAATCTCCTGATATACACTAATAAGAGATGAGTACATTACATGGGTGTTTTAATCTCACCAATAGGCATTATAATGAAATATATACTTCATGGTATCAAGGTGTTGTTTCAATATTTAAAGTAATTATTCATACTATAGATGAATATGTATAACTACAATCCAATAATCTAATTTACATTCCATAGAGAATTTTAATAACACCTTAAATTCCATTATTTTTAATGTTCTACCTTACAATCATTGATGGAATAGGGTTTCCCTAAATAAATCGTCTTCTTTGGTTTATCAAGATTAATACCATTCAAGACCCATGAATAAGTTCACTAACATACATAGTTAACATTCCCTCAATAGCAGATTCATTGAACCATGGATGGTGTGTTGGGGGTTCCTTCCATTCCTCAATTATGTTGCTTGAATAATCTATGTCACTCTGACATTATTGAGTCGGTGTTCTTATTTCGAAAAGATAAATAAATTTATTGTACCATTAAGTGAATTCAAATCATGATTGTTCCCATATATTGGATATATGGGTGGTTGAATAATCCTTCCCCTATATTAAATAGATTGTCCATCGTGACTGTCTCTTCTTATTTACTTATATTCTTGTTAAAGGGTCTATTCTCAATACTTCTTGTATAATTTGAGAGAATTTAATGATTATTTTTCATAACACCCATCAACATAGACATGTATATTTTTATAAAGGTGTTGTTGTAAAACCATAATGAATATATATGTTTTTTATTTTCATTAATAAAAAACCGAGGCATTTCAGGTGGGAATTGTGAAATTATCCTCATATAATAATGTTGATTCAATATACATTTTCATATGCACAAGGATTTAACACCCCATATTTATTTAAAATTTTCATGCATTAATTTATTAAAACAACTTATGACCACCATGAAGGATATATCAATTTTTATTCTCACTATATGTTTTATGTGTATGATTCTAAACAATAAAATATATGACATATTTATCCTGTAAATGAATATCATTAATAAATTCATGGTCATTAAATTTTGATTTATGTTTATACCACTATAGAAACCCTATATTCCCTCATTATTTTCACTCTATCGGCTATCAGTGACACTTACAGAAGATATGATACTCCGTGTTACAAATATAGTTACTATATCGACCACCAACTAGGTGAGAACCATCAAATAAACACATTTTATCACTTCAACTCCCTCTAATAGTCCATGAATATAAGAAAATATCCCATATCTTCATCCCGAATATAGGTTCCCTCCACCATGATTCCATAATTCATGATCACTATGAAAGATTATATGCAGAATATAATCACTAATAATTAAATAGTATATCTCTGATAGTACCCAAAATTTATAACACCAACTACCTCATCCTCAACCATAATTTTGTAAATAATCCAACAAAATTCAATGAATTACCTATACACCATAAATATCATTTGATTCTTGTTGAGAGGGATTATCTCTTGGTACATATACATCCATAAAATAAAAGGGATGCAATTATAACAAACATATACCTAAATATCCGTCAATGAAAACAAAAAAATCCGATATAACCTAAATCAAGATTCATACTATGGATTAGGTGGTCTAAAAAACATATATATTTCAAACCTCATCCACCACTCAGGTGGTGTCCTGAAGTGGATAATAAAGGTTGGAATCGACCCATGTAGAGATCAATAGTTTGAGGCCAAACATATACTAGAAAACAATGTGGATGCTAATTTTGAAAATAAAAAATATTGTCAATCATCATTGTGGTTGAACAAAGTGTAAAGACCCGTAAATTCCAAGGAATTTTTTTTCTTAATTTTATTTGGAATTTTACAAGAACGCAGTTTCTGACGGCGCCTGATTCCGAGGCCCGGTGTGCCCGGAATCAATTTTCAAAGTTTGGCTCGGGTACGTTCAGTGAATGAACGAGTGGGTTTTTCGAACTTTTGAACCGGTGCTCGGAATCGAATTCCAAGGGCACCGATGGAATCGCATCGTCGGTTTTTTCTTAGAAACGCCTCTTCTAGAGTTGCATTTTCTCGGGTGTGGTTTTTAATTTTCAGGCTTAAGGTTATGAAATAAAATAATTGTACGACAAACTTTATTTTATTTCACTTAAGTCGTTTGAAGCCACTTGAAGCCACTTAAAGCAGCTTAAGATGAGTTGTTGCTGATAGGGTGCTATCCAAAAATATACTACCCTCCTGGTAGGATATTTGTGAGGTGGGACCCGCACGAGTCCGACCGTTTCTTTTCCGCTAAGGAACGCACCCGCGAAAACCCGTCATTATGAAAGTCAACTGACGCATTTTCTTAATTTCTTAACGCAACAATTAATTGGGCAGTTTATTTCGTTGAATTTATTCTACGAATTAATGGGTCGTTACTTATCTCTTTATTCGTTTCTTAACCGATTTGAAATCCGTTGGCGTAGTAGTAAAATAAGTCCAACACCACATATTGAGGATTACACGTTGGGAGACCTTTGACAGAATTCTTGTGCCTTCACCCTTCTTCACGAAGAACACGATGAACGCGAAGAACGCCGGCCTCCGACGAAGAATGCCGAAACCACAGAAATCGACGACGCGACGCCATGTGCCATGACGCCAACGTCTCCTCTTCTGCAATGTTCCTTCCTCCGCAACAGAATCTTCAATCATCTATTGGAGGTAAGAGATTTCAGGTTCCTTTTAGAACTCCTTTGTTGTTTTTATCAACGCATGGATTTAATTATTATTAATTAAATCTTTTTGTTCTTGAACCTCAGAGTTCGACGATGCGACGCCCTTCCACGACGACGCGGCACCCTTCTGCGACGCGACGATCGCCTGCTTCCGCGGCGATCAAATCCGCGAAGAACACGCGTGCGACGACTTGACGAAGTAGAGTTTATTGTGAATATTTTATATTCCCGTGAACGTTTCATTAAAATTTAAGAACCAGATTCATATGAACAATTTTAATTTATTAAAATTGTTGTTTCATGTGTTGCATAATTCTCCCGTTGTTTTTATTCTAACGCGGAGGGTGCGGGCCAAACGAACATGGCCCGACAACCCTCCGCCGTTCTTCGTGGTTGTGCGGATTTGGCGGGCGATGGAAAAACGTGACGCAAGGGAGTTTTGATGATCCTGCAGTGAAGAACGGAACCCGGGAGGAACAACGGCGCAGACGGGAAGGAAAACGGACCACTTGAGCAACTCCGGGGGCCCGCGGAAGATGCCGGCGTGGCGGCGCCGTCGGCCGGAGGCGGCAGCGCCCCAACACGCCGCAGGACAGGGCCGCCGCGGCTGATGCTTCGGCCGTGCAGGTCTAGCTCGCCCGCACGGGACGCGGCTGAAGCCACATCTGCTTGACAGTGCGGCCCTTCGAGGGCCGCGGCACCTCCAAACCGCGGGGGCAGCGCCCCGCGGCACCCGAGCTGTTCGGCCGCGCGGCCGAGCCGAGCCAGGCCGGTCCGACCGGCCGGGCCACGCCCAGGCCGGACCGGACTGGGTCCGGCCGTGTTGGACCGGGTCGGGATGACCTGGTTCGGGACGACCCAGTTCGGCCGTCCTAGGGGGGGTCGGCCCGAGCCCGGACCCCCCGTCTTCAGACCATTTTTGGTCTTTTGCCCGTAACATGAGCTAAGGTCCTCCAAACTACTCGCTATCAGCGGAAACATGATCTTTGGATCGAGACGGTCATTTCGGTATATCGCACTCAAGGTTTCAGATTACTTTGGGTTTGGCCGGGTTGGTTCATCCACGAAACCAACCGGGCCTTCGGAGCGGAAACACTCATATCGTGAGTTCCAGAAATCCGATTGACGTGCCGTCGACTATGATGGATTCCTCTAAGTGAGACGGATCTTTTTCCTTACTCTGCTCGAGGTTTGGATGTCGTCGGAGTGCGGTTGGGTTGGTTCGCTCACGAAACCAACCGGGCCCCTGGAACGAAAATGCCAATAACTTCCAGACTGGGCGTCCGATTGACGCGCTGTCTGTTGCGTTGTGTTCCTGTAGACGATACGGAACTTTTGGCATCCTCCGCCCGAGTATTGGATGTAGTTGGGTTATAACCGGGTTGGATTGTGCCCGAAATCCAATTGGGCCCCTGGAACGGAGAAAGATGGTATCTTTCAGACCAGACGTTCGTTTGACGAATTGTCAGTGGCGTTGGTGATCACATTGAGAAACGGTCCCTATGAGTATACCCTATGAGTGTTCGGGGTATAGTTGATTTATGGCCAGATTGGTTCGCAAATGAAACCAACCGGCCCCCTGGGACGAAAAGGCTAACAACTCACAGACTGGGCATCCGATTGACGCGCTGTCTGTTGCGTTGAGACCCCTATGACGAGGTGGTGCTTTTAGACACTTCTTCGTGGGACTTTGAGATACTTGGAGTATCGACCTATAGCTCGTGTAGTGGACCCTCTCAGAGACGAGCGTACGGAGTACAGAAACCGTGTAGACGTTTGAGACATGACGACTGCTTGACCGACTCGACATGGAGTGAGTCGACTAGCCCAGTGGACAGAGCGCCCGATACTTGGCGACAGACCCATGGCGGACGGAGCGCCCGGTAGTTGGCCGCAGACCCGTGGTACTCGACAGGAGAGTACATCTATATGCTATTAGGGGGAGCGCCTGGTATTTGGCAACAGACCCTCAGTGGACGGAGCGCCCGGTAGTTGGCCGCAGACCCGCAGTACTTGACAGGAGGAGTACCTCATCAGTCTTATGTTAGTAAGCAGTACCTCAGAGTCGTGACAGGATGACTGTACACTCCAGTGACGGAGCTCTTCAGCAGTTACGATTTCGATAATGAAAATTCTGGTTTGAGCTGAGACTTTTGACCTTTGTGTTTACCTCATGATTCAGATGGGTCGCTTGATATAATAGGTATATGTATGGGCATATACCTGGGTAGGGGTTATCCGTTGATTTCACAATCCTTGTTTTTCCTCATGATTGAGATGGGTTACTTGATAACTTAGGTATATGTATGGGCATATATCTAAGTAGAGGTTATCTGTTTAGATCTTCGTGTGGTTATCTTTGTTGGTTTAGTGAGACCTTGAGGGTCTCGGGGTCCCTACTGAGTATCGTTATACTCACCCCTGCACGGGCTATGCCCGCACCGCGTTGTGTTGGTTGCAGACGACGGGCAGTGCTGACGGAGGTCAAGTGTTCAAGGACTGGTCTGTACCTGGAGGTGGACTACACGACGAGTCAGTACCCGGAGGTAGACTACACGACGAGACGACACACAGAGGAGGTTGACGGACGAGATCGTGGAGGAGGCTATCTGTACCTACCCTTCAGGTAGGATCCGAGGAGGAAGACCCAGGAGCTGCTTCCTTCTTCTAGCTGTTTGTCTTTTTGCTGTTATACCTTGTTCAGTTGTAGTTGTAATTTCTTTTGGGTTTGTATTCTGGCCCATTTACTTTTCATCATTTTTTTTGGTACTTAGTGTTTTGCTTTCTCTTGTACTCTGTGGTGCTTGTTTTCTTTTATAAAGGCAATGCCTTCCCAGTTATCGGGATTTACGCCTTTGGTGCTAGTCGCCATCCCCTGGCCTATGGAAGGCGGGCTTAGGGTAGTCACGGCAGGGGCCTCGAGGACGGGTCGTGAAACAAAGATCCTCCCATTAAAAAAAATATTTATCCTATAATGTAATCACCCATAGTGAATCATCTATAATTTCTACTTTGAATGTACTAGATTTTAAATCAACTACGGCTGTGGTAAATCTAGTAACCTTTCTCTTGGTATAGTACGTTATATATCATGGTTACATGTCACTATAATTCCAAAAAAAATCGTGAACCATTGGTTTTTTTTTCAAAATATCAAATGGTTATGGAAATTAATAAAGAAAATTACAATAATCAATATAAAAACCCCCCATATAATATTGTTATCATAATATCAAAATTCATAATATCAAATTCAATATTCCCATACATTATACACACCCACACATAATAATGTTATCATATATAATATACCATCCTTATCTCTCTCTACCCACTCTCCGGTTCAATTTCATATTATATCAATATAATAAACAATATATATTTGAAAGGAACAAGAATGTGATATTTTCTAAGTATGGTTCCTCAAGGAATATATATAAGAAAATCATATATATATTATCATTTTTTAATAAAATAACTAATACCTAGATAATATATAATCTCGTCAATCATAGTTATGAAATGTAATTTCATGTGAATCCTACATGATGGATTTTTTATGAATTCATTAATCTTTACAATAGTGAATCTATAGTAAAATCACAGTAAATCATAAATTAGACATCACATCCTATGAAACAACAATATAATAAAATTATAATTTCATGTACTACAATTCTTCCCCCTGTTATCCTAGATGTTAAAATTATATGATTCATATATTCAAAAACCAAATGACCATATTATTTTTTGACCATTTTATATATACTATCAATCCTAACGAAAGAATTATGGAAAAAGAATATAAAAGATATATAATATATCCTTTCAATATCCCTAACATTGTTCTCCTCCACTGTGATAGAATAGATCATCTATTATAGACACCCATGCCTTTGACACATACTATTTCATGATTCATTGTAATGACCTATAATTTTTATCAATTAAATTTCCATATTGATTATATAGTTTTCTCATATATAGTAATATATTATTATATAATTAAAATTCAATAAATGATCGAAAAATGATAATTTATTATAATGATTCAAAATTACTTTTAGAAAATAAATATTACCTTAAGAATTAATGATATTAAAATTCATAAAATACAAAAAAATTATTTCAACAAGTAATTAAAAATTTTTATATCGTCAATCTACTAGAGTATCCTCAGAAAAAAACTATAGAAATGAAACAAAATATTACTAATATAGTATTTATATAAATAATGAAATTTAGATTACCATGAAAAAAAATTAAGGTGAAAGAGGAATGAATCAAATATGAAGGATTTATATGATGTTGGGGACCCATAAAACGATTACCAATATAAAAATTAAAATAGATAATTCATGCATTGGAATAATAATCTTATTGTAAAGAATTGTTACTTGGTTTCTAGAATTGTATCCTCACTTTTAGATGTATAAAATATCATATATTATCTTTTAGAAAAATATAATTGTTTTATATCATGATGCTAGTAAATAAATTTTTTCAAATTAATAAAATAATTGTTTGTTTTTTGAAAACTGTAAATGTTATATTTTCATTTTTTTAAAAAATATATTAATTTCAAAAAATTTATTTTCATAAAATGTGTATGTAAATTAATAATAATTTTTATAATAATGATATTTTTATTTTATGATATAATAATTATTTTTTCAAAGGGTATGCAAATTGGTCTTAATAATCAAATTCTTATTTTTTTTGGAATAAAGTGATTTAAATTATAAATAATATTTTTTATATTTCTAAAAAAATATAAAATTTATTTTATTTATTTAATTAAAATATCAATAACTAGATATGGTGATTTTTTTATTTTTATAAAATATTTAAAATTTTGGTGATTATAAAAATATAGTAAAATACGGTTTTTAAAATTTTAAGTGAAAACCCATATTGATTCCATAATGGATTTTATAAGAATCAATAATACAATATCACATTCACCATTAAATATATATAATAAAATGAATAAATATTATTGGGATTATTGAGCCGAAATAATAAATATAATAAATATAAATATCTAGAAACATAACCCCCATACTTTTTTAAATACAACCACTCACCTCCCCATGTACCCAACTAATATTAGCAATAACGATTACCATAGTTATAAGCAGTAAAATTTCCAATACTCATCCCCATTATCCCGTGGATACATTCATTCTTAAATAATGATTCCAAGTTCGTCAAGTTTGTTTTCAATGGGATGACATTCAAGAAGATATATTGTCACACAATTTTGTTTAAATTCATTTATTGATTGAAATTATCATAAAATACCACATCCCTAATGGAATAATTAATATATTTTATTATATTTAATAGAAAATTTTAGTAATAAGGGAATCTATATAATCCATCCTCATCTCTTCTATTATTATTATAATAAATAAACCATTGTCCATAATAAGTCTGTTCATGATAATAGAGGTTAGTAAGTTTTCATTATACCTTAAATCCTTCCTCGAAAGATTAAATTAAATTATATTTTATTAAAATCAACAATATATATATTAAATATATTTTCCACTTGTTGGAATGAAAATATTTCCATAATAAAAAAAAGAATGAAGATTGTGATGGTAATTAAAATTTTCAAAATCATCTGACAAAATAAGATTATCATTTTTACTAAATGAATAATAAATATGTTAGGAAACAAATGGGTATATTTTAATAATTAATATTATCTAAATAATATATATAATTTCATTTATCTTCTATAGTTGTAGTGAAATTTTAATGATTTCTATATAATGATCATCATGTAGTCTGACCCATGAACCACGCAATGAATTCCCACGGAATAGTGAATTTAAAAGTTAATTTTCAAATAAATGGTTGTATGTTATCATTACATGATTATAGTAATTAAAATATAGCTGGAAATTGTTCTATAATAAGAAAATAATTTATTTATTTTTATTATTTGGCATTTCATTTGTAGGTGTTGAATTATACTATGACATAATTTAAGTTATCTCATTAAAGCATCATATCTTTATTGGGTTGTGTAATCTCTCACTTTACATCACATTACATCAATATTTTGGTTATTTAATTATTTTATATTATGTATATATCCCCCAAATATATATATAACATAAATCTATATTCATTGATGCATATATAAATGTTTTAAGATTTCTCTTATTAATTTCCCTCATCAAGAAACATTCTATTAAATGTAACTTATATGCCACAAACAATATTTCTGGCACCACAATATAATTTTTTATTTTTTATTTTTTATTTTTTAAAATATACAATATATTATTATAGTAACCTATTTTTAGTTCATTTATAGTTTAATGTCTGTTAATATAAATGTTACATTATTAATATATTGTTAACCATTTTCCTTAATCTCATGTATAAGTGGTAGATTTCTTATAATACCCATCATCTTTTTTCACATAATCACATCCCTTGGATTTCCTTTTTCAGGAAATGTGATTTCTTTTTCTATGAAATTCCAATAATTTTTAATAAATTATTTCAAGGAAACTATTATGATATGTCATTTGGTTCTAGTATAATATATTACTATGAAACTAATTTATATTAATGTTAATGCCTTGTGTTAATTTCCTTATTGGGGACACAAATACATATACACACTATGATTGAAGTGCCCAAAAAGTTTTCCAATTAATTGGATATGATTATTGTCTTATTAGATGATCTATACTCTATTAAGAATTTTTACTTCTCCATCATTGGAATATGTCCACCATGGAAATTTGTCATGGTAGTTCTCATTTATTTATGATTGTGTCATGTTTTTAGTGAAATGTTATTATAGTTATTTTATATAATAATTCTATATTCCATATATTATAATACTATATGATTATTCTTGACCATTGAATTTTATGATGTAATGTTATACATTTGGAAAAATTTGTTATTATTTCTTGTCATGTTAATTCACAAATTGGGAATTATATATCACAAAATGTTTTTATATATTAACTAGATTATACTATATATTTTATGGTGCACAACAGTAATGAGTATATCATTATAAAGATTACAATAAAGTTGTTTTGTTTTTATTTGATGTGAAAATTTATATTTATAGACTTTAAAATACTCTAATAATATTATAGTGACTCTTATTTTCAATGTATTATTTGGGTTATAGTATGTATTATTTTCACAACTGGGTGATGAGATAGTGTTTGATTACAAGAAAAGGTATGCTAAAAATATATGTTTGGAATATTTTAAATATAATCATTTTTCCACACACAAATTGTTTTCATAAAAAGGTGGACTAACTTCTAAAATGAGGGAGAAAAATAAATCACGAGAGCATGATTTATTTCAAAATGATGGTTTTACAATTATTATAAAAAAAATTGATGGAATGGGGAGTTTAATAAAATTTCATCGCGGTTGATAAATGAATAATATAAATAAATTTCATTTTTTCATTTCCACAGTGACATAACCTCTACTATATTTATACATTTCTGAGTATATTCCTATGAATTAATAGTAATACCTAGAGATCTAGAGGAACATTGATGGGAATTAAAGGATATTCTATTAGAGAATGATGACCAGATTAGATATTGACGAACAATGTAAGATGAAATTAGAGTATGTTTCCAACAGTCATGATGAATATCTTTATTTAATAATTGATCGATCTAAATCAATGATGGAGATTATTTTTTTTGGGTTTCTTTTCATGCAGAGAAGGCTTAGACATGTGAAAATTGAAAAATAAATTTATTATTAAATGTGTATAACAAGCCATCTACCATCCTGTCATGTATTGTTACATAGAGACTAACACGAACACTCACCTTTTGCATAGGAATGACCTATGGTCTAATAGATACAATTGGTAATCCTACTTTACACCAAATACTCCCTTGATGTATTCTCGGATGCATTTTCTTATATATTGTGTAAAATATTCAATTAGATGGGATACCCATATCGATTCCACAATAGTTAGTATAGAATCCCCTTCTATACATCAGATAAAATCCACTTCCAAAGTAATTCTAGGATAGAGTTGTTGGAATCCTTCTATATGGCATGGAGTGAGATCATCTATTCAAAATATTTCGATAAGGGGAGTTCATGGTATCTATGATACGAACAATACATGAGTATCGATCCCCTGTATAGATTTTAAATCTGGATTATGATTTTGGAATACCTTAAGTACCTTGAGTGAGATCGTCATCTTTGTATATCATCTCTTCTTACATTTAATGTGTACTAATATTGTACTCATGTGAAGAGCATTTTCTCTTGTATAGAAGTCATCAATTCTATATGAATCTTTGAGTGTCTTATCTCTGATGAGTTTTTTTGAATCATCCACATTGGAATCCAAGTATTGAATTACATTTATGTCATTAACATTATATTTTGTGACATTTTTGAATAAATCCATATGTTACGATAATATGTTTTCTAAACTTTTACATGTGTAAAGATAAATGTTACTGATTTTTTGTATTATTTTGGGTCCATGTTCTCCAAATAGGTATTTTTATTATCATCATTGTTTATTATTTTCATACACGTTTCTTGTATTGTACAGATTATTGACCATTAAAAAAATTTAGATGGTCCACGACCAGATGGTGAATAGTACAACTAGACAGAAAAATGTCTTCTCTTGTGGTATCTTGACATTAGACATTATCATTAAGTTTCTTTTTTCCTTGATCCCATGGACCTTGTGTTTTGTTTACTTCTGGGATAATATACATTTCATAAAATGTTTTCATACTCTAGTAGTGGGGTTTAGATGTATTTAGGAATTTTTGTTATGTGAATTTAAATTTCATCATTCTATGGGATTAGATGTGTGTGTGTGTGTGTGCAATTGTAGTTAGGATAAGGCCTCTTATGTTAGTGATAAGACTATAAGCTGCTAGTCTTTGGCCATTTTCCTATTTGATCCATGATTACTGAGTTGGGTAAGGGATCCATTTTTATGGTTTATGACATGGTGGTATAAGAGGAGTCAGTTCTACCGTAGGAACAATGTCTATGAAATTTGTTTGAGGTAACAATATTATGTGTTATGATTTTAGATTTATAGCCACAAAATACTATGATGGAGAAGATACATACATATAAATACACTAGGAAATTGATAACCTCCCAATCATCTCAGTACATGAGAAAATTAGTTTTCGTGAAAAATAATGAAACATGTATTATTTTGGAATGTGTTGTGATTTTCATGTCCTTTTATTTTTAATCTCTCTCTATATACACACTAACCAAGGTACATACTGTTTACATTATGGATGCTTCCATGACATGTTTCTTCTAGGATTTAGTGTTAGGATCATTTCTATGATCCACTCTGTGATGAGGAATCAATATATTGACTAGTTCGAGATACGATTCACCCATGTTTTTCATCAACTACCACACCACCTTTTGATCAAAATATGGTTCCCATTGTTCCGTAAAATGAGGTGTGAGGTCTGAGTGGAAATCACATGTTTTTATTATAGAGATCCATTAGGATTCAAAGAGATACTAAACAATATGTATGAAAGGACATACTAGTGTTTGTAACATTCTTTTTTCATTTTTTTTTCATGACTCGAGTAGATCAGATGGTGGACTTGGTTTTGATCCTTCTTTAGGGATCAAAAAGATGATAGTGCGACTTGATGACATAAATTTATGATGAGGCTTATCTATTACGGTCATAGATTTAGTTCCCTTTTAGTGAGTATATATCTTGAGATATGATTAGGAATGTTAGAATATAAAAGCTTCTACATCTCTAGTATTACAATACGAGAGTATTTGATTATTCATTGATGTTTACCATCATCACTAGGTACATGATTGATAGGGTTTGGAATCAGTTACTATGATCATGTACCATTTATTGAGGACTTTATCATGAAATATAATATAATTTTATCCTTAAATTAATTCCATGATATTATGGTCTCCAATATAATAATTGGTGGATGTGTTTTCCTTGGTAGATGTGGTATCTAGAAGTGGGCCCACAGGAATATTGACCTAGGAAAATGGGAGTCGACGTCTATCTCAAGGACCTATAAATGTAATTTTTCCTGTAATCATTTATAAATAAAGTAGAATAACATTTTAGTGAAAATGGTATTCATCCATTTTTCCAAAGTTTTTCCTTTCAAATCATGTGACTATAGGGGGAATCATGAACAATATTGTCTTAGCTATTGTATGGCTAACAGATAGACCCTATACGGGCCACTGATGTAGAGGAAGCAGCAAGAGAAGCCATGTATTTTGGTTAGTTTAAGTGGTAGAGGATACGAATGAAAATATGGATTTGGAATAAACTTCTACATGTTTCAACCACCACCCCCAGGTTGTCCACACCAGGCCATATGAGTTGGTTGAAAATGGTGGGATACAGTATAAGAGGATGAGGTTTACAACTAATATGATCATGAAATGATACAGGGTATGATAAATGATTTTTTTTAAAAAGACCAGTGTTGATAAAATTAGGATACATAAACTTCAATTATTTATAAATATCTATTTTGAGACTTATAGATTATTTTTGAGCCCTTGAGTCAAACCTTGTTCTTGGAGACTACTACTCGGGATGACTCATTGATCACACAAATGAGTAAATAGTGTGACCTAATTCATGAAATCAATAGTTTCTATTGGTATATCATTGTATAAGGAATAATAACTATAGATTTCATCATAGGTATAGAATTATTAATTTAATTTATTACCGGATTCACTAATTTTGGATGATGATTCGGTGCATCTGTAGTTATAGTACTAGCATTTCCATTATGGGGAAATGGAATCCTATACAATGAAACATGGTCTCAGGAATAGGATGGAATAACCAATTACTCATCAATTAGAAAACATGACACCTGGTGTAGCTTATGTTATGAGTTTCCATTTCCTTGTAGTGGTTGTAGATTATGAGGATGTATTTCCTGAAGATGTTCTAGGGTTAACTCACTACCGAGAGATATTATTATGCAATGATCAACACCCAAGGAAAAAATTGATATTTACACCCTCATATCAAATGGATCCCATAGAGAATCTTGAATGTGGGTGATAATGGAGGACTTACAGATGAAGGCATTTGAAAGATCCTTTGTTTCACTCCGGGTAGGGTAATTTTTTGTTCTCAAAGAGGAAATATGGGAGAAAGATGTAATGTGAGTAATATCGACTCATGAATCCTGTGTACTTGAAGAATATGTATCCACTATAGAGGACCTGTGGAATAAATTATTATTTGAGGGGGTAACGAATGTTCTATAATGTTTAACTATGGTTATGATATTTCAATTTGAAATTACAAGTTGTGGATACACACAAGTGAATATTATGTTGTTGATAGTTTCATTATTTTTACATAGTGATACACATTGATACTAGAATGTCTATATAGTGTTCATGGGACTCTTGAATCATTTTTTCTTCCCTTATTAGTTAGTTTTTTTGGTATTCTTCATTGATTATATCCTTTTATACTCCATGTCCTTTGAGGATCATGTGTGGCACTTGAGGATGGTTCTATATTTACTCAATGAGAAACATTATTGCGAGAATAACTAGAATATTCTATTCTATATATAAAAGGTCCACAATCAAGGACATGTAATAACATAAGATGGATTGTCAATGGACCTTGACATGGTTGGGGATGTCTTATCATGGGATCCACCAAAGAGTGAGACATAGGTAGGAAGCATCCTTGGGTTATAAGCCTATTACTAGATATTTATACCTAATTTCATCAGGATATAATCACCCATGACTAATTTGACCCAAATAATAAATCCATTTGTTTTGACAGTGATATGTGTGCATAAATTTCAAGATATGAGGAATAGATATAAATGTGATACTGTCATGAAATTCAAATAGGAAGGTGTTGAATATGTATTGTTTTGTGATGCATCAAGGACCAAGATTGGTTGCATTCAGATTTAGAGGTAGATGTAGGGGGCCTACGGTTCGTGTTTTATTATACCTCACAATATGAACTATGTGTCCCACAACATAGAATAAATAGTGATGTTTTTCTCACTAAAAATATAGTGACACTACTTGATGGGTGAGCGGTTTATCATATATTCTTACAAATAGTGTATCCAATATTTCTTCTATCAGATGGATGTTAACATGTTTCATATGTGATTTTTATAGTTCCCTTAAGATTATGTCATAAAAAGTTTATAGATTCATGGGAGGAGAATTTGGTAGCATATTCTCTCAGAAAGAGATCCTATTCACAGTTGTTGAATGGGGAAATAGATCATTTGTAATAATCATAAATATCCTTTTTAAATGGAGATGGATAAGCTTAACCCAAGTCGAAGGTTGTTACTACTCTTCATTTGACGCAAGACTAGGAGTATTTGGTTTGAGGAATTCGGCTTTGAAACCCTATGTAATCATATATCCACTATACTTTATCTTAATGGATTTACTGAAGGTGGAGACTATTTCATTCACTTATTTTGATGAATGATGGAACCACTGACATTTTTTTAGGATCATATGATATTGTTTAATAAATCTAATTTTTTGGTACATCTAGAAGTGGAAAATATGTACCAAGACCTCTGATTTGATGTCTGGTGTCCATGGATGAAGAAGGGAGTCGTAGAGTTTTATTCACAATTCCATACATGTTAGAAATTGAAGGTTGAACACCATGTACATTTGTGATTAAATCAACATCATGAGGTGAAAGATTCATTGTGACATGAGTAATTTGTGATTGGATTACCATGTATGTCAAAGGGAAATCAGTCAACATTGCTTATCATAGAATATGTACCAAAGTCAGCACACATCCTGGAAATTCGAGATAAGAGTTTATTGGAGTGATTTTGATTCCTCTATATGAAAGATGTATTCTGAATCGATGGATTTCAATCGACAAACATTTCTGACTATGGTTATTACCTCACATTAATGTTTTCAAATGTTCTACTGGAAAAATTTTGGACTCATTTACGAATGATCATTGTGTTTCACCACAAAACTAATGTCCAGACTGAGCATACATTTAGGTTCTTTGGAAAATGATGTGAGAATAAATTTTTCGAATTCGACCATTTTTTGGATGGTCACAGACCATTGGTGGTGTTTTGGTATAATAGATGTTACTATTCAACCATCGTTATGGGACCATTCAGGGATTTGTAAGTGGGAACCTTCTAGTAAACACAATATAGGATAGTCTTGATAGAGTCAGCACATATGGACCCATATATTGTTTGAAAAATAACAAAGAAGTATCATATCATATATTTGATGATGATGACTACACAATGTCAGGATAAGTCATTTGTTGATAGATGATACTGGCCTTTGGAGTTCCAAGAGGGAGAACACATGTCCCTACGGTTTTTTACTCGATATGGATTATGGAGATCCAGCTAAGGTAGTATGTAATTTCTAATATTTAGTTTCCCTTTTTAGATATTTAGTATAGTTTGTGATGGTGATTATTTATAATCTCTACCACCATAGTTTTACAAGGTAGAATTTGTCTTCCATGTGTCCCAGCTAAGGTAGTACATACATGACCCGTAAAAAATTATGGTTTCGGTTGATTTGGACGTCATGGAATGAGTCACCTTTTCTAATTACCAAGACATAATCGGTGTTTAGTATGAGGGTATAATTCATGTGTAGGTTTTCCTTTAGTGGGTTTCTAGTGAATGTATGGGAATCTTAAATAAATCACCTTGTAGCAGAACACACTGATATATTCTCAGTACACACATATATTTGTGTATCCACCTGATCTGGATTTTTGGTGAAGTAAATCCCAATGTTGGGTGAATTTATTAACTTTTATTTTCCATGTTGTATTTTTAATATTATAGGTATTATTTTCGAGACCATGCACTGATATGGAATGAAATTTTGAGACCCGATGTGGCCAAAAAAATGTTTGAAATATTTAAAATACCACATGAGCATATCATTCTAGTAAAAAAGGAATACAATAAATATAGTGGGGTGAATCAAAATATGGGGGAATAGTTGAGTTTGAAATGTGTTTTTTACCATTGGAACAACATAAAAATTGTTGGAATGGTACATTTAAAAAAAATAAATCACCAAAGTTAAATTGATAAAAAAAAAATTTAAATTATTATTTTTATTTTTATTTAAAATGTGTCATGAAATCTTCTATAGGAATATGGATATGTAGGGATTCCTAGGTGTTGTATCATTAATCTTATGATTCATATGAACCTGCTAAGGCGTCGTGGTATTTTGAGAATCACCATGACCCACTTTACTCTGTGGACAAGTAGGTGTTCTAATGTCTCCGTCCCATTAAAGCATACATAATCTGTGATCCCTGAGAAGTATCAAACACACCTAACCTTAGAGAATTCGGAAAATAACACTGAAGATGCCACATATGCTTACAATTATGACATGCCCAATGTTGTGTCGTACAATCATGCTTGATGCGGCTCAACGAACCACATATAATACATCATAGTTTTCTCTAGGGATTCAGAGGAAGATTCACCGATCCTATCATCAGATTATGATCCATACTCTCGTCTTGGGAATAAGTGTCCCTCCTCCGCATGAACCCAGCGTTAGAGTTCCCACTATTCCCCATGGGTACCCCCATGATTCCTCATCCCGGTTCTCCCAAAAAATCCCTCTCAACCACTGAGGCTCTATTCACCATCTCTGTGTAATCATCTATACACATCACAGCTGTCTTGGAACGATTGTCCTGCCTCAAACCAGCTTCAAAGATACGAGCTTTCAATGAAGTAATACATGCCACCTCGGGTTCAAACCACACTAAATTCATAAACATAGCTGCATACTCCATCACAAACATATGCTCTTGCTTCAAACTATTTAAATCAGTCGTGCACTTATTTCTAAACGTATGTGGGTAGATTTGTTTATTAAACAATTCCTCAGATCCTTCCCACGTCATACCCTAGTCTATTTAATCTTGAACATCCAACTCCCAATACTGTAGGGAATGATCTTCCAACATATATGTGTCCATCTTCACTTTCCATTCTAACGTTGTTACCAAGAATTCAAAGATCTTTTTCATTCTATTAAACCATGCTTCTGCCCTCTCTGGCTATGAATCACCACTTATGATGTGTGGATTATACTTTTGAAACTGAAATTATTGATCAACATGACTTTTTTCATCCATTTTGATTCAACTTCCGTAGCTTGGAATTATTTCACAATGCTTTGTACTAGCTGCTGGTTCACCTGAGGCTCAGGTGCTACCACATTCTCAGCAGCCTCATCATGTAGGTCTCTACCACGCCTAATCAGTGCAATTTCTTTCAGTAGAAAACAAACATCCATGAGTCTCACTTCTGTAGACATCACAAATTCCCATTTCCATCACATTATAGAACACTATGTCACAAGGCATTCCATATGTTCACATTTTCCATGTTTCAACATTTTAAAAACCAATCCAATTTCAAAATACCATTTTTAGTAACATTACTATTTCACACATTCATATCACAACATAAATCATTATAACCTAATGAAATATGCATCCTAGAGGGAATTCATTTCTACCTTATATGCCATGCACATCTCATTGGATACATCCACGATAATGAGATTTCCAATGCCCATAAGTGTCTCCAAAACACTTATGTACCCAACTCCCTGGTAATTTGATGTTTACCATAAACGGGATAGCTACGTCCTTTTATGCTATACAATTCATTTTCCAACTTTCATATGCCTTGATACCACCCAAACTGAAGGAATATACCACAAAGAATGTCAAATACAAAACCAAGGCACCGAAGAGACCGAACAAATGCTCTCACATGAATGCTGAGGACTGAACAAACTGACACCACTTGTAACACCCTACCCCTACCTCATTGGCTAGAGGAAGCGGTGAGGGTTACATGGCCTTAAGCGACATTCCCAAGTCATCAAAGGCTGGAAATAAATATCAAGGGATCCGAGAAAATTTTGGGGAACAATTTTCCCTTAAGACAAAACCAATCAAACATTTCAATAACAACCACTATATGATGAATGTCAATAAAACTGCCAAACATGAATTCCCAATAGACAACCAAGTTGTACCACAATGAAACTCAATACCAATATAACCAGACATGTCTATTCCACATCAGTGAACAAGCAGAAACCAAACAATGAACACTACAAGCCATGACACCTCCATAGCTTCACACCAAGATCGATGCTCTATGCTCTTTGAAGACATCAAAATGCACTAATAAAGGAGGGAGATGCCTTAACATTTTCCATGTCAGGATACACAACATCTGGAAAGACACCAACATGCCAATGCAGGGGGTGAGTACTAAAACTCAGTAGGTTTTTCCCAAATGACTTCCCTACACACAACACTAGGATACAATAGTTAGCACATTTATATAAAACAATTTATATTAAATAATAACAAGTACAACCATTTCTATAATACAAACATGCCCTTACCAAGCCATCACACCGAAACGATGCAACCAAGGGAAACCAAAAAAAACACGCCAAAATCCATTTCATCATTTACACACTAGCACAAAAATTTCCAACTTGCAATGCAAAGCACAAAAAACAACCAAAAAAACCAAATAGTGGAGCTTCCAACCAACCCGTTCACCCATTCGTACCTAGTAGTATTTCCCGACCACCACCTAATGGTGGGTCTTCCGTCTAACATGTTCAACCATTCATAACCAGTGGCTCTTCCCGTCCACTTATTCTTCGATGGTGGCCATCCTATCCACTATCCATCCCGTTTTTATAGTGTTACTTCATGCCATTTCCACAAAACAATCCCATCAATCAAAACCAAGCATTTAACACAATAATGTCACGACAACATTCAATCAACCTATTCTATTTCATATCAATCCACTTAAATAAATCACCAATTTATTGAAAATAATTTTCCATAACAAACCACATTTCAATAAAACAACCTCATTTTTGAATACCACTTTTTCAGTAATCATTTTCACCAATCAACCATATCATCCCATTTTAAAATCTCCATTTTAAAATCCACCACAAAAGCATTTCACCGTGAAACCCCATGTTTCTCAAAAACCCCCAAAACATCACCATAGGGATTTCCAACATATTTTCCACAAAAAATCACAATTAATTATTCATCAAAACAAATAAATTGTAAACAAATAACCACTAGTTCTATGACAGTGGAGTCGAGAGATAACCCACCTACCTTTAGGGTTACAGCGAAATCAACCCACGAGCAACTGCACCTCAAATTCGGCGAACGCACCACCGAAACCTCTCTAGACCCCCTTCCGTAACATTAAAATGACCTGAAATCATCATTCAAGGAAACCAAAACCATCGATCTACACACTACATGTGTAGATATAGAAAACCGAGAAAGATGGAGATGTAGATCTAGAGGAAACAATAAGAAAACCAAGAGACGATACATACCCGGGAGAAACAACCTTCAAATCACCATGAAACCACTTAGGTTTGTTTCAAAAAACTTTCGGTTTATCACCCTCAACCCCTGAGAACATGAAATCATGAGTGAGGATTGAGTGGGAGAAAGTATGGAGAGGAATGAGGGATGCCCGAGTGAACCAGGTGTTTAATTCCATATTGTTATGTCGCCGAACGGTTAGTCCGCACGGTTTAGCAAATCGTGCACTAACCGCGAACATGCTACTCTCTCCAGAGCAATGGTGCACACGGTTGCCTTGCAAGGTTTGGAAAACCATGCATAGGGCATGCGAAGCGTACTGTCTCCACCTCCACGGTTTCTTGTAGAATCCACACGGTTTCCACTAACCTTGCTCAAACCGTGCTCCCGATGAAAATCCTCAAAACTCATTCAAAACCATTCCAAACTCTCCCAAAATCTTCCCAAATTATCCCATGCACTTTAAACACATAAAAAATGCATAAAAAGGCCACATACCTCAAACAGGGGGCACTGAAAATTTCAATGGTTAAAATTTAACCACCGAATTTGTTTATAAACTAAACGACATTCTTTGGTATACTGTAACAACCATATATGGTTATATCATTACCAGCATCACATATTGAAATCCATTCATTTATGTGGAATATTATGATTAAACATTTATCATATTATCACCTCATAACCCATCCAAACAAAGCATGTTTAAAAAATAATTCATCAATTCACTATAATATAACCCACGAAATGAAATATACTATTACTATTTTTTGCATTCCTAAAAACATTTTTTATTATTATTTTGTTTGGTTTAGTTTGGGGTTGTTTCATGTTAAAATTTTGAGGATTTTCAAATTTCAGGTCTATTGCATATTTGATGTATAGTTTTCCCAAACCATACATACCCTCAGATGAAACCATGAAACTTAATGAAGTATTAATTTACATGGTTGGAACACATCCAGTAAATCTATAAGTCTTCTCTGATGAACATAATGTTAAGATTTTGATTTATATGAATTTTGAAAAAACAATATTGGACACCCATTTTAGTCCTTTGTTGGAATAATAAGATCAAATATCAGTTACATCCATCCATGGAGCTCCCAATATTATTTTGGCACCTTGTTTCCCTCATGGAAGTTGTTTGAAGCTTGAAAAACACCCTACAATAGTCTCTTCATTAGATTCCTCAGCCAGATATCATTCTCCCATGATCTCTATTATACACCTTTTGGTTTCCTCGATCACCATGATTATTTTTAGATATAATACCCACTATTTTTAACTAAAAATATTTATGATTTGTGTATATTGTTACCTTCATTCTCTACGGTAGGTTTTCATTTCTAGATTTGTTATTTGATATCTGTTGATCTCGAGGTATGTTTTTCAATTTCAATGCCTGATTTTTATTAACCATAAATGGATTAATTTAATTTTAATTGTTTTTAATTGAATTAATTTTTTTTTATTTTTTTATAACCAATAGTATTTTTTTAAAACCACATTATATTAAATTATGGTTTTTATGAAAAATGAGATATTGCCTAAAATTGGAAGACCCCAAATTACATTGAATTTTGGTGTGATTATGGAAATTGGTGGAATGTAAATTGCTTAATTGAAATTATATATATTTTCAATTAAAATTTTAATGTTAATTTCGGTTAAAGTATTTGACGGGACATCATAAAAAACAATTTTTAATGATTGGGGGGTTTGTTATTAAGTTGAAGTAATTTATTGGAAATTAAAATTTTATAATTAAAATGTGTAATATTATTATAAATATGAATGGTGAATTGATTTCAAATACATATTTCTCAAACATATTCAAAATTGTTTAAATGGAAACATTATTTTTTTATCATCATGAAAAGCGATGTTTTTTATTAAAAACTAATTTTTGTTTTTGAATGTAAAATAAACATATTTTAAAAATAGAATGGGATGAATTGACTTTTATATATTCATATAATAATTTTCCAACAATTTTTTTTTGCTGAAGCCTATGAAGTCCTTATATATTTATTCATCTATTTGGATGGAAAATTATAATTTACAATTTACTATAACATCATATCAATACATCCATTCATTATGAGATAATCAGTAGTTCTCCATGGACATGGTTTAAAGTAGTGTATGTAGATATATTCCATATCACATTGAGTGTGGGGTATATATATCCAGGAACTAATGATCCATCTTGGGAATATGACCATGTTTCTAAATTT
The DNA here is from genome assembly GCA_963277665.1 of Viscum album. NCBI lineage: Eukaryota > Viridiplantae > Streptophyta > Magnoliopsida > Santalales > Viscaceae > Viscum > Viscum album. The sequence continues at coordinate 296,809,816 of OY728121.1, forward strand.
GTTTATATTTTAAATGAATATTTCCATTATTTTAAAAAAAAAATATTCATGAATTGTGATTTATATAAAAAAGTTTATATAAAAGTGTTTATTTATTCTATTTGTGAAAAGTGAAATTATTTTAGACATTTTCCATCAATGTAAAATAAATCATTTTCCTAGGATTTTTTCATCTTCATAAAAGTATCGAATGATTTTTTTAATTATTCTTATAAAATTCCATTCCTATTTATTTAAAACGTAATACTATCATTGGTAAATTTAAGATTAGTATCTGTTTTGAAATACATTTTTAGACCCTACTAAGATTTTATCTTACTCCCTACTTATGAAATCATGTGTATGTAGGTAACCTAATTATAGGATAGAGTGGTGTTAAATCATCACTTGGAGGTGCTTCATGATGTTGATCGAGTGATGGGGACACTTGAATATGTGACCCTACTATGATTTGTAATGGAGTTAGTCTATGTTGGGACATCTCACTTATTTGGATAATAGGGTATCGAGATAGGTCATGAAAAAGTGGTATTAGAGGGAGGAAGTTTTTTTGACATAAAGCCATTTTTCATTTGTGAGACCGTGCGTGGGATTAAAAGGTATTTGTGTTTTACTTCCTGAATAGATCTCACTACAATGAGCCTTTTTTATAGATGTTTTAGTGGAGACGACATGTGTTATGGCCTTTTCTCGTTTATTATTTGGTTATAGGGAAATCAGAATATTTTTTGTTCTATATAGTGGTATTAATTTTCAATTATTTCCTCGTTTGTGTTTAAATATGTTTTCTTCCTTATTTTCTGCTAATGTTTTGAAGCATCATGCCTTGGGAATACATTTTAATCAGATCCAAGATCCTGATTCTTATGAAACATAGTAATAAAATAATCTCATGGACATAAATATAGTTATGGTTGTTTAGCACATTATCCATGTTTTGGGATTGGAACCACCACCAGTTCCCAAACAGGAACAAGTTGTGGAACCACATAGTGATGTTCACAATAATTTTTCTAAGAGTTCCTTTTCTAGAATCTATCACAGTTCAAAGGATCATGTGATCCTCATGATTTTTTTGAATGGATAAGCACAACAGATGATTAGATTGGGTTCTTAAATACACATTAATAAATCGATGTGAAGTGTGATAACATTATACTAAAATTACCCTGAATGAAATTGTGGTAAAATATGGTAACAATGAAGAAGAATGAGGGCTCACATTGGAATGACTTCATAGTTGTTTTTCACTGACATGTTCTATCCATAATAGATGTTGTTGTCCATAGATAATGATTTTTTCATACATGGGTAAGTTAGAATGATGACAATAAATTACGCAAACTATTTTTGATCTTTTTCATTATCACGCATGAGATTGTATAAAATTATTAGATTTAGGATCGAAGGTCTAAGTTGGGACATGAATTGAATACTCATTATAATTTTTTCTAATAGAATATTCATTCATATGATGATGTGATTAATATAGTGCTATTGGTTGAAATGGATCTGAATGGAATGTCACTCATATTAGGAGATTTTTTCTCTCCTATTGTCAGTGTGAAATCCATTAATGGAAAAAAGAAACATGACGACTTTCACATATGTTTTAGACACATGGGTTATTCCTGACCTCCTATAGTACATCGAAGAGGTCCATTGGTAGGATAAAAATGTGTAATTATGTGGAATTTATTAGGGGTTTTCACTATGAAACCCAATATCTACATCTTATGTGGACACTTATGAAAAAATTAAATGATTCTTTCAACTTATTGCACTTTGTGTTTTGGAATGAAATCATCAACACCACCTAAAAATATTGTTCTAATCTGATGGTTCATGTCTAAAATTATTCCATCCATAGGTATGAGGGGTGTAGATTCATCCCTTAGTAGAATATTCTAATGAGGATGTTGATATTGGTCGAGTGACTATGAGAGTTACCATTAGTATAGATTAATCTTTAGTGATTTATATCTTTTATACTAGTTTAAATAGTTTTTTTATTCCCACCTGTATTGATAATATGTTATGTCATCCTCTAGAGGATCTATATAGTTCAATTAATATTACTACACCTTGTCCTACAAAAAAAGTGCATATAATTCACAGTTAATCTTGTGTCTTATCTTTATTATAAGTTGATAATTTTTTGGGGGTTTTTTGGTACTCCACATGAAGACACATGATGTCATATTCATGATGGATTGTATTATCACCAATAAATCAAAAATTTATTCTTTACATCGATGCGTGTTCTTTGTTACAACCAGTGGTGTGTGTATAGTTTTTCAAGGAAAATAGGTCACAATTTCAATGACTGTTAAAACATCCTATAATAATTTTGGGAAAGTAATATCAATATTTTAGTTTAATATGTAGTGAAAATCATTTATTGATGACCACCCCCCCCCCCCCATTTTATTTCCAGTTTCTCAACATGTTTCTTTATGTCTTCTATATTTTTCCCCTAAACATAGAGGTTGTGTTTTCTATTGACATAATTCTTGGTAAGAAATAAATTTTAATTCTATCTTTCAAAATGGAAATAGATGAATTGAAAAATATGAAGTCCCAATTGGATGAACTTCTTGAGAAATGCATTATACGGAAGAGTGGGTAAATTTAGGATGATCTAGTTTTCTTTTCTATAAATTATGACGATAGACTTTTCCATATATTTGATTACAAAATGATTAATCTAGTTATGATGAATAATATATATTTATTTCAATGTATTGTAGGTATTTTGAAAAATTTATGGGGGAAAAGTGACTATCAATGATCTGACATCAATATGATTATTATCAGTTCTGGATAAAAGATAATGACTTATAGAAAATTCTATGCAATGTAGGTTTGGTAATTATGAGTAAAATGGTATTTCCTTTGGTAAAACTAATTAGATTTTAGTTTTAATGGATTTTACAATTATTATATTCCTTGATTATATTGATACACTAATTTAATTCATTGTTGATGCCATGATTTCTTACTATTTGTTTGAGAACTATCATGTGTGTCATCTGAGAACATTTTTTAGTTTATTGAGAAATCACCAACATTACCTGAAACAATTCAAATGTGATTTCTATATACACGATATGATGTTCATGAGGCATGTGGTTTTAGAAAAAAAGAATCAGTTGAGTGTAAGAATGTTAATATAGTAATGACATCGGAATAACGAGGAATTGTATTTGATATTTGGAGAAACACTGACACAACATGGTATTATCATCAGTTTGTGAATAAAATCATGATGTTGGGATCTCTAATTACTACGTATAATTATATTGGAGTATTGTTTTATAGGGATGAAAATTTAATAATTTTTCTTTTTGAGATGAAATATTTTTCGTCTTACACACCGGTGTTGACTATTCCAAAGGTTGGGAAATGGTATATGGTCTTTTGTGAAGAATTGTGTTCAAAATAGGAATTTGTTCTTATTCATGGTCATAATGTCATTGAATGTGATTTTTCATATGCTTATTATACATGTCAATAATTTTCAGACCCATTACCATGATTATTAATTTCTGATGCACACACTTATGTGTTGTTTGAATTAACATTATAAATAAAGGATTACCATGTTTTCAGACCATAATAGTGTGAGATATATCTTATCTCAGAAATATAAGAATCATACCTAGTGTCAATGGGTAGAATACCTACAATATTTTTAATTTTTCATCACCAACACCCCAGGTAAAATGAATTTCATCATGAATGATTTGATAGACAAACCGCTTTCCCATGCAGTGAAAGAATGTTTAGAAGAGTGGAATTTGATGGCTATATATTAAAAGTTTCATATTGGAGTCCAAGAATAATGGAATAAGGATTCTTTATCTAGCATCTAGTCGATATCCTTTATAATACCTCAATATTTAATAGTATTTTATCTTCAATATCTTTTGTTGCACGCAACACCAATATGGCTTACGCAACACGCAATATCGATTCCCTATGAAACAACAAATTTCTGATAAATTTATTTAAATGATATATCCATAATGTATCCATTAAATATACAAATAGAAATACTAATAAATAAATATTAAATATTTTTATTAATTTTTTCAAATAAATATATTATAAATTTAATTTAATTTATAATAATCGGTGAAATAGATATATGTTTGGAAAATACTATTTTCATAAAGGCTTTAATTTTTATGTCATTTTGTAAAAAGTAATATTAATTTCAAACACTCATATAATTTTATATTGGTCTTGTAGTCATAATTTAAAATTTAAAATTTCAAAATTATCTTAGGGTGAATTTATTGATTTTTTTGCTAAAAATATATATTTTGGATAAATACTGAAAAACACTAAAATTATTTAAAAAAAAATCATTTAAATAATTATTTTATATCATGTTTATCTTAATGTCAAAATAGATAAATAATTCATATATTAAACCAATTTATGTAATTTGAATAAGTTTTATAAATAAATTAGACATAAAAATTATTGATCATTTTAAACGTCTTTTTACACAACTTCTATGCACATTTACAGATTATCATTAAACTATGTTTTAACACTTATGTGAATTGAATTTCAAAATTCTCACATATGTGGTTGTAATCATGATGAAATATGTTGTATAATATGATCACAATAATTTTTGGTGATTAGTAACTTTTAATTTATATTCCCCAATGTTAAAGGTAAATTGGGTAATTGAAGGTAATAAAAATATTATAGAAAAATAAAATTACATTAACAGTTTTCTTAATTTCATTGGAAAAGTATTCTTTTACCAAAATAATTCATTGGTCGAAAATATGATCCTTTTTTGAGAAACTTGTGATTGGTTTGGAAATTTATTATATTTTATTTAAAGAAGATTTAAAAATGTCATATTCAAATTTAAATAACTTTTTTTAATGAGGTTATATAAGTGATATAATACACTATAAATTGTTTATATAGGGATAGTAAATTTATCTACTTCATGATAATTTTGTTTTATTTTATACATGATATAAATTTATTATATGGTGACAAAATGATAAAGTAATAATTGATTAATTAAATGAGATATCATATAAATGACATTAAAAAAGAAAATAAATAAAATTTACATTATTAATTACATATAATAATTTTAAAGATACCAAAGGAATTTTATTTAAATATTAGAATTATTTTATTGACATTACCTTTCTGTTTTTATATTTTTTAAAAATGTAGTGTTGAATTGATTTAAAATAGATATATATTATATTTTATAGTAAATACTATTTTATTGAATTATATAAAAGTCATAAAAATAAGTTTATTTTCCAACTGACAGGGAAAATTCCAATAATTTCATAAATCATTATATTGGGTTTCTTTTTTGATTAATTGGTATTTATATTATCCATATAGTGTAAAAATTCAAGAAGACACAATAAGAGCTAAACTGTTTAAATAATGGATAAATGCAAAAGATAATGTTAATTCTATGACATAAACATGTTTAAAATTCAATTTTTCAGTGGACTTCCTCCCATAATTGTCATATCCTTGAACTAAATAAAATTATATCTAGTTTAAATCGACAATAAATTAATGATAAATTAATAAATTAATATCATCCAAAAGTACCTCTCACCTCTCTTAATAAAGGTTACTTCATCTTGTCTTTTATTCACAACATTGATGCCCTTTTTAGAGGCCAAACCCAACTAATTTCATATCCCAATTTCCAAAAATACATCATTGAGACCATAAATTGGTATAAAATACATCCAATTGAGTCTATTTGGGAAAATCAAATATAGATATAGGAAAAATGGTAATAATTCTGAAGCCTATTTAAATGTTCTTTCGTTTTTATACTTCCACTTAATATGTTTCTTCCATACTAAAGTAATAACTCCAACATCTAATATATTATGATATATTGCTATTATTAGGGAACTAATTTATATTTCCATTAACACATCCTTTGAAAAATAGTATCACCATTCTTGTGTACATCCAACTTATCATATCCACGCCTCGGTGTAAACAATTTTTCATGTACAAGTTATTTATATGGGTATAATGATTAATATAAAGGATTTAAATAATAAATATCACATTATATTTTTTATGTACAAAGAATCTTCCATCCATTTCCATTTCATTAAACCATTACATAAATGATATAATTTCTCGTGTAAATGTACAGAATATTGTTTCCTCAATGTGATGATATTCATCTTCAACATTAACCATTCAAAAATTATTATAAAAATATATATTATTAATAAGGAAGAAATATGTTACATAATAATGATACATTAATATATATATATATATATACATATATTTCATTCACATATTTCCCTTCAATACGACAAGAAAATGGAAACAATTTTCATACATACTTACAGGTTACCCACTCAACGAACTGTGTATTCAATTTCTTATATCTATCAATTTAAAATATTTATATTCTGAATATTATATATATATATATATTATTTTATATCTTATTAAAGTATGTAAATCATGATTTATGTAATATGATAATGAATGAAAAGTAAAATCACATACGAAGAAGAAAGCGATTATTACAAAAAATGTTGAATTAACATGGAAATTATTAATAAATTGTTAATATAATGCTGTAAAAGAAAAATATATGATATCATAAATATAATTATTAATCATTTATAAGTAAATAATTTTTGTAAAACCATTATTCATGAGTTTCATACACATCTGGAGAGTATAAGACTTAATGTTATAGAATTCCCTCTCACATTTCATTTTTGTGAGAAATAAGCCTTATTCACCACATATTTTTGTGGGTAGTGTGTGCGCTACCATTGTATGTTTGATTTCATGAAATAATTTATATTTATCATATTGATATATTCATTTGAATATTTTGGGATTATTATTAAAATGTTAAATGTTGTATGGTACGTCTTGAATTTTTTAAATAATTAATCCTCTATCTATTTCAATATAATTGATATTATCATAAATATTTATGTATATGTATATAAAAGATCATAAATAACATTTTAGGTATATTTTTAGGTTTATTAAAATGTTCTCAAAATGATATCTTCTTTTGGCATTTGTATAAGGGTTAATTTCACAATGTATTTATTATCTGAGAGTGTTTATATGTAAGTATATACAATTACATTGTTATCTTCCATTTCCATGTTTCATAAAATGTATTTTAATATATTATAGAAAATTATATAGTTTCATTTTTCACATGATTTAACATTAATAAATTATTTGAAAGGAATCATTCCATCAATTTCCAAATGAGTTACTTTATGTCATTTTCAAAAACTTAAAGAGAATGTTTATTTTATTTTTATGGAGTGATCATCAATTTTACGCAATCATAACACCTTGACATTTTGATGTATCTATTACAATCATAAAATCTATGTTTCAAAATAAATATTTTTAATTATAATTTTTCATGTTTTAAATGATTTCAATGCAAAGAAGGGATATTTCTATCATTGTTATTAAGTAATTTCATTATTTTATTATAATCTATGTCATCATATTTTGTTGTATTTTAGGATACATTGTGGTTGATATATTCTGATAATATCACCCAATTTGTTGTAAAGGGTTTATGAATATTTTGACTATGAAAGTTCTATTTTTATATCATTCGTGGTTTATGATTAAAGTATAAAAATTTATTATATTAGTTTTAATACCAATGATTATGTTTTATTTTACCCCTTTCATATGAAAAAAATATTTGAAATAGTAAGTGACAAGTAGGGGACAAAATATCCCCCCGATGCATCGGTTGGTCACATGAGACAAACTAGTGGCCTGGAAGAAGGATTTTACGGTATGGTAATGTTTGTTATTAGCACATGGACTTAATAGTATGATTATAATGTTTGGAATTATGCATTACCTAATTATGAGATTAGATATTGGGATGAAATGTGATTATTCTGTTAGTATAACATCCATCAAAATGTTTATATGTTATTATTTTATTTATTCTTTCGATGTTATTCATATAGTAATTTTTTAAAGGAATCTATTTAATTTTTATACATTTGTTAAAGTTTATACTAATTTATGAAATAGTTAAATGTATTTTTTAACCTTACAGAGAATCTAACATCACCCCATTCGTATGTTTTATTTCCCCAGGATTCCATGAAGTGTATTATGTTTTATATACATGGTTAATCGTGTATAAGAATGGATTTCTAAAAGGATTATTAATTACGTTTTTTATTTTTTGATTTGTAATGAAAATGTCATGTGTGTGATATATTTTCTACAGTTTCAAAAATGATCGGTCCTTCAGGACTTGATTTCATGTAGTCCATCAAATGTTTTAAAATAATGCATTGCATTAGGAAATCTGGAGTTGGTGCATTACATTTTTTATCAATTGATGTTTAGAAAAAAAAATACGGAAACTAGACTTACACAACCACGATTGGGTATCATTACCCTATTATATAAATAGAGGAAACATATAGAGGAATAAATTAAAATGTAGGTATTGTAGTTATTATGTGGGTATTATAAGAAAATACTTACCATTCTAGATAATACAATGGACGGTGATCTGGAAGATATATACCAAGGAGTAATAACTCAAAAAAGGAGGTCCATGATTGACTCGGAGTAACCTAGTACACAAAAACATGCCTCACTGCACACCTGGATTGACACTCCTTAGGGATATTCAAAAGATAATTCAAAATTTCAATACAAAATGTTAATATGTATTTATGAGAAAATATTTCCCCAATTAATCCATTTGAATGATTAAGAGACTAGATATATGTAAGTCTTTAATTTATGTTATGAATTTTTGTAGTTTTTGGATTATACATTATGATATGACGTAACATAGTGTATGTTGTCACATAAAAATTATCCCATTAAAAGGAATGTTAACCTCAATATTTCAACTAATCCAAATAGTAAGATGGATCATATTATTCATGTTCTTTAGCCAATATTTCGATAGGAAATAATTTCCCAAGAATTTTTATCATATATGGACATAATATCATGTTATAGTGGGATTGGTAATGAATGCACTATGTATTTTTCCTTCGGAGGTATGTATGGGAATAAAAATGTATATGTACAATAATTTTTTAAATATACGAATTTAACGAAGTATTTTTTTCACATGTGATAATTGTGCTAGGAAACACCTCAGCGCCTGCTTGAGAGGAAAACGAGTTTGCTTCATGTGTTGATAAAAAGGAGCACATGCTCATGATTTCATGGGTAGAAAATTTTTCTAATGATCAATGAGTAGACTGTATGTATTTAGGAAACCACACACGATAATTCCCCAATAATCTTAGGAATAAACCCCAAATCTAAATAATGTATCAAAATAAATATTAATCTTCCACCATGGAAAAAGAGGAATTATCAATGTTCTTATGTTTGGATTGAATAATTAAGTCATTGGAGTATTGTATCAACAATATAAATGTTATATGAATTTTATAAAACAATAAGAATTGTATCACATTACTCTTTCATTTTGGATTTGAGATTGTATGGTTCAATGTAAAGTGACATAGTTTCAAGTTAGCCATTTTGTAAAATGTAAAGAACCCGCTGGGCCTAAAGCCCAATGAACTCAGCCATGCCCGAGCCCAGCCCAATGGCAGATAGCAAACCCACACACAACGAGCAGATAAGTGGCCCCCACCTCAGACTATCCCAGATAACAAGTGGTAAGAAATGTCCAATACTTGAAGACGATTTAATTTGCATCCCCCATAACTCGGACCGGAGACCACAGGTTTATGACCAAACTAAGTGGGTTACCAGTACCCACTGGGCCGTAGCCCAGTTGGCAGTGGTAACGCTCCCGATTGGGTGTTAGGCCAGTGGTCTCGGGTTGGAGTTCCCCTAGAGGTGAATTAAATCTTCATAAGGCATGGGATAGTTTCTTCCACTTGTTATCTGGGGAAGTATAAGGTGAGGGCCTCTTATCCACTCGTTGGGCGGGGGCATGCTATTTATAAGTGTGCTGGGCTGGGGTGTGGCCGAGTTCGTGGGGCTTTAGGCCCACCACATTCGTAACATAAAATATATGGATAATGGAAAGATAATCCTTAATATGTTTCTAATACAAGGTTTGTGATGTCGAAATAATTACATGATTGATTTGGATAATTTACATGGTATATTATCAAATACATTGGAACTCGGTAAATATTTTTTCCCATCATTTTTTGATTTTACAATTGTTTTTTGATTTATAGAGTATATCCAATATTATATTTTTTACCTAAGGAATAATGAAGCACAAACATATTCAATATTTTTTAAAGGTAATTTATAGTATTACCATGATTTTTTAGTAGACATGATGATTGTATTCAAATTTTTGGTATGTGAGGAAATAGATATGTATTATTTTAGGCTAATTTTAAATTAAATTAACTTATAAATTTTTGGAATGTGAGTTTTGATAGATGTGTCTTGGTTAAGGCAAAAGGTTGGAGTGGATTGAGTTAGAACTTGGATATTTTTTTTTAACATTTCTTATGAATTTTTGGATGTTTTAAAAATATTGTTTAATGTAAAGCACAACTCGTATGTCATGTGACAACCCATCATGTCGGACAAGGATGTGGGAATCGAACCAACAACTGATGTGAAACAACGATTCATCTCCTACCTCTTGCCTACACGATATCCTATTTTGAAAAATGTATTGTATTTCTACATAAATGATTTGAAATATTATGTATAAATTCATTTTTAGAACCCTATATAGTTAATATAAGTAGAATATTATTAAATGTTATTATTTAGAGACATATATATGAGTCTATGGATAAAATTATTTAAAGGATAAAACACCACTTATCAAGTAATAATTATTCATTTTGATCTTATTAAATGACATAAAATAAATATTAAATTATAGAGAAATGATCTTAAAACCAAAAATAATTTCCCAGTAATTTCTTTTCCAATGATTCAAATGGTCCCTTGGATCTTAAGAGACTTATATGTTTTTGATTTTTAATATTATTCTAATCATGTTTCCAGTGTCCCTAAATCATAAAATGATGATTTCATTTTTGTTTCATTTATAGTTTCTTTATATGGAACCCTCGTATGTATTTTCTCAGGAAACATTTTACATCCCTAACTTTGTTATAAATTTAGACTTTTATTAACCCTATTTGCAATTTGTTTTGTCAATAAAAGTATTTTCTAGTATCGACTTCTTATTCTCGATGAACAATTTCAAATATTGAGGATTCAATTTATTGATGCAGGGGATAATGTGACAACCCAATATTTCACGATACATTATCTTCTATAATTGTTTTCAGGAATACCAACTTGACTAGCATAAAATGCTTGATTGTGTCTCTTTAATAAATCAATTTTTTGTTAAAATTATTTAAATGATATATTCAAAACATTTCAATTAAATATATTAATATAAATAGTAATACATAATTTTTAAATGTTATTAATAATTATTTTAGATAAATAAAAAATATTTATAATGACATATATATGTTTCGGTAAATTGTTATAATTTTTTTTAAAATAGTATTTTCATAAAGAAAATAATTTTTTATTTACATTTTTAAAATATAATAATAATATTTTTAGGTATTCAACGAAATTAAAATAATAAAATAGAATTTATTTTTGAATTTGAGTTTCAAAATTAGTTTTGGGTGATTTGTTTTGTATTTTTTATGAAAAAAATCAATTATTATTGAATAGTTAAAAATAGTGATTTATTGTTCATAATTATTCTTTTTAAATTAAGTAATTATATTAAATTATAATAATTTAAAAGTCACATTAGATAAATAATTCATATATAAAATAAAATTTGGATGTTAGAATCATTTTTATAGAAACATTTGATATAAAAATTTAATAGTCATTATTAATTTATTTTTATATGCCTTATAGCCACATATAAATATTAGCTTTCAATTTTGATTTACATATTATGTGAATTGAATTTAGAAAATAATACATACATGGTTGTAATTAGTATGAAAAAGATTCTCTAATAAGATTAAATAATTTTTGGGGAAAAGAAAATTTTGAATTGTTTTACAACCTTTAAAGGTAAAAAGGGAAATTAAAGGTAAAAATAATATTATATTAAAATAAAAATACACTAAAACCTTTGATAATTTAATTGTATGAGTATTTTCGAAAAAAACCCTTATTTTGAAAATTGGATCATTTTTAAACTACTTGCTGATTTATTAAGAAATTTATTTGATTTTATTTAAAGAAGATTAAAATTGTCATATTCCATCTTTACTAATGAATTTTTTAATATGAGTTTATATAATTGATATGGTCCATTATAAATTGTCTTTATAATGTTATGGAATGTATCTATATCATCATAATTAATTTATAATTTTGAGATGTTAAATAAATAAATTAAATGGGGACACATTGATGGTGTAGTACTTGTTTAATTATTTGAGATAAAAAATAATGGATATTAAATATAAAAAAATAATTATAATTTTACTTAATTAATGACATAAAATAATTGTTTATAAAAATTTGGCATTTTATAAACATATTTTAATTATTTTCTTGAGGTTATAATGTTGTATTGATATTTTTAAAAATGAAAATGTTGAATATTATTAAAATTGACATAAATGATATTTTAGAATAAATACTAATTTATTAAATTATATAAAAGTAATTCAAATGTCATATTAATCAAACTAACTTGTATAATGTTATATATTTCATAACTTATCCAATTGTGGTTCGTTTGGAACTTTATATTAACTATATTAACCCTATAGTGTATAAATATAAGAAGACACAATAACAGTTAAACTGTTTAACAAAGGTTTTAATCTAATAGAAAATGGTAATTTTAGGATGTAAAATTAACTAAAATTAATATTTTAGGAGGATATATACCAATAATCGTCATATAAATGAACTAAATCACATAGCGATATTCAAAACTGAGAAACAGTTTTAAATAAATTAACATTGTATGATCATCAAAAATTTCCCCTCACCTCTCTTTTTAAAGGGATGTTCTCATTCCCTTTAATTCACAACCCAAATCTATTTGGCTCATCCAAAACCTGCATATTTACTCTCGTAAATTCTGTAAATACATCATAGAGTCTATAATTTGGTATGAAATCCATTTTAAAGATTCCTTTCTAAAAAAAACCATGATATGCACGAAAAAAGAGGTAATTTTTATCACATCTTTCAATGTTCTTTTATTATTATACTTCCTCATTGAATTTTTTTATATACTAAATTATTAAATGAAACATATAATATATATTAATTTGTTTATATTATTATGATACAATCATATTCCTCATTTTATCCATCATATGAAAAATAACATGAACATGTGTGTGTGTGACTTACAATATCCACGTCATTGTGTATACTGTTTTTCATGTAAAACTTATTTCTATGGGTATAATTATTAATATAAATTTAGTAAATAAAAAATATAACATGATTTTTTTGGTATAATTAATAATTCATCCAATTCAAAACCAAATAATAATTAATGAAATGATATTGTCACTCGTCCGTATGTAAAGCTTACCATCTCCACGACACGATTAGATTTATCCTCCACATTCATCAATAAACAATTATTATAAAAACAAAAATTATAAATAGTTATGAAATTTATTACATAATAATTATAATTTACTAAGATATATATATGCACATATATGTCATTCACTTTCATTTTATACGATATGAAAACAGAATCATCGTTCATGAGTTTGTACGACCTAATATCCCCATGAATGGTGTATTCCATTTCATTAATCTATCTATTTTATATTTTTATAATGTTAATATATAAGATATATAAATAATATTATACATTATATAAATAATATTTATTATTGTATACGTTAATAATATGTTTTAAAGCATTGTATAAGATTTAAGGACATATACAGGTAATATTAGACTTAAGGTAAGGGAATTCCATCTCACATTTTATTTTAATAAGATATAAGCCATGTTCAGCACCTATTTAGTGTGTATGGAATATTTACTCCCCCGATTATATTTGATATCATGAATAAAATTATCATCCTTGTATTTAAATAAACATGTTATGATATTGGCCTTATTTGGTAAATGTTCAAAGTGATATGGAAAGAGTTGAATGATTAAATAATTAATCATTTCTCCATTTCTATATTCCTGATATTATCATATATATATATTTATATGTATATCAATTATCATAAAGAAATTTTTATTTCGAATTTTAATTTTTTTCAAACTCTTTCAAAATTGAATTGTTTATTGTTTTTGTGTACGAGTTAATTTCACACTATCTTAATTATCCATGGTTGTTTATACGTATCTGATGGGGTATCTTTATCATCCAAATACATTTTTCTTGAAATTTATTTCTAAATATTATTGATAATTGTTTAAATTAATTTATTCATGTGTTTTAATTTTAAAAAAAATTATTGAAAGCAATCATCCCATAATTTTCAAAATGAGGTACTTTATTAACATTATGACAAATTATGGGAATAATTGTTTTTAACTTATACATTGCAAGTGGTTAATTACTTCTGTTATAAATCATTAATATTTTTATGCTTCCCTTCAATGCATAAAATGTAATTTTCAAAAGAATTTTTTTATAAAATTCATTGCTTTTAAATTATTTCAATGCAAAAATGATGAATTTATCTCAAAGAGATGTAATGATTTAATTGGATTATTTGTATCTATAATAAATTCCATTGAAGGAATTTTTTCCCAATTGGGGGGTCATTTATTATAATAAAATAAAAAATATTTTATTTACAGGTTTATTTTATGTTTGACTTAGGATGTTCTATTTTCATATCATTCATGGTTTACGGTTTTAGTATTTAAATTTCATATGATTGTATTAGAAGGAATGTTTATCTTATGTTTTACCCCTTTGTATGAAAAATACATTAGACATAGTATGTGATCGGTGTGGCCCGATATATCCCCTCAATGCATCGGTAGACTTCAAGAGACACAATAGCGTATTGGAACATGGTATTGATGATATGGTAATGTATGGTCTCGCCTCGAGGCTGTGACAGTATAGTTATGATGTCATACATCATGTATTCTCCCATTTTTAGAAAGGTTCTTGATATTACATATGATTATTGGATTAGTAGAATATCCATGTGAATATTTAAATGCATTTATTTGATTTATTCTTTCCATTTTATGCAGAAGGTAATGTTTAAATGGATTGTGTTTCAATTTTATCCCTTCCCTGAAATGATTGTGACTATTTATGAAAGCTCATATTTTTTTTTAAACCTAACAGAGAATCTAAGATGACCATTTTCTTATGTTTTATTTTCCTAGGATGTGATGATTTGTATTATGTTTTATATACAAGGTTAATCTTGGAGAATAATGGAAGTCTCAATGTATTATCAATGTTTTATTTATTGACATGAATTGTACTGTAATGTTCATGCATGTAATCTATTTTTCCAAGGTTACTAAACAGATTTGTCCTAGGGAATTTGATTCCTTGTAGTCACAAAAATGTATTAAAATAATGCACATACTCCCAGATTATAGGGTTTAGAAATTACATGCTTTATTATCAAGATGATTCTTCATGAATAACCCCACGATGAAGGGTTCTGTAATGTTAGAGACTCATTATAGTTGGGAAACTATTTCTCAGTAGTCATTATCAAAGGAATGAATTATATTCTATCATAATTTATTTGTTTTACTCTTAATAGAAAGGAATTATGATATAGTATATGTAAATGACTAATTTTTGGATGTCCACCAAGAAATTACAATGATGTTCAACGATATGTGGCACCAATTATGGTGGCCATGTAAGAGAACATGACTTGATTTTTATTATCTCATTGATAAATGTTCCTATATGTGAAGAGATATAATAATAAGCCATTAGATTTCACTCAGCCACTATTAGTCCAAACTTGTATGTGGGATGTGATCTCTTTGGTCTTTGTTGTTGGGATTTACTGTACACATAATATTAATAATGTGATTTGGTTTCAGATCAAAGTGATGACAAAGTCATCTCACATAATACAAATTCATGATAAAACCATGTTGAGTAGATAGGAAATCATGATATCAATATGATTATTAATTTTAATGGAGTTACATCAGAAGTAGTATCTGATAGGTATTTATGGTTCACCCCTCACTATTGGATACACCTTCAGGTGGCCCTAGGATATCATATCCATTTTAGCACAAAATAATATCCATAGTCATATTGACTAACTAGAAGATCCGTATATATTCATTAGAATATGATTCATTAATGTTATATTGACATTTATGGGGCATGTGATTATAATTTTGTAATGGTTGGGTTTTTTTTAAAAAAAATAGGTACCAATCTGTAATCTAAATGGATTTTTTTGAGGAATTTTATTATTGGCTTTCCTGATCTCAACTATGTTGGAGGATGATTGGTGAATGTTATTTGGTGGGAAAAGTTTTGTGATATAAATGAAATCAATGAAATAGTCCAGTCATTGGATATTATTGATGTCACTAAGATGATATATGTCTTTTTCTGATCATCATCATAGCCCATTAATGTTTTCTGTCGGTAACTAGTTTTCCATGAATGATTCACCTCGTTGGGACATTGATTGTGTAACAGTAATATTAAAACATGATCCACTTATTGTGGGACCATTTATGGTTTTTGGGAGTGAGGGGAAATTTCATACTATTTATAGCTTCCACCATAGGTGATGTTGATATATATTTTCTTCTATGAATAACATCTCCAAATGTATCCCATTTTCCATCTCATTTCTATGTTATAGTGATCCAAAAGTAGAAGCATAATATCCATGAGTGAATATAATATTAGGATAGTTTTATCGGAAATCATGGTACTTTAGAATTGGATGATACCTTTCATTTGAGTACTATGAAAGCACAGTTTTGATAATCCAGATAAGTGGGGGATCCAGGATCAAATGAGATAGTAATTGTTTCAAACTTTTGTCTTGGAAGCGTATTCGTATGATTTTTGGGTATATAAATTTTTTATATTGTGGAGGATGTAACATCGTGTTACTATTCTACCTAATCTGAAACCCCTTTTTTATTCAGCTATTTTAGGATTCATTTGTTGTTGTTTTTGGGTAAAATGTTATGATTTTTTAAATTTTTATTCTAGTTCATGGTTGGAAAATAGATTTCCCAAACAGTGCACATACTCATAGAAAATGGTTAAACCCATGGAATTAGGATGTAAGGCGGTTGGTGCATTCTTATTCAATCTGTGAGACCTCCTGCGAGAAACTATGCAACCCATTTAAAAACTACACATGGATTGAACATGGTTTTCTAAATAGTTAACCTTTACCTACAAAATCATACAAATGGGATATTAAATGTAGAGAATTTTGTTTTAAAATCCCGAATCAATTTTTTAGGACATCAAATTATGGGTAAAAACTAATATATGTTTTCCCATTATTGGATGTCCCAATAAGGTTTTCCACCAGATATCCCTCCCAAAAGGGTTCAAAGCTAGCGGAACGCCCTCTGATCTTTTCATAGATAGTTTCCTCATCCCATTCGCATTATCATGTCAAGTCTCTTATCCTCCCCATCATTTCATTTATCACTTTGTTTATTTTTAGATATAATACCCACTATTTTGTATCCAAATCATAGTTGGATTCATATATCCTTATTTACGTTTCTCTCTATTGTTATTTTTGATTTACGACATTATGATTGGAGATCCGTTGATAATAAGGTAGTTGGTTCCATTATGATCCATAATTTTTATTAACAAAAAAAATTCATATTATAATTTATATAATTTTGAATTAATTGAAATATCATGTTTTTGAAAAAATTTCCAAAAATATTATTCATGTAAAAACTAAATTCCATTGAATTAGGGATTTTATGAAAAATAAATTTCTAGCATGAAATTGAAAAACCCTAAATTCGAATGAATTGGGGTATATTTATATAAGTTGGTGGAAATTAAATTTTCAAATTTAGTTAATGAATTTGTTTGAAGTAAATTTTTGAATTAAATTTTTGTAAAGTTACATGATAGAAGATTTATTAAAAATCCTAGTTACATTAAATTTTGAGATTGTTATGCAGTTGATTGATTTTTTAGAAAATAATATTTCTTAATTAAATTGAGAAATTTGATTACTAAATTTAATGGTGAAATGATTTAAAATGCATGATTTTGAATAAGATAGAAATGAGTAAAATGAAAAGAAAAAAAAATATTCTAATGATTGAAATATTTGATAAGAAAACACATCATTTTCATGTGAGATAAATCATTATATTTATACATTAAAATCATAATCACAAACAGTCCAAATTTACAAGGAGTTTGTAACGTAAAACATTTATCAATTTGTAAAATGAAATCATAATACACATGAAATAAAAAAATATTCAATTGATATGTATAATCCATAATTTTCATTATAATAATCAAAATATACATTCATGGGAAGTATATGTATAACTTAAAAGAAAATATTCATTGGTGTGCCATGTTTACAAATAAAATATGTGAGATTGAAATACTTTTCCATAGTTCTGACATCATTTATATTTGTTGGATTCTTAAATATAATAAAAATATTTTTATTATAAATAAATTTTATAACTATAATATTATTTATAATAAAATTTATGACATATTTCTAAACATGTATAACTCTTTTATTATTCCTTCATTATTATAATCACTCTTCTAGTTGGAATTTGTTTCATTTTTCATTTATGTTCTTGTTTGGGTGTTTTTTTAATTTATTTTTTCATGGTCACAAAATTTCCATTATTATAATAATTATATAAATAACATTTATATTATTCATAATCATTTTTAGAGAGATTCAGAAATGATATATATTGGAAAATTCATTACATCATTCATGAAGACAGTAGGTTGTATGTATATGTGAATCTTGCATACATTTTTAAGACCCATGAAAGTAAATAATGGTAAAAAATAACTCAAAATAAAAAATTAATATTTAAATCCTATAAATAATTTATATTTTTAAAATATATCCTTATTTCCACTCATTTAATATATAGTAGAAATTTAATAACATCTCATCATGGAGGTGGTATTCCTCACATGCTCATGATGGATGTTATTTCTTTCTAACGAGTTGGATTGTAGGAAGGTAGATTTGATATTATCATTAAATAAGTAAAATTGTCTAAAAGGTATCATATATAAAATTTATAATGTTAATAATACCAATCCATAAAATATTATTCAGAGAAATTAATTTTATCGTTTCATGAATATGATAATGTGCACATAACCATGAGCTATATTATGAATTTCCATTTTAAAAATTGGAGAAAATGAGTTTTAATAATTATAATAACATTTAATTATAATTATGATGCATAATGTATTATTTCATAATGTATATAAAAAATTCTTAAGAGGAAAATAATAATCAAAGGTAATGTGATCAGTTATGGTGATTATATAATCTTTAAATAAATCCACAAGATCCGCTATTAAGGACCCTATGGTTATTCTGATGTGTGAAATCATAGGTCAATAATGGGCCCACATATATATAATTGATTTTTTATGAGTATGTAGGATATATTGGACTCCAAATGGTGTATTGAAATGAAGGTGGGGTTCCCATTATAATTGACTTTCATGGTAGTATTTGAAATTCTTAAAATTTTAAATTAATATGTAATGTCCCGGAAATTTCAAGGAATTTTTTTTCATAAATACTTTGGAATTTTATGAGTCTGTGGCTTCTGAAGGCACTTGATTCTGAGGCCTAGTGTGCCCGAAATCAATTTTCAATGTTTATCTCGGGTTTGTTCAGAGAACAAACGAGCATGTTTTTCTATCGTTTGAACAGATGCTTGGAATTGAAATCTGAGTGCACCGATGAACTCGCAGCACCTATAATTACTTAAGGGGACCTTTCCCGAAGTTGTGTTTCATGCGAGATTGAAGTTATAAGTTGTGGTTTAATTAAAAAGATAAATAAAATTTCTAGAACAATTTTTTGTAACTAGGGAGGATAATTCCTCCCATGGGAAGTTCATGGTGGGGCCCACATCCACCCAACTTCCCATGTGTGGATATTTGAGAGGTGGGGACCACCAGAGCCCCAAATATTCCTCTTACGTAAACTCCCTTAAACCTCCCCATCATTAATATGTAACTCCTCTTAATTTGTGTAAACAATCCACCTTCCCCACCCTACATTAATTCTTTCCAAACCACCTCTTAATTAATTTTTGCCAACACATATCTTAATTAATTTAACAACTCTTCATTTTATTAATTAAGTGTTTTCAATTTTGAATTGGAAGTTTTAATAAAATATTAACCAAGACTAATATTTTATTTCAGGGATCTTTGTCATTTTGGAAAATCTTTGGGGTGAGTGTTCTTGAGAAAAGGGATAGAAGTATTCATCTCCTCAAACGAAGAATAGTTTTCTTCTCCGACGAAGAACACCCACCTTCAACGAAGAATGCTCCTCCGTTCTCCAATTATCTTCTTCTACTGCATCAAGGGAGGGGACACCGCCGCGGGGAACTCGCCAATGACGACATTCCTTCTAATTTTTACTCCGCGACAAGAGGGGAGATGCCACTTCTTCGGGTACACACCGACTACGACGGAATCGACACTGTCATCCTTGACGCTCAGCTACATCGAATTTTTATTTGTGGTATGGGGTTTGCATAATTTTTTAAATAAATTACTCCCTCTTTCTTGTGGTAATCAAGTGATCACCTTGGCCGATTGTTTTCGCCTAATGCAGAGGGTGGGAGCTGAACAAACACGGTGCAATGACCCTCCGTCGTTTCTTATCTTATTTGGAATTGGGAAGAGACGACGTTTGAAGGAAGCGGTCATGAGCATGCCGCATGTGGAGGAACTGCGGCCCGCAACCACGGGCCGCTCGACCGACGAAGAAGATAGGGGAGAAGGAAGGATCTGTGGCGCCCCACGACACCGTGCTGTGGGAGCCACGACCCACATAGGGCGGGATGCTTCGGTGGATGTACCAGCCAGTCCGTTGGCCGACTGGGAGAAGGAGAGCCATGGTGCCATAAGGGCACCACATTGGATAACCGGTCGACCCGTCAGCTGGCCGGGTGGAGCAAAGACGCGGCGCTAGTAGGGCGACGCGCTAGAGAACCCGCAGCACACCTGAGCTGGACACTTGCGCAAGAAGGCCAGTTGGCTCTAGCTAGCCAGTTAGGGATGGCGGTGCTACTTGGCTCCATCGATTCGGGCAGTCAGCCCCCCCCCCCCTCAGACTGCTCGGCCTTCGGGCCTAGCCGCTCGGCCAACAGGCCGAGCCAGTCGGGCCGCGCCCCATCGGGCCGGGTTGCTCCACATCGGGCCGGTATGCACCCTCTTCGGGCCCAGACACGCCCTTTAGGCCAGGTCGTGTGAATCTTCGGGCCAGTCCAACACCCCTACCATGTCGGACCCACGAAAATAGGGGTGACCCGACCTGCCAGCCCACTGGGCTTAATGGGTCGTGCTCGTTATTCTATTAAACGTGAATAAAATTAAGAATGTGTTTCCTATCGACACGTCGTCTATGGAAGTATGATACTTTCGGCGAGGAAGTCCTTTTGATATACTCAAAATGAGTTTTGGGAACCTTTGGAAAACGTCCGGATTTGAAACGAGTATATATCCAACCGGTCCACTGGAATGGAAAAGCCAATATCTCACAGACTGGGCATCCGATTGATGCACCGTCTATCACGTTGGATTCCTTATGACAAGAAAGAAATTCGGGATACATCAATGTAAGACTTTGTGATAGTTGATGTATCGACCCATTTACTCGAGGAGCAGACCTTCCTAGAATCGAGTATGCTGTGTGCTGGAACCCAAGAGATTGTTGCGACTGTGATGACTACCGTTCTTGGATCCTCCGTGGAATTGACGACGATGATGTATGTACTTTGATCCTACGTGGGTTCGGTAGTGAGGAAGACTATACTTTGATCCTCCGTGGATTCGGCAGCGATGATGGGTATACTTGGATTCTATGTGGGTTTGGCAGTGAAGTTTACTATACTTGGATCCTACATGGGTTCGACAATGACAACTTTTGTACTATGATTCTATGTGGGTTTAGTAGAGGAGATGATTCAGAGGATACATCTAATCTTCTTCACCTCTCTTCAAAAGTAGTATACATGTGTGACATGAGTCTTGACTTTCAATCATTATCATTGATGTGATTTACTTCTTTCCTCTGTAGACCGGGTTGTGCTTGGGATCAGGATTTGGAGTCAAATTGAGATTGGTGACTTAGGTATATGTATGGAAATATACATAAGTAGAGTTGGTTGAAACATCAGGTTTGTATCTTTCTTTTTTGATTTATCCTTTGGGGATTTTTGGAGACCTTCAAGGGTCTCGGGGTCCCTACTGAGTATTGTTATACTCACCCCTGCACGAGAAGCACCCTCAGTATGTTATGTTGGTTGTCGACGACAAAAAGCACTGATCGTGGTGGAGGCTTGTGTAGATAGATGGTATCTAGAGGTGGACAACCTGGCGGGACGTACACAGAGCGGACAGACAGACCCGAGGTACTAACAAGACAATATGTACTCACCCATCAGGTGGTATACCTTAAGGATGACTTAGTGGTTGATGCTTTGCATTACTGTTATTGTGCTTTCCTTTTTAGTTTTACTGTACTTTCAGTTGGGTTTGTATATTGGCCCATTACATTCCAACAAATACTTTTGTACTCAGTTTTATTTAGTGCTTACTTCACTTGAATACTCTATTGTGTTTGTATACTTATATAAAGGAAATTCCTTCCCTTTTTATTGGGATTTACACCTTTGGTTCTAGTAGCCAGCCCTTGACCTATAGAAGGCGGGCTTGGGGTAGTCAGGGCACGGGCCCTGCGGTCAGGTCGTAACAAATTGGCATCAGAGGAGTTAGTTCTACTACAAAACTATGGACTCTTATATTTCATCTCTATGAAGCAATAGCGTTAAAAGTATTTATTGTGGTTTTCAGTATAGGGAGTCCAGTGTTGGTGCAATGGAAGACGTATCAATACGCCAAGACCCTGACTCCTTATTTCTGACTTTGTACACGAAAACATTGATTTCATGTGTGTTTCAAAAGTTTTCTTTGGGTTTATTTTTGTGTCATCTCACCTGGTATACTATTTTACTGTGGCTCACATGTTTCTTTTCAGGATGGCCCCATAAAGACAACTATCCAGGGTTCCTAGTTACGTGGGAGATGACAGCCCACCGAGCGATGAGGCCTCGATGTGCAGCACCACTATAGCAAGGCACCAGCATTACCACTACTTGATGATCCACTGATGCCACTAGCCCCAACAGTAGAGAGTGCACGCCGCCTGAGTGAGTTACATGAGTTTCAGCGAAAGAGGTTTCCCAGATTCTATGGAGAGATGAAACCTTAGGTAGCCGAGGATTGGCTGGAGGCTATATTTAGATTATTCATATTAGTGGGGACAACAGCTGACCTTATGGTGATCCAAGTCACGAGTCTAGTACAAGAAGCAATAGGTAGATGGTGGATCCTGATTCTCTAGATGCACGACGAGGCGTCTCTACTTGGGACAGACTCTGAGAGTCACTTCCACTCATAGTTTCATTCATCCACCCTTCGTGAGGTGTACATCCAGGAGTTACTACATCTGCGGTAGGCCAGTATGATAGTAGATCAGTACTCATCCAGATTTACTAACCACTCGCGCTACTCCACAGACATGGTACGAGATAAATTCTTCCAAGCTCGTACCATTGAGTAGGGATTGAGGCATGTGGTCAGGGCTTCGATGATCTCCCTCAGCATTCTAATGTAGATAGGAGTGCTGGAGAAAGCCCTTCTTGTGGAGAGCTTTCTTTCTGAGCTAATGCCGGCAGTAAGACCAACCACAGGGCGATACCTAGCGGAGTCTTATATAGCTAGCAGTAGAATGATGTCGCAGAGGTCCATGCGAACCTGGCCATCAGGTGGGAGACCTCAGGATACTGGTTCAGATTTGCAAGGCACACGAAACAGATTTAACTCCCCAACCTCAATTACCCAGAGTCGGTGCATTATTACATAACATTGGCATGATCACAAGAATTATCATGTCTCGAAAGTCCGATTAGTTTAGTAGTCTTGGAATAACTAGATACATTCATAATGTTTACATTACATCATAAAGTGAAAGATACTACAAAAACTTCTTGTCTTCATATCCCTCATATTATCCCTACAGGTCATTCATAAATTACTTCTTCACATCCCTGGAAAAATAAAACATCGAAAGGGGTGAGCTCAAATGCTCAGTAAGGATAACAATATTGCGGAAACATTCATAAATTAACATAAACATCTAAGGCAATGTATAGATAAAACAATAGAATTTTAAACTTGAATTTCATCATAATATAGAAAAGATAAAATTAAATAATTCCATTTACTTATTCACATAGATATTATACTAGTTGAATAATCACATGAAATATCAATAACCACATTCATAATGATGGAATGCATAATGCCATACTATCATCACCACGTAGCCAAGGCCTCGTGCCAAGAATACAAATAAGATTTTACCAAGGCCTCATCACAATACACTAGTTTGTTTCATGAGACCTACCGATGCATCTAGGATCTATAGCAGGCTCCACCCATCACTTATTAAGTCCAATTCATTCCTCATATGAATAGGGTTAAACATAACATAAGCATCCGTATTAAAAATAGCATACTAAATGTCAATAATTTCTCCATAAACCATGAATGGTATAATAATAACACATCCTCTGTCAACATATCACAAAACCTTCAATAATATATGGAATTTTTGTATCATAATAAATAAACTTCAAATAATCTTAAAATTCATCAAAGGATGTTGACATAGATGAAATCAAAACTATTTGAGAGAAATATATCTTTTTTTGAATTCATTTAAAAGTCACATTATTATAAAATAAAACATTTACTTTGAAAATGTTCCTATAATCTTTTAAGGGAAGCTTCAAAGATTTTATAATGGAAGAAAATAGCCGCACCCGCCGTATAAGGAAAAAAAACATTCTTACCTTAGTTTGGTCGAAAATGATAAAAAATGACCTTGTTTGGAAAATGATGGAAAGATTCCATTATAAACCTCTTATAAAAAGTCAAACAAGGGTATACATGACATTAACCAATATTATGTAAAATAACAAGAATGTTTCGAAATACATTTTTAAGAAACATGGATGTGGATGATAAAGAGGTCCCAGTAGATAATTACGTATAAACAACCTTGGATAATGTAGAGATTGTGAAATAACCCTTAAAAATTTGGTAACATATGAAAAATATAACCCCAGAAAGTGGTATCATAAAATGAATATGTAAATACACATAAATTAAAGTTCATTACACAAAGACTACAATTATGTGAAGTACATACACCACACAAAAGGTAATAGTGGCAATATGGCATGAATCTCACGAGAATATGGAGTGAGATGAAAACCCTTTACCTTGTACTTTTCCATAGACGATGGTATGTTAACCTCATATATAATAGTTAAAACATTTTTATTAAATTATAAAATAACCATATACATAATTATGATATCATATATGATATTTTAACACTGATATTTTAATATTATCTTAGTATTATCATTGTTTCGGGTGTTAACTTTCTCATTTTCTATTATATGTTTTATAACATAAGTCATGTTTGTTATGGATAGGATGTACCATATTCATATATAGAATGATATAAAGTTCTTAAACATTATTTTTAATCATAAAATGAGAATTTTTCTTGAATGGATACGATGGGGAATGGATCTCATCGCGTTCGTGGAGACGGTAGTCCGTACGTACGCACGAGCGACAATATCATTCTTTTGATATTAAACTAATATATAATTGGATGGTATATCATATATAAAGATTAATTATCATGTTATATTTATTATTTACATGAATTACACATCATTATTATACCCATACAAGTAACAATATATTTAATAACAATCACACCACGACGTGGAGACGGTAAGCCGTACGTGCGCAGGTATGGTGACATGTCATTCAAAGGATGGATAGAATACTGAATATGGTTGTACCATATTTATAATAATATCACAGTATATATTAGATACTATATTTATTATTTTAGAATGGGAATAAAAATTAAAGAAGAAGTTTAAGAATAAATGAACTTGAAAAAGGGTGGTGAAAACATTACCTCTTCTTCGGGTTCTTATTTTAGATTTGATCAAAAGGGCTCCATAGGTTTTATTTCTGATCAAACAAAGGCCTATAGGTTGTATTGAGGGATGTTGAGAGAGTATTTGGGAAGGGTATGGCCGAGACAAGAGGCTTTGAATGTGTGAATTAGTGATAATGCGGAGTTCCCTTTTATAAGAGAGGTGAGGGGAACCTTTGGAAAAGCTAGAAATATTATTTTATAATAAATTCATATTCGGTTTATAATGGCCTAAAAGTGGACCATTTAAATTTTAAGGTGGGGATGGGTCTAAAACCACTAATACAATAGAATTTATATAGGTTTGGGTCATTATATTAACCTTATGTTTTAAATATAACTCTTAGTTATTTAGTTTGACACATACCATGTCACTTTGTATTTTTATATTCTATAGTTAATAAACATACTATATACATCCAAGAGACCCCCAAGTGGTTCATTAATGATACACCTATCATGATATATTTCTCTTTCCCAAACTATAGATTTTTAGGAATTTAATATCAATTAATAATATAATATGTTTTTGAAGACTCTTTTATGTCAATTTTAACACTATTTGGTATTTTGTTTTTGATAATTTCATAAAAGAATTAATAATTAGAAACCAATTTATGTAACCAATACTATTATGTAATATTAACCTAGAAAATTAGTGGAATTAATTAATATTCTCACATTACATTTATTTTGATATTTATAATATCATTTATTTTAATATTTATTTATTTAGGTAATTACTGCATCACCATTGTGTCATAAATAAATTAAATAATTTAATGTCTAAAAATTATAAATAAAACACCATTATGTAGGAAATCTTTTTATATTTTTAATGAATATTTATAATCTTATTTCTCTTAGGTATAACCCTATATTAAAATGTATTAGTAAATAAACATTGATTTTAACTCTTTTAACTCTTCTTTGAATTAAATAATAATAAATGTCCTAATCTAATCCAGGTGTACCTAAATGATAATATTTTATTCCTAAGGTTGTTTTTGGTCGAGATACACTTTTCCAATAGAATTAGGACATGTTTTAAGGTAATATTAATACCATTTTTACCCTTAATGACCATATTTACTTTTAACCGTGGTAAATAAAAGTAAAAAGTTACTATTCACCAAAAAAATATTTCCATCTCATTGAACCACATATTACACATTGATATTAACTGTGTCTCTCAGATTTTTTAATTTCCACTCACAGAAGCAGTAAAATTATGTTTTATCGGAATTTTCAAATTCTCCTAAGAGGTGGCTAAAAGACGGTGAAAAGTTCAATAAAATTTTTATATATCAAAAATTATTCTAAACCAACTCCAATGAATTACGATGAACTTAAATAGGTATTATGTATCTATTTTGACCTTAATTAAATTTATATAAAATAAATAATAATCAAAATAAAAATTCGGTTTTAAACTATAGCTCAGTGTTTTTCACTATTCATCAAAAATTGAATGTTTTCATAAAAATACAAAAATTTCACCGTAGGCTAAATTTGATAATCCAAATCCAAAAATGAAGTCCATTTTGAAAGATAAATTTTACAAAATTTCAAAAAGTGGGTATTACTATTCATAACAGCTAGTTTGATTGGTTATTTTGTGTGTGTTAGAACATGAAGTTGCATACAACACACGGTTCTATATTATTGAAAGGGAAGCGTACTATAGAAGCTTGGGGTGGTACATTATCCCTCCTTCAAAAAATTTCATCCTCGAAATTTCAAAAAATTACTTTATAAAAAGGCTCGGGTGATTCTTCATCATAAGTTCCTCAGGTTCCCACGTTGCCACTTCCATCTTATAGTTTCTCCATAGAACTCTTAACAGACGAGTCATCCGTTTTCTCAGCACTTGTTCCCTGGTATCAAGAATCCTGATGGGCTCTTCACAATAAGACAAATCGGGTTCCAGTTCTAATTCCTTGTAAGTGGGTACATGCGTTGGGTCAGGCATGTATTTCCTCAACAGTGATACGTGGAACACATCATGAAATTTGGAGATACATGGCGGCATTCCCAAACGGTAAGCTAAAACCCCAATTTCTTCTAGAATTTCGAAAGGTCTGATGTACCTGGGACTCAATTTACCCTTCTTACCGAAACATATAACTCCCTTACATTGAGATACATTCAAGAAAACATGATATCCTACATAAAATTCCAAATCCTTCCTTCGGTTATCGGCATAACTCTTCTGCCTACTTTGAGCTGTTTTGATGTGATTTTGGATTACCTTCACATTTACCATCATTTCCTTCACCATTTCTGGACCTACAAGTTTTCTTTCACCAATGTCATCCCAACAGGTCGGTTTGCAACATCTCTTTCCGTATAACGCTTCATATGGTGACATCCGAATACTCGAATGGACGATATTGGTATAGGAAAATTCTACCAGAGGTATATATTGATCCTACATACGCTGAATGTCAAGTGAGTAGGATCTCAACATGACTTCTATGGTTTGAATAGTCCATTCTGATTTTCCATCTGCTTAAGGGTGGCAGGCAGTGCTCAACCAAAGTTCAGTATTCAGGGCTTTCTGAAGACACTTCCAGAATCATGAAGTAAAATGGGGATCATGATCAGAAACAATCGATAGGGGTACTTCATGATGTCTCACAACTTCATTATTATATATTCTTGTAAGCCATTCAAGTGGTAAATCTTCCCATATAGCAATAAAATGTGCTGACTTGGTAAGACGATCAACAATGACCCATATTGCGTTGTTCCTTCTAGGAGTATTTGGTATCCCCATGAATAAGTCCATCGTAATATTATCCCATTTCAACTCAGGTATGGGATGATGTTGCAATACTCCACCAGGTTGTTGCCTTCCTGCTTTCACTTGTTGACCAACCATACATCTTGACACAAAATAAGCAATCTCTCTCTTCATATTGTCCCACCAAAAATGTTCCTTCAAGTATCTATATATTTTGGTGCTCCCAAGGTGTATAGAGAAACTGGAACTATGAGCATCGTCCAACAATTCCCTTTTTACATCAGTTATATTGGGAACACAAAATCTCCTCCCAAATTTCAAAATTCCTTCTTCATACCCATATTCATTCAATCTCCCATCATTCACGGCTTTAATCTTTTTTTGAAACTCTTCATCATCGATATGAGAACTCTTTATCCTTTCTAGTAAAGATGGTTTGGAAACCATTTGAAAAAGTATTTATGGTTCACCTTCCATGGTAATTCCCACATCCTTCTTCACTAGATCCATGAAAATAGGATCCCTTTAAATTCTCATCATATTCAATACACCATGATCTTTTTTGCTCAAAGCATCTGCCACCTTATTTTCCTTTCTCGGGTGGTAGTGTATCATGCAATCACAATCCTTGAGTTCTTTTTGTGAGAAAATATACTTCAAACACTTTTGATCAGTATAAATCTCACATTTTTCACCATAGAGGTAGTGCCTCCATATCTTCAAAGCAAAGATCACGGCTGCTAACCCAAGATCATGAGTAGGATAGTTCTGCTCATGAATTTTAAACTTTCGCAATGCATAGGAAATAACCCTATCATTATGCATAAGGACACAACCATGTCCTTTCTTCAATGCGTCATTATAAATAACTAACCCATAATTCCCCGATGGTGGAGTCAACATAGGATAATTGACTAATATTCTCTTCAATTCTTCGAAACACTCTTCACACTCTTTTTTCCAAAATAAATTAACCCCTTTATGTGTGAGCTTTGTTAATGGGTTTGCCAACCGGGAAAAATTCCGGACGAAATGTCGATAATAACATGCTAAACCAATAAAACTGCATACCTCAGTTATACTCATAGGTTCTGGCTATTCTTGGATTTCATTGGTCTTAGAAGGATCAATAGAGATTCCATCTTTGGAGACAATATGGCCAAGAAAAAAATATCCTGAAGCCAGAATTCACACTTGATAAACATGCCATATAATTCATGCCTTCTCAGAGTCTTCAGGATAATGCATAAGTGATTTTCATGATTTAGTAGCATTGTGAGTATACCAAGATATCATCAATAAATACCACCATAAATTTATCTAGATATTCCTTAAAAACACTATTCATTAGATCCATGAATACAGAGGGTGCATTAGTCAGCCCAAAACGCATTACTTTAAATTCGTAAAGCTTGTACCTGGTTCGAAATGTTGTTTTCATAATGTCTTTCTTCTTCAAACACAACTGCTGGTATCCATACCGAATGTCAATCATTGAAATGTATTGAACTCCATGCAATTGGTCAAATAAATCATTAATGCGAGGTAGGGGATACTTGTTATTTATTGTTATAGCATTGATTTCCCAATAGTCGATACATAACCTCATATATCCATCGTTCTTCTTTACAAAAAGTACATGGGATCCCCATGGAGAAAAAGTAGGTCAAATAAATCCATTATTACTCAATTCCGGTATTTGTTTCTTTAGTTCGACTAATTCCATAGTGGTCATTCTATAAGGGGTATTCGATATAGGCCTTAATCCATGAATTAAATTAATGGAAAACTCAACTTCTCATTCTGGAGGATGTCCAGGTAAATCGTCTGGAAACACATCTACATATTCTTTCATAATAGGTACATCCTCTATTTGAACATTCCTTTCCTCACAAATAGTCATTTCATTCTCTTCCTCAACAATAATTGAATTTAGTTGAGCTACTGGGGGTGGATCTAGATAAGAATTAGGTGGTGATGATTCTGCCCTAAAGATAAGGTGTTTCTTATCATCATCATCAAAAAGAGTCACCTCCTTCTACTTACAATAAATTTTTTAATCTTGGTCTGAAATCCAATCCATACTGAGGATTATATCAAACTCAACCGTATGTATGATGATGATATCAGTGGATAAAGAACATTTATGTGCTCTAATGGGGACTGATTCACAAAACATTGTTGCAATGATATTTCCCTTATGAGTTTTAACTGACAACTCCTTTATTAAATCAAATTGGAATTATCTAATTTTCTTAGAAAACATGGATGATATGAAACAATGAGATGATCCAGAATCAAATAATGAATTTTCTAAAATTGATGAAACCATTAAATTACCTGCCACCACGTCTTTCGGAGATTCTACCTCGGTAGTAGTGATAGAATAAGCTTGGCCTTGATCCCTTGGCCTTTTCTGAGGTAATTTTCCCTGACGCTTAGGATATTCATTTGCATAATGTGCCTTCTCCCTGCAATTGTAGCATTGGACATCGATAGCTTCCTTCATCCCCATGCAATCACGAGGTTGGTGACCTTTTTCCCCACACTTATAACAGACTCACATTCCTTTTAAGCACGTACCGAGATGTTTCTTCACAAATTTAACACATGATATATATTCAACCTTTCCCTTATTCACCTTATTTACAGTGACAGATTGATCAGAAGATATCTTCTTCTCTTTCTTTTATTTAAAGTCATAAGACAAAGAGAATTCCATTTCTGTCTTGATAGCACATGAGACAATGTCTTCGTACGATGAGAATGATTACGAGACTAATTCTCGATAGAGAAATGGTTTTAACCCATCAATGAAATGATCAATATTACTTCTTGGGTTACATATATAATTTCAAGTATACCTCGATAACCTTGTAATGTTAACCTCATTCTTTGTGACATTCTAAACCTACTTTTGTATTAGACTATGAAATTGATTTTCCATATCTTCTCGTTGGTCGCGAGGAAAGTATTTTTCTAAAAACATATCTTTGAACTCCCTCCATTCCATATTTGATACTTCATCATCTTCCTTTGTGTTTTCAATCAATGAACACCATTGATCAGAATCTCCACTGAGGTGATAAAATACCATGTCAATTTTTTCCATTTCACTACCCCCAAAGCCTGAAATATTTTCTCAAGGAAACTTATCCATTTCTCAGCAACTATTGGATTTGTACTCCCATTTAATTTTGGTAGCTTCTACCTCATGAAACGATCTAGCATTGATCCTCCACGCTGTGGATCAGGGTGCTCCATACAGGTACGGTTATTATTTATTACCTGAGTGAGTTGTCCCAATATGGTGATTAGTTGATTAGCACCAGTTGCATCACTATCTCAACTATAATTATCTTTAGTATAAGGGAAATCCCTACATGGATTATGTGCATTGATAAAATTTCCATTTTTTCCACTAGGCACCATTTCTAAATAATGGAATAAACTAGATTAGTTTATGAATCAAAATATATAATTCCATACTTATAAAGCACTTAACATAAATTGAACTATTTATGGATATAATCCATAATCATAAATAAATTTCTCTAATGATGTATATAATCATTAACCCTTAATAATGGTTTGTAATTAAAATGAGAGTTATCCTAAGCATATCCCCCGGGAGTGTCGTAACCAAGTGTGCAACAAGGCATGTTGTCGGGCACCAGTTCCCGTTCAAGTCAAGCTCAAAGCGGTGTTTTCAGGTTTTACCCCTAGGTACATCTATTCCAGATCTGCCTCAACTTGCTCGTATCCAGACATGGATGTATTACTCAGAAAACTCACAAAATCTCTACAATACAAAAATTCTAGGAAGTTCTTCTATACTAATCCTCAAATTCCATCTTAGGTGTATGTGATCTAATCAGAGTTTATCTAAATCTAGCTTCCAAGGGTTGTACTGAACTTTCTCTAATACCAACTGTAACGCCCCGACCCCCGTTACCTAGAGTCGGTGCATTAATACATAACATTGGAATGATCACAAGAATTATCATGTCTCGATAGACCGATTAGTTTAGTTTCTCTGGAATAACTAGATACATTCATAATGTTTACGTTACATCATAAAGTGAAAACTACTACTAAACATCTTGTCTTTATATCCCTTCATATTATCCCTGCATGTCATTCATAAATTACTTCTTCGCATCCTAGGAAAAAAAACATTGAATGGGGTGAGATCATATGCTCAGTAAGGATAACAATATAGCGGAAACATTCATAAATAAACATAATCATTTAAGGCAATATATAGATAAAACAAAAGCCTTTTAAACATGAACTTCATCATAATATGGAAAAGATAAAATGAAATAATGCCATTTACTTATTCACATTGATATTCTACTAGTCGAATAATCACATGAAATATCAATAACTACTTTTATAATGATGGAATACATAATGCCAGACTATCATCACCACGTAGCCAATGCCTCGTGCCAAGACTACAAATAAGATTTTGTCAAGGCCTCGTGCCAAGGCACATGTTTGTCTCAGGAGACCTACCGATGCATCGATGAGTTATTGTGGGCTCCACCAATCACTTATTAAGTCCAATGCATTCCTCATATGAATAGGTTTAAACATAACATATGAATTCATATTAAAAATATCAAACGAAATGTCAATACTTTCTCCATAAACCATGAATGGTATAAAAATAACGCATTCATAGTCAAACATATCACAAAAACTTCAATAATATATACGAAGTTTTTATATTAATAAATAAACATCAAATAATCTTAAAATCAATCGATGGATGTTGTCATAGATGAAATAAAAACTATTTGGGGGAAATATCTCTTTTTTTGAATTCATTTAAAAGTCACATTATTATAAAATAAAAAATTTACTTAAAAAAATTTCCTATAGGCTTGAAAGGAATCTTTGAAGAATTTATAACAGCGTAAAATAGCCGCACCAGCTGTATATGTACCACCCCAGGATTTTATGAAAAGTATAATATTTAATTAATGTCTTCTGATGTACTCCACATCAAAATAAGCTTGCACAACATGCATCCCAAACTTGCCTTGCATTACACGCAATCGCGACCTTCCTCGATAGCGTGTGTTGTACGCAATACCAGGTTTTACTAAACAACGTTATATTATTATAATATTATTATAAACTAGCCATTATGAATAGTATTAACTAAATTTTCAATTTTATACCATTACTATTCATCTTACACATTTTCTAGAACATGGTATAAGAACAAAATAAATTTTTTGGGTAAAATAAGTATTTTTTAAAAAATGTAGTTTTGCCACCTTTTGATGGCGCACCCACATTAAATCTAGTTTTTGACATGTTTATAAGTTAAATTTGACAAAATAAAATACTTATTTGGAATCAAGAAATAAAAATTTACATTGGATAAATTTTTCATATTATTCTGGTAACTTTCATATTTTGATGAATAGTAAAAACACGCTATATTTTAATTAAAAACAACTTTTTTCATCGTAATAATTTATATGGTTAAATTATAATATTTAATGGTTTTAAAGTATAAATAGAATATATTTTTACCTTTTAAAATAATGTATGTCATTAGCATTGATTTTACATTAAATTCGTAGGTTAAATCAATTCAATCTTTTGCATTTTTTTAATGAAAAACCTGTTTTCTTTCGACAACGGGATTAATTTTGATTTAATTTCTAAAACATTTGTGTATTCATTTTGGAAAAATGGATTCCATATTTTGAATCGGTGGGTCCAAATTATGTTAATAAGCTACTTTTTATTTTTGGGAATTATGAATAGTAACTACGGTAAATTTTATTTACCATAGTTAAAGGTAAATCGGGTAATTAAGGGTAAATATAATATTATAAAATTACTCTAAAATAATAAAAAATTCTATTGGATGGCTAAAAGTAGACCCATATAACCTAAGGGTTGGATTATATTCATTTTATATACTTTTTTCCATGAAAATAATTTAATTATTATTAAAACCAAAGAAAGTGACAACATGTCAGTCTCTTAAATCTGATAAGTATAATAGTTTAAATTTAGTGATAAACATCATAAAACTTCGACCATGAATAGTATCCAGAAATCTAATAAAATTATCTACATCATGATAATTTATTTAGAATTTTTAGGGATTAAAAAATTGTCATTAATGGTGATACATTAATGATACAGAAATTATTTATTAAGTGGGAAATAAGTAATATAGTTTTTATTGAAATAATAATACCCATTAAAAGGCCCAAAAACCTGACCAAAACTTATTGGTAGTGTATATATACACCTTAATCATCCAATTACCTAATATTTAACCGTTTTTATCCTTATAAAAGTGATTATGACACTAATTTTTTATATTTTAAATGATGCCAAAGTTGTCAACTTCATAATTTAATAAATATAACAATTTAAATATTTTGGTTTTAAGATGATAAATTCGTGTAAAAGTATTATTATAAAAGGAAATAGATTCGTCTTCATCATAGGATTTTATTTGTAATTTTTATGGGAAAAAATAAATATATTAAATAATTATACAAAAATGTTGTAGTAATTATTTTATTAAGAGATAAACCAAATAAATGGTTTTAAAAATAATAAAAAATATATTATATGAACTATTTAGTGTGATCCAATAATTTTATAGATACATATGACCTTTTATGAATCTATAAAAGCTTTTAGTTGGAACATATCTTCTGTATATATTTTATTTAAATTCAAATAAATGAATAGTGTCAAAATTGAAACTATTGTTATTTTATAAAAATAACATATTATAAAATTGTTTAAAAATCACAAAAATATTTAAAAATTATAAATTTAATTTTATATAGTCTATAATTTTATAATCTAATCAATTATGGAATATTAACAAAAAATAAGTAATTATTTGTTATAATTTAAAATTTATAATTTTATTACGACAAATAAACTTAAATAGAATAAATAAGGATAAATCAAAATGATAAGGTTTAAAATAAGATCCAAGCATGTCTAAATTTGATTGGTTTCTGTGATTACAACCCTATATAATCTAATATTCGAATATGAGTCATTTTTTGAAGGTTTTTAAGTGGGTTTAGTTTTATTATAAATTAATATTTTTAAGAATTCCAAAGGTGCCCCTCTCCTCCCTTATAAAAGGGCACCTCCTCCCTCTCTTCCTCACACCACATTGAGCCTTAATGCTCGGCCAAACCCTGCCAAATTATCTTCTCCACTTCCCTAGAAACATCCTAGAGGTCCTGGTCTTCTTCAAATACCAATTTTAGTGCCCTAAGAGAAGGTCTCAAAGAGGCGCTTCAAAGAAGAGGTAATTTATGTTACCGATTCATTCACATTTATTTCTTCTTACAGTTCTTATTATTTGGTTGTTTTTTTATGAAGTAATAACATCAGTATCACACATATACTAATATGTTATTATATGTATGAAATAACCCTATTTCACCATCTATCCATCCTACGGAAAAAGAAATCACCGCGCGTGCGTACGTACAGAATATTGTCTCCATGCCGTGGTGTAATCTATTTTCCACCACCACCTTGCATGGATGGGTATAATGGTGTAAATAATAACAATATATGATTATTATAAAGTGATATCGATTATTTAATAGTATACATACACTCTAATAAAATTCCATGATCATGGGAACGATATCATCGCTCGTGCGTACGTACGGAATACCGTCTCCACGACGCGATGAGATTCATTCTCAATGATTAACCATTCATAAATGATTATAAAGTATATATAATAAGTAATAATGAAATATATGACATAATAATGATACTGGATTTATATATATATAAGTATGTCATCCAATTAATTCCATTCGATTCAATGAGGAAACGAAAACAATGTTCATGCGTACGTACGGCCTACTGTCTCCATGAACAATGTATTTCTTTCCATTTATCGATCTATTATATATATGTATATTCTGAATATATTTTATATATAAATCATGTTTTTCATTCTGGATGTAAGTAATCATGATCTATGTAATCATATGAATAATTACACGTCAAAACACGGACGACAAATGAAACAATTTTACCCAAAACGCTCTTTAACATCTAATTTACAAAAGAACCGGTAAAATAAAGTCATAATTGACCCATATATGATATCATAAAAATGAATATGATTCTTTAATTAGTCAATAACATTATTTAAATCATTATACAGGAAGTTTGGACACTTACGAAGCAAATCAGATCTAAGGTAAGGGATAATTTTGCAAATCTCATTTTTATCCGAGATTTCTTAATCCTAAGTATTTACTGGGGTTATTTATATCATCCATTTCCATGTTTTATAAAAGTGTTTTCATGTATTTTTAAAGTCCTTTTTACCCTTTTTATGACATTTACTACATGGTATGAAAGGAATCTTTCTTTTGTTTACGTTACGAGATATTTTTTTGACATTTCCAACAAAAGTATGAGGAGAATGCTATTTTTAACTTATACAGCGTGAACGGATTTTCACGGTTTCATAACACCACATTTTCATGAAGGTTACTCTAAATGATTTTATGATTATTTTAAACAAAATACTATTATTTTAAAAGTGCATGGAATTTTTTGAAAAGAAAATGATTTTGACGAAGAAAGCATATTTTCCTCAAGAATTCATTTCAAATGTTTTATCAAAACTATTTTCCATCTAAGATGACATTATTTGATATGTGTATGTTTCAATTTTAATGGCTCTATGATTTACATGGTTCACTTTTCTTATGATGAAATGTCCATTTGTTTTATATGGATTATGAAATGATTGGGTGATGTTTATGAAACCCATTTTATTCCTTGGGTTATGATGAATGTTTTATGTTTATTTTGTGGCACAAGTAAGAATGATTTTATTATGAGATTGGTGGGACCTATATCTCCCTACAATTCATTGGGTAAAGATTTTATATCTCATGAGATAGACATGGCTGGAACGGTAAGTTAATCCGGTTCAGTGTTACAGGAATGAAACAAGGAGTGAACTCGATTCTAAAAGGGACTTTGTCCACTAAGATGGTCTTGGTAGAAATGCCTTGGCTACTATGGAAATCAGGACATGTGCTGAATGGTTTCCACAATAACATGTTTTATTCCCCTTCTATTTTATCATTATTGATGTTCCTTTATGATATATTCCTTACGTACTTCCAGGATTTATGTCTTTTCTCAAGGCTTTAATGTTTAGATTTCATGTTCAAGTTTTTGCTTTCAAATGTTTATGGATTGTTTTATGTTCTCTATGTTTACCCTTACTGAGCATTTGAGATCACCTTTTTATTTTATGTTTTATTTTCCCCAGGAAATAATGAAAGGTTTTAGGTATGGAAACAAAAAGGGGATGATCGTTATGGGAGATGTTGAAGATCTTTCAACATGATTAGTTGTTAATATTCCGAGTTTCCAAAGACACTAAACTATTATAATCCATTTGTGTATTTTTTGTTATGTATTAAGTATTCCGCAAAAGTAATGTAATTTTCATGTACGTTAAGATTCCGGTCTCTACAGTTGGTATCAGAGGAATGGTTTAGTCAACCTTTGGAAACTAGGATGTGAGAACTTTAGTGAGATCCCTAGAAATATTTCTAAGGTATGTCTAGGGATGTCCCTAAGGTTAATTATTACTATAAGTTATAGTACTATAATTACGGTAACCTAAGATGTTAGATATTGAAGTTACTCCCCCTTTATTATATTGTTTTCCCTAGCGTGATTTTTTCCTCTCACACTATTCTATTTGGGTTTTAGAAAATGGCTGGAAACAAGATGATTCATGATAATGGAGCATATGATGGACAATGGAATTATATTTTTCGTGATCAACCAAATGAAATGGGATTTGTAAGTCCAAACATCAATATTATGCCAAATCAGCAATCTTATAATATGATCAATAGACTCAAATTTCGTAAGTTTCCTGACTTGTCTAATAAGAGGAAGATGGAGTTTCATGATGATCAAAGAAGAAAGAATGTTCAATTTCCCCTATGTAAATCATGTGAGAAGAGGAATCAAGGGGAATGTTTCAAAGGAACTGGAAGATGCTTTGGGTGTGGAAAAGAAGGACACAAAGCCAGTATGTGCAAAGGAAAAGGTTCAGTTAACACCATGGATGAGGATAATGGTATTGCTACGACATCAACAATGGTTAAATGTTTTAAATGTGGAGTGTATGGGCATTATGAAAACCAATGCCCTAAGGGAATGCCTCATGAAGAGAATTAGTACGGTCGTATGGGTAGTATTTATGGTGATGATGATGAAGAGACTACAAATGATATGTGAGTTGAAATAATTGTTGAAGCTTGATCAATGGTTTTAGAAGGTAGTGGAATGATTACATGTTTATCAAGTGTAATTTTGTATAAGTAATCTCATGGTACTATGGAATAAAGAGACATCTAAGGATTGTTACACTGTTGTCTTTCCTTATGTTTTCAAAGTGTATGATGAATGGTACCAGTAACCATGAAAGGTTATTCAGATATTTTTCGAAAGTAGATGATATGCGCATAATGAAGGGATAAGGAGAAAATTAAATGTTTGATAGTATTCCTGAGCTCATGACTAATATAAGGAAATAGTTATATCATGGTTTGATTATATAGAATTTTGGGGTTTTGGTATGTTGAAAGAGTTAACTTTTGACAGCACTCATGTTTTCACTATGGAACATTGGGTATTCATTTGTTTCAAGAGAATACATGATTAAGGCCTTTGAACATTTGGAATGTGACCAAAAAGAAATATCTTATGATATACGGGGATCAACGATGGTATTAACATGCTTGTTATATGAAATATCTGGTAATTGTTTTCATTATAATATGAAAATGGACTGCAATATTATGGATAAGCCTAAAGATTGGAATGAAATATGTTGGACAAAAGTTTTTATTGTTTAAGGATAAGACCTTTTTCGATATTATTTATGGGATGTTATAGTAATGTAGTTTTAGAAAAATGACAACCTGCAGGATGGGCGACAACCCATCGCGTCGGACAAGGCTGTGGGAATCGAACCCACAACCGAAGTGCGACTGGCCTTTATTGCCTACCACTATCCTACAGGAAGTCCATGTTTAGTAGAAACTAGTTTTATTATATTAAGCAGTATGATATATGAAGTTTAAGTCAATTTTAGAAACCATATATTATTAATTACACTATAGATGGACTAATGCACTTTTTTGATAACTTTTCTAACCTTTTGTTTGAGACAGATGGAATGACTCATCATTCTATCACATGATCTTCTAACACATCATGAATGACAAATTCAACTTCATTTCTTTAAGAGATGAAGTGGAAATTGTCCAAAGAACGTCCAACGGTGAGACTATACCAAAATCATGAAAGTATTTCTTCTACTTCCAATTTCAACAACTTTAGGGAAATGATCTTGAAAACCAAAAATGTTGTCCTAGTTCTCTTATATCTGATGAAACATATGGTACCATAGATCGTCACAAATTTATGGCTTTGTGATTTGCTGGCTTTTCCATAGCCATGTTCTCTACCACTCTCCATCAGAATATGATGGTTAGATTTTTCATCCATATCCATATTTTCACCTATGTGGAAACCCAGTGATTAGTTTATTTGGGTAACCATTACGTTTCATAATTTTGTTTTTAATGATTGGTTTTGGTATTCCTTTTTATGATGTGGGTTTCTATTAAAGAAACTTTCGAGTAGTAAACCATTTATAACCCCGATGAATTTCGAGGGAGAAAATCATTTTAAGGGGGGTAGAATGTTACACCACAAGATTTTAGGAAAAGTATTATTTTTAATTAATGTCTTGTGTTTTATACTACACCAATAAGAGCTTGCACAACATGCATCCCTGACTTGCCTTGCATTACACGCAATCACGACCTTCCTCGATAGCGTGTGTTGTACGCAATACCATGTTTTATTAAACAACGATATATTATTATAATATTATTATAAACTAGCCATTATGAATAGTATTAACTAAATTTTGAATTTTATAACATTACTATTCATCTTACACATTTTCTAAAACATGGTATAAGAAAAAAATAAATTTTTCGGGTATAATAAGTATTTTTTTAAAAATGCAGTTTTGCCGCCTTTTGATGGGACACCCACTTTAAATCTAGTTTTTGACATGTTTATAAGTTCAATTTGAAAAAAAAAATCTTCTTTGGAATCCTGAAATAAAAATTTCCTTTGGATAAATTTTTCATATTATTCTGGTAACTTTCATATTTTGATGAATAGTAAATACATGCTATATTTTAATTAAAACAACTTTTTTCATTGCAATAATTTATATGGTTAAATTATAATATTGAATGGTTTTAAAGTATAAATAGAATATATTTTTACCATTTAAAATAATTTATGTCATTAGAATTGATTTTACATTAAATTCATAGGTTAAATCAATTCAATCTTTTGAAATGTTTTAAAGAAAAACCTGTTTTCTTTCAACAACGAGATTAATTTTGATTTAATTTCTGAAACTTTTTTGTATTGAATTTGGAAAAATGGATTCCATATTTGGAATAAGTGGATCCAAATTATGTTAATAAGCTACTTTTTATTTTAGGGAATTATGAATAGTAACTACGGTAAATTTTATTTACCATAGTTAATGGTAAATCGGGTAATTAAGGGTAAATATAATATTATAAAATTACCCTAAAATATGCCATAATTCTATTGGATGGATAAAAGTAGACCCATATAACCTAAGGGTCGGATTAGATTAATTTTATGGACTTTTGACCATGAAAATAATTTAATTATTATTAAAACCAAAGAAAGTGACAACATGTCACTCTCCTAAATCTTATAAGTATAATAATTTTAATTTAGTGATAAACATTATAAAACTGCGAACATGAATAGTGTCCAGAAATCTAATAAAATTATCTACATCATGATAATTTATTTATAATTTTTAGGGATTAAATAATTGTCATTAATGGTGATACATTAATGATACAGAAATTATTTATTAAGTGGGAAATAAGTAATATAGTTTTTATTTAAATAATAATTCCCATTAAAAGGCCCAAAAACCAGACCAAAACATATTGGTTGTGTAAATATACACCTTAATCATCCAATGACCTAATATATAGAAGTTTTTAGCCTTAAAAAAGTGATTATGACACTTATATTATTTTATTTTAAATGATGCCAAAGTTGTCACCTTCATAAGTTAATAAATATAACAATTTAAATATCGTGATTTTGAGATGATAAATATGAGTAAAAGTATTATTGTTATAGGAAATATATTTATCTACATAATAG
The DNA here is from genome assembly GCA_963277665.1 of Viscum album. Lineage (NCBI taxonomy): Eukaryota > Viridiplantae > Streptophyta > Magnoliopsida > Santalales > Viscaceae > Viscum > Viscum album. The sequence continues at coordinate 296,852,215 of OY728121.1, forward strand.
GATTTTATTTTTAATTTTTATGCAACAAATAAGTATATTAAATAATTATAAAAAAATGTTGTAGTAATTATTTTATTAAGAGATAAACCAAATAAATGGTTTTAAAAATAATAAAATAAATATTATATGAACTATTTAGTGTGATCAAAAAATTTTATAGATACATATGACCTTTTATTAATATATTAATGATTTTATTTCGAACAAATATTCTGTATATATTTTATTTAAATTCAATTAAATGAATAGTGTCAAAATTGACACTACTGTTATTTTATAAAAATAACATATTATAAAATTGTTTAAAAATCACACAAATATTTAAAAATTATAAATTATAAATTAATATAGTATATAATGTAATAATGTAAAAAATTATGTAAAATTCACAACAAATATGTAATTATTAGTTATAAATTAAAATTTAGAATTTTATTACCAAAAATAAACTTAAATAGAATAAATAAGGATAAATAAAACTGATAAGGTTTAAAATAAGATCCAAACATGTCTAAATTTGATTGTATGATGCGATTACAACCCTATATCAACTAATCGTCGAATATGAGTCATTTTTGGAGGTGTTTAAGTGGGTTTATATTTATTAAAAATTAATATTTTTTAGAATTCCAGAGGTGCCCCTCTCCTCCCTTATAAAAGAGCACCTCCTCCCTCTCTTCCTCACATCACATTGAGCCTTCAAGATCGGCCAACCCCTGCCATATTCTCCTCTCCACTTCCCTAGAAACATCCTAGAGGTCCTGGTCTTCTTCAAAGACAAATTTTAGTGCCCGAAGTGGAGGTCTCAAAGAGGCGCTTCAAAGAAGAGGTAATTTCTGTTACCGATTCTTTCACCATTATTTCTTCTTCCACTTCTTTCTTCTTAGGTTGTATCATTATAATGTAATAACATCAGTATCACTCATATAATTATATGTTATTATATGTATGAAACAACCCTATTTCACAATCTATCCATCCTACGGAAAAAGAATCACCGCGCATGCGTACGTACGGAATATCGTCTCCACGCCGTGGTGTAATCTATTTTCCACCACCACCATACTTGAATGGGTATAATGGTGAAAATAATAACAATATATGATTATTATAAATTTATATTTATTCTTTAATAGTATACATACACTCCAATAAAATTCCATGATCATGGGAACGATATCATCGCTCGTGCGTACGTACGGAATACCGTCTCCACGATGCGATGAGATTCATTCTCAATGATTAACCAGTAATAAATGATTATAAAGTATTTATAATAAGTAATCATGAAATATATGACATAATAATGATACTGGGTTTATTTATATGTATATATGTATGTCATCCAATTAATTCTATTCAATTCAATGAGGAAACGAAAACAATGTTCATGCGTATGTACGACCTATCGTCTCCATGAATGGCGTATTTCTTTCCATTTATCTATCTATTATATATATGTATATTATGAATATATATTATATATAAATCATGTAATACATTCTGGATGTATTTAATCATGATCTAAGTAATCATATGAATAATTACAAGTCAAAACACGGACGAGAAATGAAACAATTTTACCCAAAACACTCTTTAACATGGAATTTACAAAAGAATGGGTAAAATAAAGTCATAATTGAACCATATATTATATCATAAAAATGAATATAATTCTTTAATAAGTCAATAACAATATTTAAATCATTATACAGGAGGTTCGGACACTTACAAAGCAAATCAGACCAAAGGTAAGGGATAATTTTTCAAATCTCATTTTTATCCGAGATTGCTTATTCGTAAGTATTTACTGGGTTTATTTATATCATCCATGTCCATGTTTGATAAAAGTTTTTTCATGTATGTTTAAAGTCATTTTTACCCATTTTATGAATTTTACTACATGGTATGAAAGGAATCATTCTTTTGTTTACGTTACGAGGTATTTTTTTGACTTTTCCGACAAAAGTACGAGGAGAATGCTATTTTTATCTTATACAGTGTGAACAGATTTTTACTGTTTCATAACACCTCATTTTAATGAAGCTTACTCTACATTATTTTATTACTATTTTCAACAAAATACAATTATTTTAAAAGTGCATGTAATTTTTTGAAAATAAATTGATTTTGACGAAGAAAGGATATTTTCCTCAAGAATTCATTTCAAATGTTTTATCAAAACTATTTTCCATCTAAGATGACATTATTTGATATGTGTATGTTTCATGTTTAATGACTATATGATTTACATGGTTCAATTTTCTTATGACGAAATGTCCATCTATTTTATATGGATTATGAAATGATGGGATGATGTTTATGAAACCCATTTTATTCTTTGGGTTATGATGATTGTTTTATGTTTATTTTGTGGAACAAGTAAGAATGATTTCATTATGAGATGGGTGGAACCTATATCTCCCTCCAATAAATTTGGTAAATATTTTATATCTCATGAGATAGACATGATTGGAATGGTATGTTAATCTGGTTTAGTGTTAAAGGACTGAAACAAGGAGTGAACTCGATTCAAAAAGGGACTTTGTCAACTATGATGGTCTTGGCAGCAATGCCTTGGCTACTATGGAAATCATGAAATGTGCTGAATGGTTGCCACAATTACATGTTTTATTCCCATGCTATTTTATCATGATTGATGTTCCTTTATGATATATTCCTTACGTACTTCCAAGATTTATTTCTTTGCTCAAGGCTTTATTGTTTAGATTTCATGTTCAAGTTTTTGCTTTCCAATGTTTATGGGTTGTTTTATGTTCTCTATGTTTGCCCTTACTGAGCATTTGAGATCACCCTTTTTTTATGTTTTATTTTCCCCGGGAAATAAATAAAGGTTTTAGGTAAGGAAACAAAAAGGGGAAGATCGCTTTGGTAGATGTTGAAGATTTTTCAACATGATTAGTTTTTTATATTCTGAGTTTCCAAAGACACTAAAATATTACGATCCTTGTGTGTCTTTTTTGTTATGTATTAATTATTCCGAAAAAGTAATGTCATTTTCATGTACGTTAAGATTTGGGTCTCTACAGTTGGTATCAGAGGAAAGGTTTAGTCAACCATTGGAAACTTGAATTAGAGAAATTTAGTGAGATCCCTAGAGATATTTCTAAGGTATGTCTAGGGATGTCCATAAGGTTAAGTATAAGTATAAGTTATAGTAATAGAATCACGGTAACCCAAGATGTTAGATATTGAAGGTACTCCCCTTTTATTATATTGTTTTCCCTATCATGCTTTTTTCCTCTCACACTATTCTTTTTGGGTTTCAGAAAATGGTTGGAAGAAAGATGATTCACGATAATGGAGCATATGATGGACAATGGAATGATATTCTTAATGAGAAACCAAATGAAATGGGATTTGGAAGTCCAAACATCATTATTATGCCGAATCAGAAATCTCATAATATGATCAATAAACTCAAATTTTGTAAGTTTCCTGAATCGGCTAATAAGAGAAAGATGGAGTTTCATGAGAATCAAAGAAGAAAGAATGTTCAATTTCCACTATGTAAATCATGTGGGAAGAGGCATCAAGGAGAATGTTTCAAAGGAATTGGAAGATGCTTTGGGTGTGGAAATGAAGGACAGAAAGCCAGTAAGTGAAAAGGAAAAGGTTAAGTTAACACCATGGATGAGGATAATGGTATTGCTATGACATCAACAATGGTTAAATGTTTTAAATGTGGAATGTACGGGCATTATGCAAACAAATGACCTAAGGGAAAGTATCATGAAGAGAATCAGTACGGTCGTATGGGTAGTATTTATGTTGATGATGATGAAGAGACTACAAATGATATGTGAGTTGAAATAATTGTTGAAGCTCGATCAATGGTTTAAGAAGGTATTGGAATGATTACATGTTTATCAAGTGTAATGTTGTATAAGTAATCTCATGCTACTATGGAATAAAGAGACATAAAAGGATTGTTACACTGTTGTCTTTCATTATGTTTTCAAAGTGTATGATGAATGGTACCAGTAACCATGAATGGTTATTCAGATATTTTTGGAAAGTGGATGATATGCGCATAATGAAGGGATAAGAAGAAAATTAAATGTTTTATAGTATTCATGAGCTCATGACTGATATAAGGAAATAGTTATATCATGGTTGGAGTATATAGAATTTTGGGGTTTTGGTATGTGGAAAGAGTTAACTTTTGACAGCACTCATATTTTCACTAAGGATCAATGGGTATTCATTTTTTTCAATAGAATACATGATTAAGGCCTTCAAATGTTTGGAATGTGACCAACAAGAAATATCTTATGATATATGGGGATCAACGATGGTATTAACAAGCTTGTTATATGAAATCTCTGGTAATTTTTTTCACTATAATATGACAATGGACTGCAATATTATGGATAAGCCTAAAGATTGGAATGGAATATGTTGGACATAAGTTAGTATTGTATAAGGATAGAACCTTTTTCGATATTATTTATGGGATATTATAGTAATGTAGTTTTAGAAAAAAGACAACATGCAGGATGGGCGACAGACCATCGCGTCAGACAAGGTTGTGGGAATCGAACCCACAACCGAAGTACGACTAGCCTTTATCGCCTACCACAAGCCTACAGGAAGTCCTTGTTTAGTAGAAACTAGTTTTATTATATTAATCAGTATGATATATGAAGTTTAAGTCCATTTTAGAAATCATATATGATCTCACTATAGATGGACTAATGTATTTTTTTGATATCTTTTCTAACCTTTTGTTTGAGACAGATGGAATGACCCATCATTCTATCACATGATCTGCTAACACATCACGAATGACAAATTCATCTTCATTTCATTAATAGGTGATGTGGAAATTTTCCAAAGAACCACCAACGGTGAGGCTATACCAAAATCACGAAAGTATTTCGTCTAATTCCAATTTCATCAACTTTACAGAAATGATCTTGAAAACCAAAAATGTTGTCCTAGTGCTCTTATATATGATGAATCAGATGGTACCTTAGATCATCACAAATTTGTGGCTTTGTGATTTGCTGGCTTTTCCATAGCCATGTTCTCTACCACTCTCCATCAGAACATGATGGTTAGATTTCTCTTCCATATCGATATTTTCAACTACATGGAAACCCAATGATTAGTTTATTTGGGTAACCGTTACGTTTCATACATTTTTTTTAAATATTTGTTTTGGTATTCCTTTTTACGATGTGGGTTTCTATCAAAAAAACTTTCGAGTAGTAAACCATTTATAACCCCGACGGATTTCAAGGGTGAAATTTATTTTAAGGGGGGTAGAATGTAGCACCCCAAGATTTTATGAAAAGTATTATTTTTATTAAATGTATTGTGTTGCACGCTACACCAAAAGGAGCTTTCACAACACGCATCCCTGACTTTCCTTGCATTATATGCAATCGTGACCTTCCTCGATAGCGTGTGTTGTACGCAATACCGGGTTTTACTAATCAAAGATATATTATTATAATATTATTATAAACTAGCCGTTATGAATAGTATTAACTAAAATTTTAATTTAATTACATTACTATTAATCTTACACATTTTCTAGAACATGGTATAAGAACAAAATAATTTTTTCGGGTAAAATAAGTACTTTTCAAAAAATGCAGGTTTCCCACCTTTTGATGGCGCGCCCACATTAAATCTAGTTTTTGACATGTTTATAAGTTCAATGTGACAAAATAAAATTCTTCTTTGGAATCAAGAAGTAAAAATTTACTTTGGATAAATTTTTCATATTATTCTGGTATCTTTCATAGTTTGATGAATAGTAAAAACATGGTATATTTTAATTAAAAACAACTTTTTTCATCACAATAATTTATATGGTTAAATTATAATATTGAATGGTTTTAAAGTATATATAGAATATATTTTTACCATTTAAATTAATTTATGTCATTTACATTGATTTTACATTAAATTCGTTGGTTAAATCAATTCAATCTTTTGCAATGTTTTAAAGAAAAACCCGTTTTCTTTCGACAACGGGATTAATTTTGATTTAATTTCTGAAACTTTTGTGTATTGAATTTGGAAAAATGGATTCCATATTTAGAATCAGTGGGTCAAAATTATGTTAATAAGCTTCTTTTTATTTTTGGGAATTATGAATAGTAACTATGGTAAATTTTATTTAACATAGTTAAAGGTAAATCAGGTAATTAAGGGTAAATATAATATTTTAAAATTACCCTAAAATATGAAAAAAATTTATTGGATGGATAAAGGTTGACCCATATAACCTAAGGGTCGGATTATATTCATTTTATGGACTTTTGACCATGAAAATAATTTAATTATTATTAAAACTAATGAAAGTGACAACATGTCACTCTCTTAAATCTTATAAGTATAATTATTTTAATTTAATGATAAACATCATAAAACATCGAACATGAATAGTCTCCAGAAAGATAATAAAATTATCTACATCATGATAATTTATTTATAATTTTTAAGGATTAAATAATTGTCATTAATGGCGATACATTAATGATACAAAAATTATTTATTAAGTGGGAAATAAGTAATATAGTTTTTATTGAAATAATAATACGCATTAAAAGGCCCAAAAACGTGAAAAAAACTTATTTTTAGTGTATATAAACACGTTAACCATCCAATGAGCTAATATATAACCGTTTTTAGCCTTATAAAAGTGATTATGACACTTATATTATTTTATTTTAAATGATTCCAAAGTTGTCACCTTCATAATTTAATAAATATAACAATTTAAATATTGTGATTTTAAGATGATAAATTCAAGTAAAAGTATTATTGTCAAAGTTAATAGATTTATCTTCATCATAGGATTTTATTTTTAATTTTTATGCTACAAATAGGAATATTAAATAATTATACAAAAATGTTGTAGTAATTATTTTATTAATATATAAACCAAATAAATGGTTTTAAAAGTAATAAAATAAATATTATAAGAACTATTTAATGTGATACACTAATTTTATAGATACATATGACCTTTTATGAATCTATTAAAGCTTTTAGTTCGATCATATATTCTATATATATTTTATTTAAATTCAAATAAATGAATAGTTTCAAAATTGACATTATTGTTATTTTATAAAAATAACATATTATAAAAATTTAAAAAAATCAAATAAATATTTAAAAATTATAAATTTAAATTTATATAGTATATAATGTTATAAAGTAAACAATTATGGATAATTCACTACAGATAAGTAATTATTTGTTATAATTTTAAATTTAGAATTTTATTACCACAAATAAACTTAAATAGATTATATATGGATAAATCAAAATGATAAGGTTTAAAATAAGATCCAAACATGACTAAATTTTATTGGTTGATGAGATTACAACCCTATCTCATCTAATATTCGAATATGAGTCATTTTTGGAGGTTTTTAAGTGGGGTTAGATTTATTATAAATTAATATTTTTAAGAATTCCAAAGGTGCCCCTCTCCTCCCTTTTAAAAGGGCACCTCCTCCCTCTCTTCCTCACACCTCATTGAGCCTTCAAAATCGTCCAAACCCTACCAAATTATCTTCTCCACTTCCCTAGAAACATCCTAGAGGCCCTGGGCTTCTTCAAAGACCTATTTCAGTTCCCAAAGAGGAGGTCTCAAAGAGGCGCTTCAAAGAAGAGGTAATTTCTGTTACCGATTATTTCACCTTTATTTCTTCTTCCACTTCTTCTTCTTAGGTTGTTTCATTATGAAGTAATAACATAAGTATAAATAATTTACTGATATGTTATTATATGTACGAAACAACCCTATTTCACCATCTATCCATCCTACGGAAAAAGAAATCACCGCGCATGCGTACGTACAGAATACAGTTTCCACGTCGTGGTGTAATCTATTTTCCACCACCACCTTATTTGGATGGGTATAATGGTGTAAATAATAACAATATACGATTACTATAAAGTTATATTTATTCTTTAATAGTATAAATACACTCCAATAATATTCCATGATCATGGGAATGATATCATCGCTCGTGCGTACGTACGGAATACCGTCTCCACGATGCGATGAGATTCATTCTCAATGATTAACCATTCATAAATGATTATAAAGTATATATAATAATTAATCATGAAATATATGACATCATAATGATACTGGATTTATGTATATGTATAAATTATTTCATCTAATTAATTCCATTCAATTCAATGAGGAAACGAAAACAACGTTCATGCGTACGTACGGCCTACCGTCTCCATGAACGGTGTATTTCTTTTCATTTATTGATCTGTTATATATATGTATATTATGAATATATATTATATATAAATCATGTTTTACATTTTGGATATAAGTAATCATGATCTAAGTAATCATATGAATAATTACAAGTCAAAACACGGACGACAAATGAAACAATTTTACCAAAAACGCTCTTTAACATGGAATTTACAAAAGAACGGGTAATATAAAGTCATAATTGAACCATATATGATATCATAACATTGAATATGATTCTATAATAAGCCAATAACATTATTTAAATCATTATACAGGAGGTTCGAACACTTACAAACCAAATCAGACCTATGGTAAGGGATAATTTTGCAAAACTCATTTTTATCTGAGATTGCTTATTCGTAAGTATTTTCTGGGGTTATTTATATCATCAATGTCCATGTTTTATAAAAGTGTTTTCATGTATGTTTAAAGTAATTTTTACCCATTTTTTGACTTTTACTACATGTTATAAAAGGAATCATTCATTTGTTTACGTTACGAGGTATTTTTTTGACTTTTCCAACAAAAGTACAAGGAGAATGCTATTTTTAACTTATACGGGGTGAACGGATTTTTACAGTTTCATAACACATCATTTTCATGAAGCTTACTCTACATTATTTTATTACTATTTTCAAAAAAATACTATTATTTTAAAAGTGCATTGAATTTTTTGAAAAGAAAATGATTTTGACGAAGAAAGAATATTTTCCTCAAGAATTCATTTCAAATGTTTTATCAAAACTATTTTCCATATAAGATGACATTATTTGATATGTTTATGTTTCAAGTTTAATGACTATATGATTTACATGGTTCACTTTTCTTATGATGAAATTTCCATTTGTTTTATATGGATTATGAAATGATGGGATGAAGTTTATGAAACCCATTTTATTCTTTAGGTTATGATGAATGTTATATGTTTATTTTGTGGCACAAGTAAGAATGATTTAATTATGAGATGTGTGGGACCAATATCTCCCTCCAATGAATTGGGTAAAGATTTTATATCTGATGAGATAGACATGGCTGGAATGGTATGTTAATCCGGTTCAGTGTTACTGGACTGAAACGAGGAGTGAACTCGGTTCAGAAAGGGACTTTGTCCACTAAGATGGTCTTGGCAGCAATTCCTTGGCTACAATGGAAATCATGAAATGTTCTTAACGTTTTACACAATTACATGTTTTATTCCAATGATATTTTATCATGATTGATGTTCCTTTATGATATATGCCTTACGTACTTCCATGATTTATGTATTTTCTCAAGGCTTTAAAGTTTAGATTTCATGTTCAAGTTATTCCTTTCAAATGTTTATGTAGTGTTTTATGTTCTCTATGTTTTCCCTTTCTAAGCATTTGATCTCACCATTTTTTTTATGTTTTATTTTCCCCAGGAAATAAAGAAAGGTTTTAGCTAAGGAAACAAAAAGGGGATGATCATTATGGGAGATGATGAAGATCTTTCAACATGGTTAGTTGATTATATTCTGAGTTTCCAAAGACACTAAACTATTAAAATACTTGTGTGTATTTTTTGTTATGTATTATGTATTTCTCAAAAGTAATGAATTTCCATGTATGTTAAGATTCGGGTCTCTACAGTATACGTTAAAAAAACATTCTTACCTTAATTCTGTCGAAAAGGATAAAAAGAACATTGTTTGGAAAATGACGGAAATATTCCTTTATAAACCTCTTATAAAAAGTCAAAAAATGGTATAAATAACATTAACTCATATACTATAAAATAGAAAGAATGTTTTTAAATACATTTTTAAGAAACATGGATGTGGATGATAAACAGGTCCTAGTAGATAATTAGGTATAAACAAACTCGGATAATGAAGAGTTGTGAAATAACCCTTACAAATTTGGTAAATTACAATACATACAACCCCTGAAATAGGTATCATACAATTAATATGTAAATACACATAAATTAATGTTTATTACACAAAGAATACAATTATGTGAAGTACATACACCGAACAAAAGGTAATAGTGGAAATATGGCATGAATTTCACGGGAATAAGGAGTGAGATGAAAACCCCTTACCTTGTACTTTTCCTTTGTCGATGGTATGTTATCCTCCTTTATAATAGTTAAAAAATTATTAATAAATTATAAAAGAACCATATACATAATTATGATATCATATATTTTCTTTTAACATTGATTTGTTAATAATATATTGGTATTATCATTGTTTCGGGTGTTAACTTACTCGTTTTATTTTATATTTTTTGTTACATAAGTCATGTTTTTTATAGATAGGATGTACCTTATTCATATCCAGAATGATATAAATTTCTTAAAAATCACTTTTAATCATCAAATGAGAATTGTTCTTGAATTGATACGATGGGGAATGAATGTCATCGCGTTCATGGAGACGGTTGTCCGTACGTATGCATGAGTGATAATATCATTATTTTGATATTAAAATAATATATAATTGGATGGTATATCATATATACAGAATCATTATCATGTTATATTTATTATTTACATGAATTACAAATCATTATTATACACATCCAAATAAAAATATATTGATTAACAATTACACCACGTAGTGGAGACGGTAATCCATACGTACGCACGTATGATGACATGTCATTTAAAGGATGGATAGATTACTGAATATTGTTGTACCATATTTATAATAATATCACAGAATATTGGATATACTGGCTTTATTATTTTATAATGATAATAACAAAGAAAGAAGAAGTTGAATATGAAATGAACTTGAAAAAGGGTGGTGAAAACATTACCTCTTCTTTAGGTTCTTCCTTTTTTGATTTGATCAAAAGGGTTCCATAGGTTGGATTTCTGATCAAACTAAGGTCTCTAGGTTGTAGTGAGGGAATTTTAAAGAGTATTTGGGTAGGTTTGACCGATCCAAGAGTATTTTAATGTGAGAATTAGTGATAAGGTGGAGTTCCCTTTTATAAGAGGGGTTAGTGCCACCTTTGGAAAAGCTAGAAATATTATTTTATAATAAATTCATATTCTGTTTCAAATGGCTCCAAAGTGGATTATTTAAATTTTAAGGTGGGGATGGGTCAAAAACCACTCAATGAATAGAATTTATTGTGGTTTGGGTCATTATATTAACCTTATTTTTTAGATTAAACTCATAGTTAATTAGTTTGACACTTACCATGTCACTTTGTATTTTTATATTCTATAGTTAATAAACAAACTATATACCTCCAAGCGACCCCCAAGTGGAAAATTAATGATACAAATGTCATGATATATGTCTCTTGGACGATCGTTAGATTTTTAGGAATTTAATATAAATTAATAATATAATATTTTCTTTAAAAACTCTTTTATGTCAATTTTGACACTATTGGGTATTTTGTTTTTGATAATTTCATAAAAGAATTATAAATTCGAAAAAAATTTATATAACCAATAATATTATGTCATATTAACCTATAAATTTAGTGTAATTCATAAAATGTCTCAAATTACATTTATTTTGATATTTATAATATCAATTATTTTAATATTTCATTAATTAGGTAATTACTGCATCACCATTGTGTAATAAATAAAATAAATTATTTAATGTCTAAAAATTATAAATAAAACATCATTATGTAGGAAAGATTTTTATATTTCTAATGAATATTTACAATTGATTTTATCTTATGTATAACCCTATATTAGAAATGTTTTCGTAAATAAACATTGATTTTAACTCTTTCAACTCTTCTTTGAATTAAATAATAATAAATGTCCTAATCTAATCCAAGTGGACCCTAATGATATTATTTTATTACTAAGGTTTTTTTTGATCGAGATACACTTGTCCAATAGAATTGGGACATCTATTAGGGTAATATTAATATCATTTTTATCCTTAATTACCCTATTTACTTTTAATTGTGGTAAATAAAAGTAAAAAGTTACTATTCATCAAAAATTATTTTCATCTTATTGAACCACATTTTACTCCTTCATATTAACTGCGTCTGTTGGATTTTCGAAATTCCACTCACAGATGCAGTAAAATAATTTTTTATGTTAATTTCCCAATTCTCCTAGGAGGTGGCTAAAAGATGGTGAAATGTTCAAAAAAATTAAATATCTAAAATTAATATAAACTAACTCCAATGAATTACATTGAACTTATATAGGTATTATGTATCAATATTTACGTTAATTAAATTTAAAAAATATAATTAATTTTTTAAATAAAAATTCGGTTTTAAACTACAAGTTAGTGTTTTTTCACTATTCATCAAAAATTGAATGATTTCAGAAAAATACCAAAATTTCACCCTAGTATAATTTCAGTATTCTGAATCCAAAAATGAAGTCCATTTTGAATGATAAAATTTATAAATTTTCAAAAAGTGGGTATTACTATTCATAACGGCTAGTTTGATCTACTATGGTGTGTGTGTTAGAACTCAAAGTTGCGTACAACACACAATACTGTGTTAATGAAAGGGAAGCATTTCGTGGATGTTTAGGGTGTTACAGTATAGCCATCCATATGAGGGGTAGATAGTGTTATGCATTCGGCGGGTAGGGTCACATGGCTCAAGACTGCCCGACCTGTCATGCAGACGAGCAGCATATAGTAGAGGGACATCCCAGGTAGAGGCAGAGGTTCGACCGTGGCGGTCCGCAGGGAGTAGGCGGATGAGGCAGAGGAGCTGGTCGAGCAGCGAGTGGAGGATGATTCGTCGAGGCTCTACCACCACCACCACCAGGAGGACCACGCCGACCACAGGGAGCTGGTGGACAAGGGCAGGCTTAGCTCCAGGAAATCGAGGCCAACGACCACGACGCACCTGAGATGATTCAAGGTACTATCTGTGTCTACTCCACCCCTGTTTCAATGCTTATAGACATTAGAGTGAGTGATTCATTTATTTCCACTTCCCTTATTCGGAGCTCGGAGATTCCGACGGTCAGTTGGATTGATCCTTACGGCTAGACACTCGTACGGGAACAGACATGACAATTACGCACAAGTGCCAATAGTCTGAGCTTACACTATGAGGCTAGAGCTTCAGCTGGGATCTTCTTGTAGCAGAGTCGAGGACATAAGATGTCATCATGGTTATGGAATGGCGGTCTACAGTCCATGCCCAGATCGACTGTATTAGGCAGAAAGTGGGGTGTGTCTGCATGGATGGGACTAGTTTCACCTACACCGGTGAGAAAGGATCCTTTGTAGAGCATGATGGACTTATGCGAAGGAGAGGATAGATGAACAGAGATCTATTGGCTAGTCTCATCCTAGGAGCGGTTGATGTGCGGAGTCTAAGTATTCCTATTGTGGTGGATCAGTATGCGGACGTTTTTCCTGACGATGTTCTGAGACTACCTCCTCGCCGAGAGGTAGACTTCTACATAGACTTGTAACCCGAGATAGCCTCGATATCTACTCTATCATATCGGATGGCTGCCACAAATCTTCGTGAGCTGCATGTACAGCTGGAGGTCTTGCAGGGAAAGGGATTCATCTGACCTAGTGTTTCACCCTAGGCTTCTCTGATTTTTTTCGCCAAGAAGGTGTATGGGAGCTTGAGACTGTGTGTCGACTACCAGCTCCTGAATCCAATGACTGTAATAAAAAAGTACTCACTCCCATGGATTGGGAACCTCTTTGATCAGCTCAAGGGAGTACGATGGTTATGGAAGATAGACCTTAGGTTCGGCTATCATTAGGCCATAGTTCGATACGAGGATGTGCAGAAGACGGACTTCAGGTGTCGGTATAGCCACTACGAGTTCTTGGTTTTTCCCTTTGGCATAACCAACGCACCACCAGTGTTCATGAGTCTCATGAACATGATATTCCAGCCTTACCTCGATCGTTTTATTGTAGTATTCATCGACGACATTCTGATTTACTCGACTACTGAAGAGGAGCACGCCTGCCACTTGAGGGTTGTACTGGACACACTCCGAGAGCACAATATTTATGGAAAGCTATATAAGTGCAAGCTCTGGATTCAAGAGGTTCACTTCTTAGGGCACGTCATCTCAGAGGAGGGAGCTGCAGAGGATCCTGCGATGATCAAGGCAGTACTTTCTTGGGAGCCACCTAGGAGTGTGACAGAGGTGTGGAGTTTCCTAGGTCTGGCTGGGTACAATCAGATATTTTTTCTAGACTTCTCCAGAGTTGCAGCATTGCTTTCAGCGTTGATGAAGGGAAAACCCTGCGTGTGGTTAGATAAGTTCCAGCAGAACTTCCAAGAGCTGAGACAAAGATTGGCCAGTGCTCCCATCTTGAGGATACTAGACGAGGGCATTGGGTATGTGCTTTACTGTGATGCATCAAGGACTGGACTCGGGTGTGTCCTGATGCAGGAGTGGGTAGTGATCACCTATGCTTCATGATAGTTGAGGAAGAATGAGCAGAACTATTCTACCCATTACCTAGAGTTAGCAGCAGTGATCTTCGCCCTGAAGATGTGGCGGTACTATCTGATGGGAGGACGCTTTACAATCTACTCTCACCACTAGAGACTCGGGAAGATTTTGGCACACAAAGACAAAAACCTGAGACAGCGGTGATGGATCGAGTTCCTCCAGGACAATAACATTGAGATAGTCTAAAATCCTGGGAAGGGGAACATAGTATCAGATTCTCTCAGTAGGAGATCGTGCATACAACTTCTAGGGGAGGCAATAGAGTAGCAATCGGCATTGAAGATATCCTTCATGGATAGAGATGGGGGAGCCTTTCTATAGTCTCTCACAGTCACTTCTCCACTACATCAGCGGGTCATAGAGGCACAACGTGGGTATGTTGACCGGAAGACACAACATGCTCATATTTCCACATGGCAGACGCCTTATGGATTTTTTGGAGGAGAGCACGTCATCCTCTTCAGGGGACGTACCATAGTACCAGTTTTACTGTAGGAGGAAGTGCAGAGGGAGTTTCATATTTCCACTCTAGCGGTACATCCTTGAGTGTTAAAGATAAACCAGTACCACACAAGAGAGTACTAGTGGCCGGGTATGATGAAGGTTGTAGCAGAGTTCGATTCACAATGCCTCAGTATCCAACAAGTGAAGGTGGAGCACCTGGTACCAGCAGGATTGGTTCAGCCCTTAGAGGTTCTATAGTGGAAGTGAGATGAGAAATCCATGGATTTTGGGATAAGGCTTCCTCGTTCACCTAGAGAACACAACTCTATATGGATGATTGTCGATCGACTCACAATGTCTTCCCACTTCCTACCGATCTGAGAGCAGGGCTTAGTAGAGAACATGGGACGCCTCTACATTCAATAGATCATTTGTCTTCATGGTGTGCCATCATCTACCATCTCTGATCGAGATGCTTTCTTTACTTCCCGGCTTTGGAAGGGGTTGGAAGAGGCTTTTGGGACACAGCTACGCCTGATCACTGCCTTTCATCCTCAGACAGATGGCTAGATGGAGAGGACAATTTAGACTCTCGAGGACATGCTCTGTGCATGTGTCCTTGATTTTGGTAGCATCTAGGAGGTTCACCTAACCTTGGTGGAGTTTGCGTACAACAACAGATACAACTCCACCATCGGGATGGAAACATACGAGGCATTGTATGACCATCCTTGCAGATCACCTCTGTGCTGGACTGACCCTGGGAGTCAGCACATGTAGAACCAGAGATGGTTGAGGCTATGACGGAGAAGGTGCAGATCAACCATGAGTTGATGAGGGCTGCATAGAGCAGACAGAAGTCCTATGATAATAGGATACGGAGAACACTGGAGTTCGAGGATGGGGACCATGTTTTCTTATGGGTCTAACCACGACATCGATTATAGATATTTTTCCGGGGTGGCTAGTTTTCTCCGTTCTTCATCGTGCCTTTCTGGGTCCTTAGTAGATTAGGTGAGATGACTAACCGCCTGGCCCTTCCACCTCTGTTGCACCAGGTGCATAACTTCTTCCACGTATCGTAGTTGAGGAGATTCTTGCCCGACCCGACCCACATCCTTGATCACGGGGAGATAGACATAGATGACGGGGATAATTTCACAAAGGTCTCGGTGGAGATCGAAGATTAACTGGAGAGAGGTCCTACGTGGACAATCGATTCCTCTAGTGCACATTCGTTGGCAGTACATGAACCTCCAAGAGAACACATGGGAGTGGGATGCTCAGATGCATGCTCAATACCCTCATTTGTTTCCCCAGTTTATGTTGTAGTTTTATAGGGACGTGAAGCCATAAGGTGGGAGCATTGTAAAGACCCAAAAATTTCAAGGAATTTTTTTTCATAAATAATTTGGAACTTTATGAGTCTGTGGATTTTCATGGCACTTGATTTCGATGCCAGGTGTTCATGGAATCAAATTCCGATGTTTAGCTCAGGTACGTTCAGAGAACGAATGAGCAGGTTTTCTATTTTTTTGAACCGGTGCACGGAATTGAGATCTGAGGGCACCGATGATCTCACAACGCCGATAATTTCTTAAGGGGACTAGTCCCACAGTTTCGTTTCATGCGGGTTTGAAGTTATAAATTGTGGTTTAATTAAAAAGATAAATAAAATTGATAGAACAATTGTATGTATCTATTGAGGTTAATTCCTCCCATGGGAAGTTAATGGTGGGGCCCACATCCACCCAACTTCCCATGTGTTTATATTTTAGAGGTGGGTCCCACACGATCCCCAACCTTCCATCATTAAAAAATTACCATAATCGTCCTCTTCATTAATTTGTAACTCCTCTTAATTTTTGTATACTCCCCACCTTCCTCTCCCATCATTAATTCATGCCATCCCATCACTTAATTCATTCTTTCCAACCAATATCTTAATTAATTAAACAACACTTCATTTAATTAATTAAGTGTTTTGAATTTTGAATTGAATGTGTTAATAAAAAATTATCCAAGCCAAAAATTTTATTTTGGGGAGATTTTTTGTGTTGGAAATGAATTGGGGTGAGAGATTTTGAGATATGTGAGAGAAGTATTCGTCTCCTAAGACGATGAATAGTTTTCTTCTCTGACGAAGAACACCCATCTTTAACGAATAACGCTCCTCGTTTCTCCAATTTTATTCTTCTTCCGCATCAAGGGAGGAGTCACCTCCTCGGGGAACATGCCAACGACGACGTGCCTTCTATTCTTTTCTCTGTGACAAGAGGGGTGACAAAACATCTTCCGGTACACTCCAACGACGGTAGAATCGACACCGTCATCCAACACGCTCAGCTACCGCGAATTTTTTTGAGGCAGGGGGTTTGATTAATTTATATTAAATAAATTACTCCCTCATTCTAGTTGTAATCAAGTGAGAACATTGGCCGATTTTTTCCACCAAACACAGAGGGTGTGGGACAAACAAACACGGCCCGACGACCCTCCGTCGTTTCTTGTCTTATGTGGAATCAGGAAGCAGTGACGTTCGAAGACAGCCGACACACACAGACCGCATGTGGACGAACTATGGCCCGCAACCACGGGATGCTCGACCAATGAAGAAGACCTGGCCTAAGAAAGGAACTGTGGTGACCCATGTCGCCGCACTGCAGGAACCACAACCCGCATAGGGCGGGACACTTCGGTGGAAGAACATGCCAGACTGTCGGGTGACCGGGCGAAGGAGAGTCGCGGCTCCAGGAGGGTGTCGCGCTGGAGAACCGGCCGAGCGGAGTAAAGCCACAGCCCCAGGAGGGAGACACGCTGGAGAACCCGCAGCCCGCCCGAGCGGGCTGCATGCACCAGAAGGTCAGCCGACTCCAGCCAGCCGGTAAGGGAGTGAGATGCCGCTTGGCGTCACTGGTTCAAGTAGCCCCCCCTCGGACCGCTTGGCCTTCAGCCCGAGCCGCTCGGCCAGCTGGCCGGGTCCTCCGGGCCTCACCCAGTGTGGGCGCGCCCCACCCAGCCGCACCCAGTCGGGCCACGCGGGGCCAGGCCGGGCCAGGTCACGCGACGTTAGGCCGGGTCACGCCATCATCGGGTCGGGAAGCGCCCCTCAGGCTAGGCCACACGAATCATTGGGCCGGTCCAACTATCCTACCAGGTCGGACCTGCCAAAACAGGGTGACCCGACCCGCCAGCCCACTGTGCATAACAGGCCAGACCTGTTATTCACTTAAACGTGAATAACATAATGACCGCGTGTCTGATCGATGCGCTGTCTGCGGCATTGGGATCCTTTCAACGAAGGGGTCCTTTGGATTTACTCTAAAGGTGTTTTGGCCATATTTGGAAAACAGGCGGGTTTGGAACGACTATATTTCCAACCGGGCCCCTGGAACGGAAAAGTCAATATCTCTCAGACCGGGCATCTGATTGACGCACCGTCTGTAATGTTGGGATCCTTTTGACAAGAATGAACTTCAAGATACATCAAATCCAGACTTCGTGAATGTTGATGTATCTACCGCTTTACTCGAGGAGTGGACCCTCCCGGAATCGAGTACGCTGTGTGGGGGAACCAGAGAGCTGGCTGCGACTGTGACCACTACCATGCTAGGATCCTCCGTGGTTCGACGACGATGACGACTGTACTTGGATCCTACTTGGGTTCGCCAGTGAGGATGACTGTATTTGGATCCATCCATGGGTTCGGCAGTGATGCCGATGTATTTGGATCCTAAGTGGGTTTGGCGGCGATGGTTACTATACTTGGATCCTACGTGGGTTTGGCGGCGACAACTTCTGTACTAGGATCCTACGTGGGTTTGACATAGGAGATGATTCAGAGGATACATATAATCATCTAAACCTCTGTTCAAATGTAGTATACCTATGTGAGTTGAGTCTTGACATTCAATCATTATCATTGATGTGGTTGACTTCATTCCTGTTTGGACTTGGCTGTTCTAGGGCTCGGGAGTTGGAGCAGAATAGAGATTGATGACTTAGGTATATGTATGGTCATATACCTATATATAATATGTTGAAACTTTGTGTTTGTATCTTTTCCTTGTGGTTTATCCTTGGGGATTATGGTAGACCTTCAGGGGTCTCAGTGGCCCTACTGAGTATCTTTATACTCACCCATGCACGGGAAATGCCCGGACTACATTGTCTTGGTGGAAGCCGATAGACATCACTGGTCATCATTGAGGCTTGTGGAACTGGACGATATCCGGAAGTGCAACACCTGGCAGGATGTACACGGAGCGGACGGACGAACCTGAGGTACCGACGATACTTTCTATACCCAACCTTCAGGTGGGATACCCCGAGGACAACTCAGTGGTTGCCTCTTTGCTTTAATGCTGTTGTACATTCCTTTTTATTTGTACTATACTTTCAGTTGGATTTGTATATTGGCCCATTAATTTCCAGCACATACTTTTGTACTCATTTTTACTTAGTGCTTATTACACTAGTATACTTTATTGTGTTTGTTTGCTTATATAAAGGCAATACATTCCTTTTTTATCAGGATTTACGCCTTTTGTGCTAGTCACCAGCCCCTGGCTTATGGAAGGTGGGTTTGGGGTAGTCACGGCATGGGCCCCGAGGCCAGGTCGTGAAATAATATATGTAAATTTTTTTCTTTAATTCAATAAATATTTAATATATTAGAATATAGTATGTCTATGTGTTCAAATACCCTCATAAAATAAAATTTTGGAATTTTTGTATCACATTTTTAAATATTGTTTTTTAACCCTTCATTAAACATTTTGAACATTACTATAATATTAATGTTTTTAACACACTATAGGTTAATAACGTTGCAATATTATTTACAAAAAAAATCATAAATTAAAAAATAAGATTTTATAAAACAATATAAAATCCACTATCATGAATGTATTATGTTTACGAATTTTATATCATTTAAATAAACAATATTCATTATAAAATATAATTAATTGCACTATTAACTCTATTCAAATAATATGAAATTACAAACAAAAATATGAAGTAATTTTAAATTAATTATTACAAACATACGTAGTATTTCATAAGAACTAATAAAATTAATTGGACACATTATGTCATTATAATTATATATCTTTTAATTTCCAAAATATCATTTGTTTTATTTTTCTATTAATTTGATATATAGTGCATTAGAGTGGTACAATCATTTAAGCTAAATATATATTTTCTAAAAATTTCTAAATGAATATTTATCATTAAAATAACTTCACAAATAAAAACATATACACATATATTTTTTCATTACATGATTTTCCCCATTAGGACTTATAAGATATATTGAAAACAAAGATTGTGAAATTTGTTAATTTTCATTGATTTAATACTATATTAGAAATTTTCACTAACAATTCTGTATTAAACAACAAAATATATTGTGTATGGTCATACATGTATAATTCCATTCATCCAATACGAATTAGGTTGAAAATAAAATGGCTTAATTTCTTATTTTTAAGCAAGATTTACCTAATTTAACCATTATAGAGGTATTAAATTTCACCACAGATACTATTAATTATGACAAAAAATTAATGTAGACTATTTAAAAATAGTATAATACAGATTTAAAATATGCAGTAAAATTTATCTTTTTTTATAACTACAATTTTCAATAATTTATTTTCTAATATGTATCAAAAATGCTGAAAAAAATTTCTTTTTCAAAATATTGTTTTTAATCATAAAATGGATCAATTATTCTCTAATGTCTAGAAAATTATTAGATTATTATTTTAAAATTTCAATATGTATATAATATATATTTATTATTAAAATAATTCATTAATAGTGATCATTATAATTTATTAAAATAATAACTCATTATGTGGATAAAAATATATTTACAGGAAAATGGAATTTTAACAATAATTTTTATACAAAATTAAAATGTAAAATTTAATCAAATAGACGTAATTATAATATTTAAAATATAAATAAAATTATGTTGAATATATTTAGATAAATGTATCAGTGTACAAATATTTTATAATTAAATCAATATTTTTTATTATTCATAGGAAAATTAGTCTTTTCTAAAAGTCTCACATTTTCATCCAAATATAATTTAAATATTACAGTTAATAAAATGTTATTCACTTTATAGAAATAAATTAATTATATTCTAAAATTTAATCCAATATTATATCACAAAAAGTAATAATTTTTTCATGAAACCATATATATGAATAATAAAATGACTTTTCAAATAATGTAGATATTATTTTATAATATTTAACAAATACTATTATATTGATTATGATATTTGAATATATTTCATAAATTTTTTATGAATATTTTTATCCACTAATTTTATAGAAAGGTTATAACTGTCACAAATAATAATATTTTAATAATATATGATGATTAATTGAAAAACATAGTTTCATGTAATACAGTCAGTTAATTAAATTAATTTGTTTAGAGAGAAATATTTCCAATAATATATCGGTTTTGAACGTATATATCATAACATTGTGTGTATTGGATTACTACTAGTGCACCATGCATGGTATATCATGAGAGGTAATTTGTAAAGAATGAATTATAGTGTTAATTTAATGTAGTCCCACTGATCCCAAAACGAAAATCAAAATTATTTTCTCTTGAAGTAAAAAAATAATACATAAATCATATGCATTACCAAACCCATGATTAGGAACTATAATTCATAATTAGGATTAAATGAATAATATAAGGATAAATACTAAGGATTCCTACAAAAATAGGGAATGATCATACTTTTTATCATAAGACCTTTATTTATGTAAAAGGGTTCACGATAAAATAATGTGGCTTTTCTATTGTAACAATAATATAAAAACATATTAGGTGGGTGTAAATTGTAATGAGACATGAAATAATTTGTGTCACATATATTGGGGAAATTTAAATGTAGTAATTTTAAATGGAACTAAAAATATATATATCCCAAAGAAATAGAATATTATCTGACTTGGTATATATGAAATTTACAAATATAAAAAATTTATTTTGTTATAAAAAAATTATTGAATAAATGTTAGAAAAATAATGAAAATTTGTAATCCACTGGTGTTTTAGAATATCGGAAAATTTATAATAGAATGAAGAAAATTATACAATACCGTTATTGAAATCCAATATTATAAAAGGTATCATGGTACTTACTCTTATAGATAAATAATTTAATTATAAAAAATAGATTAGATATACCATTTATTTCTGCTAAATATATTCAATAATGATTGCGGGATTGATAATTATGAGTAAAGAGGGGAAACCATCATTCTTGAGGATGTAATTTTTTCTCAAAAATAATAATTCCTAATAAAAAAAATTACAAATATCAATAATTTTTTAAAAATGTATTCTCTGCAGATATCAATAGGATATACAATATGAAATTAAGATTAATCCACAAAAGAAATATTATAACTCAAGAATGTAGATTGTGATATGAAATATAATTATATTATAGTGTAGACATCAATCATAATATACACCAATGAACAAAATTAATTAAAATTATGTTTCTAGGTTCAATATAATTTTATGAATTTAAAAGTATAGGGGTAGTAGATATTCTATACAATCAACAATTTCTTCAAAATATCAAAGCATGCCCCGGTGAATAGTGATTGGGACTCACACTCCCAAAATTTAGACTACAATATAGTCAATGTGTATTTTAATAAAATAGATTCAATATTATTCTTCATTCCCGGGAATTAAAAAATATATTTATAAATAATAATTTGATGTCAAATAGTTATAATATAATACAATAAGAACCATGTTGAAACAATGTGACATTAGTTTTAGAGAAGAATTTTAGGATGAAAACAATTTCTATATTAGAAATGAATAATGAAAAGGATATTAATAGAAAGAAAAATAAAATAACATTAAAATATCATTAAATTGAAGATATATTCATATTTTAAATAATTTTGATAGTGAATAGAACATATAATATAATTATTCAATATAATATCTTTAATTTCCCATTGAGTTAATAATGAGTCAAAGGATCCTTATTACTCTTCTAATCATTGAGTTAAATCCCAATTTAACAATTAACATGGAATAAAACATTGAAAATCACGAAATATAAGGCAATAATGACATAATATTATAATTACCCTAAATTTTCAAAAGAGATATAACATGTTGTATAACATAATCATATCTCAAGGAATTATAATATAATAAAAATAAACCAATATAGATTAAAAATAATTAAAATAAATTCCCCATTAATGGGAGATAAATATAATAATATTATCAAATACCATTGTATAAATATAATTAATAAAATTATATAACATATATTTATTATACACAATATTTTATTATAATTTAGAGTCAAAAAAATTGTGTATCAATGAGATGATTTTTTTTATGAAACCCATACCATTTTCCTAATTTATTCATCCCATATTGCATTCTTCCAAAAAAATAATATAAAATTCATTTGATAAAATAATATAAAAACTAATAATCTATATTAAATTTAATATGGCCATTTTGTTACCATTTTTTAACATATTATAAACATTATTATCATATGCTTACGTAAAAATTGTATCATTTTTGGCTTAATCATGAAGTTTTATAAATGAAAGAATATATATTAATAATAAGAATATAAAATTATATACCCATAAAATATATAAAAATATAAATTACATCTTTGGTAAAAAATAAAAATAATATTCTTTAATTTCCCTAAGTAATATAAGAGAAGTTTATAACATTATTCATGTTGGAGTTTAAACCAATTAAAACATGATCAATATATTTCACAATAGGTGTAGATAGTTTTGTAATTTTATAATTTCCTTATAACAGATGAATTATAATAATATTTATTCTTATTTATTTTTTTCAACAATATATTATTCTTATTTGATAAATAATTTAAATCATAATGGAAAATGAGAATCATTACTATATAGAGGTTGCAGTCTGCCCATTTTATAGTAACCAATAATTTTCACAAAAATTGAGGTTTAATTAAAATATATGATAATTTGATATTAATGAATATTATTTATATGATATATATCATATATATTGATCTATATAATCATTAAAACCAAAAATTAAAACATACCACTCTCTGTTGGTTGTAGTTCATGCAACACAGTAGTGACACATTCATTTTATTTAACATATAGAGATGAAAACATAATGAAAATATCATTAATATAATAACCCCTTAATATTAAAATGAATATAATAACATTATATTATCATTGATAAAATATATTTTTACGATTAATATTAAGAAAAAAGAGTTATGAATAATATTACCTCAATGACAGTTAATTTATAATGAGGTAAAATTTAAATTAAAATATATGTGGTACCACGGTGGGTTGAAAGTGGTACCATTTTATATGATATGAAAATGGTACATTTTAGAATAATGATAACAATTACATTATATCATTACACTATTGAAAGTTAAATTACTATAAAATTTCATAAATATGGGGGCAGTAGTAGTATTAGGTCTATCAAACATGAAACATGACATCCTACCCTAATTTTAAACACGTTTCTAGTATTTACCATAGGTTTTTACATCTCAAAATTTTATATTTTCAATATGGTAACATCATTTTAACTAATTAATTTAAATTTTATTTTAAAATTAAATGTCACCCATACTAGTAAATTTGATCTTTAAAACCATGTATTCAAAATCCATTTTGACAAATTCAATTAATAAATATTACAAAAATGAATATTATAATTAAAATATATATTATAAAATAAATGTTATCTAGAAAAACGACCTCGAACCATTATATTCTCTTAAATATATTTAGTCAATATTATAAATTGAATTATTATTGATATAATTCTATATTGATTTAAAAATCAAATTATTTTAATATTTTAATTTATATATATTTCATTAGTTACATTAAAATTACACAGTATAAATATAACTATCCATTAAAAATTATTATTTTCATGGTCATCAACATTATTCTTTTTAATCTAACATTTATGAAAAAAATTGAAACATAAAATTTTACATTATATGATCATGTTGATATAAAATATATCATTCATTTCTTAGATTTCATTTATATATGTGATGAAATATTATTTTTAATATATTAAAATATTAAAATATATAATATTTATATATTCCTTATGTTTCATAAATTTTATAAAAGTGTTTAATTGATGAAAACTATATTTTTTAATTTTTTTGATTTAAAACTAAATATAAATCATTTTTATACAAAAAATAAGTCAATTTCTGTAATTCTGTAATTTTAGTAAAGTTATAAATGAAACATTATTAGGAGTAAAATTATTTATTCACTATTCACCTAAATGAATTTTTTAGTAAAAATAAAATTTTTTGAAATATATTATTGTTATTAAAAATCAAAAAATTTTATTTAATTTTAAAAATTTAAATAATACAATATCTAAATTAAATGTTTATTAAGACATTAAATTATAATGAAAACCAATTTTTGTTGAAAAATGTCTATTTTAGAGATTAAACTTTAATATTAATATTTCATACCATTTTCCTAACAAATTTTTGTAAAAAGTTATTAATTTTTAAAAAATTATGTTCATAAATAATAAATCTGATGATAAATAATAAAATAAATGTTGACGATTAGATATGTCTTAATAAATTCGTTTCTAAGCATTAAATTATCATATAAGTAAATATATTAAAATAATTAATTATTTTTATTATTAAAATTATCTTTTGTTTAATTTATTTATATATTTCATAAATCATTTACTATTAATAATTTATTATAATAAAATTGTTATTTTTATATTTAGTAAATAAATATTTATATTTTATCTAAATATATCATGGTTATAATTAGGTTTGGTGTTCTTTGTGGCGACTATTATCGATCATATTCAAATTACTAGAGGAATTTATATATTACTACGTTGGGTTATTTCAGTAATGTACATTAAGATACTTCTTATAATGATAGAGCATCCAAAATATTAGTGAGTGTTTATATGTAAGCACTGGATACCCCTAGAAATTATTAGATCTTACCAAAAAAAATATGTGAATGAATTAAAAATGATAACAATAAAGTGAGGTATGAATAGACAAACATCATAATGATATTCATGAAATAGTAAAATCCATAATATATGGTTTACCCATATGAATAATTATACATGTATTATATGTCATAATGTCATATGAAAGACCAAACATTATATAATAAGAACCATATGTCCCAAATATAATCTAAAATATATCAAAATCAAGAATCAATAAAAAAAGTCCATGAGTTCTCATCCAAGATAATTCCCTAACTATAAATAATCTATTAATATTAAACATGAATTAAAGGTCACCTTACCATATTTTTAATTGTAATAATATATAATACAAGGGATCCAAAATAACTGTATTAGATTTCAGTTAAATTATGTGGGCCACAACTAATGATATAAATAAACATATATAAATAGTATTAGCATTTATGTTAATTTTATATTACAATACAAAATATCATAGTAATTTAAACCATTATAAATATTTTTGTAATTTGTTGAAACTCATGACAAACCATACCTTCTATAAGAAGTTATAATTTCGAGTCTGAACAAGTCACATATCATACCTATGGTTAGATGTGGTAGCCACCCACAATAAAAACTCTTGATGATAATGTATCCCATGTTTATATAAAATTATATCATTTAATTCATACATGGAACCCCAATTTAATGTCATTTAACACCTGAATTTTTTTTGAAATGTATTTTTTTGAAATAGTTTATATTTTTGATATTTCGCATTTCTCATTATAGAAAAAATAGTTTATTTTATAAAAATAACTATGTTTGGACTCAGTTATACTGAAAACCATGTGAATCATGCACTCAATATAACATAAATTTTACCTTTTATTACATAGAACATCAAATTATAATTCATTACCCACAACACCAACTTGGCATATGTTACACACAACACTGAGTTTTTCAAAACACTATTTTATAGAAATAATTAATTATCTTATATAACTATAGCCTAGAAATTATAGTTAGAAATATTAAATCTAATAACTAAATTTTCAATATATTTTATAGTGGGTTTATATAAATAACACATATTTGTAATGAAATATATAATTTTTCAAAAACTTATTATGTGTTTTAAAATACTATTTTCTCAAATGATCTATATTTAATGCCCTAATATAAATATTTTTAAAATTAATTTTATACACATCTTAAAAATTAATATTATAAAAAATTATTTTTTGTATTATGAATTCTAAAATTATCATAGGGTGTGTTTTGCAGAAATTTTTGCGAAAAAACAATATTGGATGAAGAGTGACAAATAATTAATTTTACTTCAAAACTAAATTTTTCTTCTTATTTATTTATAAAGATAAATTATATTTTAAATAGGATAAAAATAATTATTAGAGCAGATTTTTTTCTATAATTCTATTTTTTTCATTTTAATCTATTTGTCATTGATATTAAAAAAAAATACATTGAAAACATTTTTATTTTTTTTGTTTAGAAACAGACATCGTTGACACAAATGTGGGAATAAATATAAATTAATTTCATCCACTTCTCTGATTTTATTCTCGAATAATGGAATCCATATTTTGGAATTAGAAAAATATATATATTTTAGTAACATTAAATTATTTTCATTAAAAAATTAGTAGTGATTGTTATTATAATTAATTTCAACGATAAAGGTAAATTTTGGCGTAATAAGGGAATAAACATTAATATGAAGGTCCTAGGTGACATACACTATAAGTTCCCAGTCATAAAAAGTAACATAATATTGAATATTATTCAATAAAATACATTATTTAAAATTGTGGATCTTTTAGGGTTTACAGATTTAGAGAATTAGTATATCTTACATACAAAACATACCATATTCATACAAAGAGGATACTACATAGAACAATATCCATTTTTTCAAAAAATAAAAAAAATAAAAATATAATCGACATTTCATTGAAACCACTTCATATCATTAATAAAAACACTCTTCATTCTCTTACACATCCATATATCTTGTGAAAAACATTTTGAAAACTTGGGATTACTATAAAACATAGTAAGGGGCATTATGAACGAATTTGTTTGTCAAGTGATAATAAAAAAACCAAAAAAAAATATATTCATAAAAAAACACATACTCATCCAAACATAATGTATTTTCCTTGACAAATATTTAACATATCACTATTACATTCAACATTTCCCATGGAAAAACCTTTTGGTCCACATCCATCTCTGGAGTTCCAAATGAAATGAAAATCTATAATAGGTATCGCCTGTCATATCTTGTTCTATAATGTCCTAAACCCAACATAAATAATTCCCCATGAAAATATGAGGAATAAATCACTTCATATCTTATTTTCATACTTTATGAAAACCCAATCGCATTTCAAAATCCCATTTTTACCTTAAATAACTCTTAGAACATAAGCATTGCTCAAAAAAAATAATAAAAACATTAATATTAAAATAATTACTATATAAAATATAACAGAGATAATAAAATAATAAAACATAATGAAATAATAATTCAACAGTCATGAAATATAAAAATGAAAAAACCTCTTTGAATTTCATAAAGTAAAAATCAAATAGGATTTTATGGGGGAAGTCCTTCACAAATAGAATAACATATAAGAGATAATTTATTAAATAAAGTGAATATGTATATCTTTTTTAAATACACATAATACAACAAAATTACATTAAATAATACACTTATCTTGATAAAACCCATTGAATTTGAAGGTTATCCAAAATCAAGAAATGTGGCATTCGAATTTACAGGCGAAATTTCTACATTGTAATGGGTGTACAAGGTAGGGATTAATGATATTGAAATAGGCTATCTAATCCATAATATATAATAATGTTTTTATTGGGATGGTGATAATACATACACCATAATTATAAATTAAAAATTTCAAAGAAAAATATAGGGATGATTCTTGAATAAAATTGATAGAGGACCCCTTATCTCAGTTACAACTTCCCAAAACATTGTTTATCCATCCATTATGAATGTAAAAATATTTTTAATAATATTTTACAAAAACATATTCATGTTTATAACACATTTAATTATCATTTAATAACTAAATTCACCAATTCATTAATAATAATTTGTTCATTCCACGGTTTCAGGTGCGTGCATTACATGGTTTCCATTAGCGATGCGTTAAGGATATTCCTATTGATTGGAATTTAAATTTCATAATTGGAAAGGAATGATATTTTCATATTTATAGTACCATAAATTATACCATTTATCATTTTTAATTCATACATTAGGATGATTCACATGTTAACACATTATTGATATATGTTTAGATCATTTTGTTGATTCTTCGATCAGAATGAAATCGATTATTTTATAAATTTAAAATAAATGTACAGAAATATTCTTAAATATTATATAAGATATAATACATAAATTATAACATTATTATAACATAAAAATGGTCACATGACTAGTATTGAAGGAAGTAAAAGAAATTCAAATCATATTGTCCATGATGTCTGGAAATCAAAACATCACCGACATTGTTTTAATTTCTTGAAAAAGTGAAAGAGGATAAGAAGTATAATGGTGAATCATTCATAAAAATGAAAAAATACCAAATATGTATAATTCTAGATAATTCATTCCTTATGGATATCTAAGGTGAGGAATGATGAATAACAGAAAAAATTGAAAAAACAGAAGAGGATGATTACCTCTTGATCATTTCTCTATGAGATTCCTCTTTAGGCACTTGGTTATGGCCTCTTGGTGAGAAAACAATGTATTGGACGTGGGGAAGGGTCTTGGAAAGAGTACTGGGTGGAACTTAGGCAAGTATCAAGGATTGATAGGTGTAGATAAATATTTGAGAGTGAGTGGTATTTATAGGGGAGGAGGGGAAGATTTACACATTATTTTAATCACTATTTTATTATTTTACCACAAGCCAAGTAGTATCTATGATTATAGGAGTGAAATTAGTAATAAGTGCATGTTATTTAAAAAAAGGGTTTCTTAAGATGTCTAGGTGACATGGAAAAATTTATTTTTGTCTTAATGTATATATACCATATTTACAGTATTTTAATATTCACCAAAAATAATCTTATTTGGAAAGAATACTAAAAAATAAAACTATCCATCATTCATTGTATAGAATTAAAATATAAACACAATTTTTTAAAAATAATTTTATAAATATGATTAATTTAAAATTTATATTTATTTAAATTTTATTCCAAATACAATAATTATAACACCATTTTTACTTATTCAACGATATTAAAATATCATAAATCCAATTAAATAGTATATGCATACTATCATAGGTGAGGTTACCATTCATAAATATATGATATTATTCCTAACGGTGAAATTTATATTTTTTAAGGGAATGTTACTATTCAATAAAAATTATGTTGGTCTTATTAGACACTAAATAAGCTACCAATTTAAAAAATGTATTTCTATTTTTTGAAATTCAAAACACTGAAGTGGGGAACTAAATTTGTGTAATAATTTTAACATTCTATATAAAACAATGGTTCATGAATTTAAATTTACTTTTATAACCATGGGGTATTACATTATCCCCACCTTCTAAAAATTACATCTTCAAAAATTTTTTACATATTAAACAAGTTAGGGTGCTTTTCCCGCATATCATTTTTAGATTCCCATTTTGCATCTTCTACCATATTGATTCTCCACACAACCAGAACCTAGTGGATTACTTTATTCCAAAGTACATTCCCTCTATTATCAACAATATAAACAGGTCTCTCTAAATAAGAAATGATATATTCTATGAGAACTATCTCTGGGATCATTTCATGAGATGAATCTGGCACATACTTTCTCAACATCAAAATCGGAGAAACATTACATACATGAGATTAACTCGATGGAAAAGCTACTCAGTAGGCAAAAAGACCATATTTACCCTTAATTTCATAGTCTACTGAACCATGAACTCATATTCCCTTTCTTACCAAAACCCATAACACATATCCATGGATATATAAAAAAAATGGACACCATCCTCGAAAGAGAAGAATTTACTTATATCATCTGCATTACATTTCTACCTGCTGAGAGTTATCCTCATGTGATGCTAGAGAAAATTCAATTTTTCAACCACTAACTCTTCTAATTATAGCCTAA
Source organism: Viscum album (assembly GCA_963277665.1). Lineage (NCBI taxonomy): Eukaryota > Viridiplantae > Streptophyta > Magnoliopsida > Santalales > Viscaceae > Viscum > Viscum album. The sequence continues at coordinate 296,883,603 of OY728121.1, forward strand.
TACCCTTTCTTTCATCAACATCATCTCTAAAAAGTGGATTCTTTCACATTTTCTAATTCAATTACTCAAAAGGGGAATCCTCTATCTAGAATGAAAATTATTATTATTTGAATGATCAACTAATGATATATTTTAATCCCAAAATTCCTGGTAATATATTGAAAAAGCTAAATGAATACCCTCCAACATATACATTGTTTGTTTTGACTACCAATTTGATTGAGGATGAAAAGTTGTACATGATTTTAATTATATGCTTAATGAATTATAAAGGATCTATTAAAAATTATATATGAACCTAGGATCCTGACCAAATAAAATGGAAAGAGACTCTTCATGTATCCTAGAAATATCTTGCAGGTACATTGGTGAATGCTTGTCCAATTACATCGTATCTTTAATAGAATGAAAATGTGTAGATTTTTTCAGACTTTTCAAATAACCGAGATTACATTATTACTTCATGTTATATTTAGTAGTCCCAAAATTTTGTCTGTAGATATATTCTCACATTTCCTCTCTATCACAGTCCATGTTTGATGCATCCCCTTCCGTAACTACTACTCTTATATTACATGTTGACTAGTCAAAGAAATCATGGTAAAATTAGAAATATACCTTTTCATTCCATCCCACTTTTTATACTCCTGATGGTCTTTTTACTTCATTGTGATTCGTAGAAGAAATTAAAATGGAGAACTATGACCTTTGTATAATAGATCATTTTTTATCTTAGAATCAAAATACACACCCATCCATTTTTAAAATCATAAAACTCAATATTTATCAATGATAAATTCTGAAAATTACACCATTTATAAAAATTATACATTTCTTTATAGCTCCATGTTTTTCTTATATTCTTTATTTATAATGTATGATAGAGATGAATACACTAAAACCTGAAACAAAACAAAGAAATTTTCTTCAAAAAAAACATCCAATCATATGATTATCAAATCCGTAACAATATAATCACTTTCCAAATGTATCATGGTTAACGTAGAATTAATTTTCATTCAATGCATCAACCAAACTATTTTTGTTCCCATGATGGTATTGAATCGTGAAATCAAAATCCTTAATTACCTCTAGCCAACTTCTCCAAGTCATGTTTAATTCCTTCTGAGTAAATATGTACTTCTAGATTTTATGTTCAATATATATTCAACATTTTACTCTATATAGTTAAAGCCTCCAAATTTTCAATGAAGAAACCACAACTGACTATACCAAATAATTTGTGGGACAATTTATGTGATTATGTTTTAGTTGTCTTCAAGAATAAGAAATTATCTGGCCATTATGCACCAGAATACTGCCAAGTCCCTTTAATGAAGAATCATTGTAGATGATATACTCACCATTTTAGGAAGTAAAGTCCATTTCTGGTGCATTAACTAAACTATGTCAGTTTCTAAAAACAAATAACACGTTCTTCTATACAAATAAATTTGAACCCTTTTTCTGTTAGCAAAGATAGCAGTCTAGATAACCATATAACGTGTTAAAAAATTAACTGTAATAACCTACTAATCTATGAAATTCTTGAATCTCTATAACATTTGATTGTTGTGGAAAATTTCGAGATATTTTTGTTTTTAAAGGATTATCTGTTATTCCATCTTTATTAACAATGTTCCCATAAAATGAAATCAGTTGCAACAAAAATCACACTTTTCGAATTTACCAAAGAGTTTCTTTTCATTTACAGTTTTCAAAACCACCCTTTTATATTTTTGATTCTCCACATTCCATATATAATATAATATAATTTCATTAATAAACACAATTAAAATCATATCCATGAACACATGAAATATAATATTCATAATATCAATGAATACATATTGTGCACTAGTTAACCCAAATGTCATAAATATAAATTTATAATGACCATATCACGTACATAATTATGTATTTGGGATGTATTCATTCTTTATATTCGACTAATTCTTCCTTGACCTCAATCCATCCTATGAAAAATACTTTACTCCCTGGATCAGATCAATAAAATCATAGATATGAGTAAAAGGATACTTGTTTTTAATATTTATGTTATTCAAGGGACTATAATAAATTCAAAGCCTCGTTGAACCATATTTCTTCTTAAAAATAAAGACAAGAGAACCCCATGGTGATGTGATGGGTTGGATAAAGCCATTAATAATTCCAACAACCTCTATTTTAATTCCATAAGTTCTATTTGAGTAATTCAATAAGGGGGTTTAGAAATTGGATTAGAATTGGGAACTATGTCAACAGTAAAAACAATAGCTTGATTGAGAATAACACTTGGAAAACCATTAGGAAAAACATATAGGTATTCATTTAAAACTACTACATCAATAATTTGGATAGTTCCCTTATCTTGAAAAATAGAAGCGAAATAACTTTAATTTCCATCTTTTTCGATTTTTTTTCTTCCATATATTTTATAAATGATACGGGTTCATTTTTTACAAAAACTAAAATTATTTATAAATAAAATATTATTTTCCTCTCCAATCTATCATAGAATGATTAAAAGAAGGCATTTCTATACCCATAATAACATTAATATTTTCTAGAGGAAAATAAATATGGTTTTCAAGTAAACTATTTCCACAAAAAAATATATATTGATTCATTTAATTTCAATTTTACATAAAAGTTTCTGAATGTTATTTCACCATGATTTATGGTTTCATTTAATTAGGTTGAATTACAAGTTTTTCTAAAATTTTCATAGAATGGAAGGAATGTGTAGAACCTGAATCAAACAACACATTTAAAAAATCATGAAAAACATGGAATGCACCTAATACCACCTCATCTATTGTATCAATATCATCTGATGTGGTTTTAATGGATTTGTCAAGAAGCTTCATATTCCAATATTTTTGATTTCTACTTCAGTGACAAGCTCAGAAGAAACATTAGAAAAATAACCCAATTCTTTACCATTAAAGCATCTCACCATCTTCTTCTCATTAATTTTATTATCATTTCCATTAACTAATTACACCTGTGTCCAGACATTCCACATTGGTATCATTTACCTGAATTTACAAAGAATTAACTAGGATTACATTAACCAAAATTTCCACTAGAGAGGATGCTGATTCTCTTAAACATATTTGATGAATTCATCCACAATTCCTACCAACCGGGTCGTTTATTATTTGTTTCCTCATGTGGGAAACAAGTGTTAGAAAATATTATATCCACATTTAAATAACAATAAACATGTTTCTCATTTATTTTAAACACTCATGAAGAAAAATATCAATACAAAAATGATTTTAAAACTGAGTAAAATATTTTAATTTTATAATTAAAATCAAGAGTAAAATGATGTAGGTACGTGGAGTGATTTGAAAAATTAACTTCAAATTCTAGAAAAGAATCATCGTCATTCTAATTTTGTTCAATTAATTGTTTTTACATCGTGGGTTTCTATGAACGAATATTTCATCAATTAAACAATTAATAACCCAAACTAAATTCGATATTCAAATTAATTATATAGGGGTAGATTGTAACAACCAATGTTTTTTTGAATTATTTCATCCCAAATTAATATATTATTTTTTTAGTGTGCACTTCGTAATACAAGAAATATTTTTTACTATATAAATAAAAAATATTTTGTTATTATATAAGAATCACAAAGTTTTTATTGGACTACATGAAACACAACCTTGGCTAGCGTTAAACAGAACCATGATTTTCCACACAAAAAATTAATTTTTTTATAATTATTAAAATATTATAATGTAGTAGTTAAATTAGTGGTTATGAATAAAATTTACTAAATTTTTAAAATATATAATTTATTTGATTAATTAATTGGTAACCAATTAATAAGAAATGAGTCTATATATATATATATAATAAAAATATTTTAATCTTCCAAAATCATTACGTCATAAAAATTTATATAAATTAAATTTATTGAATTATATTAATTAAATAAATATGTTTTATATTCAATTAAATATTTTTGGATAGTTATGCAAAATATTTTATAAGAATAATTATGGAAGAAAACAATTTTATGCATTGAATCATATTTTTTAAAATGGTTATTTTACTGGAATTTAATGGAAAACACATTATAATTTAAAATGTTTTCACATTAATATCATTTGTACGATAAGATAAACATATTATTTGGAAGAGGGATTAAAAATTTAACTTTGGTTTATGAACTGATAGTTTTCTTATAATAATCAAGTTATGTTTAATAGTAAAAAAAAATCATTTAATTGTAAAAATATTTTTTCATAATCAAATTATACATATAAATAATGTCATAAAATGGTTTTAATGTATAAATAGATTATATATCTACCATTTAATATAATTTATGTCTATGGAGTAAATTTTAAATTAAATTTTGATGTAAAAAAATTGCAATCATTTTCATGTTTTAAATTTTAGAACATGTTTTCTCACTCAAACTACATAATTAATTTAAAAATAATTACAATAAATTATGTATTTTTAATTTAGACAAATTCTTCCATTGTTTGGAATAAGTTGGTAAATGTAATGTAAATATATTTATTTTGTTTTTTGGAATTAGGATAAGTATCATCAGTATTTTTTTATTAATATAATAAAATGATAAATTTGATAATTAAGTTGTCAAATAATATTAAAATTTATCCTAATACTTATCATAATACCATTGTATATGTGTGTTTTGATTAAATTAATTTTCTAGTTTAAATGGAATCCTTTTTAAGCCACTTGGATTATATTATGACATTTAATGTAATTTATTTAATGAAATGTTAAATATGTTGAAATACAATTTTAATAAAATTATAATTTTTAATATAAATATATATGGGATATAAATTTGACTATATATTAAAATTTTAATTATAAAAATATTTTATTTATCAAGGTAGTTTTTTTAATTTTTATAAAAAATTTAATTAACGTATTGGCTTATACATGGATGATGATGAAATTATTTTATTGACGAAAAATTTATATATTTTTTAATTAAAAGGATAGTAAACATTAAAAGACTGATACAGTTAATCAAATATTATTGGTTGAGTATATCTCAACATTAATAGTATAATGGTGGAATTATTTTTCCATTTTATCCACATGGAAATAATTATTAAAATTATAATATTATTTATAATATATTATAAATATTTTCAAATTCATGTTTTAAGTAGTATTAAAATTTTAAGGTAGTAATTTATAGATGATATATTCAACAATAAGTATTATTATAATATATTGATAATTTAATTTAGTAATAATAATATTGGTTAATTTTATATAACAAATAAAAATATCATATAATTACACAAAACTGATGTAGTAAATATTTCACTAATGAAAATATCAAATAATTTTTATTATAAATATTTACATAAATAAAGTTTTGGATATTTAATATATCCAATTTATTTTGAAGATGATATATACCTATTAGGAATATAATATAATATTTTTTTGTAATCCTTTTTTCCATTATATTTATAAAAAAATAATGGTTCTGTTAATTTCAAAAATGAAACTATTTATTTTTTGAGAAAATAATGTTTTATTAAATTAATTAAAAATCCTAATACATTATGAAAAAAGTAAAATAATTATTTTATGGTGTATAATCATATAAAATGGTAATTTATTGTCTAATTGACATCAAATATGTAAAAATTACATTATTTAATATTGACTAATTACTTACATGAGTAAAAATTAAAAAATAACACATAATGGTTCTTTATAGTGGTAATAATTATATTGATAGGAAAAAATGAATAAAATCGGTTTTTTATTATATTAGATCATTATATAATGTAATTATTGAAAATATGACATTTTGGATTTTTTTGTTATTTCATTTTATTATAAATTAATATTTTTGGGAATTCCAAATGTACAGCTCTCCTCAATTCTAAAAGGGAGTCACATACCAAAAATCATCCGTTCACATTGAGCATTCATGCCCAACCATCCCATTCTGATTATCCATATAATCTTCCAAAATCACATTCTAATGATTTTTCCCTCAAAAGACCAAATCCTGTGCCTTTTTGTGGAGATTAGGAGGGAGATCACTGATTAATAGGTAATTTCCTCTATCAACTATCTTACAAAATGTACTTCTTTTAAATAATATTCCAATATTTTTTAATTATAATTTAATACATATACTATAAAATATAATCTACGATGTTAATATGGTTCTATAACAACCATATTAAAACTTATATTCATGAAATGAAAAATGAAATCAATACTAGTGCGTTTGTACGACATATAGTCTCCATAATGTGTTGTAATCTGTTTTTCATCACTACTTTTCGTGGATGGTTATAACGGTGGATATACTAAATATAAATTACTATTACAAAAACATACTTATTCTAAATAATATATACTCCATCCAATTCCATATCATTTGAAATTACTGGAATGATATCATCGCACGTGCGTACATACTATTTTTAGCCTCCATGATATGATGTTATTCATTCTATATGATAACCATTTAGTAATGTATATATGAATATATATAATGAATAATATGAAATAAATATTTCCTTTAAATTTTTTATTAAATGATAGTGTAATATTCTATGTGTGAGAACTAAAACTTATACCACAAATCATGCGTATGAAAATGAAGCAGATAACCCCCAAAAGAGTGTCATAATGGTATATTATTAAATGGGTTATAATTTAATCATTTATTAAATCATAAATATAAATATTGTTCTAGAAAAAGTTAATGATATTATATAATTCATTATATAAGAGTTTTAGATACTTTAAATATAAATCAAACCAATATAAACGGATAATTTTTCTATCTCATTATTATCCATGATTGTTTATATGCGATTATTTATTAGTGTATATATATCATCCATATCCATGTTAAATAAAAATTTATGGAATATTTTAACATTATTCTAAAATAGATTAATGTCATTTTACACCATATTTATCTTTTTACTAAGGGTATTTAAAGGGAAAACTTTATCGTTTAACATACGAGGTACATTGTACATATTTGAAAAAAGTACAAGAAGAATATTTCTTTTTCCTTATACTGAATAAACACGTTTTTATGATTTCATTTAACCTTAATTAATAGAATATTACCATACAACATTACATTTTTATTTTCAATGAAAACATTTTATTTTAAAATTTTATTTTATTTTATATAAATTAAATATCCTAAAAGTAAAAATAATATTTTCCAAACGATTTATTTCCATGTGATATCTCAGATGATTTTTATGATTTAATGAGGATATTTCTCAAGGATTTTATTTCTATTAATATTGGGGTTGGTTTATGTTTATTATTTAAATATTTTTTTGAAAACCATTAATTTTCATGGGATATGTCATGATTGAATTATGTTTAAAGAGACTAATTTATTTTCATGGGATATTATATGATTAATTAATTAGTTTTTAGGTGAAAACATATGTATTGTTTACATTATGTGATCGGTAAGAACTATGTATCCCTAAAATTGATTGGGTAAATATTTATATTTCAAGATATAGAAAATTATAGAATATTAAATGATCTTAGTTCTATAATACAGGGCTGGAAAGAGGGTAGATCTCGGTTCCATATATGAATTTTTCATATATTAAATTATTGGAAATGGACACTAAAAAATTTGGAATTGAATTCATATTTTAATTTATTTTCCAACATTTCAACTTTTATGTCAAACATTTTTATGATTTATTACTTATTAATTTTCACGACTCATGATTGTGATTATGGATATATAGGGTATAATTTATTATTTTTATGTTCATATTATATTACACTTATGTTTATATTATGAATCACATCTCTTTAGTTTACCCTTACTGAACATTTGATATCAACATTTTTTTGTTTCATTTACCAAGGAAATGAAGAACTATATTAATTAAAATATGTTAACATGTGTTATAGTAATGGTGGAATAATTGAGAGATCTTGTTGACATTTTATGAACCAGTTTATTATGATTCCTAATTTCCAAATATGTTAAGGTAAAGTGGTATTTGGGTGTTTTTTGTGTATTGAACAATTATGATTTAATACACATGTACATCAGGCTTGGGACACAATTATAATATTACAAAGAATAGTTGGAATATATATTCCATTATATATTAAACATATTTTTTCACACATAAATAACAGTTTTTGCCTTCATTTTTTATGATAATATGAGGAAATCCAGACCAGATAATGATTTTTATAAAACAATTCTATTAAGAAATATTTTATAATAATTTTTATTGTAAATAATTCTTATCATTATAAAATAATTAAATTTATTTTATAACATATGATGTTTCAATTTTTTGATAATTATATATCCATGTTATTTATTTCTTAAATAAAAAAATGTTAGAAATATTTTTCGTGTACCATCTCTGGAATTGTTTGGATAATTTATCCTTGATATTAACATTAATTGTATTTTTTTCTTAAATGTAATACTTTTCTTAATCCCTGATGGTCAATATATTTTAATTCCCTTTATTTTAAAATATTTTTTGTTCTAGATGGTTGGATATTTCATGTGATTGAATGGACGTCATTTATAACAATGTTGGTATCTACTATTTCAATGAACCTATGGCAGACATTATCAATAACCTTTCTTCTAGTGTCTTTAAAAGGAATTTTGGACATTTGAGTGAAACAATTTCAATGTTAGTTTGAATATATTATCACATTTATCATAAAAATATGGTAAATAACAATTTTGAAGACTGTATAATATTTTTAGGATCTAATTTTATTGATATAATAAAGATAAAAAGGACATTACTGATGGTATGTTGGTATATATTTCACAAACATCATCAATTTTATAACTAATAAAATTAGTAACAACTCATTTATAAATCATATGGATGAAAAATTTATATTAACCATTGTCTTGATGGGGATAATTGAAACTATATCAACGTAATAATTTTTTAGGCTCATGTTATATAAAATAATAGGATTACTAATAGTGTGTTCTATTAACTCGGTTTTATAGTAGAGAAGACATATAAATCCATCCAATATTTTATCATTCTCAATTTTAATATTTTTTATCATCAATAAATATTTATAAATGATATTTATAAAGGTGAACCTTATTTATTAGATTAGTTCTAGACGATTAATAAGTGAATCTTATTATTCCTTTTGTTAATGTAAACGTCATAGGGGAAGAATTATAATTGATTAAGTGTATTTATTGAGGAGATGAAAATAATCCTTGAATTAATCCAATATATTTTCCGGTCACCAATTATTTTTCTAAATTGGATTCATGATGATTATCCAAAATTAATTATCCATTATTTTGTATATTTTTTTAAAAAAAATATTTCATTTTCTGTATTTTATCTATCCACGGTAGATTTATTTTTTGTTGACTGGGAAACTATGGATTTTGATATTTCATTTTAGGTTATCTTCATGCAGTCATGAAAATTATAAAAATTATAAATGACGATATCACATATTTCCAACCATAGTATTAGAATGGGAAATTTTGTATTAACTTCAATTGATATATGTGATATAACATATGGATTTATGTAGCTATAAATATGTTCTTTACATACTATAAGGATAAAAGAATGAATAATTTTTCCACTATTGTATATTTGGTCTAATAATATAACATTATCTAGTTAATGTAATAAATTATCTCCACTCATCCTTATTCATTTTCATAGTTAATATAAAAATATAGGGATCATTAAAAGGTAGACATAAAATTTATTAGAGGTCAGTATTCATGGATTGACATAAAACATCATAGGATATGATTTTTTTCAAATTTCATATTCATGGGGGAAATAGTCCTTCCATTACTAGGTCACTTATACATTAATCATAAATTTTAAATGTAAAATAACATTTAGTGATTTTTTAAAAATAAAATTGGATATATATGATGAGTCCTTATTATCCACAATATTATCAATTTTTCAAAGCTGGGGATATATAATGAATCAATAATTTAACGGAAGGGGTAACCTCAAAAACTCAAGAATAGACCTCAAATACAAAGAATTTATTATATGTGATAATAATTATCATTATATTATCTTTAATTACATGTAATAGTACAATAGTCTAGAAATAAATAATTTAATTCCATCTAAACGTTTACGTCATTACAATTATTTTTCAATATGGTTATTCACATTTCATTAAACTATATATTCCAAGACGGAATTTAATATGCACTACCTCCCACATTAAAATATGGAACCATGTTAGTTAAATTAAAGGATGTAACATTGAAATATATAGTCCGTAGGGAACTATAATACTTCATTATCCCAAATAATTGGGTTATATCCATATTTGATTGTATCTATAATATCTATCCAAAATGTATGGGGATTAAAAATGATAATTTCATTGATGATAATTTTTTTACTCTTTTGGAAAAATATTTATTTTTGTAGTTATTGTTGATTTTTTTGAAGTTAATTTAATATATGATCATTCAAATATTCATCATTTCCATGATAAGGTTGGCCATACATTTTTTATTTTTAATATATTATAATATGTTAAACATGATCATATTTTATACTATGACCCCATCGTGGCACTATGTAAAGGGTGAATTCATATCCCATCGTGTTTTTATCTATTATTCCTTTTTGGGAATCCAAGGAATGAATGTAAACATGTGTATCGATTTTTATCATTTTCAGTTAATTGCATGAAAAAATATTTATTTTCTTCTTGAGGGGAGTAATTAATTATCAGCATTCATTAAGGGTCATGTCCATGATGATTAGCATGGAAAATAAATATTATTTGATTCCCATGTTAACATATATGAACTCTATAATATTTTCAAAGAGAAATTATATAATATGGTATATAGATTTTCCAAATAATAATAATTTTATTTTTATAAAGTCATTAGTTTGATCAATCTCCCAATCACTAAATGATTTCATGATTTATTTACTTCCTTAATTGGGTGTATAGTGATGTCAATGTATAATGGGTCATTTTTACAAATCGATCCATTATGGATTATTTTTTTTCATCCAAAAATATATTTCCATTATATATTAAATTCTATTATTTTTCTAGAATTTCAATCCAAGGTCACGTCATTCACAATCAAACCTAAATTTTTGTTAATGAATTCCAAATCTAGGTTTATATGCATGGGAAAGGTTCAATGAACTATCCATTTTCTAGAGTATATATAATGTTATAAATATATGATTAGTTATCAATAGTTAGAGAATATGTTATTTTGGTTGCATTTCCCCTAATATTGGAGGATGGTATATCACCTCTTGTCTAGAATTGATTCATTAATTAAATTTTTAGTAATATAAAAGACTATATTAAATTATTCATGGGGTATTAATGTAACTTATTGACATGGGAACCACTATATTGCACCCCATGCTAGTGGGATACACTGCCTAAAGGCCAACTCCACATAAGCCATAGGATGATCACTAGCAGCGACATTCTAAGGTGGTATAGTGGGGATACTCTACTATTAGGATCACAATAACACAAGAATATCACAAGTGCATAAATTATATGAACCATTATATAAATAAATGAAATAAATTACCCATTTAGAATAATGTAATAATAATTTATTCCAAAGTAGTTTCATTTAAAATATGACAATCATATAATATCATTATATGGAATAGAATGAAATACATATTAATAGACATCTAGAAAGATACATGTATCTAAATAGATAATATGAAAAAGAACATATATCATTCAATAGTAATGATAATTAACTGATCATGTTATACCCTACTCATAAGAAACCATTCAATTAATCATCACAATATGGGAACATACCAAATTCCCTATGAGAATCCATTGAGATTTCTTGGTATATAATAGCTGACCAAATATGGTGTGTGACAACAATCAGTAAGACAAACCAAACAGTTCTATAACATTTCCAATAGTTTTATAGAAATGAAAACTATAACACCCCGAACATATTTAATTTTTAAAATTATTATTTTGATAATTATTAGAATTATTATTATTTAGGTTTTTGAAATTGTCGATTTCCGTAAAATGTATTTATACAGCCTTGAAATTAAATAAGACCATTAAGGGTCGTTGATATGATTGTTGGTTTTTGAAACGATCAGAAAACATTATAACCCTTATGAATTTTTATGTATTTTTATTATTTTAAATATTCTATGTGTTTTAATTATATTAATTATTTTTATTACATTACGAACATTAAGAGTTTTGAATTTTTAAATGTAACAGTTTAGATAATAAATGCATCTTTTTATGTGAGTGTAATGTTTTCAAAGAATACATCCATACATATAAAAAGTGTATACTTATTTTTCATCTAATAGAAATAAAATGTAATCAAATTTTTTTAAATTGAAGTATATATGATTAAAATATTTTTATGTATTTCAAATTTTTTAATGTATTATATTTAGTTAAAAGAAAATAAGGTTTAAAATTAAGCATGTATTTCATATGTTGATTTAGAAAATTTAACATATGCCTCTTAGAATGAGTTAAAATGAATATATAAAATGTCTTTTTGGATGTTTTCTATTTATATTTTAATCTTATGATGATTTAATAATGAATAATTTATGAAAAAATTGTATTTGGGGTATAATTTAACTATAATAAAGAATACATATTCTATTTATAATATTATTATATAATTTTTATTATGTTTAAAAATGTAATTTGTGGATTTTAGAAAAAAATTGGTGAGTACCCACCCAACTGAGGGAATCCATGAAGACAAATCCCCCAAGGTCTGGTGGATGTAAAATGTAGAACCTCAATTAAGAGAATCCCTCGGGGAGTGCATGCATATTATATGCTAAGTTACGATCACTGCTTAATTGGTGAGGCCTGAGCACATGCTCAAACCTGTGTATAAGGCCTTGTCGGTTGTGCACATGGGGTGAGGCAGGTTGCGCACTAGCACACGTGTGGGTGGGTCGAGGCCTGTAGGGATGGGGGTCCCGTGCGTAAGGACCTTGTGGTGTGTAATTGTGTTATTTGAAAATGGAAGAGGTGCTAAGGTATTTAAGGAGTACCAGGTTCACTCAACCTTTCGATGTGGGACACAATTTTTTAATGGATATCTAATATGGGTTGTTGAATCAAGTGGTGACCGTTCTCAGTATATTATCTTTTTTAATACTCATGGATTTACCCAAGGCCATCTAATCAATCCATTATGGATCTCGACTGCTCATCTATTTTTAAAACTGCAGTGTCACTAAAGCCATCTGTTCAATCCTCGGATAATCAAACTCATCCATTCATTTTTTTAAATAGTGGAACTCATCACAGTTTTCTGATTTCCATGGATTGATCCTAGCCATCCAATATTTTTTCAAAACATCTACCTCACCATCTTCTTCTTCCTTGTTCCACACCAGTAGCCAGTCTACATGTCTACCCAATTCTCATCTTTATCCTTAGAGTCATTATATCCATATCCACGCTTGGTTTTCCACATTCACTTTTCAATAATTCCTCAATTGTATGTTATTATAATAAAACCACAAACATTCCTCGATAAATGTTTCAAAAAAATATATTTATATTATAAAAATTGAACCCATATTATTTGGGTTAATCACAGGTTTTGTTTTCATTATCTAAGTAGTCAGATTAGGATTTTATTATGTTTCATTGTTCATAATTCCATGTTGAACCGTTGAATATAATATAGAATAAATATATATTCTGTTTATTAAAACAATTATATAAACCCTCATTTACAGCGTCACCCTATAGGTTATTATCCTCCCAAATCCCCACACTCCTTTTCTTGGCTCTACCTTTCTTTTGATGTATCGTAAGGGATGTTATTTAGTTTGGTTTTTGATTTTATTAACCCTTATATATAAATATGTATATATATGTATATACGTTAATATATATTATAGTTACCGAACCACTTCTTTTTCATATTTATTGAATGCTGAAAATGGTTATGATGATCCTTTATAATCAATGTAAGAGATATTGTGATTTTTCTTTTACTGAAACTAAACCATTATAAAAACATAGTATACATAAGGTCATATATATATATATTTTGATCATAATCCAATTTGAGTTTTCCTAATTTTTATAGAAATGTTTAATTTTTTTGTGGTATGAAAATCATTCAAGGATCGAATAAAACATTGTATTAGATTTGCAATCCCTTATAAATATTTTGTGTATATTCGGTTCATAAATCTCTCTAAATACTAAATTATTGTGTGTATTATAAATATTTAATAGTAATTTTTTTATTATTATTTGCGTATTTTATTTGTAGAGGGTTTCTATGTAATTATTTTGGGGGTTTCCACAACCATATATTTAGAGTGGTTAATGTGTGTTTTTGTATAAAAAACATACTCAATCTATTTTAAGTCTGAAAAATAATTTTAAAAAGTATGTTTAATGACAAACATAATTTATATAAGGATTATTTTGATGATGAAACACACACACACACACACATATATATATATATTTCAATATTTACATCATATGATTTTAAATGGTATTATCATTGTTAGTAAGTTTTTTAATTGTTTATATGTTTAGGAATAATATATAATTATAATATCAATTTACATGTTTTAAATTCATATGTAAATCCATTAATTTGTTTCTATTATTTACATGTCCAAAATATATTTGTGAATATGACTACAAATTGATAATGGAAAACATTAACAACAACTTTTTTTCTTATTGTATGTCCAAAAATTTTAAGATGGAGCATTAATGAGATATCATTACATGCACAAACTCAATTTATAATTATAAGGTGAAGGTTGGAGTTATATTTTTTTAATACATATATTTACAGGCATAAATAAATACTGTTAGGTGTGCCCAATTATTTTCTAATTTTTCAATACCTCACATGAAATGAATTTTTTACAATATTAACAATTAAAAATTAATTCATGATGAATCGATCACAATGGATACTAATGAATATAAATGTTTTTGATTTAGCTTGTTTGACTGTTCTATTAATAAAGGTTGGTGTAAACAAGAATAGAAACTATCACAAATTCAAAATGCATGTAAAATTTTTGTATGAAGAAGCTTCACACTCTAGTCACAAGGGGTTGAATGTAAGAGTTATTATTTTATACGATAATGAATTATATTATGTTCACAATGTATTATCACATGGGAATTAGAATGCCATTTTTTCAATGCATATCACTGTTAAATTTGATGTATCCATAACCTAAAACTGACAAACCTAGAATTTTTTTACATTTATTACATATTTCACTTCATTTATGAATATGTATGCATGAATGAAATTTATCTATCTTGATAACTCATAGATAATGATTTAAAATATTCAATGTGGTATGGAAAACATTATATATAATCCCATACTAGACATATGATGAATGTATTGTAATTACATGTTTTGATGTGTATTTCCAGATCAACATCCAATGAATTATTTAACGTTGTGTCTCATAAGCCATATTATGTTGGGTTTTTAACGATGTGGTCTTGGCATGAGGCCTTGATAGGATTATTAATTACGATCTTGGCATATGTCCTTGACAATGAGATTATGAAGCATTGCATTATACATTCCCTCATTATGTATTATTATATGACCAACCATGTGATTATTCAACTTGTAACATATCTTAGGTTAAGAACCATTTACATATGATAATGGTATTATGTTCCCAAGGAATAATGATGGAAAATTTATAAAGAACGGTCATCATTTGTTTTCAGATCATCAATTCAAATGCTAGAAATCCAAGTGTCATTTCTTGATTTTCATTCAATGTGATTAGTTATTTGACATATTATTCGTGTGTATCTTTGAGCATGTATTATATCTGGTGCTAATTTGTACTTACACCCTTAGAATGTCAAACATTGTTATGTTTAGTCATCTCTATGTCCATATGTAGAAGTTCATGAATTTTGTACATGAATGATTATTTTGTATTGCGTTTTATTTACATATATTAATAAATGTATAAATACATAATTATGTGATTATCCTTAAATGATTTCTAAAATATATTGAAAAAATGATAATGATGTTATATAAGAAATATTGTTTTCATTCAAAAAATTCCTAATGTATATATATTTATTTTTAATGGATATTTTTCTTAAAAGTTTTTATTTAATTATTTTAGTGGTTGTTATGTTTTAAAACCCCTTAATAAGAAATTTAAATGCTCACCCTACATTTTGAATTTATTTTTACAGGGTTAGTAGATTTCTCAAGCATTGATAGCGCTATTTTATGGAAACAGAATGATGTTTTTTATATTTCAATTATTTTTATGAAATGCATCAACTGTATCTACTTTTCCGGAACCTAATCCAAAAATATTCCATGTGATGGAATGAGAGGTGTAATTTTTATATACATGTTTTTTATAAAAAAAGATACACACCTTGTATTAGGAACTAAATCTATGCTTCTAGGGGCATGGTCATAATAGTTGGTATCATAGGAACAGATAAATAAATCTAGAAAATTAGAACAATACAAAAAAATTATTTATTCCTTGCTAAGAATATTTCTTTCTTAATATTTTTAGATGGATGATAAAAGTGAACCCAAAAATATTTTTCTATATCTACTGTGAATGCAGAGACCATATTTTTCATGTCATGTCTATTATAATAATATCCCATTGAAAATTGTTGATTGACCTGAAAACATATCTACAATATAACTGACTATACTCCCATACTTCAACTCCATCGAGGATCAGGATTTGATTGTTTCCTCACGATGCATGCACAATTTTCATCCTATAAACAATGAGGGATGTACATTGAGGGTCATTTTAAATTTTTACTCTCTGCAAAGGCTTTTTATTCATATAATATTTCATTGATTCTACAAGTGTTGGTGACCTCTGCGCAACATATCTGTGCTAGATCATTTTCTGTGTTCATTTAGCTCGAGTAACAGACATTGGCATTCATGAGGTTAAGTCCATTCGTTTATTATACAGAGATAAAGTCCCTTATGTTGAATCCCAAAATCAACCCCCTAATGCTTCACTCCCAATAAACTATAGATTTATACATGGTTGTGACCCACGTTTCCCATGTAACATCTGGACATGAGAATTCGATGGTTTTGAAACTATGCTATGAATTCATTTAACAAAAAACTGGGAAAATCACTAACTTCACCTGTACTAGTGAAAGGACATCATGGAGGATGGAATAAGGTTGGTGTCTTTTTTTATAAATGTAATTGTTAGAACACAATTCATTTGAGGCGGGGGGATAATGTTATTCCCCAATCATTATTAATTTGAAATAATAGTATTTTGATGATTATTTGTATTATTATTATTATTTGGAAATTTTAACTCCATAAAAATTATTTATATGGACATGAAAATAAATATGACGGTTGATGGTCATTGATATGACCCTTGTATTTTATATGATAATTATGAATTAAAACCATTAAAAATTTTAGGTATATTATATGTCTTATATATTCTAAAAATTTTATGTATCTTAATTATTTTACGTACATTATGAAAATGAAGAGTTTTTAATGTTTGAATGGGTATTTTTTGTTAATAATTTGTTTATATTAATTTAATGTTTTGGAACAATACCTCCATATGTATTAAAAGTCTATACATATTTAACTTCTAATAGAAATGAAATGTAATGAATTAATATATAATGAAATATATATTTTTGGAATATTATTTATTGGTTATAAATTTATTAAATTGTTATCTATAGTAGAAATAAAATATGGTTTCAAATTAATGATGTATTTAAAATTTGAGATTTAAAAATATAACAATTATCATTTAAAATTAGTTAAAATAGTTTATGTATTCTCTTAATGGATGTTCTATGTTTATATTTATAACTTATGATGCTTTAAAAAAAATTAAGAAAAAAATTGTATTTGGGGTATAGTTTAACTATAAGATTTAATTTATATTCTCTTTTTAACAGTATTATTTATATGTTATTACATTTGGAAGAAATAATGTTTAGTTTTTACAAAAACATTGGTCAGTACCAACCAAACTAAGGGTATCCTTCAAGGCCACACCTTCAGGGTCTGGTTGGAATCTCACCTAGAACCCAAGGATAGAGAACCCCTCTGGTAGTGCATGAATAATGAATGTTTATTCACTCTCAACAAATTCATGGTGGGGCCTATGTGCATTCTCAAACCCAGGTATAGGGCCTGGTCTAGCCTGTCCAGGTGGTGAGTCAGGTCATGCACTAGTGCAGGTGTGGGTGGGCTGAGGTCCGTAGGGATGGGGGTTTCATGTTTAATGACCCTACAGTGTTTTGTTGTGTTATTGGTCAATGGAAGACGCCCTATGGTATTTTTTGAGGCCTTGGATCACTCCATAGTTTGACTTGGGATATGTTTTATTTATGGAGATCTAATTTGGGCCGTTGAATCGAGTCACTACCGAGCTTAGCTTCTCAACCATTTTAAAACTCAGAGCTCTCCCAGAGGCCATATGATCACTCCGTGACCGATCACTACAGTTAATTTGTTTTTAAAACCACAATACCACCACCTCCATATGATTAATCTTTGGAAAATTGAAACTGTCCATTTTTTATCATGATGGAACTCACAAAGTTGTACGATCGTGCTAAATCGATTCGAGCCACCCACATATTTTTCATCTAATTTTTCATTTTTCTTATTCATATACCTCGTACCCCAACAGTAGCAAGTCTCCATATTCCCCCACTTTTCATCCTTTCCCTGAGGGTCTTCTTATCCCTCTATATGTTGAATTTTCCACTTCCCCTTTTCCATAAATAGTAATGGGTTTGTTATATTTATAAGAACTCCATCATTACTCATGAATTTTTTCTATAATATATATTTATATTATAAAAAATGAAACCATATGATTTGGGTTAATCGTTGTCTTTATTTCTTCATCTGAACAGATTGATTAAAATTTTATTATGATTCACTGTTCATAATTCAATGTTGAACCATGGTATATAAAATTATATAAATTTTTATATAGTTTATATAAATCGGTTATATAAACCGTCTTTTTCACCAAAACATTATGAATTTTTATCTTCCCAACTCGTCTTCTATATTTGATCGGCTCAACCCTTCATTTGATGTCATGTATGGTTCATTATTTATTTATTATTTTGTTTTGATGAACCCTTATATATATATATGGTAACATATATATTTATATACCAAACTTTTATTTTTTTTATATCATTAATGAGGAAAATCGTTATGATGATCTTTTATAATTCGTGTAAGGGATATTTTTCTTTTATTTTCCTTAACCAAAAAACATATATACATATTGTGTATATATATATAGATATATATATATATAAATATATATGAATTGACCCTAATTCAATTTTTTTTCCTAAGGTTGACATAAATCTTTTTGAGGTATAAAAATCATTTAGGGTTCGATTTATACTTTTTATTAGATATCAAATCCCTTATATATACATTATGTATATACAGTTCTTACACATTTAAAAATACTAAAATATTTTGGGTTTTCTAAATATTGATTAATAGTATTTATTTGATAAAAATAATGGACATAATATTTGAGATGTTTTTCTATGTATGATTATTTTGGTTTTCCATAGGATTATATTTATAGTAGTAAATATGGGTTTTTTTATAAACAACATACTAAACATATTTTAACGGTGTAATATCATTTTAAAAAGGATATATTTTGATCCTCATAAATTACATAAGGATTAATTTTATTATGCAGTTCCTATATATATATGTGTGTATGTATTTATTACAATTTTGACATTCTATGTTTTAAATAGTATTTTCTATGTTATTAAGTTATATAATTGTATTCATGTTTAAGTATAATTGTATTTAATGTCTCTTTTTACAAGGTTTACATTCCTATGTGAATCCATGAATTTAATGTTATTTTTTACATGTCCTAAATTTATTTTTGAATATGAGTACAAATTAATAATGGAAATAATAACAAAACCTCGTTTTGTTATTGCTTGCCAAAAAAATTATTGTTTATGCATTAACTTGATATCATTACATACAGTAGCCCAATTTATAATTATATGATAAAGTGTTGAATTATATTATGATAATACATAAACATACTTGAAAAAATATATATCATGTGGTTTGTCCGGTTAATTTCTTATGTTTCGTTACCTCACGTGAAAATAATGTTTTATAATCATAAAAATTAAATGTTATTTCCTACCAGATCTTCCATAATGGATACAATTGAATGAAAAAAAATTAGTTAAATTATTTGAAACATCCATTAAGAGTGTATGGGTTAACAAGAATAAAATGTATCAAATATTCAAACTACATGTAAATTTTTGTATTAAAAGGGATCACATTGATGTTACAAGGGTTCTAATATAAGAGTTATTATTTTATGTGAAAATCCATTATTTTATGTGCACATGTCATTTTCACATGTGCAAAATCATGTCATTTTGTCCAGGAATATCATTGTTAAATTTAATGTCACCATAACATAAAACTGATAGAAGTATCCATTTTATCATTTATTGCATAATTCACTTCATTTATGAATATGTATGAAAGAATGAAATTTAACTCTCTTGAAAACTCATTGTCCATGAGTTTAAATATTCAATTTGGTATGGTACAATATAAATATAATAACATACTATACCTATGAAGAATTTATTGGAAAAACATGTTAACATGGGTGCACCCAGATAATGTTTCAATGCATTGGGTAAATTTGAGTCCCTTGAGGAAAATTATGTTGGGTTTTTACCCTTGTGTTCATTTCACGGGGTCTTGACAAAATGATTATTTATGGTCTTCGTGTAATGCATTGAAAAATACATTATTAAGTCTATCATTATAAATTAACTCATTATGTATTAGTATAATTCCAACCATGTGATTATTCAACCAGTAGACTAACCTTGATTGAGGACCTTTTAATTATGATTATAATATTAAGTGTGCATGGCATAATAATAATTCATTTATAAATAAATATCACCATTCAATTTCATAGCATCATTGCCAATGCTATAAATCCAACTATCAATTCATGATTTTCATTCTATGTGATAAGTGATTTAAAATATTTTTCATGCGCAACTATGAGAATGTATTATCTCATTTTCTAATTTTTACATACACCCTTTTCATGTCACACGATTATATGTTTGTCATCTCTAGGTCCATATGTAACATTTCATTTATTTATTACAAGAATGCTTATTTTTTATCATGATTTATTTATAACCTAATAATAAAAGTATCAATACTGAAATATGAGATTTCCTTAAAATTATTTCAAAAATATTTTGAAAAAAATGATTATGATGTGTTATAGAAATGGTTTTTCCCTTCAAAAAAATGTCTAATGTGCGTATAAATAATTATAAGGGATATTTTCCTAAAAATTAATTATTAAATTATTTTCATGATGGTTTTTTCTAAAAATTTATATGTAAAATTTTTTATCAATCACCTTGTGTTTTCAATTTTTTATAGGGTTAATAGGTTTTTCATGCATTGAGTACTCTAATGTGATTCCAAAAAAATTGCAGTTCCTTTTTTCACGATTTTTAAAAAATGCATCTGCTGTATTTGGGATTCCAGAACATAAACAGAAATGATTCTATATGATAGAATGAGATTTGTAATTTTTATATGAATGTTATATTAAAAAAATATTGCACCATGGTTTATAAACTGACTCCAGGATATTGTGGTGAGGTTATTCATAGAAACTATTTATATTATGTGATAGGTGTACACTATTGAAAGTAATATTTTAAAATAAAATTTTCTCATGTCCTGTAAAACAAGGTTCCCTGTAAACAATAATAATATAAACAAAAAGCAATGGAGAACTATAATCAAATATCTCTACCTTTTATATTTATAATGAATAGCACACATTTGTATCATTATATGCCTTTTAATAATGTGTCAATTCTAACAAGGATGTATATATGGAATAAATGAAAAATGAATCATCATCATTTACAAGTTGCATTTTTATTAATACTCTACAATGAATTTAGTGGTCCCTGAGGTGTATGTCCCAATAGAGTGCATGAAATTCATATAAAATGATTAGAAATATCTTATTAATAGTATGGAATCATTATCATGGGAGTATAAATGTTCTATTCATCCACTTATATAAGCAGTAATGATCCTTGGGGAAGAAATGTACACTGCATCAAATGGAATCCCGATACAAAAAGGAAAAATATATAGGAAATAAATTTCCATAATTGGTATATATGAAGTTGAAATGTCCATAGATTCCATATTAATTAGGATTCCAGGAGTATAAATTTCCATGAAATCCACTACCATTATCAACACACAATCTCAATTCATAGCATGTTCCATAGTCATTTACAATCCACGAGTTCATCAAAAAAGTTAACATTTTTTATATAAACCCTTTAGTCATTTAATAAATTTAATCTCATGTACAAGAATAATTCAACTCCTATAATGTTTTAGTTCATTCATTTAAACTTCCACAATAATTATCATGAGAATATACACTGAGAAGGGTGGTGTTATACAATGAAAATATAATTACATACCCAATAGTTTCCAATACATTATAGAATTATAGAATTAACCACATGGGTGTATTAGGATAATCTAAATTACTACAAACATAATAATTATACATGTGGATCACCTAAATAGGTCTCAATTAATTAAATAATTAAATTAATTAAATTTTTATGGAATCCCTAGAATGTTTTGTGTGCGACACAAAGAAAATAGTACATATAATGAACCAAACTACTTGGTATATGTATAGAACTTATAATTTATGACCATATTCTAAAAATCATATAGTATTATCCTATTATTTGAAAAATATAATAAGAATATTTATTAAGGGATGAATTCATGGAAAATATTAAATAAAATCATCAACAAAAATAACTCTTATATAGAAAATAGAACAATTAAATGATCAATATTAATAATTAACTAGTAAAAATATATCATATGATATAAATGACTCTTTAATTGGATGTCAGACAACGAAACGTCACGAAATCATAGAAATAGGCTTCAGAGTAAGGTATTACATGAGAAAAGAGAGGGGGTGATCCTATGTAAAAAAATGCCATGTCAATTTTTTTAAAAATAGACATTTGGATACTAAAAATCATGTAATATATACATTCCATGTGAATTTGGGGTTCTCTCCCTCAAGAGAAATGCCATTACACATCATGGAATGTTATGGACAGAGTAGTACGCATCGTGTATTGGGTAAATGTCATGTCTTCAAAATACATGCCATGTATTTGAACTTTATCGGACCATAATCCCCAAATTAATTCCTTCTAAAATTACGCAACCATCTCATTGGTAAAACATAGGGGTTTATGGGAAAATGTAAACATTTAAAAATTTATCTATAAATAAAAGGATCCATAACTCATTTAAAATGATATGATCATATAATCTTTTACCCATAAAGAAATTCATCCTTAAATTCCCCTTCAAATGGTGGTGCAGCATTGTCTGAGAATAGTTCCATCTTCAAGGAATGTATATTAACCTCCAACTACCATTTATTTACATATTAATCATCATGATTCCATAACACCCATATTAGATGAAATTTTATTTCCTTGCAGATCCTTCATTTTCCATTCAACAAGAAAATAATATGAGAAACCCCATGGTATATGTCGATCCAAAGATTTTCTAAAATCAAGGATGGATGAACTAATCATGCCCTCTTGAACTTGTATAGTTCATAATGACTGGCCAACACACTAAGGGTGGTATACCATTATCAAAAGCACTATTTCACACAATGCCATCTATAAGCCTTTCAAAAACAAAAATACAAACTAGGAGTCCCTATTAGATAAAATAATATGATGAACCCCATGAAGGATCAAAATAAAATGGATTCAATGTATCACATTCTAATATAATTATATGTTCTCTGTGATCACAATGAAGTTAGTGACATTTTTTTGGCCATGCCATCAAAAACCCATAAATCAACACAACCTCAAGGAGACTAAATCTTACTAGTCACAGAATCCCTCCTAACAACATCCCATTATCATAATGTAATGAATAACTATTATAAAATAACATATCGTCAATGGTGTTCTACCATCAAATACATAATAGTTTATCTTCCCCTGGAAAAAAACAACTAACTCACGTTTCATACCCATCCACCATTTTTTAACTGTGTCAGTCACAATAAATCGTGGTAATTCTAGGATGTACTTACCAATATGAGACACGAAGAAATCACATCATATCTTCTCATATGTTACGATGAACATAATCATGAAAATGAATACATTTAATTACTTCCTCAATCATTATCCGACAAGGAGATGTGTCCTAAACATCCACACTCTTCCATAAGACTAGTCACTCGTCATAAGATAACTATATCATCATTACATCGTCCATAATATATGAAATTTACACTAATTATAATAAAAAAGTCATGAATAATTCATCTTGAACTTCCAAGTTAATCTCTTTGTACATTTCCATAAGTTAACAGACGTTATTGTCCTGTTAATATTACTATATTTTATTCATACTTCTCATCACATTAGAAACTACATTTCCCTTCTTAGGAACAAAAGAAAGTGTATTTCCAAATGATTATATGTACTCCCCACCATATTTTCTTCTATTTGATGTTAGGGTTTGAAAATGTGTACATTGGGATCTCTTGGTTATTATATACCAATAAAAAAATCTATCCTAATAAATAAATCCTCCAACATCATAATTCTTTTACAACATTGGAAACCATGATATCGTGTGTTGCATACTTTCACTCAGGTAGCCTTTACTAACAACACCATTTCACCATGACTCACTTATATTACATCAGAGTTTCTCCAAGACTATAACATTATAAATAACAATATATAAGATAACTTCAGCATTGTTCTTGAAGAATCGTGAATAGTGATGAGGTTATCCTCCATTTCAACTCAAGAAAGGTTGTCCCAATGTTAAATGACAATATTAACTACACACCCCTGCTTTCCGATCACACAAGATGTTTATCTAAGAATGTGAAATTATTTATGATATATCTATAAATTATAGTTATCCCTAATATAATCCGTATGTTAAATATGTTCTTTTCCTTCTCCCAGGAAACTAATACTCTCACCTTCTCTATGTCAATTGATACTCCACTCTCTGAACCAAATTTCATAGGAGGTGAATCTTATCCATCCAGATATAGATCTTATATAGAATAAGATAAAAATGATTCTCCCTAAATATCTCAAAATGATAAAAATATATTTTTCCATGTCATGTCATATACGACAAAACATCGATATATCTCCAATGAATACCCCAACAAAAGAATAAATATAATGAACTAAAAAAGTGGATAATCAAATCAATAAAAACTTCTAGAAATTGGTGAGACTAAATTGAATAAATAAGTATTGATATAGACCATAATTCAGATGAAATATTTTATGTGGTATGTATGAAAACATAACACATTCTATCTAATATCGTGACATCAAATAATCTATTGAGAACACACTAACATGTTATAGTTTGTCAAAGAGATCATTTATTTAATGAAATTGATAACAGTTCATCACCATCAATTGGGTCAATTATTGATAATCAACACATAAGATAAGGGTTCAGTCAATCATTTTCACAAAAGTACTGATGTACCCCATAGAGTTTTACAGAGTTTTACAGACCACTATTCTTCTATGTTATCTAGATGCCTCTTGATATCATTCAAATCAATTGTATCCATCCTATAATATGGAATGGTTATTGGTGTAGCTCCTAGAACTAGGACGATGGGATTCCATTCCACTCCAATATGAACTGCACAAGAAAATTAATTTGGTATAATGCACCTAAAATATCCATACATTTTAGGAATATCCTTCTCATTATTTCCCATAACAAATATATACATATATTATATAAATTTGGGATTTAATCCAACCAATACCACGTGTCTATGGTCTACCATTATCCTGCTCAGGATCCCATTCACCCATCATAATAAATTCCTCCACCATTGGTAACGTGAATTTCAACCTTTACCAATAAAAATACCTATAGGAATGACAAAAAACAAGCTTGTAAATATTTGTTATGTTTTCGGACCTTCCCATCATGTAGAAAAAATATCGCATAATAAGAGACACCAACCTATATCAATGGGAACTCCATGAACTATCATAAACCCTCCATTATAATCCCCAAAAGAGTAACAAGACTCATAATAATATCATAAATATAAAACAAAATCCCCTTGATTCTCCACAAAAATTATATATATCATCCTATGCTGTAAATATAAATAATAAATGGATGATGATAAGGAATATTCTACTATGATTTTACATCTCACTGTATATGACCTATCACACTTCTCCTTAGTTGTATGTTGTACATAATATATCTATGCTAAACATTATCCCTAAGAAACAATCTCACTACAATGATCATGTCGACATTGATGTCGACGTATAGCCGGTTACAAGATAATATGGAAACGACCACAACCTAACCTAGAATGACATGCACTATCCGAACTACATGACTAATTCAAAGATGGGATTTCCACACCTAATCCTTGATTCCGAGTCAACCCCCTTTTGTTGACATGTAAAAGAATACTACTATAGAAACACTATACATAGTCCATCCTTACATATTCTAGTAACTCTAAATGGTGCCTATTGTATTGACTCCTAATATGTATATATATCACAAAATCATGTACGAACATATAAAATCCATCACATTCACAGTAGTTCATATTTCACTAATTAAAAACCTCAAAATGTCATTTTCTACAACTAGAAAGAGAACTAATGGTTCAAGAGTATGAGCTACTCTGGTCTGCACCCCAATCTTCACTCAATTTTTTGTTCATCAATAAGTACCATATTCTCAATATCTGTTATAGTATTAAATAAAAATATGACTACTTCTGATAAATTCGCATTCTTATGACCTTCCTCGAAGAATATATCCCCCGAAAGATCGTCATCAAGATAAATCATTGAATGTCATTAATGCTCTATAAATATTACTAGATACTCCATAATGATCATAGTTCCCGGATCCATGTGAATAAACTGACTTTCCCTTTCTACTCATAGTGTACTAATAAGGAAAAGTTCGTAAAACATGGATTGGAAATCCATCCAAACCATATTCTAAAGTGTATCATCTTAGTTAAAAAACCTCACCATTGCATATCAACTACAAAATGTACATGTGTTTTGATATTATATCCCTTATCTAGTGGATTATTGAGATGATTTAATATAGAAATGATAGTATCAATAAATATCATAATAGTCTATGGAATTTAATACTCATTAAAAATGGGAGAGTTCTGTTGTAGGAACACACCCATCCGCTCTTCTATAGGTTATCCATGATTTGGGGCTCACTCACTATTCTTAATATGGAGTATGATACCCATATCGAACTATGAATCCACTTTTTTATGTATTGAAATTACTGGTTCCGCAAGAGGAAATTGTGTCAATTATACTAGTAGCCAAAGGTGAAACACCTATGGACTATGGACATCTCCATCATCCTGGAACGTGAATAGAGTTTTTAATTGTGACATGTCTCTATAATTACAAACACAAAACATAAAAAACAATCGATTAGTGACCCAGAAATATATATAATCATATAATAGGGTGAAACCTTCTTATAATACAAACACAACCCTACAGTAACTCTCAAATCTAAAACTAGGTAATAAAATAAATGATTAAATTTCCAATGAAACTTCCTTATTCGACACTCAATTTTTTTCGTCTCACTCAAGTCCATTATTTCATAGCACTGGCCACAATATATGGGATCTCATGCGAAATTAAAAAATCCAATAAATAGTGACCATTCCCTTTAATCACTCAAATTTCATTTATATTCATATTTATATATCAATTAACAATAAATAGAGGTACCAAACAGATCACCACATAAAATATATAAGGCATTATACACCTTATAGATCTAAGTGTGGCCTCTAATCAATCCCAATTATAACACATTCATGTCCATATGACCAATAGTCCATGTATAAGTTATTCATTATTTGAGGATAACAGTTTTATTTATATCTTATGCACTAAAACAGTATTTATCTTACAGAAGACGAACTAATTAAAATTTTTAGTTTCTCAGTTTCAAATATGAATAATTAGGAGATATAAATTCTACAACATAAGGATCACATCATAAATTTCATGTTGAAAATTAATGCACATATATTGAATGTAATATATATGGAACTTGAAACCTAGAAGGTGTCATAAATGATGTATTAGATGTAATACCATCATATCATTGGGAAATAACAAGATTCAAGATCATATGAAAGATAAAATTTCATGTTTGGTTCCTAACAAGAGAATCAAATCAACTCTAATAGGAATATTATAGAAAAACATATCATATTATAATAAATTTGTCCTTTTATTTACCTGGGTAAGATACTATAATGCACAAATAAATACCATATTCCAACTCTACTAAATATCAAGAATAATACCACAAAATTGTAAATATAGAAAACCAAAACCCACTCATACAACTATGTAACATCCTAACACGAGAGCCAATTAATATTAACCTAATCTTAAGGGTCACCTTGCCTTAGGATTGTGCCCTAATATTCTAGAGGAATCAGGAAAGAATTGAAGGTCTATGGTGGTATGAGGGCTGACACTACAACCATATGGTGAATGGAACAAATTTGTATCATAACTGAATAAATAATATGAAAACCATAAAATTTATTTTCTTAAATGGGGGATGTAGAGGTAAACATTTAAGGGGGGTAAAATGAAGCAGAACAAGGGAGTCCCTAATTAAATAATAAGAACATCCTAATGGGAGGGAGCCATTTCTAGTGTACACAGTTATAGGAGTGTTGGAGGGCGCCCTTGAAGTGAGGAATTCAGCTACACTATTCCCTTCACACCATGTGTGGGAAAAAATATATGCCAATTCTGAATAATAAATATATGAAAATAAATTAAAATAGAAATCCAATAAAATACAAAATAAAAAATAAAAAAGAAAAAAATTTATGTTTCTCCATCTAGAATCATGAGCATATATCTTCCATATTCTCTTGTGCGCATCAGAAATGATCATATCGGGCATCACAATGTGGGTAATTTCCCTGATCCCTACCTGGAATCATGAAGTCTATTTGGGTTCCCAACAACATATTGAATTGGATGTGGGATAAAACTTTTTAGGACATCACCAACTAGGACTATAAAATGTCTTCTATGTCTCTATATATTTTGGCACGTATAATTTAGGAAATGTATATAGTAGTAAATATAAAGTATCACAAGTTGATATGTTCTAGTTTGACAAAACATGGATCCTTATGAAAAATATTCATGAGTCCAAAATACATAGAGACTCTACAATCACATAAATACACCAAGTTTATCTATAAATCATAATAAAAATATTCATTATCATATTCCATGAAATTATATTTCAAGAATGATAGGGTTGGAACAATGTTATAAATGAACAGGAAATTCTATTCGAGAGAATGGATCATCTCGATGGAATCTCAGTAAAGAAATTGGTGGAATCCAAGGAGCATAACCAACATGATTGTAGGAAATTTGGATGCACAGAATAGTAAATTTCTTTGAATCCTATTGATTCAAGATCCATGTAGTACAAATGTCCATGACATCACATGGAATCATCATCAGAGGAGTAAAAATTACCAAGTAATCCAATGCTATCGTTGATATCCATGGAGGAAACATTTCTAAAGAAAAAATGTGTAAAATATAGTTACCCTTTTGAAGGTATTCCTTATACTTTAGTTTTTTGTTTTTCTATATTGTGTTGAAAATGGGTTGTCTGATTTCTGTTGGGATATTATAGATCATATATAGTTATTAACTATAATTTAATGTTTACTAAGAAGATTTCATGAAACTGTGTCACATTTTGATGCAATTACATTCCGTATAGAATTTAGAATATATGAAATGAATGAAAATCATACATTATTAAAACGTAATTCCTTTTCTACACAATTGACCATCATTGATTACACAATGTGAACCAAGGATATAAGTTGTGTAACACTCATGTTATGAATTTTAAATCATGTTTTATATATGATTTTTATTCCATTAATTTTTATCCCTCTCCCATAATTAAATAAATCATTCCTGATGTGATTTTAGAGTTACCATCTCCCATTAGATCATTAGTTTAGATATTGGTCATCAATTTTTTTGTTGCACATGACCCCAATAAAGACGTCCTCTAATTTCTCATGTTCCCTATTTTCTTTCTGCTTATAGTTTAATTGATCTAAACTCTATTTTTTAATTAAAATTAGGTTTTATATCTTGTTGTATGTTTTAGTAATACATCATTTATATATCCCATTATTGGTATTGATATTTGATTCTGATATTTAAAGTAGTTTGATCTATTTGTTAATGTATATCTAATTGAACACTAATTTTTATCATTTTTTATAAATTTCATTCATCGAAATTAGGAAAACCCAATTTGATATAAATTAGATTATTTATTTTAATTGGAATAGAATTTTATTAAAACCCCTTTTTCCATTGGAATGAAAATTTTTAGTGTATTTTGGAAATTTATTGAATTTCTGAATTGATTTTAGAAAATATCCAAAAACTAAATTGATCAAAAACTATGATTAGTTTTTAATTGAAAAGTAATTACCTTTTTTGTAACATCAGAGGTAAATAAAGAATATTAACTTTCAATATTTATTAATATTTGTGAATAAAATATTAATATTAATTTAACGAGGATTCTATGTTCGATGCCATAACCAATACACAACAATGAGTTTCATTGAAATCTTACGATGCACACTAATAATATAATAATATTATTGTAAATGGTAGTAAACTCTTAGCCTGTGTAATGGCAGGAATGAACAGATCGAACTAAAAAATGATTATATATGCTTGTCAAATATTTTACATTTATTCACCAAATGTTAGATTCTTAAAATGCGAATGAATCCAATTTTAAGCGTAAATATTCTAATATTCTTTCAAAGGTCGATAAATCGCCTTTTGATGGCGAACCCTTTTTAAAATCCACTTTTTGACAATTTTATATGTTATATTTGACAAAACAAATTCGTTTTTTAGAATCGGGACATCAAAATTTTCTTTGTATAAATTTTTTGTATTTTTCTGATAATGTTCATTTCTTAATGAATAGTGTAAAATGTTGTATTTTAATTCCACACCTCCTTTTAGTCTAATTTATTTATATGGTCCAATTATTTTTTTAATTGGTTATAAAGTGTAATAAAAATATATTTTTACCATTTAATCCAATTTTGGTCATTTGAATTAATTTCACTTTGAAATTGGACATAAACAAGTGCCAATCTTTTAATAGATATTGTTTCATAAAAACACACTATTTGATTAGACAGTGGGAATTGATTATAAAATTAATTAACGCAACCTCTAAGTTTTATATTTGGTAAAATTGAGATAACTTCTTAATTTGGAATATAAAATATATCTTGGGGTGAATTTTTTGTATATTTCTGACAGATGTTCATTTTCATTGAATAGTGAAAAATACTATATTTTAATTCAAAACTGCATTTTCATCCAAATTATTTATATAGGTATATTGTAATTTTAATTGGTTTTAAGGTGTAATTTATTTATGTTTTTATCATTTAATATAATTTTGTTCTTTGGATGTAATTTCACTTTTAAATTGGATGTAAAACCAAATCAATCTTTTGATAATTTTTACTTATTAAAAAACCGTTTTTGGTTTTGACAATGGGAATTATTTTATATTATTTACAAAACTTTTTGTGTTCGGAATTTGATAAAATGGGTTCAATATTTGGAAATAGAAGGTCCAAATTATATAATTAAGATTCTTTTGTTTTTAGACATTATGACTAGTAATGACGGTAATTATCTTTAATTATCGGGTTTAATTAGTAACCAGGTAGTTAAGCATAATAAAATAATATCATAATAATAACTAATGACCCCAACATGTGTCCTAATACTAATTTTTGTGTCATGGACGGCAATGGGATGCCTGGAGCAAAACTTAGGGACCACATGGAATCACTTTTGGGTGATAGTGAAACTTTATCATTTTATTTTTAAAGAAAGGAGAATATCACAAATGTATGTATTACCCTAGTAAACAATTTAATTTTGTCTTTGTGAATGATATATTAGAATATAAATAGTCATTGGAAAGCTAAAAATAATTCCTAAATCATAGTATTCTTTTTATAATTTTTAGACATTAAATTAATTAATTTTTTATGACATCATGATGATGCAGCGATAACCTCATTAACGAACGATTTAAATTAAATGAAAAGATAATGTAAAATCTAAGAATTAAACATGTCAAAAACCTATTGGATGAGTATATTTAGAACCCTTTTCACCGTATCCTCGAAATATATCAATGTGGGACCTTTAAAATCCGAATCTCATTTTAAAATAAAGTAACATTTCTTGACTTTCTAAGAGTGCCCCTCCTTAATCTTATAAAAGGCCCCCACACCAACCTCCATACTAACACCTCTCATGCCTTTTTCTCGGCCAAACTCTGCTCATTTTATCTCTACAAATCCCTATCTTCATCATAGAAGCCATACCATAGGCAGAAATCATTTCAAGAAACCCTTTTTGTTCATTCCAAGGGGAGTTACCCGATTGAAAGGTAAAGCCTTCTCTAATGTTCTTTTGTTTTATTTTTCTTCTCCAACCCCCTAAAATATTTTTATTCCTTCCCATTGTAACATAAAAAGTATCTTCAATATACTAGAATTTTTTTATAAGAAGGATTCGAGCTACACTTACGTACACCTCCATCTAATAGTTAAAAAACAGATTGTTTCTGTGGATGGAGAATTTCTGCAACACGAAACGATGATTGTTAAATATTCGTCTAAAACCTTTAATGGAGACCATTAAGATCTCACTATATTTATATATTATATATATTGTTTTTTTTCTATATTCTTCTGTATTTTTAATTTATGGCATTCTTCTATGGTTTCCATTATAGGTAAACACGATATCTTCATTTTAGGAAGAGCAGACTATGGCACCCTCAAAGTGATTTGATTCGTTAATGCCATAAGTGAGAAGTATAAAGGATGGGGTTAAATATATTATATATATGATATTATACTGGAATTATAATATAACTTTATATCATTATTATTTCGTTCCAGTAAATATGAAATAGAAATGAAAGTATCGTTCTTGCGTACGTATGACTTACCATCTCCATGAATGGTTAATTTCATTTCACACCACTAAATGTTATGTAATATTATAAATGAATTTATATACTTGATATATATTATATATATGATATGTAAATTATGAATATATTTCTAGATGTAATGGATATTTTACTACATGAACAACTTGTAATTATAAGAAGTTTATTTTTGACTCAAGTACCAATGATCGACAAAATGACCATTATTAAATTAATTAATTACATGATGTTCATAAAATGGTAATAAATGATATAAAAGGAATAATGAACTTAAAAAAGGTTCTTGAGAAAGTATAAATTAACTCTAGTTTATTATTCAGGAAATTAATGAATGATCAAGTCATGTTGGGATGAGGTAAGGGATCCGGCCTCTCTCTTTCTTTTCAAGTACTCTTTTTGATGTCATTTCTTTTATTGTCCATGTTCTTATGTTGGAGGATGTTATTTTATATTAACCATACTGTAATTTTTATTTTCATATGATGAGATACACCCTCTTACTCTCAACAATTCATTTTAAGTATTTTTACGTGGCGTCGTCAGGCTGCCGAGTTTTCGTAAAGGATTTTTCATCTCACTTTTATTCCCGTGAGATTTATGCAGCAGTTGACACTATTTACTTTTTTGTGATGTGTGTAATGCCCATGATTGTATTATTTGTGTAATATAACATATGTTATGTGTATTTACATCTTCATTGTATGACCCTTCTTTCATGGGGTGTACGTTTCGGAAGTTACCCAAATAGGTAAGGGAACCATTCACCCTCCTCTTTTTAAAACACTTATTTTGTTATGTCATTTAATTTCCATATTATTATTTTGTGATATTTTGTTCTATATAATTATTGATGTATATTTAATGTCGAAGTGATGAGATACCATTTTATCTCTCATCAACACATTTTCTAAATTTTAATGTGACGCCGTTAGGCTGTCAAATTTTTGCAAGGGAACTTCTTAACTCAATTTCAAATATTTGGGTTAAAATTGTACTCATTGAGTATGTAATTATATGAATATGTGTGAATGCCTTTGATTGTTTTACAATTAATATCCACTTATAATGGTGGTAATTTTATTTTTCACAGATAAGTATGTAATTGATTTATCCTTAATCTAAGGATACCGACTTTGTAAGGGACTTTGCCGTAATCTCTTCTCATAGAAGAATATTTTTTTATACACAACATCCTTTTATATAGTGTATAAAACCCTTTTAAATTTACTTTTATTCAAATGGAATATTTTTATACGAAGCGTTTTACTAAATGACAAAAGTGAATGTTTTTGTCGTACCTATGCGTCGACAATGACCTCTCTACCACCGTGACCATTATTTGAGTTTCTGCTTTCTATACAAGCCATAACGTTTTTAAATGAAAAATAAATACAATGTATTAATTTTCATTTATTTTGGTATTGAAAATGGTTTTGATAATGTTTTTATTATATAAATCTGTTCTATTTATATATTGTTATTAAAATGAGGAAATGTTATGTTTCCATTATGCATGTTTTATGTGATACGATTATGTTATGGTTCTTGGGAATTATTTATCAAGATGGGTGCTTCTGTGATAAACTAAGGGCAGGTGAGCCTGACATAGCTCTCCAATGAATTGGGTAACATGAAGGGTTTAAATGCTAAGGTTTCTCCGAATAGATTTGAGGAATATATTGTGATGGGTATTCCAAATGTAACCATGAGGGTTACTCCCTATGTAAGAATGTTATGAAGGCCTCATGTTACCTTTATGCCTTCTAATTTCTATGAGTTATTCATAAATCTTATGATTTCATGATTTATGACAAAGTGCTTATGTTTTATGTGTAAAGTATGATTTCATTGATTCTTATGTATATATGGACTAATGTTTTCTTTCCGTATTTTTATAACCCTTACAGAGATTTTTTTGCTCATCTCATGTTTTTAAATGTTTTTTAGAGGACATAAAGTATAATAGTGTCAAGGATGGATCAAGGAAATGTCAGGCTATCTAAAAAACTATCTTTACATGACTCTTTTGTTCAAGAGATTTTATTTTCTGACAAAAAATGAAAACTGAGTAGATGTCACTATTGGAAATGTGACCTCTACCAACACTTCTATATCCCCTTTCGCAACGATTTAGCCAAACCATTGGGAAATCCCACTTTGTGGCCACATTTCCCAATGGTTTGCCAAAACCATTCGGAAAGGGTAGGATTTCCCAAAGGATAGGCCAAACCGTTGGGAAAAGCCCACTTTGTGGCCACTTTTCCCAACGGTTTGGCAAAACCGTTGGGAAAGGTCCAATTTGTGGCAACTTTTCACAACGGTTTTGGCCAAACTGTAGGGAATGCCGACCCTTTCCCAACGGTTTGTCCAAAACTGTTGGGAAAGGTCCAATTTGTGTCCTCTTTTCCCAACGGTTTGGGAAAACCGTTGGGAAAGGTCCCCAACGACCTATGAAAACGGTTTTGACAACCGTTGGTATAGGTCTATACCAACGGTTTTGACAACCGTTGGCATAGGTCCTTTGATTTTTTATCGGATCCTCTTAACCAGAACATTCTATAAATCAAAATTTAAAATAATTATGATAATACATATATATATATATATATTTATGAAATTATGTTCCCAAAAGTCATGTTAGGTTAGTGGTTAGGTCGTTCAATGATAAACCGGAGGTCCTGGGATAAAATTTCAGCAAACGTTTTTTATGGAAGTACATATACCAACGGTTTTAAGGAACCGTTGGTATAGATTTTCATATTACTTATACCAACGGTTTTCAAAACCGTTGGTATAGGTATATACCAACGGTTTTCCAAAAACTGTTGGAATAGACCTATCCCAACGGCTTACTTGCCTACGGTTCTCCAAACTGTTGGTATAGGCTATACCAACGGTTTAGAGGCCTATGCCAACGGTTCCAAACCGTTGGTATAGGTTAGTTTTCCAGTAGTGTGTGTCTACTTTGTAATCATTGAGATGTAATATTTATGTCCTAATTCTCAAAAAATCTAACCCTGAAAATATCCTCAAAGTGAATTATTAAATTTAATTCAATATTATGTATTGTTATAAGGCCGAGTCCTTATAGTTGGTATCAAGGGTCGTTTTAGATATCTTTAGAGGATAGAGTGTTGTTTAATAAGAGGTGACAAGTTGTGTATAACCACAACAAGTAGTATATTAGATGGAGTCATTGTTTTTTTGAATGATATAACGAGTTTGAGATAACATGGATAAGTACATCTTAGTGTTTATCTTCCTCATTATTATATTATGATTTAAATGATATACTCACACTTAACTTTTTGTTTTTAGTAAATGGCTGGATCATGCAGGAATCAATGTAACAGTGGATGTGATGGAAACTGTGACAGTTTTCTGAATGAGAAACTAAATGATATGGGAGCTGCAATGAGAACTCTTGTGATTATCCACAACCAACTATCTGTAGTCCTGATTGAACACCTAAACCTTGGAGATATTTATAAGGCTTCATATATACGAGAAAAAAAACCCTACGGAAGTATAGGTAATAATCATAATGGAAAATGTCTTCAAAAACCTATGTGTCAATGATGTGGAAATAAACAGCTAGGAAAATGTTTCAAAGGGATAGAAAGATGCTATAGATGTGGAAATGAAGGTCATAAAGCAAGAACCTTCCATGGAAAATGGAAGCATCCAGATGACTCGAGGAAAGGGAAATATGATCTTTCTTAAGGATCAATTGAATGTTTTAAATGTGGTGTGCATGGTAATTATACAAACACATGTCGAATGGAGAATTCTCGGGAATGGGATCACCAAGATCGTACAAATATTCGTTTACCAATACGTAATGCCATTCTAATTGAGGATGAAGAAACTGACAATGACCAATGAAAGGTATGAATTATTTCTTAACATATGTTTTCCTATTATTGGAATATTAGTATATGATTCATGATTTTGTTTGTAGGAAAGAAGTATTTTAGAATAAGTTGGAAAGGAATCGTTAATGGATCATGAATAATGTTGAATGAGTAAGAATTCAACATATAAGAGAATCATGAGTTATGGTAGATTTTAGGATGGTGAAATTCTTAAAATTATTAAGTCTATTTTGACGATGGGGTTACATTAGAAGACTTTTTATAGTATGTGCAACCCTGATGTTGGATATATGAAAAATTTTATTCAAGGAATAATTATCTTTACTTTTTTGGATATAGTTATGAAGAAACATTTGGTGTTATATGATCTTTGAATTTGAGGCAATTACTGGTCAATACATTTTGGGTTTCAAAATGAATGTTATTAGTTAACCTTTGTGAGATTTTATCTTATTTTGTGGAATGTTATAAGAATTATGTAGTTCTGGAAAAAGGACAACATGTATACCATATGACATCCCCTCGCATTGAACGAATATCTGGGAATCAAACCCACAACCAAAGTGCAACTGGTATTTATCGCCTACCACTAGACTACATGAAGTCCATGGTTGGTTTAACTATTTATTTTTAGTTATATTATTTTATGAATCAAGAGTAAGTTGATTTTGGTTTATTTATGAAAATTATTAACCTATCAAGGAGGATATGTGATTAGGCTAATTACTTTTTAGTACGAGACTTTAAGAGAAGCCGATGTTATTTGAAGATAAATGTTAAGATTTATCATGGATGTGTATGTGATTAAATCCTTCAAAGATTTTGGTTTAAATTGTAGTTTGGTATAATTTTATGAATTTTGTGGACAATTTTTTATTGAATGTTCTTTGATGAACATTGGGTATTGTTTGAAAAATTTTGGAGATTAAGAATAAATTTTTCTAAAGGAATATCCATTTTTGGGATTATCTGATCTTCTTCTAACATTTTTGTTTTTGTTTTTGGTTAAGGTCTAAAAACATGGGAAATATATATTTATCTTCTATGGATTATTTTATTCTCAAGAAGTTGATTATAGTACTCTTAATATGAATAAATCTTCCTAAATGATCATCTTTTGGAGAAAATATGAGTTTGTGTAAGAAATCTAGCAAAGTTGAAAGTCAACATGACAAGTAAGTATGTTTCTTTATGTTATAGTTAAGCTCATAAATAAATTCCTCAATGAAAAGTAACATAAAATAAAAATGATTTCTATTAACTTTTCCTAATGGGGAATCAGATACCTTTTGACCCATTACAAGTTTTTGATTTTCTAGTGGTTAACTTTCTCCTAAACATGTTTCTATAACTCTCCATCAGAACATAACCCTTTTTTTCTACCACATCCATGTTTTCATGGAATCCTAGTACCTGTTGTCTCGGATGACCTTGGTTCTTTTCTTTCTGTATTTTAATGTGATAGTTTAATTTTCTCCCTTTTCGACGTGGGGCTTTCAAGGAAGTTTCCAAGCCCAATTTTAAAATTGTGAGGACGTAATTCCCAAAAGGGGGGAAGGATTTAACATCCCAGGTAAATAAAGAATATTACTTTTTCATATTTATTTATATTTTATATAAAATATTAATATTACATTAATGGGGATGCTATGTTCGATGGCGTACCCAAAACGCAACAACGAGTTTCTTTGAAATCTTACGATGCACACTAATAATATAATAATATTATTGTAAATGGTAGTAAAATCTTAGACAATGTAATGGAGAAAATGAGAAGAACTAACTAAAAAGTGATTATATAT
This sequence comes from Viscum album, assembly GCA_963277665.1. Lineage (NCBI taxonomy): Eukaryota > Viridiplantae > Streptophyta > Magnoliopsida > Santalales > Viscaceae > Viscum > Viscum album. Next base: position 296,922,707 of record OY728121.1, read on the forward strand.
GCTTGTCTAGTATTTTTACATTTATTGAATAAATGGTAGATGATTAAAATGCGAATGAATCCAATTTTAAGAGTAAATATTCTAATATTTTTTAAAAGGTCGATTAACCGCCTTTTGATGGTGAACCATTTTTAAATCCAATTTTCGACAATTTTATATTTTATATTGGACAAAATAATTTTTTTTAGAATCAGGACATAAAAATATACTTTGTATAAAATTGGGGTATTTTTCCGATAAAGTTCATTTTTAATGAATAATGTAAAATGTTGTATTTTAATTCAAAACCTCTTTTTAGTCTAATTTATTTATATGGTACTATTATCATTATAATTGGTTTTAATGTGTAATAATAATATATTTTTACTATTTAATCCAATTGTGGTCATTTTTATTAATTTTACCTTGAAATTGGACATAAACAAGTGTCAATCTTTAAATAGATATTGTTTCTTAAAAACACACTATTTGATTTGACATCTGGAATTGATTATAAATTTAATTAATTAATCTTATCGATTTTAAATTTTTATAAATTGATATCATTTTTGAATTTGGAATATCAAATGTATCTTGGGGTGAAATTTTGGTATATTTACGACAAATGTTCATTTTCAATGATTAATGAAAATACTTCATTTTAATTCAAACTGCCTTTTCATCCAAATTATTTATATAGTTAGATTGTCATTTTCATTGGTATTATGGTGTAATTAAATTATGTTTTTATCGTTTTATACAATTATGTTCATTTGATTTAATTTTACTTTTAAATTGAACGTAATAACAAGTCAATCTTTTGATAGTTTTTACTTCTTAAAATCCGTCTTTGGTTTTGACAACGGGAATTATTTTAAATTAATTACTAAAATTCCGATGATTGGAATTTGATAAAATGGATTCCATATTTGGAATCAGAAGTCCCAAATTATGTAATTATGACTCTTGTTTTTAGTAATTATGAATAGTAACAATGGTAATTATCATTAATTATCGTGTTTAATTATTAATCGGGTAGTTAAGGGTAATAAAATAATATCATAATAATAAAAAATGACCACAAAATCAGTCCTAATACTACCAGTTGTGTCATGGAAGACCATGGTATTCCTTGTGCCAAACTTAGGAAGCCCCATGGAATCAATTTTGGGTGAGAGTGACACTTTATCATTTTATTTTTATATAAAGGAGAATATCACATAAGTATGTATCATCCAAGTAAAAAAATTATTTTTGTCTGTGTAAATGACCTCTTAGACTATAAATATTCATTGGAAAACTAAAAATATTTCATATATCATAGTATTTTTTTATAAATTTTAAACATTCAATAAATTAATTTATTTATGACACCATGATGATGTAGCGATTATCTCATTAACAAACGATTTAAATAAAATGAAATGATAATGTGAAATCTAAGACTTAACCTTTTCAAAAACCTATTGGATGAGTATATTTTGAACCCTTATCTCCTTATCCTCGAAATATATCAATGTTGGACCTTTAAAATCTGAAACTCATTTTAAAATAAAGTAAAATTTCATGACTTTCCAAGAGTTCCCATCCTCCCTCTTATAAAAGGCCACCAACTCTACCTCCTTACCCACACGTCTATAGTCATTGACTCGGCCAAACTCTACTCATTTTATCTCTCCAAATCCCTTTTTTCATCATAGATCCCTTAACTTTGGCATAAATCTGATCAAGAAACCCTTTTGGTTCAATCCACGGGGAGTTACCCGATTTAAAGGTAAAGTCTTCTCTAATGTTCTTTTGTTTTATTTTGCTTCTCCAACCCCCTAAACTATTTTTATTCATTTCCTTTGTAACAACACCAGTATCTTCAATATACTAGGATTTTGTAATAATAATGATTCTAGCTACACTTACACACACCTCCGTCTAATGGTTAATGAACATAATGTTTGTGTGGTTGGAAAATTTCTGCCTCATGAAATGATGATTATTCAATATTCTTCTAACACCTTTCATGGCGGCCATTAAGATGTAACTATATTTATATATGATATATATTATGTTTATGTTTTTATATGATTCTGTATTTTTCATTTATGGCCTACCTTTATGATTTCCATTATTGGTAATCGCGATATCTTTATTTTAGGAAGTGCGGTCTACCACCCCTTCAAAGTGATTTGATTCGTTAATTCCATATTAGGGATGTATAAAGAATGGGGTTAATGATATTATATATATGATATTATACTGTAATTATAATATACCTTTATATCATTGTTATTTCGTTCTAATAAATATGAAATAGAAATGAATGTAGCGTTCATGCGTATGTACGGCTGACCATCTCCATGAACGGTGCATTTCATTTCATACCTCTAAATGTTATGAAATATTATTAATGAATTTTTATAATGGATATATATGATATATATGATATCTAAATTATGAATATATATTTTTTTGGATATAATGGATATTTTATCACATGAACAACTTGTAATTATAAGAAGTTTTTTTTGACTCATGTACCAATGATCGACAAAATGACTGTTATTAACTTAAATAATTACATGATGATCATAAAATGGTAATAAATGAAATAAAAGGAATAATGAACATAAAAAAGGTTCTTAAGATAGTTGAAATTTTAAATAGTTTATTATTCAGGAGATTAAAGAACGATCGAGTCAATTCGGACACAAGGTAAGGGATCCGACCTCTCTCTTTCTTTTCAAGTACTCTCTTTTAGGTCATTTCTTTTATGCTCCATTCTCTTCTGTTGGAGGATTTTTCTTTATATTCACCATACTGTAATTTTTATTTTCATATGATGACATACCCCCTATTACTCTCATCAATTCATTTTATGAATTTTTAAGTGGCGTCTTTAGGCTGTTGAGTTTTCGTAAGGGATTTTTCATCTCACTTTTATTCCCATGAGATTTATGAAACATTTTCCACTATTTCATTTTTTGTGGTGTGTGTACTTCCCATGATTGTATTCTTTGTATAATATAATTTCTGTTATGGGTATTAACATCTTTATTGTATGACTCTTCTTTCATGGGGTGTATGTTTCGGAAGTTACCCAAATCGATAAGGGAACACTTCACCCTCCTCTTTTTAAAAGACTTATTTTGTTATGTCTTTTAAATCACATATTTTTATATTGGGATATGTTATTCTATATCGTTATTGATGTAAACTTGATTTCCAATTGATGAGATTCCATTTTTTCTCTCATCAAATCATTTTCTGAATTTTAAAGTGACATCGTTAGGCTATTGAATTTTTGCAAGGGAACTTCTTAATTTAATTTCAATTTTTTTGGTTAAACTTGTACTCCTTGAGTATTCTATTCTATGAATATGTGTGAATTCCTCTGATTGTTTTACACTTAATATCCACTTATAATGAGTGTATTTTAATTTTTCACACTTATGTTTGTAATTGATTTATCCTTAATCTAAAGATACCGACTTTGTAAGGGACTTCATCTCAATCTCGTTTCATTGAGGTGTATTTTGTTTTATACACAACTTCCTATTATATGGTTTATAAAACCCTTTTACTTTTAATTTTATTCAAAAGGAATCTTTTTTTAAGAATCATTTTACTAGATGACAAAATAGAATGTTTTTGTCGTATTTATCCGGCGACAATGACGTCTCCACCGCCGTGACCATTATTTGAGTTTCAACTTCCTCTACAATCCATATCATTTTTTAAATGAAAAATAAATACCATGTTTTACTTTTCATTTATTATGGTATTGAAAATGGTTTTGATAATGTTTTTATTATAACAATGTGTTGTATTTATATCTTGTCATTGAAATGTGGAAATTCTTTGTTTCATTTATGCATGTTTTATGTGATACGATTATGTTATAGTTCTTGGGAATTGTTTATGAGGATGAGTAGTTCCGTGATAAACTAAGGTCGGGTGAGCCTGATATATCACTCTAATGCATTGGGTAATGCGAAGGGGTTAAACGCTAAGGTTTCTCAAAATATATTTAGGGAATATACTATGATGGATATTTCAAACGTAACCCTGAGGGTTACTCCCTACGTAAGAATGTTATTGATGCCTCAAGTAACCTGTATGTATTATGATTTCTATGAGTTATTCATAAATCATATGATATAATAAGGTATGATAAAGTTCTTAGGTATTATGAGTAAATGATGATTTCATTGATTCTAATGTATACTTGGACTAATGTTTTAATTCAGTATTGTTATAACCCTTACTGTGCTTTTTTATGCTCATCCCAAGTTTTTGAAATGTTTTTCACAGGATATAAAGTGAAATATGGTCAAGGATGGGATCATGGAAATGTCAGGCTATCTAAAACAAGTAACTAGACATGAATATTTTGTTCACCACTTTTCATTTTGTGAAAAAATGGAAACTGAGTAGATTTGTCTACATTGCAATCTCTGAGATGTAATAGTTATGTCCTAATTCTCTAAAACTCTAAACCTGAAAAGATACACAATGTGAATTATTTAATTTAATTCAATATTATGTAATTTTATAAGGCCAGGTCCTTATATTTTGAATGACCCATGTTATTTTAATGTCATTGGGAATTTGAATAAGAAATGTGGGAAAGAGAATTGTGAATAATGGTTGTGAATTTGATTTGAAATGAATTTCACATGTACAAATGATTTATTAAGAATATTATAGCCACGGTAGTTAGTGTATTATTAGGGAAAAGAAAGCTAGGGATGTAATTAAATCGAAATGGATTGACAATGAAATCTATAACTAAAATCAAGTTATCCTGGTAATTTCCTAATGGGTTTTAGCTGATAACAATTTTGGCATGATCTTATGGGATTCATGTAAAAATATTTCCATGATAAAAAATATGAGATTATGAGTATCGTATAATTAGAAACTATAATAACATAGGAATGATGGCCATGGATCTTGATATTCGATATTTTATTTTAAATTACATTGATATATATTGGTTTCAATCATTTGTAGTGATTTATATAAATTATTTTATATATTGTGTTTATTTAGAGAATTTTTGAAATAGTTTCCAACCACTTAAAAGATAAGTGTTATGTTTTAAATATGAAAATATGATATTTTTTAATTCTATTTTTTATTTATGTTTGATGAATTATATGGTTTATTATAATGAAAAATACTTATAAAGTACATAATGTGACCCTACATGGAATTATATATCTCACCCTACATTTTCCTTCAGAGGTTTTTAGATTTCCTTCTTAGATATCCAATAAAAGGGAAATCCCCTTTTTGAGGAAGTGGATGTTCTTGATCCATTGGATTTGAAGTTGTGAGTCCTTTGGGTCATTGATTTTACCGTTTATGATTTATGTAAATTAGTAAGGTGTTTTTGTGTTTTTGAAATACCATTTTGGTTTTTCTTATCGTCTCCTTTGGTATTTTTGTTGATACTGATCTATATCATTATCAATTTTTTAATATATAAAACCCATTCCCACTTTTACCTTGTATGATATGAGTTTAAGGACACCAAATAATGAGGGCCATGTACAACCTTTGATCCATGTCAATTATGGATTAGTTGTTAGTGTTCAATGGTATCTATAATGGTTTGATATAAAGTAATAAAAAAGGGATTTTGAGCATCATTCCTTGATTCATGTATTGATTTTGGAATGTATTCTCATGAAATAGGATTTAATTTTCAGCAATTTCATTGAAATTTCACACCATTATATGCCTTAATCCACCACGATTAGTTAGGGAAAGTCACAATGACATATAATTGTAGTCATTTTCAGGTAGTTTATTTGGATGGGTTGAAATAAAAATCATTTTTTCTTATGTGATAGAATTAATTTCCCAATTTTTTGTGTTTGATTATTGATCTAAGTAAAATTTTTATGTATTCATTGTTGTTTTTTGATTATTATCAACCAAATTCTTATGAGATGAAGTGTTAATAGAATTCAAGAGTAAAATTATGGTAATAAATAATGATAAAATCATCTCGTGTACTATAATATGGTTGTGGATCATGTGCATGTTTTCCATGGTCTGTGATAGGAATTCTCACATGTTCCCATTTAAGCTCTAGCTATGAATCCTAGGGTTTATGAGTCTATTAATGTGGTTCATGTGTTAATTCACTAGAAACCACCTACAATACAAGGCTCTAATAAGACTCAATTCATCGTCATTGGTTGAAAAAGATTGATATTTTTTGATTTCATGGAAATGACTAATTTGATTGAAGTGAAATGTTCCACTTCTAGATGGAATAATCTAGATGTATATGGTTGAACTAAATGGTTATAGAGATGAAGGATGAGGTTTCAATGCGGAAAGACTTCATGATTCTCTTCACTAACTAGTTCAATCCACAAAATATTATTATGGCTAAGGATATATAGTTTTTCTAAGTCATGAATGCATATAAGTTCATGATAGAATATGAAAACTTATTTTCTCAAAATTTTAGAATTTTACCCTAAGACTATATATGATGAGAATATAAATACTCAATAGTTTATATGGGACATTGAACTGATATTTGATCTCAATATTTTTTAATGATTCATTTATTTTATTCATTTGTGTTGGATATGGAATTGATATTTGATCTGGATCTGTCTAGTAAGTAACTATTGATGATATTTCCATTGTCTCCCAGTGATAGTTTTGTGGGTTACAATAATGGTAAAAATAAGTGTGATGAATCATGATGTGGTTGTTTATGGAAGTGTTTTTCTAGGACACCCAATATACCTAGAATTTGAATGTCAATATTCTTCTATTTTTTTATCCTTGGCATTCAAAATGGGTTTCAACTGAGTCATGATATATATGTGATTCATATGTTCATTTGAGACACATGATTGAATTCTACAATAAATTTTATATTCCACATATAGTAATGGGGTTCAAAATCACTAAACAATACTATAGTGAAATCAGATAAATCATGAAATAATGTGTTTTATCCATAGACATCTAGAAAAATTCATCATTATATGGGGGATGTTTCACAATAGGAAGTGGATAAAGGGCCATTGAATATGACAGGTACCATAAAAATAGACTCATCTTTAGTGACAACATTTTTTAATATTTCATCATATCATACATTAATTTCTATTAATATTGTTAACATAAATAATCTTCCTATGAATATGTTATTATATGTGATAGTTATTACAACACCACTTAGAGTAAAGAGATAGTAGTATCACTATTTTACATCTTGTAATTTATCATTATCATTGATTTAGCTTACATAGTAAATTCTGTTTATCGACATGACTGATCTTGATATAATTATCTTGATGGAATATAACATTTATAAAAAAATTATTAATTATTTTTATCGTCCAATGGTCCCCATTTGTACACCTGTTGGAGAATCTCAAATCATTCATGGATAATGGTCAATCAGGTAGATTAGAGAAGAACATTCTTATAATGTTTTGGGGAATGTGATATCAGTGTTTTCATTGGATCAGAATGATGAATCTTGGAGCTATAATCTCCCTCCAACTGACATCGATTTTTAGTATGTGTTTCCTTATGATTTCTATTGTTTTCCATCAGTAACAGATGTATAGTTAAATATTTATTTATTACTAGGTTCTCATAATATCTCTATTATTTCATACTACATGCCACTATATTATGACAATTTGTTGATTACACATCTCGATGATGTGTTAGAGATGGGATTTATACAACCGTGTGTGTCACCAAAGAGGAAAATATTCTATTAGAAAAGAAATGTTATGGAAAACATAACCTATATAAAAATCACTAGAAATATATCTGAGTTATGGAAAATTAAAACTATATGTTACAATTTTTAGATGTTATATTTTTCAATTTGATAGGGGCTAATTGGTTCTCAAATACTAATCATTTATCTGGTTATCACCAGTTGAGTGTCAGATAATCGGACATTCATAAAACCTATTTTTGTACTTCATATGGATATTGTGATTTCCTTTTAATTACATTCATTCTATATAATTCTCCTATACTATTTTATGGCATTTTTGAATGAATCATATATGAGTATCTTGATATGTTCATGCTGTTATTTATGAATGAAATCCTAGTTCACTATTAGTCAGAGGAGGGTCATTTGTGTATAAAAGTGTAGTTATTTAATATATGATAAAAGTGTAATTAATTATAGCATATAAAAATTATAGTTCACTAATCAGGATGTGATTTTATTTGGGAACATTTTCTTAGAACATTGGGAATTAGTTGATCCTTAAAAGGAAAAACCCGTTTTGACATAGTAGAAACCTAAAATTTTATGAAATAGATAATTTTGTTCTAAGAGAGGAATTTCAACTTGTTTTAAAACAATTTCTAAATGGTGGACTCACTGATGACCACTCCGACTCAAAAAGAAGTGCATCATGTATGGTATGAAAATTTTTGAGTATTTTTATTGAGAAAACATGCCATTTATCGTTTTCATCGATTATTGCTCTTATAAAGGATTGGATAGGCTATGCGCCTCCATTAATGCATCTCGTTAGGGTTCAAGGTCTTTTTTTATGATTTTGATCCCATGGTAGAATATGTCTCTCAGAATCATAGTTCAAATGAGAGTAATAATATTACCCATATCCTTAAACATGAAACTATGATACCTGTCCTAATGAAATTGAACCATAATATATTCTATAAATGGTTTAAAATATATTCAATCCAATAGAGTGTGATTTATATATTCCCAAAAAATTGAATCACCACTATTTGAATTGAGTTGAGTACATGAAATAGTTTTATTTGGATATCTTCTATACCATGGGGAAAGGGAATGATGTTTTCATTGCCCTGAGTAGGAAAAATATGACTGACTCAATGAAGTAATCATTCAAATAGTGTAACTGGATATATAATTCTTTAACGAAACATATATGTTATTGGGAATCATATTTCAAGGTTTTATTGGATAGTGACCAATTTAATGTCACCCTTAATGATATGGATCATATAAAAAATAGCTGGGTGATGAGTTCTATTGCATTATATAATCTTGTTGTTATGGGGACAACATACCTATGAATTACATTTCTATTATAGGTAATATATATTTTTAAAATTTTTTTGATGTTCCTTCAACTATTTGAAAATATGTTGTGAGGGATCTCCATAATCCTGACTGGTTTATGCACAAAAAACATCAATGTTGTTTTATGACATGTGGTGACAATTCTGGTGGCTAGGAATGAGACGACACATTAACGATTTTATTCCCATTAACATCCTTTATTATAGGACAATTATAATCATTAGTGAACTTATTTATTACATCAAAAATATATTTTTCAGTCATATATGGCAATGATATATCTATAGATTTTATTTTTGGGTTATTTTGTACCCCTTAGATGAAGAATGTGGTATCGATTGTGATCAATAGGCTTACCAAATGGTATCACATTATACCCATTGACAATATAAACAAATTTAAGGAGCTTCGATATATCTATGTGGGAATAATTTTTAATTTCTATAAATATCTATAAATTATAGTACATAATAGGGATCTGTATATTACCTATGTCGTTTGAAGATCCCTTTAAGAGTCATGTGGATCATAGGTTTATTTGATAATGAAATACCAACCATAAATGGATGGACATGGGGAGAGGGTAATATATATTCTTCAAGATATTATTCATTCATGTTTTCATAAAAAAATTCATTGTGATGACCATTTGAGAATTTTAGAGTTTTCATTTAAATATAGTTTCAATTCTGCGAACAGAATGGAACATTTGGTGGTCTTGTATGGCCATCCATATAAATCTACATTATGTAGCATAGAGATAAATTAATTTTAATTGGTTATAATGAGAATGTTCTAATATATTATTGAATTTATTATATTGATTTGTTAAAGTATTTGAAGGCATACATCATACATCGTTACAATTTTTTGTTGGAGGCTGAGTATTATTTGATGTCTCACAAGGATTGGGTCATCAAGAATCATTTGAAAAGAGGGATGAATTTCCATCATTTGTGGAACCTTTTTGGGTTATTGAGAAGGTAAATAATATTTCCTAAAATTTATCACTATCTCTATAGTTCAGGTCAATATATAACGTGATCTGTGTTTCACAACTATAAAGGAAACATTTTTTATCTATATCATTTTTTATCGTGGGTGATCATGATGTGGAGCTCAGTTTATATATGAATGTAAACTAAATCATTATTATTGAATCTATGACCATGCTGATTTAAGGGAATACATGTCCTTATTTCTATGTGTTTTATAAATTCAATTTTTATTTTCATGAGATGTGGGAGTCTGAGTCATTGATGTGGTAGAAATAGCCTCATATTGTTGATATAATAATTAATAAAACATATTCAAGGGATAAAATCTTTTTATATAGGGTTTGTTATAAAATCCTATTACGTTTCATAAGGCATCCTAGTACTTTTCATTTTTTGGGATTTCTTTCAAAATCAATGATATTTTCTATCTATAGGTTAATTACGCACTACGTAATGGTATTACACATCATTTAGTATTCTCCCAGAAGATCCTATCATAATGGTTAACATTATTATATGATCAAATTCGATATAAATTATACATCATGTTAATTGAATGAAAATCAAATATTAACAAGGCTTTATTATCCTATGCTTCCATCAATGATTACATGATGTGATACATGGTTACATTTCATGAAAATATCAAGTATGATGATTATAATTGATCTAAGAATATAAATTTAATTCCATTGATTTGGATCCCACTACCTTTTAGATTTATGGAAACTGAAAGGGAGTTTGGTGTTTCACTCTCCCTCTAGAAAATCTGTTTGGCGATCGATCATCCTATTGGTTATGGTGCTTCTTCCAATGTAAACATCATTCATGATCCTATCATTTTTTCTTAGTGTAGTACTTTGAGTTTGATGGATTTAAACTGCATTTCATATATTCATGAATCTTGGTGTAATTTCTAAATTTCTATTGTTGTTAATATTCATTGGAAAATCACACTTTGGGTATTCTGTTTTAGTATCATGAATTAGTGTAATTGGTTCTGTTTGAGATTGGTGATTTGATTTTACCATGAATTTCATGATTATATGTATATGTATATAATCTATATTATGAAAAAGATAAGATCAATTGAAATTACCATTTTTATTAGAATTCAATGTTTTCGAAAACCCCCCAACTGTAGTGGAATATGAATTTGTAACATATTTTGAAATTTAATGAAATGTGTTAATTAATTTGAGAATTGATTTTATAAAACTAATTAAATTCAGTTTATAAAAACCTAATATTGGTTGATTATTAAGAATGAATGAAATTTTCTAAAAACACCCTTTTGGATTTTAAAATAAAATAGTAATTTGAATACTAGAAAAATTGGAAATAGAATTGTGGATGGTGATTTTGAATTAGAAATGAAACGATTTTCCATTTTTCAATTGATATATTGAGAAAATTCATGCCAGGAAATATAGTGTTTTATTTTAAAAAATAAATCTATGATGGTATCTTCCTAGTTAGGGGTTGATGATGAAAACTATAATATAAAAATAGCATGAATGAACGTATCATTGAGAGAATGTTGATGGGCCATATTCGGCCTGATCTTGGGGGACATGTGTACTCATATTCCTATAGTCGCCAATATTTGATTATGTTGATCCTATAAATATGAACTATCATATCATTGGACAAAAAACCTTGGTTATTGTTTCATTTTTTTATTATAAAATCCATTTATTGTGAAATATTTTATTCATGAAATGTGTTTAATATATATTGTAGAATATAATGTGATTATTTAATCCATATTCGAAGTTTTTTTCATCCTTTTAGAAGAATCACGATTTTTTAAATATTAACGTGATATATTATTCAATTACACTTTTTATATAAAAATAATTCATTATTTGGTTTATTTTAAAGGAATACTTTTATCAAACAAATGTATAGACACTATATAGATTTATAGATCATAACCTACCTTTTCTATAGGGTATTTGTATACATCAGTCTTCATGTCTGAACAAGGAGAATACACCTTTTGAGTAAGATAATGTTCTTGATGCTTTTTTATTAGAGTTATGTGTCCTTTTATATTTTTATATTTTTATTTATTCATTTGAGTACAAGGTGATGTACTATTTTTTATTTTTGATGTACATATTTGGTTTGGGGTACTACATTCCTTTGATGTTTTAGCATACTATTATGTATCTTTAACCTCCTATATTCATGTAGTGAATTAGTTCCCAATTTTATCTTTTACAATTCCATGGGCTAGTCACCATCTCAATGGGATCGTATATTCCCATTTCTCTATGTTATAGCTGACTAGGTTATAATGGGAATTGGGATTCTAGCTATGTTCATGAAATAATGGAATCAGAATAAGAAGAGTTGAAATTTCTATGTAACCCACTACCATTATAAATACATTTTCTCGTTTAATTTTCCATTTCCTAAAAATTTATAGTACATGCGTTAAAAAATATTATTTAACATTTTCAATATAATCCCATAAATCATTTAATAAATTTGAAATCATAATATAAAGTCATAATTCCTCTCCTTAAACATTTTTTCTCTTCAGTACAACAACAAATATAATTGGAGATGTCACGCACACCCAGTGGGCAGGTATAACATCAGAAAAAGCTCAAGTGTACTACCCACTGGTGGAAATAATAATATACAAAAGAATAATGAACCACATTGGTGGATCATGGTATGGAGATCAACCTCCAACAATACAATGGTACTACAAGGAAACACAAACATTTTCCAAACCATCAAATTTTGATATTCATTTAATTTTATGGGAAGCACTGAAATATAAAATGTGTGAATCAATGGATATAATGAATATAAAGAACCAAAAATTTGGGGAATTATATATACAACCAATTATATAGCAATTTTAAAGAACCAATCTAGTATGAGTCTCTAAATCAGTCCATATTAGAATAAAAAATATGAATAAATGAACACCCTCAATATAATGCATAATATACTTAATAAAAATAACTCTTTCTAGGTTAAGGGAAATGATTAAAAGAACATGATGTATGAAGAACAAATCGACAAAAATCAGACAACATTAAAAAATTTTAAATTAATGGATAAATAGTGAAATAAAACCATATCATATAATTTTACTTCATTGGAATCTCTAATTTGATATAACTGAGTGTGTAATCCACTTTAAAAAATCACACACCAAACTCATATTTTAAAAACAATACCCAAATAGATTAAATAGAAGGGGTACATGTAATTTATCATTTTAATAATTGAATATGAACATTGATCCATCCTTCTTCATGATAATGATGACTGGTTCACCCCACATGAAAGCACTCTGCCATATAAAAAAATTTTCTAGATTATCTTATAACTGCTTTTTCAGTTCCTATATCTCAACAATGGGAATTAAATAAGGTATCATTTGTATAGAAAAATATATCGAAATATGTTCATTTTAGAAATAAAAATTTTATTCTGGAGAAATATTACGAAAATATTCAGGGAATAATTTATTGTAGTCCCTCATAATGATCATGTCTTCGTGTATGCTTCTATCATTTGATTAAATCAGTTGAGATATATATGGTTTCTCTTAAGGAAAAAATATCTACAATTGAGATAATGATTATGATTATGATTAATCATCCACCTTATACTTGTACCGAATTGGAGGATACCTCAGTATATGAAGACTGATATAACATTCCAATAAATTGATGTTGGATTTTTATAAATATTGTCAATCCATGTACAATATAGCATCAAAATCCACTTAATAAAGAAAAAAATGATTTTTTTTTGTGTTGTTATGTACACAATAATTAACTAGGGTGTATTTATATACTTTTGATAAAATAATTTCCCTATTTTTTGTTCTCACATATAACTCAACCTCCATATTTTGAGATAATGTTTGAATAGTTTTATGGAACTTTAATGATACATATGAACACATAGACCCAAAATGATATAATGCTCTGGATATTCCGAAATAAATAATCCTTATACATTTCACCACATCAATTTTGGACACAAAATCATTATTAGTGGTAAAATATTCTCTTTATTTATGCCATGAAATAGTTTTTAATAGACACCAAAATTCATATCTTAGGTAATGTGTTCATTTAATGTCTATGTTACTTTCACATGAAACACTACACTATAGGATGACTGTTGACATGAAAAATCCCTTATTCTTTCACATTAGTAGTATTATTCTTATACTTTAAGAAATTATAATCCTTATTCACTATTCATAAACATTTGAATCATTTCTTCGTTCCCTTAAATAGTTCCTATGATGCTTCATCCCAAAATTTTGACAGATCGGATACTACATTTTATTTCCATAATTACATTTATCTGTTGATCAAACCATATTAATCTCTATATTTTATATCTTTTTGTCCTTTATCGCATGAGTGCACTAAGAGTTTGTGATCTCTATTTCATCTTTTAATAAAAATGGGAAATCTTATCATATTAATAAAATATTTAATCACCAGCATTTTTATTATACTAATATTTAGTATGATAAATATGAGGTCCAAATTTCATTTAATGTTCATGATAATTCAATAATATTATCATGAATTTCTAGTGAGGTTTTCTTCACACACCACGAATGTATTATCTTCTTTTGGAATTCCCTAGAGGAAGTCACTTTCCACATGTTGGTGGAGGGTTTATGGAAAATATTTATTGAAAAATATTCTTATTTCTATCATCCCAATAAATTGAATCAATTTGTCCCTTTAGAATTTAGTTCTTGATATGTTTCCTCCTCTATTCACCATATCTATTAAACAAATATACATAAAACCCCAATTTAGCATCATTTGGGAACATGACGATAGAAAATATCTTTTCAAATGAATTTACCCATTTTTCTGTGAGGATGGGATCATAATATCCATTAATAATGGGATGAATTTTTCACATGAACTATTACACTAGAACATTAAAATATGTAGGAGAAGGAAGATGGTCCATGAAATTCAGGTCATTATTCAAAACGTCATCCAGTTGATTAATTACATCCATGATGTTCTGAGCATCCGTTCACAACATATTTGGAATATCATTAGAGGAATATTCATATTTCGAATCACATATATTGTTGTAAAGGGATCTATTATTCCTATCCATTAAATATTGAATGGAATTTTCATATTGGTGGATTTAATACCTGTATAATAATAATCAAAAAATATAACATTTAACATAGAAGGATAAACATGTAAATGAAAATTTTATCTAAAAAATTGGGAATCTATGTTTCAATATATGTTATCCACGATGATAGAATTATCCATATGGTACTTACTAATTATTTCTAGTCATATCCTATGAATAATACCAGTCTTTACCTAATACAAACTATAACGACCCTAAAATTTTTACACATATAATTGCATGATTTTTAGAATAATGAAATAAATAATTACAACCCAAGGACTGTAATTTTTTGTTTATTGGGAAGATTATATAAATAATTAAAATGCATAAATCCAAAATAAAAAAAAATATTTTATTTAATTATAATAATGAGATCCTATCACCCCTAAATCTCATACATATGCATAGGATAACCTATGGAATACATGAACTAGGGTACGACCTAAAATATTAGTATGGGAATAAGAATTATAATACATAATAACACAAGATTTATAAGAAATAACATACTAACCTAAACAAGAATTATACATGAAATAAAGGAAGAATAAAATACCGAAAACCGAATCATGTAATCATTAAATTAAAATAATATGATAGAAACATAAATAAGAAAATAATAACAACTGAAGTCTAATTTCATGTGGATTATAAGTATTCAAGGATAACCATAAAGACATTTTCAAATATATAATTACTCTAAGATAAACACCCAAACCATTGTAAATAAAGTCCCATGTGTATAAACATTGAAAAATTCATTGGATAAAAATATAGGTTAACTTATCATAAAATGTTCATAAATATGTGTTATACATAATTACTAATTCAGATTTAGTCAAACAAAAACATATGGGTTACCCGTGGATTGAATTTTCTGTCATAATCATGTCGAACAGAATATCAAAAGGTAATATCCTAATGGTTTCAATTAAATACATGATTATAATCATAAATTAACATTAATATGTAAAAATATTCATATATGGATATAATTTATGTTAAAATGAGGATAAAACATGTAAATATTTATTTTTAAATCATTAGAACTAATACATTTTAGTGGAGTTTAAGGTTAAGGATTCAATATTAAATTAAATAGAAGAAGATTAATTTTATATATTAATCTAAAAATGAATAAATATTTGTTATAGTGATAAAATTAATTATTTTTGAGATATAATGGTGGATAAATCATATAACAAATGGTACTTGAAAATGTGTAATAAACCCTGCTATTTTCATTAATCGAGCATTCATATCTAGAAGAATTAATAAGGTGACCCATTTAAAATATATATTTATCAATAAAATAAAGGGTAAATGATATTGTTAATTTAGTTTGGAACATATAATCATATTTTATAATAACTATATAAATATATCATGGAGTTATATTAGGATAAAATGGTAGAAATCATAACCAAAAGGAAAAAATAGTTGTTCGGATGAATCTTTTACCTTATGTCCGAAAGTGTTCTACACATGATCCTGATCTATGGACAATCTAATTAAATCCATTGATTAATTAATTAATTACTTTTTATCTATTTATTTTAACTATTTTATTTTTTATGTTCATTTATTCTTTTTTTGATGTGTTTTAAAATACAATTTCATCATTTGTGAGTGTTCGTTTCCATGGGATACATGATTGATTCAATTGAATTATTCTATAAATGATCACCTAAAAAGGGAATTTATATCCATAATTGAATTTATATGTTTTTAATTGAAATCTATAAGATTAAATTATTATATAATTAAATTATAATAGTGAATCATTCTATAAGATATTAGCGATAATCAGTTATATTATTTTGGCGGGTTTTTATATTCATAGTGTAGATTTTATTTATTGACAAATATAATGTATGTATAATATTTAAAACAGATTAAATAGTATGTAATAAAATATTTTAATATATTTTTGAAATAAAAATTGTTTTATGATCATCCTTTAAGTTGGTAATTGAAATTTTGAACATATCTTACAGGAATAATATAAACTAAAACATTAAATAAGTTGTTTTCATTTATCTAACAAAAAAGAAATGGAATTAAATAATGATTCATTATTCAATTGAAATAATTAATTTATATTATATAAAATATTATTCAGAGATAATTTCACATTGATAAGGGGAGATGATGAGATAACATGAAATAAAAAAAATTTGAATTAAAAGAAAAGAAAAGAATGGTGTATTTGTCCTCGCGAATTTTTATCCTTGAGAACCCCCTTGAGGAACCTCAGATAGGTTTTTCACTAAGACAAAGTCTCCTATATGTAATGTATATTCTTGGTAAGATATTTGGGTATAATATTTTCATTTTTCAATTATTTAGGGTTTGAGGAAAAGTGGTTGTATTATGTGGTATTTATATTGGAGGGGAGGAGTGTTTGTTTTGGTTATTTTTTTCAGTATTTTATTATTTTGACTCAGTATAAGAATTAATGATCACTAATGGTGAAAATAAAGTAATTCAAGAAGGATAGTAATAGATTAGTTTTCATACATCATCGATGACTAAATGAGTAGTTTATTTATCATATAATTTATAGAAAACATAATTTATAATATTTTACAATTCACCAAAATTATAATATTTTAGAAAAATCCAAAATATTCAACCTAATATTTGTTCACTATATAGATTTAATAAAAGGATCCATAAAATAATCTATATATATGATAAAATTAATTTTTAAATAAAACCACGATTTAATAAAAAATTACAATATTAAAATTATAAATAGTTTTAAAACACTTCCAAAAATGCTATAATTTATAAATTTTATTATAATAATATGTCAATGAAATATCATTTTATCAATAAATATTCTTTTCAATTAGTAAATTACTAAAAAAATTGTAACTAACCAATCTTATTTTATAATAATAACAATAAGTAATTTATTAGTCTGAACAGATTTATTTACTTATACCATTATATAATTATATGATATCATTATTTATAAGATGCCAAAATTTTTTCTAATATTTCATATGTATGGTTAATATTCCATTGGTTTTGAGTCCCATAATTTCGTTAATTATAGCTTATTTAATTCATTATTTAGTTATAATGATTTTTGTATGTTATATATATTATTTTTTATGATTTATAATATATAACATAATTATAAGAAGTAAAATTTGATTGGTAAAATTTTGGGTCATTAGAGATAGATTATTTGGATACAAAATATTTTTTATTATAGTTATTAATAATTGATTATAAAGGAATGAAATATTATATTAAAATCTGATAAATATATAAATTTTTCTCCCTATATGAAATTTAATTATATTCATATGTTTTTTGGAACATGGTAGTTCTATTATTTGTATTAACCTGATGAGTTCATTTTGACATAAAATTTAATTTTGTAACTTGTCCACTAATATTAAATGAATTTTCAATATTAATAAAACATTTTTCTTTCAAATTTATAGCATTTATTGTTTATGATATAATTATTTTTCCAATATGGTTTCGAAAATAAAAAATCAATTGAAAATTTTTTGTTAATAATTTTTTCTTGATTTTAAAATCATGTTAATATAGTTTTTTTTCATATGTGTAATGATGGGTAGTTGTGAATTTTGGTTCATAGTAATATTTAATGAGTTCCAACTAAATTGGTATGTTTGGAATTAATATATAAGTTAAAAACAATATTTTTTTGGAATTTCATTGGTTTCTAATAACATAAATGTATTTTGTAATAGATTGTTCTAATCCTAAAAAAATATTTTCTTGGATTAAGTTGATAAGATGATGTATCTTTTGAAATATTTTTGTGAATATGTTCGTATTTTAATTTTTTGTTTTTCCAAATGTTCTTATTAATGTTCTTGTGGGACTCCCATTATTACAATACTAGTGTGGTTAGTTGTTTTTTAATTGTATACATGACATAGTGTAGATGAAATAGAGGATTCAGGTCAAAATTATCTCTCATGTTCCAATCAATAACCAACTATATGGGAAATAATATATCATGGGATTTAAATTTATTAGTATAGTATGTTATCTCTAACATAGAATTGTTTTATTGTATTTCATGTTTCAATATTTCAATATCATGGTTTCTTATGGGAGGAAGGGGTTTTTATATTTCAATGAATATTTTTATAATGATGGAAGAAAAGTTACTTCCACATCACTCAATGGATTCAATCATAAATTCAATGACAATTGAACATATATCAATTAGAATAATGACATATAATGGGATATGTAAGAACCATTCCTTATTTTAAAACAATTTATTTTTGAACCGTTGTCTCAATTATAGGAATAGGAATTCAAGGATTTTCATTTCTAGTTAACCTACCATATTTCTAATTAATAATTCATCATGTTTGTCCTGGAGTAGTTCTTGGAAGCATGACATCAGAGAATGATTTCATGGTTTTTTGGTCAGGTAATAATCGTTGTAGTATTGGTTTAGTAAGTATAATGATATCATTAATATCCATAGATTTAAGTTAATGCTCATAATTGTGTGATAATCATTGAGTGGACTAATAATTAATATTATGTTATTTTTTAGAGATAGAATTAGGAAGCATATTTTTTTCCATAATAGATTCTACAGATCTATCATCTCCCATGTGGTATTTATATATAGGATTTTGAAGGTATATAAAAAATAATAATCATCCATTTGTTTTCTTCTATGAATTATAATTGGTACTAGTCAAATAATTTAAATATAAAATCATTAATAGTGATTCAAAGGGAATATCATGGTAACAAAAATGTTTGAAAAATCATAAACTGTAGCATCAAAGAATGATATAAGATGAAAGAATCAAAGAAACTGTGTAATTTAAAAGAAATATAAAACCTGAAATTACAATTCAAAATCAAGGATACCATCCATGATATCATAAAATAGTGACCTTAGGAAAAAATGATATTAATTTTACCACATGAGATAAAAACATTAACTAATTTATTTTATGTAAATATAACTATGTGAATACATGTCATGTTCATATCAAGTGAATTCATTATTAATCGACATAGATAATTCAAATAAAAAATTAATCAAAATTAATCTCATGATTAATTAGTGTCACATTACATTAAAATATTCCCACACAATTAATGATGAATATTTAAATGATTTTAAATACATTAATATTTAATTGTTGATATGTATTCACTACCCAACTTTTTGGTATGAAAAAATATCCAAATAATTTTTCCATCATAATGCGTGTACAAGAGGAATCATGTACATTTATAATGATGGTAATATAGGTTTCTCAATACATTTTAATCCGAAGAAATTTAAATTTATGTGAAAAACTAATTACAAAATGAAATATTCTAAATCAAATGGAGTGGTAAAATGAAATTAAATGAAAAAATGTGGAGAGGAACCCGTACCATGAGAGAGAATTAGTAAAAGAATATGGGGAAAATTTCAAGAGAATGAGACAAAATATGGATGGATTTATTGGGTTAAAAAATTAAATTCATTGTCAATGTGTATCATTTGATGATTTTATTGTGTTTGGGTGGGTAATTATTGCAAACGAGGAGGATATTTTTAATTTCAAAACTTAGATTTTGGAATTTATATGGTAAATTAATCAAAAAAACACATTACAAAGGGAATTGAAAATGTTTTATTATAAATTGGGGTGTATTTAAATAATTTATATGTATAAAAACTGATATCCATAATTATTTTAATTGGATATAGAAAAGTGAGTCATGATCTTAATGAAATTATTTTAAAACCATAAAATATTTTTTTAGTTTTGTATGATTAATTATATGTTTATATAAAATATAATATTTTAAAAAATGTATATTATTTTAATTTATTAACCAATTTATCTTAGTGGAATATATTTATTGTATTTACTAAATCATTTTTTGATTTTGGGAGCTTATAATACAACGCATATATTTATACTGAATTTAATTATTTTAAAAAAAATCAATTAATAGTAAAATTTATGAGAAAATCACAATTTTAAAATCGGGAAATTATTATCTGAAAAATAATATTCTTCTCATCAAAATAATTTTATAATTATGTTATTTTTAAATTTTAACTAAAAATACCTATTTATATTAAAATAAATATTTTATGATATTTACTACTTTCTAAAATTTGTAATCATTATATTGGTTGAAATTAATATAAATTATCATTTAAATTTAAATGATATATAAAATAAGAATATTTTACTAAAATATAATTAATTTAAAATATTGATTAATTTGAGAAAATAGTATCTTAATTGAAATTATATATTTCCAAAAAATAAAATTGTTATTACAACATCTTAAAGTAATATTTTTTGAAACACGTTATATATTCAAATATATAGTGTCTAAAAATGACAAAAATTATTCAATATATTAAAATATAATATTAAAATTCATATTAATATATTTATGATACAGAACCCCTTATTACACTATTGTACTCCCTAATGTTAAGTTAAGAAATTTTAGTTCATTCATTGGATAATTACAAAAATCTAGTTTGTCACATTCTATATATCTGCATAAAATTCACCCATAAACTGTTTTTCCAAATCATACATTTTTATATTCTCTCATTGTATTATTCAGGTGAAAATCCAAGTTGTTTTTTCATCTTATCAAGCTCAACTAAATGGGCTTTTTTAGGTAAGATCTTACATTTTGCGACCATCACTTATTCCTCTAATGTCAATTGGAATTTGACATTTCCCTTAATATACTAATCCTAATGGCCACTAAAAATTTTCTACAATATCACTTGTTTTGATACATAAGCTTCATTTAAATTTGATAGGATATATTCTCTATAATGGTTAAAAATAAGAATTGTAGTGCTTCTTTTTTAAAATGAAAATAATTAGCAATGAATTAATACATTCATAAAGATAATTCCATTTATAATGGTTTATATCATTTCATTCACCCGCAACACTATGAATGAATCTTTTAAAATATCATTATATTCCATATAATAGATGAGGGTACATCATTTTCATCGCCTATTTTATTACAATGTTTTTTTCCCAATCTATTGGTTCCACCAAAATAATTTTTCAAATATATATATCAATTTTCATTGAACATTTTCATTGTGATCAAATTTATTCCCTGGATTCTCCTCATATTAAGGATAATTATTGAAGTGTAAATCCATTGGTTTTAGTACGTGTCATAGGTCTATTATGTTATTCCTTACGAGGTAAAATAGGAACTCATCATGTTATTTTTATATGTCAGTTGGTAGTGTTATTTGATATTCCATAGATCCCATTTTATCATGGATGTCATAGGGACCTATGTACCAAGGAATAAAATTTAAATTCTTCAAAAACCTATTGATTTTATTCCATGGTTAATTTCTAAGAAACATCATATAATAGACATAAAAATACAGATCTCATCATCTATTTTCTACATTTAATTTCTATTAATGTTTTATTTATTTCATAAATAATATAATGGTTTTAATATTTTTTATCCTCTATTTTGTTGGAATATGTCTTATATTTTTTTTATATCAACGATCATCCTAATATATTGGAGTCTAAAACTGCTACACATTTAGATCCAAATAAGTAATCATTTAGAATATAGAATGGAAATTTTTTTTAATAGAACTATACTAGCTGATGCTTTTGATTCCAACATCCTTGGATGTAAATTTGAAATGATATTAGAATATACTCTATTGTTTTGATGATTCATTCATACTATCCATCCAGGAAAGGGTGACTGGTAGTACTAATTCTTATTCCAATATTCAATAACTGATGAAATATTTTATTGAACCTCAATTTAAAACACATATCCCGATCAAGTAAAAGTTAGAGTTTGTTTCCACGTAGTCTTAACACATAATTTATGTATATCATTGTTAGTTACTAATGAAAAAAAAATTTCTTCATAGTGATGAAATAAAATCACATAAATTCAAATTGACAACCACTTAGATTGAACTACTTCCTTTATATGTCTTGGATATTCCAATGACAAAATCAATAGTCTCGTTTTTTCATTTCCATATATGTATTGGAAGTTGTTTCATCAATCACCTAATCATATTTCATTTTAAATTTTCTTTCATTCTATGAATTGATATAAAAACACTATAATTTTCATTAACAAATTTTCTATGTAGATGTTTTCATTTATATCAAAATAAATATATGTTCCTTATTAATCTTCATTTTTGATGTTTCACATATCAAGGTCCCAAATAGTACAAATAAATTTTTTGAAAATATTAACTCATGAAAGGTATGATAGGGAAAAAATGTATGACAAATAATGTATTTGAGAAATGTAGTAATAATTCCTTTTTATGATTCCTATATGCATCCAATTCATGTACAATATGATTAGATCTCTTTAAATCCCCATCCAATAGAGGTTTGTGGGATAATTTTTTCTCAAATAATATAGCACATCGTTCTATTTAACATGAGGGTAATATATTTAAAAACCAAAAACATTGTTTGCGTCTAACCACCTAAATTAGATCATGTAGAGCCTCATTTTTATGAATAGATACATTATTATTATATGACATATACATGTGTAATAATTACAATCGTATATATAATGTTTTAAAATTATTCATTCCTATATTATAATAGAAAATTCAACATCATGTTTTGGGAATTTCATCTCATGTATTATTAATTGCCATGAACAATATGACATTACACAATCATAATGTATCAGTAAATAATAAAATATTTTTTTATATGCAACATTTCTAGTCAGAAATCCATCCCAAATAGTGGGTAATTTTATCAATGGTTAAATGATTATCATCTTATTTAACTCTTTAATGCTCTCTTTACATTCATCGTTTCCAAAAAACCTCACTACATTTTGAGTAAACTTGCTTAATTTTTTTTACAATCATGATTTCTTTCTCTCAAATCAACTATAATACCCATATATTCTATATATACAATGTTTATCCATCAAATATTACTTTCTAGTCCATCAATTAATTTGCTTTATTTTTTAATTTTTCATTGATATCCCTTTTCTAGTAATAACATGCCACCAGAATTTTTTATTCATACAAAACACTCATTTATTGTACTATAGATTTGACAATTCGATTTATAAGGTCTATATTACAACATTATAATTTCTCTTCATGTTACTCCTCTATAATAGAGTAGATAATATAATAATCTATAAATACTACCACAAATAAACTGAGGTAATAACTAATGACATTATTTATTAATTCAATTAATATTTGTGGATAATTAATTACTCAAAACAGTGTCATTATGAATTCATAGTGAATTCAACTTGTAAATAAATAAATATATGTTATATCCCACTTTTTCACAATTAAATGATAATACCGTGATCAGATGTCCACCATATAAATATAGTAATATCCATGTATTTATAATAACAAATCATGAATCCCTATAAGAAGGATCTTTTACATTATCATGATCTTATTTATCTAATTATAATAAATGAAGATGCACTTTGACCCATCCATATTACTGAAAAATATTCCATACCCACCCCCTGAGAAGCACATGGGTGTATATAAAATTTATTTAGATACTCCAATAATTTTTTTTCATCTCCTAATGTTCATTAGTGGTTATCGTATATATATTCATTGATATACTTAATTATCCAGTTAAAATCTATGTTAACAACACAACATCATGAATTTGAGGACAATAATACAATTCATCATGGAAAACATATTCATATTCCCATGTAAAGGTAAATTAATTAATGATGATCTTTTCACTAATATAAATTTATTAATGTAAATAAACATACTCGTCTAGAAATAATACACATTAGTAAGATGATGATATAAATTGTGATCCATCCTTATTACTTCAGATGTGTTGAATTAGGAGGAAATTCTTCATATGTAGTGCATTTCCTTCTTTAAGAAATTTATGTATTCTCTATATAAGGAACTTAAAATATACAAGAAATTCCATTTGATTAATTTAAAAGGATTATAAAAATGATCACCTATAAATTTATCATGAAAATATGGAATTTAGATGACTTAATGGATTCCAATGTAATAATTGATGATTTTATAGCGTCAATGAAAACATGACATTAATGATTTATGGTTCCGTTTTATTTTTTCTATGTAATATGAGTGATATGAACGAATTCATCGAACACTAATCAAATAGTATCTTCTATATCCAAAAAAGAAGAACCTGTGAACCTATCCATGTATCGTAGTTAAGATCTACATGAGCAGTTGTGATGGAATACACATAAGGATCCCCTTTAGTCCATTGAGGTCATTGACATTGGATATCATCATAAATGACTTTCATAATGAAATTACTCAGATATTATATATGATCAATATATTTGACAAATTTTTCACCTAGGTGAAGGTAGAATGTATAATTTTGTAATTAATCACATTATTTTGGGTTCTTCTTTTGGAATTTTATATCAACGTGGACTTTGTTCCCACACCCTAAAAAATTCATTTATTCATCGTGAAATTTACAAGATGTTTTATCTTGTACTATTGAAAAGTGTTATGTTACAAATTATTTCAACCATGATATTTCAATATCACACATCATGAATTAGAATAAATTCTTCAATTTCTATCAACTAATGCTTGAGATTCACAAATATCCATTTTGTTGTAGATGGAACATCAAAATATTTCATAATATTTATCAATTTCTAAAAATGAAAAATAATTTTGTAGATTCATCTATATCCCAGTATATATTTTTTGCGACATTACTTTTAAATTAAATAAAAATATCATAATAACAACATGAAATTCTTGTTGTGTTCCCCTCGTACACCCCAATGGAATATTTTTCATTTTCCTAGTCTTTGGATAATCCCATCATCATTTTTAGATAAAGTGTTTTGGGAAATCAATATTCAAAAAATAAAAATAATTCATTACAGTACATGGAATTGATCTCCTATGTGAGATTATTATTATTTATCAAAATAAAACATTCATCATCTTGTACCTCCATTTGATAAATAGACAGCATTATATTCTCTTATATAGAGTATTGAAATATGGGGAAGAGCTTTTAAATTTATATGATTGATTATTAAATGATATAGGGATAAGAATATCCATTGAAATATAGAGGACTTTGTCACATAAAGGTATCAATTTTAACATTATATTTCTTGGGTAGATGTATCTATTCAACATGATTGTTGTTTCTATTAAATACATGATTTAATTTAGAATATATGATCATGAAGTTCTCAATTCCTTCTCCCTTTAGGTTTGGCATATCAATTTTGTTGTTATCAAAATGCCCCTCACATTGGATGTTGAATCGACTTTTCAAATTTATATATAGTGACTATTATAAAGATAAAATTAGGGATAAAAATTTTCCAAATATTAAACATATATCATTGATTCTACAAAAATTGATGGGATAACCCATAAATTTTATTCCTTACTTAGAATATGAATTTATATGATTCAATATATGTTTTATTTTGATTTTTTTGAAAATTATATTTAATTTGTGTTTATATTCCCTTGATAGTGGACCATAATGTGATTGTGAATTTACCAATCCAAAATTGTAACTACAGTTATATAAAGTGTGAATAAATTCTATTTTCTCATGCACCAAGTGATGACTCATCCAATTCAGGATGCACCGTAATATGATTAATAACCCTATGTGGATATTATACTAAATACATATCCATTTATAGTATTCTTATAGGTATTATATTCCTGGAAACCACTCACTACATAAATTAGTATAATTTATGAAATTTATGATCTTTATGCTCACCCCATATGGATTTCACTTTGAATTTCTAATCATAATCCAAAAATATATCTATAACACAATACGAAACTATCTATAAAAACCCACAATGTTAATAAAAATTAGTTCATGGTATATTAATTAAGTACTCAAATGATAATATCCCCAGACATTAGAATTCCAAGAAACATATTTTAATTAGATAAATAAAATATTAACAAGAAATAGAGTCATAGAAACATTATTTAATGTTCAATAACGTGACTTAAAAATTTCATTAGTATTTTAAAACAAAATGGGACAACCAAGGGATGCATATAATGAATGAGTGAGATATAAAGGCTAAAAATAGAATAATGAAACAATATAATGTGGAACAAAATACATTTGAGTAAAGAGGCATATCAAGGTTACACAAAGTAGTGATATTTAGATAGTTGAACATCATGGAATGATATAAGATTTTAATATTCAGAAAAACTATGGATGTGGAAACAATATAAATTACAACATCAGAATCATGAATCTGGGCTAACCACAATGAAATCATAAAATACTGTTCTTAATTTTATATACAATGAACCATAAATGGGATACCTTGAAATAAGAATAGTACCCAATGCATTAAAGGGAAATATAATTCTAGTACTATCCATTACATCCATATCATATACTTGTAATATTATTCCACATATATAAAAGTGAATACCCTTGTGTGGAAATATGGATGGGTATTCACTAAAAAAATTGGGTATCTAAAGATTATAGGACAATATCAACAAAATAAAAATTGTACAAAATAGTACATAAAAGGTTATAGTGAATGTAAAAGGATGTAAATTTTTACATAGAAATCTTAAAAATAATAAATGGATATATTAGAAAATATCACCACCTGGCACATTACGTATCCAAAATATTTTTAAAAATAAATTACACAAAATATAAAAGAATATAATGGGATCTCCCATATAGAGAGTGGAATTATAAATTCATGATAGGTTATTATTATTTAGAATATCAACCTACAATTCCACATATAATATTCTCTAGGTTAGTTGCGAAATAGGAACACCTCTCCATTTTCCAAAGGATTCTGATTCATAACATCGTTCCACGTAGTTGATAGTACGATGACTATACCATCAGATAAAGAAATTAATACTAGACCATATGTATATAAAAAAATGTAAAAAATAACAAAACAGATGAAGAATTAATAAAATTAAATTAATGAATAATAATCAATGTCAGTAATAATAATAATTCCAAATCATGAGATGATTTTCAAATGATCAACATGAAATGACTGGTCAAATAAAACATATTATTAAGATTGACCATGTATGAACATATGAGTAAATCTATATCCTCAAATAATATCAATAATACTGAAGATGAAGTGCCTAGTCCCCTATTATCCTTCACAAGCAATGTGATACACTCCTAATCACTATTTTACTCTCACCAAGAATGATTCCTTAATTGATCTCAAAACCATTAAGTATTCACTTGTCCCAATGGGCTTATGTAAGGTAAATGTATGAACATAGTAGGCCACCACATAAATAATCTTGTCTTAAAACAAAAATTAATTACATGTATACATAATATAGATATATATATATATGGAATAACACACACATGTATTATTAATTATCCGACGTCACTTATTATAAAAATTCACTTGGATGTTTTTACCGTCTTTGGCCATTTTGGTTATATCTATTAACATGTTCCCCAAATATATATATATATATATGAAATTTAATGTATATATATATATATATATATATATATTTAGTGATGTAGACCTATGGATTAAAGCGTATGCTTCCACTAAATAATATCATTCTTTCTAAACCCTTAGGTTACTCAAATAAAAATACCCTTAGCAGCACATTCCATCAATCATGTAACTAATGTACCAATGACACATTACATAATATATACATAATCCCTTATGACGCATCACTTAATATCAAAATCGACTCAAATACCCAACATGCCGGTGGATGATGATATTTAATATCCAATAAATTATCATTATCTCAATAGCCTGGCGTCCCAAGGAATAATAATATTAATCCTTTGATAATATCATCCATTTATCCACAAGGAATATTTGTGATCCACAACCCCAATTTATGTTCTCCACACAACCTCTTGATGTTCCATCACCATCAACCATGGAATTATATTGTCATAAACTCCAAAAAACGTACAGTAAACATCATCCCCTAAGATGAAATATCTATGGTGGCCTCCACCACAAACTATTGGTCAATACCACCAAAATGTGTCATATCTATGTGAAGTTGATTCTAATTTAATGATTTCCAAAAATGGTGAGATGAAGTTTCCAAAAATACCAAATCCACATCTTCTGAAACTTTGGTTTATGATGACCACATCATTAAATCCCAATTTTCATCACCAAATCTAGTCATGCATGATTTTAACTCACCTTGAAAAATTATTCACATCTGACTGATGACTATATTGCCTCAACCATGTTACCATCATCACACCATGTGACTAGGGTTGACATGAACAAGACGACTATGTCCCATTAAAATCTGTTTTAACCACCACCAAATTCCCATCAGGTTATTACGATTACATTTCAATGGATAGATCGCAGTCACATTACAATATATTAAAAATAAAAATACACAATCTCCCAAAACATTCCAGAAGGTTAAATCAACATACCAATATTATAATTTATATATATTATTTGGAATCTTCAACAAAATTAAATATATTTTTTTCAATTTAAAGTATGTAATAATTAATTAAGTGTATTTATCAGACTACCCAGATGGGAATAATTTGGACACACCCAAAAACAAATGTAATGTGAATGATAAATCTAGGAACTACCTATCTTATACTCAGTGACTCTAACTCTTGGGATATCGGCTTCTAACTCAATAAAAATTGATATTAATATAAAATATAGAAATACAAACTGAAAATATGATAAAATATCATTCTATAAGTTTAGAATACCTTATAGAGGGATAAAAAATTATGTGATGTATGAAAAGTTTTGGACATACTAATACAAATCCAAAAAGATCGAATGATCATTATTCTAAGATCAGATCATGGTAGATGTCCAAATCCAAGGGGATGGGAATTGAGAGGATCCCCCTTTGTGTGCGAGAGAAAAGGATGAGAATTGATTAGGAAAAGAGATAAATGAAAGAGGGGGAGTTTCTTTATATAACTCATTTAGATGACCATCCTGATTTTTGTACATGGTTTGTCTAATGTTGAGGAGAAGACATGTTGTGATAAAAACCCATGAACCATATTGCCCACGTCTAGGTGCATGGCTTTCCAATAAAGGTGAAAACCCTATGTATTCCATCCTTCCAAAACAATAGACATGTTACATGATTGGGAATACCTACCAACATGGATTTAAAAATAGTGTCCAATGTAATATGTGGGAAATTTGGTTACTCTTTGGATGCCTCATAGATTGATTAAACCATGATCCTTTATCTGTAATTCATGAAACCATGTTTTTAGGTGATGAAATTCTTTAAAAACATCTTAAAAACAAAAACAAATCCTTTTCATAAACCCCATGTAAAAATAATGAAATGGTTCAATAAACAAACAAAATTATTTTTCAAGAATTTTTCATCTAAAACCTATACCAATTTGGGAAGCATTCTTCCAGAACCTATTAAAGTCCACATTTGATCACTTTACTTACACTCATTTGATTCCAACTCACAATATATCAAAATATTCCATGTGTTACAATAATATAGGCACACCATAAAAATTGTATTCATTGTCCTACAAGAGTGTTTTTTCTGAACACCCTACTGAAAATATTCATTTCCCCTCTTCTAGAAACCTTATTCAATAATTTGAAGTAATACTAGGGAAGTCACCCATCTAAAATAAGAATTGTTCTCCATGTATCGATTACCTATCATTACCTAATTCACTATCTCATTTAAATATGATAGTAATAATAAATTTTACCTTTACTATGAGGACATACCAAAATCCATCATTATAACATTTCATCATGGAGATGTCGTATACCACCCTAATATGTGAAAAATGGTATAGGTCAGTTTAATATGAACATTATTCATAATGAATCTAAATCCGTACAATATTTTCATGATCTCTTGAGATTATCCTCCATAAATTTCTCAGGGATTCAGTTAGTGAAGAATTTTATAATGAAATACATCTAATATAGACCCTCATGTATTCCTACAATTACCTTTACATAACATCAGCACATTCAAAGTCCTCTATGATTATATCTTGTAATCATCATCATCCCACATTAGGTTGTCTTGGGATAATCAATTATAATATAAAATGACTAAATACATTTATAAACAGACAATGATCCAACATCACCTTGAATGAAAGTCTGTTTTTGTGACTGGAACTCCCGAGTTTGATACGACCAAGATAAACATGCTCCATGAAGTCCCCTATTAATAGTATGTATAACCAGAGCCAATATTCCCTTGATTTTATTTTCTAACAGTGGCCCAATTTATACCATCTTCTATATCTATCCATCCAAATTTGAGTGTTTACCATTATCTCATGAGGAACTCGTCCCTCTAGGGCCTCAACATGGACCTCTAGGGCCTCATCAGTTGAAAGGTCATGTGGCACCATATCGGGGCCCACATGAAGCTCCCAGAGAGTGGTTCTATGTGGAATCACACTAAATAAAAATACCATTGTCAAAAATCCATTATAATAAATATATATCATATATAACGATTCATATAAATGGAATGGCATATCACCACCCATACACTCCCCTAATACCCATATGGCACACGAAATCTGTCCTCAAGACCCCTTACATTCCCATATGAGAGACATGTATCCAGTATCATATGGCCTCATGGTAAATTTGTTACAAAAAAATGATTCTAGATTAATATATATCTTATACATTTGAGGATGTTATATATTAAACCAACAAAAAGGAATTTCATGAAAATGATGACTAATATATTTTTTGACATCTAAAACAAATAACACCTTGTAACACTCTCGACATCCATTATTAGGGTAATGTCCACACCAATTTATGGTACATAACATAACATAATAATCTCATCAGAAACCACATACCAAGTTTACATGAGAATAATTCCACAAAAAGGATAATTATGAATTTACCATTTATCTTAATTTTAAACACTTTATATAACCCAATCCATAATAAAAGATTCTAGATTCCTAGTAATTATATATAGTAAAATACATATATAGTTTCACCATATGTGTGTACCATGATTCATAAAAATTGAAACGTTCTATACCAGGATGAGGATCAAGCCACATAATATAATAACATCACACCCAAGTGAACCAGATGAGATATAAATTATTACACAATTAAAGCACAAATAATAACATCAATTTCCCTCCCAACAAATCTTAGTATGCCCCGTGTTCATGGTGATGTTTCCAGAAAAAAGTTCATGTTCCCCATTTCTAACTAAATAATTGTCTCTAGTCTACCATTTCCCAAATAGTAAGAAGAAAAATAAAAAAACTCACATGATACCAATTTTATAAAATTTAATTAACAATTCTTATAAATTGTTATACTAGCCATTTTCCATCAGTACTTAATCTCAAATCCCTAAAATCCAAGGATTCTGACTAGTAGCATTGTAATGATTTATTGACAGTGGGGAGAGTATTTCCTATTTTTATTATAATAATAGTGGTCACTATATATATACATTAAACAACATAATAATGAACAGAATAGAATAAGAAACAACAAATTCAGTACATTCTAAATAATCAACATTAGTAAATATAATTCCAAATCATAAATCCTTTTACAGGTGATGAAAATTCCTTAATAGTTTTTCAAAAATAGATAATATATGATTTTCATCACTGATGATGTGTAACATAAGTGATGTTTCATCTTGATGAAGAGGAATTACCTGGTCAACATCCATCCATCCCATGAAAATTAACCCACTCTTAATCACTTGGGTCTAGCACCAAATCCTAAATTCATTGATGATCTCAAAACGATAAAGTCTAAATGTGTCTCTAGGGTACAATGTAGGGTGTGAGTATGAACAAAATATGACCAATTTTTTATCTATCATACATCCATAAATAAGTAGTTGTATGAGAAATATAAATCATATTAAAAGAACAGACATGCATTAATAATTAATTCTTTTCCATTGTGCTCGAATGTAACAATGAATCATTTAACAGCTTCATCCATCACAAGTATACATATAAAAATGTTTGACCAACTATATATTAATGTTTTAAAACAAAAGTTGGAATATAAATACTTTTAGTGGCTATTCCCCATTTACCAATTTCCATGTGTCCAATAAGGAATATCATGTTAGGTGAACCCTTAGGTTCCACCCATAAATATACCTCAAACACCATGTTCATACAATCACATAACAAAAATAAAATTTGAACAACCCTAAACAATTCCTTAGTCCATTTGTACATATCTCATTAAATACTTATCATCACAACCACCCAATGTCATGACTAGTAGTGAAAGATTCCCTAAAATATATATCCAATCACATTTGGCACAATATTCTGATGTCTCATTGAATAGTGATATCAATCATCTAATAATTCGGGCCCATGATCCTCAAGAATAAAATAGAGCATTATTAGAAAATTATTCATCACATCACATATCATGATGATCCAATACCACTAATTGTAACATTTTACGGAGAGAACCACCCACACAAATAATGATAGGCATTATTCCCTATGACCAAATATCAATAAATTTCTCCACCCATGATGATTGGTAAACACCGCCTCTACTAAATACTTCCAATGTGTACATGACTCCAAAGGTGTGTTGAACATGTTTAGTTAAAACAATTCAATAAAACCTATGAAACATCATCTAGAACCCCATTACCATACAACCATGTCACTAATTCCCATGGGTCAAGGCCTTAACAAGTCTCATTGGCCATAGCCTCTGCCTCATGACCTCATTTTATCAAATTGATGACCATGCCAACTCAACCTTGTGATCATGAACATCCAATGTGTCTCAGATAGATACCGACCAGAAAACTATGTCCCCTTAGTCACAGTTATCAAAATAACCTCAATTACCATGATTTATTAAAATCACGTTGTTAGGGAACCCTAAAATCTAATAAAAATTAAATAAATTTAATGAAACAATAACATTCAAACCATCCTAGTTGGTCCAAATCCTCTAAACAATATTAACATCTATATATAGGTAAGGGAATTCCCAACAACATCCCATTAATATTTTTAATCATATTAATGATGGTTTTAATTAATAAAAGGTTTATCTAAAAAACAAAATGTTATTATATACAAATAATCTCATAACACCCATAAAAATAATGATCAATCTTTGAAAATCCTAAATTATACTCTAAGGTTCCCTCTTAGTGTATATTAACATCTAACTCAATCTAAAATGATATAGAACAAATATTTATACAATTTATCTAATAGGAGTTCAAATAATAACACACATATATAAAATAAAAAAAAGATGAAACCAATAATTTTAATCCATAAGATTAAAGGCCTCGTCGATACAAATCCAATGTTACTATCAAAGAATGATTCAGAACACAAATTTGGGAGAATGTTAAATGATTATAGGTGGATGGAAATGATAGTACTCCCCTATACAAGTCATAGAATGAATTAAAAATGAGGAGGAATAAAAGATAAAGGAAGGGGAATGTTTCATAATTTTACACCATTAAATGAAATGCATTGGTTGTCCATATAGTTTGGCTAACTATAATCAAACTGTGTAGTGCTCACAATTCGATAAATAAATTTTTTATGGCTAGGTGAATAGTTTATAAAATTATATTCAAGATGTATGTATAACCTTCATAAAAAAATTATACTTTTCAATAATCCCTGAATCCAAATCTATACGGTTTAAAATCTATGTAAAATATATTTTGTGGTCACATGGTTTCTCTTAGGAGTTTGTAGGGATTGATTAAATTTTGTGCATCTATAAATCCTTCATACAAATTAGTTTTTGGGACCCATTTCTGTAGAGACTGATCAAAAAACCATAGAATCTTTTCCTTCCATAATCCAAAAAAAGCCTTTTTTCAATAAACTATCATAAATAGGTTTTTAATCCCATAAATAATGCGTTCCTAATCACTATAATAAAAAAATAAAAAATGATGGACAATTCGACCCGCTCATCAACCCATGATATTACATATAAAGGGAATTGAAATAACTCTAGGGGATTTAGAGAAGGGTTGAAAAATTTACTTTATTATAATTATATTTTATGTGAAGGGGAGGGGGTGGATAGTTGGGTATTAATAGA
This sequence comes from Viscum album, assembly GCA_963277665.1. Taxonomy (NCBI): domain Eukaryota; kingdom Viridiplantae; phylum Streptophyta; class Magnoliopsida; order Santalales; family Viscaceae; genus Viscum; species Viscum album. The sequence goes on from OY728121.1 coordinate 296,958,113, forward strand.
TAAATTATCGGGATTTATTAATTAATTTCTACAAATATGTTTTGTACTCTATACGACATAGTAATATAAGCCACAAACCATACTATAGGTTTTCCCTTTTTTTTGTAACTATTTGTGGATTTTATTAATATTTTATAATTTTATAAAACGTACTACTTATAATAATTCAATTACTTTTCTTAATGTGATTCAAGTTTATTATTAAAATATTTAATAAAATTAAAATATAATATTAGTTTTAGAGGAATTAATAAAATATTATAAAAATAATTATACAACATCTAAATTAATTTTTATTAAAATGGAATATTATTTGGGTCATGGATTATATATATATGTATATAATTAAATCACATATTATATACTGTGATCACATAATCAATACTGTATATTTGTAATAGATATTACTTTTACCAAAACCATAGTATGTATCAAAAACTCATGAACAAATTACATATGAAAAATTTCTAAAAGATGATTTAATATTATTTTTATATATTTTTATCTAAATAAATGAATTTTATATTCTTAATAGTAATCCATATTTAATATAAAATATTTTTTCTGGTAGTTATAACTTTCATTCCGATATAAGAATTAGGTTGTTCTTAATTGAGTTATATTATAATTTTTTTATATTATTATTAACTAGTATGTGTATTTTTTTAAAATATAATTTGTTTATAAAATTCATGAATATATATAAATAATATTTTAATTAATAATATATATATATAAGGACCTAAACCTATATATTATATTACTTTGCTGAAATATGGTGTTTGAGTGGTTCTGGGAGGTCAACGTGACTTATACACAACACTTTTCCAAATTTCCATATTGTTTCATGAAACTGTCTCACAACTAGTATCTCTATTATACTATCTCATAGATAATGTCTCCCAGATACATGTATACAAATATTTTTTCATAGATACTTTCTAACATATATTATCTCACAGATATTGCCTTATAGATACCGCCTCACATATTCTGTCTCACAGATATTATATCGTAGATATTTCCTCACACAAATGTATCATGAACAATGTTTCCAGAACTGTTTCATATTTCCTTTAACAAATTTCCAGATATTTCTAGTACCTCCAATTTAATATTCTCAATGATGATAAATTCATTCAAGGACTTGGTTTAATGGATTTAATTCTTCTGAAAATCCCAAAACTCCTTTATTAATTTTACCAATATTTATTATTCTTTTACTTGGTGAAACAATGTGGTTTAATGTTACAATATTTTAATGGAAAATCTAACTTATCTTAAAATGATTCTTCGTTAAATCATCTAATGGTATGAGATATATTCCTCCCTTATTCTTACTCCTTATTCTGTTTTGATATACACTTGAACATTTCCTCATTCCCACAGGAGTGGTGTGATTGAAACATAATCCTTGGATCGTTTCCCCTTATTGATTCTTCTTATTACATGTGCACCCAATGTTTTTGTGTAACTAAGTAGTAACTATAAATATTTGGTATAATGTATGATCTATCATCTTTTTTATGGGTTCCCTCTATCTTTTTCTCCTTTCCCAATTATGTAATTCTATCTACAAGTTCCTAAAGCAATTTCAAGGGTGTTGGCTGGTGTGGTGGTGTTTATGCATTACCAAGTAGAAGAAGTCATCGTGAAGTGGTGATCATGACATGTTTTATTGGTTTCTTCTTGTGCAAAGAGCATCAGAAACATTTTTATGTAGTGAAATTGTGGTCTTACTGTTCTGATACAAGTAACTATAGAGTTAGTAATTTTTAGCTCACTAGATCATAATTTAATTGACATAATAAATCATTGATTTAGATAATTAAATTGGAATATATCATTTGTTTTTTCATCTCATTTTACTATATAATGAGATATCTATTATTTTATAGTGAGCATTTAGTAATATATGAAAATGGTAATGAACGTAAAACATGTTTAATAAATAAGTCAAAGATAAAGAGGCATATATATTAATCTGGTCGTTATGGTTGAATTTTGATATTAATCCAATTATTTTAGTAAGCATGTTTAATAAATTTGTGATAAATATTATAGATTTCGATTTTGGATTCACATTGTTTCAACCTAAAAATGATATATGGATTAATTCTAGATGGATGAAATAACCAGTTGTTTGATAAAAAATAATTCCTAGAAGAGTTCTGAGTAACCTTCATTCTTGAACCGTCAAGTTCCCTATGATTTGGAGCCTTGATATCTCATTATGTATGAAGGTTGGATTATTTATTTATGGTCTAAGAGAAAAATTGATATGATGCTTTATTTCCTACTTCATGTACTGTGATGTGATCCTGGATGGATATTATGATATGTGGGGGCCTGGATTCCCATTGGTTGTGGAATAATTTGACCCTTACAGTGGAGAAATACATCGTTTTATGCATGTGTATATCCGGGTGGACACATAAGATGATGAAACAGGTTAGATGTGATTGTTTGGATGATTAATTAATCATGTTGGTTGCATATCTTCTTTAATTTTCCCAGTACTCAAGGAATCTCGAATTGCTTACCCTCCATCCAAAAGGGAAAATGATGTTCATGGTATGCCACCTAATTTTTATTTCTAGCTTCTCAAGGGATGATGGGTCTATACTCTAGCTATAGGTGGAAATGACTTGATGTGTAGTTCAACTACCCACCATATTAAGCCCCAATATATTTAGTATCCAAGAAAGGTTTTATAGAATTTCTGAGAAAAAGGGAATGTAATAATGTTATTAATAAATGATTAAATAAATGGTTTTATTCTATGTGGTTGGAGCATGATAGGACGCAATGATGAGGTGGAAATATAAAAGAATATTGAACCTTGTGTGTGATGCTAATGAAATATAATGTCAGATTTTTAATGGTTAATTAAGTTTTAAAGAATTAATTAATGTCAATTGAAACTGATAAAAATGGAATGAAATAATGTAATTAATCTATTTAAATGGTTTTTTTCTTATAGGATATCATGTCTTAGAAGTGGAAGCCAAGAGTCAAAGAGATGTTAGCTTTAGTTGAGTCTAAGACCAGTTTCTTCCCATAGTGCAGTTTCATAGCTAAAGTATATTCTGTATATTTTGTGATTCTATGTGATACTCTACTCAATCGCTTAGAGAAATTGACACCCTTTTGTTTGTTGATAACTGGGGGTGATATCCCCAACATTATTGAGGGAGTATGGATGGCTTAAACCCCCTTTGATCATGCTCTCTTATCATGGTAGTTACATGTGCTGGTAGGAACGTTGATAAAATTTTCCCATGTAACTGTGTAGAGGGATGTAATGGATTGTTATTATTCACACAGATATATTAAGGATATATTTTTATATAGATGACAAAATGTGTAACATGAATAGGCTATAATGGATTGACGAACATTACTCTATTTATGTTTTATAATGTTTTGAGGCTTAATATCTGATGTACGATACACATTATTCGAGCTATGGTGCTTCCCAGAAGCTACATGGTTACATTGGATTCATGTACATTATGGTTGAACTCCAAGAAGTGAATGTTTTTGTTCTTCACCCCGGTGTCTGTGGGGGGCCTTTTGGGAGAGGGATGCTTTGGAATTGAGATGTTGTGGAATAGAGGAAAACTTGTGGAGATGTTATAGCGAGGTTCCCTTGGAATGCATTATTATATTATATAATCTTATATGTGACACTTAGATAGAGTAGACGTAGTGATTATAGGATCTTAGTATACCTTTATAGGTGAAGAGTATGTTTCACTTGTTTTTCACTATGCATTAGCATTCTTTCTTTACTTTTTAACGACAGGATCTCGGGAAGATCCTAATAATTATAATTTTATTCTCACTCTATGTATATACATTCTTTATTTCAACTATGTTTGAGCATGTTTAAGATCAGGCTAGTTACTAATAACATAGGGTTGCAGGAGCTGTTTGGGCTTCATGGTTGCGGTTGTTTTTTACTTCCCATAGGCACTCGATGTTTTTCCTCTATGTTGTTGTAGTTTTTCATGATGTTACATATGTGTAAAAGGGATATATTTATATTAATGTTTGGTTTAGTGTTTGATGGTTTCTATCTTACCTCTCTCTTTCTCATTTTTTCCCTTAGAGGGTAATGCATACCATTTGTGTGTTTACTATACCCTTGGGGCTAGTTGCCAACCCAGGGACAACTGAAGGAGGGACTCGTAGGTCAGTAACTCCCTTCTCACATTCCCGGCCCATGATGGGTAAACCTTGTGGTGAGGGGTTTGTGATAGAGTGGTATCAGAGGTCTATTTAAATGGTAAAAAGGATTTTGGTATTAGAAAAATGTGAGGTTTCATGGGTTGGTAGGGAACAATTGTAAGTTTTGTTTAGCAAGTTATGTAAACACTAGAGACCAGGTTACGCATAGGTAATTTTTCCCCCCTGTGATCTACTGCACAAAAACATATGTTTTCAATGGCTACTAGAGAAGTTAATACTAGATTCCTAGTAAATACCTAGGAACGTATCATTCATTATTATTCATTATGACTATGTGTGAAAGGGTAGACCATGAGTTATGGTAACAAAAAAATGAATAAAATAATAAATAATAATAATAAATATCAAGCCTTTCATATTTCATGATTATGAACACTAACTGTTTGTTAATTTTAATATATGGATCTGGGTCGACATCCTCATCATATTCTAGAAGAAAATGTCCAACAAGATGTGCCAGTATAATATTGTAGGGGAGAGGATGAAGACGATGACCCTTGGTGGAGTACACAATAAGAGTTTTAGCACTAGAGTCATCAAAATTACATGGAATCATTTTCAAATTCATCATATAATACATCATGGAGAATGTTGGGATAGTATTTTATCATTATGTGCTCAGAAGGAGCACTGTGGGTCTTTGGTTGTGACTATACTGCTTGGAGCTGCGAGACAGTGGTGGTTCTTGTTCCTTGTGGTTCACCATGAGTCAGAGAACTCATGGGAGGGTTCCAAGAAAGTATCAGTGTCAAGTATCATTCTTTATATGTGAATTTGTCTAGTCTTGAGAACGTTCATAACCTTTTTAGTGGTGTTATTTTGTGAGGGTGTTTTGAATCCGTTTCAGGAACCTTTTATGATATGTGTCAGTCCTGTTTCCAGTTGAGGTGGCCCGAGCGAGGAATTTCAGATAGGCTTTTCTTGCATAGATGTAGCACTAGGTAACCTAGTTTCTGTTGTACACATATCATGATGTTTTAAAGAGGGAATAGCTCATTGAGTGGACATTGGAAATAACTAGATTGTTACAAGAGGGGAGTTTTCAAGATTACTCACGAAGAAAAGTTATGTTATGGGGTTCCCGATTTTCTGGACAAAAGAGTTCTCATTTGGATGGGGGTAGTTCCCAAAACTAAACATCTCATTTCTCTAATGGATGAAACTATCAAGATTACACAATGAGAGTAGGTTCTTTTTGTTCATGTGTTGGTTAGGGTCGTCATTATTGAAAGTGTCTAACCATTTAGATCAGTCATCGGACACTATATGTTCAGCTCCAGGTTCCTCTGTTGAGGCATTTATTGTCGAGGAAACAACAGCAGGTTGAACCTGCATTGGATTTGTAGAGATCATATGGGGTAGGTAGAGGATAAATCTATGATGCTCTCCATCCTCTAAGAGTAGTTCACGGCTATGGTTGTAGTCATCATGAGGGTCAGAGAGGTCATGGAGGAGGTCATGGTCAGCTTCATGCATTAACATTTCCAATGCAAGGCGAGAATGATGTCATTCAATGTACCCTTTTCATATTTTCTACATGGGTGTATCACATGATTGATTTTGGACATACAAAAACCATCATATCATCTACCCTTTTACCTGCATTGGGACTTGGGTTAGAGAATCTTCAAGTGACGTTAGCGTTTACTAATCATATTAGAGGTCGAGCTGACATTACGTGAAGTATGTCGAGTCTGTGAGAAAGTGTGGGGGAATCACCGCTCATGGGGAAAGTTATTATTTTTTTAAAAAAATAACATATTATGTTATCCATAGAAATTATTAGTTGAATTTGGGGAGGATATCATGGATTACATCAGGAGTTGGTGGTGTTCATGATGCTGATGGAGAGTCAGTGGTGTTTATTGGCAAGCAATACCCTCAGATGGGTCAGAGGCATGTTCTTTACTTATCTTCCTTTATGGCTATGCTGATGCAGAGTTATTTGGGAGGTTCAGTAGTTGGTTTTTCCCAAGGTAGTAGAAGAGTTACCTAATATATTTCTAGATGAATATTAAGCACAACCCCCTCGATGAGTGATCGAGTTTGGGATCGAGCTACTTCTAGGATTTTCTCATATATCTACGTCCCCATATTGGATAGTCCCATATGTGTTATGAGGTATATGTATAAATTTTGATGGTTTGTTACAGTTTTTTTTGTTCAGATGAGTGTGTCACTAATGAGTGCACCAGTTTTTTTCATTAAGAAGGATGTCTACATTTTGCTGTTATGTATTGATTATGATGGCTTAAAAAGTGACAGTGAAGAATCAATATCCTCTTCAGTGGAATTATTATTTACTAAATCAATGGAAGGGATAATTTAGGTTGTCAAAGATCAATTTTCATTCAAGATTTCACCAGATGCCTGTGAAGGACAAGTATGTCCCAATGACATCTTTCTATTGTCATCAGGGGCATTACTTGTTCATTGTAATGTTGTTCGGTGTGATGAATGCCCCCACTATTTTATTGGTATTGATTAACTTTGTGTTCCATGAGTTACTGGATATATTTGTCATTATTTTTATTAATGACAAATTTATGTACTCCACATCTGAGGAGAAGCATGTTGAGAATCTATATGCATTTTTGAGAGTTCTTCATCAACATCATCTATTTAAAAAGTTGTTGATATTTTAATTTTTTATTGAGTTGTCCATTTCAGGGGCACGTTGTGTCCTATTAGGGCGCTTCAATGGATACATCAATGATAGAATAAGTTGTGTATTGCGTATCCCAAAAGAAAGTGGTAGAGGAGATATGTCTCCTTGAATTATCTAGATTCTACGTGAGGTTGGTAGCCATATTCTATTACTTAGAATATTCTGTAGTATTATTGAATAAGAATGATTAGGAAATCCATTCGATTGATCAGTGTGAGGAATCTGTCGAGTCTCTGAAGGAGATCATGGTAATTTCACTAGTTCATTGACTTTGAGTAGAGATTGTTCATTTTAATGTTTTCAGCAATACTTCTCATCTAGTGTTAGGATGTGTTCTAATGCCATAGATTTCAGTTGATTTTCATGGGTCTCTATAGTCACATCCCCATGAACATAACTATTACATCCAGGATCATGAGTTTGCAGTAGTGTTGTTTTCTCGGATGTTGTGGACACACTACCTCAATGGTGATCAATTTGTGGTTTTCACCGATCATAAGAGCATGGGTTATATTTTATACCAACGTTACATGAACAAAAGATATCATAGTTGGATGGTTCTATTACAAAAATATGACATCGAAATATTTTGTACCCCTAGAATGGGGAATGTTGTAACTGATGCACTGATCTAGATGTTGTGTAGTGATGCAGGGTATGAATCTGTTGATTTTTGGAGAGTGGTGGAATAACATTTAGTATTACATCTAGATACGAGATAAGTTTGTAGTAGAGTTTTTCTTTTTCTGATGAAGGTGTAGTCATCTATGGTGCACCTAGTTAAAGTGTCCCAATTGGGGATCTAGAGGTGGATTTATGGAGAGACTGAGATGTTTGCAGCATGGCCCTTGATGGTTGGTCTGAGGATGAACAACATTGAGTGTTAAATCATAGAAGGATATTTGTTCATTTGGAGATGCATGAGATGGTTCTCAGAGAGATCCAAAGATTACCTTTAGTGGTACCTCCTATCATGGCAACGATTAACTGAGGCTTGAGGAGTTAGTTTTGGTGGTCTGGACTGAAGCGTGATGTCGTTGAGTTTGTCACTCAATATCTGGTCTACCAAAAGGAGAAGGCTGACCACCGTGTCCTCAGTGGTTTTCTCAAGCCATTAGACATTTCTCAGTGCAAGTGGGATGACATCTCAATGGGATTTGTTACTATCTTACATCAAGATCAAGGGGGTAACTGACTATATTTGGGAGTAAGTGGATCATTTAAATATATCATACCACTTTATAGAGATCAAGGAGTAGTTCTTAGTGGAGGTTTTGTCTTGGTTTTATCTAGAGGAGGTGTTGAAACTCCTTGGAGTCCCAATGAATATCATTTTTATCGCAATCCCCATTTTTCTTATAGGGTTTGGAAGGTTTGTAGCATGATTTCACTTCATCGATATGACTTAACAATGTTTTTCATCCTTATATTGACAATTAGATATAGCGGAAAATACAAATACTAGATGACTGGTTTCTCTCATGTGTCCTTGATTTTGGAGGTTCGTGGATGAGGCACTAACCCTTAGTGCAGTACACATACAACATTTGTTTTCACTCTACCATTAGTATGGTGCAGTTTAAATCCTTGTATGGATGACATTGACGTTCCCCATTGTTCATGACTGGTGTTAGAGAGTGAGGAATTCTTAGACCAGAACTACTATAGAACATGACAGTGATGGTTCCAGTGATTCCTTAGAAGATAATGATAGCACAAGATTTTCAAGAAATCACATTTCGATCAATGTAGGAGATCATTAGAGTTTGGTTTTGGAGATCACATGTTTCTGAAGGTGGCTCCCCATCGTGGGAAATGATAGTTTGGTCATGGTAGTAAGCTATCTCATTGATTTGTTGGGACTTTCGAGGTGTTGGATCATGTGGGAATCGTGGAATATAAATTAGCACATCCCCCATAAATGATTTTGATACATAATGATTTTCATGTGTCATAACGCTATATCTATCTTAATGATGAAACTCACATTATCAATTGAGGGGATATCGATAATGATAATGATTTAACCTTCGAGGAGTAGCCTATGGAGATCCAATACTGCAATGAGAAGGTGTTGTGCAAGCATTCTATGACCTTGGTTCATGTCTTTTGGTGACACGATGGCATAGAGGAGATTTCATAGTAACAGGAGTCATTGATACATGTTATGTACCACGAGTTTTTTTATACTTAACATTTTTTCAGGTAAAAATGATTTCTTTTGATAGGAGACCAATAATTTTTATGAGATGACTTTTTTCGATACTTTTTTGTGGCTTTATCTCTTCGAGAGGTATCATGTTGGATGGTTTTGCGAACCCCTTACTATCTTTGTGGGTTTTAGATTATCGAGGATGAAAATGTTTTGAGAGGTATATGATCTAATGTCTCAGACTTTTCAGTTCCATTCCTTTGCAGAAATCTATTGTTTGAGGTGTTCTAGGAGTTTAATGTGACTTATAACCAACACTTTTCAAAATTTACAGACTCTTTCATGATGTAGTCTCACAAATACTATCTCAACAATATTGTATCATATATACTATCTCATATATACTATCTCATATATACTGTCTCATATATATTGTATCATAGATACTCCCTCACAAATAATGTCTCACAATTACTGTCTTAATGATACTGCATCAGAGATATTGTCTCTCTGATAATCTCTCAATGATATTTTCTCTCAAATACTATCTCACAGATACTTTTTCATATATATTTTCTCATAGATGATGTCTAACCGAATCATAATCAATGATACTATATCACAGATACTTTTTCATAGAAACTATCTCATGAAATGTGTTTCAATAATTGGTTCATATTTCATTTTCGAAATTTAAATATTTTTCTATTTTCTATGATTTAACATTTTCTCTGACTCTAAACACATTAAAGGCCTTGTTATATGTTATTTATGAACAATTAAATGCCCATAAATCCAATATTAATTTTCCTAATGTTTGGTATTCCTTTATATGGTTAAACGGTGGGGTTTAATGAGAACCTCATTTAATGGAAAATCCAATGTATCATAAACCACTACTCTATTAAATCTTCTTGTGGGATGATATATCTTCTTCCATTGTTCTTCCTACTTATTCTCTAGAGAGAGACACTTTATCCTTTCAACCTTCCCATAGGAGTGGTGTGATCAATTGTTAATCCTTTTATCATATCCCCTTAATAATTCTTCGAGCAGCATGTTCACAACTTGTTTATGTGCGATTAGTAGTATCCATTAATCCTGGATATATGGTATGATCAATTATCTATTTTCTGGGTTCCCCTCCATATGTTTCTCCATTACCTATTATGGCATGTTATCTAAATGTTATTATCGATGTTATCTTATGTGTGGGTTGGGGTGGTGGTGTCCATAAATCCCCATGTGGTATAAGTCCTCCAAAATAGGTGATTGGCATATGTATTGTTGGGTTGTTCTCTTGAAAAGAGCATTGGATGCTATTTGATAAAGGATATTCATGGTGTCTCTATTCTTTTACATGAAACTATAGAGTAATCATGATTTATACCACTAGTTGACAATGGAATTGGCCTAATCAATATTTGATCTAAATAATTGAATTGTAGTATATTGTATGTCATTTCATCTCCTTTACCAAGATAGTGTGATATCTATTAATTTCATGTAAGCATGTTGTTCATGATGAAATTTGTAAATAACGTAAAGCCATAAATAATTAAAATTAATTGTCAAATATATAAAGCCATGTAAATAAATATGGTTGTTTTTATTATTTTTTGTATTTTGATGTTAATCAAATCATTACAGAATGCATGTTTAATAAATTTTTAATAACTCTGATTGCTTTCTGTTTTGTTCTCCAATAGTTGGAACCTACAAATAATAAATTCGTTAATTCCATATGGATTAAATAATCATGTAGTTTATAAAAAACATAATGTTTGGTAGCTATATTAGTTTCAGTATTTCATATAATTTGGAGTGACTTGTTCGTTCGAGCCATGAGAGATCTTTATGATTGATGGATGGGTGACTTGTTTATGGGACAAGAGCCCAATTTATATAATGTATGTTTTCTTACATCACGTGTTTTGATGTAATCCTGGACTGCTGTTGTGATATTTGGGGGTAGGGAATCCCATTGGTTGAGAAATCACTTGATGTCTAGAGTGGTGAAATGAGACAATTTTAAACAAGTGGGTGTTGGGGAGGACACCATAGATGATGAAATTGGTTAGATGTGAATTTCTGGATGATCGATAAATCATGTGGGATGTATTTATGCTTCAATTTCCCGACTACTCAAGGCAGCTGGTCTGGCTTATCCTCCTTCCAAAAGGGGGAAAGACACGTGGGGTATGAAATGTGATTTCTATGTTTAGCTTCTCAAGGAAAATTGTTCTATGATATTTCTATAAGTGGAAATGAATATGCGAGTAGTTTTACTACCCACCATGTTGATCCCCCTTCTGTATGGTAGTTTATAAGTTTTTCATGAATGCATGTGAATATGGTAATGTAATAATGTTGTTAATAAATTATTTAATAAATGATGTTATCCTATGGGGTTGGAGCATGCATGGATGCAATGTCGAGGATTCAATTCAAACAAACAGTAGACTTTGGGGTGATGATAATGAAATATAATGTGTAATTGTTAATGGTTAATTAATAATTAATAAATTACTTAACATTATGTGAAAAAATAAAATGGGAATTCTGTAATCTAATAACTCTCTTTAATTGGTTGTGTGCTTATACAATACATAGCCTTAGATGTGGCTATCGTGAGTTCGAGAGATGTTAGCTGTAGTTGCTTCTAATACTATGTTTGGACCATTGTGTTGATGGGAGCTATAGTATGTTCTGTAATTTTTTGTTTTTTTTACAATACACTTCCCTCCCTATTAGGTCTACTAAAACACCAGGGACTCTGATCGCTAGTGGTGTTTTCCCTAACATTTTGGTGGGAGGATGGATGGTTTACTACTCCCTATATCCCCACTCTCTTCTCATGGTGGTTACTTGTGCTGGTATGAAAAATGGATAGGTTTCCTCATATAGGTGTGTAGAGGGATGTGATGGGCTGTAGTTATACACACACATATATTTTGCATATAGTTTTCTATGAAATACTATAGGTGTTACTTGTATGGGCTGTAATGGATTGGTTATCTATACTCGGTGTATGGGCTATAATGGATTGAGGATTAATAGCCGACGTACAATACATGTTGTACGAGATCTGGTGGCTCTTGGAAACTACCTAGTTACATTTCTTGCGTGGACATTGTGGTTGTACTGCCAAAAGTGCATGTTGTGGTTCTTCTCCCTGCTTTCTGTGGGCAATCCTTTTAGGAGAGTGATTCTTAGGACACACGACATTGTGAAAGTGCGTAAATCTATTGGGGAAGTTGTTACTGGGTACCCTAGATATTATTTATTATATTATATACTATGATATGCAATATGTGGTGATAGTTTCCATGGTGAGGCTAGGAATAATATACCTTTTTAGTTGATGAGTTAGTTTCTCTTATTGTTCATTGTGCTTTACCATTGTTCCATTACTTTTTCATGAGTGGTTCTATAGAGGACCCTGTAGAGTATACTATTATACTCACCCTATGTATATATAATATGTTTCTAGTTCACATGGAATATGTTGGATATATGACGGGTTACTACTATCTTGGGGTTACAAAAGCTATTCATGCTTCATGGTTTCTACTATTTTCACATTTCATCAGTACATGCAGTTTTTCCTCTCAACTGTTGTAATTTTTTATGACATTACATATGTTCATGTGGAATTTTTTTTATATTATAGTCTGGGTTGGAGTTGGGTAGTTTTTGTCTTATTTCTCTCATCATCATGTGTTCCCATAGAGGTTAATGACTCCCATTTGTGTGTTTTGTATACCCTCGTTGTTAGTCTCCCACTTGTGGCCTACTAGAGATGGGACTCGAGTGGTCACTATCTCCCTTATCACATTGCTGGCACAAGAGGGGTTCTTCTTGAGGGGTTCGGGTCACGGAAATATATTTCACAGAAATACAATTTGGATTCAATTATGTCAAAATCCGTTTTTATTCTAACTCATTATATAGTAATTTATAAATTAATAAAAAATATATATAAATAATTTCATTAATCATAAATAAAATAAAAAAACTCGTAATACTATGTTCTAGTTAGATAACTGCTTATTACAGCAGCATAAAACCTAAGGATACGGTTTGTGATTGTGGTTCTTTATTGAGTTGGATAGATAACATGGATTGGTACCTGATCTTGATAAGATGAAACATCTTACATTTATGGTTTAACTCATGATATAGGATTTGAATTTTGTTATATGATTTTTTAACGGAAATCTTATAGATTTTATCTCCATTATATTCCTAATAAATAAGAATCAAAGTGTATGACCATATTTGTTGATTCCATCACCTCTTCCTTATAATCAATAAAACTTTTTCTTAAACATTAATATAATAATATTAATTGTCACAATAAATTTATTTACTATAAATGTATATGATTCTTAACAATTTTTTTATCTGATATTATATGTATTATAACATTCCTGCATAATTTATGTAGTGAATTTGTTTTATATTTCTATATTAATAATAAGGAATGTATTTATTCAAAAATGGAAATTTCCACTATATGATTTAGGGTTTATACATTCAAAGTGTAAATTGTGGGAATATTAGAAATAAATTGAATATAGTGGTAGATGAATATAATTGATTTAGACTCAAAAAAAATTAAATTATTTATTCAAAAAATAGATCAAAGGTGATAGATAACATGATCACCATGTTGAGTAATTTCATTAAAATTTACGGGTGGATGTCTATATAATATTTTGTAGTGCCGTATAACCATGAAGGGAAGATGCTTCAAATATTATTAATTTATAAAACCTATGAGTGAGATCATAGTTCACCATAATGGTCTTGGTAGTCATTTAATTAATCATGTAACCATGAAAATTATATAACGTCTTCAAATTGAAAGAGTATTTGAAGTCTATTTTTAATAGTTCATGTTCTCTATGGGATACTGAAGATGAAATTTAACAAAAATAGAATAATATGGGGTTGACTTTGATATATCATATATCTTATTAGTCCTATTATTTCAACTATCATTAGAGGTGATGAATTGTATATGAATGTGGGTTTTTATTGGATTTTGGGATGATCATTTTTGAAAACCATAATATTGTGTACCTATATAGAATTGTTATTTTATATTTTTTAGATATAATGGTGGTGTTCCATGATGGGTATATTTAATTCCCATGGTCAACAAACAGGGTAACATTTTCATTAATCACTTCTAAATAATATTGAACATTACACTATTCTTATAATTTTCCATTATCAGTTCTCTTCCAATCCACATGATCCAATTGGTATAAAACATGAATCATATTATTGGATTGGAATTATGAGATATTATTAGGAAAAAGAAATAATTTTTGGTATGTGTTATAAAAATATATTTGTGCCTATTACGAAACTTATATTGGGATAATATTATAATGGGATAATGGAAGGAGCTTCAATATATATAACCTCAATCTACATCTTTTCAATTATGTAACTACAATTGTTGTGGAGAGTATAACACCCTTAATTTGGGGTATTTTTCTTTTTTATGATGTATCATTATGTCATATAAATTTTTTGTATGTTTAGGATATTACTATAGAATTAAGAATGTTTTTTAGAATAATTTGAGCAAAAATAAATGCAATGGGAAGATGAAACCATGCGAAATCTATAAAAAATAACAAATGACCAAATTATTGAAGGTCGAAAAGATATTAGTTCTCATACAACTATGATATAGAGTTTGGAAAAAATTTATGGATTTGGCATTTTTTAGATTATACCATACGAATTATTGGTACATAGTGTGTAAAATGATATTATCGATTATCTAAATCTATGGTTTAGGGTATCAACATATACATAGTTGGAACAACCATTCTCTTGGGCACCAGAACTAATGATCCTCTCTAGGTGAATTGTTTTGATTCCATCACTCATGATCTCTCTCTCTCTCTCTCTTAGATTCAATATGTTTTTGGCTTAGGTAATAATAATAATGATCCCAAAACACAATATAATCTACTCTCTACTCATAATTACTCTGATGAATCCTTAGTTTGGGGTTGATAAAATTAGATCATGTTGTAATGAAATGATTTTTGTGTGTTTTTTATAGTAATCATATGTTGATTCCATGAAAATGGATATACAATTACATGGTGTAATTTCTTCTTGTAGATATTAATTAATGTTTGTGGATTCATATTATCAATAATTATATTAATAATATGAATTATTGTAATAATAAAAATTAAATTATTACATTTACCTATCATAATTGATTATTATAAAACCATGTTAGTCATAGACTTATAATAACTTTATTTTAGATATGTGTTATAGGAGACGACCACAAAATGATTGATTAAATGACTACACTATGGTTTTGATTAAAATAATGATTTTGGATTGGGATAAAAATTATATTAATGTGGAGTCAGTGTGATGGTGAGTTTTCACCTATTTTATTCATTTAATTTTTATTCAGTAATATAATTTTTGAAAGAAACATGTTTGAGTGATTTTATGATGCCTATGGTTGGGGACCTATTGATTCAGAATTTCCACCACCAAAAATATTTTGGAACAATATATTTCAGGGTTTTTTGTGACATTAACATTTTTTATGGGTCCTTTATTATTTATAACTAGAAACTATGTAAATATTTTGGCACACTAGATTTCACTTCCATGTGATGACTTGGGCCATGGGAATGAGTCTATTCATGTTACATTGGTTTATACAATGAGCCCTGATTTGATGAGGGGAAATTTTCATGGATGTTTACATAAATTCCATGGATATTTGAGTAGTTTTAGGGGATAAATTTCAAAAAAATAAAATAAAAATAAAACCTATATTTATTTAATTTATTCACATGTTTTCAATTTAGAACTTATTTATTCACGGTAACTCATATATTTTTTTAATGTGAGAAAACATGTTATTAAATATGTGGATTGCGTGGGATATGTATGGGAGTATTTCCTTAAATGTTATATACTCACATCCCAAAAATTATTATTTGTGTGTGTGTCTATGTAGATACTATTTTTTCTTTCATATTCTAGAGATGGTTCCCTAGATTTAACTTCTGAAGACATTACAATAATCTGTAATCATTTATTTGAATATTAAAAACTAGTTATCACATCAATATTATTATTCAATGTATCATTGTTTGTGAGAATTTCCCAAGAATCTTTATTGTACTAAATGTACATAGTATATTCCCCCAATGATGGGAACATGGATTTTATATGACATTACTCACAAACATATATTTTATTGTTGAATAATACCATTTTTTAGTCATAAATAATATAAGATATAAGTGGTGGAGAATAATAGGACTTTGAGGAACCTTCTCACAGTGTACTCCCATTGAAATATCCAATATGAAATTATTAGAAGGAGACCTAGTAGTACGAAATAATGATTTATATGAATAATTGGATTCTACTATATAAGAACATTTGTATTGGTCTATGTCATGTATAATTATTGTGAATGAATTTTATGACTCCCAATGTTTTCTGTATTGATGAAAACTTGGAAGAAATATATTCACAGCAAGGTAGGATATTTTTTGTTCGAATCAAGTAATATTGTATTAATTAATAATTCAATAAATGATTTTCTCTACTTTTAACTATGTGAAGATGATATATCAGTAAATTTGATGGAATTGAAAATCCTTAATTAAATCCATGGAAATGCTGTTTAATAATATTAATCAATTAGATGGATGTAAATGAAAGAGTTAATGAGGACATAGGATGACGGAAACATCATGACACTTTCTTGATTTTAGATATCACGATTAAGGGATTATATTACATGGTTAGCATTCATACGTGGTATCATGTATTTGAATCATTATATTCATTCTCAATGGGTTCCTTGGAATGATTCTCCACATTATCAATGGATTTTATGATACATCACCTAATTCCATTGAGAAATAGGGGTAGGGGTCCCACAATAACTATATCAACAAATCTCATTTAAAAAATATATTATTAATTATAATATTACTAGTAAATAAATATTACTCTCATATTTTGTCTAATAATTATTCTTGTATGAATGATCATATATATTATATCACCTGTTATTCAAGATTATATAATTTGTTAGAATATTTAATAAATATTTATTTATGATTTATTGAATATATTAATTATTAAAGAATAATGTAATGTTTTTTATTTAATAAGTAAATAGTCGTTATTCCATAATGGAAAATTATTGATGAGGAATTGGTAATAGTGATTAATGGTCCAATGGGAATTTTTAAATCTTTAATATTATTTGATCAAATAATATGTAATTTAATTCACATGTTAACAACATGATGGGAATTATTATTTTTATTTTTGTTGGATATAAGGATACATATGTATTATTAAATAATAATGGGAAATTCATAAATTATTTTATTTTAACCGAGTGATATATAAACTCAGTAATATTATTTCCTCGAGAAGAAAATTCATTTGTTTTGGTTTTTTCTAATGGATTAGGGAAAACTTCTCAAGACCTAGAGAGATCCCTTCCCCAAGACCACTCTAAAAAACATATTTGGATCTTCCTTAACCATTCAATCATAGGTAAACATTGATATATGATTATTCTTTTGAAATTTTTCTCAATGTGGCCAATAGAGGAAGGCGTATGTGATGTGATCTATTTTTGCTTTGACCCAGAGATTCTAGGATAGTGTTCAGTCATTTTTGGAACATTTGTAGATCACCTCTACGGTTAATATTCATTGATTACTATAATGGAATTCCAAAACAATGTAGATATTTAATCAGAACCATCAAAAAATAAATAATTCCATTATGGTAATTTATTAACTATTACATTGATTATAAAGAATATGTGATGAAAATATCTCTATTTTCATGGTTATATCCAATTTTTTATTTAAATCAGAAGGTTATGATGCTAATCATAGATTAATTATTGGATTTATCTTGAACAATGAAATAAATTCAATGATGGGTGTGACCCATCACATGTTTTTATAGTTCTACGAACCCACATGTGCTATGTGAGAGGTCACATACTTATTTTTAATTATTTAATTATAGTTGATAATTCAAACATTTGTGATCTATTTTTTTAAATTGTTCTTAATCATTATGTTAATAGTAGTTGAGATATCATCTTCTTCATCCTTCATATATCATATATCTAATTAATGCAATTATTTTAATGTAGAAAAATAATCAAAAAACAGATTCGGAGGATCCATGGATTATATCCTAATTAAATATTAATACATGCTCTGTAATTGGATTTACAATCCAGGTATTTTTGTTAATTGTATCATGAATTAAATCAAAAATTAATTTATTGTGTTTGTATTTATTAAATGTTGTTTAGTTAATTCTTACACCACATGTTGACCAGGATAGCATGGAACTAGTTTTACCAGACTTCATACATTGTTTCCCACTTATATGACATGTAGTCCAATTGAGTCACAGAAGAGCCTTCTGTTTTATACATAAGAAACCTAATTGGTGACCATGTATCTCAGATCCCACACTCCCTATATTCCCTTAACCATGTCATATACACAAATTTTATGAGTCATGATTTAAATTTGGAATACATAGACTTGTGCATCACATAGACAATGAGTGAAATATATTCCAGGTAGCTCACATATACACTACTGTTCATGTACCACATTTTAGAAATTTAAAAATTAACCAATTATAATGTGTAAACCACGAAACATGTTATATAGTGTTGTAATTATGTTTATAAGACACACCATTTAATGGATTTTTTATTCATATATACATATATATGTCTAATTAATAACATATTAGTTTTTATTAAACAAATCATCAAGTAGTTGAATTATATTTCTTACTCTACATGCATTGAAGAGTAACATGTGACTGACAAATAATGTAATTCAAATAATCATTATGTTAATAGTCCATATAATGAATTCATGTAATAAGAAATGTATTCTATAAGTCACAAATGTAAAACAATATATTAGAAGAATATATGTTCGGTGGTTTGAGAAATATATTCACTGTGTTTTTCCAATGATAATTTAATGTACACAGTAAATCATAATCAAATTTACTAAAGTTGATTAAAATAATTATGGATGATAAAATATAGGAAATTTGGGTGATAATTATGGTAAATAATCAAATTAATTAATTATAATAAATAATTTATTGGTTCATTAATTATAATTAATAAAAATTATTAATAATGAAATGATACATTTATTAAATGTTTAATTTGAATCATGAATGTGGATTATCATAATCATAGAACGTACCATTTTATTCCATCACATTCATTTAATTTATTACTAAATTATATCATTATTCTACATGCCTTATCTCCTCTTATTATGTAAGGGATAGGAGGGCCTAAATTTCAATTAGGTAAACTCTATCCCCCTCTCATTCTTATGTGAAAATGAATATGTAATAGAGAGAGATCCAGTTCTAGTAGAGGAGGTTAATAATTAGAGATGATGTGAAACCAATCCAAATGTGAAACATAGGTGGACACATGGAAAGATGTAAAACAAACCTCAATTTGTTCTAGGTGTTTTTCCCCAAGGTCAAGGATTAGTTTATCAAGTGTTATAAAAATTGACCATTATTAAAATCCCATGAGCATAATGAATAATAATTTTATTTTATTATTAAAGTTTCACAGTTATTTGATTATGTATGTTTTTCCTTAATCACATGAATTAAGGAAATTATCGATCATGAAAT
Source organism: Viscum album (assembly GCA_963277665.1). Classification (NCBI taxonomy): domain Eukaryota; kingdom Viridiplantae; phylum Streptophyta; class Magnoliopsida; order Santalales; family Viscaceae; genus Viscum; species Viscum album. The sequence goes on from OY728121.1 coordinate 296,977,936, forward strand.
GTTGATCTAAACAATTGATTTATGTGTAAATGTTATCTATGACATATTTAATCATTTATGTAAACCCACATAATATTAAGAAAAATGTAATAATTATAATAATTGTCAATTTACCAATAATATTATAATATCCCTCAATAATAATTATAATGACAGTATAGCCTTCCACTTATTTTGTTTAAATCAAATGATAATTCAAAGGGCATAACCATCTAATTTTAGGATTCATTCAATTGTTGGGGAGTTCTGACTTGATTTTTTTTGGTGCACATAACATAGTTTACATCATGGGGTTACTACCAAAGTCTGACATAGTGTGTCTATGAGGAAATGGTTAAGTAAATACAAGTGGTGGATTTATAGACTAGGGAGATCACTAAATAGATCAAGGAACTATGAGTTGATTCGATTTTCATTTTGAATTCCTATATAAAACCAATCACGCTATTTGACTATCCAATTTTTTTGAAATTAGAAGGTGAATGATTAACATAGGAACTTTAATATCCCTGAAATATGATATTCCATAGTGAATGAAGATGGATATTGGGTTTTGGTAAAATCATGGGAGACTAATAAATTTATTATTATTTTATTAATTGTATTAGATAATGTTCAAATATTATGACCATATGATTGGTATAAAGAAATTAAAATGACACAAAATATATCATTTTGATCCATATATGATAATTAAAACATTTAAACTAGCACAAATTTCAATGAATGGAAAAGGTACCTACATGTCATCAATCTCTATGAATTGAAATTAGATGTGCTGGAATAAAATTTTATTAAACCACCTAAAAATGAGGCTAGTTATGAACAATTCAAAATCAATGTGAAACACATGATTGATTCCATATAACATCAATGTTTCATGCTATAATGTATTTATAATGTGCATTTTAAGAAACTCGAGGACATTGAGGCTTATAACATAGTGTCTCACCATTGAAATATTAATCAAAATAAGCTGATATAATAGATGTATGATATATATTATTCGTTATTTACAACTAATAATGGTGACTCTATTCTAGGTGGGAATCATGTAGTCTATTATATTGGGTATATAAAATGATTATAAAACTTTGGGTTTAAATTCCCAGATGGTTTTTGTTTAGATTTGATAATTTCTAAACTACCTAATACCTGATCCAAATTGTTATTAATTAAAATTTTATCAGTAACGATTAGATTCATTTAGAACACTATTCTTTAATTCTACCTGTGTATAAGGAAATTGGGAATGATAATCCAATGGTCCTTCTAGTGAATAGTAAATGGAATAATAAGGTCAATGATCCCAATACTCATAAACAGTCTAAATCTCCCAAGAATAATCAATTCAATTAGAACATTAACCCAAAGGTATGTAAAATAAAAGGATGAAATATGTTTTGAAAATGGACAATCAGTCCCTTAGAAGAGGAAAAACACTGATAAGACAGGTGGAAGAAAAATGTGTGTCCGTTATCAAGTTTAATTGTAAAATATATGAATATTTGGTAATAGATACGTATTTTTGGGCTCACATCTATATCCAAATTCACTGACCATGTTTATTTTAAAATATTTTAAGAATAAATATGGATTATTGAGGTGAAAATATAGTGCGTCTAGTATCCCTACCCATTGGTGACTACCGTATTACATTTCAAATTTGAATGATTTTAGAATTGAAATATTTTTTTTATGTACCTACGGTTACCAAAAACATAATTTCTATATCAATAAAAAATAAATATGGGTTTATTTTCTTGTTTTTAAATAATATCTGTTTATTTTATAAGTAAAACATATGTTCAGGTATGGTACATTTAAATAACTACCTTTATGTATTAAATTTAAAATACCATGTATTGTAAATTAATAATGAATCACGTTCAAATGACTACTGTAAATATGAGCTTTGGAATCACCATACTGGTCATTTAAATAGGAAGAAATTGAAAAATATATATCTAGGAGGTTATTTTGAAAAATAAAAGATAAATTTTTTTGATGTATGTCATTATTATTTTCAAGGAAAATTACCAAATAACCATTTGGTGGTCAGGGTGTAAGGCACATTGATATTCATGGATTCGTACACACTAATGTGTGTGGATCGTTCCCTGTATAATGTTGAAGTGGATATTCATAATAAAAAACATTTACTGATGACATGTGTATAAATGGACATATCTAAATAATGTGGTATAAGTTAAATCCCATTAAAAAAATCATTGAATTCAAGATTGAATAACATAATCAACATGGTATGATGATATAGAATAAATGACCAGATCGAGGGGTGAATATCTTAACAATGAAATCATCGATTTTTTTTGTGAATTTGGCATTATATCACTTCTGAGTACACCATATACACCATATTGAAATGGTGTTATTGACTGTGGGAAATTAAAGTTACACACATAAAATGGTTTTTGATGATTCATGAAGATCATCGATTATCATTTTGGGTATATGTATTAAAAATGTGAAATACACATTAAACCGAGTTCCAAAAAATGTGGATAATGAAATTCCCTATGAGTTATGGTGTGTAATAAAACACACCATGTCTAATATCTGTGTATGTAGTTATGAGTAGTTTTTCATGGACTTATGAGCAATAAAAATAATACCTTGCGGCATAATTCTTACCTTTATCTTGTATCACATCGAAATGACCAAATACTAACTATAAAAATCCTCATACAAGAAACTGATTGTTTCCAGAAATGTTATATTTTATTTGAGTGATCAAATCATCTAGGACGATAATGGAAAAAAGATTGACTTCAATGATGTTTTTTATAATGATACATAAGATATTGAGTAAGAACACCTTCCATAGGTCCCCATGGAAGAAGTATTTTTTAAAACACAAGTACTTCTTAGTAATAAATTAGATATAAGAGAACTAAAGAGTTGTGGTTTTCATGTCACTGAAGACAGTGACTAATTATTAGATGAAAATTAAAAACCTATATTAGATCATGATATTGTAGAGACCTCATACGAACAAAGATGGAAAGAAACTGTGAATTATGATATGGATTCCATATATCTGAACCATGTTTTTGTTTTGTACAAAGCACCAATTAATGAAAATATTACATGATGAAAATTGATATTCAAGAGGAAATTCAAGACTTTAGTTAATTTAAATAGTTTTAATGAATGGGTAGTGGATAAAGAGTATAAATAACATATAGGAATTAACTAAAATGAATCCTTTTCCCCAATTGACATGTTTAAATTAGAAATAATTATAATTTCTATATGAGATTACTATGCCTATGGGATTAGGTAGATAGAGGTAAAAACTTAATTTGTTAATGGAAACCTAATAAAAGATGTTTATATTAATAAATTAAAAATATTTTTGACCAAATTTGATCCAAACAGAATTTGAATGTTGTAGAGATCCATATATGGATTGAATAAATAATCAGTTAAAGGAATATTTTATTTGATAAATCCATAAAATAATTTGGTTACATTAACAATGAATGTGATCCATGGGTTCACTGTAGGATTATTATAAATGCAGCTATAATCATAATAGTATATACTAATTACATATTTCATATTTGAAATTACATATCAAATATATATGTGTATATGTGGACTCGATACTATAGTGATCTAGTAATGAACAATCCAAGAGGGGATTGGAACCAGTGTAACATGGTTTATACTAAAAAAATGTCTTACGAGAGAATGTGTAAGATCCCATATGCATTAGCGACACGATCATTCATTTATGATATGTTATGTAATATATATGATGTTTCATTTTCATTGATAATGGTAGGAAGATATCAAGAACTTATTGGAGAACAACATCGGTATTATGTTAAGGATATCCTTAACAAGATGAGATAAAATATGGATATGTTCCTAGTATATAGAGGAGATAAGGATGTATTTATAATGGGGTATATTGATACTACATTTTATAATGATATAAATGATCTGAGGTCACAATAATTATTATTTTTTCTTTCTAAATGGAGGAGATGTGGGCTAAAAAAGTTCAATGTATCCAATTGTCACATATTCTATAGTGGATTCCAATTATACATACTCTTATGATGCAGACATGGAAGTTTTTCTGATTCAATATTTTTTCATGGAGCATGATGTGGTATAAAGAGGAAACGACCCTACACAATCTTAGAGTGAGAAAAATATTGTGGGGGATTTTATATAATAGGAAATTTCACAACCCTAGAAAAGTACATACTCCAGAGGCATCACCTATGGAAGGTTTTTATTCAATGGGCTGATGATGCCAAACGATGTTTTCACTAAGAAGAAAACAAGGTTAATCCCATGACTAAAAGTATATCTAAAAATAATCATGGTAATAACATAAGAGCTAGAGAAATTAAGGTTGTTAAACGTTTGAACTAGTGAAAGTGGTATTTTATTGTAGTTGGTTCCTAGAACAAAATTTTGTATACATTACGATAATGGTTATTCATAATTTTTAGTATTTATATTATTATTATCACATAATTATTATTTTTTTGTATCTTAGTATTTTATAATTTTCTCAAGAGTAATTTTCAAACTAAAAATTCATACATGTTCCCCACTATGATGGGAACATAAATGTTCTACGTCAGTTTCGTAAAATATATATTCAATAGCCAGATGATATAATTTTTTAGAAAAAAATAGTACATGCGAATGATGGTGGAGACTCAATGGACATTGTTGTACCTTCTCAAAGTGTTTGTGCCTGGAAATATCTAAGAGGATATTATGAGAATTAGAACCACCAGTAGGAAATCAAAATTTATATGTTTCACTGGACGTTCCTATATACAAACATCTGTATTAGTTCATAGATAGTAAAATTATTATTAATGATTATTATGAGTCGTGTTATTTAATTTATTGAAGAAAATTGTCACTGTTGATGTTTTAAGTGAGGTAGGACATGTCTGATGTGTCATGTGTAATAATTCATTAATGAATAATGTGAGAAAATATTTTAACCTCTATAGTTTATCAAGAATTCATATCTCCAGACCTATAATGGAAAACATATAGGCTAAATTAATTTATTTTTATGGTTATCAATATACATGTTCTATTTTTGGGAGGTCAAACAAAAATCATCAAGCATATAGGTTGATTAAACTAACATGAAACCTACATGATTTGGGAGATTGGGATAAATGGATTATATTATAGAGTATGAATTAGTAGGAGGTATCAGGTCATTGAGACATTATCTTCTTTCTCTATGTTTTCTATAGTGTATTGCTAGATAGGAACCTTGGAATTTTCGATGTTATGCCTAATACCACTGAGAAAGAGGCCTTGAGTGCCACACACATTGTGGGTCCAAATTTTTTGTTAAATAATATATTATTATTTTTTAAAACAACAATCAGGGTAAATATTAATCACTCATGTTGAATACTAATTAATCATTTTTTATTAATTAAATATATTCTTTCACAAGTTATTCTAGAGAATATAATATTAGTTTAATATTTATTAAATAGTTATTTTCTTTTCAGCTACTATAATATATATTAGTTAATAATGAAGTGATAATTATTTTATAAATAAATAGAAAATGTTCATAACGGATAAAAAATGTGGATGATTTGATAACCACGTTAAATAGTCCAATGGGAAATAATAAATATTTAATATTATTTGATTAAGTAATATTTAATTTAATTTGTGTGTTATGCACATGTTAGGAAATAAAAATATTATTTTTATTATTTCACATGGGGTTCTATAGGGATTAAATAAATAATAAAGGTAACTTGTGAAATTATTACATTTTTATCGTTTCCATACATAAACATAATTATATTTCTATCTTGAGATTCATATTCAGTATTTTTATTGTGCATAATAGATTTGGAGTATCCTCTCAAAAACTAGAGTGATACCTTATCCAATAAATTTCCCATGAATAGAGATAGATCTTCCACCCATTCTCTCTCACGTTAGGAAATATCTAGGACAATTCATTGGTAGTGGTTCTCGAGGTGATCAATGGGGGAAAACGCTAGTGTTATGATATGCCATGCTAGAAGCAAATGATTTCTATATAAATGTTAAAAAATTTAGAAGAAAAATGTTTAACTTATATAATACATATTGGTTGATTTTTTCAATGTGATAATGGTACGAAACATATATGTTGGAAGATTCCTAAATGATGAAATAATTAAACAGTTAAATTATATAATTATTTTTTATTATTATTAATACTATGTTGTGATCCTCTAACTTGTTCAGGTGTTCCATCCTTTTCCTGTTTTCAATGATATAATTTCATAGATAATCATGTCTATCATTCCGTAAATCGCATATTGATGAACTATTATGAAAAAAAATGTGGGGATAGAACCATCACATGATTCCTCCTTGCCATGAACCTACAATATATTTAAGGGAAACCTGTTATCTTATATGTGAGGGATGTGTATAAAAAAGAGTTGAATAGAACTAGGAGATTTTAGGAAGTTATTATATTGACCTATGATGATTTTCAGATATCAATCTTGATAATAATTTTCAAACACTATGCTATTAGTCTTATGTAGTGATAATTTGGTTTAACATGAATATTATTATTGATTACTATTTTGTTATTTTTTTATGTTTGAACATTCTTCTTATTATAAATTATATATAGAATTATATTCTATGAAGTTTTTTCTCATGATGTTTTTTATGGAAGAATAATCATAAAATAATTTTACGTACCCCAAATTCAATTATTAATGGATTTTTTTTTATTGAGGGATGTTCATTTCAATAGTGTAATTCTAATATGATCAATAACAGTTAATAGGGTTTAGAATGATTCTTGTAATGTGGATTAAAATGAATTTCATTGTGTAAATCCTATATATATTATTTTTTTAATTAATTAACCCATCTATGAGAGTTACTTTATAACTATGGTTCCAAAAATTTATCAACCTGAGCATATTACTTTATTAGTCTGATAATATTGATATACAGTTGTTCAATGTCAATGTTATAAGAGGTTTCTAATTAGTGATATGGATCATCAACATCGAAGGTTTAGGGAATAATGGACATTAGAGTCCAGATTTATTTTTTGAGTTCTGTGGTTAACTCATCTCTCACTTTTATATATATAATTATGTTACATTAAATCCAAAGAGGATGCATGATAGATGATTTCATGACTACAAATTTTCTATGAATGGATTTTATTACTAGATAATTTTGGTGTTCCCCTATGATGTGTTTTATATTACTAAATAAATGATAATTTCTATATTCAATATTCACTGTGTGATTCTATTGATCACATATTACAAATCACATTATTATTCATGAAGGGTGGTAGATATATAAATCCAATTTTCATTGAGAGAATCATACACCACATTTTCTAGATTATAATTTTTTATATAATACATTAATATAATAAATATTCAAAATTTCTAGATTGAAATAATTGTTGGTGGATGTATTGGGTTGGAAAAACATATTACTCTTCAAAATAAATGGTTATCTATAATTTTTTAGTTTTTTGGGAATAGAATGGGGAGAGGGATAAAAAATTTTAGCTTTAGATATTCCCTTATATTATAGTACATTAACTAATTCAGGTTGATATTCAATTTTAATATCATCATTACAATGAATTTTTTCTAAAGGAAAAACATTAGTGATTTAAAAAATTCAAAATTTCCATCAAAATTATTATTTCCCCCCATATGTATAAATGTAAAAATTATATTCGATTGTTATAGGGATGAGGAGTATGAAGAAATCCTGCTGATTTATTTGATAGAAATTCACAAGGAATGAGGTATGTAGAAATTTGGTGAAAATAAAGTGGTTTGTTTTATAATTTTTATTGGTACATATTAAATATTTTTTTTCATTTAGTATATGGTGAATTATCCTATGATATGATACACTTTTGGTTTTTATCAACTCTATGGTATGACATGTCATAAATATCATCAAAAATAACTTTTTCGGAAGAATATTACATGATATAAAATTATCATTAAAGTGTATATATATATATATTAGGGAGAAGTATTATTTTTAAAATACACTTCATAGTGGTCATCTGTATTAGAACTAATGGAAAATATATTTGAGGGTCCGGTGATTTTGGATCCCTTAAAAAGTTTCATCTATTTATCTCACCCTCTATATTGAAATTGGATATTATAGATTTCCCATGACATGGGATATGGTGTGAAATATAATACATAAACCAAGATAATAGAATAATAAGAGAATATGGGAGTTAAAATTATAAGTAGTTTTCTTGAGGACATTGAAATTTTTGATTCCATCAATTAGGTATCATAACAAATAAATACACTATTTATATAATAATACATTTTTATTATGGTGGTTAAAATTAAAATAACCACATTATTGTTTGTTTTTCTAATCAAATAGACGGCACCATTGAACCAATACCACCATATAAAACTCTATTGTTGAAAATAATTTTTCAAAATGGTATTTCATTACAAATAAGAGGTATAAATTTCCTACGGGTGCTAATAAAATTAATGGAAAATATAAAATAAAAAAATTTATGTTCAAATTATATGTATCAAGGCTCATTTTTTTAAGTAATAAATAATACCATACATAGAATAAGTATATTAGAAATCAATACTCTTATGTTGGGTATCTAATATATATGAACAAAATTTTACTATTGTTCATCATGTACATTTCCCATAATGACAATAAAAATATATCAGTTATAAATTGGCAATTGGAATTATTGTACACAATGTTTAATCATAAGGCATAATTATCATATATGGGAAGAAATATGAATTTTTGTTTTAGGAATATTAATTTTGATGTTCATTTATCAAAACATCGGAAGGATGTAACATCACGGGGGTTCAACCATGATATCCATCCATCGTTAGATTTTTATTCAAGAAGAAAAACAGATTTAAAAACAATGGAAAAGAAAAAAAACCAGGAGACAAGCCACAGGAAACAAGCAAAATGCACAAATACCACATGACTATGGAGGAAATATGTAACATAAACCAATATCATGTCTTCTAATAATGTCAAACCCCTCATGTATCAAGGGATTAATTAATGTATAGAATGTGATGTTGAAGTTTGGGTTTACATATGATGCAAGATAACACACAAATTTGTCATCCTCTAACCCTGTGTGGGTCACCCTAATATTCTGGAGGAGTGTAAGGAATTTCATATCCATGTAGTATATTGACCACGGTGTGTGGAATTTCCATTCAGAGAGTTATGGAGAATAGGAGAATCAGTCTTATCTTGAGTGATCACGATGTTCGTCTATTTCACAAAGGGAGAGCCATGTAACGAATGGTTTGGTATCTTCCTAGAGTGGGGAACCATTCCCATAAGATGAATTGAACCATGCCCCCTCCTTTAATTTATACAATCAGACAGGATCCGTTCAAGTTGAGCTTGTAGACCGAGACTGGAGGGTGCCATCATCTCCATTGCCCATGTGGCCAGATATGTAAGTAGTTAACCATAGTTTCACTCACCTATATCAGCTTCAGGGAAGGATCATACTGCCTTTTAGGAGGAGGTGTAACTAGGTCCTCTAGCAGGTTCCGCAGGTGATGTATGATGAACTTCATTGTAGGAAGAACCCCTTCGAAACAAGCTCAGTTCCTAGATTACCATATGCACTTTCACCCTACACTGAGATCATTTGGCACACCATACTATTCATATACATATGACTCATCCCATGATACAATCTATCACGGAAATAATAGTCACCATGAAAACTAGAGAAGAATGTCATCCAAATTCCAAAATTAGACCAAACAATTTGGGCTCATTGTCATTCAAAAAATAAATGGACCGTGCTCTCCTCAAACGGACTACGACAGCAATATCCTCTACAGTCTGTATTGATTCCCTCCTTATTGACCTACACATATGTGACCACAACATGATTCCTAATTCAACATGCAAGTAATATATATTTTTAAGGAATCTTTTTTTCACCAAACTGTGGCGTTCCATATGTCATGATGGCCCTTCAAAACCGAGATCTTGTGATAATCATCGTTAGATAACTGCCCTGAGAAGGACGTGGGTGAAAAACAAGTGTTAGGGTCTGTGTTAGTAACTATTTATTTGAATATATCCTAATATTGTATATACCACACTAATTTGATTAATGAACAGTAGATGCTTGGTTTATTAAAGGAAATAAAGAGTGCCATGAAGCCTAGAAAACTGATAACAATGCCTGGACAATTTTGTTTCCAGAAAATAATGATTCCATCACCCAAAATCAAGTATGATTTCTATCTAATGGTGATGATGTGGGGATAAATAATGTACTAGACAGAGGATGTGGTACCACAAAAATTCACCTCATCACTAATCCAACTATGGAATATATACTTCCCCCATTGGTTTTTCCATTAATCATTCCCCTTTCATGCTTGACATACATAAAATAGGGCGTGGAGTTTGTGTTCCTAAAAAACCCCCTTTGCATTTGTATTTAAATTTTTTCCCATGAAATCCATTGATACTTCACTACAGAAATAGAATCCCACACAAAACAAGCCGGGAGCATATCAACAGTTCTAATAACACCTTTAGGCATAATAGTGGATTCCATTTCATGGGTGTTGATGGTCGACAACACATTTTAAACCAGGTTAATCCACCCCCCAATGGAAAGGAAGCAATTATTTCAGTTGAGAACCCTACTAGTGATCTTTCTCACAATATTATCGATGTCACTAATATAGAGTATCCCAGATGATATTGGGTCTCCATGATAATCCATGTGAAAGGACCTATGTTGCTTGTCAAGACTATTGCCAATGGAGGAGGCCCTACTAGGTGGATAGTTGTTATAGATGTATATATTGGTTTTACACTTAAGGCTAAAATGCTGACTCCAGATGCAATAGTTCGAAAAAAATACCCTTAATGCCATTAACCGATCTCCAACCACCACTAATAAAAATCATTGTATCATCTGTGAACATCATATGGGATGTAAGAGGGAGGTTCAATTTCCCTTGGTACAGAAGTATGTAACTATTGGATAGACCTTTATTAATTAGATGACTAAGAGTGTCCTATGCTAGAATGAAAATAAATGGAGCTATCAGATCAACCTACTGAAACCCATATGATGGCTTGGAAAAACCACAATTCATTCCCATGAAAGATTAATTCATCCATGAGAAGCAAGAACATTTGAAGATGAGACCGAAGGCCTTATCAAAAAAACCAATCATTGTACTGGATAGTAATTATCATGACATAGATCACTATTGGATGAACCATAAAATATATGTAACAGTATTTGACAGAAAACTAATTTGGCTCATAATACTATGGTAAGGGGTTATGTTTTTTGAGGTTATGATTTATTGAGGTGTAAATAATTTGGTAAATGACGTAGTGGTAATTTATTTCAATTATTTATAAATAAAATGTGTCACAAATCATATACACATTTTAATAACTGACATTATTATATAATAAATCAATACTTCAATCCCATATATAGCATTATTATATTATATTATTATAATAGTATGTCACATTATAATTTATAAAATTCTATTTAATAAAATTTATAATAAAATCTTCGACAAAAAAAACAAGTTCAGATGTGAGTACATACCATAAAAAAAAATATTGTAGGATAATACTCAAAAAAATGAATATGAATTATATAATGATAATTTAAATTATATTAAAGTAATAAAAGTTGGAATAGACATGGTAGGTGAGGGAATGGTATCGATGTTATGTGGATTTTAGAATGTAAGGAGTATACCTGGGCGTTAATCTAGAAGTAGTAATGTGGACATTAGAAATCAGACCATTGAAATAGTAATGAAAAATTTATTACATCTTGATTCTAAAAAACTATTAAGATCTCATGAAAATGATTTATTTAATAATTAATTAAATGTATATTAATCCTTAAAAGTTAATATTATTACACATTCATGACTTAAAATAAAAATATTATTTTCTTAAAGTCTGATATTCTAAAATATTGGCTTCAATCATTTGACTATTGAATAAAATAATATTTTTATTTAAAAATAAACATTATCCAATCTTGAAAATTATTTTCCAAAAAATGAAATAAATTTGAAACTAATATGTTGAAACAATACATTGATTTATTTTTCTATATTTTCTCATAAATTGATACTTTTTGATAAATTATGAAATATATTATATATATATATATATATTACAAATAAATTATGTTATAAAATAATATAAAAATTAATAAAATATAATATCTAGCCAAATATTATGTATTTTATTTGATTAATTAATTTTCATTAATAAAAAATATTTTTCTTAATTGTAATGTTCCAAATTCCATGATAGAAATAATTGTTTTTAGAAAATCATTTAACATTATAAATATAAATCCATGGAAAATTTATTATATAAAAATGGGTTTTGGATATAAAAAAAATTAAAACACATAACTTTAACGTGCAAATGGTAAACTAAATAAAAGTCTATGAAAAGGGTTTTCCTATTTTCCCAAACATATATTTATATGTCTTATTATTTCAAATTATAAAAAAAATAATTTTTTGAAAAAATTACCCACACATTTTCCCATTATTGAAAACATAAAAATCACCTATTTCATGAATATAAAATAAAATTCACTGAAAAATGTCTCTATGGAATTTCGTTGGTTCCTGTATTCCTATCATAATCTTTAAAAAATTACCATTCATGGTAAATGTTCTCACTCATCATTTTCACTTTTCAATTTCAATCAATTGTTAAAATTTCATTCATAGTTCGTATACATATACTTCCTAGACATTATACCCCTTTATTTTAATAAATTTGAAATAATTTTAAATTAGATTACTTATTCCATATCATTTCATCAATTTTGTATGGAATTATTATAATGAATTGATGTTTATAACATATCAACTATCATTTTTAAATTAATTTTAATGTTATATTTTAATTTATATTTTAAATCAGTAATTAAATTAAATATATTCCATTTTATTAAAAGCAATTTGAATATTTGTTATGATATATTACTGATTTCCACTCATTAATACATTCAACTGTTTCATTTTTATTTATAATATTATGTTCACACTCAGCCCCATTTCTTTTTTAATTGGAAACCCATTTTCAAAATTATAATTATTCCATTGAATCAACTTATATTTTACATTACATTAATGCTATATTTCTTAGTTCCACCAATTTTAAAATTTTCTTATAAAGTTATTATGTCGATGTAAGTTTTAATATCATTTTATTTACTTTATTTTGTGATTGATTTTAAATCCATATAAAATATATGAGAAATTTAATTTGAAAGAATTGTGATGACATAATTATTATATTATATTTGAGATTTCAAAATTACATCTCTTTATAATGACTTACAAACTTATATACTGCTTAAAAATTCCCATATATGTTAACCCCATTGTTATTTTTTGTAATTTTTTGTGCATTATTCCAAAAATAGGCTTCCTAGTCTGGATATAAACAAATGGATGAAGTATTGGAGGAGATGAACCAATGTGTGACAACCACAAAAAAGGATTATTTTTTGTTGACACAATTTTCACTATGATCAAAATGTAGTGGGAATAACTACGTACTTCTTTTTCACACTACAAGAGAAATTATTTTAAATGATTTAATTGAACTTATCAATCCAATATAGAGGATTTTTAAATTATCTCTTAGATTCCAAAATTTTCATAGAAAATTAATATGGTACCTAAATTGATAGACCATATTATTTTAATAATTTATAAAATAAATATTATCATATATTATTCCATTTCAATGGGTACTTATTTGAGAAATGTGAATCCATAGTGATTCCTTGTATAAGAAAAAGGATTCCACCATGTCATAATTTTTAATTAATTTAATAGCTAAAATATTTTCAGGTTAGATAATATGAAATTTTATATTGGATAACCATCCAGTATAATATTCATTGAATATAATATTCAATTTATTTCAGTAAATTATTTCTTGAACTATATTAATTATATTCATTTAATATGTGATTGAATATAGTGGACTTTTGGGTGATGGGTGGGTCCTGGAAATATATATCCCATCACTTCACATGTTGGTTTCACGAGAAATCTATGATATAAATATGGTATAATCCTTTCCCTTTATGTATGATATCATTCAAAAAGTCCTCTAAAATAAGTTTATGATGTTTTACATTTTGAATTAATATTATTTTCAACATTTTATTTTCATTTATTCATCACATTCCTTTTAAATCCACAGATTAGGTTATGTAGTATTAGTTGTTCACATGTTACAAATATATTACTTTTTCCATGTTAGATTCTATTTTGTGATACCACTTACTGGGAATATGATTTCAAACCTTTATTTTTTCACTTTTCTATATTAAATCATTGTGATTTCTATTCGTCACATAACATTCTTAAAATTGAATCAAATAAAATTTCATGTATTCCATTGAGATATATTTTGTTTTTCATGTTATAGAAAATATATTTATATATTGAATCCAAATAATACTAATTTTTTTGGTCATTTTCATTGTTATCTATGTATTTTGTACTATAGTAACAAAATTAGAACTATTTTTCTGTTACCTATGTCGTGGTTGTTATACATAGGGTTAAAAACAGTTTTATTGGAACATTAAGAAATATATTTAGTAGAACATAGATTTAGAATGTGATTGTATTTTTTTACCATGTTATATTGTATAATTATTTCATTATTATTTGAAATATTAATTCCCATGTCTTTAAATGTTATTATTTACAAATTTATTACACATGATATCAATTAATACAACCCAGAGGACTATGTCGTCTAGTGTATTTATGAATTTATATAAATAGAAAATTAAGATTAAACATGTATATAATAGAATTATTAAAAAATTAATAACAATTATCTAAAAATCAATTTCATCTTTTTAATACTGAATGGGATAACCGAGGGATATACATATAAATTGGGTGCAATATAATGAATAGTAATGGGAAAAAATAATGACATGAGAAAAATATTAGAATTTATTTAATTGTCAATTTTATGGTACATAAAAGCATAGAAAATAATAATATTAAACAATGATCCATGATACAACATGATATCATAAAGGCTACAAATTAATGTGGAAACAACATTAAACATGATTTCTTAAACATATGGCATGGTTAACTACCGTGAAATAATAACATGGTGAAAATATAAAATAATACATTATTTTTTCTCCCTTATCATATCCATGACCTATCGTGAGTGTAAAAAATTTCCCAGTGAAGAGAACAGTTATTTAGTTCCCGTATCACCTATGACATTCGGATTAGGTATGTGCATAATTGTTTTACATATATGTTTAAGAATATGATAATATTTAATGAATATATTGTCATTTTATTAAATAATTGAAAAAAATATATACAGTTCCACAATAATCTATATCTAGGTATATATATTTTAATACCATTTTGGAGAAATAGAGATGGTATTCACACTTTTATTATTTGGAATGGAAAAATCAATGGATAATTTCAGCAGCCTATCATGGTTTTAAAACTATTCATGATTCATATTTGTTAAAGATAATGTGTTATATAATCACTTTTAAATAATATTGGTTGTTTTATTGATATGAAATAAAATTATCTAATATGAAAAAATGTGACATAAATAGAATAATAATAAAAAATTTGTTGAAAATATGTTTTTGTGGAAAAATTGTTGAATAATTTTGGTAGCATAGTGGGGGTATATAATTATTCCAATGGGGGATTAATGGGAGTTAATGGACCATATAATCACATATTAATCAAAATTATTTTATATGGGAGTTTTAGAACATATCCCAATCCTAAATAAATGGAATATGAATGGTATAACCTGATGGAGGTTCATGAATAATGTGGGGAATGTGGGGATCCATTTCTATTAGGGGATTATTAAAATTTCCAAGAAGGATATTATTAATGTATTTGTAGAAATGATAGAGGTATGTATAGGGTAATTGGAATATTATATTCATGATTCATGGATTTTTAATTAATGGGAATGAGATCAGGGTAGGGTATAAATAGGGGAAACATGGTAGTTTATTATTATACCGCAAATGTTTGTTTTGGTCTCAATATATTAACCTAATATAAACCAAAAATCCTCCCATGGTTTTTCCATGATTTATTACAAGTATTAATAGTATGAAATTTTTTATATGTCCATGTAGTGATCTCATAGTGTACCACTCTTGGTGATGTCTAGATAGTCATGTTTTCAATGAACTGATATCAAAACCACAAAATAGAACATATGATTTAGAGGGTTCTTATTGTATATAAAATTAATAAAATAACCTCAAAATAATATTAATTTAGTTCTTAAATATTTAATTGGACATGGTTACACTTTATGTCATATATTACATCAATTATAGTTCATTATTATGTCATAATACACATTTTGTATTTATATCCCAATTAAATATTTCCCAAAAATTTGATTGTCACATAATTATACGAAACATTTACCATTATAAATAAATCATCATTATAATTTAAAATATATAATATTTATTTTTTAAAAATAATTCTCTAAGATTGTGAAATTACACCATTAAATAAAAATAACCCTTTTTTGAAATGTTCTAGTTTTTAAACAATAATAACTTGTTGACACTTATAAAAATTAAATTTTTAGTTAATTAAATTATATTATAGATTATATTAAATATGTG
Source organism: Viscum album (assembly GCA_963277665.1). Lineage (NCBI taxonomy): Eukaryota > Viridiplantae > Streptophyta > Magnoliopsida > Santalales > Viscaceae > Viscum > Viscum album. The sequence continues at coordinate 296,994,725 of OY728121.1, forward strand.
AAATTACATAATAAAATATTATTAAAATAATAGTTGAATTTAAAAATTCAATATTTAATTGAATGTAATTTATTAATTAAAATATCATCTTACCCAAAAAGGCAGTTTCAGTTTTATCATTTATAAATAAAACTTTTTATCATAATTATTAAATGTCCATTTATAAATTTTAAAAAATATTTAATAAATATAATCATTTTTTAATTGAAAATATAATATAAATATTTATACTAATAGGTCTAATATACATAAACCCTAACTTTAGGAGTGAATTTCGTATGGTTTTGGAGCATGGAATTGATATTTACGTATAGTGGTTCAGAGAACAAGGTTTTAGTTGTTTTGTAGAGGATATTTCAATTATCCCATAAATAGTTTTTTATAATTACTTTGATGATGAATCTTTTAATGGTCCAGGTCAATGGTAAATCTCAAATATTCTATATTCCTTTGAATTTCCAATAAATTTTTTTTATTGGGAACAATTTTACTGGTCGAGGTCATTGGTTAATTCAACTATGTTATTTGGATTTACCTAATATTTTCATATATACTAATATTATGTTCATTTATAAATGGATATATTATAATTTTTCATAACAAAAAATGGTATTTTGAATTTGAGATGATTTATCCAGAGAAGTCCATGTGTTATCTATAAGCACATTAAAAAAATGTGTCATTTAATTTAATCACCAGTGAATGTTATTTATAATTGTTGATACAATATCATTAATCCGTCATTATAAAAATTCAACCTTGAAATATTAATTTAAATCACAAATATAGGGAATCTTCTACTTTATTTACTTTTATGGTTCATAGGAAGCTTCTTTAATCATTAGATTCGTCTACAACACTTTGACTAGGTGCGTTGTCTTTCTACATTGAACATTTTCTCTATAATATAATATCATTACCAATTTCTCAATAAATAAATTTTCATTATCCAAGGGTACCGCATTTGTATTTAGTACATGTGAGTGTTTTGGAATTTATTTTCTCAATAGGGATTGATAGAACACATTATGTACTTTTGGTAGGATATATGGGGGTGTTAGTTTATTTTACACCTCTCCACCACTGTTATGGATATCAAAGTGGATGATAAATCTTGGACTGAATAATTCATTCAGTCACAACCAGTTGAATTTCCCTCAGTGTGATTGGAAAATTAACACATTATAAATGACCTAATAATCTATGTCTCACCAAGAATTTCATTCATAGTTTAATGCCTTATTTTTTAGGATTTCATATAATTCTTAATGGTTTGAGCCATCAATATAATTTCAAGTATAAGATCACATACCATCATTATCCACCCACTAACTTCATCCAAACATGTTTTAGTTCCAAACAAATAACATTATAGATCCTCATAAGGTCCTGTTTTAATTATAGAACATAATCTTTTGTAATATGATAAGCAGTGGTGGACATCAATTCTATTTACAAGGCTCTTTAATGGATTCTCCAAAACCTCATGATAATAAATTGATCTTGATAAGATATAATGGCGAGTTGAACATTATTCAGACTTACACATCCACATTTGTATATTATATTTATTCTTTCACGATATAAATCATTCATTATGTATATGAAAATAATTAACTTTTTAAGGTAATAATCTACCACCCAAATCACAAAATTTCCTTTATAATTAATTGGGAGTACTATAACATAATCCTTGGTCAAATATTCTCACATTCCTACTGGTATTGGAAATTTTTTCAAAATACCATTAGTATTTTTTCTATAAACCTTTACTTATTTTCATACTAACCAATGACAGATAAATTCATCAATTTTATACTCACAGTATCCCTCATAAATATTTGAAACTAATATATATATATATATATATATCATAGGAATTCAAGTATTAATGGTGATGGTTGAGATATTTACATCATCAATAATATTACTCAATTGTTATGGAATTGATGAAATAGATATTTGGCTTCCAGAACATATAAATATCTCCTCATAAAAATTGAACTCCAAAATATTTGATACCATTTTGGTATAATTTATTCATATTTATGATCATCATTGAGAATATTATGAATATATTGATAATATGTTATTTCAATAATGAAGGATGCAGATATTTTATTATACCCATATCAATCAGGTGAATGTCAAAGAAGATTGGATCTCCTATAGTCCACATCATATATAGTGTTGTTGGATCCCTTCAACGTAGATATATTTTAACTTTCTCTCATCATATGGTTGTAATGGGTTGAACAATATTAACACTTAATAATATATAACATCCTTAGTTAATGAATATGAAGGTCTTTTTTTGTGAATATAAACATGCAGTTATTATGATTTGTAAATATATCACACAAATCCTCATTGAAATAATGTTTCCATGTTATTAAGAATAATTCAATAAAACAATTTCTATATTAGGAGTTGGGTAGTTTTACTCATGGATATTTAGTTGGTAGGAGGAATAGAATATGACTACTTTTTTTTCTGAATAAAAAACCCAATCCCATTCAATATGAATCAATTGAGATAAAAAAATAATTCACAACTAGTTTGTAATAAAGTGCTTTTTCATTTTTTTCACTCTTCATAAAATCATTTAACTATCCCTAACATTCATAATTATGGAAAAATATGTTTCTTTGTTAACATGTTTAGCGGGCATGATAAGCATGAGATTTTACTCAGAAATCTATGACAGCACCAAAATAATATATTGAAACTATGGAATTTATTCATTGAGGTAGGTCATGTCCATCATTAAATTTCATTTTTTAAGGATCCATATATATTTATTTTTCTAGTGATAACATTCCCCATGTGTTTTTCATGGTCCATATACAGGATCATTTGATATGTCAACCTCTCTTCTATAAGGAGGACAATAAAATTTATTTGGAGACACATCAATTCTTTCTCATTCAGTTGGCATGTAGTCAAGGATGATATATATTATAGTATCAATAATTTTTTCTCGACATTCCTTATAATAGGACAGAAATATTTCTTCTTCATGTGATTCAAAATAATAAAATTAATCCAACTCCATGAACTTTTATTGAATCGATGGGTGATTCATGATACAAAGGGTAATTTGATCTATTATAAATTTATATCAGACATACATATGAAAATCCAATACATTACATGAATTCCATTAAATTATATGAAGGTTAGATAGATAATATTTTAATGAAAATTACAATAAACATAAATGCTTGATAAAAAATCAAAGAGTTTTTTCAAATGATAACAAATATTTTTATGTTTTGATCGATATTCATAGAAAATATACTAGATATGATAGAGTGGAATGAATTGAAAAAAAAATTTCATAAACTTGACTGATGTAGAATATTCTTCAACTTCAATCATCATTATACATCACCATATGAGAATTTACTAGTTAAATATATCACGAATATTTTTTGGGACCATCATACTTGTTATCCATTAAAATATAGTACTGGCATGGATAACTCCAAAATATTCCACATATAAGACATAAAATGTTATAATGTACATTATATAAATCATTTTCCCTCTCCATCAAATTATTAAATTGTTAATGAATATTAGATACATTATGTCCTACTTTACCACAAATAAATTGTATCTCAGTTATTTGGTGATGATTCCAATGGTGACTCTTTCAAAATTTAATACATTAAGGAAATTGGGACCTCATTCTATAATCAACATTATCATATGATATTCCTTGAGATGTTGTCATTCTCTTAGTTGATTTATTTGGATGTCCATCTCTAATAAATATTTAAATAAGTATTTGTCATATCATTTTTGGCATAACAAAAGATTTTTTACTTGAGACCCCATCATGGTAGACATTTCATTTTTTTTTCATCACCTATATTATCACATTAGTTTTTGACCCTATTTATAATATTTCCCTGCATTACCTAGAATAATGTTGTCATTATGTAAGATAATCTTAAAAATAATAAACATATAATCAACAAACCACAAACGTTATATATATAACTCATAAATGCAATATACCAGATAACATATGAATTTCAATGTTTTCAATCTATGTTAAGCATGATATATTTCCTACAAAAATTATTATATTCCATATTGTTACATTATTAATGTTTAATAATGAACTTATATATTTACAAGATAATATAGACCCTCAGTTTCAGATCATGATTGTAGAAAGAATCATGTTCAATTTATAGATGTGGATCGATTCTAGGTCCAATCCATCTTCTTGGATTTTTACATCTAGTTACCTATTCCCATAAGAATAACCACCTTTTGTATCTATACATGTATTTTTTTCATAGAAAAAATTTTCTCAGAACAATAACAAAATTTTGGGATGTAATCTTATCATTATTAATATCCCATATTATTTCACTAATTTTCCCAATTATAATAAAAAATTACGTCAAATTATTTTGATACCGACAATGATTACTCTTTTATTTTATAAAATCCATTTAACAATTTATTACATAAAATCAATATTATAACGAAAATGATCATAATGATAACAATATTTTTTAAATTATGTAAATATAACATGAAACTGACTCATGAATACATTGTAATTATTTAAAACATCCTTACTATTCTTTGGAAATTAGGTTTCATCATTTTTAAACATCATGAGATAAAATAGGGACATATATATTGAAATGGGAGACATATAAATCATATTAAGTGAATATAAAACCTGATGAAATTATTACATTTTAGTAATCATCATTTTTAATTAAATATAAAATGGGAGATAACATTTCTCATGAAAAATATGGCATGAAACAATAAGATAATGTAAAGGTTTCATTGAAATGTGAAGACAAAATTAATCATGAAATAATTAATATTGGTGAAGGATCATTTCCATGACAACATAACACAATGGAAGAAGTCTGATAATAGATTAGTTTTAATCGCTATTCCCATACATTATGACACCACATTGAAAAAAATTACACAATTAATTTGATCTCTATATAATTCTTTGAGAACCAATCACTTTAATATCATGATGTCATATAAATGCAACACATTGAAATTTATATATAGGATAATATTCATAAAATATAATCCCATCATTTAGGAGTGTGAAAACACATAAATTTATTTCCATAATTAAATAATTATTGATAATTATTGCATAATAATATTTATTAAACATGACGATATAATTCATAATAATATATATTGATATTTAAATATGATATGATAATTTCTTTGACATAATGGTGGTATATGTATAATCATGGTGGATTAATGAAATTGATAGGGGTATCTCAGAACATAAAAGTTATAGTATAAGTAATAGGTATATGTAATAACATTAACCAATATGAAAAAATGGTAATTAAATGGAATAAACCAAAAAGTGTTCTTGAATAATATATTTTCTTGGAAGAAATCATAGGATAAGAATGAAAACATAATGTGGGTATATAATGAATCATTAGGGGAATTAATGAGGATAAAAGAGAAATTTCATCCCATTAAAATCATAATTTTTGTAATAAGTATGTGTGTGAACATTTCCTAATCATGATACAATGGGATAAAAATGAATAACTTATAGGAGGTGCATGAATAAATTATATAATGTGGTGATCGGTTTCATAGAGATTATGTTTCCATAAAAATGGGATTGGAATCTCGAGAACATAGGGTAAAGAATATATTAACATTTAGGTAAAATTTAATATTATAGTCCTTATCCAAATATTTTTAGTGATGAGAAATGAGATATTGGGTGGTTTTATATATTACTACTCAGTGGAGTTCATTATTCATTTAAAAATATATTTTTTGGAAAATATAAAATAAATTAATCAAAACCAAAAATTATTTCATGGATTCTTATAAATGTCTTAGTAAAACATGAATTTTATTCATTTTTTATATATTCTAAAACTAAGAACATTAAAATAATACCTTAGGTGATGTGCACGGTAGTCATGTTTACAATGAATTTATTTTAAAACATTTATAAATAATAATATTTTTTAAGGTTTCATAAAGAGATTATAAAATTAATAAAATAACATAAAAACACATTAATTTAAATGAGGATTATATATTTGGTTATGGATTAATCTGATATAAAATATTATATCACTTTTGGGTCATTATGATGTCTTAATATACACCTTGTATCTATTCTGAATTTAAATTTTTCATGAAAATTATAATATATATGAAATATTATAATGATTCAACATTGAATACTTTAATCATACTTATTCCAAATATAAAATATTCTTTATCAAATAAATTATATAATATGAGAAATTACACAAAAATTAAAATCCATAATTATTAATAAATACTTATTTTTTTAATGTCACAGATTATGACCCTAATAAAATTACATTACTACTTCATAAAATTAAATTTACAGTTTTTACTAAAATATAATATATAATAATAAAATTTAATTAATATGTCATTTATTTAATAATATCATGAATTCATTAAAATTATTGTCTTAATAGAAATTTCCAATTGCCCAAAAATACAAATCATGTTTTGTACTATTAAATATTATTTTAAAGAAACTCATCACATAATCATATAGAAAGTAAAAATATACAGTAATAAACATAAAAATTATTTCATTTAATAACCTATTAGGTAAAATATTTATGACACCTTATTACACTATATAATTACATATGGTTAAGGTGAAAGATGATAAGATTTTCACAAGGTTGTTTAGAAAACCTGGTATGGGTCAAGATATCTATGAGCATGAAATTTCCCCTTAAATGGATTTACTCATGAATTAGTTGTTGAATAACATGTTTTCCTTGATAAAGGGAACACCACTAAGAGTCTACCTTCCTTGGATTCTCTGATAAATGTAATTGATATGTCATTATCCTACTGGTTTCTTGCTAACATCTTTTGTCTGCATCAATTTGACTATCCACAACCCCTGATATATATTAATCATATGATAAATATTATGAATATATATTATCAACGATTATAAATCATAATGATCATTTAAATAATATGTTATATTACAAAAATAATTTCATGTGTATTCTATAAACACATTGCACAACATATAATTTAATTTAATCTTAACATAATTTTATTTATAAATGAATGATACATTTCTGGAAATGAATTTATAAAATAAATAAAATAATTATATTATATTAATTTTAATTCATAGCATTATTATTGGTATAGTTAAATATATTCTGGTTTTAAAAAGTGACTTCTAGTTAAAATCAAGTCAACACCACAAGTCATTGTAGATATTCTCCTCCAAATAAAATCATTGATGCTGATATTGTTAATTTTTTGATTATGAATATATTATGATAGGTAATTTAGGTACATTAATATATCATTTAGTATATATATTTACTATTTTCATAACATGTTCTTTCAATAACTGTGGATCACATATTGTGTCATCAACCACTATCAATAAATATACCCCATTGTCCATTAGTTAACTATAGAGGTTCCGATGTTGTCAAATGATGAGAATATGTTATGAGTTTATGATACTATCAATGGGGAATAATATATTGTTAGACCATATTCTAAAATGTAATTTGTACCATTTTTGTAATTTTTTAGATTAATGTGGATAGTGATGTTTTGAGTAATTTTATTAGAGTTTAGAAGTATACAATCCTATTATAAAATGTTTTCCATATTAGAATGTTATTTGATCCTATGATAATTATGATTAACCAATACAGTGGATTAATTGAATATGGTAATGTAAGAGAATAAATATTGATAAATTTTGTTATTCGAAATAAATTATGGCATAAGGTAATATTGGATTTTTGGGGAAATGAAAAATATATTCATTGAAGCATATATCATTATGGTATATATTTATTTATTTCTGTAATATTTCAAAATTATTATTTTTTAATTATATTTTGTTATTTTGGCATCACACACTTTGACAACAAGATATCAAGGACCGTAGTTCTCTAAATGTATTTTTGGACTTTTTTTAATGTACAGTTAGAAAACGTGTGAGTTGGTTTATTTAAAAATGGAACTAGTGCTCAGATAAAAAATATACGGGCACCACTCATCCTGGAACACATGGATTCACCTGGAAAATATATAACTTTGATCGAACATGGTTTAAAAAATAGTTATTTTTGGAGATTTCAGGAAATAATAATATATCATTGAAAATTTTATTTTATATTCATTCAAGTCGTTGAGTGGTAGATAGTGGTGAGGTGGTGTGATGAGGAGGCGATGATGAGGCACATTAAAGGAAACCCCATAATGGATTTCTAAGTTGCAGTCTAACTAAAATGATGTTACTTGTTCCCTTTTTAATTAGATTATTCATTGGAATCTTGTTAATTAAATCATGTGAAATTCTCAAAAGAAACTCCACCGAGTTTCTTCTCCAAAGAATAATGGAGAACACTAGAAAAATCTTTCAAATTTGACATTCATTGATGACTGAAGATGGTAATAGATGAACGACTTCAACCACATGAACCCTCGAGGGCACGAACCGAATGAAAATGAACATAAAATGTACTAGTGGTTTGAACAATTTAATGATTCCCTTTTTTTGAAAATGATGAATGAAAATAAACCCCCGGATAGGTTGATCTGTGGATCTTGTGTTGTAGTGTGAGGGTGACTTCTTTTGGGATTCCTCTATCCAGGATTAAATTACCAATTTTTTTATCGAAAAAAAATCCCAGGACATCCCCATGATTTTAAGCATCTAACGTAGAGTGTTCTGGATGAATGTAACAATTCACGTGTCCCCCATAACATCCCCCTCCTTCTCCTCTGCATGTCTCTCCTTCATAGATAAATTATCGAAATGGTGTCTAGGCGAGTTCGAGTTCGTCAATGTGAAGGTATACTATGTAAGTTTTGGAAGAGTTTGGCATATATTCGGGATGGATCGGTCTCAAATACAATAGATCCATTTTAACATAAATGATCTTATATTAAATATCGGGCATCCGTTCGAATCTATGTCTATTTTATAGGGACCCATACGACAAGATGGTATTTTGGGTTATTTTATGTGGGTATTCGTGGAAGTTGATGTACAACCGACGGAATGAGGTTCATATCTTCATAGAATCAATCTTTCAATGTGTAGTAAAATAGTGGTTGGATATGAAATAAATATCAAATAGAGACCCTCTATGGATCAGCTCCATGAAATCCAATGAGGATCAACACCTAGCAACCCTATGTTGACCAGCACCTAGCGACCTTGAATGGATTAGCGCCTAATGAACCTGTGTGGATCATCACCAAGAAACCATATATGGATTAGCTCCTAATGAACCTATGTTAATCAACACCATGTGACCCTATGTGGATAATAAATAGTTCCCTTAAATAGAATTAGAAGAACTAGCTTTTAGAATATTCATCTTTACCACTCTACTTATGTAATACATGGTGTGACCTATGTCTTTTTCATTGTGATTTCTGTCGAGATCTTGGTTTGTTGTATTAACTATTAATATTTTTGAGAGGACATTGAGTGTCTCTTGGTCCCAATAGAGTATTTTTATACATAACCTTGTATAGGCTTCGCCACCACCTGTTGTGCCTTGTGAAGACAACATACAACATTGACTGGGATATTGGGGAGTCAAGGCTAGAAGGTTCTCAGAGGTGGATCAGTAGATGTTGTGTGCTGTAGTGAAGTATGATAGTGAGCTATAACTATCTTTAATATATGATCCATAGAGAATAACCATTGGATAATGTATTTTTTATGTACTACATTCCCTTCAGTTGGACCTGTATTCTAGACCTTGTACATTCATTTTACATATTTTACTCTCAGTTGTGAAACATTGTGGTGTTTGTACTATTTTTTGCTTTTCATTATGGGTATTTTTTTCAAGTATTCTCGATTTATGTGTGTAAAAGTTTAATGGAAATTCCTCCCCTTTTGTATATTCCATTCTAGTGAAAGTCACCATCCCTAGGCCAAGGGAAGGCGGGATTGGGGTAGTCATGACACGGGCCCTGGGGGGCAAGTCGTTACAAATAGGTATCAGAGTGGTCTGTTCTATGAGAAGAACTAAGAGTCTACATTTTCAATGGGGAAATTGTTTTAATTGTCTGGAGTTTGGATTCCTGTCCCAATAGTCTAGTGGTGGGGTGGCAGATGATGTATATAACGACCCATACTTTACATACATTTTTATTACTTCAAAATTAAAGCACACTTATTACAACACATAACAAAACCAGGAAAGGACCGTATAGGTATAATGTCTTAAGAAACCGTGAAACATAAACAAATGGTTCATAAAGCATCTGCTTTGCCTCCCATTTATTTCATCATATCTAGAGTAATTTTTGGAATATTATACTTAATAACCTTCTTCCTGACCTGGGGAAGTAAAACATACAAAAGGGTGAGCTCAAATGCTCAGTAAGGGTAAAAAAAGTAATATCAATCAAATCATATACATAAGAACATAATTTTGGAAATAATAACCTGCAAAAGAAATCATAATTTCATAATATGGGATAAATCATAGTAGTGAAATGTAATCCCAATAATCATAACATAAAACATGAAACCTTGTGGCATACACACATAATCATAGAGAATCATTTCTTGTTAGTCAAGACTCATTGCCAAGACTATCTTAGTGGACAAAGTCCATTTCTGAACTGAGTTCACTCCTCGTTTCAGTCCTGTTCCAATGAACCGGTTTAACCTTCCTTTCCAGCCATGTCTATCTCATGAGATATAAAATCTTTTCCCAATGCATTGGAGGGAGATATAGGTCACACCTATCTCATAATGATACAATTCTTATGTGTTCCACAAAATCATAAACCATACATCATAGCATAACACATGTAATAAAAATGGGAATCTTAAAAATTGTGACATAATAAAACAATTCATATAAGATAAAGGAATACAAATAATTCAATCACAACATAATCAAATCAATGTAATAATATGGATAGAAACAGAACCCTTTATTATCTTAGAAGGAAAATAATTTTGATAAAACACATTAACTCCATTCTTGAGGAAAATATCCTTTCAACTTCAAAAACACTTTTCCTTTCTTAACATGTAATAAAATTGTAACTAAAATAAGTTTATTAAAAATAAACATGAAAACTTGTAAAGGAAGATTCTTGGAAATAATGTTTTAAAAATCCATTCATGGAGTATAAGTTAAAGAAAACATTCCTCTCGTACTTTGGTCGGAAAAGTCAAAAAGTACCTCGTACGAAAAATGACAAAATATTCCATTCATATATTTTAATAAAAACTCACCGAAGGGTAAAATTGGATATAAAATATTGTAGAAGGATATAAATATTACATATTGAGGAAACATGTATGTGGATGATAAAATACACCCCAGTAAATTCCAAAGTATAAACAATCTCGGATAAAAATGAGATTGTGATATTTACCTTACATTAGGTTTGATTTGCTTCGTAAGTGTCTGAACCTCCTGTATAATGATTTCAATAATGTCATTGACTTATTCCAGAATCATAATTATTTTTATGATATCATATATGGTCATATTCTTAGCTTCTTATTAATAATATTTCATTACTACTTGTTATTCGAGTGTTTATTACTTTTTGTTCTTATGCGTGTTTTCTCGAATAAATTCTAATTTTACTTTTTAGGTTATAGATACATCATTTCTAGAATGTTATTAGTGTAATATATATCATATTAATTCATTCAATTCATTTATATAATCATTATTGAAAGAAGATCATGTAGAACGAGTCGCATCACATCGTGGAGACAGTATTCCGTACGTACGTACCAGCGATGATATCGTTCCCATGATTGTGGAATTGTATTGGAGTGTATGTATACTATTTTAGAATCAATATCAATTTAAAATAATCATATATAGTCATTATTTACACCATTATACCCATCCAATTAAGGTGGTGGTGGAAAATTGATTACACCACGGCGTGGAGACGGTATTCCGTACGTACGCACGCGCTGTGATTTCGTTTTCCATAGGATGGATAGATGGTGAAATAGGGTTGTTTCATACTTATAATTACATATAAGTATATTAGTGATACTGATTTATTACTTCATAATGAAACAACTAAATAAGAAGAAGTGGAAGAAGACATAAAGATGAAGGCATCAGTAACGGACATTACCTCTTCTTTGAAGCACTTCTTTGAGACCCCCTTTTAGGGCACTAAAATTGGTCTTTGAAGAAGACCAGGACCTCTAGGATGTCTCTAGGGAAGTGGAGAGAAGAAATTTTCAGGGTTTTTCCGATCTTGAATGTTAAAAGTGGTGTGAGGAAGAGGGGGAGGAGGTGCCCTTTTATAAGGGAGGAGAGGGGCTCCTTTGGAAAAACTAAAAATATTATATTATAAAGTCAATTTCGGTTTTAAATAGCTCAAAATTGATTTATTTCTAAGATAAGGTGGTGATGGGTCTAAATCCTCTCATCCAATATAATTTAGACAATTTTAGATTTATATTTAAACCTTATCATTTAGATTTATCATTCAGTTAAATAATTTTACTTTTACCGTGTCTTCTTGTGTTCTTATACTATACGGTTAATAAACTCACTATAACAATCCAAACGAACCCCAAGATGTTTATTATTAATATATATAAACATATATAACTCATTTGGCCGAACCTTATATTTTTAGGAATAAAATAACAATTAATAATATAATATTTGTTTTAAAAACTATTTTATGTCAATTTTGACACTATTTAGTAATTGATTTTTGTGAAAATCATAAAAAAATGATTAGTTCTAAAAATGTTAATTAAATCAATAATAACATGTCATTTTAACCTATAAAATTATTTTAATTCATAAAAAGTCTAAAATTACATTTATTTGGGTATTTATAACATTAATTATGTCAATATTTCTTTTAATAACATAATTACTGCATCATCTTTGTGTCATAAATAAATTAAATTATTTAATGTCTAAAAATTACAAATAAAATATCATTATGTAGGAAATATTTTTAGATTTCTAATTTATATTTATAGTCTAATTTATCTTATGTATTACCCTATATTAAAAATGATATACATATTAAACATTGATTTTAACTATTTTAACCCTTCTTTAAATTAATTAATAATAAATGTCCTAATCTAATCCAAGTAGGCCTAAATGGTCATATTATATTACTAAGGTTGTTTTTGTTCGAATTAAACATTCTCAATTTAATTAGGACATGTGTTAGGGTAATAATAATATCATTTTTACCCTTAATTACCCTATTTACTTTTAACCATGGTAAATAAAAGTAAAAAGTTACTATTCACCAAAAATTATTTTCATCTCATTGAACCACATTTTACATACTGATATCAACTGTGTCTCTCAGATTTTTGAGATTCCACTCACAGATGTGGTAAAATTAATTTTTATGAAAAATTCAGTTTTTTTAACTTCCACTTAGTGGTTTCACAATTCATCAAAAATTAAAAGTTTTCACAAAAATACCAAAATTTCACCCTAGGTTATTTTCAATATTCCGAATCAAAAAATTATGTCCATTTTGAAAAATAAAATTTATAAAATTTCAAAAAGTGGTTATTACTATTCATAACGGCTAGTTTTAAAAATATTTTAATAGTATTACGTTTTTTAGTGAAACTCGGTATTGCGTACGACGCAAGATATCGAGGAAGGTCGTGATTGCGTGTAAAGCAAGCCAATCTAGTGTTGTGTGTAGTGAAAGATTCCTTTGATGATTTATATAAAAAAACAAAATATTTCTCACAAAAGCCTTGGGTGTTACATTCTACCCCACTTAAAATGAATTTCGCCCTCGAAATTTGTCACTTTGTAACAAAAAGATGAGGATACCTCTCCCTCATCATATCCTCAAGCTCCCATTTAGCTTATTCTAATTGGTGGTTCCTCCATTAAACTTTCACCAATCGAGTGGTCTTGTTTCGTATGACTTTTTCGCTACGATCCAGCATCTCTATCGGTTGTTCTTCATAAGAAAGATCTTCCTCTAGCGGTACAACTTCTGAGTTGAGTACATGTGAAGAATCAGGTATGTACTTTCTCAAGAGAGATACATGGAACACATTGTGAACTTGAGAGAGATTCGATGGATGCTCCAATCGGTAAGCTACCTTCCCAACACGTTCCAGTATTTCAAAAGGACCGATATATCTAGGGCTCAACTTCCCATTCTTTCCAAATCTCATGACCCTCTTCCTGGGAGATATTCGTAAGAACACTTTATCACCCACTTCAAACTCTAGGTCTTTTATTCGGTTGTCAGCATAACTTTTCTGTCGAATCTGAGCTGCTCTTATGTGTTGTTGAATAGATCGGTCCTTTTTTGCCATCTCATCAACAAGATCAGGTCCTAATAGATTTCATTCCCCAACTTCATCCCAGCAAGTTGGAGTCCTGCATTTCGTTCCATAGAGAGATTCATGAGGATCCATCTGAATACTGGAGTGAAATCTATTATTATAAGAAAATTCCACCTAATGTAGGTGTTGATCCCAACCACCTTTGAAATTCATAGAGAATTCTCTCAACATATCTTCTAGAGTTTGAATTGTTCTCACAGACTGACCATCTGTTTGAGGATGATAAGCAGTGCTGAAACTCAAAAATGTATCTAGAGTATGCTGAAGACTTATCCAGAACTTCGAGGTAAATCTCGGTTCCCGACCAGATATAATAGAAATTTTTACTCCATGCAATCTTACCACTTCCTTTACATATATCATGGAAAGCTGATCCCGAGAGAAAACCTCTCTAATAGCAATGAAGTGTGCTGGCTTTGTAAGACGATCAAATATGACCCAGATAGCATTATTTCCTTTGGATGTTTTAGGAAGTCCTGTGACAAAGTCCATAGTGATGTTTTCCCATTTCCATTCAGGTATGGGTAATGGTTGTAACATCCCCTTAGATTCTGTCTCTCAACTTTAACTTGCTGACAAACAAAGCATCAAGAGACAAATTCAGCAACATATATTTTCATGCCATCCCACCAAAAGTACTCTTTCAGGTCCCTATATGTCTTCTTGCTTCCAGGACGAATAGAGAATGAAGAACTATGAGCCTCATCCAGCAGCTCCATCTTTAAATCGGGGATGGGAGGAACACAAACCCAATTCCTGAACATTATTATCCCATCACAATCAAAGTTGAATTTAGGAACATTTCTCACCTTCTTTTGTAACTCGACATCTTCTTTCTGTGACTCTTTAATCTTCATATGTATAGATGGTTGAACATTCATTTGAGAAAGATATGATTTTCCCCCTTCCATTGTAATTCCAAGATCCATCCTTTGTAAATCCATAAATATTGGATCTATTTTGATCCTCATCATGGATAAACTGGCATGGTCTTGTCGACTTAATGCATCTGCCACCTTGTTTGCTTTCCCAGGGTGGTAATGAATGGAGCAGTCGTAATCCTTAATCAGCTCCAACCACCTTCTCTGGTGCATATTCAGATCCTTTTCTATGAAAATATACTTTAGACTTTTATGATCAGTATAAATATCAAACCTTTCACCATAAAGGTAATGACTCTAAATCTTTAATGCAAAGATTACCGCAGCAAACTCCAAATAATGAGTTGGGTAATTTTTCACATGTATTTTCAACTATCGTGAGGCATAATCTATCACCATATCATTTTTCATAAGAACACACCCCAATCCCTTCTTGGATGCATCACTATAGATCACAAACCTTTCTCCACTACAAAGTAGTGTGAGCACATGCGCATTGGATAACCTTCTTTTCAACTCCTTGAAATTCTCTTCACATTCCTCAGTCCAGACAAACTTAACTCCTTTCCGAGTCAAATTGGTGAGTGTATTAGATAATCGTGAAAAATATTTCACAAAACGTCGATAATATCCAGCCAAACCAAGAAAACTTTGGATCTCAGTTACTGTTGTTGGTCTCGACCATATTTCGATAACCTCTGTTTTTACTAGATCCACAGATATCCCATCTTTTGAGATTATGTGACCTAAAAATGAAACTTTTTACGCCAAAATTCACACTTGGTTAATTTGTCATAATTCTTCTCCTTTCTCAGGGTCTTAAATATAATTCTCAAGTGATCTTCATGTCCTTCCTTGATCTTTGAATATACAATAATATCGTCTATAAAGACTACCACAAACTGATCAAGATAGTCTTTAAAGACTATATTCATCAGATCCATGAAGATAGCAGGGTCATTAGTAAGACCAAATGGCATCACAATAAATTCATAGTGTCCATACCTTGTACGAAAAGATGTCTTTGGTATATCCTCCCTTTTGACCCTTAATTGGTGATACCCTAAAAAAAGATCAATCTTGGAAAAGTATTGAGCTCCTCGTAGTTGGTCAAATAAGTCATCAATGCGTGGGAGAGGATATTTTTTCTTGATAGTGATCTTGTTAAGTTCTCAATAATCAATGCAGAGTCTCATTGATTCATCTTTCTTCTTAACAAACAGAACAGGTGCTCCCCAAGGTGACGCACTAGGGCGTATAAATACTTTAACAAGATTCTCTTGGAGTTGCTTCTTCAATTCATTCAACTCAATTGGGGACATTCTATATGGTGTCCTTTAAATAGGCAAAGCACCCAGTACGAGTTCTATTGAAAACAAAACTTCACGATTTGGTGGAAGACCCGGAAATTCCTCCAGAAAGACATCATCAAACTCCCGTATAATGGGAATATTCTTAATTGTGAGTTTCTCACCAACCATTTGAGATAAATAACCTTCATTAAGTGGAATAAAGACCCATAAGATGGAGGAAATTTCCACTGGAAGGTTATGGTCATCCTTGCATCGATAGACGTTCATAGTTTGATCTGGAATATGAAATGTGACTTCCCTTCTTTGGCAATTGATATGAGCTCCATATAAAGAAATCCAATCCATGCCAAGAATCACTTCAAATTACACTATAGGAAGGATCACAAGATTTTCAGGAAGTACTTTCCCACAAACTTCAATCGGAGAAGAATTATAACCTTTTGATGCGACTGTTGTGACATTAGGGGTTGTCAAAGCTAACTCAACATCTAATTGTTGAGGTAATATGGTGATATCCTTAGAAAATTCTTCAGAAATAAAGGAGTGGGTGGATCCAGAATCAAATAAAACATTTTCTACTTTAGAGTGGATGGTAAGTGTACCTTTCACCACATCGTTATCGTACTCCACATTGCTGATAGAAATTGCATATGAATTTACTTTGTCTTTATCCTTATGATTTTGTTGACGTCGACCATCATCATCAACCCTTGGATTTGGGAATTGATTGGCATAATGCCCCATCTCCTTGCACTTGAAACATTGAAATATATTAGGTTCATTCTGTGTGTCCCTTCCTTTGTTTACATCATTAGACATCTTCTTCCCATCATTGCGTCATTCAAATGCCCAATTACCTTCCTTTACACATTTGAAACATTTACTTGTCCCTTTAAGACAACTCCCTCCATGTTTCATTCCACACATTGAGCATAAGGGAAAGCTAATCTTCTTTTCAGTGTTCTATTTAGATTTTCCTTTGAATTCCATTTTCCTCTTCTTATCAAACCCATATGACTGATGGGTTACTCCAATCTCCATCTCGACATTTGAGAGCACATCGAACGATTTCCTCGTAGCTATTGAATTCCCTTATGGCTAATGCCCTTCGAAGACTTGATTTTAAGCCATTAAAGAATCGATCGATATTACTCTGAGTTTGGATAATAATACCAGAAGCGTACCTTGCAAGTCTTGTAAAATTTTCTTCATAGGTACCAACAGAATCATCATCCTTTTGCTTTAGTTCAAGAAACTCTTTCTCAATATTTGTTCGGAGAATACGAGGGAAGTACTTATTGAAAAATAAGTTCTTGAACTCGTCCCATTCCATGGACTCAATTTCATCTCTTTGCCTCATATTCTTAAGAAGATTCCACCACTAATCAGCATCTCCTTACAAACGATACACTACTAGGATGACTTTATCATGTTCAGAACATTGAGGAACTGAAAATATATTTTCAGTATTACTGATCCATTTTTCAGAAAATAATGGATCAGTAGACCCGCTGAATGAAGGTGGACACTGCCTCATGAAGGATTCAACAAAATGTTTCTCCTTCCTTGGATCGTTCGGAAGTCCTGCATGATTCATAGCTTGAGAATGTTGTGTGAGCATGGCAACATGATTTTGCATTCCAGATCCCATAACATTAGGTTTCTCAGGGGGACAATCATTGCATTGCCCATCGCATTCCGCATTAACACGGTTCCTTCGGGTTCCAGCCATTGACTAAAACCAAGAAGAATAGTCTGAGAAACACTATTTATAATAGGAAAAACACATAATCAAGAATAAAATTTCACACTTAAGGTCTTATCCTAGGTTACTCATAGCCATTTCTAAAACACAATGATTGTGTTCTATGCTTAGACTTATCTTTAGGGTTGTTACTAAGGCATTCACATCCTAGTTTCCAAAGGTTGACTATACCTTTCCTCTGATACCAACTATAATGACCCATACTTTACACACATTGTTACTACTTCAAAATTGAACCACACTTATTACAACACATAACAAAACCAGGAAAGGACCGTATAGGTATAGTGTCTTTAGAAACTGGGAAACATAAACAACTGGTTCATAAAGCATCAAATTTGCCTCCCATTTATTTCATCATATCTAGAGTCCCTTTTTGGCATATCCTACTTAATAAACTTCTTCCTGACCTGGGGAAATAAAACATGCAAAAGGGTGATCTCAAATTCTCAGTAAGGGTAAACAAAAGAAATATCAATCAAATGATATACATAAGAACATATCTTTTGGAAATCTTAACCTGCAAAAGAAATCATAATTTCATAACATGGGATAAATCATAGTAGTGAAATGTAATCCCAATAATCATAACCTAAAACATGAAACTTTGTGTCATACACACATAATAATAGAGAATCATTTCTTCTTAGTCAAGACTCATTGACAAGACTATCTTAGTGGACAAAGTCCATTTCTGAATCGTGTTCACTCCTCGTTTCAGTCCTATTTCACTGAACCGATTTAACCATCCGTTCGTTCCATGTCTATCTCATGAGATATAAAATATTTACCCAATGCATTGGAGGGAGATATCGGTCCCACCCATCTCATAATTATACCATTCTTATGTGTGCCACAAAATCATAAAACATACATCATAGCATAACCCATGTAATAAAAATGGGAATCTTAAACAATGCGACATCATAAAACAATTCATATAAGATAACGGAATAAAAATAATTCCATCACAACATAATCAAATCTATGTAACAATAGAGATAGAAGCATAACCCTTTATTATCTTAGATGGAAAATAATTTTTATAAAACACATGAACTCCATTCTTGAGGAAAATATCCTTTCAACTTCAAAAACACTTTTCCTTTCTTAACATGTCATAAAATTCTAACTAAAAGAAGTTGATTAAAAATAAATGTGAAAACATGTAAGGGAAGATTCTTGGAAATAATGTTTTAAAAATCCATTCATTCCGTAGAAGTTAAAATAAAACATTCTTCTCATACTTTTGTTGGAAAAGTCAAAAGTACCTCATACGAAAAACGACAATAGATTCCATTCATATCTTTTACTAAAAACTAACCAAAGTGTAAAATTGTATATAAACTATTTATAAGGATATAAAAATTAAATATCGAGGAAACATGGATGTGGATGATAAAATACACCCCAGTAAATTCCAAAGTATAAACAATCTCGGATAAAAATGAGATTGTGATATTTCCCTTACCTTAGGTATGATTTGCTTCGTAAGTGTCCAAACCTCCTGTATAATGATTTAAATAATGTCATTTACTTATTAGATAATCATAATTATTTTTATGATATCATATATGGTCATATTCTAAGCTTCTTATTAGTAATATTTCATTACTACTTGTTATTCGGGTGTTTATTACTTTTTGTTCTTATGCGTGTTTTGTCGAAAAAATTCTTATTTTTATTTTTGGGTTATATATACCTCATTTCTAGAATGGTATTACTGTTATATATATCATATTCATTCATTCAATTCATTTGTATAATCATTATGCAATGAAGATCATGTAGAACGAGTCACATTACATCGTGGAGACGGTATTCCGTACGTACGCACGAGCGATGATAACGTTCCCATGATCGTCGAATTGTATTGGACTATATGTATACTATTTCAGAATCAATATAACTTTACAGTAATCATATATAGTCATTATTTACACCACTATACCCATCCAAGTAAGGTGGTGGTGGAAAATAGATTACACCACGGCGTGGAGATGGTATTCAGTACGTACACACGCGCAGTGATTTCATTTTCCATAGGATGGATAGATAGTGAAATAGGGTTGTTTCGTACTTATAATAACATATCCATATATGAGTGATACTTATGTTATTACTTCACAATGAAACACCTAAATAAGAAGAAGTGGGAGAAGAAATAAAGATGAATGAATCGTTTACAGACATTACCTCTTCTTTGAAGCACTTCTTTGAGACCCCCTTTTAGGGCACTAAAATTGGTCTTTGAAGAAGACCAGGACCACTAGGATGTCTCTAGGGAAGTAGAGAGAATAAATTTTCAGGGGTTGTCCGAGCTTTAAGGCTAAAAGTGGTGTGAGGAAGAGGGGGAGGAGGTGCCCTTTTATAAGGGAGGAGAGGGGCTCCTTTGGAAAAACCAAAATTTTTATTTTATTATAAAGTCAAGTTCGGTTTTAAATAGAATAAAATTGATTTATTTATAATATAAGGTGGTGATGGGTCCAAATCACCTCATCCAATAGAATTTAGACATGTTTAGATTCATATTTTAACCTTATCATTAAGATTTATCATTAAGTTAAATAATCTTACATTTACCGTGTCTTCTTGTGTTCTTACACTATAAGGTTAATAAACTCACTATAACAAGCCAAACGAACCCCAAGTAGTTTATTATTAATATATATAACCTTATCTAAGACATTTTTCCGATCCTTAGATTTTTAGGAATAATATAACAATTAATAATATAATATTTTTTAAAAAAACTATTTTATGTCAATTTTGACACTATTTAGTAATTGATTTTTGTGAAAATCATAAAAAATTGACAAGTTCGAAAAACGTTAATTAAACAAATAGTAACATGTCATATTAACCTTGAAAATTATTGGAATTCATAAGAAGTCTAAAATTACATTTATTTGGGTATTTATATCATCAATTATGTCAATATTTCATTAATAAGATAATTACTACATCATCTTTGTGTCACAAATAAATTAAATTATTTAAAGTCTAAAAATTACAAATAAAATATCATTATGTAGGATATCTTTTTATCTGTCTAATTTATATTTATAGTCCAATTTATATTATGTATAACCCTATATTAAAAATGATATACTTATTAAACCTTGATTTTAACTATTTTAACCCTTCTTTAAATAAATTAATAATAAATGTACTAATCTAATCCATGTGGGCCTAAATGGTCATATTTTATTAATAAAGTTGTTTTTGTTCAAATTACACTTTTCCAATAGAATTAGGAAATGTGCTAGGGTAATAATAATATCATTTTTACCCTTACTTACCCTATTTACATTTAACCGTGGTAAATAAAAGTAAAAAGTTACTATTCAGCAAAAATTATTTTCATCTCACTGAACCAAATTTTACTTACTGACGTCAATAGTGTCTCTACGATTTTTGAGATTCCACTCACAAAAGCGGTAAAATTATGTTTTATGAAAAATTCAGTTTTTTTAACTACCACATAGTGGTTTCACTATTCATCAAAAATGGAAAGTTTTCAAAAAAATACCAAAATTTCACCCTAGGCTAATTTCGATAATCTGAATCCAAAATTGAAGTCCATTTTGAAAAATAAAATTTATAAAATTTCAAAAAGTGGTTATTAATATTCATAACTGCTAGTTTTAATAATATTTTAATAGTATATCGTTGTTTAGTGAAACTCGGTATTGCGTACGACGCAAGCTATCGAGGAAGGTCGAGATTGCGTGTAAAGAAATCCAATCTAGTGTTGTGTGTAGTGAAAGATTCCCTTGATGTTTTATATAACATAAAAAAAAAAATTTCTCATAAAAGTCTCGGGTGTTACAATGTATCCATACACATGGACCCTGAATTCTGTTTTCTGACTCAGTACATGAAACCACTAGTGGAATGTGTTTTGTAAATGTTTTCTCTTTATCTCTTTTGAGTAAGCTCACCAGATATACATTATTGACTTTGGCTCATATGTTTAACTATAGGATACCTCCACGAGGACAACCATCGAGGATTCCAGTGTTTGATCACGACGATGGACCAATGACTGATGAGGTGTTGGTGCAAGGACTATTTACAATGATAGCACCTTCGGGTGGTGTACCAGCACCACCACCACATGTAGAGATGTATTTTATACCTGGCCCACTAGCACATAGTGGAAAAAAATTGAGTGCACTGTATGAGTTCCAGAGATAGTGGCCTATGAGTTATCAAGGCACGATTGACCCTCAGGCAGCATAAGACTGGATAAAGGATATTATGCAGTTTTTTCCCTATGTATATTCACCTAACGACTAGATGGTTGTCCTAGATTCTATCCATTTAAATTAAATGATAGGATGATGGTGGATCTTTATTCTATAGACACACAAGGATGTGACCCTTGATAGGATGGAAATTGAGAGCCTCTTTAGGGAAGAGTTTGTACCAAATACACGATGATCAGTGCATTTTTCAGAGCTACTGCACCAACAACAGGGTAGCCTGACAGTGGCCCAGTACTCGGTGAGGATTACCGACCTATCTCGCTACTTCATAAACTTGGTAAATGAAAATTTCTTCTGTTACCAGACCAATGAGAAGGGTTTCCAATTGGAGATCATTGCGTCGATGGTTTTACTCAGAATCTGGACGCATGTTGGACTGTGAGAGCATGATCTTCTATTTTGGGAGCTTCTAGACTGAACATACACCGATGATGGGATCCACCACCAAACGAACAGTGGTCGAGTCATCTATGGTAGGTAGTAGGAAGATGACACAGTGGCCCAAGTGGGACAGACCTTCCAATGGATGAAACCTAGACTTATGGTCATAGGTGCAAAGTTCACGAGGTAGAGGAAGTCAAATGAGGGATAGAGTTTCTCAATCTTACAGTGGACATGGGAACATGGCTCATGAATTTCGGCCACACCTCATAGATTATCAGCACGAAGATGAAGGACTTCTGATCTAGATATAGACATTCAAATGGGTATGTTTGTTTGGAAGAAGACACTACATGGGAGTAGGATGAGTGGATGGTGATGGACGATGGTTCGAGGTACTACCACCACCACCCGAAAGCAGTCCACCATGGGCTCAGGGAGCTGGAAGATAAGGGTGATGCCAGCTTCAGGTGATGGAGACCGTCAACCATGAATCTCCACAGATTACCATAGGTACGATCTATGAATTATCCACCTTTTCTGCAGTTATGATAAACATAGGTTCCAGTTATTCGTTCCATTCCACAAACCTAGTTTGTGGCTCGACGATTCTTGTGGAGATGCTAACTAGATCCTTTTGATTAGAGACTTCTATAAGAATGGATTTTTCTATTACAAATTTGTATCAGTAGTGTGAGATTATTCTAGGAGATGAGATCTTCAGCAATGATCTCAATGTATCAGTGTCAAGGCCATATGATGCCATCTTGCGTATAAACTAGTTATCTATAGTCCATGGTCAGATCGACTGTTTAGGTGCAATTTGTGGAGTGTCCATGAATATGGGACATGTTTTTTTTATCACTAGGTTTAAGGGAACCATTGCAGCACAAGATTGACTTTCTCCAAGGATGGGTCTACTGATCACTTACAAGTTGGATAACCTCACCCTTAGTGTGGTGGGAGAGAGGAGTCTGAGCTTTCCTATAGTGGTGGATTAGTATGAGGACGTATTTCCTGAATATTTCCTAGGACTACCTCCTCTCATAGGGGTAGGATTCTGTATTGAAATTTACAAAAGAGATGACATTGATATCATCATATACAGATTAGAAATCCCTTGTAGAGCTTCGGGAGCTGAGAGTACAGTTCGAGGACATACAGATGAAAGGGTTCGTAGGACCTAGTGTTTCTACATTGGAAGACATGGAGTTGTTTTCAATGAAGGCGGACCGAATCTTGTGGCTATGTGTGGAAATATGACATATACATTAGTTCACTATGTAGAACAAGTATCTAATACCTATAATTGATGACCTCTATGTTCTACTGATGTGAGCGAGGTGTTACTCAAATATCGACCCGAGTTAAGAAAATCATCATCTTCACTTATGGGATGAAGAAATAAACAAAAAATTATTTAGATGCTAGAATTAACACTTAGAGTATTTTAGAAATTCTATTTAGTGTTACCTATTCCACAATAGATTTTCCTAGGACTCATGAATATTATCTTCTAGCCTTACCATGATCATTTTGTGGTAGACTTCATTGATGACATCATGGTGAAATTATTATATGAGGTGCACACTACACACATATGGATAGTCCGAGATACACTCTGAGAGAAACAAAATTAAGGTAATTTATTGAAGTGATTGTAATGGATTTGGGAGGTCCACTTCCTAGGGAACGTCATCTCGGAGGCTAGAATTTTTGTGGATCCATAAAAAATACCTGTAGTGCTTTCATGGGAGTCACCCAAAAGCATGACTGGTGTGCGAGGTTACATGAGTTTGGTCAGATACAACTGGTGTTTCGTGACAAACTATTCTAGAGTAGAATGCACCTCTTTCATATTTGAAAAATAAGGGAAAATTCTTTATGTTGATGCTAAGGTTCAAACAATTGTTTTAGGAGCTGATGCGGAGAATTACCAACGCTTCCATCATGAGGTTTCTACGGGGTAATCGACTACATGGTATAATGGCATGCATTAGCGACCAGACTAGGTTTTTTCTTGATACATGGGTAAGAAATGATTTCATATGGATCATAGAAATTAAAGAGTCATGAGCATAACAATGTGACCCATGACATGGAGTTATCATCAATGGTCTTTCTCCTTAATATGTGGCCGAAATACTTGATGGGTGAATAGTTTACCATCTACTATGACCTCAATAGTATCATGTATATCTTTTCACAGAAGCTCCTAAACATGAGACATGTTGGATTGATGGCATACTTCTAGGACTAGGACATTGAGATAGTCTATACTCCAATGAAGGAAATTGAGGTGGAAGAGAAACTCAGCATGAGGTATGATTTAAAACATTTGAGTGAGGTGACATGGCAGCTCTCAGCAATGCAGATATCCATTGTGGATAGTAACGAATCATCAGACCTTAATTTGATGACTGTCACTCCTCCACTAATACACTGATCTTTTTAGGTACAAATTGGACATGTTGACAAAAATTCCTGGTGTTTTCAGTTACCCTAATGACAATCTTCGATGGGATATTTAATAGGTGGGAATAACATAATGATTTCTAGAGGATGAACATTACTACTGGTGTCGTTACAGGATGAGGTGTTTATAGTGTTCCATAAACCCAATTTGGAAGTACATCCTAGTGTGGAAAATTTGTACGAGGGCCTCTAATGTCATTACTAGAGGCTAGGTATTATGAAACATGCGTATGAGTTCTTTTCACATTGCATCACTTGTTAGCATGTGATGGCTGGTCATCATGTCCACATAAGATTGACCCAGCTAATTGAGGTGCCAGATTGGAGGTTGGATGTTGTACCTATGGACATTGGGATTAGATTTCCATGATCTTCTTTGGGATAAGAATCTATCTAGGTGATCATTGACCGACTCAAAAAGTTAGAAAACTGTCTTCCAATCTTGGATTAGGAATCAGTAGAGTGATTGAGGTGCCTCTACGTCTAGGAGATAGTATGACTTCATGGGGTGCCTTCGATAATCATCCAAAACTGAGAGGAATTATAAGGACCCGACCTTAAAACATTAAATAATCTTGAATTAAATGTATAATTCACATTATGGATCTTTTTTAGATTTAGAGTTTTAGAAAATTAGGTCATAACTATTACATCTCAAAAGATTACAAAGTAGACACTTCTAACCAGTTTCCATTTTTATCAAAAAATAAAAACTCATAAAAAGAAAGATGTCTAGTTCCATTTTTTAGATAACATGACTTTACATGATCCCATCCTTGACCCTATTCGTCTTTATGTACGGTGTAAAACATTTCAAAAACTTGGGATGAGCATAAAAAGCTCAGTAATCTATACAAAAAGAAGGAAAACTATTAGTTTCTCAAATCATCAATTAATTCATGAAAACATCACCACATGTAATACTTTTCACCTTTATGAAGTAGTAAATACTCTTCACTGAATAAATTATCATTTCATACCCTTTTGTAACCAAAATATCACCATAAAAACCATATAAATAACACATAAAATATAAAGGTAACTTGGGACATAAACATACTAAAATGGAATAAACAGACGGTCAACATCCATACAGGTCACTAATTGGAATAGCCATACGACCAACATCTATACCCAATGCATTGGAGGTTATAATGTAACAACCCAATCGAGTTTTCACGGCACAAACCATAATTTGGTTTATCACATAACCACCCGTAAAATGTACAAGTACAATTATAAAATCACAACACATAAAACCAAAATAAATGAATGATAAAATTTCAACTTTTGAGTCACAATATATCATTTTATTATATTGACTTAAAATAATCCTTTATCAAAACAATTTTCAATACCAAAATATGTAAATGAGTATATGGTATTTATTTTCTTTTAAATCCTTATAGCTTGTTGAGGGTGGAAAAGATTAGACAATACTTGTGGTGGTGGAAAGGTAGTTGTCACCACATACATTAAAAAACATACATTTTTTCATTTAGCAAAACACTTCGTAGAGAAAAGATTACTTTTGAATAAAAGTAAAAGTCAATTGGGTTTATACACCATATAAAAGAATTTTGTGTATAAATGAAAATATGTCTCAATGACAAGATATTGAGATGAAGTCCATTACAAGGACAATATCCTTAGATTAAGTATAAATAAATGACATAATTTTGTGTGAAAACAAATACACACAATATAAGTGGATATTAATTATAAATAAATCATAGGTCATTCACAAATATTCATATCACGACATAATCAAGATGTTGAGGTTTAACCCAAAGAATTGAAATTGGGTAAAGAAGTTCTCTTATAGAAATTCGACAGCCAAACGACATGAGATTAAAATTTAGAAAATGAGATGATGAGAGATAAAAAGGGTATATCATTACATGGAAAAAAAATTTATAGTAAAAAGGATATATAAGAACATATCCAAACATAAGAAGATGTCATTTAAATGACCTAACAAAATGAACTATTTTAAAAAGTGGAGGGTGAAAGGTTCCCTTACCGATTTGGGTAACTTTTGAAACATACGACCCATGAAAGAAGGACTATACAATGCTGATTTAAATACACATAAAATAATGTATATTTCAAAAAGAGTAGAATAATGTATAGTACATACACCACTAAAAGGAAATAGTGAAAAATATATAATGAATCTCACGTTAATAAAATGTGAGATGAAAACCCCTTACCTCGTTGTAATCAATCGAGTCGTATGACCGAAATATAATAACAACCAAATGAATTACAGAAAACCATGAATATAAATAGAATCGTGATAATATATATCAATTGGATGAACAAAATACACCACATTCCATAAATTCGTGGCAACCAATGGAGATCTCACAGAATTATAAGTGAGATATGAAATCCCTTATGAAAATTGGACAGCCTAATGGCGGCACATAAAACATCCCAAAATAGATTGATGAGATCAAATAGGGTCTCTTATCATAATAAAATAAAAAGTAAATTTATAGTAATATAAAATAACATCCCCTGACATAAGAAATATGAGCTTAAAATAATTGACATAAAAGAGAGTACATAAATAGAAAGAGATAGGTAGGATCCCTTACCATGATTCCGACTTGACTTGCTCATATGTTCCTTGTTATCCTGAATGATAAACATAAGATAATTTATACTTTCATAAGAACCTTATTCAATATTATTATTTCATTTATATCACTTATTGCAATGTTATAAACTTTATGTAATAATTATGTTAATAATGGTCGTTTTGTCGATATTTGGTACTTCAGTCAAAAGTGAACATCTTATATTTACAAGTTGTTCATGTCGTAAAATATCCATTCTCTCTATAATGATATTAATTATTTAGATATCATATATATCATAAATATCCAGTATATATATGTTTTTATACTAGTACATAACATTATTTTTGGTAAGAAATGAAATGCACCATTCATGGAGATGGTAAGATGTACGTATGCATGAACGCAACTTTCATTTATATTTCGCATTTAATGGAGTGAATACATTAAGATATAAAGGTATATTAGAATTCTAGTATAATATCATATATAATTTCATTGAATAAATAAATTATACATCCCACATATGGCATTAATGATTCAAATCAATTTGAGGGGGCATTTGTCCGCACATCTAAAAGGAAATTATCGCGTTTACCCGTTATGGAAAACATAAACATAATATATATCATATATAAATATAGTGACATCTTAATGGCCACCATGAGAGGTGGTGGAGGATATTTGAACAATCAATGTTTCGTGAGATAATAGTTCACCGCCCACATAAATAGTATTTTCATCACCCATTTGATGGAGGTGTGTGTAAGTGTAGCTCAAATACTTCTCATAAAAAATCCTAGTATATAAAATACACTATTTTTTTGGAAAATAAATGAATAAAAAGATTTTAAGGGGTTGGAGAAGCAATATAAAATGAAACAACATAAGAGACGACATTACATTTAAATCGGGTAACTCCCCTTGGGTTGAAACAAAAGGGTTTCTTGAAGTGCTTTATGCCTAAGGTAAGGTTTCTAGGATGAAGGGAGGGATATTGAGAGCTTATTATAGTAGAGGTTGGACGGGCCAATGGTATTGAGAAGTGTGAAAATGGGGTTGGAAGTGGGGTCTTTTTATAATGGAGAGGAGGGGCTCTTTAGGAAGGCTTTAAAATATTATTTTCTTATATAATGATTTTCGAATTATAAAGGTCAAAAATTCAGTAAAGTCGAAGATAAGGTGTCAAATGTTCGAAATAAAATCATTTAGTAAGTCTTTGACATGTGTTGGATATTATTTTAATCATTATCTTCATATTTATTTAAATCATTCAATAATGATGTAAACACTACCTGATCATTGTGTCATAAATAATTTTATTTATATGATGTCTAATTTTTTTAAAAAAATAACCATGATGTTGAAAATATTTTTATCTTTCTAAAATTTTTTATTCAAATAGGTAACTTATATAACCCCTTGTAAAAATTGTTTTAGTAAAACAATATATGATTGTGACATTTTTATTTTTACTTTAAATAAAAAGTTATTATTGTCATTATCATACCCATGTGTCTCCATGGGCACCCCAAATTGACCCACGTATTTTCATGGACGCCCTTGACTCTTCCAATAAGGTTAAGACACGTGTCATGGTATTTTTATATTTTTATATTATTATTTTTAACATAAATTACCAAAATTACCTTTATTCACTGTTAATAAAACTCAAAAGTTACTATTCACCAAAAAATAATTTTCATCCCATTAAACCATATTTATCATACTAATGAAAACCATGTTTTTTGGATTTTTGAAACTCAATTCACATAAGCGGTAAAATATAATTTAATGGAAAAATTTAGTTTTTAACAACTACTTAGTGGTCTCACAATTCATCAAAAATTGATGTTTTTCAGAAAAATACCAAAAGTTCACCCAATGCTATATATTATATTTCGAATTCAAAAATGATATCTTTTTATCAAATTAAAAACATAGAAGTTTTATTTATTAAATTTATAATTAATTCCCATTGTCAAAAAAAATAACGTGTTTTCATGAAACAACATCTTTAAAAAGATTGACACTTTTTTATGTCCAATTTCAATTTAATTTTAATTAAAATGACCACCGTTTAATTATATGGTAAAAATATATTCTAATTACACTTTAAAACAAATTAAAAACATTATCTATCCATAAAAATAAATTATATTAAAATGGGTTTTGAATTAACATAACGTATATTCACTATTCATTTAAAAAGTAACTTTATAGGAAAAAATAAAAAAAAATTAAAAAAAGGAAATTTTAATTTCCCGATTATAAAGAAGGATTTCATTTTGTCAAATATAAAATATTAAATTGAACAACAGTAGTTCTAAAAAGGTTTCTCCATCAAAATGTAGTTAATTGACCTTTTAAAGAATATTAGAATATTTATGCTTAAAATTGGATTCATTAACATTTTAAGCCTCTATCATTTATTGGGTAATTGATAAAATATTTAACATACATATATAATCATTTTATAGTTACTATAGTTCATTCCTGCTATTACAATGGCCAGGCATTAACTACCATTTAAAATAATATTATTTTATTATTAGTGTGCAACATCATATTTCAAAGAAACATGTTGTGGTGTATTGGGTACACCATCGAACATAGAATTCCCTTTAAAGTAATATAAACATTAAATTAAAAAATATTAATAAATATCAAAATGTAATATTATTTATTTACCTGGGATGTTATATTCTTCCACCATTTTAAGGAATTGCATCCTCGCAATTTTAAAATTGGGCTTGGAATGTTCATTAAATGTCCCACATCAGAAAAAGAGTCAGTAAAACTATCACTTTAAAAGAAATAAAGGGAAGTACAATGGTCATCCGAGATAACCCATAATAAGATTCCATGTGGTAAAAATGGAAATGGAAGAGAAAAAAAGGTTCATGTTCTGATGGAGTGTGATAGAAAACATTATTAGGAGAAAGTTAACCACAAGAAAATCACAAACCTAGGATGTGTGTAAACAGTCATTGATTAACCAGTTGGAAAAGATTACAAACAATGTTTTTGATTTATGTTTTTCTTAATTGAGGAATTTATTTATGAGCTACACTAAATCATATGTAAATTTAATTACTTGTAATGTAGACTTTCATCTCTTACTAGATTTCTTAAACAAAATAATATTTTCTCCAAAAGATGATTATTTAGGATGACTTGTTCCCATTAAGAGCGTTATAATCAACTTCATGAGAATCACCTAATCCATAAAAGATGTACTATATATTTTCCAAGTCTTTAAACCATAACCAAAACCAAAATTTTTAGTACAAGATCAGATAATTCCCAAAAGGATAATCATCTATGAAAAGAAATACTACTCTTAATATCCAAAATTCAACAAAAAGAACTCAAGGTTCAAGAAAGACCATTCCATAAATAGCTATCATTAAAATATCATCAAGGTAATCCAAACTAATATTTAAACCCAAATCTCCGAAGGATTTAACCACATAGTCATCCATGATAAATCTTAACAATTATCTCCAAATAACATCAGTTACTCTTAAAGTCTCATATTGAAAAGTAATTAACCTAATCACATTTGCACCATGATAGGTTAATCTTTTCCAAAGATAACCCAAAATCATCATATTCATGATTCATAAAATCATCTAACTAAAAATAATAAGTCTTACAAACTATGGAATTCACGTAGTCCAGTGGTAGTCTATTAATACTAGTCGCACTTTGGTTGTGGAATTGATTCCCGCAGCTTCGCCGGACGCGACGAGTTGTCACACGGTCTGTGTGTTGTCTCTTTTAAAAATTTATATTATTTTATAACACTCCAAAAAAGAGATAAATTCATCATATATAACCATAATATATTTTATCCACAAAGGTTATTTAAAAACAGTTTTTTTCATCCCAAATTGTATTAACATGTAATTGCCTCAAATTCAAGGATCATATAAACCCAAATACTTCTTTATAACTATATCCACAAAAGAAAAGATAATTATTCAATTTATAAAATTTTCACATATCAATCATCAGGGTTACACATACTATAAAAAGTCTTCTAATGTAATCCCATAATCAAAAGGGCCTTAATAAATTTAATAATTTCATCATCAAAAAAATCTACCATAACTTTTGAATCGCTTATATGTTGACTTCATACTCATTCAAAATTCTTCATGATCAATTAACCATTCCATTCCAAATTATTCTAAAAAACTTCTTTCCTACAAAAAAATCATGAATCATATCCTAAGATTTCAATAATAGTAAAAAATCATATGATAAGAACTAATACAAACCTTTCATTGGTCATTGTCATTTTTTTCATCCTTAATTGGATTGGAATTAGGTATTGGTAAAAAACTATTTCTATGATCTGGGTGACCCCATTCCTGAAAAATCTTCGTAGGACATGTGTTTTAATAATGACCAAGCACGCCACTTTTAAAACATTCAATTGATCCCTCGGAAAGGACTTCTTTCCCTTTCCTAGAGTTAACTAGATGCTCTCTTTTTCCATGTCAGGTTCTTGATTTATAACCATATTTTCCACATCTATAGCATCTATCTGTCTTATTGAAACATTTTCCTATGTGTTTCATTCCACATCATTGACACATAGGTTTTTGAAAAGACATACCATTATGATTATTACATGACCTTCTATAGGGATTTGTTTCTCGCATATATGATGACTCATAAAAATAACTAATGTTCAGGTGGTCAATCATTTCTCTAGATTGTTGGTTGAGAATGACCACAATAGTTCTCATTGTAGCTCCCATATCATTCAATTTCTCATTCATAAAACCATCACAGTTTTCTTCACATCCACTTTTACTTTTGTGCCTGCTAGATCCAGCCATTTACTAAAACAAAAAAGTTCAGTGTGAGTATATCAGTAAAATCATAATATAATACTAATATTTAATTATTCATGTTATCTTAAACTCATTTGGTTTATCTAAAAAAACTATGACTCTTTCTGATATCAAAACCATTATGGTAATGTCACTTATGGATAAAGAATACCCTTACATTGAAAGTTATCTAAACTGAACTATGATACCAAATATAAGGATCTGGCCTTAAAACATTACATAATCATGAATTAAATGTATAATTAACATTGAGGATCTTTTTAGGTTTAGAATTTTAGACAATTAGGACATAACTATTACATATCGAAAGATTACAATGTAGACACTTCTACTTAGTTTCCATTTTTTCATAAAATAATAACACATTATAACATAGATATCTATTTCCATATTTTAGAAAGCATGTATTTCCAGGATCCCATCCTTGATCATATTCATCATTAATTCATGTGGAAAACATTTCAAAAAACATGGGATGAGCATAAAAAGCTTAGTAAGGGATACAAAAAGAAGGAAAACTATTAGTTTCTCAAAACCACAAGTAATTCCTGAATACTTCATCACACATAATACATTTCGCCTTTATGAAGTTGTAAATACACTTCACTGAATAAAAGATCATTTCTTACCCCTTTGAAACCAAAATATCACCATAAAACCCATATAAACAAAACCTAACATATAAAGTTACCTTGGGACATAAACATACTAAAATGGAATAACCATACATTCGACTTCCTCACATGTCACTAATTGGAATACCCATATGGCCAACTTCCATACCCAATGCATTGGCGGTTATAACATAACCACCCATCCTGGTTCTCACAGAACCACCCATCATTTGGTTTATCATGTAACCACACGTCAAATTTCCATGTACCATTATAAAATAATAACACATTAATCCAATATAGATGAATGATAACATTTACATATTTCAGTCACAATATATCACTTAACTATATTGTAATAAAAGAATCGTTTATCAAAACCATTTTCAATACAAATACATGTAAAAGAGTATATGGTATTTATTTTATTTTAAAACATTAAGACTTATTTAGGAAGCCAATGATCAGATAATACTCGCTGCGGCAGAAAGGTCATTTTCACCACGTACATTAAAAACATACTTTTTGTTGTTTAGTAAAACACTTCGTAGAGAAAAGATTCCTTTTGAATAAAAGTAAAATTCAAAGGGGTTTATAAACCATATAAAATAATATTGTTTATAAATGAAAATATTCCTCAACGAAAAGAGATTGAAACAAAGTCCCTTACAATGACAAAATACATAGATTAAGGATAAATAAATTACATAATTATGTGTGGAAAATATAAATATACCCAATATAAGTGGATATTAAGTGTAAAACAGTCAAAGGTAATTCACACATATTCATAACACGACATAATCATGAAATATAGGTTTATCCAAAATAATTGAAATTGGGTAAAGAAGTTCCCTTACAGAAATTTGACAGCCTAATGACATCACATTAAAATTCATAAAATGAGTTTAAGAGGGATAAAAGGGTTTCTCATTACATTGACATAAAATTTAAAGAAATAAGGATATATATATAATTATATCCCAACATTATAAGATGTAAATTAAAAGACCTTCCAAAAATAAGTCTTTTAAAAAGTGTAGTTTTAAAGGTTCCCTTACTGATTTGGGTAACATTAGAAACGTACACCCCATGACAGAAGTACTATACAATGTTGATGTAAATACCCATAAAAGAATGTATATAAAACAAATTGTAGAATAATGGGATTTACAAACACTACTCAAAGGTGATAGTGATAAATATATCGTGAATCTGACGGGAATAAAAAGTGAGATAAAAACCCATAACCTCGTTTTAATCAATCCAATCGTATGACCAAAAGATAATAACCACCAAATGAATTACAGAACACCATGAATATAATTTTAATCATGATAATATATATCATTTGGATGAACACAATACACCACATTCCCTAAATAATTGGCAACCAATGTAAATATCACAGAATTAAAAGTGAGATAAGAAATCTCTTATGAAAATTCGGCTGCCTAACGACACCACATAAAACATCCAAAAATAGATTGATGAGATAAAATAGGGTCTATCATCATAAAAAATTAAAATTAATGTAATAAGAATATAAAATAACATCCCCTAACATAATAAAAAGGATCTTAAATGAAATTTCATAAAAGATAATACTTAAAAAGAAAGAGGGATGTAGGATCCCTTACCACGTGTCTGACTCGACTCGCTTGTATGTTCCTTGTTCTTCCTGAATTATAAACATAAGTTAATATATACTTTCATAAGAACCTTATTCAAGTTTATTATTTCTTTTATATCACTTATTTCCATGTTATATACATTGTATAATCATTTATGTTAATAACGGTCGTTTTGTCATTATTTGGTACTTGAGTCAAAAGTGAAATTCTTATATTTACATGTTGTTCATGTAGAAAAATATCGATTATCTCCAGAATGATATTCATAATTTAGATATCACATATATAAAATATATCCCGTAGATATATATATATATATATATATATATATATATATATGTATTTATAGCAGCACATAACATTTGAAGGTAACAAATGAAATGCACCGTTGATGGAGACGGTAAGCCTTACGTACGCATGAACAATACTTTCATTTCTATTTCTCATTTAATGGAATGAATAAACTATGATATGATGTAATATTATAATTACAGTATAATATCATATATAATATCATTAACTACATCCTTTATACATATCACATATGGAACTAACGATTCAATTCACTTTTTGGGGAGGTAGTCCGCACTTCCTAAATGAAATTATCACATTTACCCGTTATGGAAAACATAAAGGTATGGAATAAATGAAAAATACAGATTCATAATGAAAACATAAAAATAATATATATCAAATATAAATATAGTGACATCTTAATGGCCACCATGAGAGGCCGTTGGAGATAAATGAACAATCATCGTTTCGTGAGGTAGTAGTACATCTTCCATTGAAATAGTATATTCTTCACCAATTAGATGGAAGGGTGTGTATGTGTAGCTCGAATAAATCTCATAAAAACATCCTAGTATATTTAAGATTCTTTTTTTTTTCAAAATAAAGGAATAAAAATAGTTTAAGTGGTTGGAGAAGCAAAATAAAATGAAATAACATAAGAGAAGACATTACCTTTAAATCAGGTAACTCCCCTTATTTTTACCTAAAACGGTTTCTTGAAGTGCTTTATGCCAAAGTTAATGAATCTAGGATGAAGAGAGGGATATTGGGAGAGTATTTAATTAGAGTTTGGATTATCCAAATGGATTATGATGTGTGAGAAAGGGGTAGGAAGTGGGGTATTTTTATAAGGGAGAGGAGGGGCTCTTTCAGAAGGATTGAAAATATTAATTTATTAAAAAATGATTTTAAGTTTTCAAAGGTCAAAAAATAATATATGTTGAAGATCAAGTGTCCCATGTTCATTATAAAATAATCAAATAAGTATTGGAATAGTGTTGGATATTATTGAAAACTTTATCTTCATATTAATTTAAATCATTCATTAATGACGTAAAGACTGCATCATCATAGTGTCATAAATAATTTAATTTATATGATGTCTAAAAATTATAATAAAATTGAAATGATGTAGGAAATTTATTTAGATTTATAATGAATATTTTTATTAAAAATGATAACTTATATTACCCAATGTAAAAATTGTTTTAGTAAAACAATACATGTTTGTGACATTTTTATTTTTACATTAAATAAAAAGTTATTAATGGCATTATCATACCGAAGTGGCTCCATGGGCCCCCCAAATTGACCCATGGATTGTATTGGTCTAAAATGACTCATAAAATAAGGTTAGGAAATGTGTCAAGGTATTTTAATATTTTTATAATATTATTTTTACCTTAAATTAACCTAATTACCTTTAATCGTCGTTAATAAAACGGAAAAGTTACTATTCACCAAAAATTATTTTCATCGAATTGAACCATATTTTACTTACTAATGAAAACCATGTATGTCATATTTTTGAAATTTAATTCACAAAAGTGGTAAAATTTCATTTAAACAAAAAAAGAAGATTTTAACAACTACACAGTGGTTTCACTATTCATCGAAAATTAATGTTTTTCATAAAAATAAAAAAATATTCACCCTAAGATATATTTTATATTCCAAACTAAAAATGATTTCCATTTTATCCAATTCAAAACATAGAAGTTTCATTAATTAATTTTATAATTAATTCTTGTTGTCAAAACAACTAACGTGTTTTTAAGAAACAATATCTATGAAAAGATTGACACTTGTTTATGTCCAATTTCTAGGTGAGATTAATTTCATTGACCACCATTGAATTAAATGGAAAAATATATTATAATTATCCTTTAAAATCTATTAAAAATATAATCTAACTATATAAATATATTAGATTAAAAGGTGGTTTTGAATTAAAATTCAGTATTTTCAATATTCATTAAAAAATGAACATTATCGGAAAAATAAAAAAACCTTACACAAAGTAAATTTTGATGACCCGATTCTAAAGAAGGGTGTTATTCTGTCAAAAATAACATATAATATTAAAAAAAATAGTTTTAAAAATGGTCTCCATCAAATGGCGGTTAATCGACCTTTTAAAGAAAATTAGAATATTTCGGCTTAAAATTGGATTCATTCGCATTTTAAGATACGATATTTTATTATCCAATTGTTAAAATATTTAAAAAACATAAATAATCATTTTGTAGTTATTTCTGTTCATTCTCGCCATTATAACGGCTATGCGTTAACAACCAATTAAAATAATAATATTATATTATTATTGTGCAACATAAGATTTAAATAGAACTCATTGTTGTGTATTGGGTACGCCATGTAACATTGAAATCCCGTTGAATAAATATTAACATTTAATTCAAAAATATTAATAAATATAAAAATTTCATATTATTTATTTACCTGGGATGTTACAGGAATGATTTATATCATAGTTTATGGAGGTGTTATATGAGGTATTTGGGTCACAACTACACTTGAGAATTGCATTTCTCCCCCCGATTGATGGTTATTTGGAGCAGATCATACTGACCAAGGAGGACAAAATTTGTTCTTGTGCCCTATATTTTCATTGTAGTTGGGAGTACAACCTACCTCTGGTTGAGATTGTGTATATCAATAACCTTCACTCCATCATTTGAATAAAAAACTTTGAGGCACTGCATGGGAGGCCATCCAGATGACCTCTATACTGGACAGACCCATTGGATTCCACACTCTTAGGTCTAGAGATGGTACGAGCTACCACTAAGAAGGTTACGATCATCTGTGAGTGGATGGGGAGTTCACAGAGCAATGAGATGTATGATGCTGAATAGAGTGGGTCATTTATGGATGGTTGATTCCTTTTTTGTGTATTTGGTGGAAGCACATGAATATATATGAGAGAACATGAGAGAATTTGGCTCATATTTGTGCTCAGTACCCCCACATTATTGATTAACCCTTTTTTTTATTATGGGGACATACATCCTAAAGGTGGGGAGAATTTAATTACTCGGAATTTACCTACAATTTTTTTAAAATTAATTGTTTTTACTAATTGACTGCATGCATTGAAAATCAGTGACTCTGAAGCTCGTATTTCTAGGAATATAATTTTGAACATCTATTAATTGTTGTTTTGTAAACGTGCTAGTGGGGTTTTCAAACATTTGAACCGGTTACCAGATAGAACATCTGAGGGCACTGTCGATCTTGAAATTCTATTATTAACTTATAAAATACATATCATAAAATGTAAAGAGTCGGATGGAAATGATAATTTATTTTAATTAATGGAAAATACGAAAATAACAATGAAAAATGTTATTTTATATTCTTTTACACCGTTGAGAAGAAAACAATGATGTTACAGTTTGGTGACGAGGCGATGATGAGGTGCATTAATGGAAACCCTTTAATTGATCTTTGTGTCGCATTATTATAGCTATGTTGTTTCATAAATAATACAGCTTAATGATGCAACATCGTAGCGTAAAAAACACTATTATCTGTTCCCTTTTGAATTATCTAATGGGTTGGAGTGTTGGGAATGAAATATTGGGAAATTCCTTGACGAAACTCCGGTGAGATTACACTACAAAGAATAGCGATGAATGCATGAAATATGTCGTTAATTTCGACATTCCATGAATAATGATATTATGAAGCGACTAAAGATGATGGCCTCTTGAACCCTCGAGGACTAAATTCCATGACAACAAACGTCAAATGAGTTAGGGGTTTGGACTATTTATTTTTTTCCCTATTTTGTTATAGAGTCTACAAACGCATGCCAACCCAAAAAAAAGTTGATATGAGGAATATGTGTTCTCTCTAGAGGGTGAATGTTTATGGGATTCCTCTATCTGGATTGAAATTATCACTTGTATTTATTAAACTACTATACCCAAACATCCACAATTTTTTATACATCAAATGAGGTGGGCGCATACTGACACGAAAAAGGCCCGAGCCCCCCCCCCCCCACACATGTGCATCCTTCGTGGATGAATTAATGAAATAGATGCAAGGAGATTATGAAGGAGTAGCCTTAAAATACTGTAGGCCTAGACAGATCATCGAATTGACAACAACAGAATGTCTGGTGGCCCGTAAAATAAATTTTAGCCCCACAGCAGCTTAGAGGTGTCGCACAGACCGATCCTGCGTGGAGGTGGAGGGCAACGCCTGTTCTCGATGGGCCAGCAACAGAGGAAGAAAACAACAAAACCACAATGCTAGATTCTTGTGGTTCCACGCTGGTGCTACGTTGACCAGGTCAACCAGAGATCTCAGTCTGCGAGTGATATGGAGGGTGCAACTGGTTTCACTGATAGCATGTGTTAAAGACATGATGTGGTTTTGTCATTCCCTAATGGAGGACCTGGCCTACTAAAGCATGTCGTGCCTTGGCTAGTCCAGATCGGGATGACCTGAGCCAGGTCAGGTCAGACCAGACCAACAACCAACTGACCCATGTTTTAGTAAAATATATGTTTCTCTCAAAACAGATGTCTGATTGATGGACCGTCAGTAGACATGGAACCCTTGGTAAGAGGTGGTACTTATGAGATACTCTAAATTAATTTTGGAAGATGATGGAATACAATCTGGTAGGATCAGACTCGAACCAAACTTTTCCATTTTTACAAAAAATACCCATATTTTACCGATTGAGTGTCAATTCGATGCGTCGTCTGTTGTGTTGCAACCCTTACCAAAAGACAGACCTTTGGGTTATTTTATACAAGAATTAGTGGAGGAATAGTAAATATATATATATATATAGAAAGGATCAGATCCAACTGCAATCAAGCAAGCTAAGTTTTGGAATCTAGTGGTTGGATGTGACATGGAAAATGGATAACAACCCTATGTGGATCAGAACATTGAGAACAAATGTGGATCAGCACCTAGTGACCCTATGTCGATCAACACCTAGTGAACCTCTCTAAGTCATCTCCAATTTAAGTTTGGTTATCATCACCTAGTGACCCTGTGTGGATCATTTTATAACCACCATATCGGGATCATCACATAACAGCAATGTGTGGATCGACATCAGAGCCTCTCACCATAATAAGATGATTTATCTTTATGAATAATCATATTTACTTATGTACTTATGTTATTACTATTATGAGATGTTTCATTTCTGTGGGTTTTATTTTGACATTTCTTTTTGGTATTTCCATCATGGATTTATGAGAGACATTTGTGGGTCTTGGTGTCCTTACATTGTATTATTATACTCACCCATGCATGGGCTTTTCACACACTAGTTGTTTCTTGTGCAGACGACATACTACTTGGACTAGGACATTGGGGAGCCATGTCTATACAGTACTCAGAAGTGGATTGATTAACTTAGTGTGAAGTAGTGACACCTGATATTAATTTGAACCTATACTTCATGTAGGATCCATGTTGGACGACCTCTAGATAGTGTATTTTATTTGATGTTATTTCCATTTAGATGGGCTTTTATTATGTACCTTTTCAATTTCATTTATAAATTTTACACTCAATGGCGGTACATTAGGGTGGTTGTACTATTTTTTCATTTCATTTTTGGTTTTTTACAGTATTCCTTGTTAGTGTGTCTATAGGAATTATGTAAATGCCTTATCTTTTTGGGATATGCCTTTCGGGTTCGATTCACTAGCCCCTAGCCATTGGAAGCTGGGTTTGGGGTAGTAATGACATGGTCTATGAGAGAATAGTCATGACACTTTCCGATTATATATTTTATTGTGTATATATTTTAATATTATAACAATTAGATTATTTTTTAATGATTTATAGAAATATAGTACAGTGATAAATACTAAAATTAACTCTGGCATAGTTATTTTATGAGATTATTTTATTAAATATAAGAGAATAATATTTAAATAACTATGTGTTTAAATTATGTATTTTTAATTTGATCAAGAAGAATTTTATAAATATTAGGATGAATGAATGATATTAATGTATAATACTGTTACAGATTTTTTCCAGATTAACATATTCATCAATTATCATCAAAAGAATTTCATTTTTAATATTTCGTTTTATAAATGATTTGGAAAATGAATCTATGAGTGGTATGTTTTAGAGATAAATAAGAATGTAAGTTTTGAAAATGAAAATTATAACATATAATTATTATGGGGTAGTGGGTGGTTATCCTATTATTATAATATATAATTATATTTATCTCTTGAAATATTATATTATGTCATGAATATATTAAAAATACACTCCAAAATTTTTAATTGTTGAAGGAATTAAAAAACTATAAGAAACAATTTATTTCAATGGTTGAGTGTAAAAAGTTCTAAAATACTATTTTCAAGTGAAAATATATTTTTTACATAGTATTTCATTTCATATTAGATGTAATAACATTCAAGGCCCTATAGAAAATAATTTAAAATAGACAAAGCTGTGAAAAAATGTATAATTTGTATTTTTACGCACTCGATTATTAATAAAATAAATATTAAAATTCACAGAAATGGAATATTGTAAATGGAAAATTTTATTTTGGATATAAAATTTATAAGATGTAAATATTATCATTTTTCATTGTGATCATTAGGAATTATGTCCATTTTTAATAGATTAATAGGAAATTATATACTTGGATTAGTATATGATTTTTATTATTCCATGTCATAATTAAATCACAAGGGATGAAACATATAATAATCTCTTAGAAATACACATTTTTATGATCATTTGTCAAAACAAATGATGGTTTAAATGTTACTAGGGTTCTCTATTTTCTTTTACCCAATTAAACATCAACAATTGGCTCTGGAGGTGACTCATTTATCGGTGAAGATAAAGGAAGTATATTTCACTACCAAGTCAATTTTGGATAAATAACCACAATAAAATAGTATTATTACAAACCTCATCCATAGGGATTATGCTATTATGAAATGATGTTATGTATCTAAATGTCAATAAGTATTTACGTGTAAATTATTTCAGAATTGAAAAATAGGTTATTGTTTTTACACATTATTTATTCATTCTATCAAAACTAATATTCCTACCATACTACCTATTATTATCTTATAATAAAGAAACACTTATCTACAATTAAAAATAATTCCTTTTATTTCATCATAAATGTATTGCATGTTATAGTAGAATGTATAAATATGTAAATATATTTACAATAACAAAAAATATTAATTATATAAGAGGAGTAATTATATTGTGAAACACTATAGTCTCCCCCTCTGGATGATCATACATGAAAAAGATTAACCAATATATGAGGAACAATTATATTTCATTGAAAAAAACACCTGAATTGAGATGGTATACAAGTGAATGATATTAATTTTATTTGGATTTTATATTGATATGTATATATTTGTGTG
Source organism: Viscum album (assembly GCA_963277665.1). NCBI lineage: Eukaryota > Viridiplantae > Streptophyta > Magnoliopsida > Santalales > Viscaceae > Viscum > Viscum album. Next base: position 297,037,628 of record OY728121.1, read on the forward strand.
GTAATTTTATTATTGGAGTATTACCATTGGAATGTTAATGTTATAAATAATATCATTGTAAAAGTAATTCAAATTTTATTCATTCATGTTTATTGTAAAAAGAATATTATTAATAGAAACTAATATAATTAATAACAAATGAAATATACTTTCATAAATGAATTGTTATAAACTTATTCATATTTAAAATATAAGAAAAAAAATATTTACAAAATGTATGGGATTCTAAATTTATGCTTCTAAAAATCCATTTATGAAATAAAAAATGATATATATTAAAAATTATTATTACTGTGACGTATTTGTCCCATAGGTAATCCTAATATGATGGAAATTGGAGAAGTGAGATTTAAATTCTCACAACACACCACCAATAGGCAATGGGTTGGTGAACAATATTGAGGGAACAATATAAAAATATGTGGTGGAATAACACTATAAGATTTAAAATGTAAATGATTAGATGATAATAATAACAAAAAAACATTAGATAATAAATAATGAATAATAAATACCAATACATGATGTGAATATAATGAAATACCTCTGAAACAAATTAGAACACACTCTAAAAAATCATCAATAGCGACAATGATGCTTTAATGATTATGGAATAAATTTGTCAACAAAAAAGGTATGACTCAATTACTAACCATATCCCCCTGACTGAGAATAAAATGATTATATATAGATAAAGTGAGCATAATATTTATAATCTTTAAGATCTATCCAATAAAACTAATATAATAAGTGATATAATCATAATAAATCTAAGTGTATAAATAATATAAATTAATTAATCACCTAAATACATTTTATATTATCCCCATCTAAGCCATGGATAACTCACCATCTAACGCATATGAGAGATAATATTATATTTTAAAAAGAGGGAACAAAACTACCACATACCCACTAGTTTTATGATCTTTTTTAATTTCTCACATCTAGATTAAACTCTTTCAAAAAACAATTCTCGATGACACTTGGGTTAATGAATGTTGAACGGAAAAACCATGGACTATTATATAATTATTCATGTTCATTACATAATCCAACAAATAATCCCACATTTCTATATTTTATCTAAGTTGTTTATTTTACCCCAAGGTCTATATGTCATATATTATAACCTGATCCTTCTTATGTCATACAAAACATATAAAAAATAACCATTATGGTTCTATAACTAGAGATGTATGTGTTTCAAATAACTATAATCCATTATATACCACCACACATGTGTATGGGGAAAGATAACCACAAAAATAACTGGTACATAATATGATCGGAACTACAATGTGGAGTGAGAGGATGTATTTAGCCATCCATTCATTTCAAATGTGGGTGTTGGGGAAAATGAACTCCTAGAGACTACTAGTTGTTTCTCTTCATTCATACATGGGTGGATTTATAGAGATTCATGACTATCATACAAGGATATTACAATATTTATTCATAATATTCATTAAATAACAAAATCACACAATCTAGGACCATAATAGCTTGGTGACATCAGAAACATGTACAAATAAACATTAGATCGAGAGCAAACTAAATCATCACCCACTAAGTTCATTATAATTATCTCACATCTGTGAGATATACTAAATAATTCATATCTTCATTACTAGGTGAGAGGAAACATAATAAAGTGTCTTCTACAATTTCTCATAAATACAAACAAGGGAGATTCATAATGATAAAATAAAAATAATGTTATTTTATATTGAAAAAAACATTTTAAATATATACCATGCATAACAAACTCAACAAAATGAGTCATGGAATGAGTATTGGTTTTACAAAAGACCCTAATCAATTTATTTTAAAATAGAATGAGAAACAAGAGAACAAAAATAGCATAAAACATGTAATTTTTGGCTTATAAAATATAATGGGAAATAATTTCAAGATTCTACAATGATTACTACCAAATCCATCATAAAGGATAATTCCCATTATTTTACAAAGTAAACTCCTCAATCCTTTGTTGTTTTATTGAACTAGGTTCACTCCACATTCTAGCCCAGTATTACTATATATGGTTTACTACCCATTGAATCCATTTATATATGATGAGATATATATATCATTACCAAATTCAACGGAGGGATATAAATGTCCAAACTGTCACATAATAAAGTCTATATTTATGAGTCTCACAAGATCATACAGATTCTTTATATCAAATCCCATGAAAAAATGCGTAAAATAAGCATTTCATCATATCCTAACTTGTGGAAAAGATATTTGATTTTTTATAATTCCATAAAATAATAACATACAAGTATAATTTTGAATTATAATCATTTCCACATGGAATATCCTGTGGAAGAGAAAAAAACATCATGAAAATAATTCCATTAAAACATACATCATTAAGTTAAATAATATGAACGATATCCTTGGATTATTTCAACGTATATTAATATGTAACACCAAAATATTCCATATTAAATAGATAATAAATTTAAACAATATTATAAATTTTTCTTCGGTAAAAAATACTTTCCACTATCTAAAATGCCTTTTAAATTATAAAATAGTTTAAAGATATTTTATATTGTAAATAACCATATGATTTTATGAATGAATATCTAATAATCATTTAAAACAATATATATTAAAAAAATGTTTAGCATAAATTTCAATGAAAATATATTAAAAATATATAATAAAAACATTTTGGAATAAATGTTTTTAAAACTATTTAATGGAAGAAAATAGATTTTTGACCTAAGAGAGAGATGCATTCAAATTTTTAAATAACCAATCCCCGATAATTTTTATTCAAAATATTTGTTAAATAGTATTATTACATTAATATATCATGAATAACCATATTATAATAATATTAATGTTTTTCATTATATATGGATCATTTTATTTAATCATCAGGAACATATTAATAAAAAATATCGATAAATGATGAGAATGTAACATATAATCATCACCATATTGGTTATATTAAAATGTGTGTACAATGAAGGGAAAATATAAAACTAAAATTTAAATATTATTATGATAAAATATTCTTGATATTACATTTCAAAATGAAACTTATAAACACCACATTAATTATTATAAGTATTTAAAATATTGTACGTCTTAAAGAAGACAAATTGAAAAATACCCCTGACTGATTTGTTAATGATTACCCCTAAACCACATTAATGACAGATCCTAATATGGATATTTATGTAAATTATCTTTCACAATATGAATAATAATATAGATACATGGTAGAATGCACACGAAATTAAATAAATAGGTGGTGAATATGTAACATGTCCCCCAAAAGTATACATGTGAGTGAAATCCCTTATCTTTAGTCTTGAATTATACCATACTAGTTCATAACTATGCTATAAAAAATATATTTTTATTAAAAATATATCAATGAACATTATTTATATATATCATGTAGTATAATACTTTTTAAATAATTTAATTAAACATTTATCAATGACTGCATGTTAAATTAATGTTTTGGGGAATAACTGCATTATTTTTTATATGTGATTTCATATGCTACATTTTTTGTTATGTTACATTCTTTATAATGTATTATTTTCAATATTGATTTTTTTGTATAAATAAAAAATATATTCATAATAAATTTTTTTATATTAATCTATGAAATTTAGTGATTGGAAATGAAATGATCAGTTCATTGAGAGGGAAAGATGTAAGATCAAATGAATGCTATTTTTAAATTTTCATGTTGTTTTTAAAGAGAAAAAATAAATGATATATAGTAATTTTAGAATAATATTAAATTAATGGTTTTGGTATTTTTTACTACCCCATACATTATACATTCCTTGTAAATCAATAATGATTCACATTCCTTTATAAGGTGGTAGTTTTTCGTACAAATGAATTCCATTATTTAATTCCCAAAAAATGGACTGATTGGTGGTATTGGTATATACATATTATAGAATAATAATAAAATTATACTATTAAAAAATAATATATCTTAACGATAAATAAATAATTTCAAATATCTGTGATAGGTGGTAGGGGACATATTTAAGACATCGGTACGTGAGGTGGAGGTTCTCCATACAGAAAAATGATAATTTCATAACCGATTATATTGATGTGTGTTTGGTTATAGGTAGTACCATTATCATTGAATAATAAAATACTACGTAACTTACTACTAATTTCATATCATCGTGGTAAAAATAATTCATTGGGTTTGATGATGAAATAAAAAAATCCATTTGATGAATGTAACCACTTCATCAGGTATCCTCTATATGCTTTGACAATAATACATACCTGGAAAAGTTTATTTCCAAAATAATTCTCTTTGATGATATGATGTAATTTTTTAATTGATATAATTATGTTATTGTTTATTAAATTTTATTGATGTGTTAGAATATGAAGGGGCTGTGAGTTCCATTTTATAATTGTGGTGGAGGGTAAATTTGTAGATAACAAAAAGTATTCACTATTAAGAGGTATCCATAATCACATGCGCCTATGAAATTCAGTAGTAATGTATTTGATGGTTTATTTTGTTGATAAAATCATCCAAAACAAAATAAAATCTTTTTTATCAATTTATTCCTTATTATTTATGTTTATCCAATTTAATAATTATAGGTTTTTACCAGGTAACATGTAGATTTTAATTTAATTAGGTTTTTAGGAAATTATAATAATATTAAAAAGATAATTTTTACATTATTTATAATTAAAAAATCTATAAAAGAATTCCATTTCCATAAATAAAAATCATATGTGAGTGTAAAATATATTTTAATACAAAAACTTGTAATGCACAACATACTCATTTAACCATAATCATGTTAATATATTTTATCAAATTTCACAAATAATTATGATTCAATAAATATGTTTAACATATTAGAAAATATAAATTATTATAATTCCAAATTTTTATCAATATTTCCGAATTCCATTCTCATAAAAGTCATTACATAATTTATAATAACTCTTGAAGATACAACTATTTAAAATAATTTTTAACCAAACATGATCAAAATATTACAATGTTTCTATATCAAATTTCAATACGAAATAAATTCCAATGACGTAATATGGATTGTTATATGTATAATTTGACTATATATACATAAAACTATTTAAAATATAACTTTTTGTTATAAATAAATTAAACAAGAAGTATGTGTTAAATAAAAATTCATTATTTTGTACTATTCATCAACAAAATAATATTTTTCCAAAAAAATATAAAAAATTCACTGTAATATAATTATGAAAATATGAACTATGAAAAATAAATTTACTGAATTTTTTTTAATGTTACAGAAAATTAATTTTATTATTTATCACAAAAAACAAATATAAATGATTTTTTAGAAAATAGTAATTTAAAAAATTAAAAATACATCTCTAGAAATTATGTATATCATTTTCAATTTTTGTTATATTTATAAATTTAATATAATTAATATTTAAAAATTATTCATTCCCACTCATATCACTACGATTACAAACTAGGTTATAAAATTCATGTATAAATCATCACTAATATATCATGGTTTTGTTAAAACTCAGTGTTGTGCTTAACACAAAATATTCTAGTTTCATTATAGTGAAATAATATTATGGTATTTCATAAAACAAATGTTTAAATTAGTGTTTCATGTAACACAATCCACCAATGAAATTTACTTTATTTAATAACATTTAGTCATAAAAACATACGGTGTTTCATTTTATAACCTATATAATGATATTCAACATAATAATTAATCATTATAATAATTAAAATTATGTATACATTTAACTAAACATATCATCATGTTCCCATATATCTTCTTCAAACTGATGGTTTTACAATAAACATTGACCATTTTGGTAGTTCTTTTTGTCATATCAATTTATAGATTTCCTATTATCTCCACATCCGGTTCCTAAAAAAATATCTTACTCTAATGGTATGACCTCTAAGACCAATAAAAAAGAAGGTTTAGATACATACTCACATGTGATGGAGAAATTGAACACATTAATGACATGATATAGGATTTATGGGAGATCCAAATGTAAGGATACTGTCATGATTTGATCAATTATTTCCAAATCACAAGTATACCAAGGGATTACTCTCCCTTTCTCCTCAAATACCATAATATTTATCCAATTATAAATTCATATATAAATCATATCAACAACTTCAAATTCTAGATGATTGTGGTTATTTCCATAATAACATTGCTACATCCCTCGACCATCCATGATATGTTGCATAATAGATCTATATTTCCATATAATTTCATCAGCTATATCAGGACATAACAACCATATTACACTAAATTCATTATATTATGTCAAAAATATATTTTTTATACCATAAAAGAAATTATTATAAGTAATATGGATTCTAGATTGAAATAAATTGGTGTATGACATTTGAACTAGAGGAAGGTGTAGATCCCAACCAATATTGAATTCTTATGAACAAAATAACTACATATCCTATAGGTATTTGAATTATTCCTTCAAACTAACAATAATTCTGAGGAAGGTATATAATCATGAAAATCATCTTCGTATCAATAGCATACTAAATATTTTGAAAACAATTGTGGTAAAACATTGATCTAGATCACATAAAATGGAATGGTGTACTCCATTAAATGTTACCACTTCCTCATTGTATATTATGGAATGTTAATATACAAGGATTTATTCACTAACAGTGATAATTTAATCTGAGTTATTAAGGATAACAACCAAAAACCATATAGAACAATTCAAATTAGAGGATTTTCTGAGGGAAATGATAGAATCCATTTTGATGTTTCCACATTTCATTTCTAGTAAGGGTAATGTATGTAGAATCCCATTATAATATTTCACTTCAGTGATATCTTATTGGTATGATAAGTACCATGATATGAACCCTATTATAACTCTCTTCATTCAATCCCACTAAAATTAATCATTCAAATGCATATACATCATCTTACTCCTTGAAGAATACATAATATGTAACAATTAATTTCCTGTAAAATGTCTTTATTCTAGTATTGTGTGGGAGGAACACATACATGGTTCCAAAACATTATCATTCCATTATGATCAAGGTGAAACTCATGAATATTTCTAACAATATTTTTCAATTCAACATGTTACTTATACACCTCTTCTATATTAACATGGAAGGATGGTTGGACATTAAATATAGAAAGATAATATTTTTCAGATTTATTCAGGATTACCAAATACATACTCTACATATCCATACATATTGGATCTTTTTAAATTCTCATTGCAAATAATCTACCATAATGTTTTTGAATGAATTCATCAATAACCTTGTTCTCTTTCCTTGGGAGGTAATATATTCAGAATTAAAATTCATTAAATTTATCTAACCTTCGTCTTTAGTGAATATTCAACTCTTTATATGTGAATAAATGCGTCATAATTTTATTATCGATATATATTTATATATATGAAAATTTTCTCTATAATGATAATTCCACCATATCATTAATGAAAAAAATGTATCTAAATTATACTAGGACTTTGGTGATTTTGTTCAGGAATGTTAAATTATAATGAGGAATAATCTATAACCAAATAATTTTAAATACGAAGACATCACAATACCTTCATCGATGAATAAATATATATTAAAACCCTTATCCAATACATGGAAATGTATGAATATGTATGTGTTCTAGTCTTCTATTTAGTTCCCAAAACTTCTACACACTTTAATTTTTCAAATGGAACTTCACTCCAATCCAATTTTAAATGGAAAGTGGATTAGACAATCAGGATAATTCTCCGATAAAGTTTAATAATATCTACCTAAATTATGAAAAATATATATCTCTATCAATGTGGTTGATGTGGGTCAACATTCAATAGCCACAAACATTTATTGATCTTCTGATGTACCATATCACAAAATTATATAACCAAAAAAACTTCACCAAAATTATGAATTTAAAACTTTTTAATATAGATTATCCATTGATAGGTTCGTACCTAAATTCCCTAGTTATATTCATTATAATCTGTTATCATTAAATAGATAATAATTTTATATATATATACTAAAAAATTGTTCACTGTAATATCTATATTGACTATATTTATTAAATACATGATGATGGAAGGAGAATTATTAAGATCTAAATGAATAACTATATACTAATAGTTTCCATTACTTATAGGGAATGATTCCCTATGAATATCCAACATCCTCATTCTCAATTGATGATATCAAAATTGATGTTCAATATTAGAAATCAATTGAGCTCCATGTGGTTAATCAAACGAGTCATCAATATGGGGATGATGATACATGTTAGGAATGTTGATATTTTTTGGCTCCTAAAAAAAATGAAGAGTCATATTTATCCCTATTTCATTTTATAAAAAACGATATTTTTACCTGAAGGTGACTCCCTTGGATGAATAAATCAATTTTCATGTATTGTATGTAGTTTTTTCTTCATTTCCTATATCTCAAACTAAGCCATTATTTATGGATTCGTTGATATTGATGTGGAACTAGATATGAGTTCTATTGAGAAGAAAACATCATTTATTGTTTGATTAATAGATATTTTCTATGGATATATAATATTTTAAAAAATATTCATATCATTGATGTCATGTCCTCCCATCTTTTTTAGATAAACATCCATTATGTATAAGAATTAAGACTGATATACGAATGTAATTTCCAAAGCATGCTCACACATATCTTCACATGAATAGAAGATAATATGTTAGTTTCAAATAAATAATTGTAATAGACTTCATTGATAATTAGTGTGGGAATTATATTGAGAAATATAATCAGAGTGGAAGATTTAATCATACTTTAATGCTGGAAAAATGAAAATATTTTCAGGAAGATTATTTCCAAAAACATAAACTTTGGAGGAATCATAAAATTTATATGAAATCTTCATAAAAATAGGGGTTTTAAGTAATAATTATAAATACTGTCTTTTGGTGGAATATTGACACTATTAATCAATTCATAAAATATGAATGAATCGGTTGATCTATAATCAAATTAGACATTAGTAGTTCAATATTAGATGATATGTTTACCGTTCACCACATCATTATCAATTTCAAAATCATAAAGAGTTATCACATGAGATTTCCCATTATTCCACATCATAATAGGACATTGGATTCATCCATCTTCATTGGCCCATGAGTAAGTGCATTGGACAACATAATGAAACATATCTATAAGCATGAAGCAGTCAAGTGTGTGAGATGAATTCTATATATCATTCTATTAATTTTCATGGTTATCAATGTTTTTCCCAACATATCTACAATCCATTTTAGGATGACCATACCATATAAACATAAAAAAATTATCACTTTATCAAAATTTCCTACATCCTTATTCCCACAAGTTTTTCATAATTGATATGTCATCTTTGTTTCTCCTTGGTTTTTATATTTTTCATTAAAATACATCATATGTTTTGTACCAAACCCATATGATTGATAAATAACTCCAACATTCACTTCCACTATACTATAATTTCAAATAATATCTTCATAGATAATTAAATATATTTTTGATAATTCCTGTCAAATATTTTTTTTGATCCATTGATGAATTAATCAACAATACATTAAGGATGGAGGATAATAGAAGAATCATATCATACAAGATAGCTAAAAATAGACTAATATATACAAAAATAGTTTTATTCCTTTTTTTATTTACAATAACCCATTTATAGTATTCATAAAAATAATACAATGGATGTACATTTAAATAATATTCCTTGAACATATCCAAATCCAGGGTGTCAATTTCATTTTTCTATCTGATATTCAGGATAATAGTTAACCACTGATCTGATTTCCCATCCAAATGGTAGAATTCCTATATTATGTTTTCAGAATATGAACTCTAAGTGAGAGAGAATATAATTTCATTGGAAACAATAAATTGTTTAGAAATTATTAAATTAATAGTACCACTGATGAAATGGAGATGTTTTCTCATAAAAGTGTCCACATAATTTTATACCCTCCCTTGTTCATTTGGATGTCTATAATGAATACTATATTGGGATGTTGTGTGAGAATGGCATGGTGGATTTACATTCCATCTCCCACTACATATTAATTATTCATAGAAAAATCATATAGTTTTCTATCATAAATAGACATAACAAGGTTTCATCAGTTTATATCTATTGAATAAAATGGAAAACCATATTTTAAAAAAAATAATTGTAGTGGGGAACCACTTTATCTTGAATTATAACTTTTAGGTTATAAAATTAATTGCCCCAACATCATTAATATATGAAAAATTAGGACTGTAATATGTATTTTCTAGTAATATTCTATTTAAATCCCTCATTTCTTTCTGTAAAATGATATTCAATTAAGAAATAACAACGATTAGGAGTGTCAAAACTAGGTTGAAACATTGCATTTTGTCAAATACTAGTTCTCGATCAATTATATATCAATTCATTATTTTCAATGTTGTTTCCAACTTATAAATTTTCTCCAAATCCACATATAGATGTAATATCTAGACGAGGATGCAATTTCTTGGAAACCATTCTCTATATCCTTCACCAAAATTCCAAAATACTTTCTTATACATTGATTCATTATTATACATATAATTAGATATATCATTAAATATTCCCATAAAAATACTCCTAGGAAATTTCATAAATTTTTCCCATTCATTTTTCCAAAGGTTAACTAAATATCCACTTTGATACCATCTATTTAGACTCCCATATCTCTTATATGGATATTAACTAATTTTTTATTAATATAATTTAAATTATGTAAAAAATCAATGAGGGACATAATATTTTAGTTTCTAAATTAAAATATAAACATATCCAAATGATGATATGTAAACAAAATCATCCCCCAGTCGTATATTATTAACTAGAAACATTCATAGATATAACATACATAATACATGTCATCTAAAAATTAGGAATGTAAACATGAGAAATGGTGACATCATATGATCTGTATTGGTAAACCAGGTAGATAATCAAGTAAAAATCAACATAAATGTATGAAAATGTGAGTATAATAATTGAAAACCAAATATATCATATAATGGATCATAAACTATAGTAGTTGAATATGGATTGGAAGTTTATAAGACCCGAATCAAGATGAAATCTAAGAGATGATCCAAAAAAGAAAAACATCATTCCAAAAACATGGATGTTGGGGCTTAAAAATGGAATAGAAAATCAGTTTCATACTAGTCAAGGCTAACTTATATGTCCATCATAGTGGACAAGGTCCTTTACTTATTATATTTCAACACATGTTATATCCTTTTATTTTTGAACAAATTTCACTCCACATTTTGATCCTATCATAAAATAATGTGTTTATTCGTCGTTATAGACATTCCTATTTCATGATATATAAATATATCATTACAAAATTCATTGGTTGGATAAATAGGTCCCACCCATTTAATAATGAAAACCATAATTATATATTCTATAGGATCATAAACATTATTCTTTTCAATAACCATCGAATGAAAAGTGGTGAGCTTGTATCGTTTCAACATTACTGTATATTTTTTATGATGTTTTTTATTCTCACAAATACACATATTTTTTATTCTAATTATTTTACATTATGTATATCTCAGAATATTAATATTCATTATATTCCCATTTTTTGATTAATATTAAAGAATATGTTTCACATGAAATATTTTTCAAAGTGTTCAGAATGCTATTCAGTGTGTTTTGTAAACACTGTTCTTACTGTACTTTGGAGATCATTTTGTATGGATTGAATCCATCATTTATTTTACGAGAGTTCAGAAAAGTATTGTTAAACAACTTTACATTATCAGTAATGTATATAAAAAAACTTTACATTTTGAAGGAACCATAAAATTGTTATATTAGAAAATTTTTGATGTCAAACCATACTTAAGAATAGAACCTTACGTTTTCTTCATAAAAGTATATATAATAGACCCACCTTTTGTAATAAGACATGAATTTTATCAATAAGTATGGATAATCTACCGAACACTCTAATGAAAAGTAAATAATGAATTATATACCATAAATTTTGAAGTTTATCGCAAAATTAAAGATCATTAACCATACATTTGTAATAATCCTTATGTTTGAAACACTATATTTAACTACATTAGGTGTTAGAGATTAGAATTTATGACTTTATTGTGAAATAGTCTTTTGTAGAATATCATGTGGATTTCAATCCAGATTCATTGACTCATTTTAATGTGCATCCCTAATCGATTAAAAGCTGTTTATATGAAATTAAAAGGATTGATTTAAAAGGATTATTCCATGCTGATTGTTAAGGGATGTAAATAATGTTCTTTTATTCAAATATTTGAATATTATGATATGTTATGCGTCTTTTGTGGATCTAAATTAATGAATGAAGTTCTCGTCATTATTCAATATATTCTGTGTATCTAAATTTTTGTATTATTCATGGGTGACATGATATATATTGAATTTCATGGGGATTAGATGATTAAAATATAGAGATATTGTAATTTCATAAAAATAGAGATACATTGATTCTTTGATGAGATCATTAACTTATCTGTTGCAACAAAGAATGATAAGATTTTGTTTTATGGTTGAGAAATAAGCACTGATGATTTACTTATTCTATATTGGTAACCTATCAAGAATCTACTGGTGATTTTTTGTAGAATATATTTCAAGATCAATTGCAACTGGGTTGATTCAGAACTTATCTTATTTGAAGAACGCCTTTCTAAAAAGAATGATTCATTCACTATCAGTTGTGTACTCCAACAACTGCGGAGATCAACTGGAATGTATTTGAAATATAATAATATTTTCTTTTGAGTACCTGATTCTCGAACTTATCTATTGGATATGTAATGCGATTAGAACCATAAGGCTTAGTCATAGACATAAACTGTAAATGTGACAACTACCTATACTCAATTGTGGATGGTCTTGTGAAATGATCATCGACAAGTGAAAATCACCAAGCTCATAGGGAAGAGCATTGTTGGAGTGGACTAGCAGATCTTCTTCCCCCTAACCACTATAAATATTTGAGTCATGATATCTATTAATTTCAATATCATAAACAATCTGATAATGATAAAAGGAGAGAATTGATTATCGTCATGATTTCACAAAGAAGTGTTAAAAGGAAAAATTCACACCCACTTGTGAGAATTTTTTATAACAGGGTCCAAAAATTGGTATTAGATGAGGGTTCATTTGCCAATGTTATATCATGTTGAATGTAAAGGATTAAATAGATATCTCATTGGATTATACATGAGAGGGAATGTCAAGGATTCGAGCTGTGTACTTTAATGGTGAAAACCTTGGATGATGGAAATCAAGGATGATCATCTACCTGAAGAATATCTTATACATAGTCTACTAAAAATTATTATTCCTTATGAAATTCCTAAGAAACCTGAAACACGGAGTGAAGATTTTGATGTAGAGTATGAAATAAATTAAAACGGTATGAATGCTATCATATGTAGTATATAACCAGATAAATTTAATCAATTATCTCAGTTTCCTACTGCCAGTGAGATATGTCAAACAATTACCATTAACTATGAAGGAACTTAGAATGTTAGAAAAATGCGGTATGCTACAAAAAAAAGTTAAATTTGATACATTATAATGCTTTATGTTGAATGCATCAATCAGATGAATAAATGGTTACAAATATAGTCAATAACATTACTACCTTGGGAGATCCTATTAACCGAGCTAATCATTCCTTGAAACTGAATATAGTACTACCATACTAATGGAATGAAATATATACAGCCATTACGCAATCATCACCTGTTAAAAATATATAAAAAGGAGAATTGGTTAGAACCCTAATGATGTATGATGACAATATGGAAGAATAAGAGAATTAGCATAAAGTCTGGATAAAAAGGAAAAATATTTCTCTGAAAGTAACATCTCATAAGTAGAGAAGAAAGTTGAATCATGAGATCCAAAATGAATAATTTTCTGACTCATCTAATTCATAAATCTATCTGGCATAGATGGACAGAAAACTAAGAACATTTTTTATGTAGAATAAGGGATTGGGAAAATTATTCATGAAATATGAGAATGATCTAAATCAAGTTAGATGCTATGAATGAATTAAATTGTGTCACATAATGCGTAACTGTCCTCTTCTAAATAGATAAAATAAAATGGTGTTTTTAAAAAATAGTAATTATGAGAAGAAATAAAAAATAGCAATAATAGAAACATGAAGTGTTTCTGAATACTCCACCATATTATCAAAGTCTGAATCATAAAAAAAAGGTTCATGTCTGAAAGAAAACATGAACATCATGGATGTAGTTAATTGGTACAATCTTATTACTATTCCAATTTTGATTTTGAACTTAGATATTCAAATGAAAAACATGAAGCCTACTATAAAAAACTAGAATAAATATATGATTTCTTATTAAAAAGGCATAAATCATTTTAAGGCATTCACAATGCAATTTTATGAGAAAGATGCACTTTTCAAAAACAATATCCGCAGTTAATTGAAAAATATTAATCATCTAACCCACACTATATATATTATGAAACCAATATCAAAATAATAAAAATGATGTAGAAACCTAAAAAAGTACAACTCTCTTTTTTACCAAAGGAGAAAATACTTTAAATGAAATTCTTTCTAGGAATGTGATTATGAATGAAAAATATCGAGTATGCCTTAAAGGTGAGAAACCTAAAATGTACAAAAACTATTTTTTTCCCAATTCAAAATGGGTAATTTGTAAATACAAGGGAACACGTGGTCATATAACTAAAAACTATTATTTAATAAATCCCCATAAAATTTTAATTAAAAGGGTCTTTATTTTAGACTATTTATTTGATATAAAATATTATAAAATAGCAACGAAAATATGGATACCTAGGTCACTCATAGCTAACAATGTTGAACTAAAAAATATGGGTACCAAAACAAAACAATGGGTAAATACATTTATAGGAATAAGGTCAAATAATCAACAAATAAATGTGGTTCATGGATAGTGGCTAATCTAGGAATTTTATTCGAATCTCATCAAACTATAAAACCTTAACTCAATAGGATGATGGATTACTCACATTTGGTGATAATGCCAAAGGAAAAATTAATGGTATTGGAACTGTTTGAGATCTAGAAGTTTTCTCAATCAATAAAGTAGTTTATGTAAAAGGATTGATAAATAACCTAATAAGTATTTCTCTGATTTGTGATGATGGTTATTTTGTTTATTTTTATATCAAATGTTGTTTTGTTTTCATTGAAATGATTCTTAAATATAGAGAAACCAGAACTAAAATTTTTATACCCTAGACATAAATTCCTAGTGTAAAAAAAGTAAATTGTTTAACTACGAAAATAAATTTATCTTTTATCTAACCTAGAAGTCATAGACAATTCAATTTTTATACTTTACATATTTTATCTAGTATACAATTAGTTTTTGATTTTCCTTGTCCTTAATTTGACAGTGAAAGATTATTTTATGCATGTAAAATTGGCAAGAACCATATGTCATACTTCAAATCAATTATGAATATTGCTACATATAATACTTTAGAACTTATACATATGGATCTGTTTAGGCTTCAATAGTAAAAATTTTGTCTGGTAAATTATATGTATATATTTTAGTTTATTACTATTCAAGATTAAAATTGATATATTTTATAAAATATAAAATTTATGCTATTAAAATATATGAATGTTTTTCCCTAGTTGTTCAAAATAAAAAATATTTTAAAATATTTTCACTATGAAGTTATCATGGTAGAGAATTTGAGAATTTGAAATTCAATTCCATTTGCTGAAATTTATTTAGGAAACACACCTTCTCTGCACCAGAAACCCCTCAGCAGAATGGAATTTTTGAAAGAAGAAAATTGAACTACATAGAAGATGAAAAGGACTATGATAAATAAATATATTCTTCTTACCTATTCCGTGGAAGAAGTTTTGAGAACAACATGTTATATAAAAATTGAATTTTAATTAGATAAATATTAAATAATACACCATATGATAATTGGAATAATAGAATACTGAAAGTAAAATTATTTAATATTTTTTGATGCAATGTTTATATTTTGAACACTAAGGACAATCTGTGTATGTTTGATCGAAAATATGATGATGTAATTTTCTTAGGAGATTCTGCTACCTCCAATATTATATAGTTTTTAATAAAATTCCAAGGATTTTTGATGAATCAATACATGTGAAATTTGAGGAATATTACCCAAAAATAAATTTCGAATTGATGAATCTTGCCTTATAACATCATGAGAATTGAGAGCCTAAATAATGAATTTGAAATTAATATTTTCGAAATTCAGTTTAGATCAAAATAATATGAGCACTTTCTATATTTTCCTTTGTTTGTAATGGGTTGGCACTCTCCCATGTTAAGAGGTCTTTCCTTTGTTTCAATATTACGGGTTTTGAAACCCACCTTTAGAAAAACAATTTGAGTCAAAAGTGATGAAACGATAAAAGAAAACAACAAAAGTGTCCTTGTCACCCCCCTCACAAGACATTTCAATAAAGAGTTCAATATTCATATTCTAGATTGAACCCTTTGTTGCAATGTCTTGTGAGGGGGTTTCACAGAATATTTTGGTGTTTGCTTTTATGGTTGAATCTCTTTTGACTCACCGTGCTTTTTATGAACATGTTTCCCATTCTAGCCGTGCATTTTTTTTGTAATGGATTGCCTCTATACCATGTAAAGAGGTATTTCAATTGTTTCAATTTTATGGGTTTTGACCCCACCTTTAAAAAAAGTATATTTCATGTACTGTCAATAACTCTAAAGAATAACCCTTCAGAAAATATTATGATAATCATACACACAGGTATAAAAACTAGAAGAAATATATGAAATCTAGTTTAATTTTCATCCTTTTTATCCTATTTAGAACCTCAATAAATAGAAGAATCCTTATATGATGAATGTTGGATGATAAAAATGCAAGAAATAATAAATCAAATCCCACGAAATGATGTTTGGATGTTAGTTGAAAGGCCAAAGTACTATCATATTATGGGAACTAAATGGGGATTAAGAAATAAGGATGATGATCAATGAATTAAAACTATAAATAAAGAAATAATAGTTTCTAATGGATATAATCAGAAAGAATGTATATTTTATAATAAGACTATTGCTCTGATAGCTATTTTAGAAGCCATTATGATCCATTTTTCTTATGCATCTCAAATAAATTTTATATTATTTCAGATAGATGTTAAGTCTTCATTTCAAAATGGTTATTTAATGGAGGACGTCTATGTAGAACAACCTCCCAGTATTGAAAATTCTCAAACCCTGTATTTTTTTAAACAAATAGAAGATCTTTATGGCCTTAAATAAGCACATAGATCTTGGAATGAAAGATTTTGTTCCTTTAGTTTGAAAAATAATATTACTATTGGTGTGGAAGATCCAACTCTTTTTAAGAAAGCTAAAAAATCTAATATTCTGTTGGTTCAAATTTATGTTTATTGTTCCATTTTTTTATCAAAACATAGAAAATGTTTTCGTGAGTTTTCAAACATAAACCGAAAATAATTTGAAATAAGTATGATTAGATAACTAGATTTCTTTTTAGGATATCATGTTGATTAAAATGATTTTTGAATTGTTTTTAATGTATCAAAATACATTACCGATTTACTAAAGAACATTGGACTTCAAAACTACAAGACAAATAAAAATCCTATGTGTACTAATATAAAACATATTTTTAATGAAACTGTAAATCCAGTTGATAAAAAATAAATATAAGGGTAAGATTTTTAGTTTATTATATCATACTACTACCAGGCTAGATATAATGTATTCATTATTTTTTTGTGTATTATTTCAATCAAATTATAATTAATCTCATTTCACAGCTATCAAAATTAATTTTAGATATTTGAAATGAATTCTTTATCAATATCGTCATTATAAAAAACATATTATTTTAATTTTATTTCATATTCAGATGTAGATTTTGGATGTTTTAGAGTAGTTATAAAAATCACTTTAAGAACCTGTTACTTTTTAATATAATCATTAGTGTCTTGGTCTAATATGAACCAACACATAGTTTCTTTGTAAACAGTCAACACATAATATGTATCCACAAGCAGTTGTGGTGAACATGTTTTGTGAATGAAAAACAATATTATGGACATTAGAATAAATTTTAATAATACACATATAATATTTGATAATAGTGGTGCAATAAATATTTCAAAAATTACTATAATTCATTCAAGAACTAAGCATATTAAAATTAGACGTCAATTTCTAAGAGATCATGTTCATAAAAATGATATATTTTTATAAGTTATAAATTCAAAATTTCAATTAGATGATATTTTAACTAAACTACTTCCAACAGCATGTTCTGATTTTATTAAAAGGGTGTTTAGGTTATATAAATTTCAACTAAATTTAAATTATTTATAATATTAATTTTATTTAAATAATTTAGTTATTAATTTTTTTCTGACATACACTTTTTATCTTCATCTATTAATAAATTTTACATATTCCATATAAAATTTAATTTATATTTAAATTGTTAAATATTATTATGTACGTAATGACACAGGAATCAAGGCTCTGTCATAAACCATATCAAATTACATAAACTGTTTTTTTTTTCACAAAACATTTCGATCTACCGAAATCCTTCACCTCTAACCTCTTCCTTTGATCACACAATTGAAAAACTAGAATCCCAAACCATCAGAGCATTTCGATAAAAATGAGAAAAATAAAGATAATCAATGTAGGTGAACCTAGTGATGAAAGTATCAACGTTCAACTGTACGAAAACTCCTTCATGGAAATTTCATTGATCTGGAAAGGCTGTATCATCCAAATCTGATGTAGAAAAAAGTTTTAGATTTTTAAGGTATTGAAACAATGATTAACAAGGACTAAATTTAATGTATATATGATATTGGGTTTATATATTTCATTAATTTGATTTGATTTACTTTGGGAGATATATAATATTCTATATTTGCGAAGATTAATGATAAAGAGTTATCAATATATTATTTTAAAACTGAAAGAATCACGAACTTCCCTCCTGAGGGAGTTTTCCATTTTGATCTGAAGACTATCAGGGATAAAAATCATAAATATTAAGGTATAATGTAAATTATATTTTTTTCTAATAACATATTTTAAATTTTGGTCAAGGATATAGAATCATATGAAAACATTTTGATTAATTTTAATCAGACTGGGATAACACCAATGTTGTCAGAAACAACGAAAATTTTATTTCTATATATGTATTATATGATTGTTTTTTATGTTGTATAAAGATGAATTTTCCATGATACATGACTATATATTTGAGATACTACTGTCAAACTGAGGTTGTGATGAGTTTTTACCCTTATGGAAGGATTATATCAATGATTCTGTTTAGAAAATACAGGGTGAGGAAGATTGATGCAAGAATATGATCCCTTCATAATAATGTCCTGAAACCTAGAACTTTGAGAAAGCTCAGATTTTTATAGATCATGGTAAAAGATAAAATCATTCTTGTTGGTGCTAATGAGGATCATGAATCTACATTGGGGGAGAAACATGCATAATCTAAAGAAGTTATGGATAAATCAAAAACATGGGATGTTTCTAGAAATGTAATAAAACTCTGATTAAAACGAAAATATGAATATGCTGATAAAGAATGTCTGAGATGACTTAGAAAATGGGAGAGAACAGTTGGTCAGGAACCTACTAAAAATACATTTCATGAAACTAGATACATTTGAAGTTATAATTTTTTCGGAGACTCGGTTCACGAAGAAATTAAAGGGAAAGTTTCCTCTTAAGATGAAGTGGAAATTTTGCATGAGGCTAAGGCAGACACAAGAACAGAGGATGTTTCAATTGTTGAAAATTATACAGAAATGGTAATTATCAATCAATTTTATGGATCAAATTGACAATGTAAAACAACCTCAATAATAAATACAAGATGAAATTTCTCAGGATGAGCACCTTCCATTATAAGTAATGAATAAAGAATCACCAGTTCATGAAAATTTCTCTGAAATCTATACATAAGTATTGATTGAATATTTCTCATTTGAGAATTATAGGGACGAATCCTCTAAATCAACCAATGGAGAGGAATGAAGAAAAAAATACCCAATTTTTTACCACATATTTTAGTAGTTCCATAATTGAATCATGCCCGTGGTGGCTATAATTCAATGCTTGATAATGTAGAGGACCTTATTAGACAATTTAACAAATTTAATGCACAGAATGTTTATTTACGATGATAGTTAGATAAATAGAAATAGAGATTCCAAAATCTGGATGTTAACTCTATTTCAGAGCAATAAGTTGATGTTTTTAAGAAATAATTACTAGTAGAGGTTAAATAGATAAAACCTCATGTTATGTTTAAAACCTATTTGGATGACTTCAAAAAATTTACGGAACAATAGTTCGCAACTATCCCCATATATCAGAAATGTACATTTGGTACTTCTCTTGATTTAATCAAGACATTATATGACATTACATTTGTAATGAAAATCAAGAATGACACATTTCATGATTTATAGTGTAATAGTGCTCCTTTTTTTGGTTAGTTGGACAGTTAAAAATTCCATGTTGATCAGCATACCACAGGTGAACCAATAATTAGATAATTACTAGACAAGTTCACTGAGAATTTAAATAATTTTATGGAGAAGGAAAAACAATTTCACGAATAATTTCATGTAAACCTCGTTAAAGATATTCAAATGACATAAGAATAAAGGGATCTAATCATTCGGTAGGGAGATGGTGTAATGAATCAATTATGGATACATTTGGTATAATTGAAATATGTTTTTAGAGTCTCTAAAATACCATTTTTCAATCCCTTTCCCCATCAATGTTGATTTAGGTTCATTTATGTACATGTAAATATTCCATCAAATAAATTTATTGTTTATTATATTTGAAGAGTTTTTACTTTGGTTTTTTTTCAATGATAGATTTCCTCAAATAAACACATAATTATTTATTCATAAATAAATTTTTATAGAATTTTCATACCAGTTCAGTACTAAATTAAATGTGTTATATTCATTTTTCTCTCATTATTTTTTAAATCACAAAATTGGGAAGAAAATTGGATAAACCAACCATTTTATAATGAATGTTTTAAAAAAGAAAAGGAGAAGATTTTTTTTCAAATACAACATTTGGAAGTAAAAAATAAATATTATTTATCCCTATAAAATTCTACATTTCATTTAAATGATTTTTATCATTTTTTATAATAAAATAGGTGGAGATTGGTGAAAAAGTCTTGTTTCGATAATTCTCTATATTGTTTATGATGATTTTGATGCTAACAAATACCATTATTTGTTATTATAATGATTTAAATTATGTATATTTTAGTGAATTAATAATCCTTATATTCTAAATATTGGAATAATATTAAAGAATGTGATTCACGTGAAATATTTGTCAAAATGTTTGGAAATCAATTCTATGTGTTTTGGAGAAACAATTCATACCGTACATTGGAGAGCATAACATAAGCATTGAATCCTATATTTATTTTATGAATAATGAAAACAATGGTCTATCAGTCTTACATAAATAGAAAATTATGGTCAAATAACCTTACATTTAGAAGGAACATTGCGTTTTTTATATGAGGAAAGTACGGATGATCATCCTTACATATGTAAGAATCATTAAGTTTTCTTCACTAAAGTATGGATCATCAACCCTATTTTTGTAATGAAAATTACATTTTATAAAGATATATTGATCATGTACAATATATTCTTAAGTAAAGTAATGTATGAATTATATCCCATAAATTTTGAAGGTGAAGATAAAAGTATGGATCATCAACCTTACATTTGTAATCACATTTACGTTTGGAACCCAATGTTTAGCTTCTTTAGGTGATGGATATTTGAATTTACAACATTATCGCGCACCGGTATTTTGGAGAATATAAGGATGATTTCATGCAAGATTGAAGGACTAATTTTAATGGGAATATTAAAACGATTTAATACATTTATACACATTTCCAAGGATTGATTTATGAGGATAATTTCATGGAGATTATAAAGGGATGTAATGACTAATATGTTAATCAAATATTTGAATATTGTGATCTTTCAGGTGACTTTTGTGGATCAAATTTTATAAATAAAGTGCTTTTATTTATTCTATATATTCGGTTTAAATGTATATTTTTTTATCCATGGGTGAATAGATATATATGGACAATCACTGAGATTACAGGATTTAAATCTTGAGATAATTGAGTTTCAAAAAAATAGAGATATGCATATTCATTAAAGATATATTTTACAGATTTACTACTTCAATGAATCATCAGTTTATGTTTTATATTAGAGAAAGAAACGATGAAGAATTATTTATTCTACATTATAAAGAGATTGTTATTATACTACAGATTTGATGATGAATATATTTGAAGACCAATCACAACTAGGACGATTTTGAATTGATTTTATCTGAAGAACAACCATTCTGAAAATAATGATTCATTCAATGTCAGATGTGTATTGCTACAACTATGGAGATCAACTGGAAAATATTTTTAAATCAAATAATATTTTATTTTTTATACCAGCCTCTCATACTATACGTTTTTATCAGTTCTGTGTTTAAAACCATAAGGCTATATTTTAGTGTTATACTATACAGGGGTCAACCTCAAACACACTATTGTGGATTGACCTGTGAAAATACGACTGATTACTGAAAATCACCATGCTCGTAGAGAAGACCATTAATGGAGTGGTCTAGGAGATCAATGTTCCCCAAAACATTATAAATCATTGCGTCCAGCTGTATGTTTATTTCTACTACATAAACAATTTTATAAAGAGTGAAGGACATAATTGATTATCATTAAGATATCATGATGAAGTGTTGAAAGACACAACTCACCCCACCCTTGTGCATATTTTGTATAACAATATCAAATGAAAGGGGTTTCATAAAAATTTCATCATATCAAGAAATATGAAATGTCAAAAATTCCCAATCAATTAATTGAAGAAAATCTCATGAATGAAGCATTTCTCATAATGATTTCATAATTATGTAGTCCATATGAGTTGAAATAGTTTCCTAAAAATCATGTAATCAAAACATAAAGAATTCAATCAAATAATATGAATTCAATCCATAGGAAATAAACCCATAATGAAATAAGTTACACTAAAGGATAAAATGTTATATTGGAAGTATTTTTTAAATTTTATATAATTCATTTCCTAAGGAATAGACTATTTTCATATTGAATAAGACAATATAAATCATAAAAAATTGTGAAAACAACATTCTTTCAAAATAATATTGAAAACATATATATGAATATTTTAATGTAATAAAAACATCATTAAAACATAAAAATCATCACATAACATTAAATAAAAAATTATATTAATATATCAATTGAATACATTTTTAAATACATTAATAATAAAAAATTCAATGAAAACAAATTTTTGACTGAAGTGTGAAATAATGTCAACCATTAATAAAAAATGTATCACTTATTATATGTAACAATGAGATTAATAATTGTAAAATTTCATTTAAATATTAATAAAAATCCTTAAAAAATATTTTTTTAATGGATAGATAAAAAAATTGATCATCAAAATCATAGTTACAAGCAATCTAGGTAAATGATTAGATTCTATCATACGATATTTACCGCGTTGGTAACATCAAAAAATAATCCTTATAAATTTATAAAATAAACTGGCAGGTAAAATTTCATGTGGTTATTAAAATCATGATATTACAATCCAAATTGGATGTATATATACATTTTTAATGAATATATGTGCCAATGTAATGAATGTATCGGTTACAGAAAATTAAGACAAGATCCCCTATAGATTTGAAAACATTAGAATAGTAAACAACAAGATAGTGATATAAGAAAATGTATATGAAAATAATAATAATATAAATATTAATATTAAACTTATTAATTAATTTAATTATACACACCATATAAAATAAATATAATGTGAATATATAAATCCTTCAATAAAAGTAAAAAGTGAGACATGAATATCATACTTTATGTATTGACTCCCATCATGCTCATTCAAACCTCATGTGTAATAAATATTTTAGTATTAAAAAATATAATATAAACATATTAAAATATATAGTACCTTATTCTATTATTTTATGAACTCTTCTTAATAACTTATCAATCATTCAATTTTACAGTTTGGTTCTTTGTAATAATCACTTTGTTTTTAATATATAATTTGAACTATTATATTAATTTCATCATACATCAATAAAAAATCACCATACTAATAATTTAATCCATGATATTAATATTTGTGCATTTAGTATATATTTATTTAGATTAATTCATATTAAATAGTGATAATAAATCAAATACACCAATAAAGGATAAGTTAGGTTGTACCTATGCATGACAACCTTTTTTCATTTATTGATAGTTTAAATGAAAAAATAATAAACAATAATTATAATTATATAATAAATTATTTTTAATTATATATTTTTTTATTAAACTCATCTTTTATATATTCCTTGTAATACGTGAAAAAAAACATCACTTGGTGCGGTGGTATTCTGTCGTATAGTCGAACGAAATTATTGCATTCCCAAAAAAATGCATAAAGGTATATGTGATATAAAATTTCCATAGAAATAATTAAATTATAAATATAAATTACATTATATAGGAATGATAAATTCATCATTAAGGGTAGTATGGAGTGGTGGTTTGGGAAAAATTAATGACATCGTTTCATGAGGTGGTAGTCCTCCGTACACAAAAATGATTATTCTGTAACCTATTTGATGGATGTTTTTTATTTTAATGTATGGAACATAACATAAAAATGTCTAAATAAATTTAATATAATTATTTTATTATATCATCATGGAATAAAAAGAATTTAAGGGGGGTGAGGAAGGAAACATCTGCATGTTGGTGAATATTACCACTTCTTCATGTATCCTCCTCAGGTTTTCACTCAAATCCTTACATGGATGGATTTATTCCGAAAATAAGGCTTCTAGGATGAGTGTAGAGAATTTGGGAATTGGTTTTGTGGGTTTTATTCATGGAATATGCCTTTATAGAAGTGAATAATGAAGGGTAGTGATATTTCTTTTATATTTTAGGAGGAGTCACATTTCTGAAAATACCAAAAGGTAGTCACTATTTTGAGGTCTCCAGTAAAACATATACTGGAAAAAATGATTAATAAATATTTTGATGGTTTAAACGTCCTATAAAATCCTACAAATCTTATAAATAAATATTTTTTGTTAGTTTTATTCCGGAGAATTTAAGAATAATCAATTCTATCCTTATAGTTTTTACAAAAAAAACTTGTTTATTTTTTATTTTCTAATATATTATATCCGACGAGAATAAGTTAAAAAGGAAATTTATTATATAAATTTTAAATAGAGATTAATAGTATGAATTAAAAATTATTATGTAATAATAATATGGTCATGAAAATTAAATTTTAAAACAAACTCATGTAATATGAAAAACCATCTTTTAACCTTAATCACATAAATTAATATTATAAATTTTCACTAATAATCCTGGAAAAAATTATGTTAACCATATTGAAAAATAAAGTTTACACCTATTAATTGTATTGAAACCAATTTTTCAAATACATTTCATACAAGTGTGAGAGTTTATTTCAAAATTACTCCAATAAATGAAATAAAAAATCATTTTTTATAGAAAAAATGATAAACACTTAAAATTGTCTTTATATCGAATATTAATATAAAATTAATTCGAGTAACCATAATTGGATTAATATTTTATTAATTGAAAAAATATACTTTAAAAACAATTTATAATGTCATTTAACATTATAAAAAAATAAAATGAATAGTCAGTTTTTAGATAAAATTCAATATTATTCACTGTTAATCATAAATGAATGTTTTCAGAAAAAAATGTGAATCATCACTGTAATCTATTTTTAACATTATGAATTCAAAAAGAAATATTATTATATTAAAAAAATTTAAAAAAACTTATTTAAATTAATGACTAAAAGAAGACAAACGACATTATATTTAGAGAAAACATTATTATTTATAAATATAAAACATCAGAAAAATTATGCATGGAAACATAAATAAGATTACATTATATAAATATATTACACATTATAGTCAAAAATAAATATAATTACTATTCACATCATGAAGTTTTATAGCTACTTAATAATTTTATTATTTAAATAATAAATAATATATCAATGTTTGGTTAAAACTATGTGTTGCATGCAACACATGTTGATCCAATGTGTTGTTTAGTGTAATCATACCTGTTTTTTTGTATAAAACATTATAAAATTAGAGTTTCATGAAATTCAATCCATAAATGATATTTAAATTATTAAAAATAATTCAAAAAAACTCCATGAGTAATATTAACCCCCCCACACTCACCTTTGAAATTCATTATTGAGTATATAAACTGAGAATACGTCATCCTCATCATATCCATATATTCCCATAAATCATCCTAAAATGAGTGGTTTTAACTAAACACATTTTATATGTGAGAGGTCATTGTTTATAAAAAATTCATTGTACAATTTATAATCTCCACATAATCTTCCAAAAAAGTAATATATTTCTCTAGTGGTGTGACATATATGTCCATCACATAGGAATGATATGATATGTACAGCTATAGGAGAGAACCATGGTACACATTTTAGATATTACAGAGGTTTGATATAAGTTCTTTTGGATAGGATATCATCTCGATATGACCAATAATTTTAAAGAGACCAATATAAATAAGTTACCATTTATCTTTATTCTTGAATTTCATAACCTCATTGTTATGAGATATTATTAGAATCACCACATCACCAACTTTAAATTATCTATTATTCCACAAAAATTATCATATCAATTATACAAATCATGTGCTTCTATGTTGTCTTTCTAAATAGTTCTAACCAAATAATGAATTTCTTCAGCTATCTCCATTACCAATAGAGTTTTCTCCCTAACATCATTCCAAAACGTTTGATCTATATATTTATGTCAATAGAGGTATTGATAAGGATCCCTATAATTTCATTATTGAAATATATTATTGTAATGAAACTCAACTAGAGTAAGGTTTGGATTCCTACCTCATATTATTATGTAATGAAAATGATCTTATCATTTTGTCCAGGGTTTGAATTTTTCATTGAGTCTGAAATGCATTCTTAGAATGACATGAAGTTATGAAACACAAATTAATAAGAAGTTCTTGGTAAATAAATCACCAGAACATTCTGTTAAACCTTATATCTCGATCAGACAAAATGGAATGCAATACTCCATACAACCTAATAACTTCCTTAATCTATAACCATAAAATTTGTCCCATAGATAAGTATTATATGATAGAAAATAAGTGTTATCACATAGTAAGGTGATTTAAAATTACACATATATCATTAATTCCATTAGGGGTTTTTGGGAGTCAAATGAAAAAACATGCGATGGTATCACGTTTCCACTATGTTAGAGGTAATTAATGAAAATCCCCATATAATTTTTTTACATCATTAATTTGATTGAATTAAAATAACTAAGATAAAAAATTAGTGTAAACATTACTAATTCCATCCCAAAAAAACATATTAATTCATGTTTCCAAAGATCTTTATACATCCTATATAAATAGAGAATGAATTATTTCGACCATCATCTAATAACTCCATTTTATTGTCTTGTATGGAAGTAATGCATACATGATTCCTAAACCTGATCATTACATTATGATCAAGGATAAATTTAAGAACAGTTATCACCTTTAAATATAGTTATACAAATACCATTAAAACCTCATTAATCATCACATTGATAGATGGTTGAGAAAAGGTTTGAGAAAGATAATATTTCCACATTCTTCAGGATTTCATGATAAATCATATTCATATCATGAAATATTTGAAATTTTTCATCTTCGTCGAGGATAATCTATAATGATCCTTTCAACTAAAAACATTACACAAATTTTTTACTTTATCATGGTGGTAATTAATTGATAAGTTATAATATATAATTAGATATGACCATCATATTTGGTGCATATCTAAATTTTTCCATTTCAATATATACATAAAACTATATTTATTAGTATATAAATAAAAATATACCCATTATCCATAGTCAAAATAACTCCTTATAATTAATGTAAAAATTACCATAACATACACTATATAATGGATTGGGATATTTTTCACAGGAAACATAAAGTATCAATAATCATAATCTATAACCATGTAATTCTGCATAAGAACACATATGAATCTTTTATTTGATGGTTCATTATTGATCAAAACCCATTCTCTAATATTGGGTAATATAAGAAATGGTTCATTAAATATTAATTTATTAATATACATTATGTTTTCCTCATATTTATCTATCTGGAGGAATATGGATCCATTCAATATAATCCTGCTCCCATTATTAGATAGTCATAGAGAATTATCAAAAAAATATCATATATAGAAAAATCATGAAAATAATGGATCTCGGTCAAATGGATGGTCTGAGAAAACATTCAATATTCTATATCATTGATCGATCTACTAATTTACTCTATCATGAGATTATATTACCTATAAATTAATCCTTTTATAACCAAAATATAATCATTGATAATGTATCATAATGTTTATCATTCAATTGGTTCTAGTTTCAATTATCATGTGATATCCATAATCATTAATAATTGTTGAATATATAATAATATCATATATATTGACTTTCAAAAAATAATCATGCTAATCTATAACATCTCTATTCATTAAATCAATGAAGATATAATGGGAATTAGTAAGACTGAAAGGCATTAAACTATACTCTTAGTGTCCCTGTCTTTTAGGGAATGTTGGCTTTGGTATATCCTCATTCTTGACAATAAATTGATTATATCCAAAATGATGGGATGTATTAGAGAACTATTGAGCATGGTGAGGTTGATCAAACAAGACATCAGTATGTCGAAGAGAATACATGTTCTTAATTTTCATTTTATTAATCACATGATAATTAATCAAGAGTCACCTTAATGAATATTAATTATTATCAAATTTAACATGTGAATAAAAGTTAACCAATTGGCTTAATGAATCTCTTATCATTGTATTCATGTGTTTTCTTCTTCTATTCGCTGAACTCAATCTGGGACATTCTACAAATAGTCTTTTAAATTAGAATCACACAAGGTATGAGTTCTACTGAGAATAAACATCATATTTTTATGATAGACAATTAATGTCCTCAAAAAAAAATACTTCAACTACATTTCAAATAGTATTTGTATTATGAATATCAATTATCTTTCCAATACATTTCAATTAAAAACCCATTTAAATGGGACTTAATAAAAATAAAAATGTTGTAACCTCTATAAAAAGTGAATAATTATAAACACATTGATAAAAATTCATAGGATGGTTTGAAATATCATACATGGATTCACTTCATCGACAATTCATGTGGTATTTATTTACTAAAAACCAATATATTCCAAATATGACATCAAATTCCACTAGAGGAATAGTGATTTTTTGGAAGTGTATTAACACAAACATCAATCAGAGATGATTCATAAATATGCTATGTGATCATCATACCTTTAAGGGTATTAATTTTAATTATAAATCATATAATCTGGGTGAAATATTCATATACTTATGTGATTTTTGATATATGAATTAATTGGTAGGTGAAGATTCAAATAATAAATTATTATTTCTATTGATTTTGGTAAGTATATGTTTCAGCATTTTTTAGTGTATCCCTCTAAATAAATATTGATCCCATAAGATATCCCTATTCCCCTAGCCATAAAATGTATTTGATTGTGATCAGCTGTTGGAGTTAGTGGCCTAGAACCAACTACTTTGTACTTTATTCATTATTAAAAGCCATATCACGTCTTGGTTGTTATTCTACGTGACAATTCGTGTGATAATGTCCTAAGAATGTCTTTTTCATCAAAGGGACATTCCTGATCCATGCTATGATGGCAAACCAGAATTGCCATAAAACTATTCTTTAATATTTGTTCTATGGTCGTATGATGTTATTTGAGGGATATAAATAATACCAGCAATTATGGGCGAGGACACATAAAACATTGAGGCACCTTCTCATGGTCTATGCCATTTGTAATATTCCGGACGATATTATGAGAATGACACCCGCCAGTAGGAAATCCATATTTCATAGTGTCATTGGATGTTCTTATCTGCAGAAGTGTGTATTCACCTTATACTTTAAGATTATTATTAATGATTATTACAACTCATGCACTTAGATATATTGACAAAAACTGTGATGACACAGTATTCACAGCGAAGTAGGATATGTTGTGTGGATCATGAGTAATACATTATTAATAGATAATTTGAGAAAGTATTTATCTCTTATCTTCCATAATGGAAGTAGATATCTCAGGCCCTTTGATGAAATTGATATAGCCTAAATAAATCCATGGCCATAGTAAGGTATGTGAGAGTTAAATTCCAGAAAGGCAAAGAAAGAATAACCAAGAACATGGGTTGATAGAACTAGAATGCAACCTTCTTGATTTGAGATATCATGACAGAGGGATTACATTACATGGTAAGTGTTCATAGGAGGTGACACATCATTACGACGTTAAATTCATTCTCTATGGGTGCTTTGGTGTGTTGCAAGAGGCTAACCATTGAAATTATTCAAGATTCACCTAATGTCATTGAGAAAGAGGCATAGACGGTAACACACTATGTGTATCCATGTATATCAGTTAAATATTAATTTTACAAGTTAAATAATGATTCTTCTTGACGGTGGTTTAATAATTATTTAAGGTTCCCGAATCGCATTTATTTCAACACTTGTTATTCAAGAGGATATATTGTGGGGGAAATGATATATATATATATATATATATATATTAAGTAGTGAGTAATGTATTTTCAATTATTTAAGAACGAAATAGTCATTACTCAAGGTCTAATAAATTTGGTGGAGGAAAATATGTAAAATGTAAAATAAAATTACATGCCGTGTATATTTAATATACACACCGTGTAGTTTTCTTAGAAAATGAGTACATGCCAATTATTAATGATTACACACCATGTAGTTTTTCCAATTGGAATTTTGAATAAATAATATTGTTTTATTAAATGATATTTATTATAATCAGCATGGGGGCATGTCAAAGATTTAATGATTCGACATGGGGGTTTTCAATAAGAGATAATGAAATAAATAAATTGTGCAAAGCGTTTATTTATTGTCATAACTCAAGAACCGCAAACCTGATTATAAATATCCTCACAACCCCAAAAATTTTCACTAATCGTTCTACAAAAAAAATTTAGAGAGTCTTCTCAATCTCCAAAGAACTCCTTCTTCCAAGATTGCTCACAAGACCGAGAGAGATCCACCACCACTAGATCAAGGCGATCAAAGGAGGACATCAAAACCGATGGTTTTAAAGTGCTAGCACCCAGATATCCCTTCGGAGACATCCAGAGATACGTGGAGCACGTGTGGATCATCGCTAGAGGAATCCTATACATGGATTGTACGATGCAATGACAGATCACATCAGATCGTGACCAGATACATCAAAGAAAAAAGAATTCCATAATGGTAATTCTTGTCAATTAATTAAATGATTTATGACCAACATATGATGATCCTATATCTATGGTTCTGGGACTCCCTCTTTTTTTCTGTTCATCGTTTTATTCTAATGATCCGTAGTTTTACATCATGAAAGATATCAGATTGATCGTTTTTAACGCTAAATTTAATGTTGGGCGACCTACCAACGTGCTTCTTCTGCACCCGAAACCTACAAAAGGTATCAGAGCAGTCATACCATTGATTATAATTTTTTGGTTTTTTGTTAGTGATTTACGCATTTAATAATTTACTTATTGAATTCAAGTTAAACATTCCCTAAAATCATAACCTTGAGATCTGTTCCTCCCCTCTCGTTTATCATTCACCTTATAGAATAAAATTTTTTCTTTTAATTATTATTTAAATAAAATAGAGGATCTCATCCAGAGGTGCCACATGCTCCTGTCCGTACAACACCAGAATACAAATTGTATATTTGGAAGTACACATCACGAAGTCTAGGTTGAATGTGATGACCAATCCGACAAATCTGTTTGTGAATTAGATCCTATCTAAGTCATTTATGACATCGTGTGTTGACCAAGAACAGGTGGCACATGGTTTCCAAATTACACTCCATGTCGTCCAACTAAACACGACGTGTAGTCCCTTTTGGTTATGGTTGGACTGTGTACCCTATACATGGCTTACCCGGCTGGAAACTGTGTAACGTCGATACTACACGCAATGTGTCCCACTGAATACGCCATGTACTCCAAAAATTTACAAAGTACATCTACATGACATGTTCTGAGGATTGTATTTCGGATGGACGGTGAAAA
Source organism: Viscum album (assembly GCA_963277665.1). Classification (NCBI taxonomy): domain Eukaryota; kingdom Viridiplantae; phylum Streptophyta; class Magnoliopsida; order Santalales; family Viscaceae; genus Viscum; species Viscum album. The sequence continues at coordinate 297,070,253 of OY728121.1, forward strand.
AAAGTACACGTCGTGTAGTTGGAACCACATGTCATCTATACATCCATGTTATGCATATTTATGAAAATTTATTATTATATTATACAAACCCTTGAGACGTGTACCATAGTGCAATCGTGAAGCTAAGGCATAACATGTGATACTTGTTTTATATGTGTGTGTTTAATTTGACATATGCGTAATGAATGGTAATTAACCAGGTTCCCTCCATGTTACAAGTTACATACAAGGATAAATTTAAATGAATTTATTTGTTTAAAATTATGATGGATGGGAATCTCAAGGATATTCATAAAAGAGTTTAGGATAAAAGGATTGATTAATTAAAGATAACTAATTGATTCGAGTGTGATTAATATTGAAGAAGAACAATTAATGAATTTAATGATAGTTTTATAAATGCATAATATCAGTCCATGTACTGATGATCATTAGCTAGATCAAGACCTTTGTATGTAAATGGTTTCTTTTAATTTATTTATTTATATTAAATTTTGTGGACTGTGAGCCATCTCCTCATCAATATGAAGGGCCTGCAAATCCAAGGATTATTTTATATAAAAAACCGTTTTTTTCCTCTTTCCTGCCTATGAGTTAAATGCATATGTAATGGATGGAGCTCCCAAGCTAGTGGAGGCGGCTCAAGTTAATAGCCAAGGAGAAAAAAATCCAAAGAGATATGAAGGTGGACATGTGGAAAGTTGTAAACACAAACACAAAAGGTTCAAGGTGTTTATCCCCTAGGTCATGGGTTAGTTTATCAACCTGTAGATAAACTATCCAATAGAACAATCTCACGATCATACCATTTATTTTATTTCTGTCAGTTTCATGGTTTATTTATTGTTGGTCTATTGTAACGATAACACAATTAATGAATTAAACAAGCGTGAAAGATAGAACTAAAATAAAACGGAATATGTGTAAATATTATCCTACACATGGTTAATCAATTAATTATATCACATGTAATATTAATAAGAATGTGATCAATGATAATAAATTGACAATTTATGTATAAGGATAAAATCCCTCATATAAATATTAAATAGGTATAACCATCTATAACGTTGGATAGAATCTAACCATTGTTCAAAGTACTTGATCAAGCCTAGTTGTGGTCCTTTAAATTATTGGGGAATTATAATTCAAGTTTTTAAGTTTAATTTACTAGGTTCACATCAATGGTTGACTGCCATAGCAGGAATGGGTGTGACCAAGAGGCAAAGGTTGAGGAAATCCAAAATAAATGGATATCAGGATTGGGGAGTCCACTCATCAGATCAAGGAGATGGAAGTTAATGTAGTTGCGATTTGGAATTCCTACCTAAAACTCTTCAAGTTTCTAGACCAACCCTAGTTGGGATTATTAAAAGGGAAATACGGATCCTTGCCACTATAATATTCAGGCAACAAAATATTATGAATTCAATGGTGAGGGATGTTGGATTTCGATAAAATAGTGGGAGAATAATATGTATGAATTTAATTATTTTTCCCAGTTTATATAATAATGTACTAAACATTTTCTCATCTTAAATTTTAGAATATAAAAGAAATATGACTTCAAACATATCATTTTGAACCATACTGGGGAAGGAACCCTTCTCACCGGCAACAATTTCTGTTAGTGGAAGAGCCGTTTACGCGTCATCCTTCGCCATGAAAGAAAATTGTATGTTCTGGAAGATCCTATTCTAGTGGAACCTGGGAATGAGGCCAGTGATGAGTAACTATCTCCCCATATGAAATATGTAGATGATGCCACATATGTCCTATGTGTCATAGTATTGAACATGTCTAATGTTTTCTTGATGCAACATGAAAACAAGGATGTGTATAGCATGATGTCTCACCTTAAGGATCTCTACCAAGAGAAGGAGAGATATGAGAGATATGAGATCCCCAAATCATTGTTTGTAACTAATCATGGAGAGTCTATGCCAGTTGTGCCTCATTTAGTCAAGATTATTGGCTATATTGAACGCCTGGACAATATATGGATTATGTTCCTAGATTATTTGCGTACATATCTTATCATATCATCACTGCCCAAGACATTCTATAGCTTTAATGTCCACTAGAAAATGAGAAACAATGAGAAGGGTCTATCAGAACATCTGAAATTAATTCTCCAGGTTGATAAGAACATGGGCATTACAAACCTATAGTCCTTATGGTGAATAAGAAAAGGAGGGACAAGGAAAATGAGACAAGGACTTATAACTTTTCTGAATCCCCTAAGCATCGTCCCTCCAAGAAGGTGAAGATCCATAGGAAAAGCAAGGAATAGGTGGTGGTATGTTTTTCATGTGGAAAGCAAGGCCACTAAAAGAGGAATTTCACCCAAAAACATAGGGGTGCTAAAGGTGCATTCATTATCGAGTGTAATCCTTCCATTTCTACACATTCGGTATTAGATACAGCTTATGGGGTTCACATCTGTATTCAAATGTAGGAACCAAGTAGTTTTTGAAATTTTTCAATAGGAGAGGTTGATCTTCAAGCATTCATTAGTGCATGGCTAGATGCGTTGGCTATTAGCGATTATCACCTCTCATTTACAACTAGGATGATTTTGGTTTTACATAAATGTTTTTATGTGCCTACTGTTACCAAGAACATAATTTCTGTATCTTGTTTGGATATGGATGGATTTATTTTCATGATTGGAAATAAGGGTTTTCTATTGTATTGGAAGAATTTATGTTATTTTACAGCACATTTAAATAAAGTTTTGTATGTATTAAATTATGAAAAATATCTGTTGGCAATCGATAACGAAACAAACTCACAAGACTCATACATCACCATGTAGTGGCATCACCGTCTCAGTCTTGTAGGTGAGAAACATTTGACAAAGCTCTTCCAATATAGCTATTTAGACTCTAATTACCTATAACTACTTGATAGATGTCATGCATGTTTATAAGGTAAACTTACCATGACGTCATTCGATGGACAGGGTGAAAGGCCCACAATGCTTCTTACATTGGTGCACACGGATGTGTGTGGACCATTTCTAGTAGAAGCTAGAGGTGTATATTATTACTTCATTACATTTACTGATGATTTGAGTAAATATGTCTATGTCAACTTAATGAGCTATAGGTCAGAATCCTTATATAAGATAAAGGTATTTAAGAATGATGTAGGGAATCATCTTGGTAAGAAAATATAGAAACATTGATGGGATCAAGGTGGAGAATATCTGATCCAAGAGTTCTTCAATCTTCAATGCGAGTCTGGGATTATATTTTATCCCACTCATCCATATACACCACAGTGGAATGGTGTTTGTGAAAGGAGGAACCACACCTAGTTGGACATGGTGAGGTCAATGATGAGTCGTACAGATCTCCCATTATCCTTTTGAGGATATGCATTACAAACTGCATCATACACATTAAGCAGAGTACCATATAAGGAGGAAAATGGAATTCCATCCGAGTAATGGATTGGATGGAAACCCATTTTGTCTCATACACATGCATTGGAATGTGAGGTGTTTGTTATGTCCTTCTCAGGAAACAAACTGGCAACTCGGGGAATGAGGTGTATCTTTATAAGATATTCCACGGAAACGAATAGATATTACCTATATAACACTCAAGACAGAAAATTTATTTTCTCTAGACTAGCATTATTTTTTTAGAGGGAGAACATATTCGAAAAGAATAGTGGGAGGAAGATTGTAATTGATGAAGTTGATGGACAAGTTACACAAGAGTTAGTACAGGAACATGTTCCACAGGTCCCCGTGGAAGAGGTTCTAGAAACACAAGTATTACGTAGGTGCGCAAGAGAAGTAATGGAACCAGCGTGACATGGATTCATAGTCACCAAGGATGGTCAATCATTATTGTTGGAGAATTATAAACCACTCTCCAACAAGGGATCAGTAGAATGCTCAAAAGATGCAAGATGACTAGAAGATATTAATTGTGAGATGGATTCCATTTATCAGAATAGATTCTGGGTTCTAGTTGATGATCTAGTTGATGTAATGCATGTATGATGAAAATGGTTATTTATGAGAAAACTGGACATGGAAGGTCACGTTAGAACCTATAAAGCAAGGATAGTGGCTAAAGTAATCCCACAACATCAAATAATTGACTATGATGTAACCCTCTCGCTTGTTTCCATATTTAAATCCATAAGAATCATACTTTCCATAACATATTACCAAGACGATGAGATTTTTAAATGTATGTCAAAACAACATTCCATAACTGGAACCTTCACGAACATGTCTATATGACACAACCAGAAGGGTTTGTGACACCAGGTGAAGCCAAAAAGGTTTGAAGATTACAGAAATCCATATATTATTTAATGCATGAATTTAGATCATGAAGCATTCTATTTGATGAAGCCATAAAATAATTTGGTTTCGATAATATCGAATGTGAGCCATGTGTTTATAATTGTTTTAATGGGAATGATATATTTATTATAGTAGTATATGTTGCCGACATATTGCTTATTGGAAATGATGTACTGGTCTTACAGTCAGTTAAGGACTGGTTGAACAAGAGTTTCTCCATGAAAAAAATGGGTGAAGCCGCCTATATTCTAGGGATCATGATCATTCGTGATTGATCCAAGAGGCTTCTTGGACTATGTCCGGGTACATAGAATGACCAGAAACATAAGATATTAACTATGGAAAAATTCAATAAGTGATTGGTTCAAGTGTCACATGGATTACTTCATTCTAAGAAAATTTGTCCCCATACCCAACAGGAGAAAGATAGAATAAGTAAGATCCCATACTATTCGGATATAGGATCTATCATGTATAGAAATTTATGTACCATGATTGATGTTTCCTATGCAGTGATCATGGTAGGTAGATATCAAGAAGATCCAGGAGAACAGTGTTGGACTGCTGTTAAGAATACCCTTTCTCATGTGAGTAGAACTAAGGATATATTCCTAGTGTATGGAGGAGATGAGGAGCATGTCATCAGAGGGTATGCTGATGCTAGTTTTCAGACAGATCATAATGATCTGATGTCACAATCTAGATATGATCTCTATCTCAATGGATGACCTGTGAGCTGGAAGAGTTCAAATAAGCCAGTTGTTGCCAATTCTATAATGGATTCTGATATATAGAGGCTTCTGATGCAGCCAAGGATGCCATCTGGATTCAGAACATTGTCCAAGAGCTTGATGTGGTCTCTAGCAATAAAGAACCAATCACATTGTGTTGTGATAATAATTCAGCAGTTGCTCTTGTGAAATAACCAAGGTCACATCAATAGACAAAGAACATACTCCGAATGTATCAGCTATTGTGGAATTTCTATCAAAGGGGTGAAGTTGCAGTGAGCAGAGTGTCCAAAGAAGTGAACGTGATAGACCCCATGACTAAAGGAATATCTCAGTAGAAGCATGAATATCCTGTGAGAGCTACCGGGTTAAAGGTTGTTAGTAGTTGGCCCTAGTCCAAATGTGAGTCTATTGGAGTTGGTGGCCTTGAAACAACTACTTTGTACCTTATTCATTAATAAAATCCTTATCACATCTTGATTTGTCATCTACGTGCCAATGCATGTTATAATGTCTTCAGGATAGTTGTTTATTAAAGGGTCATAGTGGATCACTACTATGATGAGATCTACGAAATTCCAAAACATTGTTCATGAATATATGTTCTATGGCCTGATTATGTAATTTGAGGGACACAAATAATATCGGACATTATGTGAGAGGACTTATAAAACTATGATGCGCCTAACCATGGTGTTCTCCCTTGGTAATACCTAGGAGGAAATTATAAGAACAAGACCAACCAGTTGGAAATCCACATTTCATAGTGTCATTTGATGTTCCTATATGTAGACTTCTGTATTGGTCCATTGACTTTAAGATTATTATTTATGTGTATTACAACTCATGCACTTAGATGAATTGAAAAAACAATAATGACACACTTTTTTCAGCCAGGTAGGATACATTGGTTGTGTCACGAGTAAAAATACAATAAGAGATAATGCGAGAAAGCATTTGTCCATTTTGTTCTATATTAAAGTAGATATATCAGGCCCTTTGGTATAATTGATATAGCCTATATAAATCCATGGCCATTGTATGGTATGGGTGAGTCCAATTCCAGAAAGTCAAAGAAAAAATTAATCGACCTCATGGATTGATGGATCCAGCTTGAAACACGCTTGATTCGAGATATCTTGAAAAAGGGATTATAATACATGATATTCGTTTGTAGGAGGTGACACATCATTAGGGCATTAACTTATTTTTCAATGGGTTACTTGGCGTGTTACTAGACTCTACCCTTGGTCATTAGTCATGCTTCGCCTAATGCAACTGGTAAAGAGGCCTAGAGGGCCACATAGTAAGTGTGTCCATATATCGCCATTAAATATTAATTTTACATGTTAAATAAATATTATTCCCAATTTTGGTTTTATAGTTATTTAAGGATGCCTAGGGGCATTTGTTTCGAAACTAGTTATTCGAGAGGATATATTGTGGGTGAAATAAAATATACATTTATTAGCAAGTAATGATGTTACATTTATTTAAGAAATTAACAGTCATTACTAAAGTTATAATAAATATGGTGGCAGAAATAAATAAAAAAAGAAAATAAAAGTACACACCGTTTATATTGAATATACACACTGTGTAGTTTTTACTATCGGAATTTTGATGAAATACTATTTTTTTATTAAATGATATTTATTATAATCAGCGTAGGCGCATGTCAAGTAATTAATTATTTGACCTTGTGGTTTTCAATAAGAGTTAATGAAATAAATAAAACACGTAACATGTTTATTTATTATCATAACTCAATAAACTCAAAACCCATTATAAATATCCAAACAACCCCAAAACATTTCCCCAATCATTGTGCACAAAAATTCTATAGGGTTACCTCAAGCCCGAAATAACTCTTTCCTACCAAAATGCCATCAAGTCCGAGAGAGATCCACCACCACACGATCTAGGCGATCGAAGGTGGACATCAATAGAGATGGTTCTTCCGTGATAGCACTTATATATCCCTTCGGCGATTTCCAGAGAGATGTGGAGCACGTGTGGATCACCGCTAGAGGAATCCTACACATAGATTCTACAACGTAATGACATATCACATCAGATCATGTCTGAAGACATCATTAAAGAAATAATTCAATCAAGGTAATTCTTTTCAATTAATTAAATTAATTATAACCAACTTATTATGATCCTATCTCTATTGTTCCTGGACTCCAACTTCTGTTTTTTTGTTCTTCATTCTATTCCGATGATCCACGATTTTACATCATGACAAATCTCAGATTGATTGTTGTTAATGATAAATTTAAAGTTGGGCGACCCACCAATGTACTTCTGTTGCGCCCGGAACCTACATCAACATCATATACCCTTGGGTTTTGTAACTAGTTATCATAAGGACCCTTCCCCTCACACATTAATCACTAAATTATGAGACTTTTATTATCTATCTCTTACTATCTGTTATAATTATTAGATAACTTCTTCCCATCACTTCCAAAATCTATTAATCGATGACCATTTATTCCAAACATAAAAATTTTTGTATCCATATAAATAAAATAAATTTTTTTATTCCTCCGACACTTTATTCATAATGGGACAGACTTCTTTATATCTCTATGATTTTTATATTTTACTCTTACTCTATTTTCATTTTATTTTTAAAACAATATGAATGTTATGTAACTCCAACCACCATTTACACATTAATATCACAATGAAAAATATATTCAGGGATACATATGTATATTATGTATAATTCCTTTATAATGCATGGATTTAATCCCATATATAATCAATCAATATTACATTCTTGTTGGATGATAATAAAATAACTTAATCTTTAATTTCTTATCAAATTGAACCCGATGGTTCCAAAAAAAGTCATTATCCTTTTTCTATAACACAATTATATAATTATCCAGCATTATGAACAAAATAAATGGAATTAAATTATAGGAAAATATTTTTTTAACACATACCAATCCTTGCACTATATTTAGAATTGTATTCTAATATTATTGATAATATTCCACCCTTAATTTTTTCCACCATCCTAATGGTATAAAATAAAAAGGAATTTTTAAACCTCTGAAAACTAAATAATGGATAATATATTTTTATTGGAACTGTCCAATTATTCAAAATCGACTAGATTAGTAGTTCCACTGATGGGAAGTGAACATTGTAGAACCCCATGTTCTTTAAAAGAACACAATATGTTCTATATTTTAATAAAATGGTACAACGATCTTAAAGGACAAAATAAATATTAAAATCACAATGAGATCATAATAGAGTAGATGTTAGAATGGAGGGTATAAAATAAATTTAGTAAATTTTTAAAAATATTTCCCCATGTTAGTAAAATTAATTCATCAGTTACAAGAAATTTATAAGTGAAAATATTATATTAATTGAATATAAATGATGTGATTTTATGAATAAATTTTTTTATTCCCATAAAGGTGATTAATAATATTAAATTAAATTATAAAATATTAATTAAGGATATTAATTAAATTTATATTATATATATTAAAGAACTATTTTAATGTCCATTAATAAATTCATATCAATAAAAAACGATCAAATCACGTTTTAATCATAAAAATTTGTATTTATCTAGAAGGAAACATTGACACCTAGTAATGAAAGGCACATTTTTGTTATAAATTTATTCTCCTTTATAAACATGCATGTTAAGATAAGCATCAATTATGAATTATTAATATAAAAATTCAAATTTTTTCTAGTTTTTCAATTTTTCCATTCTGTTTCATTTTTCGGAATATTGGAAAACACTTTATTTTATATGAACCATTATTTTATTCATATTTATTTATACAATTATATTCTAGTATAAATTTGTTTAAAAGATTATATAATATAATTTTAAATTTCAAAAATCCAATTTGGTGTATTTGAATCCATTTCACATTGAAATTTCAAATATAATACGTTCAAATATTTAAAATTTTTTACATTAAAAAATCATTCTTTGGTTCTGTCCAAAAGATTTACTTAATATTAATTTGTCTGACTTCTATGAATAGAGTATTAATAAAACAAATCAATATTTGTAATAAAATTTTATTAATATAGTAAATATTTCGCTTCTATTTTATCAATTATGAATACACACATTAATAGTGAAAAATTACAATGGTAAATTGTAAATCGGGTAAAAATCATACAATAATGGGTTTAATAATATGATAATATTTATAAAATGACTATAATACATGTACCGATTTTATTGGATGAAAAAATTTCCTCAAAAATCACTAATTTTTTTAATATATTTCTTTTGTTTATATATATATATATATATGTAATTATGACATTAATAATACTTATTTTACTGAAAACATAATGATGTAAGTGTAATGTACAAGATGATTAAAATAATTATAATAAGGATTTTTATAGATTTTATTTTTCAAAAATAAATTGTCATTATAAAAATGATATGTATTTTTTTTCATTTAAATTAATTTGAAATTTGTAGGGAAGAAATTATAATGTTAAATTATTTGAAAATGGTTATGAAAGAATTATTTTACTAAATAAAAAAATTAAATTAATGATATTAAAATTGTTACATTAATTATAATTTATGAAAATAAATTTCCTTAATGAATTTTGTTGATGAAATTTTAATTTTAGGGAAGTATTAAATGTTTTTTTATAATATATTTCGTATTATTTATTTTTATAAAAGACAATGTAATAAATAGTGATATTATTAAAATTAATGATATATAAAAATAAAAAATAATTTATTAAATTATGTAGAATTTCAAAAAATATTAAATTCATCCAACAAATATTTTTAAGGTATAAAATTTCCACAATGATTATTTTATGGTTATTTTTTAATATTATATAACAATGTTAACACATAATGAGTAAAAAACATGTTTTATTTGTAAGAGGTAAATTTGTTAAATAAGGTTTAAGGTGAAATGAATTTTTAATATATTAAATAAAACACATAATTTTTTTCAATGAATTAATTTCATGAAATAATTATAAAATATTATAAATAAATAATTTGGGAACCATTTTGAACTGATAATTATTATATCCTAATTTAATATTTTTTGAAATTCCCAGGGTGCCCTTCCCTTATCTTCTTAATGGAATCATATTCTCCTTCTTTATTCACTGTAAAAAACCTATATTTAACCATTACTGGCCTAAATAAGGTCCTTGAATCCCTAATCACATTATTTAGATTTTATAATGTGTATAATATAATCATTAGTGGCCATAAGGTGTTACACGATGAAGGATTCTTAAAGAAGAGGTATCATTTTTAATTGAGTATTTCTGTATTATTTATTCTTCAGATCCTTAAAATATTCCTCAAACATGATAAAATAATAAATAAATTATAATATATATATTTATATGTCATTTTTATTTTTATGACATATATGCATCTCCTCTTCCCTCAAATGGTAATATTATTCAACATTTTGAGTGCATGGGGTAGTACCACCTCACGAACCGGTGTAATTAGTTTTACATCCATTTTTATCAAGTTAGAATATAATTATGTAGTTAATATATATATATATATATATATATGTGATATTACTAAAAAATTAATCATTATGAAAATATAATATTTCATTTTTTCAAATCTGTCTATTCAAAATAAATTATAGTGCCATCTATGCGTACATGTGAAATATCCCCTCCATGAAGTGATGTAATTTTTTTCATCACCAAATCACATGGATGATATATATAAGTATATTCACGATAGTAATTGTATTATTATTAATATTAATTGTAAAATTATATATCCCTTATTTCCAATATTATCATTGAAAAATGGAAACATTATTCACGTGTATGTATGACAAACCGTCTACTTGATAGTAACTTTGTTCATTTTTCATATATGTAATTAACGGTATGAATTAAAATCGTAATTGAAGAATAAAAATTATCATTATGTCATGATTATTATTATATATATAATTGAATAATGATGAATTTGACTATAGATAGCATTAAAAACAAATATTTTACTTAGGTGCCGAGTATCAGGAAAAAATATTATGTGTACTTAAATAATTTATTTATTACATATACCATAAAAATGAGTGATACAAAATGAGTAATATTATTATAAACATTCTCATGAATGTATAAATTTTACAATTATTATTATTCCAAATTAAAATTAATCTATTGGATGAGTCCGAATCAAGGTAAGGTACTAATTAACTAAAACATTATGTTTAGTCTTTTAATTACATGTTTTTCAAAATAATTATTTTTCAATTAAATTATATAAAAATGGTTTTTATGAACATATTTATATGAATTTTTTAATAATGTAAAATTATAATATATCTCAAATATTTAATAGAATTTTCTTTATAATGTTTAATAAAATGAAGATTCATTTTAAAATATAATTTTAATGTTCCTCTTTTATCAATTTTTAAAAAGGTAAAAAAAATATTTTTTTTATTATATTAATTACATGAATGAATTTTCTGATTTCATAATACATTTTTATTTTTATGAATACAGTATTTTTTATAAGGTTACATTATATGAAAATGATTTCCAATATATTTGCACTGTTTTTAAAAATTATGGGATTTTAAAATTAAAAAGTTTAATGATTTTCATATGTTAATGGGATCTTTTTAAAATGACTGGTGGTTCTAGGATAAAATTATTTTGGGTGGATATGTGAGACATCAATGATGATTTCTTCTGTGATAATCCATGAAATGTTTGTTACCTGATCGAAAAATGACTGGTTTTTACTTGAAAAACTATGCTCGGTTGTTTTTTTGGAATCACAGAAGAATTTTTTAATCCAGATATTGAGGTTGTACATATAATTTAATATATTTAAAAGAATTTTTTATCCCCATTAAATCTCATGGGTGATCTTGGTATTGCTTATAAGAAGTGTGATCTCTAGTATAGATCTTCAATTCATCTGGTAGTGATTATATTAGAAGTCATCCTTATAGTTATTCTAATTAAAAATGGGTTTGATTTCATTATCTGAATTTTATTATATAATTATCAAAAATAGGTTTTTAATATATGGTTATGAGTATTAAATTCATTCTTTTAGGGAAAAAATTGTTTAATATTAGTGTATTTTTTTTGATTAATTATATCAATGAACATTAAATGGGGTTTCATGCTTTTTACTGTATAATTTGTTTTCCTTATTTTATGTCACTTTCTGAAATTTCTTCACAACCAAATTGTTTAAAAAAATAAAAATGTATTAGCAAGAGTATGGATATGGAAATGATCAAAGAGATAATTGTTAAAAAATTTCATCATAAAAAATCATGTTCTTTTAATAATATTAAAATGAAAAAATGGATACTATATACATGTGTCCACATTTAATGTATGGTTTCGATTTTATTTATTTTTTGTAATCACATAGACAATTTAAATAACAATATCCAAAAACGTTAATTTCATTTAAAAGAACACAAGTATATATAACGTTTATGGATGTTTATTTACAGTAGGTATCAAATGATGTTTTATTTAATAACCCAGATTTGAGGCTTCATTGTATCATCATGGGTTTATAATTTTCGGGTTGATCAAAATCTCAATATCATAGAAACGCTGTTCAGGAATTATGTTATGTTATTTTAAGGTGTCGAACATAATTTTTAATGACATTCAATTTACAAAGGTAATTTTTGAATATTACATTTTTGGAATGAAATTGATAGGTATTGGAAAACAATTTATGGTAAAACCTTTTGATGATATTTTTTATGTATATTTATTATAAAAATTTATATTAATAATGATTATATTATATTTTTTTAAAAAAAATGAAAATGCATAGGATGTGTGACTTCCATCACATCCTGTAATGATGTGGGGATTGATTCTACAACTAAAGGGAGAGACGCATGCATTTCATACCACTGAACTATGTTTTTTCTTGATAATTATGAAGATTTCATTTTACATAAACTATTTTATTGATGGATAATCAGTTGAAATTGGTAATATATTTTTTATTTATTAATTTCAATGAAATTGGAAAATGATTTGGTGATTGAGATATTAAAGTTATTTAAAAGTTTCTCAACAGGTTTGTAATCATATATTATTATGTTAAATAGAATACTATGGGATTTTGTTTTTTTAATACTGGTTGAATTATATTTTGGATTTAAATATGATTTTATTAGTGACTTATAGTGATCCAGATTATTTATTGATGTGGATTCACATCTTGGTGATATGATTTAGGAATATAAATTGAGGAAGGAAACTATAAGAGTCTGTGTAATTATTTAGAGTGAAATAAAAAATTATATCAATTAATAATATATGAAGAATTCATCCATAATTTTTTTATCAATAATATTTTGTTATATAGAGTAATTTTATGGATAGTTATTTGTTAAATATTTTATTTTAATATTTGGGGTATGTATTGAATTTTATATATTGAAGTTTTTTTCATCATTTGAATACTTGTTATTTTTTGGTATTTATTATTTATTATTTTATGTATTTTAGTTTTGGTTAATAATTCAAAATGGGAGAAATAATTATTTTATATTTTTTAGATTATTTGATTATATATAAGATCATTTTTTTGATTATGTAATGAAAATTTAATCTTAAATACTAATCGTTTGGATAAAAATATTTGTTTGATATTGGAAGTAATTGAAGGAAAAAATGTAATTTTCATGTATCCTTCCCTATGTTCATAGTCATATAATTACATTAATTATTAATGGATATGAAAAGTTTATTGATATAAAATTTGATCTATTTACTTTTCTCATGTGGAATTAATGGAAATTTAACTAATCAAATTCAGCGAACAAACCAAAAAAAATGAATATGTTGTCTACTTCTATTAAATTGACATGATTACAAGGAATAAAATCCTTATGATCAAATGAGTTCGTATGTTCAGGTAAACCACATACATAAATGATTATTTTCGTAAAAATAGAAGCACTAATTTCATAATATATTATTATTTTTATAGAGAATAAAATTATTCTAGACTAGCACAAACTTGCATATAATTCATAGTAAAATTGATATCATCATAGGATATGAAACAAAGGGTGTGATTAAATTCATAGTAAAGGTTATGTATAAAAGAAGCAATAATTAATCAACGAGAATAGTCAATATATAAGTTAATAACCAATGGCTCATGCCATGTAATCAATAAATTAATAATAAAGTTTGTAAAAAATTTCCATAATGTTAATAAGTGAAAACATATGCTTTTAAAAATACCTAGATATAGAATAATAAATATGGAATTGTTAATAATTAAAATAAATTTCCATTATATCTAAATTCTAAGAAGTAAATGCATCTGTAGAGATTTTAATAGCGAAAATACCATGGAAAATAATTAATTGAAAATATAAGGAAATGCTTAATTAAAGGACACCATGATTCCCAGGTACATGGTACCTTGACCACTATAACCATTCACATGACAATTTAGTATAATATTTTCAGGAAATTTCTTACGATTTTTAATATCAATCATTGTAACAATCATGTATGGGTTCTTCTAAACTAATTTCATATCATGAGACTAATGTTCCCTCAAGGATTTTATAATTAATAGGCCACAAACCATTTCAAACATATCCAAAGAATTCATTAAATATTAAGTAATTGATTTAATTAATAAAGAATTTCTCTTATCAAATATATGGATTGAGAAAAATATATAGATTTATCATTATTTATATTATGAATAAAATAATGTGAAAATTAAACATTGTGTGTAAAAATGGTGTGAAATTTAGTCAATGTAGATATCCATAATAAAATCTACTGATAATTATAGAAAATTTAATGTTCAATGATCATATGAAATTTAATATTTTGTGGGTTAGAAAGATAAATCACGGATCTAAATGTATATATTATCCTTTGAAAAATAATTAAAAAACAATACATGATAACAATTGGGATGGTATCAATACCACATATCTCATGTTGAGTAAATATTATTGGGTTTTCTCATTAATTAATCTAAATACTATAAAAATATATTTTCAACACATTCCTGAGGAAAATATCGTTTTGTTTTGAAAAAACATTTGAGAAGTCCTTTTATTGATCAAATTTTTTTAAAAACATGAAAATTTATTTAATTGGTGAAATATACATTCATAAATCATTTTTAAATGTTAAAATCAAAATTTCAAAACATTCTTATAAATCAATTTTTTTAGAAGAAAATCATTCTCTAAATAAAGGGAGAAATGAAGTCATGGTTTCTTAAAATAAATTTCTAAATCATTTTTAGTACCATATATTGGAAAAATTGTACTATTACATGAAAATTTTCACAAATAACAATATTATGAAAAAATAAAATCATTTTTTATACAATAATAAATTAATCACCTAAAATGTAAATTAATGTTTAAAAAATCACAAAAAAATGAGATTACAATGTATACCCCTAAAAAGTCCATTACAATGATGTGATAATAAATTAATTAATATATTGGGTTTCTAAAAATATAATCCACAAAAACAAAATGAAAAAAAATAGAAAGTAAAAAGTAATTTAAAAAAGAATCATAAAATATTAATGATAAAGAGAAATTAATATAACCGAATAAAAAAAATGGGTTATGGAATTCATTACCACATGGTTACATTTAATTTTCATACCATTATAAGAAATAAATAAAATTGAAAATAATAAAACCATGAATATAAAATAATTCATTCTATATTATATAAAAATAGGTAGTAGATATAATATAAAATATAATTAAATGGTGAATATATCATTTTTCTCAAAAATGTAAAAAATGAGATGGAAATCCATTGATATAAATTTACAATTTAATGAGTATTTATTAACATTGTTTTTAAAAGTTTTAATCAAGTCACTGTCATTTAAAATAACCATACCCATTTTTTGATAATATTATATATTATCATATTAGGATATATTATTTCCCTTTTGTTGATAGTATTTCATTATTTTCAAAATTTTCGAAGTTAATTGGCTAGTTTGTTAAGTATGTTTTATGTTGTTATATAATTTTCCTACCAATTATGTCAATATTTTATCATCTATAGATTATAAAACATGATATAAATATCACATATAGTTATTGTATAATTATTTATATTAAAACATGATATTTGGAGATAAGAAATAAAATGTACAGTTCATGGGGATGGTAGGCCATACGTACACATGAATGATAGTTCCATTTGTTCGTATTTAAAATAATGAACTGAATATGAGAGAGAAATATATATTTATATATATTAAAATCCAATTATAATATTTATATCATATGTGTCAAATATTTTTATTAAAAAAATCATTAATAAATAACATATATGGTGTGAATAAATCACATCACTTTGTGGTTGTGGTGGTCTACACTACCACAATAGAAGTTACAATATTCCTTAAATATTGAATTCATTATGTTATGTTCCATATAAAAATTCAATTTGTATTAATTAATAATAAATAATAAATATAAAATATATTTATATGGTGTCAATAATAATTTTAGAAGATTATATGTGGGAAATTTTAATCGAACTGCGTTGTTTCAGGAGTTTTTTGTTTTTCATACAAAAAAACAATATGTTTGTTACCCATTTTATTGAAATTTGTGAAGGAGTAGGTAGAAATAGTAACATAAAAAATTAAAAGTGAATTAAATAAAATGTGTTTATTATATAATCAGGATATAAAAATAATTCAAGGTGATGATAGATAAATGAAACAACAGTGATCCTTGAAAAGGATACCACTTATTCTGGAAACTCTTACTGGTTTATAACAAATGACTTCATTGGTTGAATTTTTTAAAAAAATTTACTTATACTAATACAACAATGACTTTTTTATCTAATTTTTGTTGGTTTTGTAGGATCCAAATATAATTATTGGCGTGATTAATTGGGAGAGGATAGTAGTATCTTATAGTAGAGGTGGAGTGGCATTGTTGTAAATTTTTTAAAAGGGAATTCATCCCATGTTTTTTCAATGTCATGTGAATCCAATAGTGTAAAAAATTATAAAACCAGGAGGTGAGTGTCCAAATATGTCCCTAAAAATGATTTTCTGAATTTTTATAGTATATTTTCTCTTTTAATGATATGGTTTATAACCATGTTAAGCTATTTTTTCATTAATCACAATAATTAATTTTAATTACATTCACTATTCCACTTTTTAAAATCAAATTTGAACATATTATAAATTATAAATTATTCTAATTCCAAACATGTGATCAATTTTTCAAAATTCGAATCACAAAAGAGGAAGGAATTTATTTAAAAATATTATTTATTAAAGTACAAAAATGTGGGTTTTTTATATAAAAATATTCAGAAAAAATGACATTTTTTATATACAATTACAACATGAAATTGATTCCAATGAGAAAAATTGAATAAATTAATTTAATATTTATAAATTAGACATTAAAATAGTATAAATTAAAATATATAAAAATATATATGTAAGATGAAAATGAATATTTCAATTAAACATTTGGATATTTTCACTTTTTATCAATCAATGAAACCATAGAGAAAAAAAATAAAACATTCTCCCTAAACGAATATTTTATTTCCTATTTAACAAAACCCATTAATTATTAAAAATAAAATTTATAATTGTTCCTATTTTTTGATTTAAAATATTTTCTCTATTAAAATTTGTTAAAATATATTTTGAATATTAAATAATTATAATTCATAAAATTGTATTGATTCATAACTAATTTTTATCAAACCTATTTGATAAATATAGAAATTATTGTATTTAATATAAAACATATAAAGACTTCACTAATAAAAATGAATAATTGTATTTAATATAATTTATTTGGATAAATCACATTTGAAATCATAAAAACATTTTCATTATATTAAATTGGAACTTATATTTATTTCTAATAAAGTGATTTTCCGTGAATTCCTTTTATATTTGTCAAAAGCATATATATTTATAAATTATTTAATATTTATCGCATAATGAAATTTAAATTCTAGGTTTTATCATGTTATATTAAGAAATATGAGCACTATTTGGTAAAAAATGGTCTTGGGTGTAACCCAATCTATTGATGAATGTTATTATTGTGTTTCATTTAAAATAAATTAGTATTTCATTCATTACAATATATGGAATGCAATAAATTGATTTAAAATATTAAAATTTGTATTTATTAGAAAATAGTTATATTAAATTATATTTTTTTCACACACTATCGAATAAATGTTGGAAATTTAGAATTTAAATGGAGTTTTATTCTCCTAACCTTAAATTAATTGTGCACATTCAATTTAAACTGGATCATTGTAATAAATTGTTTGATATTTGAAAGTTATTTATTTTTAGTCAACATCATATGAATGGTTGGAATAAATTATTATTGAAAATAGATATTGTGAAGTACCAAGGTCACATTGAATAGCAAAAAATTATGTCCCTAATCATGAGAAAATTAATGGATAATGTATATATGAAAATGGAATACACGGAAAAATATTTATAAGGAGTGATCATGGTAATAAATTAATAACAATTAATTTATAATTGGACGGATAAAATTCTCATATACATAATTGTATGATTATTTATATATCTATCAGTTTAATAACTATTAAGGTATCGAGAAAACATTTTATCATTTCCTAATAGGGATTAATTATTTTAGTGCTTATAAATATATGTAAATATACATACTAGACTCCTATTAATTTCAAATAAACAATTTCATTTTTTGGTTCTTCAATCATTTTATTAATTATTCTCTTAATCTACTTAACATGTATCTTATAATGAACTCCCTTTAAATAAGAACATAAATTTTCATTTAATGGATCATACTACTCAAAAAACTAGTCATTTTATTTGTCTAAAACTATTTTTCAAAACAGACATTGTTAGTAAAATAATATTTAATACTAAAAAATAATTATCCTAGTTCATAATTAATATATATTAACCATATTTTTTATCTAAAAATATTAATATATTAACCATGAAACAATGTAGGCTAATTTTCGGATTTACTTCATTAAAATCAGTTTGTTAGTAGTTCAACATCACTGTCTTGGTAGATTTGATTGGTTGTCACCCAGAATACAAGATGTACATTTTTGAAAAACCAATATAAATATAATTTACCAAATATGATGGAAATAATTGAAATAATGTCAATAAAGAAGTATAATTGAAACTATGGTTTTCAGTAAAACCACATTTTATAAACACTTTATCCATTTTAGTTTGACAGATGTAATTTTTTGGTCTAATGTTTAACCTAGTTCATTCATTATTATTATCAAATTAAATGATTTAAAATATTTTCTAAATAAATTGTGAATAATATAATGATTATCCAGTGGTAGTGTCAATCAAGGTGCACATTACGGATTGTTTTCATGTACTAGGTTACAGTCATTTTAGTCTTGATGCACATTTCTGATGTTTTCCTCCAATGAACTTTTTTTCTAGAACAATGTCCACATGGAGTGTCCAGACATAGATGTACTCTTAGAAAGACCAACATAATGTCTATATTATCAAAGTTATAGGATTTTCTTATATACTTATCCCTAAATTTTTTACTTAGGGTTATTCCCTCTATCGTATGTTTTCGTAAATATAGTTATGTGGTTTCAAAAAAACCTTCTCTAATAAGAACATTATCAGCACAAAACTAATAAAATGATAGTTGATTTCAACTGCCACTAACTTGTCGAGATAAAAGGAATCAAATACCAAAGGAATGATGATTATTAATCATGGTAATCTTATATATAATTGATTCATGAATTAATAATGATTACACTAATTGATACATTATTTTATTTCATTCATTTGAGTATTAAATTATCGCTAATTACTATATCCATTCATATCAAATTTAGTACACTGAATGGATTCCTATGGAAATGAAACAAAATAACGGTGATCTAAAATTATCAATAAAAAGTAATTTATATAGGAAGAAATAACTAATTAATGAGAATAGTAAATATTTCATTGTAATAAGTAAATACACAAGCCATGTATTGAAAAATTGAAATGGATTTTTGTACAATATATGGAAAGGAAAACAATTGAAAAAAAAATCCATTTTAAATAACTTCATTTACAAAAAAATAATATAGAAACATAAATTTCTATAAACCATGCCATTAAATCAGTAAATTGAGAATAATATGCATCAATGTAATTTTTATAGTGAAATTCCCATACATAATAATTACTGAATAAAAATTAATTCATTGAATCATTTTTGGATACCACATTTCCCACATACATGATACCTTTACCGTGAAAAAGAATTATAATATGGTTTAGCATACACCATTTAAGACCTTTCAAAAGATAACTTAGAATGTCTTAGATTAAAAACGTGATAGGTTTTTCCCCAACTGATTTATCCAAAAAAGACTCATGATAGATCTAGGGGATTTCATTAAATGGTACCCAATCCATGTTTTACATGTCAAAATAATCCCACATATATCGAGTAACTAATTTAATTAAGGAAAAATTTGTCTTATCATATATATTTATTCAATAAAATATATAGATTTATCAATAATTCTCCAGTAAATAAAATAATTTTGATTGTAAAAATTATAGGTAAAATGGTAAATAGTTTATTGAGTGAATATATCAATTAAAAAATTATTTGACATATTTTGGTAAATTTAATGTTCGATGATCACTCAAAATTGAATATTTCAAATGGACAATAAAAATTAATCAAGGAATTGAATTTGAATCATATCCTTCACCAAATAAAAAAATAATATATAGAGGAATAACATGGATGGTATCATGATAAAATATCCCATGTCAAGTAAAACTAAATGGTTTAGACATTGACAAAGAAAATACTATATAAATATTTTTTGAAATCATTATTGGGGAACATATCCCTTTTCATTTAAATTCATTAGAAGACTTTTTGTTGAATATTAATTTTAAAAATTAGAAATCATTATTTAATTGTAGAAAAATATATTGAAAATTAATTTTTAAAAGGTAGAAATTGTTTTTAAAACATTTTATATAACATGTATTTTTATATGAAAATAGGATCTCTATATAATGAATGACGAAAATCAAGTTTTTGTCAAAAATATCTTAAAACATATGACTATAACATAGTGAAAAAATTGTATTATTACATGAAAAATTTCATCTATTCAGAATAATAAAAATAAACGATTAATAAAACAAGGATCCAATAATTTATTATAATGAAAATTAATATGAAAACAATCAGAAAAAAATGAGTTACAAAAGTAATCCCTTTAAAAGGACATAATGTTGAAGACAGAATCAATCAACGAATATATTATGTGTTCAATTTTAAATCCACATAAAAGTGGTAATTTAAAATATATATGCCAACACCCATCCTAGTGTGTTCGATGTAGTGACTCCCCAAAATTTCCTCCAATAATCCATGGGTTGGTGACCAGAACCGAGTAGGCATATTACTAACATGGGAGGCATTTACTAAGAACTTGTACACACACAAACTTCTCCATGCCCACAAATACAGAAAATTAAATACCAATAAGGAAAAAAATTCATGCATACAACTATACCCAACCAACATAGTAGAAAGAAAAGAATGTACTAAAAGTGAACTTGGCCAGAATACAAGCCCACCAAAACAAGAGTCTGAAACTGCAATCTCTAACTTGTAAACAGAAAAGGTACTGGGACTACAGCCTATAGCAGTTGGAATGCCTCGGATTGTAGGGACCATAGAAAGCTCAGTCCTATCCTGGTCCATCATGGACTACGTGAAAAGGCTGCTCGACTTCACAAGACACAACATGTGCTGGTGAAACCCATACAGGGGTGATTATAACAATACTCAGTAGAGGACCCCGAAAACCACAAATTAGTAGACAAGCTAAAGGTACAGTCAGATTTATATAGTTTATTTCTACAGAACATATAGAAAAAACCAAATATACTCAAAACTCAGACCCGTAGTCTAGAGACAAGTCACACAAACACATACCCCCTTCCAGGGATTCACCTCGGATATTTCAACAAAGCACTCATTCTGGGAGAATACACTCCTCGATTATTATAGCTCTGATGACGCCCCTCTGAGAAGTATTGTTCATCGAGAAATCTCACGATATCTAGTTACCCTTATTACAGGAGACACACTCTTATGTGATAAGGTTACCATATATATATGCACTCATTACGGGAGACACAATCTTGATTGGGAAAGATCAAGATACACGTATGAGGATCACTACTAGGGACATGGAGGATATCATGACTCATCTATATTTCACCAGCTAGGTAGAGGATCAATGCCAAGTGGAGTTGGTAACGTCTATTCTGGACTATAAGTAGGGTCAGTAATGTATATAGGATCTCGATTTGGGCCTTTCGGATGGATGCCTGACTCTTTCACAGAAAGTCCAGCTGAAATGATCATACTCTTTTATGAGGCAATAATACATGAACTTCAGGGGAACGAGAAGATGGGGAAGTAATCCAAACGAAAGATTTCCAAGATACAGTGAACAAAGGACCATTCCGTTTTCCAAAAAGTACACGACGCGTTGAAAAGTTACATGTCATGTTGTTTGACCCCAGGTACTGCCCATGTACAATGGATCGTGTCTTAAGGCTGGACGTGTAGAAAACTGATTACACGTTGTGTAGTATGATGTACACTCCGTGTCTGAGGGACTGTGTTTGGCTTCGTGTAAGCTGGCCATGTGCCCATACACGGCCCTAAAACCCGTGTAAACTAACCAATGTAATCAGTACACGGGGTGACCTGCATTACTAGCCTCGCCTGGCCGTGTGATGCAGTACAATGTCATGTACTCCATCCCGTGTCCGTGTACCCACTGGATACACACTGAGTTCCACATAGCCACATCTTCCACACTGTACAAGCCATGTCGTGTAAAGCTATGTGGTCCAACCAGTGTCCGTGTACTTCCCAATGTACACACCGATCTTTGGGGAATCTCTAACAGGTTGTGGGACCAGGGTCACACACCATTTTATTCCTCTCTGGCCCCTAAAACCCTAGCCTCTGCCACCCGTACTACACGTCGTGTTCTTTGAATGTACAAGTCAACTATTCTAGAAATTTCCTGAAACGATGCTCTTCACCTGTGCACCTCCTTTGTTTCCCCGATCATCGATCCAGATGTCTGATCGCAATGAAACTCCTGGGTTTTGGTCACCCCGACGCCACGAAGAATCCTATGGTGTTTCTAGACCTTCGATCGGCCCTGAAAACATTCTTTTATTTTCTCGCGTGAAGAACGCTCAATGAAAGACCCTTTTCGATCCGATCTGATTCATTGTCCACCATCGTCGTCACACCTCTGCAAGGTCGTTGTGATATCAGATATCTGGTTTGGGATTGTTGTGTTTCAATGTGGGTGAACAAGGATCCATTTTTCATCACCCCAGGAAGAATGCGAAGAATGCGATGAACGTGTGAGAATAAAAGGGGGGAGGAAATCCAATCGAAATATTTGAGGAACGAACCTCCGCCGTCATTCTTCACAGCGTTGATCTACCCCCGTTAATAGGATTAAAAAGAGTAGAATCAAACAACAACAAAATCAACATTTATCAATTCCCAAAATCATCCTAAAGAAAACCCTCCCGCAATAAAGTACGAATTTGTGGATCCACTTGTTCGCGGTTGATCTAAGTTCATCATTTAAAATAAAAACATAGAAATGAAAATTTAAATAACAAACCCCTTCCTTTATGAAAGGATTGATTGCTAATGAAGAGATCATTCTACCGTCGTCGTCGCGATCCCCTTACCTCGTTGGCACAGTGATTCGCAGCTTTGATCTGTCGTTGTTTTTCGCCGAGATTTTTCTCTAGAGTTTCCCTTAAACATTCGCCAACGATCGATGTTTAATTTATCTGAATAAAAAGGGAATGGTATTTGACATTCCATCATGTTGCGGCATTAATGAGTCGGCATTTTTCGTTCTGTGTCATTATGACATGATGTTAACGACTGAAATATTTTCCACATTTCCGCGCTATTAGAGATGATTCCATAAATGAAATAAAATAATCTTGCGAATATATTATATTTTATTTTACATAAAACATGCGAAAATCATCTTTTTCGCTCCACCCGTGCTGGTCAAGGATACGCTCATTCATAGGTAAATTCTTCACTACAGACACAACGGTGCCCTCATATTTTTAATCCAGTCATCCATTTGGAAATTTCCACTACCGGGCACAAGTGCCGACTCACTTAAATTTAAAAAAGTTCAATCCAACCTTTATGGCTCATTGGACATCCGAATGATGTGTCGTCTTTTCACCTGGTCTCAAAATAATTCAATATAATATTTAAAAAAATTACATGGAAAATATGAAGCATTACATTCTACCAACCTTGGGGATTTACGACCTTGAAAAGCCAAACAAAGGCTACTAAAAACGATGTGGGTACTAGGCATGGATCTTGGTCTCCTGCTCCCACGTGCTCTCCTAAAGATTCATGTGCTACCACCAGGCACGCACTAACAGAATCGATCACCCATAAAGGATACTTTGTTACTGATCCTCTATCTCTGCAAGGTACTCATCAAATTACTATCCATCCTCGATGTCCACATCGCCCTAGTCAATAAAATGTGATGGGTCATGCACATACCTCTTTATATGCAATATGTGGAAGAAATCGTGTTCCTGATACAACTATAGCAGTACATCAAGATGGTAGGACACCTAACCAACTCTAAATCGTATCTAGAATGGTTCGATGAACCTCAGATATAGCTTTCCGCCTCGGCCAAATATTTGTAACCATCATCTAGGTGAGATCCGCAGAAAGACGTGGTCTCCCTCTTCGAGCTCCATAGGTATCCTTCATCTGTCAACATAAGACTTCTACTGGCTATGTACAATCTTCATCTTCTCCCAGATAATTTTCACCATCTCAGTGGTAGGTCACACAAACTCTAGAACCATGAGTGATGACTCTCCAGGGTCATTCCAGCAAAGTAGTGACCGACATGGTCTCCCATACAATGCCTCAAATGGTGTCATACCAATGCTGCAGTGGTAGCTATTATTGTATGCACACTCCCCTAGTTGTATTTGGTCCTCCCAACTATGACCAAAGTCTAAGACACTTGCTCACAACATATCCTCCAGAACATGAATGGTCCTCTCAGTCTGACAATATTTCTAGGGATGAAATGCAATGCTCAAGCATAGCTGAGTTCCAAAATCCTCATTCAATCTCTTCCACAACAGGGATGTAAAATGGGCATATCAGTCTGAGACTATTTTCAAGGGGACGACATGAAGTCGATATATATCCTGCACGTAGAGGCGTCCCATGCTCTCTATAGAACTATGCTCCTTGATAGCTAGGAAGTGGGCCGACTTGGTCAGTCGGTCAATGATCACCTTGATGGAATCACGCCCCGTGAAAATACACGGTAATACTATCATGATGTCCATTGATATTCCATCCCACATCCACTCTGGAACTTCCAGGGGTGATAAAATACCACTGGAACTTGGTGCTCCGCCTTCACCTGCTGGCACGTAAGGAATCGAGAAATGAATTCTGCTATTGCCTTTTTCAAAACTGACCACCGGAATTGCCGTTAGAGATCCTGGTACACCTTCGCCACTCCAGGATGTACCAAAAAATGGGATGTATGAAACTACCTCAGGACCCCTTCCCACAACTCCACTTGTACAACAGTGAGTCCTCTAAAAAGAATTATGTTCTCCTCACCTTGCGAATATCCATCAAGAGCGTGCCCTATGGATAACTGAGCACATAAATCCGTACAAAAGTCATCCCCAAGCTATGCTTCCCTAACTCATTGTAAATGTGGAGGAGTGACTACCATCAACTATAGGTAAGCTGTATCCTCTCCATCCACAAAGGAAAACTGCAACGCGGCTAACTACTATGTCACCTCACTCAACAGATGTGACCCCAACCTACTGCTAATAGCATCTGCCACTATGATACCCTTCCCAATAGTATTGATGATCTAGAAATCATAATCCTAGAGTTACTCTAGCCAACACATGTGCCTCAGAATTCAGATCCTTCTTTGAGAAGATGTACTTGATGCTATTGTGGTCAGAGTTGACGATAAACTGCTCGCCCATAGGGTTATTTTGCCACAACTTCAATGAGAAGACTCTTGCTGCCAACTCGAGATCATCGGTCACATAGTTCTGCTCATGTGGCCTAAGTTGGTGCAAACCCTAAGAAATCACCACCTATCTCTGCATCAGGAAACAACCATGCCTGGTCCCAGACGCGTCGCAAAAAACTATGTACTCGACACCCTCTTTTGGCAATCTCTAGACTAGGGAGCTCGTCAAAAACTGCCTCAACTGCTCAAAATCCTTTTGGTACTTCTCCTTCCTCGTGAAGGGTTTCCCCTTCTTTATCAAGTGTCTGATCGGTGCTGATATCCGGGAGAATTCTGGAATGAATTGCCGGTAATATCCTTCCAACCCAAGGAAGCTCCACCCCTCTATCATGATCCAAGGTGGCTCCCAGGCTAACACAACCTCCACCATGGCTGGGTCTACAGCTAACCCTTCTATTGAGATGACATGTCCCAGAAAGTGGACCTACTGAATCCAGAAATGGAACATTGAGAGCTTCCCATAAAGCTTTTTTCCCAAAGTATATCTAGAACTATCCTCAGGTGTCTCACATTCTCCTCTTTCGACGTCAAATACACAAGGATTTCGTCGATGAAGACCACTACGAACCAGTACATGTACGATTGGAAAATCCAGTTCATCAGTCGAATGAACACTGTAGGGGAGTTCTTCATGCCAAAAGGCATCACCAAGTACTCATAGTTACCGTAGTGTCATCTGATATCCGTCTTCAGTATCTCCTCGCCCTGCACTCGTAGCTGGTGGTAACCAGATCGAAGGTCAACTTTCAAGAACCACTGTCCCCCTCATAGTTGATCGAAGAGGTCATCGATCCTTGGCACTGGATACCTGTTCTTAACTATCACTTGGTTCAGGCATTGGTAATCCATGAACAACCTTAGAAACTCGTCTGCCTTCTTGGAAAACAACACTAGGGCCACCCATGGTGAAACATTGGGTCTCACGAAACCCTAGCTCTCTAATTCCACCAACTACTACCTCAGCTCGTAAAGATCTGAGGGGGACATCTGATATTCTTATGAATAAATTAGTGGCGTCCCGGGGTGTAAGTCAATGCAGATGTTGATTTCCCGGTGGGGAGGTAATCTTGGAACATCTTCGGGAAAGACGTCCTTATACTCTTCCACTACTGTTGGGAACTGGGAGCTCAAAAAAACCACTCCTCTAATAGAAAGTCTATCCAACTCATGAGTGATTGACTTCCCCCCTATCCATAACCCATTCTACACTTCCTGGGTTTCCCTTTCTCTAACAATGGAAAACCTCATTCAATCACGACAGACATACCACACACTTCACCTAAAATAGTCAACCTGGGCATGGACTAAACATAACCAATCCATACCGAGAATCATGTCGTAAGTCCTCAATGTTACCACAATGAGGTTCCAACTGAAACTCTCTTCTCCATGGATAATATCAAACTATCTGCAAAGGTGTGTAATAATCGAGTCTCCTCTCATAGGTGTCTCCACGTGTAAGGATCAGGTCAATGGTTCTACTGAAATATCGAGGATTCGTACAAAACATGTTGGTATAAATGAATGAGTGGATCCTCTGTCAATATGTATGGAAGATATGGTAGAAAAGGCACTAATCATACCTCGAATCATCCCTGATTCCCCTAGTTCATATGCCTCAACAACATGCAGTTGTCCCTGTCCATATCCCCCACCTCCCTGAGTCTGGGGAGGACCTCCTAGAGGTAGTGGTGGAAGTAAGTCTAATCGTCTGCCACCACCCAAAGCTCTCTCTGATCCTCCGCCATGTTCGCTATCTAGAGGGTCTATCTGCTCCACTCTTTGTCTTTTCCTTGATGGTCTATCCACCACTTCCCAGTAAGCATCTCAACGGGTCGGACAATCTCTAGCGAGATGTCCCCTACCGTCGCACGCGTCACATTGTTTCTCCCTAGGCTGATTGGATCCAGCCTGAGAGCCCTAGACTATCTTTCCTCTATCTTGGGTCCTCCAATGACGTTTCCCCATGTCCAGATCCCTGTGCCTGATGTTGGATCCCTGCTGCTGAGGTCTCCGAACCTATCTGCTAGCTGCTGACTGCCATCAGCTGTCTTTGCTCCTTCAAGAAGCTCTCGATCACCAAGGCTACCTCGAGAACTCTAGAAGAAGTTGAAATTAATTGTGGCATGACACTAGCTTTTATGTATCATTTCAGAGCTTGCTCGATGGTCCGAGGTCAAAAGAACTGATCCCTGACAATAACCATCGAGTACAAGGCGATGATGGTGAACCTCGATGAATAGTCAGATTCTTTCATATTTTTCTAATGATGTTGAAGAAGCTCTCGGATGTGTTCAATTCTTCGCGTAACTGGGGAGAACTCATCCATGAAGAGTCTCTAGAACATCATACATGAAGAGTCTCCACATCGTGAGTTTGTGTGGTTAGACTCTACCATCATCCCGCCGAACCCGGAAGAAGGATCACTCCTAGGATCACCATCAGTTCTACTGGTGTCCTCAGTAAGTTGGAAAACTCTAGTCACGGCCTCAAGAAAGTCCTCAGCCGCCTGAGGTTCAGGCTCACCTTAAAACCTAAGGGGCCTCAGTCTCTGGAACTCATGGAGTGCGCTCAGCCTACGCTCCTCGTCGGTCAGTATTGTAGGTACCACGGGCTGCTCCACCGGTGGCGGCATATCATGTTCACCATTTTGTGGCATCGCCTGGTGATCTATTCCATGTATCAAAGCCTCTTCACATAGGGGGTTATCCTCATGATCACGCTACTGAATCCTAGCCGGTATGCATCGTGGAGGCATCCTGTAGAAAAACAAGAGCTACCATGGTCGTTGTGTATGTCTGGATAGCTGACACAAAGGAAATGGAAAACACTTCCCTTTCCGATAAGATGCATGTACCATTCTTTTACATCCTCGAAATTAGTTATTCTATGTACCGTGACGACAAGTAGGTTATCCGAGTCCTGATGTATGGATATGTCGGTCGCTACTCCAACAATGGATTCTCTGGCCTGAAATCCGAACTCGAAACACCTAACATTGTTTCCCCAAAATAATCTCACAAACTCTTGGTCCTAAGGTTGAACTGACCACCTCTAATACCACTCTGTCAGGAACCTTCACAATGGGGCATGTGCTGTGACTCCCAAGCTTGCCTTCAATATTCTAGGGGCTGGCGAATCGCACTGAGTAGTCGTATTACAAACATGGGAGGAATTGCCTAAGAACATGTACACACACACACACATCTCCAAGCCCACAAATGCTGAAAAGTAAAAACAACTAAGGAACAAAATCCCTGCATATAACTAAACCCAACCAACAGAGTATGACAGAAATTAAGTACTAAATGTAAACTGATCCAAAATACAAGCCCACCAAAACAAGAGTCTGAAAATACAATGTCCAAACTTTAAACACAAAAGTTACTGGGACTGCTGCTCGAAGCCGTAGAATGCCACAGCCTGTAGGAAACTCATAAAGCTCATTCATATCATGGTCTACCTTGGACACTGTCAAAAGGCTGCTCGACTGCACAAGACACGACACGTGATGGCAAAGCCCATGAAGGGATGAGTATAACAATACTCAGTAGAGGACCCCAAAGGCCACAATGCAGTAAACTATGTAAAGGTACAGTCAGGTATGTACAATATATGTCTACAGAACATATAGCACAAACCAGATATACTCAAAACATAGACCTGTAGTCTAGATACAAGTAACACAACCACATACCCCCGTCTACAGATTTAGCTCGTTGATTTCCACAAAGCATTCCTTCCGGGACAACACACTCCACAATTCTTATAGCTCTGATGAAATCCGTTTGAGAAGTAATGTTCGTCGAGAAACAACATGAAAGGTAGTTACACTAATTACGGGAGACTCACTCCTGAGTGATAAGGTTACGATAGATAGATGCACTCATTACAAGAGACACACTTTTGATTGGGAATGATCACGACACATAGATGAGGATCACTTCCAGAGCCATGGAGGATACTGTGACTCATCAAGAATTAAACATCTAGGTAGAGGATTGACATCTGGTGGAGTTGGTCATGTCAATGTCAGACTCTATCTATGGTCAATAATGGATAGAGGATATCGATCCGAGCCTCTCTGATGGATGCCTGACTCTATAATAGAAAGTACTGCTGAAGGGATCATACTATTGTGTGAGGATAGGATGCTTGAACTTCAGAGGAACGATAAGAAGGGGCACTAACCCAAATGAAAGATGTCCAAAATATTGTGAACAAAATCACCATGTTGTTTTCCAAAAAGTAAATGTTTTGTTGAAAAGTTACATGCCTTGTTGTCTGACCCCGGGTACTGCCAGTGTACAACGGGCCATGTTGTAAGGATAGTCATGTAGAAAACCGAGGACACAGTGTGTAGTACGATGTACACATCGTGTCTGAGTGACTGGGGTTAGATCTGTGTATGATGTCCATGTGAATGTAAATGGTCATCAACTCGTATAGACCAACCCATGTAATTAGTACACGGGGTGACCCGAGTTAATATCCTCGCCTAGAAGTGTGATGAAGTACATGGTCGTGTACTCCATCACGTGTCCGTGTACCCCTAGATACATGCTGAGTTCTACATTTTTTCCTCTACCATGTTGTACAGGATGTGTTGTCGGACGTTGTGTAGTCCAAACCATGTCCATGTACTTCCCAAAGTACACGCCGAGCTTCAGTGAAAGTCTAACACGCCGTGTGACCAGGGTCACATGCCGTGTGATTCCACTATGGGCCCCGAAACCCTATCCGCCACCGCCAGTCGAACACAATGTTTTCTTTAGAAGTACACTACGTGTATTCTGAAAATTTTCTGAAATGACGCACTTTGGAGATGAGCCTCCCATGCTGCCCCCTATCATCAATCTGGCTGTCTGGTCGCCATGAAACTCCCAGGTTTTGGTCACCCTGACGCCACAAAGCTCTTTTCAGTGTTTACATACCTACGATCGGCCCTGAAAACATTCCTTGATCTTCTCAAATGATGAACGGTCAAAAAACATCCATTTCGTATCCGATCTGATTCATCTTCCAACATAGTCGTCGCACCTCCAAAATGTAGTTGCAAGAACGGATCTCCAGTTTCGGATCGTTGTGTTTCAAGATGGGTGCACAATGATCTATTTTTCATCTCCCCAGGAAGAATGCGAAGAAGGAAAAAACGTGTGAGAATAAGGGGGGGAAGGAAACCCAATCGAACATATTGAGGAAGGAACCTCCACCATCTATCTTCACGGCATTGATATGCTCTCATTATTAGGCTTAAACAGAGAGGAATCAAACAACATCAAAATCAACATGGATCAACTCCCCGAATAATCCAAAAGAAATCCCTCTCACATGAATGTATGAATCCTCTTATTAACTTGTTCATGGTTGATCTGTGTTCGTCATTTAAAACAAAAATTGGGAAAAGAAAAATTAAATAACAAACCCCAATCTTTCGGGAAGGATTGATTTCTGACAAAGAGGTCGTGCTGTTGTTGTCCTCACGATTCTCCAACCTCGTTGGTGCATCGATTCACTGATTCGATCCGTCATTGTTTGTCACGGAGAGTTTTCACCATAGATTCCCTTAAACATATTTCAATGATCGAAATTCGATTATATAAATAAAAAAGGATAGGTATTTGATATCCCATCAAGTTGTGGCATTAATGAGTCAGCATTCTGGTTTCTGACTGATTATGACAGGGCATTAATGACTGAAACTGATGCCCCATCCTCGCGCTACAACGGATGTTTCCATAAAAAAAATTAAACTTGTGAATTTATTTTATTTTATTTAACTTAAAACATCTTAAAAATAAATTTTTCCATCGACCCGCGCCAGTCGATATTAGGCTCGTTCAAAGGTAAAGTCGTCGTTTCAGACTCAATGGTGCCCTCATATTTTTAATCCGGGTATCCGTTTGAAAACAGCCACTACCAGGAACATGTGCTGACTCACTTAACATAAAAAAAGTTCAAACAACTATTCCAGGCTCTCTGAGCCTCAGAATAATTTGTGCCGTCTTTGCGCCTGGTCTCAAAATAATTCCATATAATATTAAAAACAATAACACAAAAAATTTTATTTATTAAATTATATATATTAAAATGTGACTAACATGTCATCTTGAAATACTAATGATAATTATGATGTAAAATAACACAATGATTATAAATCTGGTCATGAAATTCTATACCACAAGGTAACGATTAATTCCAATACCCTTAAAATAAATATTTCAAATTGAATCCAAAAAAAATATAATATAATCCATGATATCAACTATCAATATACTAATTAGATAAACCATTAAAAAATTATTTGACGAATATGACATTATTCTCATTGATCTAAAATGGTACATAAAAATCCAATTCCTAGGATTTTATTTTTGATAAGACATCCATAAATTTCTTTATATTCACTATCTCTAATGATAATTGGATACATATTTGAGTTTGGTTTCTCATGTTATATATTTTATTTATATAATTATTTCATCATCGATCAAATATTAATAAATATTTAAATAATATATATATTATATATATTTTTATTTATAATAATATATAAAATATGGAGATGGTAAATTAAATTCACGTTTCATGGAGACGGTCGGTCAAACGAATGCATGAACACTACTTCCACTTCATCGTTATATTTAAATGAAATAAAAATAAAGGAAATATAATATATGTTTAAATTTATGTGAGATAATTATTTCATATATTTTACATATATTTATTAAAAAAGATCCTTATACATTCCATTTATATATCGAATGAATCAGCTTGCATAGAGGAGGCGATAGTCCACACATCTAGCAACAAAGATATTAAATTCCCAGAAAATGAGAATCATTAAATTATGTTATATATAAAATTTAATGAAGTATTAATACAAACTAAATATTAAAAATTAATATATTATAGGTTCATTGCATCATAATTCCTAACAATGAGATGTGTTGAAGGAAAAACAAATGGCATTGTTTTGTGAGGCGACCATTTGTCATATACATAAATTATATGCTTGTTACCCATTTGATGTAAGTGTGATTCGGTTTAGGTATAAATTTTAGATTATAAATATATAAATATATTGTTTGATACTTATGATTTTTTATTATAATGATATAAATATAATTTAATTAGATGGGATGTAAATGAAACAATAGTGGTCATTGAATAAGGTAACCATTAATTAAGGAAACCCATTTTGATTTATATTAAAAAAAGACCTTTGTTGTCTTTCCTCCAATATTTTGTATATTAGGTAACATTTAGGGAGATTGGGTTACTATTTGGGGTGGTTTTTATCAAGAAATTATCTAGAGATGTGTGAATATGTAAGAGGGATGAGTTCCTTTTATAGCAAAGGGTGAGTCATATTACTGTAAATTATTTAACGGGGAATTCCACCAACATTGTTTCCAAGAAAATGTGGTAAAATAATAAACATTTAAGATACACAGTAGAATTGGGGAGAAATATTTCTTGAAAATGGATTTTAGACATAATTATTGTAAATTATTTCCCATTGGTTTATGGTTTAATCCTTTGTTAAACTAATCATTCTCTTTATTATTGTAATAAATTATGATAAAAGTTAAAAATAATTATGATAAAAATTTAATTTTAACATATTAAAATTTTAAATATACTATTATTGAAAATATTGAATCCATTTTTTCAAATTTCTATCATAAAAGTGGTAAAAATTATTTTAATATTAATCATATAGATAAGACGAAAAAACAGGTTTTTAATATGAAAATGTTCAAAAGTTTGAAATGTTTTTATATCCAATTTAAATGATAAATTGAGTCAAATTACATAATAATATTTTCAGGTATTAATTCCCAAAATAATGTATATTTTTACAGAAATTTATTTATAAAAATGTTAATATTTATATTTAAAATATGGTCTCCATTAATAGGTGGTAAAATTTATTTTTTGGAAAAATATAAATTTTAAGCATAATATATTATTTATTAAGTTATTATGATAATAAAAAAATTGATGATTATAATAAAATTATTTAATATATAACAAATATATATTTTAATAATATCAATCACTAGTAGAAATTATTTTATTTTCTTTGGATATAACACCCTTTTAAACATAAATAAATTTCATTATATTCAATTGCTTCTTTTATTTTTTTCTAATAATTTGTCTACCAACGAATTCATATTATTATTATTTAATAAATATATTATTAATTTCTGATAATAAAATTAATAACAGAAAATTTAATGTCAAGTTTATATGTTATTATATTAAATAACTTTATTAGAATTCAATAAAAACTGACTTGCGTGTAACACAAGATATTGAAGAATTTCTTTGTTGAATGTGATCCATGATAACTAAATATTTGAAGAATTAAATGTAATAGAAATATTAAATGTATTTAAAATGTTAAATATTCCATAATGTCTATAGAGGTTATATTTCATTCAACATTTGCGGTTCTGTGTCATACACTTTATTGAAGAAAAGTTTATCTTAAAAAATTTTGTGGTTATTTCATCAACGGTTTATGGTTTTGTGTTGTTTAACATCACAATGAACATGTAATATTTTACTCTCCCTCATAACATGATATATATTTTTTCATCCATGAAAATGTTTTCTAGAACTATAACCTAGTATATATTATCAACAATAAACTTCGTACTTCTCTTTCTCTATTTTCATATAGCGGTTTTGTTGATTGTTTTCCCGATGTTGTATTTAATGAAATGTATTTTGAAAATTTAAATAGCATGATTTCAAAACCTATGTCACATTTCAAAAATAATTTATTTATGGTATGATAATCTAACATTATGTGTTTTTGAATGAAAACAACATCTTCAATAAAATAATGATATATCACATCAATCTTAAGTAAACAACTAAATATATATATTTTAATATTACCGTTATAAACAATTCATTATAATGGTGGATACAATAGAGATAAAATAAATTAAAAAAAGTTTTACATATGATATTTAATTAATTAATTTATTTCCAATTAATTTAAAATTTAAATAAAAACCAATTTATTATAAAAATTTGTTTTGAAAAACCTTTTTTATGGAAACTAAGGCTATTGATATTAATAAAATAAATTAAATTTTTTTATTAAACTATCCTAATAATTTTATTAATGTATATATTTTATATTAATTCAATATTATTTATCTGAATAAATAAGATCAAATAAAATTATCCACATATGAAAATAATTATTATAAAATGGTTTTTTTTCTTCTATTAATTCAAGAATTTTTAGAATGAATATTTTTTCAAGTATTTATAAATTATTTGGAAAAAATAAACATCAATTTTTAAATTCTAATATCAATGTTTACATTTTTATAATATTTTTTATTTTCATGATTCTTTTTTATTTTTTGAGGAAAAATTAGAAACAATACATTTTATTTTAAAAACATTTTCGGTGTATTTCATTGTAGAGTATTATAATATTTTTACTTTGTTTTAATGTATCAATATTTTAATTATACATCAAAAAATAAAATATGGATGTTGGAAAAATTTCACATTTATATTAGATGTAAAAACATTTCAATCTTTTGAAATTTTTTACAAAGAAATCACAATTTTTTATTTCATCTATGGTTTATTTCAATCAAATTTATGCTACTTATGTGAATTTAATTTTGGAAAATGGATTCCATAATTGGAATAATAAATTATAAATTTAGTTAATATATCCAATTTATTTTTTCAAATGCCATTATTAACTTTGGTAAATTTGTGTGACCATGGTAAAGGGTAAATCAAGTAAAAATTGAGTAACAAATGGAGAATATAATATAAATAGAATTATAGAATTACCCTGAGATGTAAACTATTTTTATTATTTAAAAAATTATCTTTAATAATATATCAATTATTTGATATATTGTTTTCCTATTTTATTTTATTGTGATATTTATAATGTTTTATTTAAAGAAATAACAAAGTTGACAGAATAATATTCTTAATAATTAAAATATTTTTTAAAATGTGTTATTTAAATCATTTGATATAATATAAATAATCATTTTAAATAGTAAATATCTTTATTTTTCAATTTAATATATTTAAAATTTTTATTGATGAAATAATTATCATAAATGCTTTCACAACGGTGATGAAATAAATATTATTTACTGATAAAATAAGTTAAATGTATTAAAACAATAAATATAAGTATAATTTGAGATAGTAAATGCATTCCAATAATATTATATAATTCCTTGAAATATTTTATAATTCCTTGAAATATTACTGATCTAGCAACATATTTTTTATAAGATATCCCATTTTATTTATTTTTTTAAATGTTCTACTAATTAATATAGTCAAAATTGACATTACAGTTATACTAAAATAAATAATATTTTCCTCAATGATATTATATTCCTAAAAATCTAATATTAATAAATACTATTGGTATATGGTTCAATATTTTATTATTGATTCATTTATGGTTTATTTATTTTTATTGTAGTTATATTAAATCATAATGAATAAAAACACATGTTGTCATTGCAAGAGTCAACGGGGTAAAATAAGGGTTAATGATAAAATATAAGGATTAAAAATAATAAAAACATATAAAATTTTATTTTGATGAATATATTTTAACCAATAATAATCCTATTTTATAAAAATGTCATTAATGATATGTTTTTATTAGAAAATTAATTTATTATAGTTTATTATTTTGAGAAATTCCATGAATTCCCTTCCCCTCTATGATTAAATGGAATATGTTTTTCTACCTTATTTCCATATAAATATTTTTTACATCACAATATCTACTTTAATAGTATCCTATAATACATCCCCAAATTATAGTTCTCCTTTTTAGGTATAACCCCATCTTTAGTGGTATTATGGTGTTACACAATAAAGGATTCCAAAAGAATAGGTGTCATTTTTAATCAATTATTTCTATTTTATTTCTTGTTTCACAACGATAAAATATTCTTAAACCACGAATTAAAATAAGTATATTATCATCTATTTACTAATATGTTATTATATTTGTTTCATGATGTATATAAATATCATCTTCCATCAAATTGGGAAATAATTCATCACTCAACTGTACATAAGTCTACCTCCCCATTAACAGATGTAATTCTTTTTCCATCACCATTTAGCTAATTTGGTTATAATGATATAATAAATGTTTATATATGATATTAAGGAAGTATTAAACATAATTTATATATTATGTAAAATTTATGTTCTTTTATTTCCATGAATATAGAAATGTTGTTCATGCATATGTGTAAATTATCAACTCTATGAAGTAATGTGATTCATTTTTCATCTCCACATCCTATAGATAAAATAATTATATATGTATATTTAATTGATTAATATGAAATTAATTATATTATTATCATTATTTTATGATAAAATTATGCTAACCTTTTTTCTAAAATGATCATTTAAAAATGAAAATTTTACTCATTTGTACATATGGCTTACTATCTCCATAATTATATCATAGAATTTTTTTCATCTTTTTATTTAATGGAAGGATTTAAAGATTTAATTGAAATATAAAAATTATAGTTATTATTTTAAAATTATTATATATATGATGAAATAATAACAACTTTTACTATAAAAATAATACTATATAAATTTTTGTCTTGGGTATCGAATATCATAAAAATATATGACTTGAACTAAAACGATTATATAATTAAATATAACATAGAAATTAGTGATATAAATAGAATAATAAACATGATATTATAACCCAGCCAAGAATTAATTTGAATTATTTTATTATTAATGATGATAAAGAATTTAGATGATGATTCAGACTCAAGGTAATGGACACTTTAACTAAATAATATATTTAAATGTTTAAATTTTTTTATTCTATACATTTATATTTAAAGTACTTGATTTCATAATGGGTTTTTTGAATATATTTTACTGAAATTTATTCCAAAAAAAATAATTTTTGAAAGTATGTTTGTTTTTTTTTCAAAGGACTCTTTTTAATGTTTAATATAGAGGAATTTCATTAAAATACCTGTTTAATGTTCAACCTTTTTCTATTTTTATAATGGTAAGATGTTATGTTTTTATTATATATATGACTATAAAAGTTATTAACAATTTCGTGTCACAATAATTATTTTATGCATACTTTTATATTTATATTGTTACTTATGAAGGAGAATATTTTCATTATATGTTCATAGCTTTAGTAAAAATATGTTATTTAAAATTGAAAAATTAATATTTTTAGCGAGTATTTTTTTATAAAATCATTCATCTTTTATGATTATGATATGTTTCATATAAATTTTTTATAATTCATTGTGGTTCCATGATAAACCAATGAAAATTTGTTACATGATAAAAAAATTAATTATGGTTATGTGATAAACCAATGGATGGGAATACATGATAATAAAATGATCATTGGTCACATGATAAAATAATGAAGTTCAGTTTTGTTATAACCTCAAATTAATATTATACTCTAGAATTATTGGTTACCCAAATTGGTTAATCCATTTATTTGAGTGGTAGATTATCATTATATCTCATGGGTTAGAACAATATATATTATAAATAAGGTTATCCCCTTTATAAAGCTCTAACTCAATTGGTAGTGATTATATTGGACATAATCTATATGGTTATTCGCATTAAAAGGTTTTTCAAGGGGTTTTATGAATTTCATGATTTATGTTTTGAAAAAGGGTTTTATATTTCATTTAATGGGTTTTACATTCATTTATTTAGAAAACACGTGTGTTCTTTTATGTAAAAATGTTTTGGTTTTTCCACATTATGAACATAAATCGAGTTTTCATGATTTTCACTGTACAACTTGTTTTCATTATTCTATGTCCCATTAAGATATTTTTTTCTCATACCACGTTTAAAATTGTTTTCTATAAGTTTTATGAAATTTTTGCAATAAGGATGATATCAAGGGAAAAATTGTGATGATTTATCATTCAATGAAATTATTATTTATTTAAAATATTTTCGTTTTATGCAAAAAATAGATATTGTGTAGTAGTTTAAAATTATATTGTGTGATTTTATTTATTCTGTAATTTTTCGTAATTTTACAAAACATAGATCTATAATTACCGTCAAATTTTAATAAAATTTAAACAACAATCGAATATGTATTGTTTATAGATGGTTCCCTAAATTAATTTCCTTACTAATGAATCAAGAGAATAAGATAACACCTTCATTCATATAGATGTATAGAATGATTCATATATTGATAATTTGTTTAATCATAGCAATGTGATTTTTTATTCTGAATCCTACAAGATTTGGATTTTTTGGAAGAAAATAAATTCATTTCTATATCACAATGTAAAGACATGATTTATTCAAGTTATATACTTTTACTAAAAAAGTAAGAGTGTAAGAAACATTATTTATTTTGGGGAACAACATGATCCAAATACATCATTTTTAGGATGTATATATACTTACCCATTCGATATTATTAATGAAAAAATTGGTTTATCATATATAATTCTTAAGAATATTCTATTTATTTCCATCATGATGGTTCATAAAAATTATTTTAAATAAAAAATCACAAACCCTAGAACATTCAAATATGGTGTGAAGAAAGGCCCAATGTCGTGCAATAGTTTCCAATCGTGTCTATATTACTAATATGTTTTTGGGGTTGTTACACCTTGGTATGTCTATTCTATAGAGAAATCCAAATATAGTTTCCAGAAATGGATATTATTTATTTGAAACCAATTTCTCTATCTTTTACCAATGTTTCAAGAATTATAAATTTACGTTGACTAACACATAGACTTTTCATTAATTCCATCTATATAAATATCATTAGAAATACACCTAGAGATCTCACTAACATTTTTTCTTCCATGTTTCTAGAAGATAACTAACCCATCACATTAATACAATTTATAAAAAACCACACTTCTTATATATATATATATTACATCATTTTTAATAAATATTCATTACATTACATAAAAAACACATGATGGGTATTATAGTTTACTACCATTATAAACATGGAATCCTAGATGTGTGACCAAAATTAAACTATGTAACCTTTTTATATTTTATTCGTAACAAGAACCCATCCGAGAATGAAACTACATTCTATATAACTTATAACTCGGGGATAGGAAACCTATGAAATAGTGATCCAAAAACCTCAATAATGGCAATCATATGAGATACAGAATAAAGATATTAATATAAGGATATATGTACATGAATGAATGATTTAAAATTCATTTCCTTTAAAACATGATTAAAGACATGAGTAATGGAATATTTATTTGTTATTCATAAGAAATCAATCACGATATAATCATAGAGATGATCCATGATGGGAAAATATTGTCTAAAAATGGAATTTGAGGCATATTCTTATTTATTGAATCAAATTTCCATATTTTTTAAGGTCCAGTACCATGGCCATCATAGTCGACTATTTAAATTACAATATGATGATCACTCCTCATTTTAGCCGTGTCCTACTAGACATTGTTTAATCCATGTTCCATCAATTTCTTAATGTATCAGGTTCATGTAGTGTTCCAGAAATTTCTATTTCATTTGATATATAAATCATTACCTAATTCATTGGATAGAGATATATGTCCAACCCATCATATTAAGAAACCCATATTTAGGTGTTCAACATGATAAAATTAGCCATAATATGATAACCCATTGAATGAAATTGTTAACATATAAATTTCATTAAATTAGAACCCTTGGAAAAGACACAAGATTAATAATTATTTCATCATTAAATAACATGTGAAATAAAATATGATCCATAATCATTACCCCCATGTATACCCATGGGATTTTAAATGGGATTAAAAAAATCATTCAGAAACAAATACCAAAGGAATCAAAGGAACATATCAACTATAAAAAAGGTGACACTGTTATATGACATCTTATGTGGAAAATACATTTTAAAGATCATTTAAAATATTTCATTACAAAAATACCATTTCAACTTTAAAAATTCCTTTAAAAATTAATATATTTTAAAAAACATTATCCTTTATAAATAACCATGAAAATATATATATATTACAATGAAAGTCATTTAAAAGACTACTTATATATAATAAAATTAATTTAGATTTCCATCAAAATGATCTTATTATGTCATTTAAATTGATTTTTTAATTAATTTTTAAATAATATATTTTTGAGGAAAATATATTTCTTGATAAAGTGATAAATAAAGTAAAATTTTTTAAAAAATATTTTCTCTCTTGTTTTATTGATAAAATAATGGAAAATGTCTTATATTACTTGTAATTAAGCAGGTTAATCGAATTTTCTTAAAATGAATTATTTGATTTAGTGTTGGATTTTAATATTTGATCATTGAAAACATATCCATAAAAAAAATTTCCAAATAATGAGAGTGTAAAACAAATTTTTACCATAACGGATACATAAAAATGTAATCCCTATAAAGAGTTAACATACAATAGAACATAAAATATATTTAGTATAATAAATTCATTGAATAACATATAAATTGGGATGTTTATACAACATGACAAGGAATATAGATGCAGAAAAAAACGTTCATCTCAAATAAAGGAAAATTGAGACAAAAATATCTTAAGAATTTGGTAAATTTTTTACTATATACAACCTAAATGTGAGATCCCAAAATGGATTTATAAATATATCATGTTCCTCAATTCATTTAATATAATAAAATTTTTCTTTATTATACATAGAAGGGTGATAAATATTCATATATATCATATAATAAATTATTTTCATACAAATATTTATAAACTATTTATCAATGATTCTATGTTAATGTTAGGTTACAGGTAATGATTGATTTGTATTTTATATATTTTGATGTATTATATTTTTTTTCCTCATTATGTGATAATGATGTAATATTCTTAAGAATATAATACATGATATAAATATCATATATATTAATTATACATTAATATAGATTAATCCAAAAAAATAGTTGTAGGAAATGAAATGCACCATTTGTGGAGAAGGTACACCTTACATACACATGAATATTGTTTTATGATTTTTTTGTTGGTATAATTGAAATATAATTAAATGATATATTATCACTATAAACATATTTTTATTTGATATATATCACATACCCTTATTAATCCCAAAATTGATACATAACATGTTAATCTACAATTAGTAGTATCTCTTCACGAGGCAATAGTTACCCATATACAGAAATGACAATACAAAATTCATATAAAATATAATGGATGAAGGTATGTGTGATATAAAATCTAAATAATAATAATTAATATATAAATAATATAAATAAAAATGTATAAACTATAAATCAATTTTTTTT
Organism: Viscum album; assembly: GCA_963277665.1. NCBI lineage: Eukaryota > Viridiplantae > Streptophyta > Magnoliopsida > Santalales > Viscaceae > Viscum > Viscum album. The sequence continues at coordinate 297,112,941 of OY728121.1, forward strand.
AAAATATTTCAGAGGTGGTAATGTAAAAATAAATGAATTTAGTTTGTGATGCGTTGGTCTATTGAATATACGACCCATGATTTTATACCCATTGGATAAATGTGTTTTTGGTTGTGAGGTATGTCTTTAAAATAAAAAAATACTCATTTGGATGAAAATTAAGTTATTATATCCATATGATATAAAAATAATTGAAGGGTTTTGATGAATAAATAATACATGATATGATCGTTGGGGAATGTTACAAATTTTTTGGGTGTCCTCCAAATGATTTCACCAAATTCTTCTATATTATGGTTCTATTCCCAAACTATAGCTCTAGGATGATATTAGAGATGTTTTGGAGTGATTTTTGTGGGTGTTAGTTATAGAAAAATAACTTTATATGTGTGAATAAGTGTGTGTAGTGAGTCTCCTTTTATAATCTTGGAGGAGTGGCATTTTGGTAAATAATGAAAATTAGTTACTATTTGTAGGTATCTTGTAACACATAAATATTTTGGTGATTTTTTATCATATTAATTTTATATTTTAACATTTTTCACTTCAAAAAACAGCAAAAATATATTTTCACAAAGTCAAACATTCCTTTCTCATAGATCTGACTTGGTGTATGTATTATGCAATCCCAACTTCATTTACAGTACATAGAATAACAAGGTTATAATACATAAATCGTGAGATTAACCTTGCTCAATGGCTGATGTATCACACAATACTGATTGTAACTTAACTAAAATGTCATAACAAAAATTTAAATTTGGATGGATGGAAAAATTACATTTTCCTTAAGTTAGTAGAGATGAACATTGTTGAATTAATTATTCAAATATGTGGATTAAAAAAACAAGATGAATTCATAAGTTAATAATTAATTATAAATGAATACGAAATCCAGTTGAATCTAATATAAGATATCGTTATAGTCTTAATGAAACATTAACCAATTAAATTAAATTAATTACAATGGGTGTGTGATATTAATATAAACATATTTTTTTATATTCAATGAAATATTTTTGATATTTTTCGAATAGATTCGAAAAGTATAAGAAAAAATAATAATTTTATAGATAATAACAAATGCTTTTACTAAGGATGTCCATTACCATCTTATAATGTTGATCCCATTCTATGTCCATTTTTTGCATCTTTTATAGGTAAACAATGTCAAAAAAACATTATATTAGGGATAGAAACATAAAATTTACGTTATGATAAATTTTTGATATTTTTTTAATGGATTAATCTTTTAATGAATATTTAAATATATTGGATTTTATTTAAAAACATATTTTTCATATAATGTATTTACATTGATAAATAATATTTTTAAATTGATTAATATTTTAGATAGATAATTAAAAAATTATTCCAATGTAAGTCATCAGAACCAATATCATATTGTAATTCGATATAAAATCATATCATGATTTTGATCATATTTATATTAAAAACCTGGAGTGTAGTATATACCACATGATTAATCATAAATTAATTTCTGACAATTATGTGATTTGAATTTGAATATATGGATTCCAAATTTGATGTAAGAATAATCTATAATGTATACTCATGTTATATATTTTAAAAAATATATATATATATATATATATATATATTAGTGAGAGTAATTAATATTAATTACATCAGTTAAGAAAAAAATAGGACAATAAATTTTTATCCATTCAATTAGGACCCAAGACGACCTAGAAATGTGTAAAACACTGATTGAATTTCCATATCAAGAACCGATAATAAATTTTATCAACATTTAAATATTATTCGATCCAAATTCAATATGAAAAAACGTGGGCGGAATGATCTCTTTATATATGAACATGAGTTCCACTCCTCTTAAACTATAAAAGGCCACAAAATATACACATTTATCAATTCTCTCAAACAATTTATTTTAGGCCATTATATACCCAAATAGCCTCCCGAAAACCTCCAATTAGACCATTAAGCCTCACAGTGTGATAAAATCCTCTCAATGAATCATTTTGTAACAATCCAAAAGGTGTTACACGATTTATACTAAATGTCTTCTCTCAATCTCAATTCAATTATTTCTCATCTTCACCCTTCCACTCGCTTTATTCCTTTATTGTGTAAAAATAACAGTTTCTGGCAGATAATAAGATTTTTTATTCAAATATTTTTACATACACTTTCACACACCTCCATCAAATAGATATCAAACATACTATTTCTCTGTGTTCTGAACTATTGAATAATGAAATGATGATTTTTGAAATCTCCTTTTCCACTACAAATGGAATCCATAATGATGGACACCCTATTTATACATTTATATTTTGCATTTATTATTCTATATTAATTTACCAAAGTCAAACAGAAACATCCCAGGTGAATAATGAATATTATATTTTAATATTTATTTTGATTTTTCAATTAAATATTTATTTTACATTAAATGGGATGATATGTTCATTGGCCTACTCGACACACAAATATGAGATTCTTTAAAAGATAACATTGCACACAATGTTGTGTTATACTAAAATAATAATATAATATTATTATTATTTTAAATTGTAGTTAAATCATAGTTGATATATTTGTGACAGTGAACTAAAATAACTAAAATATGGTTATACATGTTTGTTAAATGATTTTACTTTTATCCAATTAATGATAGAAGCATAAATTGTTAATTATTCCAATATTAAACATATTCACTCTAATATTCATTAGAAGGTCGATTTACAGCCTTTTGAGGGTGAACCCTTTTTAAATCTAGTTTTTCCACTTTTATATATTCTATTTTAAAAAATAACATTCTTCATTAAAATTTGGATATAAAAATTTACTTTAAATATTTTTAAGATAATGTTTATTTTTTAATGAATAGTAAAAAATACTTCATTTTAATTCGAAAATGTATTGAAATATAATTTATTTATATAGATAGATTATTATTTTAATTGTTTTTAAAATGTAATTGGATAATATATTTAACATTGGATACAATTGTGGACATTGGAAGTAATTTCAGTCTTAATATGGACATAAACAAATGTAAATCATTTGATAGTTCTTATTTATGAAAAACACCTTTTTTGTTTTGACAACATAAATAAATTTGAAATTAATTTCTGTCACATCTATTTTTTGTATTTGGAAAAAATTATTCTATATTTGGAATCAGGATTCCCAAATTGTGTAAATAGGAAAATTTTATTTTTACACATAATGAATATGAACATGAGTAAATATTTTATTTACTATATTTAAAGAGTAAATATGGTAAATAAGGGTGAAAATATAACATTATAATAATATTAAATTACACATACACTTTTACTAACCCTACTGGATTATACTTGTCCTACCATTTGTATCCATGGGTCTATTTGGGGACCCTATGTAGATAATTGGGAGTGATAATGACACTTTATATTAGTTAATTTAATGTAAGGACAAAATAACATAAAAAGAATCTTTTTACAAAAAATATTTTTATACGTGGTTATATATGTTATCACATCAAATATAAATATTATATGGACTGATAAAATGATTTTCTACATCGTGACATTTTATTTATAATTTTTAGACTTAAAATATGCAAATTTAATTATCAAATAATGGTGATTTATAAATTGATTCATTAATAAAGGATTGAAATTAATGATATTAAAAATATTAAAATAAATTTATTTTGTACCTATTTTTACCATAAACTAATTTTATATATTTTTATTTGTTGTTTTGTTTTAATAAAAGTTGTTTTTTAGAAATTATTGTGTTGGTTTGGATTTTTTAAACAAGTCGTGATATTAAAAGTATTAAAATTTTCATTAAATTGTTTTTAAATCAATCGATATTTTTTAAAATTATAAAATATTCCTAGAAATATTATATTAGGCCATATGACATATATGATACTACAAATTTCATTACTGATACTTTTTGGGTCAATTGGCCTTTTAAAGTAATTATATTAACAATATAGTATTAATATGTAACTAGACATGGTAGAAGTTAAATAAGTTAAAAAAGGATAAATAAAAAATACAAGGATTGAAAAATATACAAAACCTATCCAATTCATATTGGATTATTTTTTTAGACATATATACCCATTATATTTGATAGATATATTTTTTGTTTCTTTTGATACAAAAAATCATTATATAATAAAATAATATTTTTTAACCTTCCTAAAGATCCCCTCCTCCCCCATTTAAATTGTCACCCACATTATCCTTTACACACACATATCACGCCCCCATGTCTCATCCAAAATCTCCCCAAATAATCTCTCAATATCCTTCTCTTATTTCTAGATGCCTTACCTTAGGTAGAGAGCACTTCAAAAAAGCATTTTGGTTCAAACCAGATGGAGATCCCGTATTTAAAGTTAACATCATCTCTCATGTTCTTTTCTTTTCTTTTCCATCAATGATACAGTAATGTATCATTATTAAATTATTATATGATGACACACGTTTCCTCTATGTGAAATGATTTTTTAAGAGATGTATTCTAACTACACTTCCAAACACCTCAATCTATTGAATACAAACATGTGTTTTATTCACGTGAGATTCATGATAAATTTTCCACTATTTCTCATGGTGTAGTGTTTTTACATCCCATGATTGTATTAATTGGGTATTATTATTTAATTAATTTTTATTTACATCTTTAGTGTATGGTCCTTCTTTCATGTGGTTTATGTTTCGTATGTTACCAAATCGGTAAGGGAGCCTTACTTCGTACTCATTTAGTTAAAGACATCTTTTATGTATTCTAAATTTACATTTTCCTATGATGGGATACGTTACTAAATATCCTTATTACTTAAAATTTTATTTCCATGTGATTATTGACCCTTTCCTATCTTATTTACTCATTTTCTAAATTTTAATGTGACCATGTTAGGCTATCAGATTTCTATAAGAGAACATCTTAACCCAATTTCAATTCATTAGGTTAAACTTATATTTCTTTTTTAGGTCATGCTATGAATATGTGTGAATGAACGATTATTGTTTTACCCATAATATCTATTATATTTGGTGCATTATTATTTCTCACACATAATTATTTCATTTATTTCTCCAAAATCAACGGATACGATCATTGTAAGGGACCATTCCTCAATTTATATTCCATTGAGACAAATTCTATGTTATAAACCAAATTACATTTATATGGAGTATTAACAACCCTTTGATAAATTATATCATAAATCTACTTATTATCATATTATTATAAGATTATATTAATGTTATTCTGTATTTATTTTTATTCATGTATTTTCTCATGTGGGAAGGGACACTTTAACAAAAACATTTTTTTTAATGTTTTAATGATTTATTCTTCTAAATTTTTCTCATTAATGACCAAGTATTCAAAAATATTTTAAGGATTTATATGAACATTAAGGACATAAAATGTAAACTCTATTAAAATCATCAAAATGGTATAGGAAACTTTGATTGAAAAATCCCATTATTAAATGTTTTAAATGGTTTTAAAAATGGTTTGATAAAGCATTGATTAGGTCAATATCATGAAATGATATATTGTTATTGAAATGTGGAAATGTTTTCTTTCCTTTATGATTGTTTTATGGGTTAAGAATATGTTATTGTTCATTTGGGATTGTATACATATATGGGTGGTTCCATGATAAACCTAGGCGAGTGTGCCAGATATAGCTCTACAATGTATTGGGTAACGTGAAGGATGCAAATATTAATTTCTCCCTAATTGATTTATGGTATATAATATGATTTTTTTTCAAACGTAACTCCCTACATAGTTGTGAATGCTATAATGTAAGTGTGTTATATATGACATATGTTACCTTTATGATTTATGATTTTGGTGTGTTATTCATAAATAATATGATTTCATAAGGTCTGTTATGATTGAAAAGTATGGTTTCATTCATCTGTATTTGTTGATTGGATAATGATTTCATTCATTATTTTTTAACCCTTACTAAGATTTTTATACTCATCCCATGTTTTGAAATTTTTTTCACAGGACATAACATTCAATAGGGTCAAGGGTATGATCAATGAAAATTCATGTTTCATAAAACATGGAAGTAAACATGTTTCTTTTTTTATGTATTTTTATTTTATAAAAAAATGGAAACTGTGTAGATGTCTCAAATTTATAATTTTTTGGTATAATTTAATTGTTATGGATTATTTCTCTAAAGCTAGAGACGTGAAATGATCATGAATGTTAATTATTTATTTAAATCAATATTAAGTATTGATTAATGGAGGGACCTTATAATTTTTACCAATGAAAAGTTGAGAAAATTTTAGATATTAGGCATTTTTGTTAAACATGTGGTTAAGTCCTATGTCTATTATTTTAGTTAAATCCTTGTATTATAACTATTTTATATCTAGGAATGTCAATTACAAATTGAAGGGAGATGTTCTAAAACAATATTCCTATCCTTTCCAGATGTCATGAATGTAATAATTAGTGTAAATTCATGATCAGATGATGGTAAATAATTTTATAGAATTCAACTCACTTACAAGATGTTGTTTGAGATATCAAACACCTCCATTATACCTCGATATCATCGTGGATCATGGGTTTTATTTCATCAAGTTCTATTTTCTCAACATTCTCATATTTTTAAGAAAGGTAAATATTATCAAATAATTTTCAAATATTTTATCTTATCACCATATTTTGAAGAATATTATCATTTTGAAAAAGGTGGTAAAAAGGAGACCCTTGAACAAAATATTAATAATTTTCATTTACAATATATCTTCTCATCACATAATGATGTATTTTTAGAAGGACCATTGATAGAATGTTTCAACTCAATCTTGGTCAGAATGTTTCATAATAATCATGTTTTATCAGAAGTTTTCATATTATATGTCATAGATTATTATTTTCCTAAACAATTTTTCTTTGAACTCCCATATTACACAACATGTACATGGTGTAATTGGATGAAGGAATAAAATGATTTTTATCGATAACTAAATCATTATTTCAATTCATGGACCTTCTACCTATGTGAACAAGATGATGATGAAACCATTTGGACACCATGATCATAGTATGATGTACTGTCAATTGGGAATTGTATTATTTTATAATATGGAGGTGAAAAAATGATAATATATAAGATGTTGAAGTCATAGTGTATTGGTATGAAAATGAAATGTATAAGAAAATATTTGAGGTTATAACATGTTAGGGTTAATTTTTATATTTATTAAAGGACAAATTGTAAGATGGGTGAAAACTCATCACATCCTAAAAGGCCATAAGAATCGAACCCACAACGGAAGGGCGACAACGACGCCTCACCTACCATTTTCTTATGTGAGGTCCCTGGTAAGTATGACCTACTATTTTTAGTTATATGATTTTATAGATCAATAATAAGTATACTTTTATAACTTTTGTTTTATCAAATGGAAATCCTTAGTGTATGTAAATTATTTGGTGAGTACATGATAAAGGTTAACATCTCTATTTTGATAACTCTATATGCCTAAGGAAAATATAATACTATGTTATTTCATTTGTGGAATAATGGATAAAATTTTACATTGTATTAATCTAAATTTTTATTATAGACATATGTATATTTGAGTTATTTATCAAAATAAATATCCTATAATAGAGAATTCGGGATTTGGTTAATAAATTTTTAGTATGAGACTTGAATAGTAACTATTTTCATTTTGAGACTATGTGGTCAAATCCATTAGAGTTTTCAGTATCAATCATAGTTGGATTATTTTAACAAAATTAGGAAAATTTTGTATTAAATGGTATTTGTTGATCTTTGGGTATTTATATATCAGTTGTTGATATTAAGAGTAGTATTTAGTTTTATAAAAGATTATCCTTTTGGGGGATTATATGATCTTTTAATAACCAATTTGGTTTTTGTTAATTTCAAAATACAGGGGAGATATATAGTTTTCCTTTTTTTGATTATGTGAATCCCTAAATGTTGATTCTAGAGATTTTGGTGGGAACAAGGCTTCTAAATACTCATCATTTGGAGAAAAGATGAGTTTGTGGTAGAAAATTATCAACTGACAAAACTCAACTTGAAAAGAATGTTTTTTCATTATGTTCTTAGTTTATCTCCTAAACTAGTTCCATTAAATTATGGAAAGGTAACCTAAAAAAAAGAAACCTTGTCTCATTACATTTCCTACCATGGAATCAAAGACTGTCTATCCCATCACATGTTTGTGATTTTATAGTGTTTACCAATTTTTTAATCATGTTTTATATCACTCCCCATCAAAACACGACACTTAGTTTCCCCTCCATATTCATTTATTCATGGAATCCTCTTATGAGTTATCTCAGATTTCATTTTTACTTTAATTTATTTTATTTAATGTGATAGTTTTATTTACTCTTTTTTTGTTGTGGGACTAACAATTAGGTTTCCTAGCCAAATTTTAAAATTGCGAGGAAGAAATTTTCAAAAGGGTGGAAAGATGTTACATCCAATGTAAATAAAGAATATTAAATTTAATATTAATTAATATTTGTGAATAAATATATTAATTTTAATTTAAAGGGGATTCTATGTTAATTAGTGTACCAGACAAGAAACAATGAGTTTCTTTGAAATCATTGTTTTCACACAACGTTTAGTTATAACAAAATATAATATAAAAATATAACTATTTTAAATGGTATTTTACTCATAGAAATTTTATTTCCAGAATGAATAAAACTAACTAAAACTATATTATACATGTTTGTTAAATGGTGTTAAATTTATCTAATAAATTTTAGATGCATAAAATATGATTTAATCCAATTATAAGCATAAACACTATAATATTCATTAAAAGGTCCAATCAATGCATTTTTATGGCGAACCCTTATTAAATCTAGTTATTTGTCACTTTTATATGTTCTATTTTACAAAAAAATTATTCTTATTTAGAATCCGGGCATCAATAATTACTTTATATTAAATTTTGGTATTTTCCTGATACTGTTCATTTTTTAATGAATATTTGAAAATACATCATTTTAATTCAAAACAACATTTTAATTCAAAACTACATTTTAATTCAAAATTGCATTTTTATCTAAATGTTATTATATAGGTTTATTTTTATTTTAATTGTTTTTAAGTGCAATTAGATTATATTTTTTCCATTTAATCTAATGTTGGTCATTATAAGTAATTTCACTCTTAATTGGACGTAAACAAAGGTAAATCCTTTGATAGTTATTATTTCTTAATAACTCGCTTTTGTTTTGACAATAGGATTTAATTATAAAATAATTTCATCCCCTAATAGGTTTTGAATTTTGAAAAATGGATTACATATTGGGAATTTGGTTTCCCAAATTGTGTAAATAGGTACCTTTTATTTGTACAAATTATGAATATTTACATCAGTAAATATTTTATTAACCATGATTAAAGGGTAAATCTGGTAAATAAAGTTGAAAAAAATAATGTTATAATAAAATTAAATTACCCTTAAAATTTTCTTAACCGAATTTTGTGATACATGTACGACCATGAGAATCCTTGGGTTGATTTAGGGACCCCCATAATGCATCTTTGCGGTGATAATGACACATTATATTAATTAATTTAAATTAAGGACAAAAATAACAAAAACAAGAATCATTTTATTAAATCAATTTTTATATTGGCCTATATAAGTTATCGCTTACACTATAAATATTAGTTGGAAATAAAAATGATTTCATACATCATGGTATTTTATTAATAATTTTTAGACATTAAATAAACAAATTTAATTATGACACAATGGTGATGCATTAATTTCTTCGTTATTAAAGGATTCAAATAAATGATATTATAAATACTAAAATACTTTTATTTTAAACCTCTTTATTACATAAACTATTTTTAATGTTTATTATTAGTTTTAATATTTTAATTAGTAAATATTTTTTGATTGAATCATGCTGGTCTCGATTTTAATAATTTTTTTTGATAATAATAGTATTAAAATTGAAATAAAACTGTTTTTAAATCAATAAATATTTTATTAAATTATTAAACTGTCTTAATAACCTAATATCCTGAAAATTGACATTTATAATTTCTAAAAACCCATTAAAGATCTATTTTGGGTCTCTTGGAATTTTATAGTAAATATTTTAACTATATAGATTCAATATAAAAGTGGACATTGTAAAAGATAATTAAGTTAATAAAAGGATAAATAAACATTTTAAGAATTCTAAAAAAATCCATAACCTATCCAATTATTATTGTATAAATTTTTTTTCTACACATATACACATTATATTCTAAATAAATATATTTTAGTCATTTAGAAACCAAAAATCATTATATACTAATAATATTTTCAATCATTCTTGAAGAGCTCCTGCTCCCCCATATAAGAAGTTATCTCCACTAACACTTACTCATACATATAAAGCCCCCATGGATCATCCATCATCTACCCAAATAATTTCTCATGATTTCTCTCTTCCACCTAGAATCATTACCATGGGTAGAAAGCACTTCAAGAATGTCTTCATGTCTATCCAAAAGTAGTTGCACGATTTAAAATAAACGTATTCTCTGAAGTTCATTTCTTTTATATTCCTTCTCTACCACCCATAACACCATTTATTCTTATCATTTATAACAACGAAAACATTTTAAATATACTATTATTTTTTAATGAGTTGTATTAGAACAAAATTTACACACACAACCATCTAATGGTTACAAACATACTGATTCTATGGACATCAAACTACTGCCTCACGAAATGATGATTCTTAACATATCTTCTACCACCTCTCATGGTGGCCATTATGATGGAACTATATTAATAAATGATATATATATATATATATATGAAATTTATATTTTCCCTCTGAATCTGTATTTTTCATTTATATAATACCTTTATGGTTTCTAAAATTGGTAAATACGATAATTTTATTTGAGGAAGTGTGGACTATCACCCCCTTAAAGAGATATGAATCATTCATTCCTTAGATATAACATATAAAGAATGGAATTTATGAAATTATTTTACATATAGAACATATATTTTATACTATAATTATAATATAACTGTTTATCATTTAATTTTCATTCCATTATAAATGATAAAAATGAAAGTAGTGTTCATGCGTACGTACTGTTTAACGTCTCCATGAATGATGCAATTTATTTCATATGTCCAAAATTTTTAGACCATTATAAATACATATAGACTAGATATATATGATATATATTATATATAAACGAGGAATATTATTCTTGAGATAATTTACTTTTGACCACATTGGCAATTTTTAATTATAACAAGATCATTTTTTTACTCAAGTCCCGAACATCGACAAATAGTCCGATATGAATTAAAATAATTAATAATTGTTATTGTAATGTTATAATTGAAATAAATTAATAATAAACATGAAAAATGTTCTGAATTAGGTATAAATTAACTTATTTATATTATTCAGGTAGAAATATGAACAAATGAGTCAAGTCGAACATTAGGTAAGGGGTTTTCATCTCACTTTTTATTTCTGAGAGATTCGTGATATATTTTCCACTATTTTCTTTTTGTGTGGTTGTTTTTAATTCCCATGATTGTGTTAATTATGTATTCAAATTTAATTTATTTGTATTTATATTTTCATTATATGGGTTTTCATTCACATGGTTTATCTTTCGTAAGTTACCAAATCGGTAAGGGAGCATTTCATCACACTCTTTTAGTTAAAGACTTATTTTATGTCTTTTAAATTTGTTTTTTATTTTGTTGGGATATTTTATTATATATACTTATTTTTGTAAATCTATTTAAATTTTATGAGAGATCATTTCCTCTTTCATATACTCATTTTCTTAATTTTAAATTGATGTCGTTAGGATGTCGAATTTCTAAAAGATAATATCTTAACCCAATTTCATTTATTTAGGATAAAATTCGGCATACTGATTATGTCATTATATGAATATGTGTCAACGAAATATGTTCTTTTCCTTAATATCCACTTATATTAGGGGTATTTTTATTTTTCAATCATAATTATCTCATTTATATATCATTAATCTGAGGATGGGACCTTTTTAGGGACATTGTTGAAATTTATCTTCCATTGAGACTTATTTGATGTTATAAACCAATTAACTTTTTTATGGTGTATATATTACCAATTGACATATTATATCATGAGTCTTATTATTATCGTGATATTATAATATTTGTTTAATGTTATTATGTTATTATTTTTATTCATTTATCATCTCAATTGTTAAGGGACTCTTTAACATAAATATTTTTTAAAATGTTTTGATGATTTTCTCATCTAAATATTTCACAATAATGACCATGACTTCAAAGTGGTTTTATGGATTTATATTCAAATTGATGTCATAAAATGTAATCTATTTTAAAATAATCAATGTGATATGAGACTCATTGATTCAAAAATAACTTTATTAAATGTATTAAATGTTTTTGAAGATGGGTTGATAAAGAATTGATTATATCAATATCTTGAAATGATATTTTTTTATTGAAATTTGGAAATGTTATCTTTCCATTATTCTTGTTTATTTGTTATGAATATGTTATGGATCCTGGAAATTATTTACATATATGGGTGGTTCTGTGATATACCAAGGGTGGGTTAGCCCGAGAGAACTCTTTAATGCATTGGGTAATGTGACAGAGTTAAGAATTAATGTTTATCCTAATAGATTTTGGGATTATATTTTGATTTGTATTCCAAATGTTAGTACCTCTATCTAATATAATTAGAGGTATTTGTGACAGGCTATTTGTGATGGGATCCTATCACAAGTATGCTTTAGTGACGTGTCCCCGTCGTAAATAGCAAGTTGTAGAAAACGGCATCGCAAATATTATTTTTTACGATTGGCCCGTCGCAAATAACCCTCCAATTATATTCAATATATATATAAATAAACCATTTGTGATGGGAAACTACCATGTCACAACTAAGCATTCGATTATATACATTATATATATAAAAAAAATTTGTGACATTCCCATCATAAATACTATTAATAAAAATTTATATGTAGATTATTTCTGATGGGATCCTTTTGAAAAAGGTCCCGTCGAAAATACTATTTTTGGGCGAAACAATATTTAGTGGATTGAGGGCTTTTCTATTGATTGACAACACATTTACCTATAAATTTCTATCAATTAAATCACAATGAATAATCTACTCGTAGTTATGTATATTTATTCTTGTGCATACGAGAATGTATAAGCGTACATCCAAGCATATTCTCCATTGTGATTTCTATGAGAGAAACATGCACGTAAATAAGCCATCAAAAAAAGTACCCCCTTTTCGTTACTGAATCATCTTCTTGCATCTGTTACCACATGAACACATTATTAAAAATGTGGTCCTACCAATACACATGAAAACTCGTGTATATGAAATTGGATATGTATATGTAGAAGAATACTTTTCAAAGATTATTCACTTGGTGAATGTTGAATGAAGAAGAGTCATCGAGAAAAAGTAGTGTCATAAATCCAAGGGAAATTGTGCCATGTTATTACAAGTTATTGCAATTTATTACAATGGATTTTATTTTTACTATTTATTACTATTTATTACTATTTATTACTATTTATTTCCATTTATTACGATTTATTACTATCTATTACTATTTTTTACAATTTTTTACTATTTCCTACTATTTGTAACTATTTATAACTATTTTTTTTTATTTTTTACTATTTTTTATATTTTTACTATTATTTACTATTATTTATTATTTTTACTATTTTTAATATTTATTACTATTTATTACTATATTTAAAATTTATTTTAATTTTTTACTATTTATTAATAATTAATACTATTTATTGTTATTTATTCATATTTATTCCTATTTGTTACTATTTATTCCTAATTATTCCTTATTATTCCTAATTATTCCTAATTATTCCTATTTATTCCTATTTATTTTTATTTATTCCTAATTATTCATAATTATTGGGAATAATTCATAATTATTCCGAATAATTCATAATTATTAATATTTATTAAAATTTATTACTATTAATTAATATTTATTACAATATGTTCTTAATTATTCCTAATTATTCATAATTGTTCCTAATTATTACTATTTATTATTATCTATTAATATTTATTACTATTTATTACTATTTATTCTTATTTATTCCTATTTATTCCTATTTATTCCAATTTATTCCTCTTTATTCTTATTTATTCCTATTTATTACTATTTATTACTATTTATTACTATTTATTAGTATTTATTTCCAATTATTCCAATTTATTCAAATATGTTTCTATTTATTCTTATTTATTCTTATTTATTCCTATTTATTCCTATATATCCTACCTATTCTTATTTATTCCTATTTAATCATATTTATTCCTATATATTCATACTTATTAATATTTATTCCTATTAATTCCTATTAATTTCTATTTGACGATGAATTCCCCCCCCCATACTGGAGGCGGTAGGGTGGAAGAGGGCATGGTTCTACCGCCTCTGAGCTCACAGAAGGGTTTTGCTCCATTATCCAACTCTATGTTCCTCCCCGGATTTCTCGATGATCCCTTTATTCCCAAAGGTTCCCGGTTTGCATCTTGGTGGTCCACAACTTCTGATTTCGTTGTCAGTGTTCTGTAATGCTTCGAGTTATCTGTATCATACGTTAGTCGCGTGTTTCAACATTTGATGGCCCTCGGTTGACGATTTGGACCACTTTGTCTTCAGTAAATGGGACTTAATAGAACGTGCAGTAGTTGTTATTCATGATAAGATACATATCATGGTTCGGTTTGCATCAGAATATAACCTAATTCTGTCCTCGTTTAGTGTACCGCAGCACTGTAATGGATACAAATTCTCCCTACTTAGATGGTCATTTGATCCTTGCATTATTTATGATCCACACTCTAGTGTGATTTGGGTAATCCTTCCTCAACATCCTCTTCCGTTTAGGAATCCATATTTTTTTCACATGCTTGGATATTTGGTGGTTTATTTCCTATGTTCAGATTTTCATACATCCAATGTGAGTCACCCGATTAATCCGCATATCTATTTTGAGGTTTATGTGTCGAAACCACCAGTGGAGTGTTTTTTTATTGCAGTCAGATCAGAGTTCATATGGAAGCAACAAGTAGTTTTTTAATCCTGGGGAAATTAATGTTTGACCTGTCATCGCTTGGGGAATTTGGTTTCTGTGTTTCATAGTTAACATTTCAGGGGGAGGTCTTTTGTTCTAATGATGAGGCCTCATGAGGGCCAAAGGCATGTGTGTGTATGTTCTCATGATAAGAATGCTGGTACAGTGAATCGGGATTAATAGGTTGCAGAAAAGGATGTTCTGACAAAGAGCCCAGGTGATGGACATGGTCGTGTGTATGCAGTTGACCCTTGTAAGGATATTGGTATTGTGAATCTGGGAACATCAGTTGTTGACTAGGATGTGGAGGTTTCCATCAACCCGATGGTTGTTGTAGTCCATCATCGGTTGAAGAGGGTTATGCAGGTGGGAGATAGAGGGAGATAGGGTGATAACAAAGTCGAGGGAGAGATGGTTGGTTGCAATATGGAAGATGGGTTAAATTCTATGGGAGTGGATGCCTTGGGTACATGTGCTGATGGAATTACTAGCCGGGCTGAATATGTTTGAGGGGTCCTAGATACAGTGCCTTCTGGTAATCATTTTCAGGACTCAGAGCATGAGAAAGTGGATGTTCCCACCTCGGTTAACAGCGCCACCATGGTTGGGTCTCACGAGGCTGCTGCTGGAAATGAAAAGATGAAGATGGTGCCCTATGAAGGCGTTGAAATGGTGGAACATCCACATTGCAAAGCAATGATCGATTGTAACTTTCAGACTCAGCAGACTCAATCAGTGAGTTATCAAGAAGAGGTAATCCCTGGAAAATGGGGGGATAATTCATAGAGTTATGATGAAAACAATGGTGGTGGATGTAGAGACCCGAAGCTTAACGTACATGGACATTACATTACTTTTACGGAATAATTAGTATATAACAAAAACACACACACAAGGATCGTAATAGTTTAGTGTCTTTGGAAACTCGTAATATAATATTCTAATAGTGGTGAAAGATCTTCAACATCTCCCATAAAGATCTTCCATTTTTTTACCTAAAACCTTTCTTTATATCCTAGGGAAAAGAAAACATAACAGGGTGAGCTCAGATGCTCAGTACAGGTAAACAAAATAAATATCAATCACATCATATTCATAAGAACATAACATTTTAGAAATATTAACCTGGAAAAGAGAGCCTAATTTCATAACATGGGATAAATCATAGTAGTGAAATGTAATCCCAATAATCATAGCATAAAACATGAAAATTTTTGGCATACAATGTTAATCATAGAGAAACATTTCTTGTTATTGAAGACTCGTTTCCAAGACTATCTTAGTGGAAAAAGTCCATTTCTGAACTGAGTTCACTCCTCGTTTCAGTCCTGTTTCACTGAATCGGTTTAACATTCCATTCCAGCCATGTCTATCTCATTAGATATAAAATCATTAAACAACGCATTGGAGGGAGATATAGGTCTAACCCATCTCATAATGATACCATTATTATGTGTGCCACAAAATCAGAAATCATACATCATTGTATAACCCATGTAAAAAAAATGGGATTCGTAAATATCATGACATCGTAAAACAATTCATATAAGATAAAGAATTCATAAAAATAATTCCATCACAACTTAATCAAATCAATGTAATAATAGGGATAGAAACATAACCGTATATTATCTTAGATGAAAAATAATTTTGATAAAACTCTTGAACTCCATTCCTGAGGAAAATATCCTTTCTACTTCAAAAAAACATTTTTTCCTTTCTTAACTTGTCATACAATTTTAAACAAAAAGAAGTTGATTAAAAATAAACTTGAAAACTTGAAAAGGAAGATTCTTGGAAATTTTGTTTTAAAAATCCATTCATGCCATATAAGTTAAAAAACATTCTTCTCGTACTTTTTTCGAAAAAGTCAAAAAGTACCTAGTATGAAAAACGACAAAAGATTCCTTTCATATCCTTTACTAAAAACTCACCGAAGGGTAAAATTGGATATAAACTATTGTATAAGGGTATAAATATTACATATTGAGAAAACATAGATGTGGATGATAAAATACACCCCAGTAAATACTAAAGTATATAAAATCTCGGATAAAAATGAGATTGTGATATTTCCCTTACCTTAGGTCCAATTTGCTTCGTAAGTGTCTGAACCTCCGTTATAATGATTTAAATAATGTGATTGACTTATTCCAGAATCATACTTATTGTTATGATATTATATATGGTCATATTCTTAGCTTATTATTAGTAATATTTCATTACTACTTGTTATTCGGGTGTTTATTACTTTTTTGTTCTTATGCGTGTTTGTCGAATAAATTCTTATTCTTCTCTTTAGGTTTTAGATACATAATTTCAAGAATGGAATTAGTGTCATATATATCATATTCATTCATTCAATTCATTTATATAATCATTACGCAATTAGTATCATATAGAACAGATCGCATCACATCGTGGAGAGGGTATTCCGTATATATGCACGAGCGATGATATCGTTCGCATGATCGTGGAATTGTACTGGAGTGTATGTATACTATTTCAGAATAAATACAACTTTAAAATAATAATATATATTCATTACTTTCATCCTTATACCCATCCAAGTAAGGTGGTGGTGGAAAATAGATTACACCACGGTGTGGAGACGGTATTCTGTACGTACGCACGCGCGATGATTTCGTTTTCCATAGGATGGATAAGAGGTGAAATAGGGTTGTTTCATATTTATAATAACATATCATTATATGAGTGATACTTATTTTTTTACCTCATAATTAAACAACTAAAGAATAAGATGTAGAAGAAAGAATTTGGAAAGGATCGGTAATGGATATTACCTCTTTTTGATGCGCCTTTTCTTAACCTCCTCTTAGGGCAATAGGGTTGGTCTTTGAAGAAGACCAGAACCTCTAGGATGATTCTAGGGAAGTGGGGAAGTGAAATGGTCAGGTTTTGGCCGAGTATTAAGGCTCAAATTGGTGTGAGGAGGAGAGGGAGGTGGTGCTCTTTTATAAGGGAGGATAGGGGCTCCTTTGGAAAAACTAAAAATATTATTCTATTACAAAGTAAAGGTCGGTTTTAAGTAGCTCCAACTTGATTTATTTCGAAGCTAAGGTGGGGATGGGTCTAAATCCTCTCATCCAATATAATTTAGACAAGTTTAGGTTCCTATTTTAAACTTATCATTTAGATTTAACATTAAGTTAAATAATTTTACTTTTACCGCGTTTTCTTGTGTTCTTATAATATAAGGTTAATAAACTTACTATAAGAAAACAACCGAATCCCAAGTTGTTTATTATTAATATATATAACTTTATCTAAGACATATGGCTCAACCATAGATTTTTAGGAAGAAAATAACAATTAATAATATAATATTTGTTTTAAAAGCTATTTTATGTAAATTTTGACACTATTTAGTAATTGATTTTTGTGAAAATCATAACAGAATTATTAGTTAAAAAAACGTTAATAAAATCAATACTAACATGTAATATTATCTTATAAAATTAGTTTAATTCATAAAAAGTCTTAAATTAAATTTATTTGGGTATTTATAACATTAATTATGTCAATATTTCATTATTAAGACTAATACTACATTGTCTTTCTGTCATACTAAGTGATAACTATTTAATCTCTAAAAATTATTAATAAATTCCTATTATATAGATAATTGTATTAGCTTTCTGGAGAATATTCATTTTCGAAGTTTCATGAATTTTATCACTAAATTAATGTTATTATACTTATAAAATTTAAGAAAGTGACATGTTGTCACATTCTTTGGTTTTAATAATAATTAAATTATTTTCATGGCAAAATGTCCATTAAATGAATCTAATCTGACCCTTAGGTGATATGGGTTGACTTTTAGTCATCCAATAGGATTTTTACATGTGTTAGGGTAATTTTATAATATTATATTTACCCTTAATTACCTGATTTACCTTTAATTATGGAAAATAAAATTTATCGTAGTTACTATTCATAATTCCCAAAAATAAAAAGTATCTTATTAACATAATTTGGATCCACTTATTCTAAATATGGAATACATTTTTACAAATTCAATAAACAAAAGTTGCAGCAATTAACTGAAAATTAATCCCGTTGTCGAAAGAAAACGTGTTTTTCTTTAAAACATTACAAAAGATTAAACTGATTTATCCTACGAATTCAAGGTAGAATCAATGATAATGACATACATTATATTAAATGGTAAAAATGTATTATATTTATACTTTAAAACCATTCAATATTATAATTTAACCATATAAATTATTGCGATGAAAAAAGTTGTTCTTAATTAAAATATAGCGCGTTTTTACTATTCATCAAAATATGAAAGTTAGCAGAATAATATGAAAATTTTTTCCAAACTAAATTTTTATTTCATGATTCGAAAGAAGAATTTCATTTTGTAAAATTGAACTTATAAACATGTCAATAAACTATATTTAAAGTGGGCGTGCCATCAAAAGGTGGCAAAACTGCATTTTTTTAAAAAATACTTATTTTACCCGAAAAATTTATTTTTTTCTTATACCATGTTCTAGAAAATGTGTAAGACGAATAATAATGTTATAAGATTCACAATTTAGATAATACTAGTCATAATGGCTAGTTTATAATAATATTATTATAATATATCGTTGTTTAGTAAAACCCAGTATTGCGTACAACACACGCTGTCGAGGAAGGTCGTGATTGCGTGTAATGCAAGCCAAGTCAGGGTTGTGTGTTGTGCAAGAATCCTTCGTTGTTTCATATAACATAATCCAACCATATTACATTTATACATTGAATATATATATATATACTCAATGTTGCGTTGAATAACTATTATCAAAATTGTGTGTAACATGATCCAAGAATTGTGTTGCGTATACTGCAAGCTAATACAGTGTTGCGTATAGTGCAAGGTAATCTTGGTGTAGCATACAACACACGACATTAATGAAATTAAAAAAATATTTTTCATAAAATCATGGGGTGTTACATTCTACCCCCCTTAAAATGAATTTCTCCCTTGAAATTCATCGGGGTTATAAATGGTTTACTACTCGAATGTTTCTTTAATAGAATCCCACATCGTAAAATGGAATACCAAAACTTGGATTTAAAAACTAAAGTATGAAATGTAACGGTTACCCAAATTAACTCATCACTGGGTTTCCACGTAGGAGAACATATGTTAAAATATGGATATGGAAGAAAAATCTAACCATCTAGTTCTGATGGAGAGTGGTAGAGAACATGGCTATGAAAAAGCCAAAAATCACAAAGCTATTGATTTTTGATGATCTAAGGTACCATCAGCTTCATCGGATATAGGGGAACTTGGAATACATTTTTGGTTTTCAAGACCATTTCCCTAAAGTTGATGAATTAAAAGGAATACTTTCATGATTTTGGTACAATCTCACTGTTGTTCGTGAATTGAACAATTTCCACTTCATTCCTTAAAGAAATGAAGTTGAATTTGTTATTTGTGATGTGTTAGCAGATCATGTGTTAGAATGATGGGTCATTCCATCTCTTTCAAACAAAAGGATAGCAAAAGTTATAAGTCCATCTTATGGATAGATTAATCGTACATGGTTCCAAAAATGAACTTATACTTCATATATCATACCGCTTAATAAAATAAAACTAGTTTTTACTAACCAGGGACTTCCTGTAGGCCCGTGGTAGGCGATAAAGGCCAGTCGCACTTCGGTTGTGGGTTCGATTCCCACAGCCTTGTCCGACGAGATGGGATGTTGCCCGTCCTTCATGTTGTCCTTTTTCTAAAGCTATATTACTATAACATCCCTTCAACAATATCAAAAAAAAGTTTTATCCTTAAACAATACTAACTTATGTCCAACATAATCCATTCCAATCTTTAGGCTTATCTAAAATACTTCGGTCCAAGCTCATAGTATAAAGAAAATGATCACATGAATGCCATCATTTATCCCCCATATATCATAAGATATATCTTGTTGGTCAAATTACAAAAATGTGAATACCTTAATCATGTATTCTCTTGAAGAATGAATACCCATTAAACCTTATTCAAAACATGAATGCAGTTAAAAGTTAACACTTTCCACATACCAAAATCCTCAAAATTCTATATACTCAAACCATGATATCACATAGTCCTTATATCAATCATGAGCTCATGAATACTTTCAAACATTTTATTTTCTCCTTATCCCTTCATTATGCGCATATCATCTTTTTTCAAAAAATATCTCAATCACTTTACATGGTTACCAGTACCACAATAGACCAATACATAAAAATTCCAATATTCCACGATACTATATACATCATTATTTTGGAATCCAATTATATAAACACTTAATCATTCCACCACATCGTTTTCATATTCAACATTTCCAATGGTGATCACATTGACTTCCCTTTGTCCATTGCCTTAAGTGGTTGCTCATGTTGATCATCACTAACCCTTGGATTATGGAATTTATTAGCCTAATGCCCCATTTCCTTGCACTTGAAGTATTGAAGTGTAGTAGGTTCATTCTGTATATCCCTTCCTTTGTTTGCATCATTAGACATCTTCTTCCCATCACCGCGGCATTCAAATTCCCGATGACCTACCTTTCCACATTTGAAACATTTACATGTACTTTCAAGACAATCTCCACCATGCTTCTTTCCACACTTTGAGCATAAGGAAACATTCATATTCTTTTCACCATTATTATGAGATTTATCCTTGAACTCCATCTTTCGTTTCTTGTCAAAACTATGAGATGGATAAGTAACACCAGCTTCCATTTCTACCTTGATATCACAACGCACAATTTCTTCATAGCTACTGACGTCTCTTATAGCTAATTCACTTCAAATACTTGGTTTTAAGACACTTAAGAATCGATCAACATTACTTTCAGGTTGGATGATAAAGCCAGATGCATACCTTTCAAGCCTTGTAAAATTCACTTCGTATATACTAACAGATTCATCATCCTTTTGCTTTAGTTCAAGAAAATCCTTCTCCATATTTGTACGAAGAATACGAGGGATGTACTTATTGAAAAATAAGTTCTTGAACTCGTCCCATTCCATGGACTCAATTTCATCTCTTTGCGTCATATTCTTGATAAGATTCCACCATTGATCAACTTCACCTTCCAAACTATATACTGCTAAGATGACCTTATCATGTCAGAACATTGAAGAACTGAAAATATCTTTTCAGTGGTACTGATCCATTGTTCAGCAACAAGTGGATCAGAAGTCCCACTAAAAGAAGGTGGACGTTGCCTCATGAAGGACTAAATAGAATGTTGTTCCCTTCTCTGCTCATTTGGATGTACAGAATGATTCATAGCTTGTGTAAGCATAACAATAAGATTTTTCACTCCATATCCAATAATATTTGTTTGTTCATAAGGACAATCATTGCATTGTCCATTACATTGATCAACACATTTCTTTCGGGTTCCAGCCATCGTCTAAAACCCAAAAAGAATAGTGTGAGAGGCAAAAATTATGCTAGGGAAAAAAATATAATAAAGGGGGAGTACCTTCAATATATAACATCTTATATTACCATAATTCAGGTACTATAACCTATAATTATACTTAACCTTAGGGACATCCCTATACATACCTTAGAAATATCTATAGGGATCTCACTAAAGTTCTCGCATCCTAGTTTCCAAAGGTTAACTAAACCATTCCTCTGATACCAACTGTAGAGACCCGAAGCATAACGTACATGGACATTACATTACTTTTGCGGAATAATTAGTACATAACAAAAACACACACACAATGATCGTAATAGTTTAGTGTCTTTGGAATCTCGGAATATATTCTTATAATCGTGATGAAATATCTTCAACATCTCCCATAAAGATCTTCCATTTTTTTACCTAAAACCATTATTTATATCCTGGGGAAAAGAAAACAAAAAAGGGTGAGCTCAAATGCTCAGTAAGGGTAAACAAAATAAATATCAATGACATCATATTCATAAGAACATAACATTTTGGAAAATTTAACCTGCAAAAGAGAGAATAATTTCATAACATGGGATAAATCATAGTAGTGAAATGTAATCCCAATAATCATAACTTAAAACATGAAACTTTTTGACATACACACATAATCATAGAGAATAATTTCATGTTAGTGAAGACTCATTTCTAAGACTATCTTAGTGAACAAAGTCCATTTCTGAACTGAGTTTACTCCTCATTTCAGTCCTGTTTCACTAAACCGGTTTAACCTGCCGTTCCATCCATGTCTATCTCATGAGATATAAAATCATTACCCAATGCATTGGAGGGAGATATAGGTCCAACCCATCTCATAATGATACCATTATTATGTGTGCCACAAAATGATAAATCATACATCATTGCATAACCCAGGTAATAAAAATGGGATTCTTAAATATCATGACATCATAAAACAATTCATATAAGATAAAGGAATTAATAAAAATAATTCCATCACAACATAATCAGATAAATGTAATAATAGGGATAGAAAGAGAACCCTATATTATCTTAGATGGAAAATAATTTTGATAAAACTCTTGAACTCCATTCTTGAGGAAAATATCCTTTCTACTTCAGAAAAATATTTTTTCCTTTCATAACATGTCATACAATATTAAACTAAAAGATTTTGATTAAAAATAAACATGATAACATGTAAAGGAAGATTCTTGGAAATTTTGTTTTAAAAATCCATTCATGCAATATAAGTGAAAAAAACATTCTTCTCGTACTTTTATCAGAAAAGTCAAAAAGTACCTCGTACGAAAAACGACAAAAGATTCCTTTCATATCCTTTACTAAACACTCAATGAAGGGTAAAATTGGATATAAACAATTGTAGAAGGATATAAATAATACATATTGAAGAAACATGGATGTGGATGATAAAATACACCCAGAGAATACTAAAGTATAAACAACCTCGGATAAAAATGAGATTGTGATATTTCCCTTAACTTAGGTCCGATTTGCTTCGTAATTGCTTGAATCTCATGTATAATGATTTAAATAATGTCATTGACTTATTATAGAATCATAATTATTGTTATGATATCTTATATGGTCATATTCTTAGCTTATTATTAGTAATATTTCATTACTACTTGTTATTTGGGTGTTTATTACTTTTTTGTTCTTATGCGTGTTTGTCGAATAAATTCTTATTCTTCACTTTAGGTTATAGATACCTCATTTACAGAATGGTATTAGTGTAATATATATCATATTCATTCATTCAATTCATTTATATAATCATTATTCAATGAATATCATGTAGAACGAATCACATCACATCATGGAGACGGTATTCCAAACGTACGGACGAGTGATGATATCGTTCCCATGATCATGGAATTGTATTAGAGTGTATGTATACTATTTCAGAATAAATACAACTTGAAAATAATCATATATATTTTCATTAATTTCATCCTTATACCCATCCAAGTATGGTGGTGGTGGAAAATAGATTACACCATGGCATGGAGACGGTATTCCGTACGTACGCACATGCGATGATTTCATTTTCCGTAGGATGGATAAGAGGTGAAATAGGGTTTTTTAATATTAATAATAACATATCATTATATTAGTGATACTTATGTTATTACCTCTTAATGAAACAACTAAAGAAGAATATGTAGAAGAATGATTTTGGAAAGGATTGGTAATGGATATTACCTCTCTTTGGTGAACTTCTTCTTAACCTCCTCTTAGGGCACTAGGGTTGGTCTTTGAAGAAGACCAGAACCTCTTGGATGATTTTAGGGAAGTGGGGAAGTGAAATGAACTGGGTTTGGCCGAGAATGAAGGAACAAATTGGTGTGAGGAGGAGAGGGAGGAGGTGCCCTTTTATAAGGGAGAAGAGGGGATCCTTTGGAAAAACTAAAAATATTATTTTATTATAAAGTCATGTTCGGTTTTAAATAGCTCCAAATTTATTTATTTCTAATATAAGGTGGGGATGGGTCTAAATACTCCCATCCAATAGAATTTAGATAAGTTTAGGTTCCTATTTTAACCTTATCATTTAGATTTAACATTAAGTTAAATAATTTTACTTTTACTCTGTCTTCTTGTGTTCTTATACTATAAGGTTAATAAACATACAATAAGAATCCAAACGAACCCAATTTGTTTATTATTAATATATATACCCTTATCTATATCATTTGGCTGATCCATAGATTTTTTGGAATAAAATAACAATTAATAATATAATATTTGTTTCAAAAGCTATTTTATGTCAATTTTGACACTATTTAGTAATTGATTTTTGTGAAAATAATAACAGAATTATTAGTTCTAAAAACGTTAATTAAATAAATACTAACATGTTATATTAACCTATAAAATTAGTTTAATTCATAAAAAGTCTTAAATTACATTTATTTGTGTATTTATAACATCAATTATGTCAATATTTAATTAATAAGACAATTACTGCATCATCTTTGTGTCATAATAAATGATAACTATTTAATCCCTAAAAATTCTAAATAAATTCCTACGATGTAGATAATTGTATTAGATTTCTGGAGACTATTCACGTTCTAAGTTTCATTAAGTTTATCACTAAATTAAAATTATTATACTTATAAGATTTAAGAAAGTGACATGTTGTCACATTCTTTGGTTTTAATAATAATTAAATTATTTTCATGGAAAAAGTCCATTAAATAAATCTAATCCGACCCTTAGGTGAAATGGGTCGACTTTTAGTCATCCAATAGGATTTTTACATGTGTTACGGTAATTTTATAATATTATATTTACCCTTAATTACCTGATTTACCTTTAACTATGGTAAATAAAATTTACCGTAGTTACAATTTATAATTCCCAAAAATAAAAAGTAGCTTATTAACATAATTTGGATCCATTGATTCCAAATATGGAATCCATTTTTCCAAATTCAATACACAAAAGTTGGAGAAATTAAATTAATATTAATCCTGTTGTCGAAAGAGAACAGGTTTTTCTTTAAAACATTGCAATAGATTGAATTGATTTATCCTACGAATTCAAGGTAGAATCAACGCTAATGACATAAATTATATTAAATGGTATAAATATATTTTATTTATACTTTAAAACCATTAAATATTATAATTTAACCATATAAATTATTGCGATGAAAAAAGTTGTTTTCAATTAAAATATATCGTGTTTTTACTATTCATCAAAATATGAATGTTTCCAGAATAATATAAAAATTTTATCCAAAGTAAATTTTTATTTCATGATTCCAAAGAAGAATTTTATTTGGTCAAATTGAACTTATAAACATGTTAAAAAACTAGATTTAATGTGGGTGCGCCATCAAAAGGCGGCAAAACTGCATTTTTTGAAAAATACTAATTTTAACCGAAATATTTATTTTGTTCTTATACCATGTTCTAGAAAATGTGTAAAGAGAATAATAATGTTATAAGATTCAAAATTTAGTTAATAATAGTCATAACAGCTAGTTCATAATAATATTATAATAATATATCATTGTTTAGTAAAACCCAATATTGCGTACAACACATGCTATCGAGGAAGGTCGTGATTGTGTGTAATGCAAGCCAAGTCCGGGTTGCGTGTTGTGCAAGAATCCTTCGTTGTTTTGTATAACATAATCCAACCATATTTCATTTATACATTGAATATATATATGTATATATATACTCAATGTTGCATAGAATAACTATTATAAAAATAGTGTGTAACATGATCCAAGAATAGTGTTGCGTATACTGCAAGCTAATACGGTGTTGCGTATAGCACAAGGTAATCATGGTGTAGCATACAACATAAGACATTAATGAAAATAAAAAAAATAATTTTCATAAAATATTGGGGTGTTACAGTGGAGCCAAGCCCTCATATAGAAACATTCTCCAGGGAGGGATGGTGAAGAGGTATGGGAATCAGGATGGGAAGTGTGGCTCTCCGCAACAATGACTAAGGAAGGATTACTCTTTTTTTCCAAAGCCGGCGTCTACGAGGTATTCTATCCACATATAAGGTATGCAACACACAAGTGAGTTTATTTCATTGGAACAACTGAATATTAGGAGGAATTATACCAAAGTCCTGATGAAATATGAAAGCATGGAATATGAATCTGCTACTATAGAGGAAACGCTCTCAAATGGACGTGGTGACAGGTATGGCTCTTATGAATTCTAGTTGTTGTTTTTATTTTTTGGACTCATGTGCTTTTTACTGAACATCTCTTTTTTTAATAAATTGTTGAAGGCCAGCCTCTGACTGACTTTCTAGGTATTTATTCCTATTTATTACTAATTGTTTTTATTAATTCCTATTTATTCTTATTTTATCCTATTTATTCTAATTTATTCCAATTTATTCCTAATTATTCTTATTCATTCCTATTTATTACAATTTATTCCAATTTATTCCAATTTATTCCTATATATTCTTATTTATTACAATTTATTAATAATTATTCCTATATATTACTAATTATTCCTATTTGTTACTAATTATTCCTAATTATCACTATTTACACCAATTGATTCACATTTATTCATAATTATTCCTCATTATTAATATTTATTACTAACTACTACTTTTTAGTACTATTTATTACTATTTATTACTAATTATTCATATTTATTCCTTTTTTACTAATTATTCCAAATTATTACTAATTACCACTATTTATTAATAATTACTACTAATTATTCCTATTTAATACTATTTATTCCTATTTATTACTGATTATTCCCATTTCTTCCTATTTCTTCTTAATTATTCCATTTTATTCCTAATTACTAATAATTACTACTAATTAGCAGTAATTTCCATCAATTACATCTAATTATTAATAATTATTACTAATTATTAATATCTATAACAAAAATACTGATAACAAAATAATATAAATCTAATTTAATTACATGTAATGAAAAATAATTATAATTAACATAAAAAATTATATAAATAGTAAATTAAATAAAATACAAATACCTTTAAACTTGATCTCTTATTGATGTAAGCGCCTTCACAAATTCTCCATTAAAAAAATTTAACTGAGATAAATTTTCACTTTAAAATTCAAGATTAGTGAGAGAGAGGAAGTGTGAAATGAGAGGAAGGGAATGAAAAATGGAGGGAGGTAAATATTTGTTAGATTAGTTGCGACGTATTTATTATCGATGAGATTCCTATCGTTGTTTGTACATTTTTGCGATGGGAGCCATCGCAAATACCATCGACCACATTAATTACGGGCAGCGGTTAAAAGGTTATTTGTGATGGGTAAGTCATAAAAAGTGACATGCTGACACACCTTTTGTGACAGGACAACATGCTGTCGCAAAAACTCATTGACCACCGCCTGTATTTGAGACGGGACCCATCGCAAATACCCTCGGACCGACACACTATTTGCGATGGGGGACCCCCCCCGTCAGAAATAATATTCATATGCCTTACCACACCTCCCTTTCCATGTATTTCATTTCCTTTTGTGACGGGTCCCCAAATCTCGTCACAAATAACCCCTAGGATGGACCATTTGTGACGAGAATTAATCACGTTGGAAATACCCCGTCGAAAAAGACTGTTTTTTTCATAGTGTACATAGATGTAAAAGCATCTATGTAAATATGTTATGTATGCCTTAAGTTACATTTATGATTTATGATTTTTATGTGTTATTCATAAATATTATGATTTCATATTGTATGTTATGATTGAAAAGTATGGTTTTATTGATTTGTATTTATTGGCAGGATAATGTTTTAATTCCTTATTTTATAACCCTTACTAGTTTTTTTAACTCTCATACCATGTTTTGAAATATTTTTCACATGAAATAAGTATGAATAGTGTCAAGGATGCGATCACGTAAATATCATGCTATATAAAAAATAGAAGTATACATGTTTCTTTTTTTACAACTTTTAATTTAATAGAGAAAAATGGAAACCGAGTTGAAGTGTCTCCTTTGTAACTTTTGAGATGTAATGTAATTGTTATGGCATATTTCCCTAAATCTCTAAACCAGAAAATATCCTTAATTTGAATTATATATTAAAATAAATATTATGTAATGTTTAAGGCTGGGGCCTTATACATACCATTTTTCTTCCCATTTTTTTAATGCGATAATTTTGTTTGAGGAATTGTAAACCACCCCACCCTAAAATCAATGTTATTCCTTGACAACCCACATTGAATGTATTGAGGATGGGATTAGGGAAATTATATGATATGTATAATATATTAATGTTACCTTAATAATTATATATATATATATAGATATTTCCTTTTCCTTCATTCTATAAACATGACAATGAAGAAGAAAACATCATTCATGTGTACGTACAACTTACCTCATCCATGAACGATGTATTTCATTTTGAATTGAATTATAACATAATATATTATAATATAAATATAATGGATATAAATTATTTTTATATCATGGTCAAATTTTATTTTGATGATTTATGTATAAGGACTATTGATAAAACTATTTACGACTCCTGTGAAGAACAAAACGAATATTTCCTGATGTGATACCATACTATAGGATCAATAACAAGAGGGTAATATAATGTCATAGTAAAATAATATATTTTAATATATAAAAGAATATTCATATTTAAAATATGTATAAAAAGTTTATATTTATTATATAGGAATGTTTTATGAGTATAGAGATAGTCAAGACATAAGACAGGGGGATTTCAACTCCCTATTAATTTCTGTGACATTCAAGCTCTATTAAACACACTATACTTTTGTGTCGTTCATTTAAATTCCATGATTATTTTATATGTATCATAAACATAAAATTATGGGTATTAAAATACCAAATTAACGATCCTTCTTTAAATTGGTTTATCTTCCAATAGATAAAAAAATGGTAAAAATTTTTCTCGAATTTCTTTCATTGGGAATCAAATTTTTTAATGCACATAAACATTTTTCTGAGGTGAAAATATTTCCATTTATTATGAAATATAAGGAATCTAAATATGTTAATGATATTATATGCGTCGATTAAATTAATTTCCTAAAATAGAGAGTATGAACACTAGATACCATGTTATAATAGTTTGTTGAGACAATCTAATTATTTTTCTATATTGTTCATGTTTATGATTCCATTGATTAAATATTATGGTCCATATATCATGAATATTAATGAGATTCCTTATACTATTGTATATCATTATATAATATTTAATTTTTAAATTAATTTACTCTTTGGTAAATATGATAGTAAAGAATGTTTTTTACCCTTTTTAAATTTTACCAATCTATTCAAGAGAATATTCTTGTCTCTTTAGAACAATGCACATTCCTATCCTTTTTACAATACAAAAGGAAGGTTATTTTGACCTTGTACGACATGTATATATTTAACCACCATCATTTCACCGAATATCCCATTGAATTTTTAAAAGTTTTATCTTAAATAATTTTATTTATAAGAGATTTTTATCGAAAAAGGTTTTCAAAAGGTTTTAAATATTCATTTATATATATTCATGAAAAAAAAATTCCAAATGTTTTTAATCAACTTTTATAATATTTTATGTAAATTTTTTTTTAAAAAATTAAATATATTTTTATATATTTGAAATGAAAAAAGATTTTAAACTATTTTGATTCTTATATTATTTAATTTAATGTTAATGTTTTTTGAAATTATTTCATGAATTCATTATAGGTTTTCAAATTATTTAATATAAACACTATTTTTTATATTTTTATTTATTAAAAATATTTTTTACAACAACAACAGTTATTTTCCTCATGAAATTTTTTAAAGATGTTTCAATATTATTTTCCATCTAAGATGACATCTATTGATGTTACTAATGAAAATCTAATGGTTCCATTCCTATAAATTCTATGAATGAGATATTACTAATTTCATGGTCTTTATAGAATATATATATTCTTAATTTTTATCATGTATATGAGATCTATTACTCTCGAACCAGTTGTGAGTTTGAAGAAATAGTTGTGAAAACTCCAATATTTTCAGATGTTGTGAATTTTTTACAAGTTAATTATACCAATTTCATTTCATGGGATATGAAATGATTATTGATGATCTTCGGGAACGTACATTTATAATTTACTTATTTTAATGGTGGGACCTATATCTCCCTACAATGTATTGTGTCCGTTTTTCTATTTCATGAGATAAACTATGATGGTCTAGTATGTGATCCTTGATTACTATGTATTCCATGGGAGTGACCCATGACTACTAAGATATTATGAGAAATGAACTCATGCTTCTATTATAGCCATGGTAGTCAACCGTGACTAATTTGATTGTATGGGGAGTGAACACTTAGTACTAACATGGTCTTGTCAATACTCCCTTAGATACATTGGGAATCATTATATTCTTATGTGTCTTCCACTATTCTGTGTCTTACGTCTATGTTATTATTTCATATCATATGTTTTTTACGTCCTCTATATTAATTTCTTATTAAGTAAAAATCATTATTGCATTATTCATGTATATGATATTTGTTCTGTAGGGTATGATATTCAATTTTATAGATCACAATATAATAACCCTATGATCTTGTTTACCCTTAACTGTTGCCTATTTTTACAATTACTGAGTATTTGAGCTCAACCATTTTAATGTTCACTGCACTAGGTTGTGAATTTAGGTTTTATGGTTGATGTGTATAAGAAGGGTTCTAGACAGAATTAACCTGTAGGGAGATAATGTAGCTCACATAATAATCGGGTTTTATGATTCAATATTTACAAATATCATATTGCAACAATGATCTTTTGATGTTTTTTGTATAATGTTTTGGTATTAATAAAATATAATGTAAAGTTTGTCATTGAAACTAAATAGTCTCTATATTTGGTATTAGTGATAAGTTAATGTTAACATTTGGAATATATAATGAGAAAATTATAGTGATATCCCAATGTATATTAGTAAGGATATGTCTAGGGATGTATCTAAGGTTAGGTGTAAGGGTATGATAATGTTAAAAAAAAGGTCCTGGAATTTTTCGATTGGATACAATTAGGGGGTTTCCAATTAATACATCTCTATATAGATACTAAATGTAGATTTGGATCTAGAATATATATATATATATGTGTAAATTCTCCGAGCAGATGTTCCTGTATTGACATGGGGGAATTTGGTATATGGTATTGGGCCTTGATGGACACCTATTTTGACACACCCAAGGAAAGTGATTTTCGAATTAACAAACTATTAAAGAACCATCCTGATGGATCTATATATTTTTATCTATGAATGACCTATGAAAATCTTGTGGTGTCATATATTGTAGAATTATTGAGGAATTTTGTTAAATTTGAATTCGATGGATGATTTTATGATTACAAATAAAGTGGGATTATCACTAGAGTTAAAGATGTCGTGATCATTCCTTATAATTTTTCACCATACCTGATTATAGATTTTTACCACAACCAAGTCTGGGAATCACCAAGGAAGATAAATAAGGAGTTCGCTGAGAGTTCTTGTAATCATGGTCATGAAGGAACGACTATTCACCTTCCTTTCTATCATTAGCGTGGAAAGAATCACCTATGTAAATGTATTATAAGAACAATAATATGTTTTGACCATATTATTGAAAGAATCAATGAAATTGAATGCACCATAAAAAAAATTAAGTGTTTGTTTAATGAATGCATATAAAATATTGTCCTCCCTATGTCATTTTTGAATGTTATGTGTTTTAAGTGTGGATTAAAAAGATGTTATACAACTCAATATCCTAGGAGGATTGTTCTTTAAGAGAATTAGTAGGGTTTTTTGAGTAATGGTTACATTTATTATGATGAAGAAACTAAAGATGAAATGTGAAAACAAATACGAATTTTGTTATAGGTTGGGGTATCTTTTTTAATGGTATAAGGATGAGGTGGAATAATCAATGATTTTTTGTATTCGGATTCAAATGTTCGGAATGATGAAATATAAAAGGATGGATCTACATACATATTTTATTAGTATTTACATGTTCATGTTTAATGTTCCCTATTTAATGGTTAAGTAATTTAATGACAGTGAGATATATTGACCAAGTGAATGTAACCCTTAATATGTTCATTATGTTAAGATATTGTTTTATGTATAATGATTCATGGGACATGAATAAGTAAATTGGACAGTATTGATTACCTAGAATCTAGTAAATATTTCTTCTTAGGTGGTTTATTCTATCACCGATGACATTTATGGTATTTCTGGATTTAAAGAATAGATCAAACACTCTTTGTAATAGGGATGCATAGATGTTTTCCAAAAGTATTTATGGTTACTCATTATATTAAAATGTTTCAATAGAATATATGAAAGGGTTATTTACATATATGCAATAGGAAAACTATGAGGTACATTTATTATATAACGAAATTAATGTTCTGTTGATTTATTGACTATATTTATATTTATTTCTATTATAATCATCAATAATGTTTATAGGGTTAACCATTCATGAAAAGGTTATGGTAGAAATCAAGGGACATATTTCTGCGATGATGTTGTATTAAGAAACATGGTTAAAAGGATATTTAGTGATTAAATTTATTTAATGTATACCCATTTTTATATTTTTTTCAAACGAACTACTTGTATTTTGGGGAACAAATAATCAAATATGATGTGGTCTTTGGTATTGAAAACATGGATGAAGAACGATATTGGTTTCATTATTACCACGAGCCTACACAATGAGATGTTTAATATATATTTATATTTAATGAATTAGTATTTAGGATTAAATAATAATGTTACATTTATGTTTATATATATTAATTCTTAATAGAAAAATAGTTAGACGTTTTCATTCTTTTATGTGCCTTAACATTTGTTAAAAGTGTATTCTAGTGACTTATTCATCTATGTTTATTTTTAGAAATTCATTCCATGTGGTAAAGGATATATTTTAAATTATTCAATAAAGAAACTACGAATGAAAATTTAATATTAGTAGTTAATCATAAATTAATGCATATTCTGAATGTGAAAAAACAAGATTGTTATTCTAATACCAAAATTCTCGATGAGCTAATGGCCTTTTAAATCATAAAAGATTTATGAATTTGAGTCCCTCATAAATCAAATGACCATTCACTTGTTTGTGACTAATTAACTGAGTTACTCCATATAAATATTTTAACTTTTTATCCATGATCATGATTATCTCCAAACCTATGTTCTGCAGTGTGGAAACTCTTTTTTATGCTACATTGTGAAACTCTTATGCTTCCAAATTTCCCTTTTTATGTGATGATTTAGTGTAAATTGTAATGATGTGGTATTATATTAATGTAAATTTAAATTATTAAACATGTACTAACACAGTATAATTTATTGTAAGGAATTTATTTTTAGGAGGGTTGAATGTATCAACCTATGATTTCTGGAAAAACAATTTTGAATTTATATAATATTTTGATATTTTTCACTTCACACAAGACTAAAAATATCTTTTAACTCTATAAAAGATTAATTTATGATAGATATAACATTGAGTATGTTTGAATAAATCCCAAAATGGGGTTTTTTAAATAACAACAATGTTAATGTAAATTGCATGGAAGATAGACCTTCCACGATGGCTTACATAACACACAAGATAGAGTGTAACATAACTATGATACATTATAAAATATATAATAATAATTATATATTACCTATAAATAATGTTGAGGTATATGAATAAAATTGACTAAATTATTAATATATATGTTTTAAAGAGAATAAATGATGTGTTCATTGGTTACAAATAAATTATAAATGAATCTGAAAGTCGATAGAATATTATATAAAATATCATTATAGTCACAAATATTTATTTAACATAGTAAATTAATTTAATTAAATTAGGTACATTATATTAATATAATAAATATTTAATATATTAAATAAAAAATGTTTATATTTATTAAATAAATTTTATATATGTACGATAAGAAAAAACCATTTTGTTGCATAAAAAACCTATAATTTTATTAATTCATTTTCTACCCCCTTTTATTGGAGAACCCATTTTATTTAAAATATTTTTTAATTTAATCTATTTTTTTGTTAAAATAAATATTATATATGGACTTGAAAAAAAATATAAAAATATATTAATTTTGAATGGTTTCATATTTTAATGAATGGATAAAAATAATGGATTTAATATCAAAAAAAAAATTTCGTCTATTTTATTTATAAGTTAATATTAAATTATGAAATAGTTTAATAGTTTAGATAGATTATATTTTTACTAATTAATCCAATTTGCATAATTTTATAAAATTTCGCATTTAAATTTTATATAAAATCATAACAAACATTTGATCATTTTTAGTAAAAACACAACGTTGTCTTCCCAATAGTATTTTTAATTTTAATCACATTTATGCCACATCTATGATTAGAATTTTGGAAAATTTATTCTATATTTGTAATAATCATTACTTATAAATAATTTTAATGTAAAATTAAATTTTTACCCCGAATATTGGTGAATTTAATTAAAATAAAATACATCAGTTAAGAGTAAATTTAGGATAAAAAAAATAAACCTTATAAATTAGAACTAAAACGACCTACAAACATGTCCCACAACCATTTTTTTTGATACATAGACACTATAATCAAATTTATCTACCTTGGTATTTGATTGGATCTAAATTGAACATGAAAAACATATCAGGAATTCTTTTTTCAAATATTTATAGAAGCACCACACCTTCTCCACTATAAATGCCTACCTCCACTACCCATTACTCATAACTATAAAACAATTTATTTTCGGACAAAATATTCCCCAATAGATTCCAAAAAACTCTCCATTATACCTTTAATCATCCATTTAGGTATAAAGACACTCATGGAATCCTTTTAGGACAAACAGAAAGGGGTTTCCTAATTTAGAGGTAATGCATTCTTTCATGTTCTATTCCTTTATTTCCCATCATTGACCCATATACTCACTAAATGAACTTATATTGTAAGAAATAAGTAAAATAAATCTACTAGTATGTTTTTAATGAAATATTTACACAAAAACATACACACACTCCCATCTAATGGTTATAAAATACACTACTTCTATGAATGGAGGACTAATGCCTTACGAAATGATGATTGTTCATTTCTACATTACCACCATTCATAGTGACCATTATGAGGAAAAAATAATTTAAATATTTTATATGTAATATCTATTATTTATTTATGATTCATTATTAATTTTTTTAATGCATACCATTTTACTTCCCATTAGGTGTTAATACGGTAATCTTGTTTGAGGAAGTGCGGACTATCACCCCCTCAATGCATTGTGATTAGTTCACACAATGCAACAAATGTATTAAATAGGGGTATAGTGAAATTATATGATATATAATATATTCATGCTACAATAATAATTATATATAGGTATTTAATTTCATTTATTTCTTTAAATAAGTTAATATAGAGCGAAACAACTTCCATGTGTACGTAGGATTGAAATTCTCCCTGAATAGTGCATTCCATAACATACACCATTAAACTATAAATTATTATAATATAAATAAACTGGTTAAAATTTCAATTAAATAATTTTCAAAATAATATAATCATTATATAAGTATATTGGCAGATAATATAGCATGTTAAGAAACATGCAAAGAAAAAGAAAATATTACTTAAATTGAAACCCTAAGATAAGATCCCAAAAAATACGGTAATAAAATGTCACAATAAAACCATATATATGTAATATTAATTACAATATCTCTTTAAAATATGTATAATAAAGTTATATTTATTATACAGGATGCATGTAGGGGTTTGGATAGAGTCATGACATAAGGTAATATTATTTCATCTCACTTTTTATTTCTGTGAGATAAAAGCCATGTTCTCCACAATTTCATTTTCTGTGGTGTATGTACTACACATGATTTTATTCTGTATATCTTATAATTATATTTAGTTTTAATAAAATTATCATTCTATGATTCATTATTCATGGGTATTATTTTCCAAAAGATACAAAATCGATAAAATGTTTTGTAATAATTTTCCTTCTTTCAGACGCATGTTTTGTTATGCACCTAGACTCTTTTTCACGCTACATTAATTTCCATTTTTAATAAATTTCATGAATACCAATATATTAATTATATTTTTTGATTCATGAAATTTAATTTCGTTACATAGAGATTATGAACCCATGATACCATTTTATAAAAGTTTATTGATAAAATCTCATATTTTCGATATTGTTTATATTTATGCTTCTATTGATGATATACTATGATCCATATCTCAACGATATTAATTATTTTAATTACCCACTATAATATCATTATATAATCAAATATTTCTACCATATTATACTCTATGTTACTTAATAAAGTTATTAAAGTGTTTTTAGGAAAGCCATACTTTACACTTTCTTCATTCAGAAGTCTTGGTTTTCGAAAAAGGGATTCCATGATTATTATACCATTATCCAATAGTAGTTCAAATAAAAGTTTACACCTTTTTTATATTACCAATATAAGCATGGAAATATTGACATCAAATTCTGAACAAGGAACTTTTCTAACCTTTTTACTGTAAAAAATGTAATGTTCTTTTTACCCTGTATGACATGTATATATTTACTTGGCATCATTTCATCGATTCTCCATTTTAATTTTCAAAATGATATTATTTAAGAAAATATTTTTGAAAGTGGTTTTCATGAAAATAGTTATAATTTTTTTTTTCAATCATCTTTTATAAATTTTCATGAAATATGTGTTTCAAAATGATTTCAATCATCTTTTATATGTTTTCATGTACAATGTTTGTCAAAACATTTTCATGATCTTATTATATGTTTGAAAATGTTTTCAATTAAAAATGGGTTTAAAATGTATTGAAAATTTTTATATGATTTCAAGGATAAAGTTATTTTAAATTATTTTATCCCTTATTTATATATTTTCAGGGTGTTTTCTATGGAAATTTTTTTTATTTGATTTTATGTATTAAAAATCATTTTTGAACAAGAATGAATATATTCCTCAGGAAAATAGTTTTTGATCATATTTCAGAATTATTTTCCATTTATGATGACATTAATTGATGTTACTCATTCCAAATATAATTGTTCCATTCATATCATTGAAATGAATTTGTAATGCTAAATGTCATGGTCTTTATGAAAACCATTTATCCTTTAGGGGTTATATGTATATGAATTCCTTTACTCATTCACATGTTATACTTTTGATGAAATGATTATAAAAACCATAATTCATCTATATGTTTTTATATGTTTACAAGCTTATGATACAAAATTAGTTTCCGAGGTAATGATTTGATTATTTATACTCTTGTGTCACATGTATATATTATTTCATTATGTGATGGGTGGGACCTATATCTCTTCCAATGTATTGAGTCTAATTATATATATCATGAGATAATCTAAGAATGTATTGGGAGTGTTCTTTGAATACTATGATAGCCATGGGTGTGAATCATGACTACTTAGTTGGTATGAGGAGTAAACTCATGCTATTATGATGTCCATGGGAGTGAAACATGACTACCGTGATGGTATTGAAGTGAATCCATACTACTAATATTGACTTGGACGAATTGTGTTGTCTACTATGGATATAATTATATTCCTATATATTTTTCAAAAATCCATGTCATACTCTTATGTTATACATTCATTTATTATGTCTTTTAATTATTTATTATTTATGTCTAATGATCTAAAAATCCTCATTCCATGATCAATGTATATTATCATTGATGTATATTTTATGATCTTATATCTTCATGATCACATTCTCATACCCTTATTCTCATGTTTACACTTACATGTCTCACTTGTTTACCCTTACTGAGCATTTTTGTTGAGACCTTTATATGTCTCCTTACCTAGGTAATGAATTTATGAATTATGTCTGATCAATATAAGAAGGGGGATACACAAGATGAACATAGTGAGAGATAATTCAGTCAAAAATTTATCATTGTTTTTGTTTCCATGTTTACAAAGACACTATACCAAATAAGGTCACTGGGTGTCTGTTCGTATAATGTTTATGTATTTCTCAAAAGCTTTTTAATGAAAATGTTTGAAAAGGAAGTGTGGATATATATAAATTTCACCCTGTGACTCTAAAACATAATAATAATGATGGTAAGGAATTATGTTGTTGAAAAAACCTATTCATAAAAAAGAAATTCATTTTCATTATTTTATTCCTTATACATTATATTTACACAATTTTATCATTATAGTTTTTACCAACGTTACATATATATTTTTATTTACCTTCATAGTGTAACCATTAAGAAGAGTATTAAATGATCCTTATTATAAAATTTAACCCAACTGATTATAATTATTATTACTATTTAATGAAATAAAAATAACATGTGTTTGCAAAATTAATTTTCATACAAATGCATGTAAGGAGCAAAATCAAATTTATCATTAATCACAATAATTAATTTTTACCATTTTCACTAATCAATATGGTAAAAATTCATGTTTAAAGTATAAAAACTAAAAATTAGGATTATTCCAAATATAGAATCAATTTTTCAATATTCCATCATCATGGGAGATATTAATTTAATATTCCACCATATAAATAATAATAAAATGAGTTTTTAAATTGAAAATGATCATAATATTATAATATTTATATATCCTATTTCAATAAATAATTTATTCTGAGGAAAAAAAATTGTATTATTTGATGTATAATTTAAATAGATATTCATAAAATCTTATTTATTATGTTATTTTACATTATATATTAATTAAATCGGAACAATGTTTTCAGTGAAAATTTAGTATTACTCGTTATTCATCAGAAATGATATCATTCAAAATAAATCCAAATAATTCAACCTAATATTATTATTAAATTATGATTTCAAAAATGATTTATATTTTATCATATTATTTTTCTAATAGTATCCCAAAATTGTTTTTTCAATTTCTCATAAATATACATTAAAACATTTTTTTGAGATTAATAGTATATTTTAAACTTATATATACTTTAAAAAAATATGTATTATATTTTCATTATTATTCATGAATATAAACCCATAATTATTTATATTTAATAACATTTTATTACTGTTTATATCATAGATTTTATTGGCTAGGTTATAATGGTCACAATTTAATTATTAATAGTATACCATGTTTTTGTTAAAAAATTGTTTTTAGTTGAACTCAAGATAAGCCTATGTTGCATATGGGGCATGATAAACCATGTTTTTAGTATAATTCAAGAATAATTTTTTCTTATATGTTACAGAGTATGTCATTAAAATGTAATTTATTTGAAAATATACTATTTCCTAAAAACTAGGGTTGTTACTAGGGTACTGTGTGAAATAAAAAATCTGAATATATATATATATATATATATATATATCAAAACCAAAAAATGGGAAACTAGCTATACACATAATCATATATTTCTAATTCCAAACAGTACTCATAGTTACTAATTTTATTGTAATGCTATCAAAATCATTCAAAAATAAATATTATCATTGAATAATTAATTATTCATTAATTATTTAATATCATTATCATTTAAAATATTACCATTTTAATATTCTATAACATATTAAAAAATAATTTTTAAGTATTTTCAAATAATCCCATGTATGTTATCATCATAAAGAAATCTTCATGAGAAAACACATATTCTCCACAAATAAATTCATCATTTCATTGTATTATAGGTACTCTAAGACATAAAATAAATCAACATATAAATGACTCACTCATATTGAATTGTATATTTATTCCTCCAATAGATACAAACATTCTATGTGAATAGTTAAATATATTAAGACATTAAATTAGATGATTAGTAATCACTCGTGTATCCCATATATCTGAATACAAAAATGGGAAAATATAACTTCAACATATTCTATCAATCCCATTGATATTTCAAAAACAATTTTATATAAAACCACATCTGGAATACCATCCCAATATCAACATAATCCTAATATCACCAATTAAACTATATCAAGGTCATGAATCCATAACATTATCATGACTATATGAATCTGCCCACATCATCAGTATAAGAAGAACCATGTGCCACCATCACATCCTTAGACATCCATACATAATATTCTAGCACCATAAGGAAAATATTCAACGACATTAAGGCTCTAAATCCATAGATCATTAAAATATAAAAAATTTATTCTTCCAAACTCAATATCAAAGGAATCTATATAAAACAAATACATCCCATACTTTCTCAATCAATATCTTTCCCACACATTCCCAATGTAATTATTTGGGGAATGAATCATTTTTAACATAACATAAATAATAAATTAATTTATCAATTAATATCGGAGTATCATTACTTACACATTTCAAAGAATAAATATTTTTTATTTTGTTTGTAAATCTACATTCAAAAGAATTTTCATTTATTAATAACCATCTAGATTAATATTTCATGATACCTCTTTCATTACAGTGAAACATTATATTCAGTATCTTTTTATTTACAATCGATTAATATGAATAATTGGTAAAAATTACACAAATAAATAGACAACTGTATATATTAAATATCATCAGAAACAAATATATTTCAAAGGAGTGTAATTAAACATCCAAAATATTTCAAGAGATGAATAAAAATATTACTATATGGGATTATATTTCCATTTATATGGTTCATTACATTCATTTGATAATCATCTCTATGCATGATTAATGTTGTACACCTAAATTAATATTCATCATTAAAAGAATTTGGATAAAAGAATATGAAATAATATCTATGTTAATATTCAAATTCATAGAATTATTGAATAATTATTGTCCTTAATGTTTAATAATATTAACTTCATTGAATGTGATCATATTATTCGCTCTCTATTGGATATTTTTTGATTAATTATCATTATACTCTTTCATCTAATTTTTTTTCCATTTCATTAATTAATATTAAATGTTTTCCAAAAAACCAACAAATTTTGG
Source organism: Viscum album (assembly GCA_963277665.1). Lineage (NCBI taxonomy): Eukaryota > Viridiplantae > Streptophyta > Magnoliopsida > Santalales > Viscaceae > Viscum > Viscum album. The sequence continues at coordinate 297,155,172 of OY728121.1, forward strand.
AATATATTCATAATTCATTTTGGAATGTATTATCAATAATTTTCATTATAAAATCAAATTTCCATGACTTAGGATATATCTATTTTTTGCCAAAAAGGAAAAATATTACTATATTGACCTCTATAATTATGAATAATTTCTTATTAATTTTAAATAAGTAAATAAAAATTATAATGTTTAAAATAATACAATAATTGTTTTAATTGAAAAAACTGTTATAAACAAGAAAAAACATTATGAAAAATAAAAATAATTTTTTTAAAACTATCAAAATAATCAAATTAAAATATCATATAAAAAATTATACATAATCATTTCCATCACACCATTTTATAATTTCACAATTATTACATATTCATATTATTTTGTCCCCATATAATTATCTAATTATGAGTAATCATATTTATTTAAATAGAGGAGTATAAAATATGAAAACTTTACAATGCTTTGTAAAAATATTAGGTAAATTCATATATCCACAACTAGGAGTTTTTATCATAATATAATATACAACCACAACTGTGTAGATATAAAGATGATAAAAACATGGAAAACTAAGGGGAATCAATAAATGAATTTATTGATGGATTAGTGATCATGAAAGGCGAGGTTTGGGTCAATATATAATTATTGAAATAAATATTTACTTTATTGAGGGGAAACATATTTATGATTAATATATATACCTTCATGGGTCCATTAAAAATTAAATCAAACATTCCATATCATATCTACCAATTAATTCAAATTTAACACCTAATGTATTTTTGATTTTGTTAATACTATAAACAAATATAGATATAAATTAAACGAGTCAAAAATAAATCAAAAGCATGATTTTAGGAATTGAAATCATTGAATACATGTTTTATAGGTTGAATAAGAAGAATAACCAGAGTACTTGTAAATTCTATTTACCTTATTCACATAGAAAGCACCGCATATGGGTATCATTGATTCCATTACATAGTGGTAATAATTATATTATACCATTTAGTATTTGATATGTGTTTGTATAAGAGTAACATAATTTATTCACATTTTTGGATGGATCCCATTATGTTGGTATTTGTTGTCCCACAGTACACTATTGAATTCTGCAATATAACAGTTTTACCATTATTTGAGTATTATCTTACCCTTACGTAACATATAAAAAACAACTTACGTGACACATAAGAAAATTGTATTAAACCTAATGAAATAAACATAAAATATCATATACCCTTACATATCCATTTAAATATATACTTACCCTTACGAAATAATTTGTTCAAATGTAACATATATAAATTTTATTGAGAATTATATCATATAAATTAATCAAACTTATAAGTAATTAGGAATGGTGTTTATTATCGATTCTGAATATCGAAATTCGTGTTAGAAATTATATAATAAATCTTAAAAACTTATATTAATTTCTCCATAATCATTTGAATCTTATAAATTAATTCCCTAACTTTTAAAACAACATAAAATAACAACATAAATTGGAAAATAGTTTTAAAAAACATTTAATATTGATTAAATTACTCAGAAACATTGTAAACTCTTGAACAAAAAATGATTTTATCATGAAATTTTAGACGCCAACAATAGATTCATATTATGAAATTTTAATAATCTTCAATTAAAATAATGTTGTAATGGAGAGGAATAAAATAGTTGATAAATCAACCACCCTGTGATAAACCACTAAATACTATGAATATATTTGGATCATAAACATGACTAGAGAAACAATAAGTATAGCTACAAAAGGATAAATTAGTCAAATAATGGATATAATTATCAAAAATTGTAAATGACACTAATAATTTATTGAATCCATATTGGAATCAATCTCACATATCAAAACCTGTTCAAATAAATCATCAAAAAAACTATAAATAATTTCAATATATTAGTATAAATGTTTTACTCTAATTCCAATGCAACATAAAATTGAAGTCTACGCATACTTCCATAACAGATATAGAATGTAATTCTTTTAAATAATAAATCATTATAGGTGTAAATCCTTTATAAATAATCACATCACATAGGTTTGAAAATAATGAATACAATTTCATATTAATTTATCATGCAAGATGATTTTATTTAATACAAATATTTATCATACCATATATAATATTTCTGGAATCCATAATATCGACATGATTTCAAAATAAATTTCTGAAAAAATATATATTCAATATATAATAGCTTATTATACCATAATTAATAAATATCTAAAACATAACATTCAAAATATTCATTTGTTGAATTAAATGTAACCAAATAATTCACATTAAATCAGGTTATATTTCAGAACATGTAGCTAAAAATATTTCACTAAGGCTCATGTGTGTTAAAAAAATTAGTATAAAAAATATTTAAATGAACATCCATTTAAAACATAACTCAAAACTGTGTATTTATCAAAATATATTTTGATAAATCATTTTCAATAACATTGTAAGAACTATTTTTAAATAAATATCTATTTTATGATAAAATTTTGATTTTTTATTTATGAAAAACTATTTTAAAAAATTATTGGTTTCCAAGAAGGTATCAATGAATATAATTATAAAAAAAAATCTTCCAAGGATGGCATAATCCATGTTAATTATCATATTTTTAAATCATTTCATATTTAACATGAGTTCTGTGATAACTGACATTGATATGTATGTTACACAATTTCATCAAATGATTTAAATGGAAATAATACTACTCTACCATGGTGTTTATAAAATTAAAATCAATATTTATACACATAAGATCCATGAAATTAATAATTAAAATTTAGTATATGACATGAATTATAGAAAATAATGGTCTTTAAACTATCCTATTAAACAATAAATAAAAAATTTCTTTTTTTTGACATGTATCTATTCACTATGAGAACACAATGAAAAATGGATTAATTGTTATAATTTTCGAATTTCTATTTAACGTTTAAAATAATTGCATGTTATTTCATAAATTAATTTCAATTTTTTGTCACATATCATTAATTGATCATAAGAATACTATGATAAATATAATTAATACATGAAATGAACAAATAATATTTTCAAATTTAAAAAACTATTTATGAATGGTCGGATCCATTACATTCAATAGTTATAATATAATGTAATATAACATTATAAAATCATAAAAATCACTATGATAAAAAGATATTTTAAAATAATTTAAGTAAATGTATCTCATCCATAATATGATGATATTATGCACATTAGGTGAACTAGGAGGCACCCATGGTTTTAAATTGATTCATAATTTGAACTGTAATTATATTTAATGTGCCCATATCATTGTATACTCATCTAAGTATCAAACAATTGAAAAAATCCATATGAAAAACCAACAAAATAATAGAATTTATTTTACAATTGAGGGAGTAATTAGTCATACACTTGGAAAAAATAATTTATTGTAAACTATCAATGTTGTACTTTCCTAATTTATGCCTCATATTTACTAGAATTGAGGAATATTATATTGTTTAATAGAAATAAGTACATAGAACATCCCCATCCAAACCAAATGTACCCTATATCGGGTATGAGAGAAGAGTGTATGATGAACCTGATGTTACTAACCCCTCCCCCAGATCAAATATGTTCATAATAGTGAGTTATAAAATTATATGAACTAGAAAAATTGAACATTATCTGTTGAAAAACTCACCATCTAAACAAATGTCAAGGATTGAGTTATACATATCATTAAGTATGAAAATTATATTTGGTTTTGAAAAAAATGATGTTGGGATATAAATAATCTTGTCTCATTAATTAATTATGTAGTTTTCAAACACAAAAAATGGGGTCTACCTATACTCATTGAAGATGAATATTATTTTGATAACAATGATAAATAAATAGATTAAATATTTGGGAATAATAATCTATATGTTTCAAAATTAAAAATATAAAAAAAGACTTTCCACACTTAGAGAAGTGATTAAAAAACTATAATATTGTGGAATCATCATCGACTAAGAATATTCCATCATGAAGCTAAATAAAGAAACAAGGTGGGACAACATATCTCTAAAAATACACTACAAAATAGTACACTCCCAATATAATATTAGGAATATGAACCCTCACAATCTAGATAACAACCAGTCATTTTCACAAAAAAAAAACTGAGTTCTCCCTCCAAATATATGATTAAAACAAATATCTATCACCACCTTCTGAATAAAATCATTTGTCCTACCATCTTAAATATATCCCTCACATATCTAAAAACATTGGTACTAGAAAACATATAGTGTCCTTCTTTTGGGAATTTTTTTCATTATCCTATATCCATTAATAATTTAAATACATATCTCACAAAAAAAAGCATCATGATTTTTATGGGAATATAAACCGAGTTCCACTCTAAAAACAAAAATCATTATAGACTCTTAACCTTGGACACAATTATTTATGGTTTATAAATTAACTCATTTTTTAACTTTTTCCATAGACTAACCAATTAAAAAAAAGTTACATTGAAGTAGTATGCCTATTACATTCTAATGTATCTACCTAAAAAATTAATTATTATTAACGAGATATCAAGTTATAAATATACTAATTTTTTCATTTCACAATTTTATTCCTATATTGATAAATTTTTTATAACATCAGCTAATACCATATGACATTATTTCCCCATTAACACATGTATCCTCACCCATTCACGACACATGAATCCATATTGTATATCAGGAATCACCATTGATAACCCACTTTCATAAACTCCATCCCATAAAGGAATCACTATTGGGAAAAATGATAGTAAAGATATAATAAAACATGAAGCCCATCTCTAATACACCACAAGATGTCGACTAGAACCAAGGTTATATGATACACAATGATAAAAAAATACACTCTATGGAATAAAATGTAATAAATCATATGCTAATAACAACAGAAAAAATAATTTTCATAAAAATAAATGATTCCATAATAATATATTAAATTAATTTAATGATGTGAAATTAAAAAAAAGGAATATAATAGAAAACCCAAAACAATGATAATAAGGATATAATAGATCCTAAAAAACCTTATGAACAAGAAGAGATAAAATTTTAATAATTAAAAAAAATAACTATGAGTTAAAAATTAAATTAACATCTGACCAAAATAGGTTTACTCATTCCGTCACCAACATTACCATGGCTCAATAACTAGGTATCACATATAATATATCATATAATAAAATAAAATAATATGGTACCCTACTACTATTTCCTTATGTTTTTTCTTCACCATCCCATTATCACATATCTTGAGACATATTAATCATAAATATTATCTTGAAAATGCCAATACCAAACTGTGTCATCTAGAAGTCATCTCAGATAATATATCATTCACCTCATGCATAATGTAACCCAATCATCTGAACCAAATATCTAAATAGTAAATGTGTATGTTCTAGGATCTATTATAGTACATAGTACATGTATTAGACATCCTTCCATAAATTTATATACACAACACAACAATAATAAAAATTAAGATACCATATTCAGAGACAATTGAGCTTGGAATAGTGACATGACATGACATTTATCTGTAATAATATATAATCAATGGTAACAAGTATGTATCCTATCAAAACTATCTAAAAATAGACAAACACAAGACCATACGGGTAGTTAGACATCTATTTATTTTCTTCCTGTTTGTTGTTTAATCCACCCTCTGAGAGTCTATTGGCTATTAGTCTCCATACCAATATGGGTGGGGTAGCGTATGATATTAAAAATCATATATTATATATATATATATTATAAAAACACAATGAGAAACTACATAAAATTATTATCATCTTATACTAATGGAAAATAGAACTACTGAATGCAACTATTATTGACTACATTTAAAAAGAATACAATCCCAATGCTCAATATTCATTTATAAATGACATTATAGTATCAGAGAGTAATTATTTTATTTTGTAACCCATGTCCCAAAAAAATTAATCATTATATTTTATTCTCATGTATTTCTTTATCATAAAGAACTCATCAAGAAAAAAAATCATTATATATATTATTTTTTTATCATTTCATAATCATAATATTAATTTGTTATTTAGCCCATGATGCCACACATAATTTTCATGCTCAGTTCATGGTATCAAACTGTGTGAATCTATTTGAAAACAATTATATAAAAACATCACAACATCTTGCTGATAAACAATTTGATTCATCATCAATCAATAATATCATCATTAAGGATAGAAAAAGTGAAATCCTAACATTAACTGATTCTATCAGTCCAGTATACATTCCCAAAAATATTTCACATGAAACCACATCATTCGTTCCCTTATGATATCATTGTCTTCATCATAAAAAAATCATTTCCACCATATAATCCATGGGAATCCACTCCAATATCAGGGCCTTAGGAATTCCAACCCATATAATAACCATAAATCATAAAAATTTCCAACATCATAGACATTGCTATGCCAGCCAATTATACCATCCACCCAAGGTTAATATTCAATCATATGAAGGATAAATATCTATAGAGAAAAAAATATAAAAAATGTATTATTATATAGAAAATGTTAATGGAAACTATGATTGAAACAAATAAGGTATTTTAAACTTTATTATACTACATAATTCACTTTCATCCATAAAACATTTATTTTAGAATTGAATTTTTTAATATAAATAATTAATCAAAAAGTTTGAAAATTTACAATATTTTCACTAGAATTAAAAATTTCCGTGAATAATTATTAAATATTTCATGTTTTCATGTTTTTTTATTATTCATTTATCACCAATCTCAATGAATTGAAATTCATCATAAAAAATTTTTATAAAAAAATTATTAGTTATATTATGTTGTTTTAATATCCACAATATAAAAAATTGTTAATACTAACAATAAACATGAAACTATTTATTAAATCTCATTGGTAAATGAAATTCTTAAAATCATGCAATGAAACGTCAAAAATATTTAAAAACATGAATATAAATATTCCAACATATGACAACAAATTTATTTTATGAGTCCAATAAAAACAAGATTTAATCACCTATATGAATAATTATTGTTCTAATCAAAAAATAATATAACTTAATAAAATAATAACAATAAAAAATAATTTGATATTAAGTAAATAAATTTTCAAATAGACAGAATTATTGAAAAACTATCATCATTAATATTAATGAATATTAACATAATTACATTCATTTATATATTTCCATCTTCCTTGGATAATTCCAGAATAATTATTAATATTCTACAATATTAAATTAATTATTTCTTTTTTATATTGATAATCCTATCGATTATTGAATAATTCTATCATCTACATGAGGAAAATCATTATAATACAGATTTAAATTTATTAGCGACAATATTAATTTTTAAAATAAATTTCCATTTTATAAGATAACTAAATATATCATATACATGAAATATTATTTATTAATCAATTTAAATATTATGAAAATAATTGGTTTACTAAATCATGTGAAAATAAAAAATATTTTATCATTATTTTAAATAACCCATAAATTATTCAATGTGAAAATAAAATATTAATATAAGAAAAAATTCTTCTGCATAATTAGTCTTAAATCATAAAATTATGAACAAAATAATAATATATTATCATTAAGATAATTTCACATCATCTATTTCATCCCCTTGTTCGATAATTTCATGATCATCACATATTCATGTGAATATTTTTGTAGATAATTATATAATTACAGATAATTTCAATTATCAAAATAAAGGATTACAATGCATTAAAATTTCACACTTCAACAGTATAAAAATATATAGAGTTCACAAATACCCTTTCATGTGTTTATCTTTTAAAAATGACCACACTAAATACATAGTATATGGAATAATGAAATCAAACATGAAAATATAGTAGAATTATGAATTTTATGTTGGATTCTATCTTATCAACTAAGATGGGTTTTGGATAACCCAGTATATAAAATAATGAAAAATTACACTATTGAGTGGAGGAAACTAATTTTTTATATTTAATAATATCCCTTGGTGGATACATCATGAACACTTTCAAACATTCGATATTTTATTTTCCATCTAGTTCCCATTTAACCCAATAATAAATTTTTTTCTATTTCAAGCATTTGGAAAAGTTAGATATAATTTAAATGAGTCAAATGTATGTAAAAAAAACACATATAGAAATTAATTTATTGAAATAATTTGTATGGGTTGATGATTAATATATAATAATATATAAGAAATGCTTATTTACCCTACATAGGTATATAGTTCAACATTAGGGTAAATTTGGGAACCATTTTTAAACAATCATATTTCAAGAAAACCCTTATATATATACTATATGATGTTAAAAGGTTACATAATTTTACCTTTTACATGGATAGATTCCCGTTAATTGGTATTGGAAGACTTTTAGTACACTTACATATCCAGTAATACAACTGACCTAGCATTACATGATGTTCATCTTACCATTGTGTACCATATAAAAATATATTCTGAGCAACACATATAAAATAGAATGTTACCTAACACAATACATAGAATATATCATGAATCCTTATGCAACCTTTCAAAAAAGTACTAAAACATATTCAACTAAATGGTAATGTGTAAAGGTAAATATTTCTTTGAAATTTTTATATTTTTAATTAAAAAACATATAAAAATTAAAAAAGGGGGTTTTTACCACATACAATATATTAAACCATCAAAATTTATCCCCATATAAAACTTTCATGAATTAAATTTAATTTATCATCCGAAAATATCACATAAAATAACATAATAAATAAAAAATAAACTTATAATATTTATGAAACTACTACCCACCCACCAGACACTCTCTTAAAACAGGGGAAGGTTTCATGAAGATATACACCCCTGCATATTAGAAAATATTCAAGAAATTATATTAGAAAGATGATACAAAATTTTAATCTAGAAATTTAAAAAATATCATATATTGATTATTCTATAATTTTATGAGAAATTAAATTTTTTGATTCTTAATAAAAGATGATAATAATATTCCTCTTGTATTATTAAATAATTATTATGAATAAATAATTTAATAATTAATAATATAGATTCAACATCAAAACAAACATCTATTTTCAAAATAATATATTTTAGTGTATGATAATTAATTTCAAAGCCTTCAATTAACTTTTCATAATTGCGAATGGAAATTATGTCATTAAAAAAATTAATTTATTTAAAAATTATATTCTCATGTCCAAGGGAAAATATAATAATGATGGATGGTACTAAAACATTAAAATTTTAAATCCCATTTCTTAAATATCAATAACCAATAACAAATATAATGTGTAATCCAATGGTTTTCAATTTTACAAAGTCTATATTTCCATGGTATATGATATGAAATTTTTTAACAATTCATACTCTTTTCCAATAAATACCCACTCATTATCACATTTATATACTGTATGATCCTGTCTTTTTATAGTAGTTTTACACATGGAGTTTTTCATATCATCATTTTTTGTTTAGTCTTGTTTGGAAAGAGAGACCCATTGTAGGATAAAATGACATAAATTTCATGTATGTATGTTTTATTGAAATAATAGAGTCATGGTATAATGTGTTAAGTGTTTCATGGGTTCATGGTGTGTTGAGAATGTTTTATGGGAGTTTGGGTTTTTTGAAAGGTAATTGGGTAGAAAATAAAAATCAATCCATATTAATGTCATGTGAAGTGATTATATTTTGTGTAATTATTTGAGGATTTCGATAATTTAAATTCCTAGGTGATCGGTTTGTCAGCCTACTCTAATGAGAACATTTTTATTATGTGTAGTAATGTAACATGATGGGTAAATTCCTGACATTTTTTATTCAGGCCTTGTTGGTTATTTTCATTCAACTCTGCTATAAATTTTTTCCTCTCCACCAAAGGTAATTATCCAATTGATGTTTGGTTTCCAACTTCCCTTATAAATATTCAATTTGTGTGAGAAATCCCTGGATATTCATTTTGGTTTGGTTTATTCTTTCACATTATATTTCTCAATGAATTGAGGTGAAATACTTTGGCCAATGGCGTTGTTGGTTTTCATCTCGACTAGTTTTGATATATGAACCACTTGTAATCATCATTACCTTATTCATCCTATGTGCTTTATGTTTAAAGAAATATTGGATCGTCAGTTAAATTTATGGGTCTAAATATTAACTCTATGGTTTTAGAAATGACATCTTTATTGAATATTATGATTCCTTCAACATGGAATGATTCTAAATCAATTAATTAATGAATGGAATGATTCCATGAAGTCCTTTGTCAATAATTGGATTCTTTCCTTGATTTCGGATAACCATTGGTTGACCAAACTATGATTATAAATAAATTTGAAAATGACATAATGTGTGTTCAGAATGACATGTGACCTAGGGTTATATCCTTTTATTAAATCTCTAAATTGTATATTATTTCATATAAATATTATTTTTAATCAATTTTTAATTGAATTTGAAGAGTCATATGAAATAAGAATGGTAATTGACAATATAATCCTATTATAAATGTGAGGTGACATTGTGATATACATGTTATATGAAAGATGGTGTTGAACTTTTTAATGAATATATATCAGGTTTGACCCTAGTACATGCACAAATATATCATGTAATGGTGATATTGAGTGATATTGGTCAAATTCCATGATATAATGATTTTATACGATGGGATATACAAAGTCCTATGTTTTAATTATCATATGGATTTGACATGGAATTTTGTACTCCTTATAGTTCATTTGCTCGGAATGTTTATGGTGACAATACAATGGTTATATGCGGGTGGTTTGAATGGTCATAGGACATGCTTGGAGAGATATAGGAATGGAAGTGAAGTAGTTTATTTACCTCAGTTATTTGTTTTTGGTTGGCATGATAGTAATACATGCTCACCGAAATTATGGCATGGCACTTAAGAATGTAACTTACATCTTCTATATGTTTGTCATTGTAATGGTAATAAGGCATTCTTATATACATTATAGCACATATCAGATGAATGTTGTTGTTTTATTATATAAACTGTTCAATTAATTATTACACTTTTTTATCAATTTATTTCGTATCCTCTTATCATACCGGAATTGTTTTGACACAAAGGTGTTGACATACTGGGTAAAAATAACACCTTATTATGGATTTCATTTAGTACTTGATCAGATTTTATGGATATGAGGTTATACAAGGGAAAAGGACAATGCTGTTTGTTTCTAGATTTTTATTGGGATGTATTATGATAATGGGATATATGTGGGGTTTGAGACCCAATATATAGATTATTTAAATGAGTTATGCATGCCTATTCATGTATTGTTCTGAAAAGAAATTTCGATAAATTCCCGCAAATAATTACATTATTCCATTATTATTTATTGGATTATTCATTTTCATTGTGTTTTATAATTCGGTATGTATTTACTTTTATTAGTATTGTTCAATTATTAGTTTTTTATAACTACTATTACACTTAATACTTGTGTTTATGGTATCCCTACAATACTATTTCTAACCCCATTAATAGTTGGTATCCACAAGTGCAATGGGATGCTTGTTATAGGTATAATAAACAACCCTTTTCATCGACATGGCAATGTTTTAGACTGGGCAATGTTAAAAAATTGTATCAAGGGATTGGTTTTTAATTTATCCTATAATTAATATTTAAAAAAATGTTATAAGTAGAAAATGTTGAGTTGTAACATGGTAATGATCTTCTGTATGGGAGATTTAACTATTGTATTGGTGAAAATATGACTATATAGGGATGTTGTTTATGTTTGTTTTTTTTCTTCTTATAGTTGATGATATTTCACCTTGGGAGATTCATATTATGTGTAAAATTATTGTTTTATGATTTTAAAATTTCTAGATATTCGTACTCATTGACAAGTATGGCACTAGATGAGAATACAAGCATCATAATAGAAATATAAGGGCATATTGACATTCCTTGTACATAATAGGGTCATATATAGTTTTCATGAGACATGTACATACATTTTAAATATTGAAATGATATATAATTTTCGTTTTATATGTTAAATTATATTTCATGTCATGATAAAATTTTCATATTTCATGTCTAGAGATACTAAGATTTAATGGTTCTCAAAGGCAGTCACTTGTTGGGTAGAAATTATTGAAAATCAGTTTTATAAGGTGTTACTATTACTTGTATATAACATGAATCCTCTTAATCATTTAAATTAGTGGACTGAGATTTGAAATCATCTTTATCCTAACACTAATGAACTCAAAAATTCTATCATTGTTAGGGAGAAAATGGATGTTCATCTTTGTAACTGATTCATGAGGGTCAAGCGATCCATGGAAAAGCACTCATTCCATACCATTCTTTCAATGATTGATCTGACATGTGATTTTCAGTTTGAACATTATCTTCTTTTTACAAGGTAAGGGGGGCCCCAAGTAACAGTGTTACAAAATGTTTTAGTACAGTCGATATTCAATCATCTCGAGACACAAACTGAAAGGTGGGTGATGTTTGATGTTTGTATGCCTCATGGTCCTACTAAGTAATAATAGGTTATTCTGGAAGACTATATTCTGAAGGATGTTCAATCATTTAAAAAGAGGTATAAATTATTTTCATTTATAATTGTCATATAATACTATCAGGGTAGAAAAAATTCACAACATAAATCATTAGACAAATGTGATTTTTTTTGTGTTGGACAATGCTGGTAATTTTACCGAACTATTGCGCATTGAAGAATATTTGGATGCTAATGATATCACTACTAAGATACATTTGTAATATGGTCTTCATAATTTGGACTGTTCATAAGTAAATGTTTTTTCATTTAATAATATTTGGAGACATGAAGAATTAATAAGTCATCATATATGGGAATCAGAGAGAGGCCTTGGGAAGCAGCAAACATTATTTAGTAGGGTGATCTAAGAGTACTACATTGAGTATTTAGATGTTTGGTTATGATAGTTCCTACCAATCGAATAATGTAAATGGAATTCATGAAATTGTACATCCATCTAAATATCATTTTTCATTCCAGTGCAATCAGGGTGTCTTGTTAGTCTACAAAACCCACATTTTCATTACTACGTAGTAATTTTATGTATTAGTGGATGAATATGTCCATATTAGAGGTTATGTGTGAAATGATTCCTTAATAATATTATAATATGGTCATGGAAGGATCTTGGATAGGTATGTGGTTCAACAACATCTCAATATTCCATTAGTCATACTTCCATATATTGTTAAAGATGAGGAATGATATGTGGTATGTCAATTCATGTGAAGTAGTACCAAGAATGGTAAATAGATCTTGGTAGTCCGAATGGATCCTGGGATATAAGGATGAGTTAGTTTAATTTTATGTAAACTTTTCCATCAAACAATGGTTCATTACCATATATCCTCCACGATGAAATTCTTGAATCATATACCATAGAATGTGTTTTGTTTGAAAATTAAGAATCACAATTTTTTATGTGTTATATTTTTTAAAATGTTTTTTGAATGGATTTTTAAATATTATACTATATTTTATATATGGAAACACTATTGGTAGTATTGTTTTAATATAAAAAATGTCACAATGCGTGTTCCTTAGAGATTGCAGGTTTCTGTATCTTTTGGGAACATTTCACGGTGAACATGACATGCTTCAACTTGATTATTTTTATAGACTTTTTAGTTTTATACTAGGATTATATCAAATGTTATATGAGGATATTTACCTTCCTATATCTATATGATATAAAAAAATTCACTATGGTGGGTGGTGTGCTCATGTTGGTCGTATGTGACCACTTTGGTGAATATTTGATTTTTTCATGGTTCAAATGATTGTTTTTTTACTAGAAAATTGTGGAATATTAGAGGATAATTTTCCTCCAGTGATATACAATTTTTTTATGACATTAATGATATGTTCAATATCTTACCACAAGGGAGAGAGATCGTGTGTCTAATCGAGTTTTTTCTAGGAGCAGAGAAGATTTCTCTCATAAGATACTGAATGGTACCAGTATATTATCAAAAGTTGAAATACCATTTTGAAGATTTGAAATAAAAATTAATAATAAAACCTAGTAAAAACCCATTGGAATATGTACTTCCCTTCTCCAAAAATCAAAATGGATCCTTGCATTTATGGGTGGATTATCAGAGGATGAAGCGAATGATGGTCAAGAACTGATTTCCTATTCCATGAATTGATTATTATTTTGATCAATTAAGAGGTGTTAAGATCATCCTCAAGATTTTATTGAGATTATGACATAATTAGATAATGATGAGAATATAGTTCATAACTCCAACATCATTTAGTGGATGCTATTTCTTGTAAGACTTCATAGTGACGACATTTGGGATGACTAATGCTCATGCTATTTTCTAGGCTTTAATCATAGGATATTTCATTCTTTTTTGGAAAATTATTTGGTATTTTTTATTAATGAAGTATTAGTGTCTCTTTTTCAAAGAATGATAATTCCAAACATTCTAGCATAATCTTGAGTATGTTGAGATAGAATAGTTTTTTTCTCCAAGATAACAAAATTAATGTGCTTTATTCATGTAGTAATCTTTTTTGTAATTTTTATCTTGGAGGATAGAGTGTAAATGGTCCTTGAGAATTTCAAAACCATGAAGTCAAGGTAACATCCCAAGATCATCATGAAAATTTTTATCCTTATGATATTATTAGGTTATTTATCTCATTTTTACCAGATTTATCTCATTTGGAAAAAACAATATCTGGGCTTACCAAAAAAAATTGCTGAATTAGATTGTTCTGATACATGAGATAGATAAATTGACGAGATGAAATGATGTCTGACCATAGAACATATCCTCACATTACCTATATTGGGTAAATCATATATTATTTTATGTGACAAATCTATAGTTATATGTGGATAATTTCCAATATATGAGGATGGTCTGGTTTCTTTTGCCTCAAGGAAGCTAATAAAACCTGAGATAAAGTAAAATAATCATTATATGATGTTATATGACATGTTCTATTCCATTAATTTAAGAAGAAAACATCTCATGATTCAGATGTATTTTTTATAAATGGATTAAAAGAGCCTCAAGTACATCTTTTCTTAGGGTGACGAGAACCTTCGATTGATAATATGGGTTTAATATTTACTGTATTTCAAAATTGAATTGGATTATAACCTAAGAAAAAGGAAAGATAATTGTTGATTGGTTGTGTTAAATAATATAAACAGATGTTGTATGCGTGTCTTCTGACCAGTTCTAGGTAATTTCACTTTATACCAAAATGAATCATGATTTTCTAGAATCCGAAGGGATATTTTCTGTAACTCCATCATCAAGTATACCCTTGATTTTGGGATAGAATTGGAATGGGTAGATTTCAGATCTTTATATCATAGTTCTGAGAGAGAAAAAATATTATGGGAGACACCATCAGTATGTAATCTAAGTAATAGAAAATCATTTCTTTATTGATCACTGTGTATGGTTTCCTATATTATTATGTGAGTACATGATGATAAAGTTTCAATATTCTAAATGGTTACATATTCATAGTTTATCGAAAATCTATCTCAATATTTATGTATAGTAATATATAAAAATAATTAATATGGATGTATTATGATTTATTGAAATATTATTCCCTTTTCAGTAGATTAAAGTGAATCCTAAGAGGTCAACAAGGGTTTTATAGTGTTTACCCAATTCTTAGTGGAAATGGGGTGATTTCATAATGAATTTTGTGATATGAATACCGAATAAAACCTAGAAGAATGATGTTATATGAGGTTTTTGTATCATATAACATAGTTATCCTACTTATAACCTATTAGGAAATCCTTCACAGTTGATTATATAGAAAATATATAAATATTAGAGGTTTTTATGGATTAATAGTGATCTGATGATTGACGTTTCAAATGGAGTTCCATGTTTCTAATCATGATTCTAACATGGTATTTTGAAATCCCTAGGATCATGAATTCTTTTTTTAATATCCTATCGTCTACATTTTGATCATCACTCTGAGTAGACTATTCATATTCTTGAGGATATGATATGAGCAAGCGTCCTTGATTTCAGTAGTTCATTGGATAAATAAATATCACCCATCACATTTTCTTATAATAATAGAATCCAATAATTGATCCAAAAGGAACAATTTTACACCATGTCTATAAGGAAATTATGGTAACCTCATTGTTGGATGGAGGTAAGAGAGTTTATACTCTTGGACCATGTTTCATGTAGGAGACATTTGAGCATGTTATATTGACCAAAAAATGGATGGTGATTAAAGGGATCCATTATAAATCATTTGAAAATTATTAGATAGGACCTTTGGAATCAAATGTCTGTATTCCTACATTCATTCGAGTGATTCCTAAGTTGGGGAAGCACAATATTAGAAAACTAGTCTGGCTAGAATAGAAATATTTTGAGCCCATGGAAATCACTAAATGTTTCAGTCACATGGATCACCATTTACCCCTTCTACAACACAATAAATGTATCGACAAGAATTTTCCATATGTTGTTGATATGGTTATATCTTGAAATCCCATACAATGGGATGGAAATATAAATATTTGAGCTTTTTGTTGATAAACGTTTTGAGAATCATTGAATAATGGTTCCACAATGTAGTGTTAAATATAATTATGATAAGACAACACCATTGGTTTATCCACTGTGGAAGTGTTGGAGTGTTTTGGAGATGACACATGAGAGTGAGAATGATATGTGATCATAATGTCCACACAAGCATGCTAGGTGCTCTAATTAATTCTTGGATCATCATTAAGAATTGTTTTTATAAGTTCGAGGGCATTACAATCACCTAATTTTTATATATCTAGGACTCTATGTTATTTATTTTAGTCATAGTAGCCACGTCTTTTCCAGGGATGTATATTTGTTATTTGAGAAATTAAATAATGCTCATTGATGTATTCCATTTTTATTGATGGTGTCATGTAATTATGGGTTAGGTTTTTCATGCCTACTCAATATATTTAGAAACATTAATGTGGTTTTGGATTGTTTAAATTGATATTGGGGTGAAAAATAACTACAAACCATTCACACATCATGTGGTTTTTATAGGTTTTTTACAGAATTAATCCTTGGTGACTTATTTCTTCACAAAATACAATTAAAAACATTTTCATGATGTCTAATCATTTTATGCTTCATGAAAATTCCAACCATATTCATTTAAACATGTTGTTCAAATAATGTTAATTTTAATCATCTAAAGCTTCTATCATCTCGAATGTAGGGAATTCTCTTGGTGATATTAGGGTGCCAACATCCACTATAGAAATCATGACTATATGATCTGTCCTGATTAATTCTTTTTTGTTAGGATTATTCTTTCTATTCCTTCTTTTCCAACCATTTTTTGTGAAATCCTTTGACAAATTTCACTGAGGATTTTTTTTTCATCATTAGTTTTTCTCTATGAAACTATTGAAATAATATTCACCTTCTCCATCAGGGTTGTTTTCCCTTGGAAGCCTTATTGGATCATCCGGTAAAATAATGGGGTATAAACCATAACCAAATGTGTTGATAATTCCCATGTTATGATGTATTACGACTGATTCAATGTAGCATGTTCCAAATCAATTAAATATTGTGTAGAAATATTCCATTACATTTTTTTAAAAACGGGTTCCTTATATGTCTTATGGATACCCATGGGATAAGAGACCATGATTATAATTAAAATGGATGAAATCATAATGTACGTTTATCATTACATGTGAAATAGAGTGATTTTCGATTATTAATTCCCAAATGGGTTGATTATTTCTTATTGATTTAATTTCTAAGCAATTTTGAATTGAATTAATGTTTTCATGGTCTATAAGAATGGTAATTCACATAAAGAACCATTTATAATTGTGACCTGATATTGCTATATACATGTAGTACAATAGGGATTGTGTTTCAATATGTAATACTTATATATTGGTCTCTACCCTAGAACATGCACACATATATGTTGTAATGTTGATATTCAGTAGGATCGTCCTAGTCCTATACTATAATACTTATATGGAGCATGGTATTCCAGGTCCAGTGATTTAATTTTTATACAATTTTCACCTACAATGTTGTATTTATTATACGGGTTTGAACTATTTTTTTTATCATTTTCATTATTATTGATATATTTATGTTGTTGGCATGGTCATAAAACATACTCAATGATATTTGAGCATGGTGTCAAGGAAGGTAATTTTCCTCAGTTATGTTGTTTTGGTTGGAATAGATGTATGACAGGCTTATAGATATTCCATCATGGTGGTAAAGTAGGATATTTACCTCAGTTATATGGTTGGGGTTGTCCTAGTCGTAATACATGGTCTGTAGTATACTATCACATATCCAAATAAGTCTGTATTGGTATTATATTAATTGATAAATTAATTAATACCCCAATTTCTCTCATTACCGAATACACTTCTTATCATAAATTTTTTAGACATGGGGTTGTCAACCTGGTGATTTATACTCATATCCACTTTATGGTGTCATTTGGTACAAGATAAAATTACACACAAATTGGTTTGGACATGTGAAAAGGATACTACTGTAGATTTCATTTTTTTGAGATTGCTTTTGGTTTTGGTACCTACAAAGTGATTGTGACCCATGAAAATGTGTATTTTATTTGAGTCTTCTAGACTGTTGTTTTACTTTTCTAGCATGAAATTTAGATACATTTCATTATGTCATTAAATTATTGATTTATTATTTATTCGATAATTTAGTTGGGTTTTTTTCCTCCACTGATCCTTTCAACTATTTATTTCTATTCTATTATTATTTTACTTCAAATTCTATGACAAGTCATAATTGGTCTACAGTATCCCCACTATAATATCCCCACCCCATAAATAGTCAGCAACCTCTTTCATATTGGGAGGCACACTATAGGTCTTGTAACAAACTCGTTTAGGCATTGTAAGAGAGTTCTATATTCGGGGACATTAACACATCAAAAAAAATTATTTGTTCTTGAATTTAATCTAGTTTAATCTATAAATGTATCTTTACATAATTAATAATATTCTAATGTTCTCATCTCATTCCATTAGAAGCTACCATTCAATGTAATGGTCCCCACTAACCCACATACATTTTCAATTGCATGGCCTAAATTAATGTTTTATAGAATTATTTTTTACATACATCCATGATTGATATTCATTTTAACAATAATAGACCTGGCATATTTTTTTATTAGATATTGCACATTATATACAACTATAATATTTTCATATGTTGTAATTATACAGAACTAAGTGTTCCCATTCTCCTGCCTTTTAAATTAGAATCCATTTTTATATTGTTATTTAGAAATATTAAAGATAACCATTTATACAATTTATTAAATCTAATATTAATAATTTTGAAATAATATACATGTGATATATCTTATTTAAAGTCATTAATTTCTTTTCTTATATCATTTTTTCAAAAGTAATTATTTTCACCCATTATTTTCCATTCCAAATGAAATTCATTATTAAAATTTTATAAATAATAGTTTTTAATATACCATTTAATTGGTATTAAAATTTTATCATCAATTTGAATATTTTTTTATATTATATTAGTAATTTAATTTCATTATATATTTTTTCTACATAATTATTTTGTTGATGTATCAGTTCCAAACCTCATATTTTTTATTATTTTGAAATCAGTTTTTTCAATATCATTTCACTAAAAATGTTATTATACATCGATGTTATGAATTACATATTTTATTCTAAATGAGAGATAAAATAACATATCATTATACAAAAATCTTAAAAAGTTATAATTCAAAAAACTATCATATTCATAAAACCACCAAAATTTGGTTTAAATATTTGTTTAATGTCATTTTGAAAGAATTATACTCTAGTCCTAGTTACAATCAAGTGGATGTATGAATTCCATAGATGAAACTAAGGGTTATAAAGATAAAAAAATATTTGGTTTCATATTAACCCAATATTTACTATAGAACATGATTTGTGGCCCATATTTCACACCTTATTTGACACACTTATGGGATATGCTTTGATTGATTTCATTGATTTTTTCAACCCTTTATGAATGAGTTTTAAATAAATTTATTATTATTATTTAAATCTTTAAAGAAGAATATTCAATTACCTAAATAAAGTTTTGGTATTAGTATGTCCAATTACCCAAAAATATTCAATATTCTTGAGATTATTTGTGTACTAATTTTAACATTTATTATTCATAGTTTTTCATTGTGTAAAAAAATTGTAATCTATAATTTTATAATTATTAATTCACTTATTACATAAAAATATTATTATTTTGAGAGATCTTATGTTAAATATTTGATAATATTGTAAGATAGTACTCATTGAACATTTATGTTATGAATTTAGGGTGTTCATTTCTTGAAAATTATAACTTTTAATCTTTTATTATTTGATTGAATTAATTTTACATTTATGTAATGATTGTGGATCATAATTATATAGTTCCCCGGTGTATTTGAAGGCATTATCAGATAACTAAGTTAGAGTAATTGAATGATCTGTAATCCCAATGTATTTTATCATGGCACAATGCCTCAAGGAATTGATAATGATAGAAAACATTATGTATCCCTAACATTTCCATCAAATTAATATCATTTACCAATTTATTTCTTTTTTGATTGATGGATTCATTAATAAGTCATCAATTGATAATTTTTTTTTTCATTTTATTGCATATTTCATGTTCGTTACCATTGTAATCTTCCTCTTACTATGAATCAAAGCTCATATGTTAATATTATTTCCCTCTAATCTAGTAATCCATGATGATAACTACATGTGGAATAATGACTTGAATGGTGAAATAAATAAATTATCAAATATATAGTTGAATTATATTTAGTCATAAATGAAATGTAATTTTCATATATATTTCTAGTAACTGATAATAATAAATTAATGGATATCATACATTGTAATATATATATTTTTTACCTTTCTAAAAAATTTCCACAACCATGGGAGATTAGAGTAGGTAAGTTTTTTAAAACTGCAATGTTTTTACCTCATAGGCTTGTATTCAATAAGTTATTGAGTTTGACATATCAATTTTAATTTTTACCCCTATGTGGAACATCAGGAATTATGGGGTAAAATATTTGTTGTTGGATTTTCCGAATAGAAATAAATATATTTTTTAAGATATTGCCTGAGCTACATGGAAAACATCATGAATGAGACTCTTTATTTCTCTATACTAATAGGCTTTTTTTTCATCTAGGATTGGATTTCCCTTTTTATAAAACCATTTAACATTACTCCACATTATTTTACATGTACTAAAACAATTAAATTTGTCATTAATTCTCCAAAATAATCAATGTGCTAATTCAAATGAATTCATTATCATGATCAGAATATGAAATTTATGATATGGAAAATGTGGAAAAAATATCTCACTGACCTGCTTCTGAGTTCATTTGTGAAAAAAAACATAAATAATTATTTAAACGTCCTCAGTTTTAGGATTTTAAGATAACATAGTGTTACCACATTATATATCAATAATCAGTGCATGCCACTAATATAAGCGGTGTGAGGTCACACTGCCATCATTTCATGTCATGTATCTCAAGGTTTTATTCATAAATTTTATTTTGAATGTACATTAAATTTATATGGTTGAGATTACACAAAACATGTTAAATAGTAAATAATATATAATCATAGATTATATAAACTGTAATAGAATATTTCTTTGTATATGGTGGCTAATTAAATCATTTACATCATCATACTTTAATTATTTATACATTTCATTGATATCAATATCAACCAAAGAATACGATCCATTAAGTGGATCATGAAATTAAGGTCAGTTTTTGGGTAAATTACCTAGGTATATCAATATATCTAGGTTTATTTTAACATCACATTAGTTTAAATTACCTAATGGTGGGATTACATTTCACTTCTATATTAATGATCCCATTGTCAGTAATCATATTTCAAGTGTTACAACGTTAGTATTTATATCGGTTTACATATTTTTCATTATGAGTTCTTATATGAGGTTTATATTTCAATATTAATTCCACCATAAATGTGTTATTGTTCCTTGAAACTATATGAGAATAAAATTCTTAATGCCTAAAAGAGCATTGGGTGGGAATTTAAATACCAACTTCAAGATAAATATTCTTATGCAGGGAATCCATTATAGGATGAATATATCTTATATAAATGATTAATCATCTAGTATTAAGCATCTAGTCTATTATAAAAGATAAAATTATATATTTTACTAAACAATTCTTCACTAATAATTTTGCCCTAATGATGTGATAAAATAAAAATATTAGTTTATTTTACAGGATAACCCACTATAACATATAAATATATTCATATAGGGATCAATTTTTTTATCATTGATGTGGCCTTAATAAATTGTACAATTGAAACCATTAATATATCGTTATTAGTGAGTGATGTCCATATGTGAAAAATTGTAATAATATGGATAAATAATAAAAATAGTGAAGTGTGTTAGAAACCTAAATCCAAATTAACATTAAAATAACCCTAGGTGAACATGTAAATTTAGGGGATATCCATAGGGGTTTAAATAGTGAAATGGACATTGGAATCCAAATTAGTGGGATTAGTTTCAGCAAAATAGAACATCTTATTGGTTCCTATAATGAGATATATTGAGAATCAGTGCCTTTGGTAACCTATAAACTATTAATATCCGCAATATATCATTATTGAACATGATTAAAGGGATACCTCTAATGTGACTCTTAGGTAGCCTATTGGGTATATAAAATGTCTTTTATTCATTTTCCATCTTTTCTATGAGTGTTTTTCTAATGATCTACACATTAATGAATGTTATTTTTCAATGGAATTAATATATGCTTTATAATTGGTATCATGGTATAATATAAAACTCATGATCCTTGTTATGAAAATTCCAAACACCTTATTATAATAAAACAAATTATAAATTTATATAATAAATATTTGCATAATAAGTTAATATATTATAATGGGAAAAAATAGGGATTAAGATAACCATATTACAAATTATTGGATCATCCCAATAACCAAGAATAATAAAAATCATGAAATTAACTATATTAATGATTCATCATAATAGTAATGAAATTTTCATTTAGATAATGAAAATATATAAAAAAATTAGTGAAAATATAAGTTTATGAATAATGAATGATATTTGAGGTATTTATAGAATGTAGGCTACCGATATAGCAATCACAAAACTATCCACTAGAATAATAATAATACCTTAAGAATAATAACCTATTAGATAAAATAGTAACCTCAAAAATTAAATTGTAAAATTTTTCTTAGTTCTCTTATAAAATTAAATATTAAGAAATGTTTTATCGTGATAAAAATAAATAAAATTTAAAATTAATGATTTTTTAAAAAAAATTATAAAATATATATATTTTAATTTTATGTTTATAATAGGAGGAAAATTTTAAAATCATGATTAATTTTAAAAAATATTTTTAATAAATAACATATTTTTTCCTAAAAATGATAATTTAATTTTATGAGACCAAAATTAATTTTTGAAAGGGATACAAAAACGATTATAATATAAGAATTATTATTTTTCTAAGAAGAATGTATTTTATATAAAAATAAAATTTCATCATATTTAGATCAATATTATAATGACATATATTTAATTTTTAATATTTATACATCAATAAAATGATTGACATAATTTTTTTATTTGTTAGAAATAATTGTACTTTCTATGAATTGTGGAATACAACAGAATATTGTATTTCCCAGTATAATTTATATTCATGATTAATTAAATCATGGATTATTTAAGAATTTATTAGAAAAAATAAACAAAAAAAATTTCAATTTATATTCACAAGAATAATCAATATTGGTTGTCTGGAGAGAATATAAAAAGAAAATAAATACTATTTTTAAAATTTACGCTTTCCAAACCAAATAAATATCATCTATTCTCAAAATCCATATATAAGGGTTTTAAAAATAAAATTTTATACCCATATCATTATCAAAACCTCTACCATATTTCCAAGAGTCAACTGCCTCACCCAATACCATTCTAATGAGCCATATGGTGTAGTTCATGATGATACAGAAAAATGAAGAGGTAAATTCTCATCCAATCACCTTTAAATTATATTTTGCTTCTACCACACCAATATTTTTCCATTCATTTTGAAATAGTAAAGTAAGTATCTTAAATATAGTGCTGTGTTTTTTTTTCTACCCTCCCATATTTATATTCTAAAATGAAAATTATTTTTCATGTTTGGGTGGATCCATCGGTCTAACACCCCGATTTTTTTTAAAATTGTTTTTTTCTATATTATTTTATTCTTTTTCAAATATTTCATCTCACAAAACAATAAAAATAGATTATTTTATATTAATTAATTATGATGGTATTCAATTATACATAAAACCATCTCAATCATTCAGTACACAAAATATAAATATTATCTTTCTTTACATGATACATCGATGTTATCTTGAGATACATGACATGTTGACTTTCCTCTTATTTTCATACCCAAAAGACCATGTATGACTAGATAATAATATATTGTATAATATAAAAAAGATGTTAAATAATTATATATAATTAAATTATGAAATATTTTTTCATTACACAGATATAATATAAATTCATAAGATACTAATTGAATAGAAATTAAAATATAAGAACTTAGTGATATAAAAGATATATTTTATATTTATATCCCCCATGGTTTCTTCCAGAATTAATTAAATAATTTACAATAATTGAAGGTATTTAAGGTAATATATAATTCATATTTTCAATAATAATTTATAATGTTCATAAAATAAATATTATAGACATAATTAAAAAAATTCTTACTTTTATGAATATAAAACTATACTTTTATAAAGGATGTTTTACTAACTTTTAATGGATAACCCATATTAAACAAAATTTTTTCCAATTTGATACATTTAATATGTTAAAATAATATTCATCATTTAAATGGAATCATAATTATTTTTTTGGATAAATTATTTTTATTTATCTATAAGGATTCATTTTTTTATAAAGAGTTAAAAATGTTCATTTTTTCAAAAATCAGTTTTCATTAAATTTATTTTTAAGGTTAAATGATATTTTATTTTCTTGAATATATTATTTAGATAATACATTAATCAATTAATCCAATTTTGATAAATGTATTAAATTTCACATTGAATTTTTGTATAATGACACATAAATGTTTTGGAAGTATTAACTTTAAAAACCTGCATTGTTGTACTATTAGTGGGATTATTTTTAATTACTTTTTATCAGTAAAATTATTATAATATTTAAAAATGGATTCCATATTTTTAATATAAATAATATCTAATTTTTAAGAGGTTTTACATAATTTTTAACTATAATATTAGTGAAAGTGACAAAAATTCATTATAATAATTCATAGGAAAATTAGTGTCAAAATTTATAAAAACAGAAATTTAAGATCCCAAAATCCTATAATCATGTAAAAAACTCATTTATTTTCAATTATTAAACCTTTAAATTTAGATTATTTTTTAATTAAATATAATGAATATTGTTTTTGTGAATTTGGGAACACATAACTTATTTTAAAAAATTCCACGTGTGTCCTTTCCCTTCCTTATAAAAGGCCACCAATTCTCCCTCTTCTTCACCCCACTCAAACCACATAAGATTGGAAAATATCTACACAATAAAACTCCAATAATTCATCCATTTCTTATTTAATAAACTGTTTTGGAATTAATAGGTCAATGAAATCCCTTTTTCACATATAAAAAAGAATTATCCAATTATGAGGTAACGCATTCTCTTAGGCTCTTTTATTTTATTTTCATTCTCCATCCCCTCCAGTAAAATCAATCCCTGATATTAAAAAATAATAGTATCATATATATGAAATATTGTTTTTAATCTTATTTTTATAACTACACTTACACACACCTCCATCAAATGTGTAAGGATCATACAGTTTATGTGTATAGTGAACCATCGCCTCAAGAAATGATGATTGCTCAATTTTCCTTTATGACCATTCATGGAAAAAATTATGATGGAAAATATATCTATATATATTATAAATTATATTAATTATATATTTATGAATCCTTTATTGTTTTAAAAAATACTTCTATATTCTATCCAATTTGTGTAAATACGATAATTTAGTTGGAGGAAGTGTAGACGGTTTCCCCCTTAAAGAGATGCAACACATTCAAACAAAGTATGAAATGTATTATGGTTAATATCAGTTATATTATATTAGATATATGAAATAATAATTATGAAATAATTATATTATATATATATTGACATGTATTTCTTTCTCTCTTTTTATTTTAATATTTCAAAAATAGGAAACAACGTTCATTCGTATATATGAATTACGGTTTCCATTAACGGTGTATTATATTTCACAATCCTATATTAAAAGGATTATTATAATACCCAAATAATGAATATTAATGCACTTTATATCATAGTGTAAATTAGGGAAATCTTCATATATGTATTAGGTGCAATGATATGACAAAGAAATACACATATGAAGAATTAAGTGAATATTATGTAATGTTAATCCATTACATAGGATCATAAAAAACTAGGGTAATATATTGTCATAATAAAAAAATATATCATATTATATATATGAATATGGTTCTAAAAAAATTTACTATAAAATTATATTTATTATACTAGTGGATTGTTAGAGTACAAAGAGAGTCATCACATATGTATGGGGATTTCATCTCACTTTGTATTTTCTAGGGATACATGGTTAATTAACCACCCATTCATTTTATTTGGTATATAATAATCCAATGAACGTAATATATTACTATTATTATTAAATATATGGGTTATTACATATCCATTTTATTTTTTCTTTTCTTGGGGTTTATGTTCAAACGGTATCAGAACGGAGAGATCTTTTTGTCCAATTTTTCATTCATTGAGATAGATTCCATGTTTTGAACCTATATATTTATATGAGGTGTACATAATACCATGAAATTAAATAATATGAATCTCCTTCCACACTTGGTAATTTAACATTCCAGAAATTCCATATTCTCAAATGGGGATTATTGTTCAATGTTACCATGTGATAATATATTATAGAAATAATCTCATCAGTTTTTGATATTTATTAATATTATGCAGCCTATATTGAAATATTATAATAAAGAGGAAAGGAAAATTCATGATTTTTCTTCTCGTACGGTTACTAATAAAATATTATTTTAGTTGTTTTATTGTTTTACTCATTATTATATATTATAGTTAAGAAAGTTTTTTTAGGAGACCAATAATATTCCTTCTATTCGGTTGGAAATCATTGTAACCTCAAATCATTATTTAAATAAACTATTTAAAGAAATATTCTAATATTATTCTAATATAATTAAACTAATTTTTTAACCTCTTTTATTATATATATGTCATCCTACATATTTTTTTATATTTTTCTGAACAAAAAAATATTCTTACATTTTTACTTGCAAATGAAATGATCCTTTTAGCTCTTACAATAGAACAACCAAAATTCTATTATAGTAATCATTGATTAAATTTTTAAAGGGTAAATTTTTAAGAATATATTTTTACAATTATTTTGAAGAGATTATTATTTTTTAAATTATTTTCTTATATTATTTTTTAATTATAAATTTTTTAAAAATGACTTGAGGCCTCATTTATCAACATTAAATGTATTTTCAATCAAATTATTTTCAAAATAGTTTTGGAATTTATTTATAAATTCTCAAATAATTTTCAATGAAATAGTATACAATCTGTTTGTAATCATTACTTATAAGTTATCAATGGGTTTTCAATGAAAAACATTTTTTAATATTTTGTATATATTATTTAATCTGTTACTAAGGAAACATGTTTTGAAAATTATTTCATTTATTTTTTATAATACTTCATGGTATATTATATGAAAATAATTTTTAAATTGTTTTATGTTATAAAAATACATTTTCATTGATGAGATGACATTTTTCTCATGAATCGTCATTGAAATATATTTTAAAATTATTTTCCTTTTAATTTGTCATCTGTTGATGATACTCAAACATTTTTAGGAAATGACCAAAATGATCCATTCATATTATTTTTTCTGAAATGGTTATTTTTGATGTAATGGTCTTTTGAAGTCTGTTACACTTTCACATTTTATAAAATTATAAAATCCATTTTCCTTTCATGGGTTATTCAATTTATGAATTGATTATGAAACCTGTATTTTTCCATAGGAAATGATTTAAAAACATATTTAAGATAACAATATCAGTTTAGGGGTTATGATATGATTTTTAATGAAATTGAGGAACATTTAATTATGATTACATTATGAGATGTGTGTGACCTATATCTCCCTAGAATTAATTGGGTGAATATTTATATATCATTAGGTAGGCATGATAATATTGAGAAATGAACATGAGTTAGTATTATAAGGATTGAATGTGAAGAAAATACTCAATTCAGTATTATAGGTCTGGAATGAGCAGTGAACATGGTTTAGTAATTGAGGGTGGGAATGGGGTATGATCCCCGTTTAGTGATAGTCATTTTCCTGTAAGATGGAATCGACAATAATGACATGACAAATATGTAAATAATTATATATTGTTATGTTTCTTCAAAAATTATTTGTTTTATTCCTATATTATTATTTAATTTCATATGTTGTTTATTTCTTTATTATTGATGTCTTATTAACAACCCAAAGTTGTAAAATGAGTCGTGTATATGATCATTGATATGTTTGGTTTGATCTTCTAATATTTTTATAATTTTCCAATACCCCTACACTCATGTTTATAGATACATGCATCCCATTGATACCTTTATTAGGCCTCTAATATGACCAATTTTAATGTTTCCATCCCAATTTTATAAAGATATGTATTATTTATGATGTGTCTGAGACTGTTTCTAGTCATGAAAAACGAAGTGGGAGATAATTATCTCACTTACCAACCTATGTTTATATTTCCAAGGATCTAAATGAACTAATATAATACGTTCTTTTGGAATTTCATTATTTATTATTTTAATTACACTGTAAATATTTTTAATGTTATTGTATAAAAAGAGTGGGTCACAAAAGAAATTATCAGAGAAAAATATTATCCAAACAGTAGTTTATGGGATAAAAAACACAAATAAACCCCTATGGAAATGTATAAGGATAAGTTTAAGGATATGTTAAAGTATATGAAAATGTCTTGAATTTTTGGAAGATGATATAGTGAGTGATTTCTTAGAAATATTTCCCTATATGGATAATAAAAATTGATGTGGCTCTGGGATAGATTAACCTTGGAGTAACAACTCAAACAATATGTTCCATACATGACTCAAGATAATCTAGTACATGTTATTGTCCTTTATCCGCACATGGTATTACACTAACATGTTATTTTCTTTGGAAATTCAAAAACTGCACATGGCCCACCGTGAATTTATGGAAATGTAATATGACTATAACTATGCAATGAAAAAAATGGTTTCATTGAATAAAAAGTCTGTGTCGTGATTTAGACATCTGATAAGTAATTTTTCTTTAGTATTAGGTTCTCATTTAAGATATGGGTTTATCTCCATATTTTTTCAAGTTTTTGTCCATGAATATCACATGAATGAACATGTTTAACATTTAATCTTTTATATTTGTAATCTATTGACATTACAAGAATTGATTTCCCAAGGGGAGGTCTCATCTGGATGGTGGTATGAGTATTAATTATTCTTTTGTAGTTAAATATTCCACATACAACATGTGAAATGTATGTGATGTTTTTATATTATTGTTTACATGAATCATAAGAATCTGGATTAGAATGTAGTTGCATAATATTTTTACAGGATTCATATTTCATATTATAGGAATGTGGTATTATGGTGTTTTTTAATGTAGCCAACGTAATTGTTTAGAAATAATATAGGATGCATGATGTATTTATGTTATGGAATTCAATGTTTACGTTATATGAATATGGAAATATATGTATATTTTCATTGTATTTATTCATTATATATTGAAAAGGATATATTTAGTGGTTCTGGTGGGAGGAATAGTGTATACATTAATATGTGATAATTATATTAATGTATAGTAACACATAATTAATTCGTGACATTTAGATAATTAATGTTGGATAAATATATGATGTATATGAATTAGTAAATTAGATGGTATGGATTCCCATGGAAATGATTATTGACAAAGGGGTATATATCATCACTATGATGTTTATAACTTCATGGATTTATGGAATATATCCAATAATCATTGGAATAAGTATGCCTTACATTTTTCAGAAAGGATATATGGTCAATCAATATAGTAACATGTATTTGTAAGATTTGAGATGATTTTATTAACATTTTGGGAATGTGAAAACCAAGAGAAACACTTTGATATATATATAGGGGATCAAAGATAAGCTTAATTTGTAAAAAATATTCCTTATTTTTTGGGTTGTCATATTTCATAAGGGTTATATGGTAATAATTTATGTAATTTTTAGAATGATATTCATATGAAGTCAGTAATATTAAAGTGTTGTGTCCCCACATAATTATTTATTCATATTGGATAACATACTCTCACAATTTGTACTGTTGGTAACTGAATATATTTTTGATGAGTTATTATGTATCTCATTATCTATTAGAAATTCAGGAATGAAAAAATCACATTGTTTTTTGGTGAAACATGAGATTTAAATCATGGAATAATAACAATTGATATTTTACTAAAATCATGAAATTATTCATTTCAGGAAAATTCTCCTACACTTTTAAAGTTATTTAGAAAAAAAATTATATCCTAATTCCATATATTGTTTAAATTGATGTCCTTTTAAATCATCATTTATTTATGACTTTGAGGCCCTCAAATATTAATTTATCATTGAAATTATTGTGACTTATTACCTCAATTACTCGAAATGAATATTTATTATTCTCTTCTAAATCAAGTTTTTCACTACCCACCTATGATATCCCATGTGATATCCTATCTATGTTATACATTTGGAAACTATTATGTTTCCCACATTACATTTATTAAATCATGTTTCATAATTAATTTTGATGATGATGGATTCAATGAATGAAACATTCATGTATTAATAATTTTATAACCTTGATTAATTTTAATGGAAAAAATCATTTTATATGGGATAATATTTTACACCATACTATTTTTTGAAATATTTTATTCAAAATAATTTTTTATTTTTAGTATTTTTTCATTTCAAGAATCAAAATTTTTGTATTATGTTAATGATTTATTTTTTTATTATATTATATATATAATCTTTTTAATAATTCACTACACACAATATAAATATTATGATAATGTTTACATCCCAACAATGTTAGCTTCCATTATATAAAACAATGAATTCTTTTGATCCCTTGTCTAACACACTAGAACATGTATTACTGTATAACAATAATTTATATAATAAAATGTACGAATTAAATTTTTATTATTTACTAACGTATGAAATATATATGGTTTACCAAAATATATGATGACTTTATATGTTAGGAATTTATTAGAATTCAAAATATTAGAAATGATTAAATATAAAAAATATATTTTTAATTTCATAACCCCAATGGACGTCCCACATAATTAGTTATGTTAATTACAATTAGTCAGTGATATTAATGAAATATATATGTAATATATTCAATGAATTATTTCACATATTCATCAAGTATATTTGATATATGTTATATTCGAATAAACTTAATTGTATGCTTTAAAAAATATTATTATAACGAAAGTTTTATGACCATTTAATAGGGAACAAATTTTATATATAATTTTTTCACTTTTAGAGATTTAGTTTTTCAAAAATAATCTTAATATTTGAAATATTAATATAAAAATTAGTCTATTATATTTTTTTGATATAATTATGTAATGTTTAATTTTTATAATGAATGTTTAAAAATATGGAATTTTAATTAAAATTTTATTTTTCATATAATTATTAATTAAGAATACATTATATTTTAATTATTTTAAGTTTATTTAGATAATATTTTAATCAATAAATCCAATTTCTGTCATTGGAATCAATTTCAAAATGAAATTGTGTATAAAAACATATAAAACATTTCTATGTTTATTAAAAAATATTTATTGTCCTCTCATAAATGGGATTATTATTTTTTAAAAAAATTTCCCACACTTGTGATTAAAATTTGGGAAAATATATTACATATATTGAGTCATTATAATATAAAATTTAAAATATTATTATAATGGGTTTTCCCAAATAATTGTAGAATGTGATTGAAAATAATTACAATGGTTAAGAGAAAAATTAAGTTAACAACTTACTGAACAATGAATATAAGACCTAATTAAACCTAGAAACATTTCTAAAACCCCTTTTATATCAATTCATCTTTAATAAAACATCCATTATTTATTTTTGCTATATTTTTATGTTTTTTTATTTAAATTCATGTGTAAACCTAAGTTGTTTTCAAATATTCCATGTTTGTCTTTTCCATTCCTTATAAAAGGCCACACCCAATCCTTCTTATAAAAGGAACTAAAACCTCATGTGATAATCTATGATCTACCATATATATTTCCTAACATCTCAACCTTAATAATTTAATCCTTCCATTGGATGAACTAGCAAATCATGGGAATCATTTTTGGAAAAACAAAATTGAATTACGCGATTAAGAGGAAATGCCTTGTCTCAAGATCGATTACTTTTTTTAATTCTATACACCCTACCCTATAATTATTAAGTGATAATATAATATATTTTAATCAATATATTAGGAGTATTTTCTGGTAAGTGTTCAAAATACACTTACACGCACCTCAATCTAATTAGTAAAAAACATATTGTTTATGTGTATGGTGAACAACCGCCTCATGGAACGATGATTATTCAATGTTCTTTTATGTAATCCCAAGGTTTTAATTTTTATTTACACTATATTTATATATTTTATATATTATATTTATTATATATTTAAACATATTAAATCATTTTACAAAAAATATCATTATACATTCCACATCACGTATGTACGATAATATCAATTTAGGAATTGGGGACAACCGACCCCTTGAAGAGAATAGATTTTTTTCAAAGACTACATGAAAAGGATTAAGGATTCAATTAATTAAAAATAAATTATATATTTCAATAATAATTCTATTTTAATTATAATATATATATTACATTTTCTGTAATTCTTTTAATACAACAATAAAAATTTAAACAATGTTCATGCATATGCATGGCTTAACATCACTATGAATGGTTTATTCCATTTAATTATTATATATTTTATTTATTTTTATAATACAAATATTATGAATATTAATTATATTTATAACATTTTTTATATTCTTTATATCATTAAATACATATAAGGACAAAATACATCCCGAATTAACAAACATGTGATGAATAAAGAGAATATCTACCAAAGTAAAACCTTAACAGAGGATTTTAATCATGCAAGAAGTATAAGTTCATAATCAACCCATATATGATATTATGTATAGCACTTTCGTTCTATAAATTATTTATAATATTTTTATGTTTTTAATATAGGTCATTTTTACGTGTATGAAGACCTTCAAGACCCAAGGTAGGGTATTTCATCTCACATTTCCTGTCAGTGAGATACTTGGTATATTCAGAATTTAATCTGTTTATTTTTTTATATAATTCCAAGGAATTCTCTATTATATAATTATTCTTATATTTATGTGTGATTAAAAATACATTCTATTATCTTCTATTATTGGAGTTTAATTTTGATAAGAAACCAAGTCAGTAAGATTGTTTTTTTTAGTTTAAATCCATTGAGACACGATCCACGTTAAGAAATTATTTTCTATATATTGTGTACATACTGAATTTAAGATGTTATATTATAAATATCATTAATTTTATTATAACAGATGTTTCATTTAATTTCATATTCTCAAACGGGTTGTATGGTTCAAAAAGTTTATATCATATGAGTGTACTAAAAAAAACATCACCTACATTTGAAATTGTTTATGATTATTCTCAGATTGTTAAAAACATATAATAAATATCTCAAGAACATTTTGGATATTAACCTTTTATAATACATGATACATTCATGTACTTGAAACGTTTTTTACACTTTTGAACATATGGTAGTTTGGAATGCGTTTATAATAATATTTTATTGTAACCTCACTTCGGTCAAAAATATGTGTTCCATTGAAACCATGTTAATTTAACAGGTAATCCAAGAACATACTATTATTTTCATAAAATAAATAAAAGCCATTTTTATCCTATTTCTCATTTACCAATATCATCTAAAAAATGTTTTTTAATTTAATCACTGAAATTTTCTAACCATTTTCATATGAATTAGGAATGCAATTTTTTCCTGTATGAAATAGATGGATCTAAAAACATTCATTTATTTGAACATTACATTGTATTTTTAACAGTTAATTTTGTATAAAATGATAATAAAAATATTTTGACAAAAAAATATTTTTCAAAAAACATTCCAATCAATGTTTATATGCTTTCATTGAAAATGGCGGGAAAAATATTTTTAAGAATTATTTATAACTATTCAATCTATATTTAAAAGATGTTTTCTAAAAAATTTCAATAATTATTTTTAAATATTCGAAGTATTTTCAATAAAATGGTTTTTAATTATTTTACAAGCATTAATTATAAATTTTCAATACGTTTTTAATGAAAAATATTTTTAAATGTATTGAATTTTATTTTATAAGTTTCCAAAGGAAAATATTTTCAAAATATTTTAAATTATAATTTATAATTTTACAATGTACTTTTTATTAAAATAATTTTCAAAAGATTATATGTATTAAAAATACTTTCATATAGAACTTATATTTTTTCAACAAGCATTTTAGAAAGGTATTTAAAAATTATTTTCCATCTGTGATGACATTCATTAATGTTAATCATACAATTCTTGGTAATGATATAATGTGTCCATTAATATTATTTACATTAATTGTTTTTTTTGTGTTGTAATGGTCTTTATGAAATCTATTTCTCATTCATAGGATATATATTTATGAAATATATTTAACATTCAAAGGTTAATGTTTTGATTAAATTATTATGAATCCAATTTTTTTCAAAAATTATGATAAGACTACATGATTGTTATGCCCATTCCATTTCATGGGTTATGATATTTTTTTTGTAAATTTTTGGAACATGTATGTATAATTTTGTTATGAGATATGTGGGTCATATATCCCCCTCCAATTTAATACATAATGGCTACTATCTGGTGATAATGACATGGATGGAATGAGAAATGAACTTGGTTCTGTATTATATGTAATGAATGAGAATTAAACTCGGATCAGTATTACATGGATGGAATGATGAGTGAACATGGTTAAGTTATATGTGGCTAAAACACTGTACGAATGATTTTTAGTAAAGACCTATGTCAATATAGACTTATCAGTAATGACCTGACCAGTATTGAAATCATTATATATTATTATGTGTCTTTCACAATTACCTGAATTATTCCTTTGTTATGATTTCATGTTATATGTTGTTTGTTTCCTTATGATTCTTCTCTTACTACCTCTGATTCATTATACTATGACACCTTTTTATAATATTTGATAACATGCATATTGACAAATAATTTTCTGATCGTGTCATCACACACCTAATATCATGATTATTCTTTAATTTATCCCTTGATTTCCCTCGCATAGAATTTGATCTCACCCCTTTTTATGTTTCCTTACCCATTTTTTGGTGGCCTGTAATTTGTATGATGTCTCAAAGAATTTTTCTAGTCATGAATGAACCTAGTGGGATATAATTTAGTTCACTTATACAACAACATGATTGTTTCAATGTTTCTAAAGGAGCTAAACTAATATTGTATTGGGTATATTATTGTTTAATGTTTTATGTATTTGGAAAATGATATGTAATGTATTTTTAAAAAATTGATGGTCTCTATAATCACCTCCATGAATTAAACTCTTCATTTATATGTCCCACCATCATGGATGGTTGTAATAATAAATTAATGGTTAAAAATATGACCATAAGAATATAATTACTTATTTTGGGTTATCTAATTTTTTAATAAAAATTCAACTAAAAAAATTAATCTATTTTATTATCATCAATTAATCCACCTAATTCATCTAATAATTTAATAATAACGTTTATACAAAATGAATTTTAATAATGTAGAAATATAAATATTTTATATTTTTTTACCATGTTGAAAAAAATAAATATAAACTAATTTTTATTTGATAATTTTATTCTAATTATTAATGATCATTAGTAGTTCTACATAAACTAATGAAACCATGAAAAAATTGAAAAAATTATATTGGGAATGTAAATTTTTAAAGAGTATCATAAATATTTTTCAGAATACTAATAATAATAAATCCTAAAAATAAATCATATATAGTTGGAATATGATCTATATAAAATGTTTAGTAAATCTAATTTCATCATCTCTGATGTTGCATGAAATTATAGAATGAATTTGGTCTAGATATAATGGTTCCCTTTGAACAACCCTATTTTCATTGAGTCATTTAATATCAACATCTACCTCAATTTATCTCATTATGTTTTTTAATTAAAACCTTATATATTAAATAATTGTGAATCATGAATATATACCTATGTTACCATTACTTTTTATGGTGATATAAAGTCATTTTATTCCCTCATTAAATTTTTTTTATGTAATCGTAGTTTAAGGTATCATCGTATTTATTATTTCATGTGATAAACCACCCAATGAATTCTATTAATAAAAAATGGTTTCATTTGAAATAGTGATTAATTTATTGATATTCATACAAGGTCACTTCTTTTTTGTTTTGAAAATTTAATTCTCCCACAATCCTATAATATTCCTCACAATATTCATAATACATTCTAAAAGATAATAAATTACAAAATTATTTCTCCCTTCCTCATGTAAGGTAATTCAAATGAACCCCATATTTGTAACACCGCGAGATTTTATGAAAAATATTCTTTTTAATTTCATTAATGTCATGTGATGTACGCTACACCAAAAGTATCTTGCACAACACGCATCCCTGAATTTCCTTGCATTACATGCAATCGCGACCTTCCTCGATAGCATGTGTAGTACGCAATATCGAGTTTCACTAAACGAGATATTATTATAATATTATTATGAACTAGCCATTATGAATAGTAATACCCACTTTTTGAAATTTTATAAATTTTATCTTTCAAAATGGACTTCATTTTTGGATTTGAAATATCGAAATTAACTTAGGGTGAAATTTTCGTACTTTTCAGATAACTTTCATATTCTGATGAATAGTGAAAATTACTAAATTTTAATTTAAAACATCTTTTTTAATCGAAATAATTAATAGTGATAAGTTATAAATTTGAGTGGTTTTAAAGTATATTTATAATATATTTTTACCAATTAATACAATTTTGGTCATTGGATGTAATTTCACATTTAAACCAAACATAAACAAGTGTCAATCTTTTGATAGTTATTATCTCTTAAAAACACTCTATTTGTTTTGACAACGAGAATTAGTTTTTAAATTAATTAATGCAACTGATATATATTGAATTTTGTAAAATGGAAATCATTTTTGAATTCATAATATCAAATATAGATTAGACCTAATTTGTGGTATTTTTCATAAAACATTCATTTTTTGATGAATAGTGAAACCGCTAAGCGGTAGTTAAAAAAACTGAATTTTTCATAAAACTTAATTTTTCCGCTTCTGTGAGTGGAATTTCGAAAATCCAAGAAACACGGTAAATATCAAGGACTAAAATGTGGTTCAATGAGAAGAAAATATTTTTTGGTGAATAGTAACTTTTTACTTTTATTTACCACGATTAAAAGTAAATAGGGTAATTAAGGGTAACAATGATAATATTATTACCCTAGCACATGTCCTAATTCTATTGAATAAGTTTAATTCGACCAAAAAAAACCTTACAAATAAAATATGACCATTTAGGTCCACTTGGATTAGATTAGGACATTTATTATTATTTTATTTAAAGAAGGGTTAAAATTGTTAAAATCAAAGTTTTATAAGTAAATAATTTTTTATATAGGGTTATACATAAGATAAATTCAACTATAAATATTAATTATGAAGCTAAAAATATTTCTTACGTAATGGTATTTTATTTATAATTAAATAATTTAATTTATTTTGGACACAAAGATGATGCATTAATTATATTATTAATGAAATATTGACATAATTGATGTTATAAATACCCAAATAAATTTAATTTGAGGAATTTTATGAATTTCACTAATTTTATAGGTTAATATGACATGTTAGTATTGATTTAATTAATGTTTTTAGAACTAATAATTCTGTTATGATTTTCACAAAAATCAATTACCAAATAGTGTCAAAATTGACATAAAATAGTTTTTAAAACAAATATTATATTCTTAATTGTTATTTTGTTCCTAAAAATCTATGGTTCGTCCAAATGACTTAGATAAGGTTATATATATTAATAATAAAAATCTTGTGGTTTGTTTGTCTTTTTATAGTACGTCTATTAACCTTGTAGTGTAAGAAAACAAGAAGACATGGTAAAAGTAAAATTATTTAACTTAAGGTTAAATCTAAATGATAAGGTTAAAATAGAAACCCAAACTTGTCTAACTTCTATTGGAATAGAGGATTTCGACCCATACCAACATTAGTTTCGAAATAAATCAATTTTGAGATATTAATAATAGAATATGTCTTTTTAATAAAATAATATTTTTAGTTTTTCCAATGGTGCCTCTCTCCTCCCTTATAAAAGGCCACCTCCTCCCTCTCTTCCTCACACCACTTTGAGCCTTCAAGCACGGCCAAAACCTGCCAAATTCACTTCTCCACTTCCATAGTAACATCCTAGAGGTTCTGGTCTTCTTCAAAGACCAATTTTAGTGCCCTAAGAGGAGGTCTCAAAGAGACGCTTCAAAGAAGAGGTAATGTCTGTTACCGATTCTTTCAACTCTATTTCTTCTTCCACTTTTTCTTATTTAGTTATTTCATTATGAAGTAATAACATCAGTATAACTCATATACTGATATTTTATTAAAAGTATGAAACAACCCTATTTCACCATCTATCCATCCTACGGAAAACGAAATCACCACGCGTGCGTATGTACGGAATATCGTCTCTACGCCGTGGTGAAATCTGTTTTTCAACCAACACCTTACATGGATGTGTATAATGGTGTAATGAATAACTATATACGGTTATTATAACATAATACTGAATCTGATATATTATACCATCCAATCCAATTCTATTAAATAATTATGGGAACGATATCATCGCTCGTGCGTACGTACGGACTACCGTCTCCACGACGTGATGACATTCATTCTCCATGTTAACCATACATGTATGATCATAAAGTTTATATAATGAATAATAATGAAATATTTGAAATAATAATTCTACTGGATTTATGTATATATATATATATATATTTCATCTAGTTAGTTTCATTCAATTCAATAAGGAAACGAAAACATCGTTCATGCGTACGTACGACGTACCATCTCCATGAACGGTGTATTTCATTAATTTTATCAATCTAATATATATATATGTATATGATGAATATATATTATATATAAATCATGTTTTACATTCTGGAATTATGTAAATCAGGATATAAGTAATAATATCAAGAACGACATGTCGAAACACATACGAAAAATAAAATGATTTTACCCAAAACGCTGCTTTAACATGGAATTTACAAAAGAACGGGTAATATAAAGTCATAAGTGAAACATATATGATATCATAAAAATGAATAAGATTCTGTAATAAGTCAATGACATTATTTAACACATTATACAGGAGGTTCGGATACATACGAAGCATATCGGACCTAAGGTAAGGGATAAATTTTAAATCTCATTTTTATCTGAGATTGCTTATACGTAAGTATTTACTGGGGTTATATTTATCATCAATGTCTATGTTTTATAAAAATGTTTTCATGTATGTTTAAAGTCCTTTTTACCCATTTTTTACTTTTACTACATGGTTTTTAAGGAATCTTGCTTTTGTTTACATTACGAGGTACTATTTTGAATTTTCCAGCAAAAGTATGAGAAGACTGTTTTTCTAACTTATACGGCACGAATGGATTTTTACTGTTTTATAAATCCTTATTTTCATGAAGCTTCCTCCAGAAAATTTCATGACTGCTTTCAACAAAATCCTTTTATTTTAAAATTTCTAGACATTTTGTGAAAATAAAATGATTTTGAAGAAGAAAGGATATTTTCCTCAAGAACTCATTTCTAGTGTTTTATCAAAACCATTTTCCATCTAAGATGACATTATTTCACATGTGTATGTTTCAAGTATAATGTCTCTATGATTTACATGGTTTCACTTTTCTTATTATGAAATGATATCCATTTCTTTTATATGGATTATGTGATGATGGGATTATGTTTATGAAACCCATTTTATTCGTTGGGTTATTATGAATGATGTATGTTTATTTTGTGGCACAAGTAAGAATGATTTCATTATGAGATGGTTGGGACCTATATCTCCCTCCAATTAATTGGGTAATGATTTATATATCATGAGATAGACATGGCTGGAACGGTAAGTTAATCTAGTTCAGTATTACAGGACTGGAACAAGGAGTGAACTCGATTCAGAAAGGGACTTTGTCCACTAAGATGGTCTTGGCAACAATGCCTTGGCTAATATGGAAATCATATCATGTGTTTAATGGTTTCCACAATTACATGATTTATTCACATTCTATTTTATCATGATTTATGTTATTTTATGATATATTCCTTATGTACTTCCATGATTCATGTCTTTGCTCAAGATTTTGATGTTTAGATTTTATGTTCAAGTTTTTGCATTCAAATGTTTATGGATTGTTTTATGTTCTCTATGTTTACCCTTACTGGGCATTTGAGCTCACCCTTTTTACGTTTTATTTTCCACAGGAAATAATGAAAGGTTTTAGGTAAGGAAACAACAATGAGAAGATCTTATGGGAGATGTTGAAGATCTTTCACCGCGATTAGAAGATTATATTTCGAGTTTCCAAAGACACTAAACTATTATGATCTTTGTGTGTCTGTTTTTGTTATGTATTAAGTATTCCGCAAAAGTAATGTAATGTCCATGTACGCAAACCTTCGGGTCTTTACAGTTGGTATTAGAGGAAATGTTTAGTCAACCTTTGGAAACTAGGATGTGAAAACGTTAGTGAGGTCCCTAGAGATATTTCTAAGGTATGTCTAGGGATGTCCCTAAGGATAAGTATACGTATAGGA
Organism: Viscum album; assembly: GCA_963277665.1. Classification (NCBI taxonomy): domain Eukaryota; kingdom Viridiplantae; phylum Streptophyta; class Magnoliopsida; order Santalales; family Viscaceae; genus Viscum; species Viscum album. The sequence continues at coordinate 297,196,771 of OY728121.1, forward strand.
TACAGTCCTAGAACTACGGTAACGATCTTAGAATTTAACCTAAGATGTTAGATATTGAGGGTTCTCCCCCATTACTATGTTGTTTTCCCTATCATGATTTTTTCCTCTAACACTATTCTTTTTGGGTTTTAGAAAATGGCTGTAAACAGGAAGATTCATGATAATGGAGGATTTGGCGGACAATGGAATGATATTCTTCATGAGAAACAAAATGAAACGGGATTTGGAAGTCCAAACATTGTTATTATACTTAATCAGCTATCTCATAATATGATCAATAATCTCAACTTTGGTAAGTTTCCCGGCTCAGATAATAAGAGAAATATGGAGTTTCATGATGATCATAGAGGAAAGAATGTTCAATTTCCCCTATGTAAATCATGTCGGAAGAGGTATCAAGGATAATGTTTCAAAGGAACTAGAAGATGATTTGGCTATGGAAAAGAAGGACACAAAGCCAGTAAGTGCAATGGAAAAGGTTCAGTTAACACCATAGAGGAAGATAATGGTTTTGCTACGACATCAACAATCGTAAAATGTTTTAAATGTGGAATTTACGAGAATTATGCAAACCAATTCCCTAAGGGAAAGTCTCATGAAGTGAATCAGTACGGTCGTACGGGTAGTATTTATGTTGATGATGATGAAAAGACTACAAATGATATGTAAGATGAAAGAATTGTTGAAGCTCGGTCAATGGTTTATGAAGGTAGTTCAATGATTACATGTTTATCAAGTGTAATATTGTATAAGTAATCTCATGGTACTATGGAATAAAGAGACATCTAAGGATTGTTACATTGTTGTATTTCCTTAAGTTTTGAATGTGTATGATTAATGGTACCAGTAACCAAGAAAGGTTATTCAAAATTTTTTGGAATGTAGATGATATGCGCATAATGAAGGGATAAAGAGAAATTTAAATGTTTGATGGTATTCATGAGCTCATGAATGATATAAGGAGAAGGTTATATCATGGTTTGAGTATATAGAATGTTTGGATTTTGGTATGTGGAAAGAGTTAACATCTGACATCATTGATGTTTTCACTAAGCTTTAATGGGTATTCATTTTTCAAGAGAATACATGATTAAGGTATTCACATGATTGGAATGTGACCAACAAGATATATGGGGGATAAATGATTTTATTCACATGCTTGATTGATGACATTTCAAGTAATCATTTTCTTTATACTATGATCTTGGACCGAAGTATTTTAGATAAGCCTAAATATTGGAATGGATTATGTTGGAAATAAGTTAGTATTGTTTAAGGATATAACTTTTTTTGATATTATTGATGGGATGTTATAGTAATGTTGTTTTGGAAAAAGGAAAACCTGTAGGACGGGCGACAACCCATCGTGTCGGACAAGGCTGTAGGGAATCGAACCCACAAACGAAGTACGACTGACCTTTATCGCCTACCACTGGCCTACAAGAAGTCCATTTTTAGTAGAAACTAGATTTATTATATTAAGCAGTATTATATATGAAGTATAAGTCCATTTTTGGAACAATATACGATTAATCTCACCATAAGATGGACTTATAAATCTTGCTAACCTTTTGTTTGAAACAGATGGAATGACCCATCATTCTATCACATGATCTGCTAATTCTTCACGAATAACAAATTAAACTTCATTTCTTTAAGATATGAAGTGGAAATTGTTAAATTCGCGAACAACAGTGAGATTGTACCAAAATCATGTAAGTATTTATATTAATTCATCAACTTTAGGGAAATGATCTTGAAAACCAAAAATGTTGTCCTAGTGCTCTTATATCCGATGAATCAGATGGTAACTTAGATCATCACAAATTTATGGCTTTGTTATTGATGGTTTTTCATATCCATGTTCTCTACCACTCTCCATCAGAACTTGATGGTTATATTTTTCTTCCATATCCATATTTTCACCTATGTTCTCTTACGTGGAATCCCAGTGATGATTTAATTTGGGTAACCAATATGTTTCATACTTCACTTTTTAAAATGAAGTTTTAGTTTTTCTTTTTAAGTTGTTTGTTTCTATTAATGAATCTTTTGAGTTGTAAACCATTTATAACCCCGACAAATTTCAAGGGCGAAATTCATTTTAAGGGTGGTAGAATGTAACACCCCGAGATTTTATGAAAAATATTCTTTTTAATTTCATTAATGTATTGTGTTGTACGCTACACCAAAAAGAGCTTGCACAACATGCATCCCTGACATTCCTTGAATTACATGGAATCATGATCATCCTCGATAGCCTGTGTAGTACGCAATACCGAGTTTCACTAAACGGGATATTATTATAATATTATTATGAACTAGCCGTTATGAATAGTAATACCCACTTTTTGAAATTTTATAAATTTTATCTTTCAAAATGGGATTCATTTTGGTATTCGGAATATCGAAATTAGCTTTGGGTGAAATTTTTGTACTTTTCAAATAACATTCATATTCTGATGAATAGTGAAAATTACTAAATTTTAATTAAAAACAAATTTTTTAATCAAAATAATTAATAGTAATAAATTATTAATTTTTGTGGTTTTAAAGTATATTTAGAATAGATTTTTACCATTTAATACAATTTTGGTCATTGGATGTAATTTCACATTTGAACAAGACATAAACAAGTGTCAATCTTTTGATAGTTATTTTCTCTTAAAACATGCTATTTGTTTTGACAATGAGAATTAATTCTTAAATTAATTAATGCAACTGATATGTTTTGAATTTGGTAAAATGTCTATCATTTTTTAATTCATAATATCAAATATATCTTAGGCCTAATTTTTGGTATTTTTCTGGAAACTGTCATTTTTGATGAATAGTGAAACCAATAAGTGGTAGTTAAAAAAAACTGAATTTTTCATAAAACGTAATTTTACCGCTTCTGTGAGTGGAATTTCGAAAATCCATGAGACACAGTTAATATCAAGGACTAAAATGTGGTTCAATGAGATGAAAATATTTTTTGGTGAATAGTTACTTTTTACTTTTTTTTACCACGGTTAAAAGGAAATAGGGTAATTAAGGGTAACAATGATATTATTATTACCCGAACACATGACCTAATTCTATTGGATAAGTTTAATTCGACCAAAAACTACATTAGGAATAAAATATGACCATTTAGGTCCACTTGGATTAGATGAGGACATTTATTATTAATTTATTTAAAGAAGGGTTAAAATAGTTAAAATCAAAGTATTATAAGTCAATCATTTTTAATATAGGGTTATACATAAGATAAATTGAACTATAAAGATTTATTAGAAACTTAAAAAGATTTCCTACATAATGGTATTTTATTTATAATTAAATAATTTAATTTATTTATGACACAAAGATGATGAAGTAATTATCTTATTAATGAAATATTTATATAATTGATGTTATAAATACCCAAATAAATATAATTTGAGGTGTTTTATAACTTCCACTAAATTTATAGGTTAATATGACATGTTAGTATTGATTTAATTAATGTTTTTATAACTAATAAATCTGTTATGATTTTCACAAAAACCAATTACCAAATAGTGTCAAAATTGACATAAAATAGTTTTTAAAAAAAATATTATATTATTAATTGTTATTTTATTCCTAAAAATCTAAGGGTCGGCCAAATGACTTATATAAGTTTATATATATTAATAATAAAAAAATTGGGGTTTTTTGTCTTCTTATAGTAAGTTTATTAACCTTATAGTGTAAGAAAAAAAGAAGACGCGGTAAAACTAAAATTATTTAACTTAATGTAAAATCTATATGATAAGGTTAAAATAGAAACCTAAACATGTCAAAATTCTATTGGATGAGAGGATTTCGACCCATCACCACATTAGGTTCGAAATAAATCAATTTGGAGCTATTAAAAACCGAATATGTCTTTTTAATAAAATAATATTTTTAGTTTTTACAAAGGTGCCCCTCTCCTCCCTTATAAAAGGGCTCCTCCTCCCTCTCTTCCTCACATGACATTGAGCCTTTAATCTCGGCCAAACCCTGCAAAATTATCTTCTCCACTTCCATAGAAACATCCTAGAGGTTCTGGTCTTCTTCAAAGACCAATTTTACTACCCTAATAGGAGGTCTCAAAGAGACGCTTCTAAGAAGAGGTAATGTCCGTTACCGATTCTTTCAACTCTATTTCTTCTTCCACTTCTTCTTATTTAGTTGGTTCATTATGAAGTAATAACATCAGTATAAATCATATACTGATATTTTATTACAAATATGAAACAACCCTATTTCACCATCTATCCATCCTACGGAAAACGAAATCACCTACCGTGCGTACGTACGGAATACCGTCTCCACGCGGTGGTGAAATCTGTTTTTCCACCAACACCTTACATGGATGGGTATAATGGTGTAAATAATAACTATATATGGTTATTATAACATCATAATTATTCTGATATATTATACCATCCACTCCAATTCTATTCAATAATTATGGGAATGATATCATCTCTCGTGCGTACGTACAGACTACCATCTCCACGGCGCGATTAGATTCATTCTCCATGTTAACCATACATGTATGATCATAAAGTTTATATAATGAATAATAATGAAATATATGAAATAAGAATTCTACAGGATTTATGTATATATATAGTTATGTCATCTATTTAGTTTCATTCAATTTAATAAGGAAACGAAAACAGCGTTCATGCGTACGTACGGCCTACCTTCTCCATGAACGGTGTATTTCATTCATTTTATCGATCTAATATATATATATATGTATATGATGAATATATATTATATATAAATCATGTTTTACATTCTAGAATTATGTAAATCAGGATATAAGTAACAATATCAAGAATGACAAGTCGAAACACATATGATAAATGAAATGATTTTACCCAAAACGCTTCTTTAACATTGAATTTACAAAAGAAAGGGTAATATAAAGTCATAATTGAAACATATATGATATCATACCAATGAATAAGTTTCTGTAATAAGTCAATGACATTATTTAACTCATTAACCAGGAGGTTCGGATACGTACAAATCATTTCAGACCTAAGGTAAGTGATAAATTTTCAATCTCATTTTTATCCGAGATTGCTTATACGTATGTATTTACTGGGGTTATATTTATCATCCATGTCTAAGTTTTATAAAAATGTAGTCATGTATGTTTAAAGTCCTTTTTACCCATTTTTAACTTTTACTACATGGTATGTAAGGACTCTTTCTTTTGTTTACGTTATGAGGTACTATTTTGAATTTTCCGGCAAAATTACAAGAAGATTGTTTTTTTAACTTATACGGCACGAACGGATTTTTACGGTTTTATAAAGCCTTATATTCATGAGGCTTCCTCCAAAAAAATTCATGACTATTTTCAACAAAATCTTTTTTTTTTAAAATTTCAAGACATTTTGTGAAAAGAAAATGATTTTGAAGAAGAAAGGATATTTTCCTCATGAACTCATTTCAATAGTTTTATCAAAACCATTTTCCATCTAAGATGACATTATTTCATTTGTGTATGTTTCAAGTATAATGTATCTATGATTTAAATGGATTCACTTTTCTTATTATGAAAAGATATACATTTCTTTTATATGGATTATGTGATGATGGGATTATGTTTATGAAACCAATTTTATTCGTTGGGTTATTATGAATGATGTATGTTTATTTTGTGTCACAAGTAAGAATGTCTTCATTATGAGATGGGTGGGACCTATATCTCCCTTAAATGAATTTGGTAAAGATTAATATCTCATGAGATAGACATGGCTGGAACGGTATGTTAATCCGGTTCAGTATTAGAGGACTGGAACGAGGAGTGAACTTGATTCAGAAAGGGACTTTGTCCACTAAGATGGTCTTGGCAGCAATGCCTTTGCTAATATGGAAAACATATCATGTGATTAATGGTTGCCACAATTAAATGATTTATTCCCATGCTATTTTATCAATATTTATGTCCCTTTATGATATATGCCTTATGTACTTCCAAGATTCATGTATTTTCTCAAGATTTTGATGTTTAGATTTTATGTTCAAGTTTTTTCATTCAAATGTTTATGGATTGTTTTATGTTCTCTATGTTTACCCTTACTGGCCATTTGAGCTCACCCTTTTTATGTTTTATTTTCCCCCGGAAATAAATAAAGTGTTTAGGTAAGGAAAAAAAGGGGAAGATCTTATGGGAGATGTTGAAGATCATTCACCACGATTAGAATATTATATTCCGAGTTTCCAAAGACACTAAACTATTATGATCTTTGTGTGTCTGTTTTTGTTATGTATTAAGTATTCCGAAAAAGTAATGTAATTTCCATGTACATCAAGATTTGGGTCTCAACAATACTAGTTATAAATATATTATGGAAAAAATATGTATTTCCTTTATCTATTTTAGGGTCAATTGGATATATAATTCTATTATTATTTAGTGAATGATTATGTATCCCATTTATTCTCCGAGTATTTATTCTGTCTATTTGTAACATCCCAAGTAAGTTATGAATAATAGATATTCTTATATATGTATATTTATGAATTAGATAGTGTTTTATAGGCTTAAAATGAGAATAAATCCAATCTTAATCATGGAATACACTAATATTTTTAAAAGATTTCTTTACTGCCTTTTGATGGGGAATGATTTTTAAATAAATATTTTGACAATTTTATAATCTCTATTTTTCAAAATAAACTTATTATTTTTGATTGGGACATTGAAATTTAAATTGGATTATTTTTTGGTATTTTCTGACAATGTTCATTTTTTAATGAATATTGAAAAATACTGCATTTTACATCAAAAATGATTTTTTATATAATTTATTTATATGGATATATTATATTTTTAAGTGGTTTTAAAGTTTAAATATAATATATTTTTACCATTTAATCCAATGGTGGTAATTGGGATTAATTTTACTTTGAAATTGGACATAAACAATTGTCAATCTTTTGATAGAAATTGTTTCGAACAAACCCGCTATTTTCTTTGACAACTGGAATCATTTTTAAATAAATCATTGAAATTTCTGTGATTGGAATTTGGTAAAATTGATTCTGTATTTGTAATCATATGGTCCAAATTATTTAATTAACACCCTTTGGTTTTTGAACTGTGTGAATAGTAATGACGGTAATTATCGTTAATTATCTTGATTATTTAGTAATCAGGTAGTTAAGGATAATAAAATAATATCATAATAATAAAAAGTGACACCAAAATGTGTCTTGATACTACTGTTTGTGTCATGGACGACCATGGGATGCATTGTGCCAAACTTGGGGACCACATGGAATCACTTTTTTGTGATAATTATTTTTTATCTTTTTATTTTTTAAAGAAAGTAAATATAACAAACAATGTATAACCCGAGTAAATCATTTTTAATATTGTCTACATAAACTATATCCTAGACTATTAATATTCATTGGAAAGATAATAAGGTTTCCTACATCAGTGTATTTTTTTTATAATTTTTAGAAATTAAATAGATTAAATTATAAATGACACCATGATAATGTAGCGATTAAATCATTATTTAACGATTTAAATAAAATGAAAATATAATGTATAATCTAAGACCTACACTTGTCAAAAACCTATTGTATGGGTTTATTTCTAGCTCTTATCACCTTATACTATAAATACATAAATGTTGGACCATTAAAATCCGAAACTCATTTTAAAATAAAGTAACATTTCTTTACTTTCCAAGAGTGCCTCTCCTCTCCTCTTATAAAAGGCCCACCCCTCTACATCCATACCCACACCTCTCAAGCTTTTTTCTCGGCCAATATCTGCTCATTTTGTCTCTCCACATCCCTCTACTCATTCTAGAAGACTTAACATAGGCAGGAAGCTCTTCAAGAATCCATTTTGGTTCAAACAAAAGGGAGTTACCTGATTTAAAGGTAATGTATTCACTTGTGTTCATTTGTTTTGTTTTTCTTCTCCAACCCCCTAAACTGTTTTTATTCATTTATTTTGTAAAAAAACTAGTATCTTCAATATACTAGGATTCCTTTATAAGAATTATTATAGCTACACTTACACACACCATCATCTAATGGTTAAAGAGCATACTGTTTCCATGGATGGCAAATTTCTGCCTCACGAAATGAAGATTGTTCAATATTCTTCTAACACCTTCAACAGTGGACATTAAAATGAAACTGTATTTATATATGATATATAATATGTTCATATTTTTTCTTATGATTCGGTATTTTTCATTTTTTTCATACCTTTATTGTTTCCATTGTGGGTAAACGCAATATCTTCATTTTACGAAATGCGAACTATCGCCCCCTCAAAGTGATTGGATTCGTTAATGCCCTATGTGGGACATATAAAGGATGGAGTTAATGATATTATATATTATATTATACTGTAATTATAATTTACTTTTATACCATTATTATTCCATTCCATAAAATACAAAATAGAAATGAAAGTAGTGTTCATGCCTACGTACGACTTACCATCTCCATGAACAGTGCATTTCATTTCTTACCTCTAAATGTTATGTAATTTTATAAATGAATGTATATACTAGATATATATGATATATATGATATCTACATCACTAGTATAACTATGGATATAATGGATACATGAACAACTTGTAATTATAAAGAGTTTATTTTTGACTCAAGTACCAATGATCGTTAAAACGACCGTTGTTAACGTAAATAATTACATAGTGTTCATGACATGGTAATAAGTGATATGAAAGGATTAATGAACTTGAAAAAGGTTCTTACGGAAGTATAAATTAACTCATGTTTAATATTCAGGACATTAAAGAACGATTGAGTCATGTCGGACCCGAGGTACGGGACTTCATCTCAATCTTCTTTCATTGAGGCATATTTTGATTTATACACAACTTTCATTTATACGGTGCATAAACCCCTTTGAATTTTACTTTTATTCAAAATTAATCTTTTTTTATACAAATCATTTTACTAAACGACAAAAGGGAATGTTTTTCCCTATGTATGCGGTGAAAACGACTTCTCCGCCGCTATGACCATTATTTGAGTTTCGGCTTCCTCTACAAGACATAACTTTTTTTTAAAATGAAAAATATATACCATGTTTTACTTTTCATTTATTTTGGTATTGAAAATAGTTTTCTTAATGTTTTCATATCAATGTGTTGTATTGATATCTTGTGATTGAAATTTGGAAATGTTATGTTTCCTTTATGCATGTTTTATGTGATACAATTATGTTATGGTTCTTGGGAATTATTATGAAGACGAGTTGTTCCGTGACAAACTAAGGGCGGGTGAGCCCGATATAGCTCTCCAATGCATTAGGTAACGTGAAGGAGTTAAACGTTATGGTTTCTCTGAAGATATTTCAGGAATATATTGTGATGGGTATTCCAAATGTAACCAAGAGGCTTACTCCATACGTAAGAATGTTATCAGTTCCTCAAGTTACATTTATGTCTTATGATTTCTATGATTTATTCATGATTTGATGAGGTTTGTTAAAGTTCATATGTTTTATGGGTAATGTATGATTTCATTGATTCTTATGTATACATGTAATCATGTTTCCATTCCATATTTTTATATCCCTTGCTGAGCTTTTGATGCTCATCCCATGATTTTGAAATGTTTTTTTGACAGGTCAAGGGAAAGGTACATGATATGATGATAGTGTCAAGGAATTTTCAAGAAAGAATCCATGTTTTATTTTTATTATGTCTCCGTTGATGGAAAAAATGAATACTATCTTTTATGGAACCACATTGTTTAAATGTGGAATGTAATGCACGTTTTATGATCTAATTCTCTAAAACTGTAAACCTGAAAATATCCTCAACGTGTATTCGTGAAGTAACTCAAGATTAAGTAATTTTTAAGGCTGGGGACTTATAGTTCGTATCAGAGGTCGGTTTAGATAACTTTAGGAGTTAGAATTCTATTAAATGATTATCCAAAAATAGTTTTTTATGGTCAAATTGATATTATATAGAATTTGATGATTACCATGTTGATTCATCTAAGGCATGTTTGTTCAGAATGGTTTTCCGCAGAGGAAACAGGGAAGCAGTGCTAGGAAGGTATACAGAAGGAAATGACCTTCCAAATCAGCATCTTGAGATGGTCAGAATTGGAAATGAACTGTTTTTTGCAGTAATGGAATAGTTTACTCAAGCGATAAATGGTGGTGGTATTCATGCATGAGATCAGCTAGATCAACCGCAGAGGAACATGTCAGTGGTGGAACATTTCATGAGGAAATATCCCCCATCAATAAGAGGATCATCTGACCTTGTGCTATCTGAAGGGTGGATTAAAGCACTGGAGAAGATTTTCAATGTCATGGGGTGTTCACACAATCAAAAGGTTAGTCATGCTATTTACTGTTTGGAGGGTGAAGCTGATTAGTGGTGGTATATGGTTAAAAATGATAGGGACGCTGATGAGATTGATGCTCTCGACTGGGATGAATTCAAAGATATGTTTCTTGAGAAGTATTTTCTTAAGGTTGTTCTATATAGGATGGAAAAACAATTCCTATAATTGAGGTAAGAGGGAGACTCACTGGCTTCATATGAAGAAAGGTTCAATCGATTGGCAAGGTATGCTCCAAATTTTATCCTTGACCATGATAGTAAAATCAGTCATTTTTACTCAGGATTAAAGACAAAATATCAAAGGGAATTGGATTCTTGTGTGTTTAAAAGTTATGAAAATCTTGTTCGATGTGTTGAGAAGGTTGAAATGGAGTTTGCTGATGATCAACTGTTCTATAACATACAGCAGAAGAAGAGCTCGATATGGCAGGAGAAAGGAAAGAATTCTTCAAAAAGTTCTGATTGTATTAAAACTATGTTTCCAGTTAGTGATAAATGTGGTAAAAGGCATGCGGGGGAATGTCTTCTAAATTATGTAATGTGCTACTGATGTGGTAATATGGGACATAAGGCTCGTGATTACACTGAAAAGATCAGGGTGATGGTAAGACCAGATTTTATTTCCAGTTAGTGAAATGTTTTAAGTGAAATTAGATGGGTCAATATGAAAATGAGTGTCTGACAAAGAGCTCGAGTGATGGGGAGCGGTTAGACTACAAGCTAAAAGGTGTGGTGAAATCCTTTGAAACTACTTCAGCAGATGTCGGGCCATCAAATGAAGTTGTATCAGGTAATTTGTTTTTTTAGATTAATGATTGATTTACGGTCTACACATTCTTTCATCTCTGAAAACTTTTCTAGTAAAATGGGAATACCATCTAAAGAAATGACTCTGAAACTTTTGGTAAAACACCTGGGGGAAATGTTGAGAAAAACAGAATTTATACGAATCTTCTTATCCTGATCTGTGGAAATAACCTACTTGAAAAACTTATTGTTTTACCTCTAGTGGAGTATTATGTTATCTTGGGTATGGATTGGATCTCTATTTACCATGCTAAGATTGAATGTAGAGTTAAAAAAGTTTCTTTTCAGAAAGACTTTCAGTTTGTGTAAAAGAATGAACCCTTACTGTTGATAACATAACAAGAGGCTGAGAAACTTATAAACGATGGAAATGAATGTTACCATGCATGTATTGTTCTAAACAAGGGAACTATTCAGATTAATGATGTGCTAGTGGTAAATGAGTATCCTGATGTTTTTCCTGATGAGTTGCCTAGAATAATACTAGATTGGGAAGTTGAATTTATTATTTACTTAGTTCCTGATACTAATCCAATGTCAAAACCCCCTTATCGAATGGCTCATATTGAAATTTTAGAGTTGAAGGAGAAATTGCAAGATTTATTTGAGAAAGTTTTCAATCAACCTAGCACATCACCATGGGGTGCTCCTGTTTTATTTGTTAAAAAGAAATATGGTTCAATGAAACTTTGCATTGATTATAGAGCCCGGAATAACATCACTGTTAAAAACAAATATCATTTGCCTCATACCGATGGTTTTTTTGCTCAGCTCTAGGGAGCTCAGTATTTTTCAAAGATTGACCTGTGATCGGGGTACCATCAGTTTAAAGTAAAGAAGCTGATATTCCGAAGACCTCCTTTCGTAAAATATATGGCCATTATGAATTATTAGTAATTCCTTTTGGTCTAACCAATGCACCTGCATTATTCATGGACCTTATGAATATAATTTTCCATGAGTTCTAGGATAAGTTTGTGGTGGTATTCATTGATGATATTTTGGTGTTTTCTAAAAGTACAGAGGAGTATGTAAGACATTTAATGGTTATTTTGCAAAACATAAATGAAAAGAAATTGTATGGGAAATTCAGCAAGTGTGAGTTTTGGTTTCAAAAAATTTATTTCCTTGGTCACATTGTTTCTAAATATGGAATAACTATTGATCCTACAAAAAACAACGGTTGTTGGTATAAGGCCCCAGCCTTATCCCTTACTTAATCTTCAGTTATTACAAGATTACACATTGAGGATCTTTTTGGGTTTAGTGTTTTAGAAAATTAGATCATAAAACTTTCATTACATTCCACATATAAACAAAGTGGTTACAGAAATATAGTATTATTCTTTCCCATCAATGGGAACATATTTAAAATAAAACATGGATTCTTTCTTGACACTTCCTTGACACTTTCATCATATCACGTACCTTTTCCTTGACCTGTGAAAAACATTTCAAAAAAAACTTGGGATGAGCATAAAAAGCTCAGTAAGGGATATAAAAATATGGAAAGGAAACATGGGTACATATATAAATAGGAATGAAATCATAATTTACCCATAAAACATAAGCACTTTAACATACCTCATCAAATCACGAATAAATCATAGAAACCATAAGACATAAAGGTAACTTGAGGCATTCATAACATTCTTACGTAGAGATTAACCCTCTTGGTTACGTTTGGAATACCCATCACAGTTTATTCCCTAAATCTCTTCAGAGAAACCTTAACATTACACTCCTTCGCGTTAACCAATGCATTAGAGAGCTATATCGGGCTCACCCGCCATTATTATATCACGGAACCACCCTTATTCATAATAATGCCCTAGATCCTCAACATAATCGTATCACATAAAACATACATAAAGGAAACATAACATTTACACCTTTCAATCACAAGATATCAATACAACACATTGATATAAAAACATTATGAAAACCATTTTCAATACCAAAATAAATGAAAATTAAAACATGGTATTTATTTTTCTTTTAAAAAAAGTATGTCTTGTAGAGGAAGCCGAAACTCAAATAATGGTCACGGCGGCGGAGAAGTCGTTGTCGCTGCATACGTACGACAAAAACATTCCCTTTTGTCTTTTATTAAACGCTTCATATAAAAACGATTCCTTTTGAATAAACGTAAATGTCAAAGGGGTTTATACACCATATAAAAGAAGGTTGTGTATAAAACAAAATATGCCTCAATGAAATGAGATTGAGACGAAGTCCCATACCTCGAGTCCAACTTGACTCGATCGTTCATTAATGTCCTGAATAATAAACTTGAGTTAATTTCTACTTTCTTAAGAACCTTTTTCAAGTTCATTATTCCTTTTATATCACTTATTACCATGTTATGAACATTATGTAATTATTTAAGTTAATAACGGTCGTTTTAACGATCATTGGTACTTGAGTCAAAAATGAACCCTTTATAATTACAAGTTGTTCATGTATCCATTATATCCAGAATTATAATCATGAAGTATATATCATATATATCCAGTATATACATGCATTTATAATATTACATAATCATTTAGAGGTAAGAAATGAAATGCACCATTCATGGAGACGGTAAGCCGTACGTACGCATGAACGCTACTTTCATTTCTATTTCGTATTTTATAGAATGGAATCATATGATATAAAGGTATATTATAATTCCAGTATAATATCATATATAATATCATAGTTCCATCCTTTATACATCCCACATATGTTATTTAACGAATCAAATCACTTTGAGGGGGCGGTAGTCCGCACTTCCTTAAATGAAGATATCACGTTTACCCATAATGGAAACCATAAAGGTATGACCAAACTGAAAAATACAGAAGATTAAGGAAAACATATACATATTATATATCATATATAAATATAGTGACATCTTAATGGCCACCTTTGAAGGTGTTAAAATAATGTTGAACAATCATCGTTTCGGGAGGCATAAATTCACCATCCACGGAAACAGTATGTCCTCTAACCATTAGATGTATGTGTGTGTAAGTGTAACTAGAATCCTTCTTATAACAACATCCTAGTATATTGAGTATACTGGAGTTTTTACAAAAGAAAAGAATAAAATGAGTATAGGGTGTTGGAGAAGAGAAAAATAAAACAAAAGAACACAAGTGAAGACATTACCTTAAAATCAGGTAACTCCCTTTGGATTGAGCTCAAAGGCTTCCTTGGGAAGACTTTTTCCCAATGTTAGGAATTAAGGAGCAATAGAGGGATGTGGAGTGACAAAATGGGCAGGGTATGGCCAAGCCAAAGGCTTTGGGAGTGTTGGTAAGGAAGTAGAGGTGGGGGCCTTTTATAAGAGAAGAGGAGGGGCACTCTTGGAAGGTAAAGAAAAGTCACTTTATTTTAAAATGGTATTCTGATTTAAGAGGTCCCAAATTTATTTGTTTTGAGGATAAGGTGATAAGGGTTCGAAATCCAACCATCCAATAGGTTTTTCCCTGGTGTAGGTATTATAGTTTACATTATCATTCCATTTTATTTAAAATGTTAAATAATGAGGTCATCACTGCTTCATCATGATGTCATAAATAATTTAATTTATTTAAATTCTAAAAATTATAAAAAAATACTATGATGTAGGAAATCTTTTTATCTTTACAATGGAAATTTATAATCAAAAATCTGATCTTTATAACCCCATGTAAAAATTGTGTTAGTAAAACATCTCATGTTTGTGTCATTTTTACTTTTACATTAAATAAAAAGTTATTTATGTCATTTCCCAACCAAAGTGGCGCCATGGGGTCCCCAAGTTGACCCATGGATTTTCTTTGTCGGTCATGACACATTCAAGGAGGTTAGGAAATGTGTCAGCTCATCTCATTTTATTAAAGCATTATTTTTACAGTAAACTACACGAATTACCTCTAATCGCGATAAAAAACTTAATAAGTTACTATTCACCAAAAAATTATTTTAATCTCATTGAACCACATTTTACTTCTTAATGACATCTATGTATGTCAGATTTTTAAAAATCAAATCACAGATGTGGCAATGATTCATTTAAATGAAAAATCAGTTTTTTTAACTACCACTTAGTTGTTTCACTATTCATAACAAAATTGAAGTTTTTCAGAAAAATACCAAAAAATTATCCAATGTAAATTTCAATGTCCCAATCATAATGAATATGTTTATTTTTAAAAATATAGATTAAAATTTTTTTAAAATTTTTATTTAAAAAGGGTTTGCCATCAAAAGGCAATAAAACAATATTTTAAGATTATTAGTGTATTCTATGCATAAGATTGTATTTATTTTCATTTTAAGTCTCTAAAACACTAATTAATCCTTAATATACATAGATAAAAATATCTATTATTCATTACTTACTTGGGATGTTACATCCTTCCCCTGTTTATAAAATTGCATCCCCACAATTTATTTACTTGTCAAAGAAATGGGGGTACTTATCCCTCATTGCATTTTCAGATTCCCATGTTGCCTCTTCCATCATGTGGTTTTCCCAAAAATCATTTACTTGATTAATCTCCTTATTTCGTAACACCTGCTCCCTGTGGTCAAGAATCTGGATCGGTTGTTCCTCATAAGATAGATTCTCTTCCTGTTGAACTACCTCTGGACTCAAAACATGAGATGGAACTCGAATATACTTTCTCAACATCGAAACGTGAAAAACACTGTATACTTGAGATAAACTCAGAGGTAAAGACACCCGGTATGCAACTGATCCAACTCTCTCCAGAATTTCATTTGGTCAAATAAACCTTGGACTCAGCTTTCCTTTCTTACCAAATCTCATCACACTTTTCCAAGGATAAACCTTGAAAAAACATGATCACCTACCTCTAATGATAGATCCTTCCTCCTGTTATCAGCATAACTATTCTGCCTGCTCTGAGCTGTTCTCATGTGTTTCTGAATCAGCTGAACTTTTTATGTCATCTCTTCTACCAATTCTTGTCCCATCAAATTCCTTTCACCCACTTCATCCCAAAAAGCTGGAGTTCGACACCGCTTCCCATATAACGCCCCAAATGGTTCCATTTGTATGCTGGAATGAAAAATGTTATTATATGAAAATTCAACCAAAGAAAGATGTTGGTCCCTACTTCCATGATAATCCATCGAACAAGCTCGTAGCATATCCTCCAAGGTCTGAATTTTTCGTTTTGACTGCCCATCTGATTGCGGATGAAATGTTGTACTAAAATTCAACGACATCTGTAGGCCTTTCCAAAATTTATAAGTGAACCTGGGATCACGATCAGATACAATGGAGAGGGGAACTCCATGTAACCTGACTATCTCTTTAAGATACAAACGGGAAAGCTGATCTCGGGAAAAATTATCTCGTATAGCAAGAAAATGAGCAGATTTAGTCAAGTGATCAACAATAACCAATATTGCATTATTACCTCGAGATGTCTTCGGTAATCCCATAACAAAGTCCATGGATATATTCTTTGATTTCCACTCTGGCACTGGTAAAGGCTGAAGCATCCCTTCTAGTAACTACCGCTCTACTTTAACCTGTTGACATGTCAAAAACTTCACAGTAAAATCGGCAATATCTCTTTTCATTCCATCCCACCAGTAATACTCCCGCAGATCTATGTACATCTTAGTACTGCCAGGATGAACTGAAAACAGGGAACAATGAGCTTCACATAACAACTCTCTCTTCAATTGTTAATCACAAGGCACACACAATCGCATCCCAAATCTCAAAACACAATCATTATCAATGTTTAATTCAGGCATCTTACCTTTCTGAACCAGCTCTACCTTTTTCTGCAACTCACTGTCTTGCTTCTGTGCTTGCTTGATTCTATCTAATAGAGATGATCTCACTGATACCTAAAACAAAACAGAAGAACTTCCGGTACCAACAACTTCTATGCCAAAGTTCATCAAATCCTTAACCAAAGGATCACGTTCTAAATGCAACATTGCTAATGAAGCATTACTTTTTCGACTCAAAGCATCAGCCACTTTATTTGCTTTTCCCAGATGGTAATGAATTTTACAATCATAATCTGTGATTAATTCCAGCCATCTCCTCTGTCTCATGTTTAACTCTTTTTGAGTGAATATATACTTTAAACTTTTGTGATCAGTATATATTTCACACTTTACTCCATACAAATGATGCCTCCAAATTTTTAAAGCGAAAACAACAGCAGCTAATTCCAAATCATGTGTAGGGTAATTTACCTCACGAGTTTTCAACTGTCATGAAGCATAAGAAATTACCTAAACATTCTGCATTAGGACGCAACAAAGTCCTTTCAATGAAGAATTACTGTATATAACAAACTAACCATTCCTGGAAGGTAGTGCCAAAACTGGAGCATTCACCAATCTTCTTATCAATTCCTAAAAACAATCATCACATTATTTTGTCAAGATAAACTTAACACCCTTCCAAGTTAGCATAGTCGTTGGACTAGATAACCATGAAAATTTTTCAACAAACCTTCGGTAGTAACCTGCCAACCCAACGAAACAATGGATCTCGGTTACATTTGTCAGTCTTGGACATTCTTCAACAAATTTTGTTTTTGCAGGATCAACAGTTACCCCATATTTAGAAACAATGTGACCATGGAAAGAAATTTGTTGTAACCAAAACTCACACTTGCTGAATTTTCAATACAGTTTCTTTTCCTTTAAGGTTTTAAAGATAACCCATAAATGACTTTCATGCTCCGCTTTACATTTAGAAAACGCCAAAATATCATCAATAAAAACAAACAACATTTTTCACCTGAGTCAACTGAGCCATCACTACAACAAACTATTTAGTTCTGATTCTGACCATCTCAGGATACTGATTTGAAAGGTCATTTCCCTCCGTATGCCTTCCCAGAAAATCTGTTCTATTTCCTCTATGAAAAACCATTCTTAACACAGAAATATATTAGGAGAAGCAACATGGTAATCTTTAAATGCTATATCATTTCAAAAAAATATTTTTGCATAATCATTCAATAGATTTCTAAATCCTAAAGTAATCTATACCGACCTTTGATACCAACTATAAGGCCCCAGCCTTATCCCTTACTTAATCTTGAGTTATTACAAGATTACACATTGAGGATCTTTTCGGGTTTAGAGTTTTAGAGAATTTGGTCATAAAACTTTCATTACATTCCACATATAAACAAAGTGGTTACATAAAGATAGTATTATTCTTTCCCATCAATGGAAACATATTTAAAATAAAACATGGATTCTTTCTTGACACTTCCTTGACACTATCATCATATCATGTAACTTTCCCTTGACCTGTGAAAATGATTTCAAAAAAAACATGGGATGAGCATAAAAAGCTCAGTATGGGATATAAAAATATGGAAATGAAACATGGGTACATATAAACATAGGAATGAAATCATAATTTACCCATAAAACATAATCACTTTAACAAACCTCATCAAATCATGAATAAATCATAGAAATCATAATACATAAAGGTAACTTGAGGCATTCATAACATTATTACGTAGGGAGTAACACTCTTGGTTACGTTTGGAATACCCATCACACTATATTCCCTATATCTCTTCGGAGAAACCATAACGTTACACTCCTCTGCATTACCCAATGCATTGGAGAGCTATATCAGGCTCACCCGCCCTTAGTTTATCACGGAACCACCCGTCTTCATAATAATTCCCAAAATCCCCAACATAATCGTATCACATAAAACATGCATAAAGGAAACATAACATTTCCACCGTTCAATCACAAGATATCAATACAACACATTGATATAAAATCATTATGAAAACTATTTTCAATACCAAAATAAAATAAAAGTAAAACATGGTTTTTATTTTTATTTTAAAAAAAGTATGGCTTGTAGAGGAAGCCGAAACTCAAATAATGGTCACGGAGGCGGAGAAGTCGTTATTGCCGCATACGTACGACAAAAACATTCCCTTTTTTCGTTTAGTAAACGATTCGTATAAAAAAGATTCCTTTTGAATAAACGTAAAAGTCAAAGGGGTTTATACACCATAAAAAAGAAGGATGTGTATAAAACAAAATATGACTCAATGAAAGGAGATTGAGATGAAGTCCCATACCTCGGGTCCGACTTGACTCGATCATTCATTAATTTCCTGAATAATAAACTTTATTTAATTTCTAATTTCTTAAGAACCTTTTTCATCTTCATTATTCCTTTTATATCATTTATTAACATGTTATGAACATTATGTAATTATTTATGTTAATAACGGTCGTTTTAACGATCATTGGTACTTGAGTGAAAAATAAACCCTTTATAATTACATGTTGTCCATGTATCCATTATATCCAGAATTATAATCATGAAGTATATATCATATATATCCAGTATATACATGCATTTATAATATTATATAATCATTTAGAGGTATGAAATTAAATGCACCGTTCATGGAGATGGTAAGCCGTACGTAAGCATGAATGCTACTTTCATTTCTATTTCGTATTTTATAGAATGGAATCATAATGATATAAAGGTATTTTATAATTCCAGTATAGTATCATATATAATATCATAGTTCCATCCTTCATACGTCCCACATATGGTATTTAACGAATCAAATCATTTTGAGGGGGTGGTAGTCTGCACTTCCTTAAATGAAGATATCGTGTTTACCCATAATGGAAACCATAAAGGTATGCCCAAAATGAAAAATACATAAGATTAAGGAAAACATAAACATATTATATATCATATATAAATATAGTGACATCTTAATGGCCAACTTTGAATGTGTTAAAATAATGTTGAACAATCATCGTTTCGGGAGGCATAAATTCACCATCCACGGAAACAGTATGTCCTCTAACCATTAGAT
This sequence comes from Viscum album, assembly GCA_963277665.1. Lineage (NCBI taxonomy): Eukaryota > Viridiplantae > Streptophyta > Magnoliopsida > Santalales > Viscaceae > Viscum > Viscum album. The sequence continues at coordinate 297,216,818 of OY728121.1, forward strand.
GTAGGTGTGTGTAAGTGTATCTAGAATCATTCTTTTAAAAACATACTTGTATATTTAGTATACTGGAGTTGTTACAAAAGAAAATAATAAAAAGAGTTTTGGGGGTTGGAGAAGCAAAATAAACCAACAGAACACAAGTGAAGACATTACCTTAAAATCGGGTAACTCCCTTTGGTTTGAGCTCAAAGGATTCCTTGGGAAGACTTCATCCCAATGTCAGGATTTAAGGAGTAATAGAGGGATGTGGAGAGACAAAATGGGCCTGGGATGGCCGATACAAAGGTTTTGGGAGTGTGGGTAAGGAGGCAGAGGTGGGGGCCTTGTATAAGAGGAGAGGAGGGGCACTCTTGGAAGGTAAAGAAAAGTCACTTTATTTTAAAATGGTATTCGGATTTAAGAGGTCCCACATTGATGTGTTTCGAGGATAAGGTGATAATGGTTCGAAATCCACCCATCCAATTGGTTTTGGCCATGTTTAGGTCTTAGATTTTACATTATCATTCCATTTTATTTAAATCGTTAAATAATGAGGTCATCGCCGCATCATCATGATGTCATAAATAATATAATATATTTAAAGTCTAAAAATTATAAAAAAAATACTATGATGTAGGAAATATTTTAATCTTTACAACGACTATTTATAATCAAAAATCTGATCTTTATAACCCATGTAAAAATTGTTTTAGTAAAACTTATCAAGTTTGTGTCATTTTTACTTTTACATTAAATAAAAAGTTATTTATGTCATTTCCTGACCAAAGTGGCTCCATGGGGTCCCCAAGTTGACCCATGGATTTTCTTGGTCGTCCATGACACATCCAATGAGGGTATTACATGTGTCATGCTCATCTAATTTTATTAAATCATTATTTTTTCCTTAAACTACACTAATTACCTCTAAGCGCGATTAAAAACTTAATAAGTTACTATTCACCAAAAATTATTTTAATCTCATTGAACCACATTTTACTTCATAATGACAGCAATTTATGTCATATTTTTTAAAAGTAAATCACATAAGTGGGAAAGTTTCATTTAAACGAAAAATCTGTTTCTTTAACTACCACTTAGTGGTTTCACTATTCATAAAAAATTGAAGTTTTTCAGAAAAATACCAAAAATTTATCCAATGTAAATTTCAATGTCCCAATCATAATGAATATGTTTATTTTGACAAATATAGATTATAAAATTTTCAAAAGATTAATTTAAAAAGGGTTTTCCATCAAAAGGAAGTAAAACAATCTTTTAAGAATATTAGTGTATTCCATGCATAAGATTGTATTTATTTTCATTTTAAGCCTCTAAAACACTATCTTAATCCTTAATAGGAATAGATAAAAATATCTATTATTCATTACATACTTGGGATGTTACCGTTTAAGAATATCCAAGACCCAAAAATGTAACTGAGATTTGACGCTTCCTTGGTTTGGAAGTCTATTATCGAAGGTTTGTTATAAATTATTCATGGTTATCTTATCCAATGACTAAGCTAACTCGGAAGGGTGTTAGGTTTATCTGGAAAAAAGAATGTGATGATTTTTTTCAGGAAATGAAAAGAAAATTGGTGAATGCTCTAGTTTTGGCACTACCTTCCAGGAATGGGGAGTTTGTTATCTACAATAATGCTTCATTGAAAGGACCTGGTTGCATCCTAATGAATAATGATAAGGTAATTGCTTATGCTTCATGACAGTTGAAAACTCATTAGGTAAATTACCCTACACATGATTTGGAATTAGCTGCTGTTGTTTTCGCTTTAAAAATTTAGAGGCATCATTTGTATGGAGTAAAATGTGAAATATATACCAATCACAAATGTTTAAAGTATATATTCACTCAGAAAGAATTGAACATGAGATAGAGGAGATGACTAGAATTAATCAAGGATCATGATTGTATAATTCATTACAATCTGGGAAAAGAAAATAAAGTGGTTGATACTTCGAGTTGAAAAAGTAATGTTTCATTAACAATGTTGTGTTTGTAACATGATCCTTTGGTTAAGGAATTGATGAACCTTGGAATAGAAGTTGTTGGTGCAGGATGTTCTTCTGTTTTTTTCAGGTATCAGTGAAATATTCTCTATCAGACAGAACTAAGAACTCACAGAAGCAAGACAGTGTGTTGCAGAAAAGGGTGGAGCTTGTTCAGAACGGTAATTTTCCTAAATTCAACATTGATAATGATTTTGTTTTGAGATTTTGGAAGAGATTTTTAGTGCCTTGTGATTAAAATTTGAATAGAGAGTTGTTATGTGAAGGTCATAGTTCTCTGTATTCAGTTCATCCAGGAAGTACTAAGATGTATAGAGATCTTCGGGAGTATTACTGGTGGGATGGAATTAAAATATATATTGCTGATTTTACTGTGAAGTGTTTGACTTGTCAACAGGTTAAAGCAAAGTGGCATTTACCGAAAGGGATGCTTCAGCCTTTACCAGTACCAGAGTAGAAATGGGAGAATATATCCATTGACTTTGTTGTGGGATTGATAAAGACACCTCAAGGTAATAATGCAATCTGGGTTATTGTTGATCCCTTTACTAAATCTGCTCATTTCCTTGCTATACGAGATAATTTTTCCCTAGATCAACTTTCCTATTTGTATCATAAAGATATAGTCAGGTTACATGGTGTTCTGCTCTCCATTGTATCTTACCGTGATCACAGGTTCACTTCTAACTTTTGGAAAGGCCTTCAGAAGTCATCGGGTACTGAATTAAATTTTACTACATCTTTTCATCCTCAATTAGATGGGAAGTCAGAATAAAAAATTCATACATTGGAGGATATGCTACGTGCTTGTTGGATGGATTATCAAGGATGTTGGGACCAACATCTTTCTTTGATTGAGTTTTCCTATAATAACAGTTTTCATTCCAGTATACAGATGGCACCATTTGAGGCATTATATGGGAAGCGGTGTCGAACTCCAGCTTTCTAGTATGAAGTTGGTGAAAGGATGTTGATGGGACCGAAATTGGTAGAAGAGTTGGAAAAAAAAGTTCAAATGATACAGAGACACATGAGAACAGCTCAGAGCAGGCAGAATAGTTATGCAGACAACAGCAGGAAGGATCTATCTTTTGAGGTAGGTGATCATGTTTTTCTCAAAGTGTCACCATGAAAAGTGTGATGTGGTTTGGTAAGAAACGAAAGCTAAGTCCAAGGTTCATTGGACCATATGAAATTTTGGAGAGAGTTGGACCAGTTTCATACCAAGTGGCTTTACCTCCGAGTTTATATCAGGTACTCAATGTTTTTCTTGTTTCAATGTTAAGGAAGTACATGCCAGATCCACCTCATGTTTTGAGTCCAGAGGTAGTTCAGCTAGAAGATAATATATCGTATGAGGAACAACTGGTCTAGATTCTTGACCAGATGGTGCATGGTATTCAGAATAAGGTGATTCATCAAGTAAAGGTTTTGTGGAAAAACCACATGAGTGAAGAGGCAACATGGGAATCTGAAAAAGTAATGACGGATAAATACCCCCACTTATTCGATAATTAAATAAATAGCTGGGAAACAATTTTATAAAGGGGGGAAGGATGTAAAATCCCATGTAAGTAATGAATAATATATATTCTTATCTATGTCTATTTATTAATTAGATAGTGTTTTAGAGGCTTAAAATGAGAATAAATCCAATCTTAAGCATGGAATACAGTTATATTTTTAAAAGATTGCTTTACCACCTTTTCATGGAGAAATTTTTTTAATTAAATCTTTTGAAAATTTTATAATATGTATTTGTCAAAATAATCTTATTCTTTTTTATTGGGACATTGAAATTTACATTGGATAAATTTTTGGTATTTTTCTGACAATGTTCATTTTTTAATGAATAGTGATGAATACTGCATTTTACATCAAAACTGCTTTTTCATATAATTTAATTATATGGTTAGATTATATTTTTAATTGGTTTTAAAATTTAAATAAAATATATTTTTACCATTTAATCTAATGGTGGTAATTGGGATTAATTTCACTTTGACATTGGACATAAACAGTTGTCAAAGTTTTGATAGAAATTGTTCAAAAAAACCCGCTATTTTTTTTGACAAAAGGAATCATTTTTAAATTAATTAAAGCAATTTCTGTGTTTTTAAATTGGTAAAATGGATTCCATATTTTTAATTAGAAGGTAAAAATTATTTAATTAATAATCTTTTGTTTTTCTACTTTGTGAATAGTAACGACGGAAATTATCGTTAATTATCTTGATTAATTAGTAATCGGGTAGTTAAGGATAATAAAATAATATCATAATAATAATAAATGACACCAAAATGTGTCCTAATACTACTGGTTGTGTCATGGAAGACCATTGGATGCCTTGTGCCAAACTTGGGGACCCAATGGAATCACTTTTGTGTGATAATGACTTTTTATCTTTTTATTTTTTAAAGAATGTAAATATAACAAAGAATGTATCACATGAGTAAATAATTTTTTATTTTGTCTAAATAAATTATATCTTGTACTATAAATATTCATTGGATATCTAAAAATATTTCCTACATCATAGTAATTTTTTTATAATTTTTAGACATTATATAAATAAAATTATAAATGACACCCTGATGATGTAGCGATTAGCTCATTATTTAACGATTTATATAAAATGAAAATATAATGTATAATATAAGACCTAAACTTGTCAAAAACCTATTGTATTTGTGGATTTGGAAATCTTATCACCTTATCCTCGAAATAAATCAATTTGGGACCTTTAAAATATGAAACTCATTTTAAAATAAAGTAACATTTCTTTACTTTCCAAGAGTGCCCCTCCACTCTTCTTATAAAAGGCCCCCAACTCTACCTACTTATCCACACCTCTCAAGCCTTTGGCTCGACCAAGCTCTTATAATTTTGTCTCTACACATCCCTCTCTTCATCCTATAAGCCTTACCTTATTCATGAAGTTCTTCAAGAAACCCTTTTGGTTCAAACCAAAGGGAGTTACCCGATTTAAAGGTAATGTCTTCACTTGTGTTCTTTTGTTTTATTTTTCTTCTCCAACCCCCTAAACTCTTTTTATTAATTTAATTTGTAACACACCTTCTTCTAACTGTTAAAGAGCATACTATTTCCGTGGATGGCGAATTTCTGCCTCACGAAAGGATGATTGTTCAATATTCTTATAACACATTCAAAGGTGTCCATTAAGATGACACTGTATTTATATATGATATATAATATGCTTATTTGTTTTCCATATTCATCTATATTTTTCATTTTTTTCATCCATTTATGGTTTCCATTATGGGTAAACGCGATATCTTCATTTTAGGAAGTGCGGAATACCGCCCACTCAATGTGATTTGATTCGTTAATGCCATATGTGGGACGTATAAATGATGGAGTTAATGATATTATATATGATATTATACTGGAATTATAATATACCTTTATATCATTATGATTCCATTCCAGGAAATATGAAATAGAAATGAAAGTAGTGTTCATGCGTACGTACGGCTTACCGTCTCCATGAACGGTGCATTTCATTTATTACATCTAAATGTTATGTAATATTATAAATGCATGTATATACTGTATATATATGATATATATGATATCTACATCATGAGTATAAATCTAGATATATTGGATACATGAACAAATTTTAATTATAAATAGTTTATTTTTGACTCAAGTACCAATGATTGTTAAAAAGACCGTTATTAACTTAAATAATTACATAGTGTTCATGACATGGCAATAAGTGATATAAAAGGAATAATTAACTTTAAAAAGGTTCTTACGCAAGTATAAATTAACTCAAGTTTATTATTCAGGATGATAAAAAACGATCGAGTCAAGTCGGACCCGAGGTATGGGACTTCGTCTCAATCTCCTTTCATTGAGGCGTATTTCGATTTATACACAAAATTACTTTATACGGTGTATAAACCCATTTGAATTTTACATTTATTCGAAATGAATCTTTTTTATACGAAGCATTTTACTAAATGACAAAAGGGAATGTTTTTGTCCAACGTATGCGGCGACAACGACTTCTCCGCCGCTATGACCATTATTTGAGTTTCGCCTTCCTGTAAAAGCCATAACTTTTTTTAAAAAATGAAAAATAAATACCATGTTTTACTTTTATTTTATATTGTTATTGAAAATGGTTTTCATAATGTTTTTATATCAAATTGGTGTATTGATATCTTGTGATTGAAAAGTTGAAATGTTATATTTCCTTTTTGCATGTTTTATGTGATACGATTTTGTTATGGTTCTTTGGAATTATTATGAAGACGGGTGGTTCTGAGATAAACTAAGGGCGGGTGAGCCCGATATAGCTCTCCAATGCATTGGGTAACGCGAAGGAGTTAAACGTTAAGGTTCCTCCGAAGAGATTTCGGGAATATACTGTGATTGGTATTGCAAACATAACCAAGAGGGTTACTCCCTACATAAGAATGTTATTAATCCATCAAGTTACCTTTATGTCTTATGATTTCTATGATTTATTCATGATTTGATGAGGTATGTTAATGTTCTTCTGTTTTATGGGTAAATTATGATTTCATTGATTCTTATGTATACATGTACTCATGTTTCATTTTCATATTTTTATATCCCTTACTGAGTTTTTTATGCTCATCCCATGTTTTTGAAATGTTTTTTTCACCGGTCAAGGGAAAAGTACATGATATGATGAGATTGTTAAGGAATTGTCATGAATGAATCCATGTTTTATTTTAAATATGTTTCCGTTGATGGGAAAAATGAATACTATCTTTCATGTAACCACTTTGATTAAATTTTGTATGAAATGCATGTTTTATGATACAATTCTCTAAAACTCTAAACCTGAAAATATCCTCAACGTGTATTCTTGAAGTATCTCAAGATTAATTAATGTTTAAGGCTGGGGCCTTATACTATTCCTTATGTTATATTTACATATATATAACACATATGATTGGAAATGGTATTATTGGATAACACATAAGACACTCTAATTCATTGGTTAATGATTCTATCTCATGAGGTGATATAGTTAGTATTTGAGATTAGACCTAATCCTTTATGGGACATATCAACCATGATATTATTTCTCCAATGTGGACTATGAATTATACTTATCATTTCATGTAATATGAATTTTACACATTCCTATAATTCAATGATATTACAGTTCCATCATTTTATCTAATGAATCAAAATAATTATTCATGATCCCTATGTTTTATGATATCATGATATACCATTTGAATCAATTTAAAATCTTCCTTTTGATGTGTATGGCCTTAATGGGGTTCATACGTATCCCATTGTGTTCATGTATTCCCCATGATATCCATTTTTATTTAATAATTTCAAATGGATCTTGGAATAAATTATATTTTTTAAATAAATATGATACTTTTATTTTCATGTTGATGTTTTTTTAATTGTCTCCAAAAGACACTATCCTTTATATCCTTTGGTAGGGAATAATATAAATTTATGTAAAAAATATTTTAATAATATTTTTATGAGTAATGTATAAGTTTATGTGTGTATATAATATATTTACATGTGGTAATGAAATAGAATGTTTTTGTACTATATTAACTCGATCTATACCAAATTCATAATGAAGAGGCCCTATTCCAAAACATATTTTGACACTCCCAAGAGATATGTTTTTTAAATTCATATTGTATTTCAAATATATAATGAAGGAATATAATAGAAAGTTAGTTCAGAAAAAAAATAATGTAAAATTACCATTGATAACTTATATTGAATATTAATGCCTCATGAGTTAGAACATATATTTCATTAATGATTTCTCACATTTATGTTCATGGTTTTAATTTTTATATTCTTATTAGTATAACTATTATCATCAAATATTTTATATTATTTTACTATGTATAAGAAACTAATTGGAATCACTCCAAAACAAAATTGATAGGAAATGTGATAATTAACCAAATGGGGTTCCTATATTATTAGGAGAGGTAGTTGAGAAAGTCATTTTATTTCAAGATCTAATGACTCATGGTATGAATAAAAACATGAATCTTGTGAAATACTATCCATATTCAAAGTATCTATTTTTTATTGTGGGTTTTTTATGTTAAAAATACCATCGACACTTTGTGAATCATCTAAACCATACATAATTGAACATCGGATTAAATCCATCAAAATTATAAAATTGGTCCTCTATTTTATCAATCAATAGAATGCCATATATTTAATTTATGACATGGAGGGATAATATGATCAACAGTTGACATAAATCCCATATTGTATACCAATATTAGAAATCCAATCCATGTAATGGGATGGATTGGAAAAGTTTTTTTTCTCAAATAAATACATTCTGAAACACTAATTCATTCAACAGATATGTAATTCACCTCACAGATGAAAAAGAAATAATTTTCTATGAAGGAATGAAAGTAAATACATACACGTATTTTATGATACCACTATGACGGTATTATTGACTTTGAAATTATTGTGGAACACTTCTATATAGGATCAGATCCATTTATATAAACATTTTAATTAATACAATACATATAAAGCAACAAAGATATTGTTGGGGAAAAATATTTCAAGATAACATTACAAAATTTTTGGGTTGATTGTTCTTGTATACCAAGAATTTTTTCATGGTGAATTATAAAGTTCCAGATGATTTTTTTGACAATAAATGTTGAAAAAGAACCACGGCAATTGAATGGACGATATAGAGAAAGTTCAAAAGATCAGCTGTAAGGTTGCACCATTATCTAGTGCTTTCCAAATTTTTTGGGAACATATTTTTAGTTTGGTGAGAATCATGGAATATTTATTTCCTTTAATATCAATTAAATATATGGGAAATGCATGATTTTCATGAATATGGGCCTCTTTATGTGGATTTCGAGAAGACATGAACAAGTAGACAGTGTTCTGCGTGATTACAATGAGAATCACGAATAGAAGCATAGAGGAGAACTGTGTAGGTGAAGGGAATTATGTGTGGAGCTTTGTAGAGAAGATGAAAATGAATTGACAAGATGCTTTGTGATTATGATGAGCTCTATGATTGAGAAATATTGGTGGTGCATCATGATAAAGAATGAATTTTAGCAGAAATTTAAGTGATTTGTGATTTGAGCTGACGTGGCCCAGATATCACATAGATGGTTTGAGGGTCGGTGTAATCGACTATAAATAAACCTAAATACCCTCAAGGCAGTGTGCATCGCACATGATGGAGCTTCATGGCCGCAAATTTATCTCCACGAAGGAAGTCGCTCTGAAAAGACTTGAGCTCCTTGAAAACCTAAAATTTTCAAAGCCTTGATCTTTGAAAATGTCTGAGCTTCGTGAAGTAGTGTGATCCATGAGTTAGTCCGCTATTTGAAGGTGTGTTCTTCACAAATAGGCAGGATCTCTACAATGGCTAGTTTTAGCCTCCAAAAATTTGGAGCATCACGAAGTGGGGTTCTTTGCAAGGGTATTTCCAAAGTGTGTTGCCTAGAGATCATTGAAATAGGGGTATTCATGAGTGGGTTAAATTTTGACTTCGATAGAGAATATATATACAGTGGAGGATGAATTCTTTAGTGATAATGAAGAGATCTAGATGTTTATAAACTGAGAATGGATCTTTTGAAGAAGTAGTGATCTCACATCAGTATAGAGAGCAGTGCATTCTCAAATTGTGAATGGTGGTAAGCCAAAGGGACATTGAGTTTTCTTATAACTTATAAACATCCATGATATTATAGTGGATTTGGTACATCAGCATATCACTGGTGTACGCTCCTTGGATGTACCCCAATGAGGGTGAACAATGTAAAATTGATGTGTCCTGTGCATGTTTTATGATTCATTCAAAATCATCAATTTGACAGAGAAAGAAAAGAAGGTTTAGTATAATAGTAAAACCAGATCAAAGGGTATTTGTTTTAATCTGAGCACTATGATGTGGTGTGCTCCACGAGGTAGTATGCTCTGTGAAGGTGTGTGCATCAAAAAGAGGCAGGAACTTCACGAAGGCTGGTTGAAGCTTCACAAAATCGGTAGCTTCACGATTAGTGTTCTTTGTGAAGGTATTTCCATAGTGGGATTACTAGAGATCATTGGAAAATGGGTATTAATCAGGGGATGAAATTTTGAAATAAGTATATCATTAAAATTCAGTGGAGGATTCATTCATTAGTTATAATGATGAGACCTACAGGTCTATAAACTGTGGGTGTATCATCTAAAAAAGTAGTGAGCACACTTCAATTGAGAGAGAAGCGTGTTCTCAAATTTTGAATGGTCGTAAACTAGGAGGTATAAGGAGTCCACATCGAACATGTCAACATACTATCACTTATAGTGGATTTGGAACATCGGAACATCACAAATGTATTCTCTGGGACAAAGGCCAGTGAGGGTGAACCAAGTAATATTGGTTTGTCATGTGCATGCTTTAAGAATCATTGATACTGTGAAATGAGATAGATAGAGAGAGAAGAGGTTTTATCTGACATCAAAACAAGATCTAAGGTACAGTTGATTTAATTTTTAATACCTTGATTCACCCCCAGGGTTTCAAGCCTAGTGGACCAATCATAGATAGTCTACTATGTCTTTTGGGTTAGGAGGAATATTAGTGAGTCTCAGGGACCAAATGTGGATGAAGATAAAAAATATAAAAATGGACATTAATTTTGGAGGATTAATAGACAAATAACACAATGGAAATAACAACCCACAACCCATTTTTTAATAATATTTACTATATAATCACAATAATTATCTTAAGGGAACTGGGAAATTCTTCAAGTGTGTAAAATATGGGTATCAGGGTAATCAATATCGAATGGTGAAGGAGCATCCAACTAATTTGACAGAAGAAAATAAGTCATTAGTCAACATTCACCAAATATTAGTGTGTTTCAACACAATAAAACTTGTAAATTATTCATCAAATTATTAAATATAAGGATTATTTGATAGAATCAATTACAAAAACCTCCCTTGCTTTGAGTGAAATGAAGGGATTGAGTTATAAATTCTACTGAGGTTGTAACACCGAGATTTTTTATGAAATTTTTAATTTAAATAATTTTAATTCATTAGTAACTGGAATTGGATGCTATCATTAGCTTAAATGAACCACAATACTCCATTAGTATAAAATTATAGTTATATCCTTGTAGTTAGGTTACCAGTAATAAGTATAACTATCTTATAAAAATGCATTGTGAATTCGTGGGCTATCAATTATTTATGAAATAAAATAAATCAATTATATAATATTTTTTAGTGAATTACTTTTGGAAATTAAATTAATGAGATACATATATTCTATATAAATAATAAAATATTTTTGATATTAATCTACTGGATATTTTCGTCATACGGTATGAATAAACCCTATTTGATGTATAAAAACCTATATTTATTTAAAGGTTAAATTTATTCCCTATAATGGAGAATCTATTTTAAACTAATATTTTGACACTTTAATAATTTTTATATGAAAACATAATCATCTTCTTTTTTGTGGTATACAAATATTATATTTCCATGATTTTCTAATATTTTTGAGGAAATTCATGTTTTGATGAATATGAAAAATACAGTAAATATAATGTGAAAACTAATTTTTCATTTGAATAAATTATATTGTTAAATTATAAAATTTATTTCATTTAATTACTAATATGATATTTTTTATCATTTAATATAATGTATGTCATTTGCATTAATTTTTCATTATATTTAAGATGGGTTTAAATACACTTAAAAAATAAACATTAAACATGTTTTTAATTTATTTTTAACCGAATTTTTTTAATTTATCCATATTTAATCTAATGTAATGGATAATTTTAAAATCTCAATTTTATGTAATATTGGTTTATACGTAAGTATTTAGAGGGGGGTATATATATCATCCATTACCATTAATTATAAAAAAAATTATTAAAATGTTTATTATTATTCTGTATATGTTTGATGTTATCTTTAAGCATTTCTGACTTTTTCTACATGATTTGGTTGGAATATATCTTCTATTTACCATTCGAGGAACTTTTTGACTATTCCAACAAAGGTAAAAGGGGGATTTTTTTATCATATACAAAATTGGTATATTTTTATGCCGTATTTTCAGGAAGATTACTATACATGATGTAATGTTTCTTTAACTAAATTATTTTCAATTAAAATTTTTCTTTTTTTGGAAGAAAGATTCCATTATTTTGGGGAAACATTTATTTTAATCAAGAAATAATTTGAATTATTTTATAAAAATAATTTACAATATATGATAAAAAAATTTATATTTCAATCCCTCCTATTAATTTGATTTTATTGTTTTTTTGATGGATTTATTTTTATAAATTTCAATTAATATATATTAAATATAATGGAATGATGTTTAGGAAACCTATTTTTAATCCTTGGTTTAGGTTATGATACATAGTTTTTTTTATGAAATATGTAATAATTATTTCATTATGATATGGGCGGGACCTATACCACCCTATAATGCATAGGGTAATGATTTATATCTCATGATATATACATTACTAGAATTTAGTGTAAATTAGGTTCTGTATTACCAGGATGGAACGACATGTAACCCTGATCCAGTAATGGATATTTTTTTCTATGATGGACCTTCAAATGAGACATGAATAATATGAAATAATATTCTATTATAACGTGTATCCCCCAATACATCCTATCTATTGTTTTGAATTTTTAGATCATGTCTATTATATCTTATGATCTTTTATCCCACGTCATGATATCATGATGTTTCATATGAAAGATTTGAATTCCTAATGTTATGTACTTATTTATTATGATTATGATATTTATAATATTTCCCTTCTTTACCCTTACTGAGAATCATAACTCACATGTTCTTATAATTATTTTCCCGAGGTCATCAAGAAGGGTATTAATTTAGGGATTTCAAAATGGAAACGAGTTATATAGAAATAATTAGAATACAATTTAGTTATTTTATGAAATAGTAGTTTATGTTTTTCTGTTTCTAATGGAATTATACATATATGTTCTTATCCTATCTTTATTTTATGTTGTGATGAATATATTTCCATTTTTATGTAGTATCAATGTATGTACTGTATGGGTCATTATTTTTGGTTTTAGAGGAATGATATAGTTATCCATTTCAAACTACGATGGGAAATCCTCATTACGAACCCTAATGATATGCCTATGTATATGTTAAAATATTAATGTTTTAGAAATTTCCATGAATGGATTTGGATAAAATTAAAATTTCCTAAATTAAAAATTTATTCATGAGTATGTGGTGTTCCCATTATGATTAGTGTTTCTAAAAATATTCTACTTGGTTTTAATCAATGGCTATAACATGAAGGAACCACGTTAATTCGAAATTCGATGATCAATGAATTGATGGTCCTCTTGAGAAACCAAATGTCATGGAATTCGGAATGTAAAATATTATAGTCATTTTCACTATTCATTCTCAAGATATGAATCATTCATGACTAACAAATGTGAAAATGCTAGAGTAACATTCTGTTGATTCCTTCATGAGGCAACATCCACCATCTTTCTATTACATCCCAGGTAAATATAAAATATGAAATTTTAATATTTATTAATATTTGTTAATAAAATATTAATATTACTTTAATGGGGATGATATGTTCGATGGCGTACCCTATAGGCAACAACGAGTTTCTTTGAAATCATATGATGCACACTAACAATATAATAATATTATTGTAAATGGTAGTAAATTCCTATCCGTTGTAATGGGGGAATGGAAATAACTAACTAAAAAGTTATTATATATATTTGTTAAATGTTTTTACATTTATCCAATAAATGTTAGAGGCTTAAAATGCAAATGAATCCAATTTAAAGCATAAATATTCTAAAATTAATTAGTAGTCGATTAACCGCCTTTTGATGGATAAACATTTTTAAATCCACCTTTTGTAAATTTTATATTTTATATTTGAAAAAATAAAATCCTTCTTTAGAATCGGGACATCAACAATTACTTAGTGTATTTTTTTTATTTTTCTGATAAATTTCATTTTTAATGAATAGTGAAAAATGTTGCATTTTAATTCAAAACCTCGTTTTAATATAATTTATTACTATGGATATATTATCTTTTTAATTGGTATTATAGTGTAATTAGAATATATTATTACTATTTAATCCAATTTTGGTTATTAGAATTAATATCACTTTGAATATGGACATAAACATGTGTCAATCTTTTGACAAATATTGTTTCTTAAAAACACGCCATTTGTTTTGACAACAGGAATTAACTATATAATTTATTAATGAAACTTCTATGTTTTGAATTTGGTAAAATGGAAACCATTATTTAATTTGGAATATCAAATATAGCTTTGGGTGTATTTTTTGTATTTTTCTGATAATGATCATTTATTAATGAATACTGAAAAATAAATCATTTTAATTCAAAACTAACTTTTCATCCAATTTATTTATATAGTTATATTGACCTATTAATTGGTTTTAATGTGTAATTTAATTATTTTTTATCATTTAAAACAATTTTTTCCATTGGATGTAATTTCACTTTTAAATTAGATGTAAAAACAATTTAATCTTTTGATATATTTTACTTCTTAAAAACTCGACTTTGTTTTTGAAAACGATAATTATTTTTAAATTAATTACTGAAATTTCTGTGTTTGTAATTTTATAAAATTTATTCCATATTTGGAATCATATTTTCCAAATTATTATATTAAGACTCATTTGTTTTTTGACATTATAAATATTAACAACAGTAATTGTCTTTAATTATCATAATTAATTATTAATCGGGTAGTGAAGGGTAATAAAATTATATCGTAATAATATAAAATGACCCCATAATGCGTCCAAATCCTAGTTTTTATGTCATGGAAAACCATGGTATTATTTTTACCAAACATGATGGCCCATGGAGTCACATGGGTGTGATAGTGACATTTATGACATTATGTTTAAAAAAGAAGAAAAATATAACAAAGGTTGTTATATCGTAAGTAAAAAAAATTTAATATTGTTTACGTAAATGATATTTTAGAATATAAATAGTAATTTAAATGCTAAAATGATTTTATACATCATGTTTTTTTTAATTTTTAGACATTAAATGAAAAAAATTATTTATGACACCATGATGATGCAGTTATTACCTCATTTATCAGTGATTTAAATATAATGAAAAGATAAGGTAAAATATAAGACATAAACATGTATAAAACCAATTGGATGGGTGGGTTTCGAACCCTCATAACCTTATCCTCCAAATATATCATAGTGGGACCTTTAAAATCAGAAAATCATTTTATAATGAAGTAACATTTCAAGACTTTCCAAAATTGACCCTCCTCCCTCTTATAAAAGGACCCCAACTCTACCACCTTACCCACACCTCTCAAGCCCCTGGAATGAACATACACTTCTCTTATTATCTCTACACCTCCTTCTATTACTTCATGAAGCCTCACATTGGGCCGATGTCTTTCCTAGGAGGACATTGGCTCCAATCCAAAAGAGTTACCCAATTTAGAGGTAATGTCTTCTCTCTAGTTTCTTCCTTTTATTTTACATATTCACTCAACACTATATTCTTATTATTTTATCCCATAATAACACCCATATCTTCAATATACAAGGATTTTTTTTATTATAAGGACTCTACCTAAACTTACACACACCTCTGTCTAATGGTTAATGACCAGACTGTTTTTTTGTGGCGAATTATTTCTTCATGAGATGATGATTGTTAAATCTTCTTTAAACACCATTCATGGTTGACATTAAGATGTCAATATATTTATATATGATATATATTATGTTTATGTTTTCTTTATTCTTCTGTATTTTTCATTTATTTCATACCTTTATGCTTTCTATAATGGGTAATCACGATAATTTCATTTTAGGAAGTGTGGACTAACGCCCCCTCAAAGTGATACAAATCGTTTTTGTCATATGTGGATCATATAAAGGATAGAATTTATGAACATATATAACATATATATTATATATATTATAATTTAAATATAATTTACCTATGTATCATAATGTTTTAATTTCATTAAAGTATGAAGTATAAAGGAAAGTAGAGTTCATGCTTACGTATGGCTTACCGTCTCCAAGAATGGTGCATTTCATTTATTACATATAAATGTTATGTAATATTATAAATACATGTATATGATGGATATATATGATATATATTATATCTAAATCATGAATATAACACTTTATATAATCAATATTTTACCACATGAACAACTTGTAATTATATGATGTTTATTTTTGACTCAAGTACCAAAAATTGACAAAATGACCGTTATTAAAATAAATGATTACATAATGTTTATAACATGGTAACAATTGATATAAAAGTAATAATAAACATGATAAATATTTTTAATCAATTTAACATTAACTTGATTTTATCATTCAGGATGAACAAGGATTATATGAGCTACTCAGGTCGGACATGTGGTAAGAGATTTCTTATCTCACTTTTAATTCCATGAGATTTCCATTGTTCCCCACTTATTTACCGCATGTGGTGTATTTTGTACTTCCATTTGATATATATTATATTTATTCTATTTATATTCATGGTATTCTATGATTCATTTGGTTCTTATTATCTTTTGGTCATACGACTCGATTTATTACAACGAGGTACATGTTTTTTATGTCACTTTTTATTTCTGTGAGTTTCATGCTATATTTGTCACTATCTCCATTGAGTGGTGTATTTAATGACCATGATTATACTATTTGTTTAATATAATCTCATTTATGGGTATTTACATCAACATTTTATGGTCCTTCTTTCATGGTGTGTACGTTTTGAAAGTAACCCATATCGATATGGGGTTCTTTCACCCTCCTCTTTTTAAAAGAAATATTTTTTTAATTTCTTTTAATTTTCATCATCTTATGTTGGTATATGTTCTTATATATCCTTATTTCTTTAAATTTTATTTCCATGTGATAAGATAACCTTTTTATCCCTCATTAACTCATTTTTTTAATTTTTAAGGGATGTCGTTAGGCTATCAAATTTCTGTAAGGGAACTTCATTACGTAATTTCAATTCTTAGGTTAAACCTATAATTCTTGATTATGTCATGCTATGAATATGTTTGAATAAACTATGATTGTTTTAAACATAATATCCAGTTATATTGGGGGTATTTATATTTTTCACACATAATTATCCTATTAATTTATCCTTAATCAAAGGATACCGTCTTTATAAGGGACTTCATCTCAATCTCCTTTTGTTGAGGCATCCATTGATTTATACAGGACATTATTTTATAATATGTATAAACCCTTTTGTACTTTTAATTTAATTCAAAGGGAATCAATTCTCTACGAATCGTTTTACTAATTGACAAAGAGGAATGTTTCTTTTTTTACATATGTGGTGACAATGACCTTTTATATCGATGTGAGTATTATATGATCTTAGGCTTACTTAACAAGACTTAATGTTTTTAAAAGGAAATAAATTCGAAATACTCTCTTTTACATACTTTGTTTTTTTAAATTTTTTTAGAATGGATTGATTATTTCAATATCTTACAATTTTATATTGTTATTTCAATGTGGGAATGTTATCTTTCCTTTATGATTATGTTATGTTTTATGATTATTTAATGGTTTTTGTCCATTGTTACATATACGGGTGATTCTGTGATAATACTAGGGTGGGTGAGCCTAAGATATATCTACAATGCATTGGGTAATGTGACAGAGGTAAACGTTAATGTTTCTCCATAGTGATACAGGTAATATATTGTGATGCGTATTCCAAATTTGAATCCCTATGTAGTAGTTATATATAATATTTATGTATGTTATGTATGCTTTAAGTTACCTTTATGATTTATGATTTCTATGTGTATTTAAAAAATATTATGATTTCATGAGGTATGTTAAAAAGATTATGTTATGTATATATTGATGAAATAATTCATTCTTTATTTGTTTTATTACCCTTACTAGGATTTTTATGTTCATCTAATGTTTATGATATGTTTATGACATGACATAAAGTGAAATATAGTCTAGGATGGGATCAAGGAAATGTCATCCTGTCTAAAACATAGAACTACACATGACTTTTTTGTTCAAGAGTTATTATTTTATGAAAAAAATGGAAACTAAGTAGAAGTTTCTACTTCTTAATCTTTTGAGATATAATAGTTCTGTCCTAATTATCTAAAACTCTAAACCTGAGAAGATCCTCAACGTGAATTATTTATTTAATTCTAGATTATGTAATGTTTTAAGGCCGGGTCATTATAGTTGGTATCAATGGAAGGTTTAGATAGCTTTATAGGTTAGGGAATTATTTAAGCATAAGTGACATTAACATACTGGTTAGGATTTCAGAAAGAGTTATAGTTATTTACATAAAGTGAATGAGTTAAAGATAACATGAATAATTTTATCGTAGTATTTACCCTTCTCAAAAGATATTATATGATGATTTTACTAATATACTCACCCCGACCTTATTGGTTTTAGTAAATGGTTGGATCTAGAAAACACGAAATTAATAGTTGATGTGAGGAAAACAGTAACAGTTTTCTGAATGAACAACTAAATAATATGGGAGTTGCAATGAAAACTCTTGAAGTTATTCTCAACCAACAATATGGAGTCATGATTGACCACCTGAACCTTAGTGATTTTTATAAGGAATCATATATGTGATAAACAAATCAATATGTAAGTTCTAGTAATAATCAAAAAGGTAATTGTGTTCAAAAACCTATGTTTCAAAGATGTGGAAAGAAGCACCTAGGAAGATGTTTCAAAGGGACAAAAATATTCTATAGATGTGGAACTGATGGTCATAAATCAAGAACCTTCCATGGAAAAACGAATCTTCTAGTTGACTCTAGGAAATGGAATGAATTTCTTTCTAATGTATCAATTAAATGTTTTAAATGTGGTGTGCATGGTCGTCATGAAAACACATGTCCTATGAAGATGATTCGGGAAGGGGATCACCTGGATCATACAAATATTTTTTTACCAATACCTAATTCCATTCCGATTGAGTATGAAGAAACTGACAATGACCAATGAAAGGTATGGATTATTTCATAACATATGTTTTACTATTATTTAATATTAGGATATGATTCATGATTTTTTTATAAGAAATATGTATTTCAGAATATATTGGAAAGGAATTGTTAATGGATCATGAAGAATGTTGAATGGGTAAGAAGTCAACATATAATGGATTCTAGAGTTATGGTCGATTTTATGATTATGAAATGCTTAAAAGTATTAAGGCTCTTTTGAGGATAAGATTACAATGGAAGAATTTTTATAGTACGTGTAACCCTGATGTTTGATATATGAAAATTTTATTGAAGGAATAATTATCATTTATTTTTTGGATATAGTTATAAAGAATCATTTTGGTTTATATGATCCTTGAATATGAGGAAATTACCGATTAATACATTTTGGGATGCAAAACAATAGTTATTTGATAAACTTTGTCATTAAAATATGTATTGTTTATTTTTAATTAATTAATCTCTTTTTGGGGAATGAAATAAAATTATATAGTTTTTTAAAAGGGAGAACACGAAGACCGTGTGACAACCCGTCACGTCGGCCGATGTTGTGGGAATCGAACACACAACCAATGTTCGACTTTTATTTATTGAATACCACTAGACTACATGAATTCCCTGGTTAGTATGACAAATTATTTTTAGTTAGATTATTTTGTGTCAAGAATAAGTTGATTTTGGGTTATCTATGGAAATTTTTGACCTATCATAGAGGATATGTGATTAGGTAAATTACTTTTCAATATGAGACATTAAAAGAAACTAATGTTATTTGAATATAAATGATAAGATTTATCTTGGAAAAATATGTGATTAAATCCTTCATAGATTTGGGTTTCAATATTATTTTGTTTTATTTTGAAGAATTTTAAGAGAAATTTTTTATTCATTGGTCTTTTTTGAACTTTGGGTATTGTTTGACAAATTTTTGAGATTAAGAGTAGTTTTTCTTTTTGTAAAATATTTTTTTGGATTATCTAATCTTTTACTAATCATTTTGGTTTTATAAATGGTAATAAATTCCTAAACATTATAAAGGATTGATTGAATAGAACTATCTAAAAAGTTAGTATATAGGTTTTTAGAATATTTTTACATTTATCCACTAAATTTTGGAGGATTAAAATTTGAATGAATCTATTTTAAGCATAAATATTCTAATATTCGTTAAAAGGTTCATTAACCACCTTTTGATGGAAACCCCATTTTAAATATACATTAAAATAATTTTATATGTTATATTTGAAAAAATAAAATACTTCTTCAGAATCAGGATATCAAAATTTCCTTTGTGTAATTTTTTTTTATTTTGCCGATAAAGTTAATTTTTAATGAATAGTGAAAAATGTTGTATTTTAATTCAAAAGCTCCTTTTGATGAAATTTATTTCTATAGATATATTATCCTTTTAATTGGATTTAATGTATAATTATAATATTTTTTACCATTTAATCCAATGGTGGTAATTATAATTAATTTCACTTTGAAAATGGACATAAATAATTTTCAATCTTTTGATAGATATTATTTCATAAAATCACGCAATTTGTTTTGACATGGGAAATTAACTATATAATTTATTAACGAAACTTATATGTTGTGAATTTGGTAAAATGGACATCATTTTTGAATGTTTAATATCAAATATATCTTAGAGTGTATTTTTGGTAATTTTCGGATAATGTCCATTTTTTAATGAATTGTGAAAAATACAGCATTTTAATTCAAAATTGCATTTTCATCCAATTTATATATATAGTTATATTTTCATTTTAATTGGTTTTATTTTTTTATTTAATTATATTTTTATATTTTAATACAATTTTGGTCATTTTATGTAATTTCACTTTTAAATTGGATGTAGAAACAAATCAATCATTTGATATATTTTACATCTTAAAAACTCGTCTTTGGTTTTGACAATGGGAATTATTTGTAAATTAATTACTGCAATATATATGTTTGGAATTTGATAAAATTGATTCCATATTTGGAATCATAATTTCCTAATTATGTAATTAAGACTATATTGTTTTTGGACATTATGAATAGTAACGACAGTAATTGTCTTTGATTATTGTAATTAATTAGTAATCGGGTAGCTAATGGTAATAAAATAATAACATTATAATATTATATGATCCCCAAATGTGTCTAAATACTCTTTTTTGAGTAATGACCAATAATGGTACACTTTTTTCCAAAATTGATGGCCCATGGAGTTACATGGGTGTGATAGTGACATTTATGAATTTATTTTTTAAAAAAATAATAGAAATATAACAAATGTTTGAATATCCTATGTAAAACAATTTTAGCATTATTTACATAAATGATATCTTAGAATATAAATATTCATTGGAAAGATAAACAGATTTTCTGCATCATGGTTTTTATTTATAATTTTAGACATTATATAAATAAAACTATTTATGACACCATTAGGATGTAGTGATTACCACATTAATGAATGATTTAATAAAATGAAAAGATAAGGTAAAAAATAAGACTTACAGTTGTCGAAAAATTATGGGATGGGTAGATTTATAACCCTTATCATCTTATCCTCAAAATATATCATTGTGGGGCCTTTAAAATCTGAAAATCATTTTACAATAAATTAAAATTTCAAAACTATCAAAAAGTGACCCTCCTCCATCTTATAAATGGCCCCCACCTCTACCCCCATACCCACACCTCTCAAGCCCATGGCTTATCCAAAATTTGTTCATATTATCTCCCCACATCTCTATCTTACTCCTAGAGGCCTCACTATTGGTAGAAGTATTTCCAAGGGAGCCTTTGGATAAAATCAAAAATTGTTACCCGATTTAGAGGTAATGTCTTCTCTTGAGTTCCTTCCTTTTATTTTCCTTCTTCACTCACCACTATCTTCTTCTTATTTGACCCCATAATAACACTAGTATCCTAAATATACATGGATTTTAAAACTATCAAAAAGTGACCCACTTCCCTCTATGTATTTCCATATTCTTCTTTATTTTTCATTTATTTCATACCTTTATAGATTCCATAATGGGTAAACGCAATAATTTCATTTTAGGAAGTGTGGACTACCGCCCCCTCAAAGTGATATGACTCATTCATGCCATACATGGAATGTATAAATGGAAGAATTTATGAAATTGTTTAACATATATAATATATATATTATACATTAATTATAATATACCTATGTATCATTATGTTTTCCTTCCATTTATGTATGAAATAGAAATGAATGTAGCGTTCATGCGTACATACGGCTTACCGTCTCCATGGACGGTGCATTTCTTTCATTACCTATAAATGTTATCAAATATTATATATACATATATATAATGGATATATATGATATATACGTTATCAAAATCATTAATATAATCTAGATATAATGGATATTTTACCACAAGAACAACTTGTAATTATAAGAAGTTTATTATTGACTCAAGTACCAAATATCGACAAAACGACCGTTATTAACATAAATGATTACATAATGTTTATAACATGATAATAAGTGATATAATAATAATAATAAACATGAAAAGTATTCTTAATCAAGGAGAAATTAACATGAGTATATCATTAAAGAAGAACAAGAATCATACGAGTGAGTCACGTCGTACACATGGTATGGGATTTCTTATCTCACTTTTAATTCCATGAGATTTCCATTGTTCACCATTTATTTATTGCATGTGGTGTATTTTGTACTGAAATATGATATATATTATCATGATTATATATATATTACCTATATTCTATGATTCCTTTGGTTCTTGTAATCTATTAGTCATACGACTCGATTTATTTAAATGAGGTAAGGGTTTTTTTCTCTCAGTTTTTATTTCCGTGAGATTCATGATATATTTGTCACTATCTACATTGAGTGGTGTATGTACTGATGATGATTCTACTTATTCTGTAATATACTCTCATTTATGGGTATTTACATCAGTATTGTATGATCCTTCATTCCTGGGGTTTACGTTTCGAAAGATATCGGTAAGGGATTCTTTCACCCTCCTCTTTTTAAAAGAAATATTTTTGTTATGTCTTTTAATTTACCTCTTTTTATATTGGGATCTGTTCTTATATGTCCTTATTTCGATAAATTTTATGTCCCTGTGATGAGATACACATTTTATCTCTCATCAATTCATTTTCTTGAATTTTAAAGTGACACTGTTATGATGTAAAATATCTGTAAGAGATATTCTTTACCCAATTTCAATTCTTTGGGTTAAACCTCTACTTATTGATTATGTCGTGCTATGAATATGTTTTAATGACCTCTATTTTTTTAACACTTAATATCCACTTAAATTGGGTATATTTATATTTTTCACACATAATTATGTCATTGATTTATCCTTAATCAAAGGTTACCGTCATTATAAGGGACTTCGTCTCAATCTCCTTTTATTGAGTCATCCTTTGATTTATACACGACTTTATTGTATAGGGTGAATAAAACCATTTTTCCTTTTCATTTCATTCAAAGGGAATATTTTATCTAAGAAGTGTTTTATTAAACGACATAGAGGAATGCATCTTTTTTTACGTATGCGGTGACAATGACCTTTTCCACCACTACGAGTATTATTTGATATTTGGATTCCTTAAAAAGGAATAATGTTTTTAAAAGGAAAATAAATACCAAATAATCTCTTTAATGTACTTTGGTATTGATAATTGTTTTTAGAATGGATTCATTATTTCAATATCTTATAATGTTATATTTTTATTGCAATGTGGGAATGATATCTTTCTTTTATGCTTAAGTTATGAGTTATGATTATGTTATTGTTTTTTCCTTGGTTATGTATATGGGAGGTTCCATGATAAACCTAGTTCGGGACAGCCTAAGAAATCTCTCTAATGCATTGGGTAACGTGACAGAGGTAAATGTTAATGTTTCACCTATGAGATTAAGGGAATATACAGGGATGGGTATTCCAAATGTGACTCCCTATGTAGCTGTGATAGCTACAATGTATGTATGTTATGTATGTCTGCAGTTAAATTTATGATTTATGATTTCTATGTGTATTTCACAAATCTTATGATTTCATGAGGTATGTTAAAAAGATTATGTTATGTATATATTAATAAAATAATGTTATTTTCCTTTTTTTATAACCCTTACTGGGCTTTTTATCCTCATCCCACGTTTTTGAAATGTTTTTCACATGAAATAAAGGGGATAGGGTCAATGATGGGATATAGTAAATATCATGATGTATAAAACATGGAACTAGACATGACTCTTTTTTTCATTAATTTTTAATTTATGAAAAAAATGGAAACTGAGTAGAAGTGTCTACTTTGTAATATTTTGAGATGTAATAGTTAAGTCCTAATTATCTAAAACCTTAAACATGAAAAGATCCTCAATGTGAATTATTCATTTAATTCAAGATTATGTCATGTTTTAAGGTCGGGTTCTTATAGTTGGTATCAAAGGTCGGTTTAGATATCTTTAGAGATTAGGGTATTCTTTAAGCATAAGTGACATTACCATACTGGTTAGCATTTCAGAAAGAGTCATAGTTTTTATATATAATGCCAATGAGTTTAAGATTACATGAATAATTTTATCTTAGTATTTACCCTCCTCATAAGATATAATATGATTATTTTACTAATATACTCCAACTGATATTTTTGGTTTTAGTAAA
Source organism: Viscum album (assembly GCA_963277665.1). NCBI lineage: Eukaryota > Viridiplantae > Streptophyta > Magnoliopsida > Santalales > Viscaceae > Viscum > Viscum album. The sequence continues at coordinate 297,241,646 of OY728121.1, forward strand.
TGGATGGATCTAGAAGGCACCATTGTAACAGTGGATGTGACGAAAACTGTGACAATTTTATGAAAAAGAAACTAAATGATATAGAAGCTGCAATGAGAACTCTTGTGGTTATTATCAACCATATTTTTGGAGTCAAGATTGACCCAATAAACCTTAGTGTTTTTTATAAGGCATCATATATGTGAGAAAAAGATCCCTATGGAAGTTCAGGTAATAATCATAAAGATAAGTGTGTTCAAAACATATGTGTCAAAGATGTGGAATGAAACACCTAGGAAAATGATTCAATCGGATAGAAATATGATATAGATGTGGAAATTAAGGTCATAAAGAAAGAACCTTCCATGGAAAAAGGAAGTATCTAGTTGACTCTAGGAATGGGAAATAATTTATTTCTGAAGGATCAATTGAATGTTTTAATTGTGGTGTGCATTTTAGTGATGCAAACACATTTCATACAAAGAAGTTTCAGGAATAGGATCACCAGGATCATAAAAATGTTTTTTTACCAATACTCATTGCCATTCCGTTTGAGGATGATGAAACTAACAATGACCAATGAATGGTATGGATTATTTCTTAACATATGTTTTCCTATTATTGATTTGTAGGGTACGATTCATGATTTTGTTTGTAGGAAGGAAGTATTTCAGAATAAGTTGTAAAGGAATGGTTAATGGATCATGAATAATGTTCAATGAGTAAGAAGTCAATATATATGGGATTCAAGAGTTATAATATATTTTAAGATGGTGAAATGTTTAAAAGTGTTAAGGCACTTTTGATGATGGGATTACATTAGATGAATTTTAATAGTATGTGTAACCCTGATGTTTGATATATGAAAATTTTATTTATCGAATAATTATCTTTTCTTTTGAGGATATAGTTATAAAGTACCATTTGGGTTTATATGATCTTTGAATTTATGGTAATTACCTGTTAATAACTTTTGGGATGAAAAACGAAAGTTATTAGATAAACTTTTTGGTTAAAGTATGTTATGGTTATTTCTGATGAATTTATCTGTTTTTAGGGAATGTTATAAAATTATATAGTTTTTTACATGGTACAATATGCAGACCATGTGACAACAGGTCGCGTCGATCAAAGCTGTGGCAATCGAACCCTCAACCAAAGTTCCACTGGTATTTATCACCAACCACTGGACTACATGAAGTCCATGGTTAGTATGAAAAATTATTTTTATTTAGCTGATTTTATGAAACAAGAATAATTTGATTTTGGGTTATCGATGGAAAATATTGACCTATCTTGGATGATATGTCATTAGGTTAATTAGTTTTCAATATGATACTTTAAGAGTAAATGCTGTTATTTGGAGATAAATGTTAAGATTTATCTTGAAAAAATGTGTGATTAAATCCTTCAGATATTTGGGTTTCAATCATATATTGGTTTATTTTGAATAATTTTAAGGGATATTTTCTATTGAATTTCTTTTGTTGAACATTGGGTATAGTTTGAAAAATTATGGTGATTAAGAGTAGTTTTTATTTTTGTAAATGATTATCATTTTTTAGGATTATCTGATCTTGTACTAACCATTTTGGTTTTGATTATGACATGGGAAATATATATTTCATCTTTTGTGGACTATGTGATTCTTTAGAAGTGGATTATAGCGCTATTAATGTGAAAATATCATTTTAAATACTCATCTTTTGGAGGAAATATGAGTTTGTGTTAGAAATCTAGTATGTGATGAAAGTATACATGACAAGTAAGTAAGTTTACTTATGTTTTAGTGAAGCTCATAAAAAAATTCCTTAAAGAAAAGTAACTTAAAACAAAAACTTTTTCTGTTAACTTTTCCTGCTGGGGAATCAAATATCCTTTAACCCATCACATTTTTGTAGTTCTCTTATTGTTAACTTTCTCCTAATCATGTTTTCTATCACTCTGAATCAGAAATTGACCCTTAGTTTCTCCTCCATAATTTTATTTTCATGGGATCCTGGTATTGGTTATCTCAGGTGACCATTGTACTTCTCTTTCTTTATTTTAATGTGATAGTTTAATTGACTCTTTTTCCAAAGTGGGGCATTCAAGGAAGCTTCCAAGCCCAATTTCAAAATTGTGAGGACGCAATTCCCAAAAGGGGGAGAGGATGTAACATCCCAGGTAAATAAAAAATATTATATTTTCATATTTATTAATATTTTTGAATAAATTATTTATATCGATTTAAAGTGGATTCTTTGTTTGATGGCGTAACCAATATGATACATCGAGTTTCTTTGAAATCTTACGATGCACACTAATGATATAATAACATTATTGTAAATTCTAGTAAACACATAGCCATTGTAAAGGAATGAATGAATATAACTTACTAAAAAGTGATTATATATATTTTTTAAATATTTTTACATTTATCTAATAATGTTTAGATGCTAAAAATGAGAATGAGTCCAATTTTAAGCATAAATATTCAAATATTCATTAAAAGGTCGATTAACCGCCTTTTGATGGAGAACCCATTTTTAAATCTACTTTTTGAGAATTTGATACTTAAAAATTGAAAAAAATAAAAACCATCATTAGAATCGGGAAATAAAAATTTACTTTGTCTAATGTTTTGTTATTTTTTTGATAAATTTCATTATTTAATGAATAATTGAAAATGATGTATTTTAATTCAAATCCTCCTTTTAATATAATTTATTTCTAGGGATATATTATATTTTTAATTGATTTAAAAGTGTAATTAGAATATAATTTTAACGTTTAATCCAATGGTTGTCATTATAATTAATTTCACTTAGAAAATGGACATAAACAAGTGTCAATCTTTTGATTGATATTGTATTTTTAAAAACACACTATTTATTTTGACAGCGGGAATTAACTATATAATTTATTAATGGAACGTATATGTTTTTAATTTGGAAAAATGGACATCATTTTTTAATTTGTAATATAAAATATAACTTTGGGTGAATGTCTGGTATTTTTCTGATAATGTTCATTTTTTAATTAAAAGTGAAAAATACAGCATTTTAATTCAAAACTCGCTTTTCATCCAATTTTTTTATATAGTTATATTGTTATTTTAATTGGTTTTAAGGTGTAATTTAATTATGTTACTATAATTTAATACATTTTTGGTCATTTAATGTAACTTCACTATTAAATTGGATGTAAAAACATATCAATCTTTTGATAGATTTTACTTCATAAAAAGTCATCTCTGGTTTTGACAACAAGAATTATTTTTAAATGAATTACTGAAATTTAGGTTTTTTTAATTTGATAAAATGGATTTGATATTTGGAATCATAAGTACCGAATTATATAATTAAGATTCATTTGTTTTTTGACATTATGAATAGTAACAACATTAATTATCTTCAATTATATTAATTAATTAGTTATCGGGTAGTTAAGGGTAATAAAATATTATCATACCAATATAAAATGACCCCAAAATGTGTCCAAATCCTCTTGTGTGAGTCATGGCCGACCATTGGAAGAATATTAAAAAACATGAGGGCCCATGGAGTCACATGGGTGTGATAGTGACATTTATGACTTTATTTTTAAAAAAGAAGAGAAATATAACAACGGTTTGTATATCTTAAGTAATTTTTTTTATTTTTTTTACATAAATTATCTCTTAGACTATAAATATTCATTTGAAAGATAAAAATATTTCTTACATAATGGTAATTTTTTATAATTTTTAGACATTATATAAATAAATTTATTTATGACACCATAATGATGTTGTGATTACCTCATTAATGAAAGATTTAATGAAAATGAAAAGATAATGTAAAAAATAAAACATAAAATTGTCAAAAACCTATTGGATTGGTGGATTTAGAACCCTTACAAACTTATCCTAAAAATATATCATTGTGGGACCATTAAAATCCGAAACACATTTTATAATAAAGCAACATTTCAAGACTTTCAAAAAGTGACCCTCCCTCCCTCTTAAAATGGCCCTCACCTCTACCCCCTTACTGACACCTCTCAAGCCCTTGGATCGTCCAAACTCTGCTCATATTTTCTCTACAAATCCCTCTCTTACTTCTAGAAACCTCACATTGGGCATAATTCTTTCCAAGGAATCTTTTGGCTCAAATCAAAAAGAGTTACGCAATTTAGAGGTAATGTCTTCTCTCGAGTTTCTTCCTTTTATATTCTTTCTTCACTCACCACTATATTATTATTATTTGATCCCATAATAACACCAGTATACTAAATATACTAGGATTTGTTTATGAATAGTATTCTACCTACACATACAGACACCTCCGTCTAATGGTTAAGGAACTTATTGTTTATGTGGGTGGCGAATTACTTCCTCATGAAACGATAATTGTTCAATCATTTTTAAAAACCTTTCATGGAATCCATTAAGATGTAACTATATTTATATATGATATATATTATTTATATGTTTTCCTTATTCATATATATTTTTCATTTATGTCAAACCTTTATGGTTTCTATAATGGGTAAAGGCGATAATTTCATTTTAGGAAGCGCGGACTACCGCCCCCTCAAAGTAATATGACTATTTCATGCCCTATGTGGAATGTATAAAGAATAGAATATATGAAATTATGTAACATATATAATATATATATATATATAATATAATTTAATTATAATATACTTTTGTATCATTATGTTTTCATTCCATTAATGTATTAAAATAGAAATGAAAGTAGCGTTCATGCGTACGTACGACATACCGTCTAAATGGACGGTGAATTTCATTTATATCCTATAAATGTTATGTAATATTAATAAAACATGTATATACTGGATATATATGATATATATGATATCTAAATCAGGAATATAATTCTGTAAATAATGTATATTTTAAAACAATAACAACATGTAATTATAAGAAGATTATTTTTGACTCAAGTACCAAATATCGACAAAACGACCGTTATTAACATAAATGATTACATAATGTTTATAATATGGTAATGAGTTATATTAAAGGAATAATAAACTCGAAAAAAATTTAATCAATTAGAAATCAACTTTAGTTTAACATTCAGGAAGAACAGGGAACATTCGAGCAAGTCACGTCAGACACATGGAAACAAATTTCTTATCTCACTTTTAATTCAGTGAGATTTCCATTGTTCGCCACTTATTTAATGCATGTGGTGTATTGTGTACATAAATTTGATTTATATTATCATGATTATATTTATATTCACGGTAATATATTATAAATTTGGTCATTATTATCTTTTGGTCATACGACTCGATTTATTACAACAAGCTAATGGTTTTTTATCTCACTTTTTATTTTTGTGAGATTCATGCTATATTTGTAACTATATCTGTTTAGTGGTGTATTTTCTGACAATGATTCTACTAATTTTGTAATATACTCTCATTTATGGTTATTTACATCATCATTTTATTGTCCTTCTATCATGGAGTGTACGTTTCGAAAGATACCCAAATCGGTAAGGGATTCTTTCACCCTCATCTTTTTAAAAGACATATTTTTGTTATGTCTTTTAATTTACATTTTCTTATGTTGGGATATGTTCTTATATATCCTTATTTCTGTAAATTTTATGTCCATGTTATAACATACCGTTTTTATCTCTCATCAAATCATTTTCTGAATTTTAAAGTGACGCTGTTAGGCTATCAAATTCCTGTAAGGGAACTTATTTTCCAAATTTCAATTCATTGGGTTGAACGTCCACTTCTTGATTATGACGATCTATGAATATGTGTGAAAGACCTATTTTTTACAGTTAATAACCAATTATATTAGGTTTATTTATATTTGTCACGCATAATTATTTCATTGATTTATCCTTAATCAAATGATACCATCTTTATGAGGGAGTTCGTCTCAATCTCCTTTTATTGAGGAATCCTTTGATTTAAACATGACTTTATTTAATATGATGTATGAAACCCTTTTTACATATCATTTCATTCAAAGGAAATCTTTTCTCTACGAAGCATTTTATTAAATGACAAATAGGAATGTTTCTTTTTTTACGTAAGCAGTGACAACGACCTTTTCAGTCGCCACAAGTATTTTTTGATCTTTGGATTCCTTAACAAGATGTAATGTTTTTAAAAGGAAATAAAATAACAAATACTCTTTTTATGTACATTGGTATTCAAAATGTTTTTTAGAATAGATTCATTATTTCAATATCTTAAAATTTTATATTGTTATTTCAATGTCGGAATGTTATCTTTCTTTTGTTCTTATGTTATGTGTTTTGATTATTTTATGGTTTTTGGCCATTGTAATGTATATGGGTGGTTCTGAGATAATCCTAGGGCGGTGAGCCCGAGATAGCTCTCCAATTAATTGGGTAACATGAAAGAGGTAAATGTTAATATTTCTCATAAGAAATTTAGGGAATACACTCTGATGAGTATTCCAAATGTGATTCCCTATGTAATTATGAGAGATACAATGTATGTATGTTATTTATGCCTTAAGTTACAATTATGATATATGATTTCAATGTGTATTTAAAAAATATTATGATTTCATGAGGTATGTTAACAAGATTATGTTATGTATATATCGATGAACTAATGTTTTCCTTCCTTGTTTAATAACCCTTACAGAGCTTTTTATGCTCATCCCATGTTTTTGAAATGTTTTTCGTTGGACATTAACTTGAATAGGGTCAAGGATTAGATCATGGAAATGTTATTCTGTCTAATACATGGAAATAGACATGACTCTTTTGTTCAAGAGTTTTTATTTTATGAAAAAATGGAAATTGAGTGGAAGTGTCTTCTTTGTAATCTTTTGAGACGAAATTGTTATGTCCAAATTCTCTAAAACTCTACACCTAAAAAGATCCTCAATGTGAATTTTTTCCATTAAATCAAGATTATGTAATGTTTTATGGCTTGGTCATTATATTTGGTATCAATGGTCGGTTTAGATAACTTTATAGGTTAAGGTATTTTTTATTCAAAAGTGACATTACCATACTTGTTAGGATTTCAGAAAGATTCTTAGTTTTAATTAGATAAATTGAATGAGTTAAGATAACATGAATAATTTTATCATAGTATTTACCCTCCTCATAAGATATTATATGGTGATTTTAATAATATACTCACACTGACTTTTTTGGTTATTTTGATTGGATGGATCTAGCAGGCACCTAAGTAATAGTGGATATGAAGAAAATTGTGACGGTTTTCTGAATGAGGAACTGAATGATGTGAAAGATGCAATGATAAATCATGTGTTTATTCTCAACCAAATATATGGATTCATGATTAACCACATGTTCCATTGTCATTTTTATGAGGCATCATATATGCAAGAATCATATCCCTACGGATGTTCAGGTAATTATCATAAATGTAAGTGTGTTCAAAAACCAATTTGTCAAAGATGTGGAAAGAAACAACTTGGAAAATGTTTCAAAGGGACATAATTATGCTATAGATTTTAAAATTAAGGTCATAAAGCTCGAACCATCCATGGAAAAAGGAAGCATCTAGTTGATTCTTGGAAAGGGAAAGAAGTTATTTCTGATGGATCTATTTAATGTATTAAATGTGGTGTGCATGGTCGTTAGGAAAACACATGTCCTACGAAGAAGTTTCGGGATTGGGATCACCAATATCATACAAATATTTGTTTAAAAATACATAATTCCATTCCGATTGAGGATGAAGAAACTGACAAGGACCAATAAATGGTATGGATTATTTATTAACATTTGTTTTCATAATATTGAATCATAGGATATGATTCATGATTCTATTTTTAGGAAAGAAGTATTTCAGAATAAGTTTGAAAGGAATGGTTAATGTATAATGAATAATTTTGAATGATTAAGAAGTCAATATATAAGGGATACAAGTGTTATGGTCAGTTTTAGTACGGTGATATGCTTAAAATTATTAAGGTTCTTTTGATGATGGCATTAAATTAGAAGACTTTTTATAATATGTGTAACCCTGATGTTTTATATTAGAAAATTTTATTCAAGGAATATTTACCTATTATTTTATTGATATTGTTATAAATAACCATTTGGGTTAATATGATACCTGAATTTGAGGCAATTACCGATTAATACATTTTGGGATGCAAAACGAATGTTATTAGATAAGCTGTGTGGTTAAAATTTTTTATGGTTATTTTTTTATGAATTTATTTCATTTTGGGGAACATTATAAAATTATATAGTTTTTTAAAAGGGACAACACACAGACTGTGTGACAACCCGTCACGTCAGATGAAGCTGTAGGAATCGAACTGAGAACCAAAGTGTGACTGATATTTATCACCTACCTCTACACTACGTGAAGTCCCTGGTTAGTATGGAAAATTAATTTTAGGTAGATGATTTTATGAATCAATAATAAGTTGAATTTTTGTTATCTACTGTAATAATTGACCTATCATGGAGCATATGTGTTTAGGTTATTTACTTTCTAATATGAGGCTTTAAGAGTAACTGATGTTATTTGGAGAATAATGTTAAGATTTGTCTTGGAAGACTATGTGATTATATCTTTCATAGATTTGTTTTTTAATATTAGTTTGATTTATTTTGATGAATTTTAAGGTAAATTTTGTATTGAATGGTCATTGTTGATCTTTGGGTATTATTGGACAAATTTTGGAGATTAAGAGTAGTTTTTATTTTTGAAAAAGATTATTTTTTATTTGGGAATATCTGATATTGTACTAACCATTTTGGTTTTGGTTAATACATGGGAAATATATAGTTCATCTTTTTTGTATTATTTGATTCTCTAGAAGTTTATTATTGCACTATTAATTTGAACAAGTCATCTTAAATACTCATCTTTTGAGAAAAGATGAGTTTGAGATAGAAATCTAGTAAGAGATAATTGTATACATGACAAGTAAGTAGGTTTACTTAAAATTTTGTTCAGCTCATAAATAAATCCCACAATGAAAAGTAACTTAAAACCAAAACTTTCTCTATTAACATTTCCTACCAGGGAATCAAATACTATTTAACCCATCAAATTTTTGGGGTTTTCTTGTTGTTAACTTTCTCCTAATCATGTTTTCTATCACTCTGCATCAGAACTTGACCCTTAGTTTCTCCTCCATATCCATGTTTTCATGGGATCCTAGTAATTTTTATCTTAGGTGACCACTGTACTTCTGTTTCTTTATTTTATAGTGATAGTTTTATTGACTCTTTATCGAATGTGTTGTTTTCATGGAAGTTTCCGAGCCAAATTTTAGAATTGCGAGGATGCAATTCCCAAAAGGTGTATGGATGTAACATCCCAGGTAAAAAAATAATATGAAATTTTCATATTTATTATTATTTTTGAATATAATATAAGTATTACTTTAATGGGGATGATATGTTCGATGGCGTACATAATACGCAAATACGAGTTTCTTTGAAATCATATGATGCACACTAATAATATAATAATATTACTGTAAATAGTAGTAAATGCCTCACATTTGTAATGGCGGGAGTGAACATAAATAACTAAAGAGTGATTCTATATGTATGCGAAATATTTTAACATTCATCCAATAAATTATACATGCTTAAAATGTGAATGAATCCAATTTTAGGCATAAATATTCTAATATTACTTAAAAGGTCTATTAACCACCTTTTGATTGTGAAACATTTTTAAATATACTTTTAGAGAATTTTATATGTTATATTTGACAAAAAAATCCTTCTTTAGAATCAGGACACCGAAATATACTTTTTGTAATTTTTTTTATCTTTTTGATAAAGTTCATTTTTAATGAATAGGGAAAAATGTTGTATTATAATTCAAAACATCCTTTTAATATAATTTATTTCTATTGATAGATTATATTTTTAATAGATTTTATAGTTTAATTAGAATATATTTCTTCCATTTAATCCAATGGTGGTCATTATAATTAATTTTACTTGGAAAATGGACATTAATAATTGTCAATCTTTTGATAGATATTGTTGCATAAAAACACGATATTTGTTTTAACATCAGGAATTAACTATATAATTTATTAATGAAACATCTATGCTTTGAATTTGGTAAAATGGAAATTATTTTTGAATTTTTAATATCAAATATATCTTAGCATGAATTTTTGGTATTTTTCTGATAATGTTCATTTTTTAATGAATAGTGAAAAATACAGCATTTTAATTCAAAACTGACATTTCATACAATTAATTTATATTGTTAGATTTTCATATTAATTGTGTTTAAAGTGTAATTTAATTATGTTTTTATCATTAAATACAAATTTGGTCAGTGGATGTAATTTCACTTTTCAATTGGATATAAAAAATCAACATTTTGATAGATTTTACTTCTTAAAATCCGTCTTTGGTTTTGACCACGGGAATTATTTTTAAATTAATTACTAAAAATTCTGTGTCTGTAATTTGATAAAATAGTTTCCATATTTGGAATTATATGGTATTAATTACGTAATTAAGACTCTTTTGTTTTTGGAAAATATGAATAGTAATGACGGTAATTATCTTTAATTATCGAAATTAATTAGTAATCAGGTAGTTAAGGATAATAAAATAATATCATAATAATATAAAATGACCCCAAAATGTGTCTGAAACCTCTTTTTTGAGTCATGGTCAACCATTGGAAGCTTTATACCAAACATGAGGGCCCATAGAGTCACATGGTTGTGATAGTGACATTAATTACTTTTTTTAAAAAAATGACAAGAAATATTACAAAGGTTTGTATATCCTAAGTAAAACAATTTAAAATTTGTTTAAATAAATTATCTCTTACTATATAAATAGTTTTTAAATATAAAAATATTTCCTACATCATGGAATTTTTTCAAAATCTTTAGACATTAAATAAATAAATTTATTTATGACACCATAATGATTCATGGATTACCTCATTAATTAACAATTTTAAAAAATTCAAAAGATAAGGTAACATATAAGACAAAAACTTTTCTAAAACCTAATTTATGGGTTTATTTAAAACACTTATCACCTTATCCTCCGAAAATTTCATTGTGGGACCTTTAAAATCTGAAAATAATTTTATAATAAAGTAACATTTTTAGACATTCCAAAAGTGACCATCCTCTCTCTTATAAAAGGCACCCACCTCTACCCCCTTAGACACACCAATCAATCCATTGGATCAACCAAAATCTACTCATATTATCTCTCCAAATATCTCTATTACTCCTAGAATCCTCACTTTGGAATGTTTTTTTCCCATGGAAGCCTTTGGCTCAAATCAAAAATAGTTACCTGATTTAGTGGTAATGCCTTCTCCAGTGTTTCTTCATTTAATTTTCCTACACTACTCACCACTTTATTCTTATTATTTGATAAACTAATGAAAATATTATCCTCCATATACTAGTATGTTTTAATGTTAATTATTCTATCTACACTTACACACACCTCCGTCTAATGGTTAATGAACATACTGTTTCTGTGGGTGGTGAATTACTCCCTCACAAAACGATGATTATTCAATCTTCTTTTAACACCATTCACGGTGGCCATTAAGATTTCACTATATTTATATATTATATATATTATTTTTATGTTTTCCTTATTCTTATTTATTTTTCATTTATGTAATACCTTTATGGTTTCCATAATAGGTAAACAATATAATTTCATTTTAGGAAATCCAGACTACCGCCCCCTGAAAGCGATATCACTCGTTCCAGAAAAATGTGGAATGTATAAAGTATAGAATTTATGAACTACTATAACATATAATATATATATATATATATATTATACTTTAATTATAATATACCTATGTATCATTATGTTTTAATTCCATTAATTTATGAAATAGAAATGAAAGTAGCATTCATGCGTACGTACGGCTTACCGTCTCCATGAACGGTGCATTTCATTTATTTCCTATAAATTTTATGTAATATTATAAATAAATTTATATAATGAATATATATTATATATATTATATCAAAATAATTAATATAAATTGGGATATAATGGATATTTTACCACAAGAACAACTTGTAATTACAAGGAGTTTATTGTTGACTCAAGTACCAAATATCGACAAAACAACCGTTATTAACATAAATGATTAAATAATGTTTATAACATTGTAATAAGTGATATAAATGGAGTAATAAACCTGAAAAATATTCCTAATCATGTATATATTAACTTTTGATTGTCATTTAGGAAGAAAAAGTAACATACGCGCGACTCACGTCGGACACGTGGTAACATATTTCTTATCTCACTTTTAATTCCGTGAGATATCCATTATTCTCCACTTATTTATTGCATGAGGTGTATTGTATAATTCCATTTGATATATATTATCTTGATTCTGTTTATATTTATTTTATTATAAGATTAATTATGGGCTTATTATCTGTTGTTCATACGACTCGATTTATTACAACGAGGTAAGAGTTTTTTGTCTCACTTTTTATTTCCGTGGGATTCATGCTATATATGTCAATATCTATATTGTGTGGTGTATGTACTGACCATGTATCTACATTTTTGTTTTATATACTATCATTTATGTGTATTTACATCCGCATTGTATTGTTCTTCTTTCATGGGGTGTATGTTTCGAAAGTTACCCAAATTGGTAAGGGATTCCTTCACCCTCCTCATTTTTTAAAACATATATTTGTTATGTCATTTAATTTACATATTTTTAGGTTGGGATATTGTATTCTATATCCATATTTATTTATATTTTATGTCCAAGTGATGAGATACCCTTTTTATCTCTCATCAACTCATTTTCTGAATTTTAAAGTGATGTTGTTAGGCAGTCAAATTTCTGTATGGGAACTTCATTAACCAATTTCAATTATTTGGGTTAAACCTCTACTTCTTGATTTTGTCATGATATGAATATGTGTGAATGACCTATGTTTTTTTTACACTTAATATCCACTTATATTGGTTATTTGTATATATTTCACACATAATTTTGTCATTGATTTATCCTTAATAAAAGGATACCGTCTTTATTAGGGACTTCGTCTCAATCTAATTTTATTGAGGCATCCTTTGATTCATACACGACATTATTTTATACATTGAATAAAACCATTTTGTCTATTAATTTTATTTAAAGTGAATATTTTATCTACGAAGCATTTTACTAAACCAAAATGGGTAATTTTTCTTTTTTTATGTAAGGGGTGACAACGTCCTTTTTAGCCACCACGAGTAATTTTTAATCGTTGGCTTCCTTAATATGTCATATTGTTTTTAGAAGTAAAATGAATAGAAAATACTATTTTTTATGTACTTTGGTATTGAAAATGGTTTTTATAATGGACTCATTATTTCAATATCTTAAAATTTTATATTGTTATTGCAATGTGGGAATTTTATCTTTCCTTTACACTTAAGTTATGTGTTATGATTCTGTTATGGATTTTGGGCATTGTTCCGTATAAGGGTGGTTCCGTGATAAACCTAGGGAAGATGATCCCAAGATATCTCTCCAATTCATTGGGTAACGTGATGGAGGTAAACTTTAATGATTCTACTAAGAGATTTATGGAATATACTGTGATTGGTATTCCAAATGTGACTCCCTGTGTAGTTGTGAAAACTACAATGTATGTATGCTATATATGCCATAAGTTACCTTTATGTTTTATGATTTCTATGCGTATTTCACAAATCTTATGATTTCATGAGGTATGTAAAAAAGATTATGTTATGTATATATTGATGAACTAATGTTTTCTTTCCTTGTTTTATAACCCTCACGGAGCTTTTTATACTCATCCAATGTTTTTGAAATGTTTTTCACATGACATATAGTGGAATAGGGTCAAGGATGATATTGAGGAAATGTCATGCTATCTAAAACATTGAACTAGACATGACTATTTCATTCAAGAGTTTTTATTTTATGAAAAAATGGAAACATAGTAGAAGTCTCTACTTTGTAATCTTTTGAGATGTAATAGTTATTTCCTAATTCTATAAAACTATAAACTGGAAAAGATCCTCAATGTGAATTATTAATTTAATTAAATATTATGTAATGTTTTAATGCCAGGTCCTTATAATTTCAGTAGGTTTTCTAATTTATTTGTGTCTTTACAATGGATCAGTACCACTGAAAGAAATTTTCAATTATAAAATTTTCTAAATATGATAAATTCATATTTTCCATATATTATATGGAAGGTGAATCTAATCAATGGTGGAATCATATAGATAATGAGGCAACGAGATGATATTAATTCCATGGAATGGGACGAGGTCAAGAACATATTTTTCAATAAGTACATCCCATTTATTCTTAAAAAATGGAGAAGGAGTTCCTTGAACATGATAAAAAAAATAATGAATCCTTTCATACCTACAAAAAATTTTTTACAAGACATTCCTGGTAAACATATGAAATTATTATTCAGCCCTAGAGTAAAATTAATAGATTTTTTATTGTCATAAAACCATGTCTGTGAAGGGCATTACCATAAAGAAGATTAATTGTTATGATGAAATCTTTCGATGTGACCACATGGTTGAGATAGACATTGGATTAACTTTTGAATCCTACTGATTTGATTTTAAGAAAATATTGGAATTCAATGGAAAATATAAATAACATACTTGAATGAATTTGATTTTTTACTTTATGCTCATTGTGTGGAATGAATCATATATTAAATTTTCATAAAGGTACCAGAAAATGTTTTGTGTGTGAAAAATAAGTTCATCCGGATGTTTAATGTCGATGTGTTGGAAAAAATGTTTCTAAAGAAGAAAACAATTAATAGGATATATAAAATGCACCTCTTATACCTCAATTCTACACTTTCCATAAAATGTGTCATAATTCCAAAAAATTCCATAATCCAAGGATTGTTTATGATGATCAATGTCTACAAACACATATGGCCAAAGAAAATGGAATGTTACATGTAATCACTATCGACGATATATATTATGATAATAAATTAGTAAATTGTGCACTTACCATCCACTCTAATGTATATAATTATTTATTTGATTTTAAATCCACCTAGTCCTTTATTTCTGAAGAATTTTCTTAGGGAATAGATATATTACTTTAAAAATTAGATTTTTAGTTAGTTAAAACACCCATAATGGAATAATAGTTGCATCAATAGTTTATAATTCTTCTATAGATGATGTTTTTGGGAAATTTAATCTTTCACATATTCTGATAGTTCTAATAGTATAATGTTATGTAATTCATGGCATGTATTAACATTATCTATATGGATCTCATATCAATTTACAAGGATGGGATGCCACATTTCCTATTCCAGGTTAATTTATAGTCATCTATTAATGAAAGGGGGAATATAACATTCTAGTAGAAATTTTTTTATATTTTGGATCTTGATTATTATAAATGAAGGCCATTTATAACAAATGGTTTGGGAGATTCCCATGATTAAGAATGTACCCATTGAATGGGAGTCTAATGATGACTTTCTAGAGTAATTTCTAGGACAACCAGCAAATATTGATGTTGAATTTTCAATATATATCATACATTGTGATGTGGCTCTTATAAATAACACTTTTAGAATGGCCCCAATTGAGTTTTTTTATTGATGAAGAAAAATCGAAGAGAATCATAATAAGGGATACATACACCCTTGTGCTTCACCTTGTGTAGTAGATGTTAGGTTTGTTACGAAGAATAAAAGATAAATGCATAACTTAAATGGTAATCGAGAACTGAAAAAATCACTTTTAGTAAAAAATATCCACTTCCCTACATTGATGACTCATTCAACCATCTCTGCGGAGCTCCATAATTTTCCAAGATGGATCTTTATTCATGGTATCATATAACTATTGTCTATAATGTAGATATACTAAGTATGGAATAGCGTACAATGTATGGAATATATTAATTTATAGTGTTGTATTTGGGTCTTATGAATGATCACTCTATCCTCATCAATCTAATTAATATAGTCTACTGATATTATCTTGATCAGATTGTGGTAGTCTCTTTAGATCATATTATTGTCTATTCAAATAGCATGGAAGAAAATTAATACCACTTGAGAATTGTACTACATACCCAATGAAAGGAGAATATTTATGAAAAAATTAGCATGTGTGAGTTTATTCTTCAGAAACATTCATTTTATGGTCACATAGATTCAAGATAGGGGAAATCTGTGGATCCATTAAAAACATATGTTTTTCAATGTTGGATGAGACCAAAAATAGTAACTTGGATCTGTAATTTTCATGTATTGGCAGGATATTATTGATGTTTTGTGTAATAAAATTTCATCATTAACTATTAAACAATCCATGTTGACTTGTAAAGGAGTTATGTTCATTTGGATGGCGGTATGTGAAGAGAATTTTGAAGAGATATAAATATGGTAAGCCAGTGCACCTATTCTCACACTGGATTGTAGTGGAGAAATGATTATGATCAATATTGATGCATACAAGAAATGGTTGGGATGTTTTGTAATGAAAAATGATATTGTTATATCTTATACCTCAATAATAATAAAAATCCATTAGAGATATCAACCATCTCATGATTTAGTGTTAGCTGGTATAATCATTGCATTAATGATATAGAACAATTACCTTTATGGTGAATGGTGTGATATTTATACTAATGATAATAGTTTAATGTATATTTTCAATCAAAAGGATATGAATATGTGCCAAAGAAGATTGTTGGATTTTATTATAGATTACGAATTCTATATAAATTAACATCCAGGGAAGGAGAAATAGGAGGAAGATACTTTTAGTCAAATAGGCCTTGCCAGCCTATCCATGATGTGGATCACAAAAGATCCAATATTTATGGACATTAAAAGGACGGAGCATTTTATTTTAAATTAATCAGATAAATCATATCTTTCTTAAATGAACGTTCAAACATATATACAAGTGATTATTAAAAATTTGCAGATGAAATAATTAGAGATGCAATGAATGTGAAAAATGTTCCTGAATTCAACCTTGATTGTGATGAAATAATAATGTTCATGAATTGTGTTTTTATTCACCCCATAACAGAATAAATGAATGAGTTATTGGATGAGGCTCATAGTTTATCATTATATATTCATCCTGGGAGAAAAAATATATACATGGACCAGAAATAGTATTTTTGGTGGAATGACATGAAATGAGATGTTTGCAAATATGTTTCTCAATTCTTGGATTTACAATATGTTAATTATGAGTGATATAAGTTTGAGTGGATGTTACAACCATTACTCACACCCGAAAATAAATGATAGAAATAGACAATGGACATTTCCATTGGACATATCAATAAATCCAATGGTAATAATTCTCGTAGGGTTATAGTTGATTTCCTTATGAAGCCTACCCGCTTCATTGCTATTGGAGTGGATTTATTTCTTGATCTACATGGAAGGTTATATGTAAGGGTAGTAGTAATATTTCATAGAGTACCAAATTCCCTTAAATATGACCATAATCTGAGGTCTACCTCAATGTTTTGAGGAAGAAATATGTATACTCTGGTTTAGGAGATAATATTCAAAACTGCATATCAACTTTAGAAAGACAATCAGTCTAAGAGGACAATTCAATATTTTCATGACATGTTCAGATCGTTCCCAATTGATTTCTATGGTGGTTGGGATGAACACATACCAATGGCCGAATTTTTGTAACAACAATATATTTCCATCTAGTATTATTATGTCTCCTTATTAATACAACTATGGAAATTAGTGTAGAATGGTAACATGGTTAGATGAATTTGGTGAAAAAATGTATAAATACCTGATCATGATAATGAAATTGATGAAAAGTACATGTATTTTTAACAACACATATGAGCAACTTAGAGTCATAAGAATGATATGATGACATAAAAATATTGATATAGAGTTTGAAGTGGTTGATAAGGGGATTCTCCTGTTACCTTTTGGGGAGAATGTAATGATTTTTTTAACAAATGGAAATCTGACCCCTTTGTTTATTGATACTTTTGATATTTTGGATCACTTTGGGAAGGTAGAATACCGATTGACACTTCCTCCAAATCATTACCAAGTTCATAATGCTTTCCATTTATCTCTTATAATAATGTACATTCCTAATATTTCACATGTATTAATCTCATAGGTTGTACCACTGGAGAAAAACTATCTTGTGAAGAACAACTAATAGAGATTATGGGTTATAGAGAAAATATTCAAGTTAAAAATACCACTCACTCATTTAAAGTTCTATAGAGGAATTTTTTTTGAAAAAGCTTCATGGGGACCCCAGGATATGATATGAAGTAGGTTTCCTCTACAATTTGGTTGGAAGTGACATTTTTGTTTGGGGAAAATCAATTTAAGGGTGGTAAAATGTTACACCTTATTGTTTTAGGATATATATTCTTGAAATAGTTGTAATTATCTATTATATTTCATTAAATGAAATCATGAGTATAAAAAACCACGATACACCCTTACTATAACATTACACTTATATCCTATATGTTAGGTTTGAGGTAATACATATAACTATCATATGAAAAATTCATTGTGAATTCATTGTCTTTCTATAAATTATGAAAAATTTAAATCAATTAGATATTTTTATTTTTGAGTGAATTACTATTGATAATTAAATTAATGAGATATATATATATTATATACATAATTAAATAATTTTTATATTCATCCAATGGGTATTTTAGTTATATTGTATGATTAAACCAAATTTGATGTATAAAAACCTATAATATTTAAAATTGTATTTTAATGCCTTTTAACTGAGAACCATTTTTACATTATGACTTGTACACATTAATAATTTTTACAAGAAAAAAAAATTAATTTTGATGCAGGATATAAAAATTGACATTGGAATAATTTATGATAATGTTCTCATAACAATCATGTTTTGTTAAATAATAAAAAAGTAATAAATTTACTGTCAAAATAATTTTTTTAATTTAAATAATTTATATGGTTAAATTATAATATAGATTGATTTTAAATAATGAATATAATATATTTATATTATCCATTATAATTAATTTCATTATAATTAATTTGACATTCAATAAAAATGTAATAACATTTCAATCTTTTTCAATGTTTCTGATTTTAAAACTCCTTATCTCTTTATGAATATAGGGTTAAATTTAATTTAATTACCAAATATTCTATGTTTAAATAATTTTAAATTTGATTCCATATTTTTATTTAGTCATTCCAGATAATTTTAATAAGTAGATTTTATTTATTTGGACATTATGAATAGAAAATCTCGTAATTTTTTCGTTACCGTAGTTATAGGTAAATCTGGTAAATAACTGTAAAAAAATATTATAAAATCCTCTTAAAACATGTAAAAATACTATTGGATGATTTAATTAAAACCTTACTATATATGGTTAAAAATAGAATCACTTAATAGTCACATTCACTTGAATATAAAATTAATAATATTATTATCAATGAATGTGAAAAAATGTCAAACTCTCTTATTATATAACTATATTTATTATAATATTGTTAAAAGATGGAAACTACCTCGACTATATGAAGTCTATAGAATTCTACGATAATTTCATACATAATTTATATTAATTAATAATTTTTAAAAAAAATATGTAATTACCATTATGGATGAGGCAATAGTGACATAGAAATTATTATATTACCTGAAATATCAAATAAATGATTTTAAAAATAATAAATGAAATATAATTTGAAATAATTAAATATATAGACGATTTTTATAGGTTATTATGGAGTTTTTTGAGTATATTTAGGGTATCTGTTATCATATATCTCCTATAATGTTTTTATTTAAAATCAAATAAATAAATTGTGTCAAAATTGACACTATTGATATTTTATAAAAATAATATATTAATAATGCATTTATAAATCGTATAAATATTTAAAAATTAAAAGGTCATAATTATAATGTTGATAAAATCATTAAATATCCATTTATGGTCAATGAACACAATATAAGTGAATATTTTTAACCATTAAGTATTTTGAATGTCATTATGATATTTAAAAATAAATAGATTAAATAGGGATAAATAAAAATCATAATGTTTAAAATAAAAACAAAACATGTAAAAACTTTATTGGTGGAGGTATTTATACCCATAAAAATATTACCTTATAAATAATCCATTTTTATTCCATTTTAATTTAATAATTAATATAAATAAATTTAAATGTTTTCATATTTATGAAGTTGCTCCTCCCCTCTCTTATAAAAGGGTACCTCAGCTTCTATTATAATAACTCATATATATCACTTTTTATCAGAGAACCCATATCCATTTCCACTCCCAGAATTCATCACCTCATTCAAGAGGCCACAAATTGTTCATAATTTCATCTTAATGAGGCATTTTGTGCAAATCAAAATGACATACTTGAAGAATAGTTAACTCTTCTATAACCTATTTCAAAATACAATAATTCTTATACTTTCTCTTATTATGATTTTTCCAGAATAATGTAATAAATTATGTATCTTATATATGAATATATGTTATTATAATTAGAGGACATCCATATAAATCGTTTTATCCATACTAAAAATAAGTATATCACCATGTGTGTGTGTATATAACTCACCGTCTCTACATCGTGGTGTAATTTGTTGTTCTACAATTCATTGATTGGATGAATATAATGATGAGTATTATAGATATAAATAATCATTATAACATGATAATTATTATTAATAAATGATATACCATCCAATTACATACAATTTTACCATTAACAGAATGATATCATCCATCTTGCGTATGTACGACCAACCAACTTCATAATGTGATATGATTCATTCTACATGATCTTCATTAAACCCTAATTTAATATATGAATTTAATGAATAAATATGATATATAATATATGAATATCATTTTTTAAATGATATAACAGTATCCCAATAATTGTAACCTGAATGTATCCTAAAAAACTTGTATAAGATCATTATGTAGTTAATGTCCAAATAATGAGTGATAATGAAATGTTACTAACAAAGGGATGTTAATATTATCATATATGATATAATAAAAAAATAATTATTATGTAATAATTCTATATGATTATTACAATAATTATTCAAGAGTTTTGGATACATTCAAAGGATATCAAGAATATATTAAGATATAATTTTTTATTCTCAATTTTTTCATTGATTTGTTTATACGTAAGTATTTACTTCAGGTAAATTCTCCATCAAGGACCATGTTTTCTAAACACGATTTCATAAAATATTTAATATTCTACTATATATGATTGATGTAATTTTAAACAATTTTTTACATTTAATACATTATTCATAAGGAATAATTATTTTGTTTACCATTTGAGGTACTTTTTGACTTTTCTGGTAATATTATGAGGAGAATTTTTTTAACTTATACGGAATGGATGAATTTTTACACCATATTTCCAAGAATAATCTTCTACAAAATATCAATATTATTTTTAACAAAATTATTTTATTTTAATGTTGTGCATTTTTTAGAGAAGTGGAAATGTTTTATAGGACAAATAATATTTTCACCTGGAATTAATATGAATTATTTTTCAAAATTATTTTCGATATAAGATGATATATGATTATGAATCTATATCTATAATTACATATATCATATTGTGTTTATGGTATAAATATTTTTATGAAATCCAAATATTTTACATGGATTATGATGGAATGATGTTTATGAAACCCGTTTTTTGTTCCATCGGTTATGCTATGATGAATATAATATGTTTTGGGGAATATAATAATTATTTCATTATGTGATGGGGGGACCTATTTCTCCCTCTAATGAATTTTTTAGAGATTAATATCTTTTTATAGAGTCATGACTAGAATGAAAATTAAATCCAGTAACTAATATAGGGATGGAATGATAATTAAACATGGATTAGTGATGGACTTTATTAGTTATGATGGTCCAACCAATGATCATTGGCTAATATGAATTGAATTTCAATACTTATATTTATGTCAAAAAAATCATGTAAATTTTTTGGACTTTTAGGATTATGTCCATTAATTCTTATGAACCTTTATCCAAATACATGATTTCATGATCTGTTATATGTAGCACAAGACATTGATATTTTATGTTTTTATATCTTATTATTATTAATTGATTGATATTTACATTGTATACCCTTAATGAGAATTTGAGATTCCCCATGTCTAGTGGATGGTAATTAAGTAAGATATGTCAAAAAGGATTCTAGTTATTAAGAAATAGGAAAAATACAATTTGGATGTTTTATTAACAAGTTGTTTATGTTTCATAGTTTATAATAAAAATATACCTATATATACCTATCATCGGTTAATTAAATATTTTAATAAATATAATACTATTTTGAAGTAATATCAATGTATATAAATTATGGGTCATTATATTGGTGGACAGACATAATGATGTTTTGAAAGGTAAAATAGTAATTCATTCTACAATAGTGATAATATTATTTGATTAGTGTTATAAATATAATATCATATCAACTATTTTTATTATTAAAATTTAATATATCATTAAAACATGGGGTTTGAATTAACTATTTGAACAAATAATTTTTATATTATTATTTAAGATGTATATAAATCATCATAGATCAATGATTGTGTACTGGAACTCCCACAAAATATAGGAATGTTTAATTTTTGTTAAATGTAATGTTATTATAATAATTTTTTGGTTTTCCTATTATTAATCCATCACCTATTAGTGAGGGACAAAAACCACTCTCAATATCATCAATCATCATCTTATTATATACAATTGTAATAATGATATGTATCTACATTAGAATAATTTTATAAGTACAAAATATTTTTTACTTACAAAAAATATATATTGACAAAAAAGGATGTAACTAAATATTGGTAATTATCTTATATAACCTTTCCCATTAGTTTCATTTTCATTCATATCTAGTTGTCATCTAGTTATTTTGAGTTGAATGAGAGGTCAATGAAATGGATTGAGTGGTATCTGTGAGTGAGAACATAAAACATTGAAACAAATTTATAATAGTGGATATATTGAATGTTTTATTTATAGTGTAGTTGAATTTACTAGGATATCATAGTCTCCAATAATTACATTCTATAACTAGTGACAGGCCAGGAGCCAACTATTGAATCCACCCACATGTCGTTCAGAGGCATAGGGTTAGAAAACTGAAAGGTATGATCCATAATTTGATATTATAATACACCATTTGAATAATTTTTCCTACTACAATTAACTCAATTTGATCCATTAAATGATTCATCATATAATTTTTTTAGTTCTACCAACACAAGTATTTGGTGAGTTGAAGATCTCATCCAATATGTGACAATCTATTGTTATTTCAAGCTCTATTTTGGGTCATTGATCATCATAATGATTTTATTTCACATTATGATCATTTATTAAAACATGATAATTTACAAGATCTGGTTTTCCAATTTGTTATACTGTATATCCATTATGGAATTTTTATTTTGTATTTCGTACATTCATTCCACATTTTTTGACCTTTTAGAATTGTTGTGATATATGAATGATCTTAATTTAAATTTTATGTAAATTGATTAATTAGAGACTCCTAATAGGGAATTTGTTGTTTAGAATTATCCTAGGTGTTTTAGTGCCATTAATTCTCCCAGTCTTATGGATCACATATGATTGATGAAAAAAATTCTTTTGTTATAGGTTTTTATATAAAATGAATTTGTATTTGGTACAATAATTTATTGTTAATTTTAAATTAGATTCCAAGAATTTCCATTTATGAATGATTTATAATTCCTAAAATTTGATGATTGTAGCTATAAGAGAAAATTTTATTTCCCCTTATTATTTTCTAAATGAATTTTCGGGTGCAATGAACCATTGATATTTTATGTAAAATTTTAAAAACTATTAAATGTATTTTTCTATTGATATTAAAATTCCTCCCATTTAACGAAGATTATGAAATGAATATATTTTAAATTAAATCATTAAATCCCAAATTATGATTTGTGGAACATGGTAATCTAGGATATAAATGTGGGAGTTGTATCTGGGAAAATAATGTTGAGGATTTTTTTTATATCATGGATACATTATTAAGTCAACAAATAAACAAATCAAGATTTTTAGAGTAAATTATTGTATTGTAATCTTAATCCATAGATGAAATGTATTTGGATAATGTACAGACAACAAGGATTTTTATGACTAATATGTTATGGGGATCCAAGATGACCATAACCAATTTTATCAAGGGATTTAGTTTTAATTTAACTTCCCATTGTAAAATGGTTGTTCATTTGTTTTTTTGGTCAATGAAATGATTTGCAACACATTGTATTCGTTTATTTGAAAATGGAATCATTAGACAAGATTTAATGATTTATTTATATTGAACTTTTTTGAGATGTTTATTGAGATAAATTTTCATGTTGTCTTCTAAATTTTGAAAAAATATTTCATAAATTCTTTCTCATTAAATTTAATTTAATTTTTAAAATATTATTCATAAATGAATTGGGTAAGATTATTCTAGTCTTTTTATTATCACACCATACCCATTCTTTTTTGTGGGAATGTTTTTAGATCATGGTTCATGTAACATATGTATTGACATGTATCCGCATAGAGGAGACATGTATCCTGGTAGTATGGTGTGAGAGTTTGGTAGGGACATGGTTGGTTATTTAGTCACATATCACATGGATATGGGTTACCAATTATTACGAGTCCCTAAGATTAAATATTTTGTAACTAGTTTTTTGTATATTTGTGTGCTATGTTATCTGAAACTATATTAAAAGACTGAATATATATTATATTATTTCCAATTTCTTATTCAAGAGTTTTTAGTGAAAAAATAATAATTTCTAATGTTCTTTTTTGATTACCAAACACTTTTAAAAATACCAGGGGATCTAGAATGCTCTTTTTCCTTAATATGGACAAACATGGGTGCCCAGTTCATGGATGTGCTATTATGGTTCATTAATTTGTTTAACAAGGATATGTTATCATTCACCATTGTAAACATCTTATCTGGGGATATTTTTATTGACATTTTATATTATTATTGGGAAATTAGTTGTATTTTTAAAGAATGTTCCTTGTCACCACTCCCTAAAATGAGAATTAGGATACTATGAGTAGTTGGTTAGTGTGTCATTCATGTTATGTTTTGATCTTATCTCCCACTTCCATTATAGTCTTATCATGACTCAAACAGAGAGTTATTTTTAAAATAAGGCATACCTTCATTATTCAATGATGTTCCATTACCCCCAAAATACATTATTGTGTTCCTCATGTATGTGTATTAGTTGATGTTCTATGAGAAAACCCTTAAATTGATCAAATTAATTGTAAATTAGTTGATGGAGTAATCCATTCCACAGAGAAGAATGTAATCCCTCCACCTGATCAATATAGAGAGGTACAAAACTGAATATAACAGTTAATGGTTGATCCGAAGATTTTATTTTCTAGAAACCATAATCAATCAATGGAATGAATGATTCATATAAAGTGGATAACTTTTCTATGTTGATGGAACAAATGTTTTATTTTTTTAACTTCATATTAAGTTAATCTAATGTACCTTTCCTTTAAACTTGATGGGACCCAAAGAATGTGGGGGATTTAGTGATTCATGAAAATAAATATGATCTATTATATAATAATCAATTAAATAAATTTTTTGCATTATTTCACTCTAGATTCATTAATGAACCCAAAAACCAATGATTTAAACATAATTCATTAGGGTGATCAAATGCTGACTAGAAATGATATCCATTTTTCTGTGATGGAATAATTTTCACCTGAAATGATATCAAATGGAATGTTGAATAATAATAGGTTTTAGATTGGTAGGAAAATATATAACCACAAAAAATTATATATATAATGTTTCATCATATGATACAATGGTTGATAAAGCGATGATGGTAGAGATTGACAAAGTGTTAAATTAAATTGTTGTTTGGAATTCTAATTCCACATAGTGGTACATAGAGTAGCTCCCAAATAATGAAAATTAAGTTGTAATTAACTCAAAATTGGGGATTCAGTGTCTGTTAGAAGAAGGATTACACTACCTCCTCTATTAAAGATAATAGTTTTGCTTTAAATATCAATCAGCATTGAAAGGCCAAATACACGAGATGATTATCTAATATCCTCACATGATTTGATATCCATGTTGACTCTCAGGTAGCTTTTTGAAATTCTATACGGTACTATATATAATATGTTGTGGAATAGGTTCACCACAACATTAACGATAATTGCGGCAGTCTGATTCTTTAATTTCAAGAAGGTTCTTTCCATAACACTCTAGAATGAATTAGTTACACGTATTGGAGGAGTGTCTAGTGGAAGATGACTTAGTTACTCCTATAATTATATTTTATATATATATTTATTTTCTTTTTGTGAATATTATAATTTAGAATGTATCCCATCATTCCCCTATATTTATTATTTATTTAATAAATTGAAACTTCCAAAATAACTCATTTATTCATCATGGATTTAACAACACCTATGAGGAAGAAGATGGAACCCAGTTTATAATTTCTATCTTTTTTGTTCCTTATACCTTCAACTATGATGGTTTATAATTTAATAGTTATAAACATATAAAAATTATATTTGATTATCTATATTGATTATTTGATCACCCATAAATTGAAAATTTATTGTTTTCATCTATGTGTATCATTTATTTCCACAGATAGGGTTTATTATGTATTTCAGTGATATCGGGATCCGGGGTATAGTAGAGTGGGACCTCCTCCATAATAACAATGATGATTGACAACCTCTTTCTTTATTGATATTTGTTATGGTCTCTTAATATTTATGATTCCTTTTGTAACCAAGGAGTATTACTAAGTGTTCTTTGATGACATCTCTTGTTATTAACTATAGATAGACATGAAATTTCTTATCATTTTAATTCCTGAACGTAATCCATTATATATTCACTTTTATGGAACTGAACTGAAAAAATTGAAGTACATGAACATTAAATTAGATGATTTGAAGTTGAAGGGTTTCATTAATCCTAATTCATTTACCTCTATAGCTACTATTCGGTTTTTTAAGATGATTGATGTATCAATTCATGAACATTCCAATTATTGGATTCTTAACGATTTAATGATTATGAATTACTTACTTAGGACTCATATCAATGAATGAATTAAGAAAATTGAATAATAATTTTTTTTTCCAATTTTTATATTCTATCTAGATATTACCTGTGGATTGTTAATTAGTCATATATTTAAATGAACTATTTTAGGATTAGTTATAGTCACATTGAATATATTTTTATGTTTTTCGAAATAGAAAAAATACTATGGTTTTCATGGAATTGATGTACCAAAAAATCCACCAGAACCATTATACCATGATAATTGAAATCGTGTATAATCTTCTGGATTTTTAATGATAAAAAGAGGAGAATGATATTAATCTAAATATTTTTATTCAATAATTAAATATCAAAATTTTTTCAATTTTTTATTTAGAGTTATGGAAGTAGATATATATGTTCATACGATATTTTTATTTAGAATAAATAATTACAGGTGATCCACATATAGTGATGTTAAATTCTCTTTGTAATATCTAGAGATATCATTGATATTCAATACAAAAATTCACCTATTATAGAGGTTTTCTACAGTTTATATGGTGTTATAACCCCACTTAAAACATTAGGGGTAATTATTGGGATCTTCCACTAATGTTCCCACCTTATAATGATATAGCTGAATTATTGAATCGTTTGTAAAATACAGATGAATGTATTTTTTTTCTATTTTTTAGGTAGTTTAAACCCCCTTCAATTTTTCCATTATATAAAAAAAAGATTAATTAGAGGTTTTTCTATGAACCACTTAATTAATAAAAGGTTTAGGGTCAGTTAGAACTACCCCAATTTGAAGACTAAGGACATGTTTGGAGAATATTCTCAACGTACCTTAATCTTTCATATTTTTTAATTTTTATTTTCTTTCACCATTTTTTCATCCTCAAAATTAATTTCATGATTAGCGGTGGTTAGAACCACAAATCAATTGAAGAAAATGGAAATTTATAGTGTTATTTATTAGCCTATACTAAACTTTCACGTTATTTGTATTTTTATTTCATTATCTACCATGTGACAAGCCCCATTTTGAACATAATCCCCAAAATGTCCCTATTACACCCACTACTATCTAGACATGTGTTTCCTAAGAACATGACTACTCGATAATGTCTTTAGTCAAACATTATTGACGTTGATGGTTGATTTTGTCAAGATAATAAATTCGATGGTTACATTTATACATACTAACACAAAGTTATAGTTCTATTAACTCCAATATAATGAGGTGGAAGTGGAACAAAACTCACAATTGATGTGGTAGTGTATCTTATAAGAAGTATTAATCTACACCCTCCACAAAATATATCAGATTCCTTTGATTGTTTATCTACATGTAGAAGAATAACACAAAATATTCTTGTTCCAGGAACATCATCATATTTTAAATCCATTCAGATTCAGAGGGCAATTGATTACAATATATAAGGAAAATTATTTCCCATGATTTGAATTAGGTTTCTCACCCAATAAAGCATCATTGGGGAAGACTAATTATTTAATGTCAAGAAGTTTCTAGACACATCACTCTTGGATGAATGAGTGTTATACAATGGAAGAGATTTTGGTGGATGTTGATTATGCTTCTCTAATAGGGACTATTTACATCATTATTAAATTGTATTAAAGGGAGATTTATTTTTATAGTGTCTCACATTATTTCTCTATATTGAACCATTTTTTATTCAAATGAATCATCAAAAATAACTCATGTCATTCATCAATTATTTGAATAAACATAAAGTTAGGAAGAATGAACATGGTTTATAATCCCCTCTATATTCGTTTCGTTATATCTGAATCTATAATGGTCTAAAATCTCATAGATCTATAAATGATACAATTTAATCAGATTATCTTGATTTATTATATGATCTCCCAGAATGAGACTATTTATTATCATAATCCCCTTGTTACTCTTACTGCATTAGAAGGATGTTCTTGGATATTTCATTTATAGAGGGATCTGGGGTCTAGTAGAGAGATACCTCATATGATGTAAAAATGATGAATGATATCTTATTTCTCAATTGATCATGTATATAACCCCTTACTTTTTATTATTATTTTGGTAAATATTAATTTTTACAATGTGTTTTCTTATGACATTTCTAGATTTTTAATGGAAATAGATGTATATTTTTAATCGATTTAGTTCATGGAACTAAACCATTATCAATTTCCAGTTAATTAATTGAACTATAAAAATTTAAGTAGTTGAACATTCAAGATGATTATTATAAATAAAATTGATTTCATTTATTCAATTATATTTCCTTGTGTGTCACCTTTTTTTTTAATGAAGTATGATGTAACTATTCATCATTATTCCAATTATCATATGATTAACTATATTATCATTAATTATATGTTCACTATTACTTAAATTGATAACCATCCACCCATCTGGAGAGGATAAAATTGGTTTTTGGAATTTGACCTTCTTCCTAGATATCACCACCTTAGAGTTAATGATTCAGATACTCCAATGATCTACTTCAGAACTACGTTTAGATAAATTGAATATTTTCTTAAATTTTTAGACATTCATCCTTTTCCATAGTTTAATAGTCTTAGATAGAATGGATATTCCACCATAACCTTGAGTAAATTATTATTGTTACCATGGAAGATATTATTTTTCATGAAATATATTCAAAATATCATGATATTCAACTCAAATATGTCATTAGGATACTGAAAGATCACTATTTTTGCAATATTAACTAAATTATAGATATGGAATTAGATATTTATGTCTATTAGATATTTTAATTTGGAATAAATAATCCCATTTTTATACTAGTACGGTGGATGTTTTCATGTACTGGAAAGATCCACAAAATATCATAGTTATTCGCTCCAAATTCATTTCCCAAATTGAGTTGGGTTTTTCAGTTTAGAGTTTGTTATAACCCCTCTAAACACATTAGTAGTTATTGTGGGGAATAGTAAGAAATTTTCCTACCCCATAATATTATATGTGATTATGAATAAGAATTGGTGAAATAAATATGAATTTAAGAGTGGTTATTATTGAAGTTGTTTAATCACCCTATAAATTTTCCCATTTTTTCTGGAAAATGGTTGATTTAGTGGTACTTAAAACTACATATTAATATTGGATATGATTTGGGTTAGTCAGAAATTCCCCAACATTGATGATAAGTACATGTTTTTAGGCTGTTATAAATACCACAAATACATAACATTTTTTAATTTTCCTTTTTTATCAAACCATTAATCACCACTATATTATGGGTACGTTCATGGGGTAGTTACAACTACATAAAAATTGGTGATGAATGACATGTTTATAGGAAGTTATCTACTATCCATGAACCATCTATTTTTATTGGTACTTTTTTATCACCAACATGACAACCCCACCATGTACATTCATAACTCTATAACCCAACTCTACATCATTTTCTATGGACAATCTACCTAGAAACTGATTTTAGAGATCAATCAAGTTTTAAATTCGGCGGTCTATTGGAATTCTTCTACCACGTAGTGGTACTTCTTTTATGTCCCAAATAAATAAGATCAAGTGGAATAAATAAAAATGGTGGTGGTTCTAGATCTTAGAATCCGTCTTATTCTACACCATTAATTGAATAAATCAAATTTTTATTTAATATCATCTGACTATGAGTGACCAATATGACTATATGTTTCTTCCATGAACCATAAAAGATTTACAATCGATTTTTATTTGGAGGAAAATTGTATAATATCAAAAGGTGACATTATATTACTTGATATTTCATAGGTTTATCACCCCATAATGGATCATTTTTTATGACTAAATCATTAAATTGTAAATGGTTATTACCATACACCTAAAAAATTAATCAGTTATATGTAGTGGAAAATTCTCTCGTGGAAGCTGATTCTATCCATCTAATAACAATATGATATATATTTATTGTATTGTATTTCATGAAATTTTTATTTTATTCAATAAACTATAATATGATTATATTTAACCATTTTTAAAATCACATCAAATTTGCAATAGAAGTCTTTTCATTTATTAAGGATTTAGTGACAATTATAGGGAGAAAGAATGAATGTGGTTAATAATTCCCCTAATTTCCATTCCTTATATATGAATATGGGATGGTTTGGAAATTAAATTTTATTGAATTATAAATAATCAATTTGATTATCAATATTTATAAGTTGATCTCCCAAAATGTGAATAGTCATTTAAATCAAACTCACGTTTCTTATATTTCATAATATGGGGTATATTGTGTATTTTTGTGATAGTTGTATCTCAGTTCTATAGAGAGATTCCTCAGAGACCATTATAAGGATGATTGATATCTTATTTCCAAATTGATCATTAAAAAATGGCCATATTTTGAATGATTAATTTAGTAACCATGGAATTTTACAAGCTGTTTTATGATGACATTTCTGGACATCCACCCCTATCCAATTTGAAATTTTTGATCCATTTAGTTCCTGTAATTCAACCATTAAATATTCCCTTTCATTTTATAGAATTAGAAGTATTGAAGTAGTTGAAGTTTCAGCTTAATGTTTTGATTATGAATGATTATTTTATCCTAGTGTATATCCTTGGGTAGTTCATACACTTTTTTCCAAGATGTTTGATGTATATATTCATTATTATTCCAATTATCATATGCTTCACTATGTAATTATTAATAATATGTTCCTCATTCCTCATATTGAAGACCTATTTGACTCTTTGAAATATGGAATTTCGTTTTCAAAAATATACATTCTTCCTATAAATCACCAGCTCAGAGTTATAGAGATAGTTATTCCAATTATCTAATTCAGGACCATCTATGAACATTATGAATATAATCTTATGTTACTAGACAAAATAATAATCCAATATTTTCAGGAAATTGATAAACTAAATATTCCACCTAAACTATAATTCTTTTATCCTTGTAATCATGGATGGTCATCTAGTTTATTCCTGATCTGCAGAAGAGAATCACCATGAAGTAACACATGTTTTTAGAATAGTGAGATATATCCAGTTTTTGATACATTTTACAAAATCTACTTATGGAAATAGATATTCATATGTTCAAATGACATGTGCATTCATAATATTGAATCTCATTAGATCCTCAAATGTTTAAAGATTTATGTTATTTGGATAATCAATATAATTTCATCGATATTCACTAAAAAATGACCCTCTTAAAGTGGATTTTTTTTATGTTTAGTGGGGGTTATAATCAAATCTAAACACATTAACACTGATTATGGGGAACCAATGTTAATTTTCCCTCCCTAAAATATTATATGGTCTTTTGATGAATTTTTGGTAATATCTATAGAAATTTAATAGTCTTAAAACACCCCTATGCCTCAAATTTTTATATTTGAATTTTTTCATCACCCATTTAACTGCCTATAAATTATGGTCACGTTTAGGGGTTGTTAGAAGCACCTCAAAATTGAGTAAGAAGAAAATTTTATAATTTTCAATTTTTATCACCCATGTGAATATATCCACATTAATAAGGAATCCCCACATTTTCCCCCATGATAACCCACTTGTCTGTGCAGAAGCCTCTCCCCTAGGATACTGACACCCCACCATTGTCGATAGAAAAACAACCAAGATTCCCCATGGGTACTCTATCTCTCTTATATAATCATTCTAATGAGTTCAACCACTATCATATGACAACCCCACTAACACACATACCATATCTCCCACATCAACCCACAATCATAGGTATAAATCTAGTACAATTTTCACATTCCAACAAAACAATTTTTCATCCTATAGAATCTCATCCCTAGTCAAATGCATTCATTGTTGGACACTAATACTCTCCCTAAACAAAATTTTGTTGAACATATACCCCAATATACATTTATTAAAATAAATAAATTGATTATAAAATAAATATAATGAAATATAAATAATCATACACACACATTTATATATATATATATATATTTGTTTATAAAAATATAAATAATAAATTATTTTTGAACATAAATATTATTAAATATTTATAAATTTATTTATAAATATGTTTATATTATTTTTTAATGTTTCTGGTCATATTTATGTATATATATTATATTTATAAATATAATATCATTATAATAAATATATGTATGTAATTAATTTTATATAAATATAATTCTGTGTAGAATTATTATAATATCTATCATTATTATTATAGCACCAACTTCTTAAAATATACGAATAAAATGATTGTTTTATAAATACTATCCATTTGTTTTATAAATTTTTTTGTACAAAAATAATATTAAATATATTTAAATTATATATTAATATATGATAATATGTATTTATATTATATCATGTATACACACACACACATATATATATACACACAAAGACATAGAAATATATATACACTCACAAAAATGAAATGTCTTTATACAAATTAAAATTTATAACATTATTATGTAATATATAAAATTACTAATCAAATATTTAATAATATAAAAAATATAACATAATTATATAATATACATATCATTTTATATAATAGCATAATTATAATATATATATATATAATAATAATATAGTATATATTTGTACTTAATGACGTATATATTATAAATATTTGTTTAGAGAATATAATATAAATTAATTTATGCATAAATATACAATAAAAATATATTGAACATAATATATATATATAATATAAAAGATTATAAAAATTTATTGAATAAATGTATTTTATGTATAAAACCAAATATAAATTTTATATATTTGACAAAAAATATTTCTAATTACATTTATAATATGTAAAAATATATTTATATATGTACACATTTTAGTGTATATATTTTTTGAAATATTTATATAATATGTGTAATTATTTTTATATAATGCTTTTATGAAATATATAAATATTTACAGACATACACACTCACCATCACACATAAATATTATAAAATTTTAATGTATAAGGGATATATATATAACATATTAAAAACTTTTACAGGGGGTTTAAACCCCTTGAAAAAAAGGTATTAGTTACGGTTCCTGAACTCAGTCAAATATCAGAAATTATAGGTGTATAAAACCTCCACTTCGGTCATTAATAAGAGATGGTTAAAACCTCCCTTTATTGTACATGATTAGTTTTTTATAATGAACCCAATATAATTCCTTATATTATACTGGTTCATTACCCCCTCTAAAATGATAAATTAGTGGGGGATTAAAATCCAGTCAAATGATGGGGATTAGTAGATGTTCATGAACCTTCTCTACTGTCTTATATTGGAGGGGGTTCTAATCAACCTCTAATGTATGGGATTTTAAGGGTTGTGATCAACCATTATTTCCATAAAAAATATCACAATATATATAGAATATAAAATTCAAAATAAGTTATATATATATATATTTCCACTAAAATAAAAATTAATATTAAGTATATATTAGAAAAACTAAAATCCAATAGATTATATAGAACCAAAAATTATTAAATTAGTGTATTTTGTTGAAATAAATTTTTCTAAAATCCAATAAAATATTTTAAAAATAATTATAAAACATTTTGAGGTGGTTTTGGACTAAACAAAAACATTATTATTTTAAGGGGTTGTGCATAACAACCTCTTATTCACACATAAAGTTAATGTATAGGGGGCTACGGCTAAACCGCATTAAAACCATGTTATAATCTCTTAATTATTGTTTTGATTCTTGGAATCTTGGTTTAGTAAATATAATAGAATGGATTGTAATTTATTTCTCATAACATACATTAGTATAGAATTATCTTACCCAAAAATGGGGGAAATTATTATGGGATTTCATGTGTCCATCGTTGATGAATTAAAATTTCATCTATCCTCATTTGATGTTATGGTATATCCCAAGGTTGGATAGAGTTTTATCGAATATTTTGATGCTTTAGGTGCATGGTAGAAATGTTTTTTAATCCATGAATATAATATGTTATAATATGGATGTCATCAACTTCACTCTCTTGAGATCAATGGCACCACCCCTGACCATGAATTCATTAAAGGATTCCTTGACCATAAGTGTAGGACTATTGGTAAATTTTCATAATCTACTATATGTATATAATTTTATATTATATAATTTCATGGAGGTAATATATCATTTTTCAACATAGACAATTGGTTTACCTACAAAAAAACGATATCAATATCACATACAATTAATGAGTGTGGAATGTTTTTATAAATGATATTATTATGAATACTTTTTGAAGTTATGATTGAGTGGAATAATTAATGAGTACTCATGTGAAGAATTCCTCATATGAAAATAAATGTTACGTAATCATACATTGGTACTATTTTGGATTGAATAAAATTTAATTCATCTATTCATGAGATAATTATTAAGGAGAAGACATGTGATAATTATATTTGGAGTATCGATAATTCATTATTGTGTTGGGTAATGATTAGGGATTGGTCTAACTTATAAGGAATTATTTTCCTTATGAGTTGGTTTATTTTCATAGTATCTGTGAGAGTGGATGTTAATAAGTATATCATAATTATTAATTATGATTCAATTTGATTCACAAGAATAGATTTTTTATGTAATATTATTTTTCACTTGATGATATATTTCATGTTTTCATTCTCACATGCATAACATATGTTGTATCTGTGATTGGTTTTAATTATTATTTCATTCATATTCAGATGTTTGGATTATATTACATGTTATGAGAAATGAAAGGAATTTTCACACAAAATCATAGATGATTTAAAAAATGGATTTATCTTATGAAAAATTGTGTAATCTAATTTTATCAAATTAGAGAAAATGCATTATTTATTTTATAAATAAATGTATATATCTATATTTGTAATATCCTATTGGGATTTGTGATTGTAGAATATTTTTTTTGGATATAAATTTTACTTGTAGGCAATGTGTAAATTGAATAGAATTGTGTATCATTTCATCTTATCATGTTGTTGTTACCATGGTAGAAGGATTGATTGGTGTTTACAGATGGTCAAATAGATACTTGTTAGTTTGGAATTGTTTTATCTCTCCAATTTATAATTTTTAGATTAATGTAGTCTGTATCATGATTTATTTCTTTTATTTTTCATTTTACTATCATGGTTTATATTTTTTATTCATTAGGCTTGTTTATTTTAATGATGACATAACTTGTTGTAGGACATCTCTATTGATGTTATTAGATCATCTTTTGTCGGTCCATTAAAAAATAATATCATTAGAAAAAATTCCAAAAGAGTAATGAAACATTCTATGTTTGGTTTAGGTTATTTTTCATAAAGTTTTTTGGACCATAAATTTTTGGATACTATGTGTGGTAGGGTTCAGTTTTATCTCACCTGTATTTCTAAATCCGAGTTACCTTGGTTGGTTGGGATTTTTTCCAATCACGTGAGTTAGTATTTGAGTACATTTGTATGAATTGGATTTAGAGTATAATTAAATAGAACTATTACATAGTAACATTTTGGATATATTTTATATTTTTAATAACTTATTTAATAATTTGAGTTTAGAGGCATTAATAAGGATTTTGGAAGTTGAAGATTTTATTTTTTAATTTTTACTAAAGATGAATAGTTAATCATTTATTATCATTAGACAGTACCTCTTAGATGAGTTTTCTTGAATCTATGTTAAGAAGCGATAGAAAAAATATTTTTCACTATTTAACATTAAATTTATATTTATTTTATTCCCAAATAAATTTTAAATTATGATAATTGAAAAAAAAAATTATGATGTTGATATGATTTTGAGCATAATCAGGAAAATGGAAAAATTTGGATTTTAACTGTTTTGAAATAAATATGTATTTATTACAAAAAAATTTCTAAACTAAAATAAATTGTTATTTTTTATGGATCACATATATGTTGGGGTAAATTTTTTCATTTTTGGCCATTAGTTAAATCAAGTAATTGGAGGCCCAAAATATGTTCACAACCTTTGCCTCTAAAACTGTTCACAGATTTGGAATGTTTCAAATATGAGCACATATATATAAGTTGTATATTCCAAATGAATCTTAAATTCGATATATATATATATGGACATGAAATTTATTATCAAATTTATTTAATTATTAAACACATTAATCAGTCATTTGGAAGGAAATTAAATCATGGGATACTGGATACATGGAATATGGAGGGGAATTCAAGGAATATTAAATTGCAAGAGTGAAATGGTCATAACATTGTTTCCACAATAAAAAATACACTGATATTTGGAGGTGAGGTGTGTATGATAGTTCTGAACAACTTTTATGAAGGGTTACATGTGTTAATAAACCATTTAATTGGTATAACATGTCGTCTTTTTTGATGGGAATATATTTCCTATAAAATTAGGGGAGATCATCCTTCCAATGTCATTTAAATATAGCACATTCCATCTAGGGAACCATAGAGATGAGGAAAATTTCCATTTTGGATTTATCTTTTCATTTCATTTTATTTTAATTTAATATTCCGATATAACATGAAATTATATTTTTATTAATGTGTTTTCTTGCCTTAGACTTCTATATTTTTCTTTTTACCAAATTATCCTTATCTATATTCCATCATTCCATTATTATATATAATCACATTGTAATTTAATGTGACAAAACAAAGCCTTGGACATGGCGATGGTTCCACATTGTTCTATTTTGTTGCACATCAACTAAAAACATTCTATTTGTGGTGGATGAAAGATTCTTAAAAGGGAATGATAGTTTTCCACCATGATTATATACATAATTCCGTTTTATTTAATGTTTAATTATTTATCCCACCCTTCTACAAGGATAAAACTTCATACGATGGAGGTTGGGTATCCCAAATAGGTGAAATGATATATGGTATATCCAAATATTTTAGGAATAATAATCTCGAATGAGGTGTTATCCTATCTTACTATTGGAGTAGGTGTGCTTTGGTGTGTCATAGGCATTCTAAAATCCTACACACAATAAATAAAATAATATTAATTCAGTTATGAGGTTTCAATATATGAATAGTAAAATTGTATTTAAACAAAAAATAGATAATGAATAAATCAGTGTTATCTAACCCTAGGATCAACATTATTATTCCCTAATTTCATTTTATTCTCATTTATATTTAGATTAAATTATAGAATTTCATTATTTTAATTCCAAATGTTACCAAAACCGCCAATACCGACATTTTCATAAATAATATATACAAATTAAATTAAATTATGTGAATTTAAATCATTCATTGAACCAACTGCGACAATCATCAAGTCAATCCATCGTTCTAATCCTCCATGCTACATTGGAAATATATGTTTTATTTTTTCACCTTATAATAGGATGTTTTTAAAACATGCATCATTTTTGGGATGTTAAACTAATTTTCCGATCACTTTTTCTAAATTCTCAATTTATGAATAATTTATTCAATTTTTAGTGAAATTAAAAAAATACGGATTTCCCTGATAATTTCAAATTCAAATAAATAGCATTGATAGATTACTCACATGGTTAAAAAGAAAAACAAATCAACAAGAATAAGAAAAAAAATGAAGTTTCACAAACTAAAAAAGAAGTACATAATAGAGGACAAATGAATTAACATATAGAAACCATAGAAAAATTTATGTGAACAGATGAAAGTGTATATGAATTTTTTTGAGCATTAATAGAGAAAAATTATTGTAAGATGAAGAAAGAACATGTGGTTGTGGTGGATGAAATTTCACCATTCATCAATGAAATTGATGAACTGGAGTATGTAAATATGGAGGTACCTAAAAGAATCATTTCAAATCACTCTACCTTTTCAAGGAGAGATAGATGAATAGAACATGCCTGATAAGGTCCATGATGGAGAACAACATGAACTGTATAACATCTTGAACGAATATATGGAACTAATTAATCTCTCAAAACGTTCAAAATAATATGATCAACCACCATTGAATATCTCTCTAGTCATTTATTAACAAGTACCAATGATGATGTTCCATTTTAAGAAC
Organism: Viscum album; assembly: GCA_963277665.1. NCBI lineage: Eukaryota > Viridiplantae > Streptophyta > Magnoliopsida > Santalales > Viscaceae > Viscum > Viscum album. The sequence goes on from OY728121.1 coordinate 297,280,822, forward strand.
ATATGGTAGATCCCAAATACCTACCCCTATCCCATTAAGATCAACTCAAATGAAAAAATTTAATTAATGTGAAAATTGTTATCAAACCACCATAGAGAGATGAAATATTCATGAAATAAATTAATTTAATTATGTGGATCATAATTTTACTATGAATCGTAATTGTTTTGAATTTTCAGATTCAGCCAACTCCTAATACTCCTTAGAGGAAGATGATGAAAAAAAATCCACCTATTGAGGAATTTATGGAGCTCCCTATAGACGTTGAACATTTATTATAGGCTTTTCATGAAGAAATTAATGTTGTTATACCTAAAAAACCAAATCTACAAGTATCCTACATTAAAAATGGATATTATTACATTATTAATTCAAATTTAAATTTTGAATATCATTTTGATATTTCTTTCCATGAAACACATGTAGGGTAACCAGATGATTTTGACGAAGAAGTTGTAGATATAATAACAAATGAGGATGTTGTTATATTCATCATCCTATGCCCATAATCAATGATATTCCACCTTGAAAAGGTGTTGGATCGAGATTAATCTTTACACGGAATTATCTTGCACATGAAAAATAAGAGGATTCTCTGACAATAAACTTATAGTGGATCATGTCATCGAAGTTCCAATCACCATAAAATATTGGATAACAACAGTAACTGCCTTCTGGAGGCTGTAAAAATTTAGTTCCCAAAAGGGGGATCATACCACGATTTACCTTTAAAGACATTCTAGGAATTTAAATTTAAATTTACTTTTTTATATTATTCCAACATGTGTTCCAATCCCTATACAAATTTTGTGATTAAATTTCATGGTCATTGTGATTAATTTAGTATTGTTGTTTTGAAGGATCAGGATGACTAATGGAATCCCTAATCATTAGAAAAAGAGGACCGAAACTTTTTTCCAAAATGGATTCCACTTTTTAATATTACCTTTTACACTCTTTAATTTTATTTCTTGAATGTTTTTTATTTAATGATAATTATTTCGTGCCCTCAGAGCATCATAAAAAGTAATTCTTAAATTACATATAAAAATGAAATTAAAAATATAATGATGAAGACACCCCCAACCCAACCCTATTAATGACTATGGATGGCATCTGCAGATTCCAAAAAATTATGGAGCCTGAGAATATCCCATTTAATGAGTTTAATCCCTTGGTCTTTCATGATAGCTGTAGTATACATACATACATCCATCAGAGCATTGAAATCCAACAAGGACAATTTATCTGTAACAATGTTCCTCTCCCACCCAATATGAATGATTTGATACATACTACTAATGATGCTTTTAAAATTCATGATAACTTATCAAATTGACCATGTAGAGACATTATAACCATTCAAGGAGTTATGTACAGTCAAGGAATCTGTTTCACCTTTTTCAATCATCCAACCTTTTTTCTCACATAATCCGAGCCACGTTAGCATCACCAAAGCCTCCGATTGAAGGGAGGATCCATGACCCATGCTGATCGAGAACTCCAAATGGTCCTACCCATTGCCACATTACACTTACCCACCTCCTCTCATTTTCCCCTGAGACTTTTGATCCATCCATATTATATTTTTATCTATACAAAGGTGTATTGTAGTAGTGACAACTACCATAACTGATGTTGGTCTGGATTAAATTGAATGATCTCACATTAAATTGGAGTAGGGAGGGATCCTCCTTCTAGTTCCACTACTCATTGTCCAAATATATTTTTATATTCCTAGACCACACAATAATTGCACAGTCTGAAACTATTGTTCCTTCAACCCTTACCATATTCCCCAATTACAAGTGGTATCAGCACCATGCATGCAGTACCACAGAACCATCCAAACATGATAGGCCTCCTCCCCCTAAACATTTTTACAATCTATCATGAAAAAAAGGTTCACCCTAATGGTTGTGAGGACTACAGTGAACTCCCAAAGCATCTTCCACACTTATCATTCCCAATCACTATTTAAGAACATGTGGTTTGCGCTCTTTACAATGTGGGACTTACAATACACTCACCTCAAGACATATGGAAAACTGAAACACTGGATATTGTCGTTGATCAGGAGATCCCTATTCATGATCCTCAGTGTAAGAAATTTGATCTTCTATGGGATAATTCTCACCCATATAGCTACGTCCCTCACATTAGCTAGTCTATGTTCATTTAATATGCACCATAAGTCCTTCAACGTTAAAAATAAGAAGACGAAGGATTGAAAACACATTTTTCCGACTCCAAACTCAAATCAATGACATTGAAGAGAACCTTCTGCTCTTTTGTAAGAATCATGTTGATGAAAAAGGGGAAATTGATGACTTTTTGAAATAAAAATCCATGACAGGGTATCCCGGGAATCCCATAGTCTCCTTGTACACGCTCTTGTGCAAGAACAAGAGGTCACCTCTCCCGATGATCCAGTGATAGTGGGTCCGAATGATCGTGATGAGGGGACCAATCATGAACTAGATAGATGAGGGATTACCCTTCTTATTTACCCAGAGTCCTGAGGTATAACTGTTATGATATTCACTGCGAGATTCTATTTATCATGAACTCTCCATGAATGATTTTTGTGCATGTGTTATATGGTATTCTCTCGACTAGGCGCGTTAATTCCACGCTCACCCACTAGCTTCTTCATCCTACTCCAAGTGACCCAGTGCCTCTTACCATGAGACAAAAGATACCATATGAAAATTGAGAGAATCATGTAAATGTTATTAATGAAATCATTGGTAATCATGATTGGAGAATATCCATGAACTAGAGAGTCCAGAACCATGATTTTAACCAGGGATATCCTCCCACCCATGGAAAGGAATTTATTTATCCAGTTCAACATTATATCGGTGATCCTTGACTAAAGAGGGTCTAAGTCCATAATATGCATCCTTCTTTAAGAAATGGGGTCCCATAGATATTCAATAGTAAAATTCATCCAATTAATCCCAAGTTCCCTTCTATTAGTATCATCCCACTTGTCGATTCACCTGGTTGATATATTGAAAACACTATTGCAATTGTTGATATTCTTCCACTCTAGAGAAAATATTTATCAAAATTTTTTCAGGACATGAATGGATTTACTCATTTCATTTATAAATTATATATCTATGTATGTGGACATGAGGTAATAATGAACCGTGAACTTCAACTGATGATGTTATGGAAGGATGCCTCTTTGGTTAATGATTTTATAGAGAATACGACTCAGGACATTCTGATCAAGGATAACCAACCTCGGAATGATGGGGTCCCCTTGCCTGAGACCCCAAATGGATTTGAAGAATCTCTATGATATCCCCAGAAAATGTCTCTAAAAACCAAAAATAGATAACAAAACAGAAAATGATATCAATTATCCAAAAATTGAGAAACATTCGTGCCAAATCATCGCTGATTAAACTCCATTCATCCAGATCACGTGCCTTGTTCATATCTAGCATGATAATCATGTTACACCTGCGAGCCTTGATTTTGATATCAGTTCTAATCTACTTAGCCCAAGAAATGGACTCCTGTATTGATTTTCCTTTAATAAAGCCATGTTGTTCCAGGGACACTGATAGATGAATACGAATAGTGTTCTTGGAGTTAATAATATTATCCATGATCTGGTAAGGGATATTAAACAAGATATAATGAAGATAATGGGATATCCAAGTTGGGTTATTGTTCTTTGGAAGAAGCACAATGCTTGTGGAAAATTTAACTCATGGAAAACTCCCCACAAAAGAATTATTTTATGGAAACACAATGTCTTCTTCCAAAATGTACAAACAATACCTATAAATGATAAATGGAAACACTTAGTCTCTATAACGCTGTCCTAATTCAGGTGCATGAACGAATCATTAATATCCTATTCTTTTGGATCATCCCCCAAACCATCATTGTCCTATTAAGTAAAAGAATTAGAAATCAAATCAAAAATGTCCCAAATTTTCATCAAGGTACCCCTTAGGGATGTACTCATTAGGTCCAGCCAGAAGATCCATAAAGATTGAATTGTCTATACACCCCGCCAAATCCATGTCCTCCATGAAATAGCCATCCTCAAGAATAATTTTCATCTTGATCAACCTTTTTTTATTTAATTCATGCATGAAAGAACTCATAATTGAATTCCCATTCATTTAACAATTTTATCCTTGACCCCTCCCCTGAAAGTCATTCAAGTTTCAAGATTATGTAAACAAGAATTTCATTCCTCTCCACAAGTTCCTCATAAACATGGTCATCCAAAAAATCTTCTATCTAGCCTTGATGATTTACACAGCACACATGTTAGCCTCATATTCCTCATCAATATGGAAAATTTCTTCAGACCATGAATTAAGAATTATTTTATGCTGAGGATATTTGTTCAGAAGCGTTAAAAATTTGTTACATTTGGAGGGACCACCCTCGGTGGTTCTTACGGGGACATGATATATCTGAATGGCTTCCCAAAACTAGAAAAATATAAATATATCCTTATGAGACTGAGAGTAAGACAGAGAAACAAGAAGAGGTGAGTGGTCAAAATGTCCCCTAACCAGATGAGTGACATTCATATCAGAGAAAAGAGAGATGGCATGCATATTTTCTATGTACCGATCTAGTCAGCACCTTGAGTGGTGTTTCCCCCATGGGTTGTTGTACCATGTGAAATTTTTTCCCCCAAATCCTTGATTTTCGATCCTCGTAACTACAATGAAATGTAAAAAATCGAGGCTTGATTTCCTAGGGAACTGACATGTACTATTCATTTCTTCTGGATACACAACAACATTGAAGCCACCCCCTACTATCAATGGATTAGGGCCAGGTTTGAACATGAGTATATCCTACCATAACGTCTCTCTTAGGAGATTATCATTGTTCCCATAAGCAATGGACACGAATTATGAAGAAATACCTTGGGTTACATTAACTATAAGGCCCCACCCTTAAACATTACTAAATCTTGAGTTACATAAAAAATACACGTTGACAATCTTTTCAGGTTTAGAGTTTTAGAGAATTAGATCATAAAACATGCATAAAATTCTACATTTAACAAATTGGTTACATAAATGATAGTATTCATTTTTCCCATCTACGGAAACATATTAAAAATAAAACATGGATTCTTTCTTGAAACTTCATTGACACTATAATCACATCTTGTACCTTTCCCTTGACATGTGAAAAAAGCATTTCAAAAAATTGGGATGAGCATAAAATGGTCAGTAAGGGAGATAAAAATATGGAAAGGAAACATGAGTACATGTATACATAAGAGTCAATGAAATCATACATTACCCATAAAACATAAGCACTTTAACATACCTCATCAAATCATGAATATATCATAGAAATAATAAGACATAAAGGAGACTTGAGGCATTCTTAACATTTTTATGTAGGGAGTAAACCTCTTGGTTAAGTTTGGAATACCCATCACAGTATATTCCATAAATCTCTTCAAAGAAACCTTAATGTTTAACTCCTTCGTGTTACCCAATGCATTGGAGAGATATATCGGGCTCACCTGCCTTTAGTTTATCACCGAACCACTCGTCTTCATAATAATTCCCAAGAACCATAACATACTCGTATCACATAAAACATGCATAATGGAAACATAACATTTCCACTTTTCAATCACAATATATCAATACAACACATTGATATAAAAACATTATGAAAAACATTTTCAATACCAAAATAAAAGAAAAGTAAAACATGGTATTTAGTTTTCATTTTAAAAAAAAGTTACGGCTTGTAGAGGAAGCCGAATCTCAAATAATGGTCACAGCAGCGGAGAAGTCATTGTCGCCTCATACATAGGACAAAAACATTCCCTTTTTTCATTTAGTAAAACATTTCATATAAAGAATATTCCTTTTGAATAAACGTAAAATTCAAAGGGGATTATACACCATATAAAATAATGTTCTGTATAAATCAAAATATGCCTCAATGAAAGGAGATTGAGACGAAGTCCCATACCTTGGGTCCGACTTGACTCGATCGTTCCCTAATGTCCTGAATAATAAACATGAGTTAATTTCTACTTGCTTAAGAACCTTTTTCAAGTTCATTTTTCCGTTTATATCACTTATTACCATTTCATGAACACTATGTAATTATTTATGTTAATAACGGACGTTTTAACGATCATTGGTAGTTGGGTCAAAAATAAACTCTTTATAAATACACATTGTTCATTATCCATTATATCCAGAGTTGTACACATGATTTAGATATTATATATATCATATATATCCAGTATATACATTCATTTATAATATTACATAACATATAGAGGTATGAAATGAAATGCACCGTTCATGAAGATGGTAAGCCGTAAGTACGCATGAACGCTACTTTCATTTCTATTTCGTATTTTATGGAATGGAATAAAAATTATATAAAGTTATATTATAATTACAGTATAATATCATATATAATATCATTAACTCCATCATTTATACATCCCACATATGGCATTAACGAATAAAATCACATTGAGGGGGCGGTAGTCCGCACTTCTTGAAATGAAGATACCGCGTTTACCCAAAATTGAAACCATAAGGGTATGCCAAAAATGAAAAATACATAATCTTATGGAAAACATAAACATATAATATATCATATATAAATATAGTGTCATCTTAATGGCCACCTTTTAAGGTGTTTGAAGAATATTGAACAATCGTCGTTTCGTGAGGCAGAAATTCACCATCCACAGAAACAGTATACTCTTTAACCATTAGATGAAGGTGTGTGTATGTGTAGATAGAATACATCCTATAAAAACATCCTACTATATTGAATATACTGGTTTTGTTACAAAATAAATGAATAAAAATAGTTTAGGGGGTTGGAGAAGCAAAATAAAACAAAAGAACACAAGTGAATACATTACCTTTAAATCGGATAACTCCCTTTGGTTGGAACCAAAAGGGTTTCTTGAAGAGAATACTGACTTAGGTAAGGCTTATAGGATGAGTAGAGGGATGTGTAGAGACAAAATATTCACTGATTCACAGATCCAAAGTCTTGAGAGGTGTGTTTAAGGAGGTAGATTTAGGGGCCTTCAATAAGAGGAGAGGAGGGGCACTCTTGGAAAGTAAAGAAATGTTACTTTATTTTAAAATGAGTTTCAGATTTTAAATTTCCCACATTTAATTATTTCTAGGATATAGTGATAAGAGTTCGAAATATACTCATCCAATAGGTCTTTGATAAGTGTAAGTCTTATATTTAACATTATCTTTTCATTTTAATTAAATCGTTCATTAATGAGGTAATCGATGCATCATCATGATGCCATAAATAATTTAATTTATCTAATGTATAAAAATTATTAAAAAAATACTATGATGTAGGAAATAGTTTTATATTTCCAATTTATATTTATAGTACGATAGATCATTTATGTAGACAAAATTAAATTTTTTTACTCAGGTGATACATTCTTTGTTATGTTTACTTTCTTTAAAAAAATAAAAAGATAAAAAGTCATTATCACACAAAAGTGATTCCATGGGGTCCCCATGTTTGGCACAAGGCATCCCATGGTCGGCCATGACACAACCAGTAGTATTAGGACACATTTTGGTGTCATTGTTTATTATTATGATATTATTTTATTATCCTTAACTACCCGATTACTAATTAATCAAGATAATTAACGATAATTACCGTCATTACTATTCACAAAGTCCAAAAAAAAGAGACTTAATTACATAATTTGGAACTTATGATTACAAATATGGAATCAGTTTTACCAAATTCCAAACACAGAAATTTCAATAATTAATTTAAAAACAATTCTCACTGTTAAAACAAATAGCGGGTTTTTTTGAACCAATATCTATGAAAAGTTTGGCATTAGTTTATGCCCAATTACAAAGTGAATTTAATTATAATGGCCACTGTTAGATTAAATGGTAAGACTATATTCTATTTAAACTTTAAAACTAGTTAAAAAGATATTCTAACAATATAATTAAATTATATGAAAAATCAGTTTTCATGTAAAATACAGTATTTTTCACTATTCAATAAAAATGATCATTGTCCGAAAAATACCAAAAAATTATCCAATGTAAATTTCAATTTCCCAATAATAAATAATAAGTTTATTTTTACAAATAGAGATTATAAATTTGTCAAAACATTGATTTAAAAATGGTTCGCCATCAAAAGGCGGTAAAACAATCTTTTAAAAATATTAGTGTATTCCATTATTAAGATTAGATTTATTGTCATTTTAAGACTCTAAAACAATATCTAATTCATAAATAGACATAGATAAGAATATCTATTATTCATTACATACATGGTATGATACATTAACAATGATAAATTTTTCCCCAGATTGGATCATGACCACATAGAAAATAATTTTCCATAAATTCCAGATATGCTTCACAACATGATCTACCTTCATGCACCCATGCATTATGAGGTTTCAAGAGAACTCCATTATTCTATAAAGATGCTTCTTGTTTTCATGGACATCCAAAATAGTAACTTTATTATTATTAATCAATGATGCCTGAATTATCGATCTCGCCCAAGCTTCTTTAGGATGAGAGTTTTATATGATCATAGTATTAATTTAAATGAAATTGTCTTGGAACAATCTCTAGAAATTGTAGTCTCCATGAAGTGGGATGATGATCTCCGTTTTTTTCCCTTATCATTAGAACTAGTTCTCATAGACATAACCCTGGACTACAACAAATCTGGCATTTACGAGGTTCTTGAGGAACCATAGATTCCCTTACTCTGGTTTCATGGAGAGGACTTATATTCTCTCTTATAAGGCCATGATACAAAGGGGGTGGAGTTTTCTTTAAGCTGAGGGGAAAATACCAATGTAGAGGTAGAGTTCCTTTCACTTCATGCCCCTCTATATCCTGGGGGACCCCAACGATGGCCCTTTCACTACCCCCTAAGTCTCCATTCGAGGAGAGATGAGAAAGTGTTGAAAATGATGATATATACTGAATACGGGAAAGATGGAACTGTACAACCACCAGACTACACGCTATAGAGGTAAACATGGACTATCAAAAAATGAGAAGATTTATTCATGTGAGGAGGAAATCCACTCAGGATAAATGAAACAAGATCCTTGCACAACATTGATCTGTCCACATTCGATGGAGGAATCTCAAATCCCTCTCTTGAGGGGAGGAATGTGAGACACAAAGGTCTTTTTGTCTTCCACTGGGAGCCTTTCAGAAGAAAACAATGTTTCTAGGTCCCCCCTTCGACCACCACCCTTCTCAACACATCGCCCAATAGATCATCATCAAAGAAAAACATGCATTGAGTGACCCTGAAGAAGGCATTGCAAGAAGAAACTTGGAATAAATCGGTATTAATATCTTGAACCCAAGTAAAGGATTCCTCAAAACAAAGGTCCAGTTTCTCCGATAGGGGAAGAGAAATATCCATCTCAATAAAAATTAGTCATTCTGACATAACAAAACCTACCTAGTATAAGGCCCCATAATTAAACATTATATAATCATGTATTAAGTAAATAATTCAAAATGAGTATACTTTCGGGGTTATATCTTTATAGAATTAGGTCATAACTTCTATATAACAACATGAATATTACATAAAGACGCTTCTAATATGTATCATTATTTTCATAAAAAAAAACTCATAAAAGAAAATAAATGTGGTAACTTACATATTTTAAACAACATGGCTTTTCCTTGATCCCTTCCTTATCCCTATTCCACTTTATGTCATGTGAAATACATTTCAATAAATTGATATGATCATCATATGATCAGTAAGGGATAAAATATGATGGAAAACTATTAGTTTTTCAAAACAACATGTAGAACAATAATAATTTATCATAAGACTTAATTTCATCTTCATGAAGTAGTAAATTCTATTCAATGAAAAAAATCTCATTGCATACCATTTTGTAACCAAATTATTACATTAACCCATATTAATAACACATAACATATAAAAGGAAATCATAAAACATAATCATATTTAAATTGAATAATCATATGGTCAACTTCAGAAAACCAATATTATAAATTGAATAGCCATAAAACGAACTTTCATACCCAATGCATTGGAGGTTATAACATAAACAACCATCCTTTGTTTATCACGAGACCACCTGTCATTTTTTTATCAAGTAACAACCTATAAAATAACCACGTATCATTATATAATAATCACATATAAAAGATTAAAAATCTATACATTTCAATCATAGAATTTCTGTTGAAATCACATGAAATAATTTCAAGATATTGAAATAGTAAATACTCATTCAAAATCATTTCAATATCAAAAGATGTAAAATGTGTATATGGTATTTATTTTCAATTTAAAAACATAATGTTATTTTATGGAATCTAAATATAAAATAATGCTCATTGTGTTGGAATGGTATTTGTCAATGCATATTGTAAAAATGAAACATTCCCTTTCTGTATTCGTAAAACACAATGTAGAAAAATATTCCATTTTAGTGCAAGTTAATGTAAAAGGTTTTAATACAACATATAATATAATGACATTTATAAATTAAAATATACCTCCATGAGAGGATATTGAGGCAATGTTCCTTACCAAGTGTCTCAATTTACCCATTCGTTCTTTAATTTCATGAATAATAAACATAATATAATTGATAATTTATTCAGAACAGTTATAATGTCATATTTTACTCTTATATAACTTATTACCTTTCTATAACAGTTTTTATATTATTTGAGTTCATATCAGAGATTTTTTCCATGTTCAAAACATGAGTCAAAAATGAACTTTTTATAATTATTAATTTTCCATGTGGTCAAATGTCCATTATCTCCAGAATGATATTCATGATTTATGTAATAGCCCGGACCCCCTGGCCATTACATTGGAAAAATGAGGCTCCACCAAAATAGTGGCACTAGTCACAGTGAAACCGAGAAAGTGACACCGTGACGGTGGCACCATGTCCGCACCCACCCCTCTATTTTCTTTTTACAGTCCCTCTCTCGCAATGTAATTTTTTAGGTAAATTAACTCTTTTACCCTTTTTAAATCCAATTAAATCCCATAATTATTACCTAAAAATCTTGGGAAACCTCCCTAATGGGGGATATTAAATAAAAACTTTATTTTATCTTGCTTAAATTCCCAAACCATGTGGGAAACCACGATCCGACCTTCTAGGAATTCAAAATTCCATATCTCGTAATAGTAGGATATCCCCTTTATATCTCCCGCTAGAGTTTCTTATTTTTTTTCTTGACTTTATTTCATTCTTCTTCCTATGCGCCTGGAGTTCCTCTCTTACCGTGGCTTGTGGTGGACCTCTGAAATAGCTTTCTTAACCTCTTGGAGTCCACAGAATTCATCCCCTTCAAGTTGCGCTTTCCCCTGTTCTTGGCGCGTGGAGAAGAACTTCATTCTTTTATCAATTAAGTAGTGTTTTTACATCATCTCTTCTAACTATGCATCATGAGAGGTGTTTATTCTTTTAATTCTGTGGGGATTTTTGAATCCAAACTTAATGAAGATAATGAACAGACCCTAAGGATTGAAGGGGGTGTGAGCGATGTTCTATTGTGCTCTTTTATGTTGATATGTATTGTGAATTGTACGGGCCTATGCTCACTAAAATCCATATTTATTGGTGGTAATTCCTTGCTAACTAATGAACCATGTCTTCTATTACGATTAAATGAATTAACTTGGTAATTGGATAATCATGTAATCTCAGTGGATTAAATGGATACCCAGTAAATATAAAGCCATGTGTGGTCACCCCGGAAAACCAAAATAATGAATGATGTGCTTGAACCTGGATGTTTTTCACTCTATTTGGGTAGAATTTGTTTTGTTCTTCATGGAGATTATGGGAAGATGCGGATGGGTAAGGGATCCTCTGTTATTGTATGGCTGTTGGTTGTGAATCTAAAGCTATGTGGTTTCTCTGCTTTGACACGAACTCAAGTGGGATCCTATAGCGTTGAGAAATCATTGGTTCTTGGTTTTGGGGACATGGGGTTTTGTCTCCGAGTTTTATTTGTTTCCATTACTTCTTGGGATATCACTTATCCTTTTTGTGAGGTTTTCATTGGTTCCAGTACTTTGAGGGATCTCAATAATCCCCTTTTGTTGTTGTAACTTTAAAAGAGAAGAGGGTGTGAATGATTAAATTGCAATTCGGTTGTTTCTCTATTCTGGCTTGTGGTAATTCCAGTTAGTTACCCAGTAGTGTAGTTTTCATTCAAATGGGATCACATGAACATGAAAAGTATAATGGATTAAATGGTGAATTAGTTTTTGGGATGAGTTGTGACTTGGCAGCGAGTGTTGTGCTTTTCATTATGAATGAATAGTAACGAGGGTGTTTGTGATAATGTTTTGTAGCCCCTATGATGGTATGAGTGCCTGTTACCTATACATATAGTTTATATGTTATGTTTATTATTCACACCCACCCAAGTTGATCACTTAGTGCCGAATACCATATTTCATAGAGAGGGTGTTTTTCCAAACACTCCTATGAGTGGATGGTTATTAGCTCCTTTATGCTCCATTTCCTGAATTTCCCATGACTCTTCGGGCAGGCTGTGATTGCCTGAAGTCCATTATTGGCCTAGGAATATTTGGGCAGGGTAGTTGTGGTGGTTTTCCAAGGAGTTTGCGGGCAGGTTGTTTCCCAAGTGTTCTCGAGATGAGGCCCAGGTATCTTCGGGCATGGCAGTAGTTGTTCTGGCCCAGGTGTCTTCGGGCGTGGTAGTAGTTGTTATGACCCTGGTGTTTGCGGGTGTGGTTACACGTGGTGGTTGTGGCCCAGGTGTCTGCGTGCGGGATGGAATTTATGGCCCATGTGTGGGAGGTTGGGGTTTGGTAGTAGGATTCTGGTGAGAATGGCATGATTAGTTCATTGTATAGAATGTCATTTATAACCAGTGGGAAAGTGGCATGGGGTACCCAAATATCGATGTGTTTTTACTATAATTTACTTGACTTGAGTTTTTTCTAGAGTGTTCCTTGGTGAGGCCTGGGTGGATAGTTTCCCTTGCTGGGTGCTTTGTTTTCTCTATTCTCATAGGGCATTAGAATGCTTCCCCACTTGTGCACGAGGGCTATTGGTTTCCCTTCTGGGTATACTTGTATGCACACCCTACGTATATAAAACTTCTTTCAGGATTCCACGAGGACTTCAGGGATCGTGCTGGACCGTACTAGCTCAGACCTTGGGGTAGTTGCTGTTTTCGTTTTCCTTTTTTCTTGGTACTTTACCTTTGGGGTTTTTTGTGGCTTGTATTATATAATGTTGACCATGCATATAGAAATTGGTTACTTTTGGCTTTATCTTTACATCCAGCTTTGGTGTTGATGGGGTTTCTATCTTATCACTCGATCCCATCAAAATAAAAAGAGTAATACCTTTCATTTTTGTTTGAGACTCAATAACCTTGGTGTTGGTTGCCACTCTGGGACATGTTGAAGGTAGGTTTCGGGGGTCATTATCTCTCCTTCAACATAAAGAAGGAAGGGTCTGGAAATCTGCTATCCCTTCCCTCTTTTTTGAGAAGGCGGGTCATGAAAGAATGGTATCAAATGGAGGTTGAGGGATAAGATGGAGTGTGGAGTTAGGCAGAGTGAGGATTACATGGGGTGGTAGGGTGACAATGTTGGATGACCATGGTGCATGAATTAGGACAGGGAAGACCGGCTAGGACACATGATTTTAGGGTCCCCTATGATCAGATTCAAGAACTCTGGACCTACCAATCCACTAAGTGAGGCTACACTAATTGCAGGGTAGAGACCCTAGGAAAGGTACATGCATCATGATGACTTGTTTTCTTATGTTTCATGGATGTATTTGGGATTCAAAATAAATAAGGAATTCTAAGAAAATTTATGAACAATAATCTACACTGCTCGGGCTTAGGCATTCCTTGTTTACCTTGCAGCTATTGCACCTGGGAGGTGACGACGAGTAGCGTGGGTGATCGAGGTCCAAGAGGTTGACTTGGCCGATCGGCAGAGGACTGACTGAGGGGAGGAGGATTATCACTGGTAGAATATGGTTCGAGCCTTTCAGCGACATGCCCTTGGGATGTACGAGGGAAGCATCTCAGACGTGGAGACAGAGAGCTACCTAGAGGAGCTGGTGATAGCCTTCTGCTTGATCTGGCCTCTGATAGAGTACTGGGTTACTTTGGATGTAAGCCAGATGTGTGGAGAAGCGCGTCAGTGGTGGACGCTTTATCTTGGGGAGAAGAGGGAGACCGAGGTGACATGGGCAGACTTCGAGAAGAAGTTCCGGGAGGAATTCATCTCTTCCACGATGACAGCTGAAAAGAGGAAGTAGCTACTCTCCCTCCAGGAGGGTAGTAAGTCATTGAGAGAGTTGGGGATCATTTTCAAGGATATCCTTCGCTTCACTCCAGAACACTTTCTGGATGAGGAGTCTCGGGCTGGATGTTTAGAGGAGGCACTCTGACCTTCTCTTCAATACGCTGTTACTCCCTTCACCCTACAGACATACGTAGAGGTGCATAACATGGCTGAAGCGGTGGAGAAGATGAAAATGTTTGGAGGTGTGTCATGAGAGGGGATCCAGTTGGGCTCATCTAAAGGGAAAGGCCTTCAGCAGCAGGCCTCCCACATCAGGACCCTCTAGGTTTCGACCAGCAGGGAGTAGGCCTTAGTAGTTCCAGTTCCGACCTTCAGGCCCTCACACTTTTCTTTCAGGACCAGGGCTGAGATACATCATCTATGGAAGCCATGGGTACCTATAGAATCAGTTCTTAGACAGAGTACAACACGGTGGGGGTGGGAACATCCAGAACCCACCTCAACAGCAGATGTTCCTAGCTAGGCCCTTTTAGCAGTACTAGTAGTGGCAGCAGGCTCCTGCTCCACCGAGGGATGACGTTGCAGGAGGAGGCGGACCTCAGGGCGATCCTCAGGGACCTCGACCTGGGCGTGGTCTGGGAGGTGGCCGAGTGTCGAGAGGCAGACAAGGTGGGCGTGGGTAGTTGCACGCCGCAGAGGCAGCAGTTCCAGCAGGGCCAGAGGTCATTCGAGGTATGATCATATTTTTTAGTACACTTGAATATACCATGTTAAATACATGAGCTTCACACTCCTCTGTTACAACCAATCTAGCCCATGATCTGGGTTTCAATGCTGAGAGACTTCCAGAACCCCTGGTGCTGAGCACACCAGTTAGAGGTTAGACCGACTTGTTGTATGTTTGTTGAGGAACGAGACTGACGATAGGGCCACATCAGTCAGTCAGGGATCCATTACTGTTGCAGATACAACCTTACGATGTTATCCTAGTAATTGAATAGATGTTCTATGTATGTGACTTCATTGACTTCTTCCGAAGAAGGGTTGTGTTTTCAGAAATGGGCGGCCAATGAGTGACTTTCATCAGAGAGCAGTGTTTCCAGGGAAGCACCAAGCGAGGGGAACCCATCCTATCCTTGTTAGTTGAGCTATCAGTGGAGTCGGTGGATGCAAAGATTGTGGATGTTCCAGGGGTCATCAGTGAGTTTATGGACGACTTCTCTAAGGAGGCGATGACTCTACCCCCTCAATGTTACAACGATTTTGGGATAGACTTGCAACCTAGTGCTCATCTGATTTTTGATGACTCCCAAATGGTTGTCACATACATAGCTAAATGAGTTTTGGATTTAGATTGACGATCTGATGAAGAAGGTTTTCGTTTGAACAAGTCTGTCACTGTGGGGTGCTCCAGTCTTGTTCGTGAGGAAGGCAGAAGGTGGTCTCAGGCTGTGCATAGACTAAAATAGATTGAATCAGGTAACGGTCAAGAATCACAACCCTCTTCCAAGGATATGCGATCTCTATGACCAATTGAAGGGGGTATGATGGTTCTCTAATATCGTTATTTGATCTGGATATCACCAATTGAGGGTGAATGAGGGCGACATCTCGAAGACGACCTTCATGTGAAGATATGGTCACTTTGAGTTTGTGGTTATGTCATTTGGTGTCACGAATGCTCCAGCTATGTTAATGGGGCTCGTTAACTCTGTCGTTCATGAATACCAATATCATTTGTTAGTCATATTTATTCATGACATCTTGATATACACAAGATCAGAGGAGGATCATGTTGAGCACATGAGAACGGGTTTAGAGGTCCTCTGAAAAAACCAACTCTATGGAAAGTTTTCCAAGTCGATGTTTTGGACGCAAGAAGTACACTTCCTTTAGCATGTGGTGTCCGAGCAGGGGATAGTAGTGAACCCATCAATGGTCGTGGCAGTTTTTTCTTGGGTAGCACCCAATAACATGGAAGAGGTTCATAGTTTCTTCAGGCTTTCAGGTTATTACCAGAGATTCATGCCTAACATAACCCAATTTGCACCACCTTTGACAAATTTGATGAAGAAGGATTGAGATTTTTTATGGATGAGTAGTGGGAGGTATCCTTTAGTTATCTGAAGGAGATATTTGTTAGTGCCGCAGTGCTGAGGTTTCCAGAATAAGGGGCAACGGATGAAGTGTTCTATGATCTTCAGGGCATGCCCTCGGATGTGTGTTGATGCAGCAGCAAGGGGTGATCTTTTATGGGTCTAGGATGTTACATACCCATGAGCGTAACTATTACACCCACGATCTAGAACATGTGGCGGTCATTTTCGTGTGAAAGTTGTGGTGGAATTAGCCCATTAGGGAACGCTTTTTGGTCTTCACAGATCACAAAAACATGAAGTATATCTTCTCTCAGTGGGACTTGAACACACTGCAGTGAAGTTGGATGGGGTTCCTTCAATACTATAAATTTGACATTTACTACACCTCAGGAAAAGTTAATGTGGTGGCCAATTCCATGAGAAGGAAGTCACAAAGGAATGTGGTTCGAGAGTCGGCAGAAGCTTGGATGGCGATGGAGGAGTTGGCTGCCCTGCACCTGGATGCAAGGATGGATGGTAGTAGGGGTTACCTGTATCATATGACAGTGCAGTCTTTACTACTACGATAGGTGGAGGAGTCTCATTGGGGAGATTCTAGAAGTGAAGTAATGCGTGACCAGGTTAACCAAGGGGATGCCCCAGAAGGGTGGATGGAGGAAGTTCAGAATAAGATTCTTTTCCGAGGGATGATGTTTGTTCCTGAGATGATGAGTGATATGGTACTTTTTGAGTTACACAAATCACTCCAAGTGGCGCACCCAAGAGTTTCGAAGATGTACCAGGGTATGAGGAAACATTTCTGGTGGCCCGGGGTAAAGCGGGTGGTGGAAGAGTTCATGGAAAAATGCCAAGTGTGTCTGCCGGTGAAGGCTGAACACCGTGTTCCATGCGGTTTGTTGCAACCTTTAGATGTTCCCAAGTTGAAGTGGGAAAACATATCGATGGATTTAGTCATAGGGCTACCAATGGTTCAAAGAGGTTGCGATGCTATCTGGGAAGTGGTGGACCAGTTTACATATCTAGCTCACTTTTTGGTGATCAAAGAATCAGTTGCAGTGGATGCCTTTGCACGGAGGTATGTGGATGAGGTGGTGCGGTTACACGGAGTTACAATGTTCATAGTCTCGGATAGGGATGAACGGTTCACCTCAAAAGTTTGGAGAGGATTGCAGCATGCTTTTGGCACCCACCTACATATTAGCACTGGTTTCCACCCCCAAACAGTTGGACATACAAAGCGCACCATCCATACCTTGGAAGATATTTTGTGAGCATGAGTTATGGACTTTTGGGGGATCGTGGGTGCGAAACTTGCCCCTGGTAGAGTTCTCCTACAATAACATCTAACAATCAACCATTGGTATGGTTCCATTCGAAGCCTTTTACAGGAGGCCATGTCGCTCACCCGTTTTCTGGATAGAAGTTGGAGAGGCACGCATCCTTGGACCGGAGGTGGTTCCAAGAACGACAGAGAAGGAGTTACTTATACAAGAGAGGATGACGGAGGCTCAAGGCAGACAGAAGTCGTATGTCGACGATAGGTGGATACCCTTGGAGTTTGAGGTCGGGGACCACGTGTTCTTGAAAGTCTCCCTCAGTGTGGCCAGCAGAGGTTCGACATGGGATGTAATCTTTCACCTAGGTTCATCGAACCATTCGGGGTGTTGCAGCGGGTCGACGAGATGGCTTAAAAGCTTGCGTTACCACCACAACTACAAAGCATGCACGATGCCTTCAATGTGTCCCATCTTCATCGGTATCTGCATGACAACTCAAACGTCCTTGACTAGGGAGATCTAGATATCGAAGATGATATAACGTTCATGCAGCGACCAGTGATGATGGAGGATCATGATGGCAAGGTGCTCTGGGGACAAATAATTCCACTAGTTTGTGTGTTGTGGAGGTATGGTCGGCTCGAGGGAAGTACCTATGAACGAGAGATGAAGATGCGTTCCAAGTACCCAGAGCTGTTTTGAGTTTTGTCGTGTTTATTTATACATGGTTGATGGAACCCATTACCTTGTTAACTATGGAATTTGTGGTTTTCCTTTTTTGTGGATGTGTGTGAAGTGTCCTGAAAAGTGGGGAGGGGAGGACCTAATCACTAGTTAAGACGCATTAGAGTGGATGTGCCTAAACCCGTGTGGGTGAGTTAGTGCTGCACAAAGTGGATAATATATTAACATGGTGGAAGGGAAACCCCTCACCACATGACTGGATGGTTTAATCTTTTGTTTTGCGTGGTTGCACAGGGGAGAGGAGCGGTATTATTGTAATTGTTTAGGACTACTCCTGAGAGGCATCATTCGACGTGGTTTTTCGGACCCCTCTCCTTTCTTCAGGTCTGGTTTTAATTCTCAAGGGTGAGAATAGTTTGAAAGGTATCTGATGTAATGGCCCGGACCCCCCCTGGCCATTACTTTTCCATAATGAGGCTCCACCAAAACCGTGGCATCGGCCACGGTGGAACCGTAACGGTGACACCGTGATGGTGGCACCATGTCTTCACCCGGCCCTCCATTTTCCTTTTCCATTCCTACTCATGCAATGTAATTTTTGACGTAAATTATCTCATTTACCCATTTTAAATACATTTAAAGACCATAATTAATACCTTAAAATACTGAGGAACCTCCCTAATGGGGGATATTAACTAAAAACTTAATATCGTCATGTGTAACCACCCAAACCATGTGGAAAACCATGATCCGACCATCCAGGAATTCAACATACCATATCCCGTAAATGTAGGATCTCCCCTTTATATCTCCTGCAATAGTTTCTTCTTTTTTCTTCTCGGCTGGATTTCATTCTTCTTTCTATGCGCCTGGATTTCCTTTCTTCTCGTGGCATGTGGTGCACCTCTACTAGAGCATTCTACACAACTTTGAGTCCATGGAATTCCTCCCCTATCAGTCGCACATTACCCTGTTCTTGGCACAGGGAGATGAACTTCGATCTTTGATCAATCAAGTAGAGTTTTCCCTTCGTCTCTCCTTATTGTGCATCCTGTGGGGTGGATATGAATTTGTATCTATGGGGATTGAAGAAACCAAACATAATGAAGATAATGAATGGACCGTAAGGAATTAAGGGATTGTGATTGATGTTATGATGTGCAATTTTATGTTGATAAGTGTTGCGAATTGTACGGGCATATGCTCACTGAAAATCGTGGTCGTTGGTGGTCTTTCCTTGTGCACTAATGAACCATGTATTCTATGATGATTAAATGAATTAACATGGAAAATGGATAATCACATAAACTCGGTGGATTAAATGGATATCCAGTAAATATAAAGCCATGTGTGGTCACCCCGGCTATCCAAAATAATGAATGATGTGCTCGAACCAGGATGTTTCCCACTCTGTTTGGGTATTAGGTGTATTGTTTTGCTTTGTGCTAATAGGAAGATGTGGATGGGGATGGGATCCTCTGTTGTGTTACGGTTTTTGGTTGTAAATATGAAGCTATGTGGTTTCTCTGCTGTGACACAAACTTAGGTGGGATCCTCTATTGTTATGAAATCATTGTTTCCTAGTATTGGGGACATGGGGTTGTGTCTGGGGGTTTTCATTGTTTCATGTACTTAGAGGGATCTCACATATACCTTTTGTGAGGTATTTTTTTGGTTCCAGTACTTTGAGGGATATCACTAATCCCCTTTTGTTGTTGTAACTTTACAAGAGAACCAAGTGTGAAATCTTAAATTGTTGTTTGGTTGTTTCTCTTTTCTGGATTGTGTTGGTGCCTGTTAGTTGCCCAGTTGTGTATTTTTCATTCAAATTGGATAACATGAACTTGAAAACAAGAATGGTTTAAATGGGGAATTGGTTTTTGGAATGAGTTGTGACTTGGCTATGAGTGTTGTGATTTTCTTTATGAATGAATTGTAACGAGGGTGATTGAGATAGGGTTTGGAGCCCCTAGGTTGGGATGAGTGCATGTTACCTATACATATATTGTATTTATTTTGTTTTTTATTCGTACCCCACCCATGTTGAGCACATAGTTTCAAACACCCCATTTCATGGAGAGGGTGTTTTTTCCAAAACTCCTATGAGTGGATGGTTATTAGCTCCTTTATGCTCGTTTTCCCGAATAGCCCAAGATTCTTCAGGTAGGCTGTGATGGATAGAAGTCCATTATTGTCCCAAGAATATTCGTGTAGGGTAGTTGTGGTGGTTGTCCCAGGTGTTTGTGGGTAGTGTAGAGACCCGAAGCCTGACGTACATGGACATTACATTAATTTTGCGGAATACTTAATACATAACGAAAATAGACACACAAGGACCGTAATAGTTTAGTGTCTTTGGAAACTTGGAGCGTAGTCATCGAATCGTGGTTAAAGATCTTCATCATCTCCCATAAAGATATTCCACTTTTTGTTTCCTTACCTAAAACCATTCATTTGATCCTGGGGGAAAAGAAAACATACAAAGGGTGAGCTCAAATGCTCAGTAAGGATAAGCATGGATAAAATAAAACATACCATATACATTTGAACTTAAAAAAATGAACATAATGTTTAAACTTCAAAATCTTGAACAACGACATAAAACATGGAAGTACATAACGCATAGATCATAATGGAATATAAACCATGATAAAATATCATGGGAATAAAACATGTAATTGTGGCATCCATTAAGCACATGTAATGATTTCCATAGTAGCCAAGTCATTGCTGCCAATACCTTCTTAGTGGAAAAAGTCCCTTTCTGAATCGATTTCACTTGTCGTTTCAATCCTATAACACTAAACCATATTAACATACCGGTCCAACCATGTCTATCTCATGAGATATGAATCTTTACCCAATGCATTGGAGGGAGATATAGGTCCCACCCATCTAATAATGAAATCATTCTTACTTGTGCCACAAATAAACATACATCATTCATAATAACCCAACGAATAAAATGGTTGTCATAAACATCATCCCATAATCACATAATCCATATAAAAGAAATGGATATCATTTCAAAATAAGAGAAGTGAAACCATGTAAATCATAGAGACATTATAATTGAAACATACACATATGAAATAATGTCATCTTAGATGGAAAAATGGTTTTCATAAAACACTTGAAATGAATTCTTGAGTAAAATATCATTTCTTCTTCAAAATCAATTTCTTTTCACAAAACATCATGTAATTTTAAAAGAGA
The DNA here is from genome assembly GCA_963277665.1 of Viscum album. Lineage (NCBI taxonomy): Eukaryota > Viridiplantae > Streptophyta > Magnoliopsida > Santalales > Viscaceae > Viscum > Viscum album. The sequence goes on from OY728121.1 coordinate 297,302,450, forward strand.
ATGATTTTTTTTGAAAATAGTCATGAAATATTTTGGAGTAAGCTTCATGAAAATAAGGCTTTATAAAACCGTAAAAATCCTTTCATGTCGTATAAGTTAAAACATACATTTTCCTCGTACTTTTGTCGGAAAAGTCAAAAAGTGCATCGCACGTAAACAAAAGAAAGATTCCTTACATACCATGTAGTAAAATTAAAAATGGGTAAAAAAGGACATTAAAAATACATAAAAACACTTTTAGAAAATATGGACATGAATGATAACAATAACCACAGTAAATAATTACGAATAATCAATCTCGAAAAAAAATGAGATTTGCAAAATTATCCCTTACCTTAGGTTCGATATGCTCCGTACGTATCTGAACCTCCTGTATAATGATTTAAATAATGTCATTAAATTATTACATAATCATATTCATTGTTATGATATCATATATGTTTCACTTATGACTTTATATTACTCGTTCTTTTGTAAATTCCTTGTTATAGCAGTGTTTTGGGTAAAATCGTTTTATTTATCGTATGTGTTTCGACTTGTCGTTCGTGATTTTATTACTTATATCCTATTTTACATAATTCCAGAATGTAAAACATGATTTATATATAATATATATTCATCATATACATATATATTATAGATCGATAAAAGGAATGAAATACACCATTCATGGAGACGGTAAGCCGTAAGTACGCATGAACGCTGTTTTCGTTACCTTTTTGAATTGAATGGAATTAAGTAAATGACAAACATATATATATATATACATAAATCCAGTATCATTATAATGTAATATATTTCATTATTATTCATTATATATACTTTATAATCATTCATGAATGGTTAACATGGAGAGTGAATCTCATCGCGTCGTGGAGACGGTAGTCCGTACGTACGCACGAGGGATGATATCATTCCCAAGATCGTGGAATTGTATTGGAGTGTATGTATACTATTTAAGAATCAATATCACTTTACAATAATCGTATAAATTTATTTATTTGAACCATTATACCCATCCAAGTAAGGTGGTGATGGAAAATAGATTACACCATGGCGTGGAGACGGTATTCCGTACATACGCACGCACAATGATTTTGTTTTCCGTACGATGGATAGATGGTGAAATAGGGTTGTTTAATACTTATAATAACATATTAGTATATGAGTGATACTGATGTTATTACTTCATAATGAAACAACCTAATAAGAAAAAGTGGAAGAAAAAATAAAGTTGAAAGAATCTGTAACGGACATTACCTCTTCTTTGAAGCGCCTCTTTGAGTCCTCCTCTAAGGGAACTAAAATTGGACTTTTAAGAAGACCAGGACCTCTATGATGTTTCTAGGGAAGTGGAGAAGATAATTTTTCATGGGTTTTCTGAGCATGAAGGCTCAATTTTGTGTGAGGAATATAGGGAGGAGGTGCCCTTTTATAAGGGAGGAGAGGGGCACATTTGGAAAAACTAAAAATATTATTTTATTATAAATCCATATTCGGTTTTAAATAGCTCCAAATTTATTTATTTCGAAGCTAAGTTGGGGAAGGGTCTAAATTCTCTCATCCAATAGAATTTGGGCAATTTTAGTTTACTAGTTTAACCTTATCAATTAGTTTTAACTTTAAGTTAGATAATTTTACTTTTACCGTGTCTTTTTGAGTTCTTACAATATAAGGTTAATAAACTTATTATAACAAACCAAACGACCCTCAAGTTATTTATTATTAATATATATAACCTTATCTAAGTCATTTGTACGATACTTTGATTTTTAGGAATAAAATAACAATTAATAATATATTATTTGTTTTAAAAACTATTTTATGTAAATTTTGACACTATTTAGTAATTGATTTTTGTGAAAATAATAATAGAATTATTAGTTCGCAAAACGTTATTTAAATCAATACTAACAAGTCATATTAACCTAGAAAATTAGTGGAATTCATAAAAAGTCTCAAATTACATTTATTTGGGTATTTATAACATCAATTATGTCAATATTTCATTAATAAGATAATTACTGCATCATCGTTGTGTCATAAATAAATTAAATTATTTAATGTCTAAAAATTACAAATAAAATACCATTATGTAGTAAATATTTTAGCTTTCTAATGAAAATTTATTGTCGAATTTATCTTAATTATAACTTTATATCAAAAATTATCTACTTATTAAACATTGATTATAACTATTTTAACCCTTCTTTAAATAAATTAATAATAAATGTCCTAATCTAATCCAAGTGGGCCTAAATGGTCATATTTAATTCCTAAGTTTGTTTTTGGTAGAATTACACTTATTCAATAGAATTAGGACATGTGTTAGGGTAATAATAATATCATTTTTACCCTTAATTACCCTATTTACTTTTAACCGTGGTAAAAAAAGTAAAAAGTTACTATTCACCAAAAATTATTTTCATCACGTTGAACAACATTTTAGTCCTTGATATTAACTGTGTCTCTCTGATTTTCGAAATTCCACTCACAGAAGCGGTAAAATTATGTTTTATGAAAAAATCAGTTTTTTAACTACCACTTAGTGGTTTCACTATTTATCAAAAAATGAATGTTTCTAGAAAAATACCAAAAAGTAGGCCTATGCTATATTTGATATTATGAATTCAAAAATGATGTCTATTTTACAAAATTAAAAACATATCAGTTAAATTAACTAATTTATAAATCATTTCCTGTCGTCAAAACAAATAGCATGTTTTTAAGAGATAATAACTATCCAAAGATTGACACTTGTTTATGTCTGGTTTAAATGTGAAATTACATCCAATGAACAACATTGTTTTAAATTGTAAAAATATATTCTAAATATACCTTAAAACCACTGAAATTAATAATTTATCACTATTAATTATTTCGATTAAAAATGTTGTTTTTAAATAAAATTTAGTAATTTTCACTATTCATAAGAAAATGAAAGTTATCTGAAAAGTACCAAAATTTCACCCTAAGATATTTTCGATATTATGAATCCAAAAATGAATTCCATTTTGAAAGATAAAATTTATAAAATTTCAAAAAGTGGGTATTACTATTCATAACGGCTAGTTCATAATAATATTATAATAATATCTCGTTTAGTGAAACTCAGTATTGCGTACTACACACGCTATCGAGGAAGGTCGTGATTGCGTGTAATGCAAGGAAAGTCAGGGATGCGTGTTGTACAAGATCCTTTTGGTTTACCATAAAACAGAAGACATTAATGAAATTAAAAAGAATATTTTTCAAAAAATATCAGGGTGTTACATTCTACCCCCTTAAAAGAAATTTCGCCCTCGAATTTCGTCGGGGCTATAAATGGTTTACTACTCGAAATTTTCTTTAATAGAAACCCACATCGTAAAAAGGAATACCGAAAATTATCCATAAAAACTAAAGTATGAAACGTAAAGGTTACCCAAATTAACAAATCATTGGGTTTCTACGTAGGAGAACATAGCTGAAAATATGGATATGGAAGAGAAATATAACTGTCATGTTCTGATGGAGAGTGGTGGAGAACATGTATTTGAAATAGCCATCAATCCCAAAGTCATAGATTTGCGATGATCTAAGGTACCATATGATTCATCGAATATAAGAGCACTAGTACAACATTTTTGGTTTTCAATATCATTTTTCTAAAGTTGAAAATTTTGAATTAGAAGAAATACCTACTTTATTTCGACATAATATCACCGTTGTTTGTGCCTTGAACAATTTCCACTTCATTTCTTAAAGAAATGAAGTTGAATTTTTCATTCGTGAAGTGTTTTCAGATCATGTGATAGAATGACGAGTCATTCCGTCTATCTTAATCAAAAGTTTAGAAATAGTTATATACATAAGTCCATCTATCGTATGTCATTCCAAAATGGATATATACTTCATCTATCATACCACTTAATAAAATGAAACTAGTTTATACTAACCAGGGACTTCCTGTAGGCCATTGGTAGGCGATAAAGGCATGTCGCACTTCGGTTGTGGGTTCGATTCTCCACAGCCTTGTCCGACGCGATGGGTTGTCGCACGTCCTGCAGGTTGTCCTTTTTCTAAAACTACATTACTATAATATCCCATCAATAATATCGAAAAAAGTTCTATCATTAAACAATATTGACTTCTGTCCAACATAACCCTTTCCAATTTTTAGGTTTACCCAAAATACTATTGTCCAATCTCATATTATAGTGAAAACGATTACCAAAGAGTTCATATAACAAGCAAGTTAATACCATCGTTGATCCCCATATATCCTGAGATATGACTTGTCGGTTAGATTCCAAACATTCGAAGGCCTTAATCATGTATTCTCTTGAAAAATGAATACCCATTGAATCTTAGTGAAAACATCAGTGCTGTCAAAAGATAACTCTTTTCACATACCTAAACCTCAAACCATGATATAACTATTTCTTTATATCAGTCATGAGCTCATGAATATTGTCAAACATTTCATTTTCTCCTCATCCCTTCATTATGCACATATCATCTTTTTTCCAAAAATATCTCAATCACTTTCCATGGTTACCGGTACCATAAAATTATTGAAAACCACAATAGACCAATACATAAATATTCCAATATTCCACGATAGTATATACAACATTATTTTGGAATCCCATTACATAAACACATAATCATTCGACCACATCGTTTTCATATTCTACATCGCCAATAGCGATCGCAGGTGACTTCCCTTTGTCATTTGCCTTAAGTGGTTTCTCATTTCGATCATCACTAACCCTTGGATTAGGGCATTTATTATCATAATGCCCCATTTCCTTGCACTTGATGCATTGAAGTGTTGTTGGTGCGTTCTCTGCAGTCTTTTCTTTATTCATATCATTAGAATCCCTTTTTCCATTACTTCGACACTCAGCTGCTCGATGACCTTCCTTTCCACACATAAAACATTTTCTAGTCCCTTTAAGTCAATCTCCACCATGCTCATTTCCACACTTTGAGCATAAGGAAACATTCATCTTCTTTTCACCATTATTCTGAGATTTCTCCTTGAACTCCATCTTTTGTTTCTTGTCAAAACTATGTGATGGATAAGTAACACCAACTTACAATTCAACCTTGATAGCACAACGCACAATTTTTTCATAGCTACTGAAGTCTCTTAGAGCTAATTCCCTTCGAAGATTTGGTTTTAATCCAATGAAGAATCGATCAACATTACATTCAGGTTGGATAATAAAGCCAGATGCATACCTTGAAAGCCTTGTAAAATTCACTTCATATATACCAACAGATTCATCATCCTTTTGCTTTAGTTAAAGAAACTCTTTCTCCATCTTTGTTCGAAGAATACGAGGGAAGTACTTATTGAAAAATAAGTTCTTTAACTCGCCCCATTCCATGGTCTCAATTTCATATCTTGGCCTCGTATTCTTGATATGATTCCACGATTGATCAGCTTCACCTTCCAAATGATATACTGCTAGGATGACTTTATCATGTTTAGAATATTGAAGAACTGAAAATATCTTTTCAGTGGTACTGATCCATTGTTCAGAAATAAGTGGATCAGAAGTGTAAAGACCCGTAAAATTCAAGGGAAATTTTTTTCTTAATTTTCTTTAGAATTTTACAAGAGCACGGTTTCAGATGGCACCTGATTCCGAGGCCCGGAGTGCCCGGAATCAATTTCTGAAGTTTGGCTCGGGTACGTTCAGTGAACGAACGAGCGGGAATTCCTAACTTTTGATCCGGTGCTCGGAATTGAAATCTGAGGGCACCGATGAACTCGCAGCGCCGATATTCGCTTAAAGAGACCTTTTCGGGAGTTGCGTTTGTTGCGGGTTGAAAGTTAGTTTTGGGGATTAAAAGATAATTAAAATAAAATTTTGTTTGAATTTTATTTTATTCGTGGTGGTTAGACTCTCTCATGGGAAGTTGTTGGTGGGGCCCACAACCACCCAACTTCCCATGTGTGGTTATGAGGGAGGTGGGGCCCACACGAGCCCCCACCTTTTCAAATTCCCTAACCCCTCTAAACCCCCTCTTAAATTTTGTGACACTCCCCTACTTTAATTCTTGCCAACTTAACTCTTCATTTAATTTTTGACAACTCTAGATTTTAATTAATGTGTTGAATTCAACTTTTGAATTTTGAAAAGTTGGCAAAGTGAAAATAAAATAAGGTGTAGCTTATTTTATTTTGGGGAGTTGCTGTGTTGTGTGGAGATTTGAGAGAAGAAGAGTTCTACACTTTGAAGAACTTCATCTTCCTCCTTGAAGAACGCGATGAACACCGACACACCATTCTATCTTCTCTCCACATCAAAGAAAGGGAGACACCGCTTCCTCCTCGGTTTTCCTTCGTCGACTTGAGAAGTTTAGCCAACGACGTATCGCATCGGACGCATCCCTTCGTCAACGGATTTGACGAACGACGACCACGACGCCCGACCTCCGCGACGTCATCTTCCACGGAACGTAGACAAATCTTCGAACCTTATACCCGAGGTAGGGGTTGTTGATTTCTTTTTGGTTTAATTATTTTATTCTTGATCGTGAATTTAGCAAGTCTAATGAGTGGCTTTGAATTATTTTTAAAGTTGCGTTATTATTTTAACGTGAGGGGGCCGGACCGCACGAACACGGCCGAACCCCCCTCCATCGTTCTTGTTTATTCTTGCGGGTGGAAGCAAAGTGGCGTGGTGCCGTCGCACCACGCGGATAATCATGCAATTATTTTACGCGGCGCCGTCGAGCCACGCCGAGGAAGAATCTTCAAGAACGCGACGCCGTTGCGCCGCGTTGAAAGGAATCAAGGCACAGCGAAAGGGGCGCGGTGCCGTCGCACCGTGCCGGACGACGAACACCGCGGCCGGTTCCGGGCCGCGGCGGGACGAGGAGACCGCGGCCGGTTCCGGGCCGCGGCGGAAGAGATGACCGGCGGCCGGGCCGCCGGCGTCGGAAGCCGAAGGGGGGACCGGAATTTCCGGTCCCGTTAAGGAAAATCGGCCGGCCAGCTGGCCGGCCGGATACCATTAAACCGGGGGAATTAATCCCCCGGCCAACTCATAAAACCCCCCCTCTTTATGAGGGGGGCGGTTCATTGAAGGGAGGGGGGCAGCCGGCCCCCCCCAGTTTCGCACCAGCAGGCCCCCAAGTGGGGGGGGGGGGGCGCTTTTAAAAAAAACGGCGCGGCATAGCCGCGCCGCCACTTGAAAGGCGGGGGAATTGATCCCCCCGCGCGGCCTCCTTGCGGCGACAAGCCGCCGCGGCCCCCGTGCCGCTACGCCGCCGCACCGCCGGCCGGCCGTCCGGCCAGGCCGCCCCAGGGGGGGTCGGGCCGGGTCGGCCCGGACCCGGACCCCCCCGTTTCGATCCAGAATCGGTTTTTGGCCCATATCTTGAGCCTCGGACCTCCGAATGACAAACCGTCTGCGGCAACGCGATCCTTGGATCGAGACGGTCGTTTCGGTATATCGCACTCAAGGTTTCGGATTACTTTGAGTTCGGCCGAGTTGGCTCGTTCACGAAACCAACCTGGCCTTCGGAGCGGAAAGACTCATATCTTGAGCTACGAACGTCCGATTGACGCGCCGTCAGTCGCGTTGTGTTCCTCTTAGTGAGACAGATCTTTTGGCATACTCCGCCCGAGGTTTGGACGCAGGTGGAGTACGGTCGGGTTGGTTTTGCCTTAAAAACCAACCGGGCCCCGGAGAGGAAAATGCCAATAACTCACAGACCGGGTGTCCGATCGACGCGTCGTCTGTTGCGTTGAGTTCCTGTTGACGATACGGAACTTTTGGATACATCAACTCTGGTCTTCGTGGCAGTTGATGTATCAGCCTCTCGGCTCGTGGAGCGGACCCTCCGAACGAGCTTGCTGCGTGCGGGAACCCTAGTGTTGGCTGCGACTGTTACTGTGACTACTACTGCTACTACTGCTACTGTGACTGCGACGACGACAGTACAGAAATCCGGTGTGGATTCGACGATGACGACTACAGCACTCAGCGATCCTACGTGGAACAGTGCTTCCGAACCTGTGTGAGCTGAATCTTCTGTTTACCTTGGGCGGTGGAGCGCTTGGTTGTAGCAGCATATCCTTGGCAGTGGAGCGCTCGGTTGTAGCGGCAGACCTGCGATACTGGAGACGAGCGTACAGAGTACGGAGACCGTGAAACCGGCTGAGACCTGAAGACTGCTCGACCGACTCAACTTGGAGTGAGTCGACTAGCCCAGTGGACGGAGCACCCGGTATTCGGCGGCAGACCCACGGCGGACGGAGCGCCTGGTAGTTGGCAGCAGACCCGCGGTACTCGACTGGAGGAGTACCTCTGTAGGCTATCTGGGTGAGCGCCCGGTATTTGGCAGCAGACCCTCAGCGGACGGAGCGCCCGGTAGTTGGCAGCAGACCCGCGGTACTCGACAGGAGGAGTACTTCAGCAGTCTTAGGTTAGTGAGCAGTACCTCGGAGTCGTGACAGGACCACTGTACACTTCAGAGATGTGACTCTTCAACAGTTACGGTTTCGTTAATGAAAATCCTGGTTGAGCTGAAACATGATGTTTTCCTGTGTGGATTGTGTTGTGCTATCCTGTGTGGATTATGTTTTGCTTTCCTGTGTGGAATACATTTACTTTCCTGTGTGGACTGAGTTGTACTTGGGCTCGGAGGTTGGAGCGTATTTGAATTTGATGACTTAGGTATATGTATGGGCATATACCTAAGCAGTGACGGTTGTTACTTCGTGATTGTACCTTTTTTCGTGATTTATCCATTGTAGATTTGAGAGACCTTCAGGGGTCTCGGGGTCCCTACTGAGTAGCTTATACTCACCCCTGCACGTGCTTTGCCCGCACTACGTTGTGTTGGTTGCAGACGACGGACAGTGTTGACCTTAGCTGAGGCTTGCAGAGCGGGACGGTACCCGGAGGTGGACCACTGGGCGGGACGTGCTCGGAGCAGACGGCGAGACCCGTGGAGCAGAGGAGCTATCTGTACCAACCCTACAGGTGGGATTTCCAGTGGACAGCTCGGAGTAGCGGCTTTTACTTTTCAGTTGCTGTTTTCGCTTTCGAGTTGTACTTTACTTTTAGTTTGGGTTTGTATTCTGGCCCATTTACTTTTCCGCACTTTCAGTTGTACTCTGCTTTGTTTAGTGTTTACTTTCCGCTTGCTTACTCTGTGGTGTTTGTTACTTTTCAAAGGAAATGCCTTCCCTTTTTACCGGGATTTACGCCTTGGTGCTAGTCGCCAGCCCCTGGCCTATGGAAGGCGGGCTTGGGGTAGTCACGGCACGGACCCCGAGGGCGGGTCGTGACAAATTGGTATCAGAGCAGTTCGGTTCTACCGCGATCTCTGATATTTTCTATGTGAAGCAATAATGTTTTGCGTATTGAGTGTGGTTATCAGTCCAGGGAGTCCAGTGTTGGTGATGCGGCCGACGTATCCGTACACCAGGACCCTGACTTCTGATTTCCGACTTAATGCACGAAAACATTGTTTGCGTGTGTGTTTCAAAGTTTTCTTTGTGATAACTTATATCAGCTCACCAGGTATACTGTTATAACCGTGGCGCACCTGTTTCCTTTTCAGGATGGCCCCACGACGACAGCCAGCTAGGGTTCCGAGAGTCGAGCGAGACGATAGCCCACCGAGCGACAAGGCCTCGGTGCAGGGCCCTTTTCCAGTAGTGGCACCGGCGGTAGATTTACCCACCGATCCCCCGATGCTTCCAGCAGCAGCCGCTGACGATGCACGTCGCCTCAGCGCACTGCATGAGTTTCAGCGCCAGCGACCGCCCAGGTTTCGCGGGGAGACGGATCCCCAGGCAGCAGAGGACTGGTTGGAGGCAGTGGTTCGAGTGTTTAGGCTAGTGAGGACACCAGCAGACCTCATGGTGATCCTCGCTGCGAGCCTACTACACGCAGCAGCAGGACGATGGTGGAGCCTGATGCTCCAGGTGCACGATGAGGCATCTCTACTTTGGACGGACTTTGATAGCCTCTTCCGCTCGGAGTTCGTCCCAGCCACCCTTCGTGCGGTGCGTATCCAGGAGCTTCTTCAGCTGCGGCAGGGCAGCATGACGGTCGGTCAGTACTCGGCGAGATTTACCGATCTCTCGCGCTACTCGACCGACATGGTACGGGACCCATTCTTCCGGGCCCGGACCTTCGAGCAGGGTTTGAGACACGAGATCAGGGCATCACTGATCTCCCTCAGCAGACCGACTCAGACAGGAGTACTGGAGCGGGCCCTTCTGATTGAGAGCTTCCTGGCTGAGTCTACACCAGCACATCGACCCACTGCAGGGCGGCACGTGGCAGAGTCATCTGCAGCAGATAGCCGACGGATGACTCAGGGTTCCAGGCAGACCAGACCTACCAGTGGCCGACTGCACGACTCAGGCTCAGTTGTGTGGGGAAGCCGGGGTGGAGTCAGAGTCAGGCGTGCCGAGAGTGGGCAGTGTTACTCCTGTGGCGGGATTGGTCACATGGCTCGTGACTGTCCGACCTGCCATGCTGATGATCAGTAGTTAAGTGAAGAACCTCCCAGGCAGAGGCAGAGGTTCGACTGTGGCGGTCCGCAGGGAGAAGGCGGACGAGGCAGAGGAGCTGGCCGAGCAGCAGGTGGTGGACGACGCTTTGAGGTTCTACCACCACCACCACCAGGAGGTCCACCCCGACCACAGGGGAGAGCTCAGCTTCAGGCAGCCGAGGCCTTCGATCATGGAGCTCTGGGAGCTGATGGACAGGAGTAGAACTAGTAGATACATCCTTTGTACTTCTGGTTTCTCGTTGCTTTTGTGTAGCGTCTTGTATTATGAGCTGCAATAATAAAAGATGCATACCTTTGTGATATTTTCGTTCCTGTCCTCTTTCGTGATGTTGCTAAGAGGTTCCAGTTTTGGCTGTTGACTTGACCCTCACTTGTGAGACATCAACTGGAGGAGACCCAGTTACCACACACTGATGCCGACAGTGTGAATCAACCCGAGGCGAGAGTAACGATTGAATCTCTTAGTAGTAGCGTCGAGGCCTTACGACGTCATCCTTGGTATGGATTAGTATCATCCATGTTAGGATTGACTGTTTTAGGCAAATAATGTGGTTCATCCAGGGGATGAGACCAGATTTCTCTTATCGGCAAAGAAGAAATCTTGCAGCTCTGATGGGACCGGAGATGGCCCAGGCCACGACAGAGAAGGTCCAGGTCATCCAGGAGCGGATGAGGACAGTTCAGAGCCGGCAGAAGTCTTACGCTGACAGGAGGCGGAGGCCACTGGGGTTTGAGGTTGGCGACCACGTCTTCTTACGGGTCTCACATCGTCGTGGTATTCGGAGATTTGGCCAAGGCGGCAAGTTATCTCCGCGCTTCATCAGACCCTTCCAGATCCTCAGCAGGGTTGGTGAGGTGGCTTATCTTCTGGCTCTACCACCTCAGTTGCACCGGGTGCACGACGTCTTCCACGTATCCCAGTTGAGGAGATACGTGCACAACCTGACGCACATCATTGATCATGGGAGCTTGACGTTGACCGTGGGGAAACTTTTGCGGAGGTCCCGGTGGAGATAGAGGATCGACAGGAGCGGGTCCAGCGTGGGCGATCGATTCCTCTTGTGCGCATCAGATGGCAGCACGGGAATCTCCAGGAGTGCACATGGGAGAGGGAGGCTCAGATGCGTGCTCAGTACCCTCATTTGTTTCCCTAGTTTTTGATGTATCTTTACGGGGACGTAAATCCCTGAGGTGGGAGTAATGTAAAGACCCGTAAAATTCAATGGAAATTTTTTTCATAATTTTCTTTAGAATTTTACAAGAGCGTGGTTTTAGACGGCACCTGATTCCGAGGCCCGGAGTGCCCGGAATCAATTTCTGAAGTTTGGCTCGGGTACGTTCAGTGAACGAACGAGCGGGAATTGCTAACTTTTGATCTGGTGCTCGGAATTGAAATCTGAGGGCACTGATGAACTCGCAGCGCCGATATTCGCTTAAAGAGACCTTTTTGGGAGTTGCGTTTGTTGCGGGTTGAAAGTTAGTTTTGGGGATTAAAAGATAAGTAAAATAATATTTTGTTTGAATTTTATTTTATTCGTGGTGGTTAGACTCTCTCATGGGAAGTTTTTGGTGGGGCCCACAACCACCCAACTTCCCATGTGTGGTTATGAGGGAGGTGGGGCCCACACGAGCCCCCACCTTTTCAAATTCCCTAACCCCTCTAAACCCCCTCTTAAATTTTGTGACACTCCCCTACTTTAATTCGTGCCAACTTAACTCTTCATTTAATTTTTGACAACTCTAGATTTTAATTAATGTGTTGAATTCAACTTTTGAATTTTGAAATGTTGGCAAAGTGAAAATAAAATAAGGTGTAGCTTATTTTATTTTGGGGAGTTGCTGTGTTGTGTGGAGATTTGAGAGAAGAAGAGTTCTACACTTTGAAGAACTTCATCTTCCTCCTTGAAGAACGCGAAGAACACCGACACGCCGTTCTATCTTCTCTCCACGTCAAAGAAAGGGAGACACCGCTTCCTCCTCGGTTTTCCTTCGTCGACTTGAGAAGTTTTGCCAACGACGTATCGCATCGGACGCATCCCTTCGTCAACGGATTTGACGAACGGCGACCGCGACGCCCGACCTCCGCGACGTCGTCTTCCACGGAACGTAGACAAATCTTCGAACCTTATACCCGAGGTAGGGGTTGTTGATTTCTTTTTGGTTTAATTATTTTATTCATGATCGTGAATTTAGCAAGTCTAACGAGTGGCTTTGAATTATTTTTAAAGTTGCGTTATTATTTTAACGTGAGGGGGCCGGACCGCACGAACACGGCCGAACCCCCCCTCCATCGTTCTTGTTTATTCTTGCGGGTGGAAGCAAAGTGGCGTGGTGCCGTCGCACCACGCGGATAATCGTGCAATTATTTTACGCGGCGTCGTCGCGCCACGCCGAGGAAGAATCTTCAAGAACGCGACGCCGTCGTGCCGCGTTGAAAGGAATCAAGGCACGGCGAAAGGGGCGCGGTGCCGTCGCACCGCGCCGGACGACGAACACCGCGGCCGGTTCCGGGCCGCGGCGGGACGAGGAGACCGCGGCCGGTTCCGGGCCGCGGCGGAAGAGAAGACCGGCGGCCGGGCCGCCGGCGTCGGAAGCCGAAGGGGGGACCGGAATTTCCGGTCCCGTTAAGGAAAACCGGCCGGCCAGCTGGCCGGCCGGATACCATTAAACCGGGGGAATTAATCCCCCGGCCAACTCATAAAAACCCCCCTCTTTATGAGGGGGGCGGTTCTTTGAAGGGAGGGGGGCAGCCGACCCCCCCCGGTTCCGCACCAGCAGGCCCCCCACGTGGGGGGGGGGGGGCGCTTTTTAAAAAAAACGGCGCGGCATAGCCGCTCCGCCACTTGAAATGCGGGGGAATTGATCCCCCCGCGCGGCCTTCTTGCGGCGACAAGCCGCCGCGGCCCCCGCGCCGCCCCAGGGGGGGTCGGGCCGGGTCGGCCCGGACCCGGACCCCCCCGTTTCGAACCAGAATCGGTTTTTGGCCCATATCTTGAGCCTCAGACCTCCGAATGACGAACCGTCTACGGCAACACGATCCTTGGATCGAGACGGTCGTTTCGGTATATCGCACTAAAGGTTTCGGATTACTTTGAGTTCGGCCGGGTTGGTTCGTTCACGAAACCAACCGGGCCTTCGGAGCGGAAACACTCATATCTTGAGCTACGAACGTCCGATTGACGCGCCGTCAGTCGCGTTGTGTTCCTCTTAGTGAAACAGATCTTTTGGCATACTCCGCCCGAGGTTTGGACGCATGTGGCGTACGGTTGGGTTGGTTTTGCCTTAAAAACCAACCGGGCCCTGGAGACGAAAATGCCAATAACTCACAGACCGGGCGTCCGATCGACGCGTCGTCTGTTGCGTTGAGTTCCTGTTGACGATACAGAACTTTTGGATACATCAACTCTGGTCTTCGTGACAGTTGATGTATCAGCCTCTCGGCTCGTGGAGCGGACCCTCCGAACGAGCTTGCTGCGTGTGGGAACCCAAGTGTTGGCTGCGACTGTTACTGTGACTACTACTACTACTACTGCTACTGTGACTGCGACGACGACAGTACAGAAATCCGGTGTGGATTCGACGATGACGACTACAGCACTCAACGATCCTACGTGGAACAGTGCTTCCGAACCTGTGTGAGCTGAATCTTCTGTTTACCTTGGGCGGTGGAGCGCTTGGTTGTAGCAGCATATCCTTGGCAGTGGAGCGCTCGGTTGTAGCGGCAGACCTGCGATACTGGAGACGAGCGTACAGAGTACGGAGACCGTGAAACCGGCTGAGACCTGAAGACTGCTCGACCGACTCAACTTGGAGTGAGTCGACTAGCCCAGTGGACAGAGCGTCTGGTATTCGGCGGCAGACCCACGGCGGACGGAGCGCCTGGTAGTTGGCAGCAGACCCGCGGTACTCGACTGGAGGAGTACCTCTATAGGCTATCTGGGTGAGCGCCCAGTATTTGGCAGCAAACCCTCAGCGGACGGAGCGCCCGGTAGTTGGCAGCAGACCCGCGGTACTCGATAGGAGGAATACTTCAGCAGTCTTAGGTTAGTGAGCAGTACCTCGGAGTCGTGACAGGACCACTGTACACTTCAGAGATGGGACTCTTCAACAGTTACGGTTTCGTTAATGAAAATCCTGGTTGAGCTGAAACCTGATGTTTTCCTGTGTGGATTGTGTTGTGCTATCCTGTGTGGATTATGTTTTGCTTTCCTGTGTGGAATACGTTTACTTTCCTGTGTGGACTGAGTTGTACTTGGGCTCGGAGGTTGGAGCGTATTTGAATTTGATGTCTTAGGTATATGTATGGGCATATACCTAAGCAGTGACGGTTGTTACTTCGTGATTGTACCTTTCTTCGTGATTTATCCATTGTGGATTTGAGAGACCTTCAGGGGTCTCAGGGTCCCTACTGAGTAGCTTATACTCACCCCTGCACGAGATTTTCCCGCACTACGTTGTGTTGGTTGCAGACGACGGACATCGTTGACCGTAGCTGAGGCTTGCAGAGCGGGACGGTACCCGGAGGTGGACCACTGGGCGGGACGTGCTCGGAGCAGACGACGAGACCCGTGGAGCAGAGGAGCTATCTGTACCCACCCTACAGGTGGGATTTCTAGTGGACAGCTCGGAGTAGCGGATTTTACTTTTCAGTTGCTGTTTTCCCTTTCGAGTTGTACTTTACTTTTAGTTTGGGTTTGTATTCTGGCCCATTTACTTTTCCGCACTTTCAGTTGTACTCTGCTTTTTTTAGTGTTTACTTTCCGCTTGCTTACTCTGTGGTGTTTGTTACTTTTCAAAGGCAATGCCTTCTCTTTTTACCGGGAGTTACGCCTTGGTGCTAGTCGCCAGCCCCTGGCCTATGGAAAGCGGGCTTGGGGTAGTCACGGCACGGACCCCGAGGGCGGGTCGTGACAAGAAGACCCACTGAAAGAAGATAGATGTTTCCTCAGAAAGGACTCAATAGAATATTGTTCCCTTTTCTGCTCATTTGGAAGTCCAGAATGATTCATAGCTTGTGTAAGTATAGTAATAATATTTTTCACTCCATCTCTCATAACATTTGTTTGTTCAGGAGGATAATCATTGAATTGTCCATTGCATTGATCAACACGGTTCCTTCGGGTTACAACCATCGTCTAAAACCCAAAAAGATTATTGTGAGAGGAAAAAATAATTCTAGGGAAAACAACATAGTAAAGGGGGAGCACCCTCAATATCTAACATGGTATGTTAAATTCTAAGATTGTTACCGTCGTTCTAGGACTATATCATATACGTATACTTAACCTTAGGGACATCCCTATACATCCCTTATAAATATCTCTAGGGATCTCACTAAAGTACTCACATCCTTGTTTCCAAAGGTTGAGTAAACCTTTCCTATGATACCAACTGTAGAGACCCGAAGCTTGATGTACATGGACATTACATTACTTTTGCGGAATACTTAATACATAACAAAAACAGACAGACAAGGATCGTAATAGTTTTGTGTCTTTGGAAACATAGAACGTAATCTTCTAATCGTGGTGAAAGATCATCAACATCTCCCATAAAGATCTTCCACTTTTTGTTTGAGTACCTAAAACCTTTATTTTGATCCTGGGGGAAAATAAAACATACAAAGGGTGAGCTCAAATGCTCATTAAGGGTAAGCATGGATAAAATAAAACATACCATATACATTTGAACATAAAAACATGAACATAATGTTTAAACATCAAAATCTTGAGCAACGACATAAAACATGGAAGTACATAAGATATAGATCATAATGGAACATAAACCATGATAAAATATCATGGGAATAAAACATGTAATTGTGGCATCAATTAATCACAAGTAATTATTTCCATAGTAGCCAAGGAATTGCTTCCAAGACCATCTTAGTGGACAAAGACCCTTTCTGAATTGAGTTCACTCCTCATTTCAGTCCTGTAACACTGAACCAGATTGACTTACCATTACAGCCATTTCTATTTCATGAGATATAAATCTTTACCCAATGCATTGGAGGGAGATATAGGTCCCACCCTTCTCATAATGAAATAATTTTTACTTGTGCCACAAATAAACATACATCATTCATAATAACCCAACGAATAAAATGGGTGTCATAAACATCATCCCCTCATCACATAATCCATATAAAAGAAATGGATATCATTTCAAAATAAGAAAAGTGAAACCATGTAAATCATAGAGACATTATAATTGAAACATACACATATGAAATAATGTCATCTTAGATGGAAAAATGGTTTTGACAAAACACTTGAAATGAATTCTTGAGTAAAATATCCTTTCTTCTTCAAAATCAATTTCTTTTCACAAAACATCATGTAATTTTAAAAGAAAATAATTTTGTTGAAAATAGTCATGACATATTTTGGAGGATGCTTCATGAAAATAAGGCTTTATAAAACCGTAAAAATCCGTTCATGCAGTATAATTTTGAAAAAACATTCTCCTCATACTTTTGTCGGAAAAGTCAAAAAGTGCCACGTACGTAAACAAAATAAAGATTACTTACATACCATGTAGTAAAATTCAAAATGAGTAAAAAGGAAATTAAAAATACATAAAAACAATTTTAGAAAAAATGGACATGGATGATAACAATAACCCTAGTAAATACTTACCAATATGTAATCTCGGATAAAAATGAGATTTGCAAAATTATCCCTTACCTTAGATCCGATATGCTTCATACGTATCCGAACCTCATGTATAATGATTTAAATAATGTCATTAACATATTACAAAATTATATTCATTTTTATGATATCATATATGTTTCACTTATGACTTTATATTACCCGTTCTTTTGTAAATTCCATGTTAAAACATCGTTTTGGGTAAAATCATTTTATTTATCGAATGTGTTTTGACTTGTCGTTCTTGATATTATTACATATATCCTGTTTTACATAATTCCAGAATGTAAAACATTATTTATATATCATATATATTAATCATATACATATATAATACATATCGATAAACGGAATGAAATACACAGTTCATGGAGACGGTAGGCCGTACGTACGCATGAACGCTATTTTTGTTTCCCTTTGGAATTGAATGCAATTAAGTAAATGGCATACATATATATATATATATACATAATTAAAGTATCATTATTATGTCATATATTTCATTATTATTCATTATATATAATTTATAATCGTTCATAAATGGTTAACATGGAGAGTGAATCTTATCGCGTCGTGGAGACGGTAGTCCATACCTACGCACGAGCGATGATATCATTCCCAATATCGTGTAATTGTATTGGAGTGTATGTATACTATTTCAGAATAAATATCACTTAACAATAATCATATATATTTATTTATTTGAACCATTATACCCATTCAAGTATGGTGGTGATGTAAAATAGATTACACCATGGCGTGGAGACGGTATTCCGTACGTACACACGCGCGGTGATTTCGTTTTCTATAGGATGGATAGATGGTGAAATATGGTTGTTTAATACATATAATAACATATCAGTATATGAGTGATACTTATGTTATTACTTAATAATTAAACAACCCATGAAGAAGAATTTGAAGAGGAAATAAAGTTGAAAGAATCGGTAACATACATTACCTTTTCTTTGAAGTGCCTCTTTGAGTCCTCCTCTTAGGGAACTAAAATTGGTCTTTTAAGAAGACCAGGACCTCTAGGATGTTTCTAGGGAAGTGGAGAAGAGAATTTTTCAGGGGTTGGCCGAGCATGAAGGTTCAAAGTGGTGTGAGGAAGAGAGGGAGGAGGTTCCCTTTTATAACAGAGGAGAGGGGAACCTTTGGAAAAACTAAAAATATTATTTTATTATAAAGCCATATTCGGTTTTAAATAGCTCCAATTTGATTAATTTCAAAGATAAGGTGGGTATGTGTCGAAATAATCTCATCCAAAAGAATTTGGACAATTTTAGTTTACTATTTTAACATTATCATTTAGTTTTAACTTAAAGTTAGATAATTTTACTTTTACCGTGTCTTTTTGTGTTCTTACACTATAAGGTTAATAAACATACTATAACAAGCCAAACGAACACCAGGTTGTTTATTATTAATATATATAACCATATCTAAGTCATTTGGCTGAACCTTTGATTTTTTGGGATAAAATAACAATTAATAATATAATATTTTTTTAAAAACTATTTTATGTCAATTTTGAGAATATTTAGTAATTGATTTTTGTGAAAATCATAACAGAATGATTAGTTCGAAAAAATTTACTTAAATCAATAATAACATGTCATATTAACCTATTAAATTAGTGTAATTCATAAAAAGTCTCAAATTACATTTATTTGGTTAATTATAACATCAATTATGTCAATATTTCATTAATAAGATAATTACTGCATCATCGTTGTGTCATAAATAAATTAAATTATTTAATGTCTAAAAATTCAAAATAAAATACCATTATTTAGGAAATATTTTTATCTTTCTAAAAAATATATATAGTCTAATTTATCTTATGTATAACCCTATATTAAAAATTATCTACTTATTCAACTTGGATTTTAACTATTTTAACCCTTCTTTAAATAAATTAATAATAAATGTCCTAATCTAATCCAAGTGGACCTAAATGGTCATATTTTATTCCTAAGGTTGTTTTTGGTCGATTTAAACATATCCAATAGAATTAGGACACGTGTTAGGGTAATAATAATATCATTTTTACCCTTAATTACCCTATTTACTTTTAACAGTGGAAAAAAAGTAAAAAGTTACTATTCACCAAAAAAAAATTAATCTCATTGAACCACATTTTAGTCCTTGATATGAACCATGTCTCTCAAATTTTTGAAATTCCACTCACAGAAGCGGCAAAATTATGTTTTATGAAAAATTCGGTTTTTTAACTACAACTTAGTGGTTTCACTATTAATCAAAAAATGAAAGTTTCCAGAAAAATACCAAAAATTAGGCCTAAGCTATATTTGATATTATGAATTCAAAAATGATGTATATATTACCAAATTCAAAAAATATCATTTACATTAACTAATTTAAAAATTAATTTATGTCGTCAAAACAAATAGCGTGTTTTTAAGAGATAATAACTATCAAAAGATTGACAACTGTTTATGTCTGGTTTAAATGTGACATTTCATCCAATGAAAAACATTGTATTAAACTGTAAAAATATATTCTAAATATACCTTAAAACCACTCAAATTAATAATTTATCACTATTAATTATTATGAATAAAAAGGTTTTTTTAATTAAAATTTCGTAATTTTCACTGTTAATCAGAAAATGAAAGTTATCCAAAAATTACTAAAATTTCACCCTAATCTAATTTCGATATTCTGAATCCAAAAATGAAGTCCATTTTGAAAGATAAAATTTATAAAATTTCTAAAAGTGGGTATTACTATTCATAACGGCTAGTTCAAAATAACATTATAATAATATCTCATTTAGTGAAACTCGGTATTGCGTACTACACACGCTATCGAGAAAGGTCGTGATTGCGTGTAATGCAAGGCAAGTCAGGGATGCGTGTTGTACACGCTCCTTTTGGTGTAGCGTATAACACAATACATTAATGAAATTAAAAATAATATTTTTCATAAAATCTCGGGGTATTACAGGTAGGTTGTTTCCGAAGTGTCTTCAGGATGAGGCCTAGGTGTCTTCATGCGTGGTAGTGGTTGTTCTGGATCAGGTGTCTTCCGGCATGGCAGTAGTTGTTCTGAACCAGGTGTTTGCGGGCGAGGTTACGCGTGGTGTTTGTGGCCCATGTGGCTACGTTCAGGATGGCAGTTATGGCCCAAATGTATGCGGGTGGGGTTTGACAGTGGGATTGCGGTGAGGTTGTGCCCCAGGTGTGTGTGGGTGGGGTTTGGCAGTGGGACTACGGTGAGAATGGCGCGATTGGTTAGATGTGTAGGATGTCTTTAATAACCAGTGGGGAAGTGGTGATGGGTACCAAAATATCGATGTTCTATTACTATACTTTACTTGCCTTGCGTTGTTTGGGGAGTGTGCCTTGGTGAGGCTTGGGTGGATAGTTTCCCTTGATAGGTGCTTTGGTTTCTCTTTTTCTCACAGGGCATTAGAATGCGTCCCCACTTGTGCACAAGATATTTTGGTTTTCCCTAATGGTTATACTTGTATGCTCACCATATGTATATAAAGCTTCTTTCAGGTTTCTAGGAGGACATCAAGGATCATGAAGGACCGTACTACCTCGAGACTTGGGGCACTTTCTGTTGACATTTTCCTTTTTCTTGGTACTTTACCATTGGGGTTTTTTTGTGGCTTGTATCATATAATATTGAACACGCATATGGAAATGGGTTATTTTGGATTTACCTTTACTTCCAGATTTATTGTTGTTGGGGTTGCTATCTTATCTTTCAATCCCATCAAAATAAAAAGGGTAATGCCTTCAATTTTTGTGTGACTCAATACCCTTGGTGCTGGTCGCCAATCCTGGACCTATTGAAGGCGGGTTTCGGGGGTCATTATATCTCCTTTAACTTTAGGAAGGAAGGCCCCGGAAATCTTCTGTTCCTTCCCTACATTTGGTGAAGGAAGGTCATGAAAATTTATATATCATATATATCATATATATTCAGTATATATGTATTTACAATAATCCATTAAATTTTTATATATTAAATTAAATGCACCATTCATGGAGACGGTAAGTCGTACGTATGCATGAACTATACATTCATCTATTTTTCCTATTTAAAATATTGAAAAATAAACGATATATATGTATATTAAAATTACAGTATAATATATATTTTATATATGTTATATATTTTCATTAGTTACATTGTTTATATGTTCCATATATATCATGAATGATTCATATCACTTTGGGGGGGGGGGGTAGTCCGCACTTCCCCAAATTAAATTATAATATTTTTACAACATGAAAAGCATAACAGTATTTCCTAAATGAGAATTAATATAGAATAGAGATCTAATACAAATCATATATATCATATTTAATCACAATTCCATCACAATGGACACCATTAGATGTGGTAGGAGAATATTGAACAATCATTGTTTTCTGAAGTGGTAGTTCACCATCAAATGAAACAATATGTTGTATACCCATTATATATAGTTGTGTGTAACTGTAGATAGAATACATCACAAAAAACAACCTCGAATATTGATGATACTTGTGTTTTATAAAATAAATTAAAAATATATTTTATGTTGTTTGAGAAGGAAAATAAAATAATGAATCTTGATAGAAGATATTACCTCAAATTGGGTAACTGAATTTTTTTATCTAATAGGCATTATATAAATTACTTCATACTAATTTAAGTGTTCTAGGAGTATGTGATGGATTTTGGGAGCTTATTTGGAATGTGTTTGGATGATCCAATCGCCCCTGAGATTTGTGAGTAAAGGTTATAGGTTGTGTTCTTTTATAAGATGGAGGAGGGGATCTTTAGGAAGGATTGAAAGTATTATTTTATTATTAATTTATTATAGAAATATAATAACACCAATGTGATATATCTAGAAAATAATATGATGATTAGTGTAAATACTCTCAAAAAATGTGTTTTAGAGAAGTTAAGGTCACCAAAATAACATTATATTTTAGCTTTAAACCTTTGAAATATTTTTTAACTTTTACTATGTATTCTTGTATATTCATAATATATGGTTTCCATTGTCAAAATAAAATACACGTCGGTATCTTCATGAAGAATCACACATCCTTGAATGGGGAGAGCTCGATATCGAAGATGATGTAATGTTCATGGAGAGACCACTGATGATCGAGGATCATGAGGAGAAGGTGCTCTGGGGATGAACAATTCCTCTAGTTCGTGTGTTGTGGAGGTATGGTGGGCTCAAGGAAAGTACCTATGAACGAGAGATGAAGATGTGTGCCCAGTACCTGGAGCTGTTTTTTTTGTCATGTTCTATTTATACATGGTTGATGGAACACATTACCTTGTTAACTATGGAATGTGTGGTTTTGGTTTTCTATGGATGTGTGTGAAGTGTCCTGAACTGTGGGGAGGGGAGGACCTAATCCCTAGATAAGACGCATTAGAGTGGATGTGCCTAAACATGTGTGGGAGAGTTAGTGCTGCACAATGTGGATAGTATATTAACATGGTGGAAGGGAAACCCCTCACCACATGACCGGACTGTTTAATCTTTTGTTTTGCATGGTTGCACAGGGGAGAGGAGTGGTATGATTGTAATTGTTTAGGACTCCTCCTGAGAGGTAAATTTCTACATGGTTGTTCGGACCCCTCTCATTTCTTCATGTCTGGTTTTAATTATCGAGGGTGAGAATAGTTTAGAAGGTATCTAATGTAATGGCCCGGACACCACTGGCCATTACTTTTCCAAAATGAGGCTCCACCAAAACAGTGGCTTCGGCCACGGTGGCACCGTATGGGTGACTCCATGACAGTGGCCCCGTGCCCTCGCCCAACCCTCTGTTTTCTTTTTCCAGTCCCCCTCAAGAAAATTAATTTTTGACATAAATTATATCATTTAACCTTTTTAAATACATATAATGACCTTAATAAATACCTTAAAATCACGAGAAACCTCCCTGATGGGGGATATTAAATAAAAACTTAATATCATCATGTTTAACCACCGAAACCATGTGGGAAACCACGATCCGAACTTCCAGGAATTCAAAATACCATATCCCGTAAATGTAGGATCTCCCCTTTATATCTTCCACAAGAGTTTCTTCTTTTTTCTTCTCAGGTGGATTTCATTCATCTTCCTGTGCGCATGGATTCCCTCTCTTCTCATGGCTTTTGGTGCACCTCTACTAGAGCTTTCTACACCACTTGGAGTTCATGTAATTCCTCCCCTATAAGTAGCGCTTTCCCCTGTTCTTGGCACGTGGAGAAGAACATCGATCTTTGATCAATCAAGTAGAGTTTTCCCTTCGTCTCTCTTTATTGTGCATCATGTGGTGTGGATATTCCATTTTTTCTATGGGGATTGATGAAACCAAACATAACGACTATAATGAACGGAAGCTAAGGAATGAAGGGGGTGTGATCGATGTTCTGATGTGCCCTTTTATGTTGATATGTGTTGTGAATTGTGCGGGCATATGCTCACTGAAAATCATGGTCATTGGTGGTCTTTCCTTGTGCACTAATGAACCATGTCTTCTTTGATGATTAAATGAATTAACATGGAAATTGGTTAATCACATATACTCCTTGGATTATATGGATACCCAGTAAATATAAAGCCCTGTGTGGTTAACCCAGCTATCCAAAATAATGAATGATGTGCTTGAACTAGGAAGTTTCCAACTCTGTTTGGGTATTAGGTGTGTTTTTATGCTTTGTGCTTATAGGAAGATGTGGATGGGGATGGGATCCTCTGGTGTGTTACGGTTATTGGTGGTAAATATGAAGCTAGGTGGTTACTCTATTGTGACACAAACACATGTGAGATCCTCTATTGTTGAGAAATCGTTGTTTCCTGGTATTGGGGACATGGGGTTGTGTCTTGTAGTTTGCTTTGTTTCATGTACTTAGAGGGATCTCACATATCACTTTTGTGAGTTCTTTTGGTTCCAGTACGTTGAGGGATCTCACTAATCCCCTTTTTTTTGTAACTATAAAAGAGAACCAAGTCTGAAAGCTTAATTTGTTGTTTGGTTGTTTCTCTTTTCTAGCTTGTGTTTGTGCCTTTTAGTTGCCCAGTAGGGTATTTTTCATTCAAATCTGATAACTTGATCTTGAAAAAAATAATGGTTTAAATGGGGAATTGGTTTTTGGAATTAGTTGTGACTTGACTGCATGTGTTGTTCTTTTATTTATGAATGAATTTTAATGAGGGTGATTGTGATTGGTTTTGGAGCCCCTAGGTTGGGATGAGTGTATGTTACCTATACATATATTGTATTTCTTCTATTTCTTATTCTTACCTCACCCAAGTTGAGCACTTAGTGTCTAACACCCCATTTCATGGGGAGGGTGTTTTCTCCAAAACTCTTATGAGTGGATGGTTATTAGCTCCTTTCGGCTCGTTTTCCCGAATAGCCCAAGATTCTTCTTGCAGGTTGTGATGGCCAGAAGTCCATTATTGGCCCAAGAATATTCTGGTAGGGTACTTGTGGTGGTTTTCCCAGGTGTTTCTGGGTAGGTTGTTTCCGAAGTGTCTTCGTGATGAGGCATAGGTGTCTTCAGGCGTGGTAGTGGTTGTTCTGGCCCATGTGTCTTCGAGCGTGGTAGTAGTTGTTCCGACTCAGGTTTTTGCGGGTGAGGTTACACGTGGTGGTTGTGGCCCATGTGTTTGCGTGCAGGATGGCGGTTATGGCCCAGGTGTCTGCGGGCGGGGTTTGGAGTGGGATTGCAGTGAGGTTATGGCCCAAGTGTGTGCGTGTGGGGTTTGGCAGTTGGAATACGGTGAGAATGGCAGGATAGGTTCGATGCGTAGGATGTCTTTAATAACCAGTGGGAAAGTGGTGTGGGGTACCCAAATATCGATGTTATATAACTATACTTTACTTGCCTTGCGTTGTTTGGGGAGTCTGTCTTGGGGAGGATTGGGTGGATAGTTTCCCATGATAGGTGCTTTGGTTTCTCTTTTCTCACAAGGCATTAGAATGCTTCCCCACTTGTTCACAAGAGCTTTTGGTTTTCCCTAATGGGTATACTTGTATGCTCACCATACGTATATAAAACTGCTATCAGGTTTCTAGGAGGACTTCAGGGATCATGGAGGACCATACTAGCTCGGACATTGGGGCAGTTTCTGTTGTCATTTTCCTTTTTCTTGGTACATTACCATTGGTGTTTTTTTGTGGCTTGTATCATTTAATATTGACCATGCATAGGGGAATGGGATACTTGTTGCTTTACCTTTACTTCCAGATTTGGTGTTGTTGGGGTTTCTATCTTATCTTTCAATCCCTTTAAAATAAAAAGGTTAATGCCTTCCATTTTTGTGTGAGACTCTATACCCTTGGTGCTGGTCGCCACTCCTAGACCTATTGAAGGGGGGTTTCAGGGGTCATTTTCTCTCCTTCAACTTAAAGGAGGAAGGTCCTGGAAATCTGTTGTTCCTTCCCTACTTTTGGTGAAGGCAGGTCGTGAAAATTTATATATCATATATATTATATATATTCAGTATATATTTATTTACAATAACCCATTTAATTTGTATATATCAAATGAAGTGCACCATTCATCGAGACTGTAAGTCGTACGTATGCAGGAAAAATACATTCATTTGTTTTTCCTATTTAAAAGATTGAAAAATAAATTATATATATGTATATTAAAATTACAGTAGAATATCTATTTTATATATGTTATATATTTTCATTAGTCACATTGTTTATACTTTCCATATATATCATGAATAATTCATATCACTTTGGGGGGGGGTAGTCCGCACTTCCCCAAATTAAAATATCATATTCTTACAACATGAAAAACATAACAGTATGTCCTAAATGAGAATTAATATAGAATAGAGATATAATACATATCATATATATCATATTTAATAACAATTTCATCATAATGGACACCATTAGATGTGGTAGGAGAAGATTGAATAATCATCGTTTTGTGAAGTGGTAGTTCACCATCAAATGAAACAATATGTTCTATACCCATTAGACAGAGTTGTGTGTAACTGTAGTTGGAATACATCACAAAAAAACAACCTCAAATATTGATGATACTTGTGTTTTATAAAATAAATTAATAAATATATTTTATGTTGTTTGAGAAGGAAAATAAAATAATGAATCTTTATAGAAGATATTACCTCAAATTGGGTAACTGAATTTGTTTTTAGCTAATAGGAATTATATAAAATACATCATACTAATGTAAGTTTTCTAGGAGTATGTGATGGATTTTGGGAGCTTATTTGGAATGTGATTGGATTATCCAATTGCCCCTGAGATGTGTGAGTAAATGTTATAGGTTGTGTTCTTTTATAAGAGGGAGGGGGAACTTTAGGAATGTTTGAAAGTATTATTTTATTATTAATTTATTTTAGAAATCTAATAACACAAAAGTTATATATTTAGAAAATAATATGATGATTTGTGTAAATACTCTCAAAAAATGTGTTTTAGAGAAGTTAAGGTCACCAAAATAGCATTATATTTTATCTTTAACCCTTGGAATTTTTTTTATCTTTTACTATGTATTTGTGTATATTCATAAAATATGCTTTCCATTGTCACAATAAAATACACGTCGAACCAAAAATGGATATTTATTGACATTTGTAACATCATATATGTCATGTTGAAAATTCCCATATTTTTAAGACTTTTATATTGTTTAATAAAATATTATTTGATTTAAAACTCATTTATATCAATTTATATACTATTCATATCACGACATTATATAAATTCCCTAACAACTTGATTTTGTCTAAAAAACCTCATTACCTCGAAGATAACAATTAAAAATTATCCTTAAAATTCAAGGATGAAATAAAAGCATAAAAAATATGATTATATTAATATTAATAATCACATTTATTTTAGTAATTCTTTAATAAAATAGTCACCAAATCACTATTGTGTAATAAATAAATTTATTTATTTAATCTCTAAAAATTAAAATTAAAATAAAATTTGTAGGAAATAATATGAAATTTATAATTACTTTTTATAGTAAAAAATATTACATATATAACCCCATATAATTTTTTTACTAAAAGATACATGTTTATGTTATTTTTTCCATAACTTTTAATTAAAAGTAAGTAAATGTCATTTTCAAAGACAAGTGGTTCCATGGGGTTCTAAAATTAACCCAATGATGCCCATGGAATGAAATACCTCATCCAATAGGGTTAGAAAATCTGTAAGGGTTATTTAATATTATTATAATATTATTTTTTACCCTGATTTTATAGATTTACCCTTCAACCGTGATAGATAAAATAATAAAAATAGGAATTATTAATAATTTCTAAAAATAAAATTTAACTATTTACAAAATTTTAACTTTTGATTCCAAATTAGGAATCCAATTTTCGAAATTCCTATCTATGTAGCAGAATTAATTAATTTAAATTTAATTCACATTGCCAAAACCCAAAATGCGGGTTTTTGAAAAGTTGAAACTAAAAAAAATTGGAATTTGTTTATGTCAAATTTCAAAGTGAAATTACTTCCAATAACCAAAATTGGATTGATTTATAAAAATATAATATAATTTAACTTTAAATTTTATTAATATTATAATCTAATAGTATAAATAAACTATATTAAATGTCAGTTTTTAATTAAAATGCTCTATTTATACAAAATCATTAGAAAATTAACTTTATTAGAAAAAAAAATTTAATAAACTTTTAGATAGATATCCTTATTATAGTGAATATGTTAATTTTGTTAAATGGAACACATAATAGTGACAAAAACAAGATTTAAAAAAGGGTTTTTCATCAAAAGGAGGTAAACTACCTATAAAAAATATTAGACTATTTATGCTTAAAATTGTATTAATTCTCATTTAAAGACTACATATTTTATTTGATAAACGTAAAAAAAATTAACAAAATCTTTAATAATATTATATTTTGTTCTATTTATTATCTCCAATAAAACAACGATGCATTATCTCCCATTTAAAATAATAATATTATCTTATAATTCTTATTTTTCTCTGTATCACTCTACCTTCTGTGTAACATATGATTTTGGAGAAATCCATAGATGCATTCCTGGTACACCGTCAATTATATAATCCTATTTAAGGTTATATTAGTATTTAATTCATAAATATTAAAAAATATTAAAATTTCATATTCATTATTTACTGGGGATGTTAATATTTCCCCCCTTTCGGAAAATGCATTCTTCCAATTTTATTTACATATCAAATAAATGGGGGTATTTATCTTTAATAGAATTTTCATATAACCATGTTTCCTCTTTAACAATATTCATTTTCTATAAAACCATTACCTGATAATTACCTTATTCTGTGACACATGATTTATTTGGTTTATAATCTGGACTGGTTGTTCCTCATAATAATGATTCTTTTCAGACTGAATAATCTCTGGTCTCAAACCATGAGATAAATCTGCAATATACTATATCAATATTGAAACATGAAAACCATTGTGTACCTGGGATAAATATGAAGGTAAACCCACGCTATAGGAAACTTAGTCAAATTTCTCTATGATTTTAAAGGGTCTAATGAACCTCAGAATTAGTTTTACCATCATCATAAAATGAATCACAATTTTAAATGGAGAATCATTGAAAAATATTGCATCACCTACCTCAAAATAAGATACAACAATCACTTATCAACACATTTTTTCTTCCTCCTCTGAGCTGTACTCATGTGTTTCAATATCAACAGAACTATCTATGCATTCTCTTCTACCAATTAGTGTCCTACGAGTTTCCTTTCACCTACATCATCACAAAAAGCTGGAATTCAACATGGCATCCCATATAATATCTCAAATGGAGCCAACTGTATAATAGAAAAAAAACTGTTATTATATGAAATCTCTACCAAAGAACGATTATGGTCTTAAAATCCATAGAAATCCATTGAAAAAGAATGTAGAATATATTATAATATTGAAATTTTTCAATCTGTCTACCCATCTAATTGAGGATGAAAAGTAGTACTAAAATTTAATTCAGTACCCATCGACTTCTGATGTCCCTTCCAAGAGTTATAAATGAACATCAAATCATGATCATATATAATAAATATGGTAACTCCATGTAACCCAACTATATTTTCAATTTAAAATAATGACTTTTAATCTAGAGACAATTAATCTCGATTAGTAAGGAAATGGGATGGTTTTTTCAATCAATCAACAATAACCCAAATGGAATTTTTACCTCAAAAAGTGTTTGGTAATCCCATAATGATGTTTGAAGATATATTTTCCCATCTCTACACTTGAATTGGAAAAGGCTGAAGAGTCATTTTAGTAACCAATATTCACTTTTTACATGTTGAAATGTTAAACATTTCACAATAATGTCTGAAATATAACTTTTAATTCAATACCAGCAGTAATACTCCTGAATAACAATGTTCATCATAGTACATCTAGGATAAAAATAAAATAAAAAACAATGAGCTTTACATAACAACTCATTATTATACTATGATTCACAGGGAAGACACAATCTCTTTCCAATCCTAAAAACACAATATTTATCAATTTGAAATTCAGGTTACCCAACCTTATGAACATACTCTACCATTTTTCGAAACTAACTGTCTTGCTTCTCCGATTTTTTAATTCTTTCTGATAGAGATGATTTCACTAACACATAAAATAAAATAGATGAATCTCTGACACCAACAACTTTTAATCCAAAATTCATCAAATCAAAAACCAACAGATCTCATTACAAATGTAGCATGGCCAAACTAGCATTATTTTTTGACTCAAATAATTATCCACTTTATTTTATTTTCTTCGATGATAATGAATTGGGAAATAATTTTCCTTGATTATTTATAAGAATATCATGTATCTAATTTGGAATTAATTATTTGTGAATATATACATCAGATATTATTGACCAGTCTATATTTCACACTTTTTTCCATGAAAATGATGGCTCCAATTTTTTAAAACCACAAAACAGTAGAAAATTCTAAATCCTATATATGGTAATATAACTCAAGGGTTTTCAAATGACATGAGTATAAGAAATTAACTAATCATTATTCATTAGGATACAACCACATCTCTTCAATGAAGCATCACAATAGAAAACAAATTCATAATTTATGGACGTAAGGAAAAAACTGGAGCATTCACCAGTCTTCTTATCAATTCCAAAAAATAATCATCAAATTCTCTTTTCCAGATGAACATAACACATTTTTATGTTAATATAGCCAGTTGTCTAGAAAACTGTGAAAAATTATCAATAATCTGTCTATAATAACATGCTAAACCATGAAAACTATGAATCCCGGTTGTATTAATGGTTCATTGATATTTTTCATCAACTTTTGTTTTCACGTGTCCAATAGTTATTCCATTTTTTGAATCAATCTGATCATGGAATGAAATTTGTTATAAACAAAAGTCACACCTTCTAATGTTACGATATAATTTATTTTTCTTTTATGTTTTGCATGAAGTCCATTAAAAGGCATTCATGTACATTTTTAATTTGGGAATATACCAATATTTCAATAATAAATATAATAACAAACTTAACTAAGAACTCAAGGAAAATTCTCTTCATTAAAAACATGAATACATCAGGTGAATTGGTGTTCCCAAAAGTCATAACTACAAATTTACAACGTATATTTTAATTATAAAACAC
This sequence comes from Viscum album, assembly GCA_963277665.1. NCBI lineage: Eukaryota > Viridiplantae > Streptophyta > Magnoliopsida > Santalales > Viscaceae > Viscum > Viscum album. The sequence goes on from OY728121.1 coordinate 297,333,318, forward strand.
AATCTTTGGAATGTCTACATAATTTACATTCAACTAATGGTACCCCGATCTCAAGTGAATCTTCAAAATATATTGAGCTCCCTCAAGCTAATCAAACAAATCATCAATATGAGGAAAATCAAAGTTTTTCTGAATAGTGATATAATTCCAATATATATGATAAATGAAATGTATTATTGAACAATCATTCTTTTTAACAAACTAGACAGGGGAACCCCACATTAATATGAAATGTCCAAAGAAACCATTATCTAATGACTCCAAAAAATGTTTTATTATCTCTAAAAGATCAACTTTTTCCATGTGATAAGTGATTTTTTAAATTTTCATAGCATTAGGATCTATTTCAATAGTAAATTCAAAATCACGATCAAGTACAATAACAGGAAACTCATTAGAAAAAACATCAAGATACTCATTTTCTACTAGAGCATTAGTAATATGAATAGATCCTTTTTTATCAATATTTTCAGGATAACAATCAATTCAATCTTTCACTTGTTTCTCAGCTTTTTAATATGTTATCAAAAATAATGGTTCATTCATGTACACAAATTGAATGTCTTTCGGAAAGGAATCTTCATTATCTCTACTGTCATTCATAGAATGTAAAACAAAAAGAAAATCCATTCTCTTAATAACATAATGTCTCTAATAGAGGAAAATCTATAAGTTTTTCAGATAAATTGTTTCCAGAAATATGAAAAAGAACGTTGTAATTTATTTTTATTTTAATCAACATATCCCCTAGTGGTATTTATCAAAAGTATTGGATTGATTTTATAAGGTGGAAATTCAAAATTAACTGGAATGTTGTTACAAATGAAATAATGTGTAGACCATGAATCATATAATAAATTTTCATAATCTAAAAAAACATACAATGTAACTTTTACCAGTCCATTCGATTGTACCACATAAACTTTAATAGTAGAAAATGATATCCACCAGCCTTCAAATCTTGATCTATCTTTATTCTACCATAGGTAGTCAATTTTGGACACACACTGGAATAATTCCCAAACTTCGTGAAACTAAATCATCTTATTGATGGCTTTTAATTTCCTTCATGATCATATTACATATAGTTATGAGAAATATGACAAGTATTACCCCACCAGAATAACATTATTTTTTTGAGATATATTCTCCAGTTTGATTTTTAACACACTTCTCAAAATTGTAAAATTTCTTTTTCTTACCTGCATACTCATTTAATGAATTGTTTACCATTGGATTCCAACTAGACCTCTTCTTTTTCGTTATCTCAAAGAACACATGGTCATCATAAACACCATTTCTAGCTAATAAAATCAACTGAAATGTTTCTCATAGATTTTGAATTCACAAGAGGCTATTTTCCTTTGATATCAGAGGATCAATCACGAGTAAAATTGATTTTTCTTACTATAAATATATTAGGTGAAATTTGGATAATACCTCACCATTCGAGTGAACTTTTATTCATAAGCATCATCTGAGTTATCATCCTTCCTCAATTACATGAATTTCATTGAATCCTATGTCGAAACGCATTAGGAATATATTTATCAAGAAACATACCAGTGATTCCATCCCAAATTAGAGCATAAATATCCCATCCATCTGTGATATATTTAGCCATCGACCACCACTAATCTAATACTCCTTAAAAATTCTATAAAACAAGACTAACCATTTGATTATCTCTAAAATCTATTACATCAAAAATCATTTCTTGTTCTTTGATTCTCTCTTTATCGTGAACACGGTTAAATGATCCACTGAATGATGGGGGATTTTTCCTCATGAAATGTTACACTATAGATATGTTTTTATGGAGTTAATTTGGTTGATATCTGGATCATATACCAAATATATTTATACCTTCATTCAGCTACAACATTACTACAACAAACAGTTCTTTTCGGATTTCAACCATCTCGGGATGCTGATTTTATAGCTTATTCTACATTGTATGCCTTCCCAGCACTGCTTCCCTATTTCCTCTGTGGAGAACCATTATGAACAAACATATGTTTGATGAAGCAACATAGTAATCTTCAAATTCTATATCTTTTAAATTTTACCATAATGTAATAATTATTTATGCATGTTCCATTAATAAAATTCTAACTAATAATGTTTTTTAAAGAGAACTATAATACCAACTATAAGGCCTCGACATTAAAAATTTTGTAAACCCAAATTATGATAATAATTCACATTGAGGAGATTTTCAGGTTTAGAGCATTAGTGAATTAGGCTAAAACATATACATAACAACTTGAATATTAAATTTTAACACTTCTACTCAATATCCTTTATTTTCATAAAATAAAAAATGTTCAATGAAAAGAATCATTTTTAGTTTCATGTTTCAGACATCATGACATTTCCATGATCAAATCCATGAACTTATTCCACATTAATTTTAATGAAAAACATTTCAAAAAACAATAGATGATCTAATAAGATCATTATGGGATACAAAATGAAGGAAAACTGTTAGTTTTTCAATACCACATGTAAACAATTAAAATTTATCATAATTAATACTTTCACATTTATGGTGTAGTAAAAACTCAACACTTTATAAAATCTCATTGAAAACCATTAGGAATCCAAAATACTACCATTAAAACCATAAAAGTAACACATAACATATAAAAGGTAAAAATGCGACATAATCATAATTAAATGGAATAACCATATGGTTGACTTCCTCAAATAATTCATAAAAACGGAATAACAATACAAGAGAATTCCAAACCCAATGAATTGGATGTTATAATGTATCAACCCATACATTGTTTATCACAAAACCACCAGTCAAATGGATATTTGGTAATGACCCGTCAATTGTCCACATACCATTATATAATCATCACACATAAAAGATTGCGAATATCAACATTTCTATCAAAAAAAATTATTTTCAATCACAAGAAAATATTTCATGAAATTTAAATAGTAATTCAACTTTTAAAAACTTTTTAAAAACCTAAATATGAAAAAACAGAATATGGTATTTATTTTCCATTTAAACACATCACGTCTTGTTATAAAAGACAAATTTCATGTTATGAACATGGAAGCAGAAATGTCATCATCACCGCATAAATTAAAAATAAACATTCCCTTTGTTGTTTTGTAAAATGATACATAGAAATATTTTCTCATTGAAAGAAATTAAGTGCCAATGGTTTTATACACCTTATATAATAAAATCATGAATATATTAATATATGCCTCTGAGAAAGGGGATTGAGAAAAAGTATCATAAATCTTGTTCAAAATCACTTGTTCCTTTGTTAATTTCATAAATAATAAACATAATATAATCTATATTTAAATTATAGAATTTTTCAAGTTTATTATTCCTTTTATATAACATATCAATTTTCTAAAATAATAAGTCAATAATTTGAGTTCATATCAGACATTTGTCCAATGTTCAGAACTGAAGTAAAAATATAAACTTGTTATAGTTATAAATTGTCTCTGTGGAAAAAATTCCATTATATCCCTATGAATATTCTTGAAATATTTATCATATATATAATATATATCCAGGACATATTTATTTATAATTTTTCATTGAATTTTTATATAATAAATTAAATTCAATGTTCACGAAGACGACAAGTCATATGTACGCATGTACACTGCTTTCATTCAATTTTCAAATTTAAATTAATGAAAAATAAATTACATATAGGTATATTAAAATTATAGATTAATATATATGTTATATATGTTATATATGTTCATTAATTCCATCTTTTATAAGTACCATGTATAGAATGAACGATTTTATAACTTTGGGAGGGTGATAGTCCGTACTTCCAAAAATTAAATTATCGTATTTATAGAACATGAAGAACATAATTTTATTTCCAAAATGAGAATTATAGTAAAATATAGATAAATTAAATATCTTAAATATATTCTATAATTATAGTTCAAACATTATTTCCACCATAAGAGGATATAAGAGATGATTTAACAATTATCTTTTCGTGAGGTCGTAGTACACCATCTACAAAAACTGTATGTTCTATACACATTAGACATATGTGTGTGTAAGTGTAGTTATAATCCATCCCATAAAAACATCATAGTATATTTACAATTATTGTGGTATTATGAAATAATTAACTAGATAGAGTTTATGGGGTCATGGAAAAGAACGAATATTTAGAGAATAAATTACCTCAAATCAGCTAACTGCTTTTAATGTCTGTTAAAAGACATTATATAATTGAAATCATTCAAATATACGGATTGTAGGTGTATTTTAGTGATGTTGGGAGCTTATTTGTAAAGATTTTTGAAGATTAATTGGGGATTGGGAAGTGTGAGTAAGGGTTTGAGGTGTTGTCCTTTTACAAGAGTGAGGGACACTTTAGGAATGATTGAAGGTATTATTTTATTATTAATTGATTATAGAATTCTAATAACACCAAAGTGATATATTTCTAATATTATAATACAAGGTTCAAAATCCTCCCATCAAATCATCATTATACAAGTATAGCTCACAAAAAACCTTATCATTTATCATTTTCCCATAGTAAAATTAATAAACTTGTACTGTGTCTTATTTTATATTCATAATATATTGTTACTTTAGTTACTATAAAATTTCAACCAACCAAGAAATGTAACATTAATTAAATTTTTGACATCATATATGTCAGATGGCAGATATTTACAATTTCATGACTATTTTATCAATTAATAAAATATTAATTGATATAAAAACTCATATATCATAATTTATATACTATCCATTTGACAACTTTTAAAAAAAACCCATACCAACATTATCCATTTAAAAAATCTTCATTAATTAAAACATAATAACTAATAATGATCCATAGAAATTGTGGGTGACATAAAAAGTTGTAAACTATATTTATTTTAATATTTATAATCTCATTTATAAAAATCATTCATTTATAAGGTAATCTCTACATCACTATTGTGTCATAAATGAATTTGTTTATTTAATCTCTAAAAACTATAATTAATATTCCAAGATGTAATAAATATTTCTACCATTACAATAATATTTTATTCTACAAATGATAACATATAAAACCCCATATAAAAATAGTTTTACTTAAAGAAAATTATTAGGTTATATTCTCCTTAAAATTAAATAAAATGTAATTAAATGTCATTTTCGTTCAAAATATTCTCCATGGGGGACTAAAATCTACCCAACTATGCCCATGGTCAGAAGTATCTCATAGAATATTTTTTAGACTTCTGTGGAGGTAATTTAATATAATTATAATATTATTTTTTTTCTTCTCTTTTCCAGATTTACCCTTTAACCATGTTAAATAACATATGTACATTTGTTAATATTCATAATATATAACAATAAATGTTTTATATTTACACAATTTGGACCTATTGAATACAAATATTGAATACATTTTTCAAAATTAGAAACGCTGAAGTTGCAGAATTTAATTGAAAATTAATTCCTGTTGTCAAATAAAAAAATTGGTTATTGAGATGTAAATACTAGAAAAATATTGACATTTTTTATGTCTATTATAAAAGTGAAATTACATAAAATGAAAAAAATTGGACTAAATGATGATAATATAAACAAATAATAATTTAAAAAACATTAAATGGAAATTATAATCATATAAATATACTAGATGAAAATATAGTTTTGACTTAAAATGCATTATTTTTCACTAATCATCAAAAAATGAAATTTATCAAAAAAATATAAAATATTTACCCAAAGTAAATTTTGATATCCCTTATCTAAATAAGATTTTTATTTTTTAAAATGTAAAATATAAATGTGAAAAGAAACAAGATATAATCAATGATTCTCAATCAAAAATTAGAAAAAAACTACCTTTTAAAAATTTAGAGTGTTTATGCATAAAATTTGAATCATCTCATTTTATGCCTCTAATTATTGTTGGATAAATATAAAAATATTTAAAAAAAATATTTAATCATATATTATTTATTTATGGTCACTCCCTCTAATACATATTTATGTTTTAACTACCATTTAATATAATAATATTATATTATTATCATTTCTCTCAGTATGACTCGGCCATGGGTGTAATAAGTGATTTCGGTGAATCCCAAAAATATGTGTGAATTAAACAATCAAACATAGAATCCACTTCAAAGTAAAATTAATATTTAATTCACATACATTAATAAATAAGAAAATGTCATATTCTTTATTTTACTGTGATGTGACACCCAATGCGATGATCAGAACACAAAAAAATTACAATGGAGTCCCCTATCAATTTGAGAGGCCTTCGTTCTAAATGGGAAACAAAAAAAGAGGAAGGTTGATCCAGACTTCTGCCTACAGGCTTTCCTTTCATTTATGATCCTCCTTGGACCCCCTGGATAAGGTGAAACTGCAACGCCCCATGATCATTGGTGCATTGTACCAAGCGAGAAGGAATTCCTCCTATGAAGAGAAGATGAGACTGCAGAAGAACCTATGAAACACAGAGATCTGTGAAGGCATCCTATGACCAAATGTCAAAACCCATCTTAGGAAGAAAACTATAGGTTATTCTGTGGCATCGAAATGAGCCACCAGGTCTTATCGTAGGTGAATATTTTCCACTATGAATGTTATGGACAACACAACCAAACAAATGTGTTTCCCCTACCTCAACGACTTTGCCGATGCAATAAATATCACCAGAAAACATGGGGATGGTAATCTCGAGACACTCTATATAGAGAATCTAGAAATGAGATGCATGCACCATAATATTGGTGAGGTCCAGAAGGCAAAGTAGGGGGGAATCATGGGAGGTAAGAAGAGCTGGACATGAAACTCCAAACAAACACAGAGTTAGAACCGGTGGAGGGAACCTAGTGAGAAAGGTAGCAAAACCATGATCAAAAACCCCAATACCTGGGGAAGAAACATTGAGTAGGTTGGATAAGCCATAATGGTCCTGATAATTCCAAAAGAGATCTACACATGAGGGGCGTTCTTTTATTCATTCATTTATCAAGATTATTTTGAGTGACAATTCCCACTATTGAAACATTTCATTACATGAGTTATCTATGAGAATAGATTTTCTTAAAAATCTAGTGATTCCAAGTTTTAAATTTAAATTTTAATGAAATTTAATGTGTAAAATAATTAATTTAAGGTTTAATGTGATGAATGAATATTACAATGATGTATCACAGTTTAAGGAAATTATTTGATTCATTGAAATGATATTTCCCTATCAATTTCCATTCTTTGAATTTATGATATTCATGTGAATTTTATTTGTTATTATTAATTATTCCTTTTTTATATTCCAAATCCAATGTTTCAATCTAGAGAGGCATTCTAGTCCAAATATTTACCTTTTTTCTTGATTACATTTCTTATGTGATCTTGTGGCATGTCACTTTATTGAATGTTAATTTCCACTTTTCAATGATATGATATTTCAAAGACACAATTATTGTCATTGAGGCAACATTGGAGAATCCCTTATCTTTATAATTCCACATTTACATCATTCCTTAGTTATCCTATAATTACAATTAATTTCTGTTATATTAATGATCCATGTTTCGAACTAATATTTTTCCATTCCTAACTTATACATGGTATTAGAATGATATTTTAATTTAGTATTGTGGGGGGAAGGGAATCATTGAAAATTTTATTATTTAAAACATATGGATGAAATATGTGGGTGATTATTGATGGAATTGTAAAAGGTATTAAAATCCATCATTGTAATATATTATTTTCCCCCATGAATATAAATAAATAATAAATATAGTATAACACAAAATATGAAAAAATGGTTGTGATTTTTGAAACCATAAATCACAATTACTAGACCTATGGTTTTTATCATACATGGTTCTGTGGCAGATGTGAATATTATTCTATGAAATCTCATTAGAGAAAGAACACAAATGATAATTATCATTGAAAATAAATTATAAAATAATAAAATTTCGAGTGGGTGAACAAAAAAATCATTATTTTTAAACTCATCATGATCATTAATATTCATTATGAGTAATGTTATTGTTTATACATTGAAGGGGAGAATTACATTAATCATTGTACTCTAAATATCATTATTTATTCATTAATAGTTAAACCACATCGTTATGATTTGTTTTTAATCATCAAATCATATCAACCTTATATATTTATAAATACATTAATTTCTTGTCTTCAGGATTTTATGTTCTTTTTTCCTTTATAATGATGATAAATTAGGTCATTTATATTATTTTGAATGAGGATCATGTTCTAAAGATTTGAGAATACATCAATATGAATTTTCTAATGAGTGTTGAGTGAAAAGAATCAATGGTGAGGTAAATCATTACATGATGTGATTATGTATGATGGAATTCAATGAAAAAACACTTTCCATAATTTAACATATAATTCATTATGTTTTGAATCAAAAATAAATGTTATTTTAAGATAAAATTTTTCATTTTATGATTTTATGGTATTTTGATCATAGTATACAAAATTGTTTATTTTTGAGTTTTAACTATTTTATTATATTTCTTTATTTATGTTATATGTTTTTATAAACAAATTTAAATTTTGAAAATATTTTTTAAGGATTCAATAATTATTTCCTTATGTTTCATCAATATAGACAAAAAGCTCAATCCATCATTTAGATAACCAAATTTTCTCACCACACATGCATTTAAAACTATTAATAGATCTATAATATAATTAATATGAGCATATATCTTTTTGTTTTAATTCTCAATGAATCATAAATTATACATAGAGATATATATTTAATTATGTAACAACATTAATTATGGACAAAATCTGTTAATCATCCTTCTTGAAGTCCATTATATCCTCAGAATCTAGATACATCGAATATAAAGATGCTTTTGGGATGATTAAATTATCACAGCGAAATGGTCCTAACATTCTCTCCAAATGGTATTTTTTTATATTTGGAGATGTATTGGATAAGACAATGGGGAATTACATTAATGATGGGTTCCATGCATGTATCGACTATTTAATGGGTCTAACAGATATTTCATTTAAAAGGGAAAATATATCCAAAAAAATGAGAAGAGATCCTCCTTCCCATATAATTCCAATCCATCTCATTCCATCTAGGGAAGCAATGACAGGAGGCCAAATGAAATTTAGGATTTATATTTTATTCTATTTTTTTAGTTTTATTTTCCCATGTAACATGCATTAATATTTTTTTTAAAATGATTACTTTTTTTCATCCTCATCTTTTATAATCTAACCGTAATGTCATTATCTCACATTTTCTTTTCATCTTGAACATTAGTCACAATGTAATGAAAGGTGGATAACCCAATGCTTGGCCCTGGGGGATGATTCACGGTGATATTTTTTATAGATCATTAATTAAAAAGATGTTTTTAATATATTTGTGGAGGATGAATGAGTATAACAAGTGTACTATCGTCGTACATCAGGGAATTAAATTTAATTGTATTTAATTTCATAGATTAATTATTTTTCACACAAATATCTAAGGAAAACCCTTCATATGGTGTAGATGGATATTTCAAATGAAATTAAATGTTATTTTTTGGAACCTATTCATTTAAAAATAACATACTCAGTTGTGGTGTTATCCTATATTACTATTGGAAGAGGTGTGGTTTGGTGTTCCCGAGGTATGATATAATCACATATTCATTAAATGAATGAAATGTAATTTAATAACTATTATTTAGAAAATGAATTATTATTGTGAATTTAACCATTAAATAAATTTTTAATGATCACAAGTTATCTATCCCTAGGATCATGATCATTCTTCCCTAATATAATTTTTTTCATATTGTGATTTAGATTTAAATTGTTTATTTCATTATTTTAAATATATATTTTCTAAAACTGCCAAAATATACATTTTCAAAAATAAAATAAAATTTGAAAAACAATTAGATTAGGTTTGTTAGATTAGATATTGAACCAAATATAAGGACACTCACGTGAGACGGACCTGGTATTCCATTATTCTATATTATGAATATAAATATTCTTTTTCCACACACTCTGAAATAAATGAATTTTGATGAAATGATACTTTTTCTATATGAAAATCTTCTAGTGGTTCAATCTATGTTGGAATCAATTTTCTACACAATTCAGACTATATGGTTAGAGGGTGTCGAGAACCCAGGATGAGTGGTGGATTATAGTCGAGAATTGTCTAAAAATTAACAACAAATCATCTTTTGACAAGAAGGACTCCATGAATCTGAATAGTCACTTGTTCATATTGAGAGAATCATTAATTTTATGAAAAATTTAGGAATAATCTATGATGTATTTCACCACAAATATTAATTATTGATTATGAAGTATATGTTGCTGCACAATCATGAAATCTAGGATGTTTCATGATTTCACCAAGATATCATTCAATAAAATCATAAAAAATTTAGATTTATATAAATATTATGAGTGGGGAAAATAAAATAGAGTTTATTTCTAAGATAATGTGGATCATATCATTCTACAGTACTCCACATTTGTTGAGTAGGTAAATATGTAACTACATCGAGTATCAACTGATTCCATTACAGAACAAAGGATTTTGATGGGGTAGAGGGCGAAAATTAAATCGATGATGATTGTCATATGTCTTCCATCCTTTATTAGAGTCAATAGATAAATCCAAAATAAAATAGTTGTCCCTATCAAAGAAAACATGTTTTTTGGAGAATTTTATTGTTTATCTATAATATAAAGAATATCTTCATGATATAAAAGGAAGAGAAATGGTGGCCAATATTCGTTAGGACCAATTTTTGGGCCATCATCAAGAGTTGAAAAATTTGTTTTCTATCAATGTGGTAGGCCTAGTTATATCAATAATAATTTCTCTAAACTACCATGAACATGATATCCTATTTATAATTGTTTCCATATTAGTGTTTTTTATTGAAGGATTTCCCATGGTTGTAAGGCTATATTTACTCTATCCATAGGATATATTCTTCATTAAAATTTTTCCATGGATTGTGGTTCTTATATACTAGAAAATGGATATGATTATGTTGAAAATAAATCTCACATATGATCAAACAATGCACAACATTATGTGGTCAATTATCTTCTAGAGGAATATAAAGTAGGGAAAGCTATTGTTAAATGTACAATGTGTATTTGTTCTATAATGTGTTATTTTTTCTTGATATAGGTTCTAATAATTATTCAATATCTTCATATTTATTTTACATTTTTTGGATTATGATCATATCTGGTAGAAATGTACATGGATATTTTCCCACCTATCGGATTGTCTACCGAAAAAAGTTTGATTGTACTACATGTTAGGTAGTGATATTCAAAATTTATGTTTCCTAGGTTTTTAGGGTTCTAGATCATGATATCTCTGAAATTATTATCTAAATAGATTTTATAATATGTGTGAATTCCTATATTGATATTTATCATCAATGGGTTATGTTTTCCCAATGGGTTCTCCCATGTCTTTCATGTTGAATGAGACTCAGTGTAACATAACAAGATTTCATGAGATAGATTCTTTTTAATTTTTGTGATATCTAGTGTTTTTGAGTACACCATGATTAGATTGTGCTATACACTACACCTTATTAGCTTGCAGTATACAACACACTATTCTTGCATTTTGTTTTAAAAAATTATTGTTCTATCGATAAAATTAATTTCACGCAACACTGAGCATAGATTTTTTCAATTCATAAATTAACTAACATTGGATTATGTTATTTTCAACATAAAAGTATAATTTCACTATACGAAACATTGGATTGGATAGCGTTACACGTATGACCGACCTCCATTGATAGCTTGTATTGTAAATGATACTGAGTTTCACTAAAAATTGAAATATTATTAAAATATTTTTATTTAATTCAATATAAACTAGCCATTATGAATATTATTACCCACATTTTTATTTTTATATTTAATTACCATTCAGAATATACATTTTCTAGGACATTATATGGGAACAAAATAAATTTTCTTTAGATAAAAGAATTTTTTTTAAAAATGAAATTTTACCACCTTTTGATATTACACCGATATGAAATCTAGGGTTTGACAATATTATAAGTTCAATTTGAGAAAATAAACATACTTTTTGGTAGTGGGATATAAATTTTTTTTGAATTTCTTTATTAAATAATAAAAATAAAAATTAATTAAAAATATTGTATTTTAACACGAAACATCCATTTTACCTAATTTATTTATATAGATATATTGTATTTTTAAATGATTTAAAAGTGGAATTGTATTATAATTTCTCAATTTAATAAATTTTGGGTAATTGATAGTAATTTCTTTATTAAATTGGACATAAAGACATCTCAATCATTTGATAGTTATTACTTATTAAAAACCCGTTTTTGGTTTAGACAACATGATATAATATTAAATTAATTACTGAATCATAAGTGTATTGAAAATGTAAAAAATGATTAAATATTTTGAATAATAGGGTTTATATTTTTTAAATAGGAACCTTCAATTTTTGAGTATTCTTAATAGAAACTTTATTAACTATTTTGTTCTCCATGGGTACATGGTAAATCTGGTATATAATTGTAAAAAATAGTATTATAACAAAATTAACCATCAGTAATACAAGTCCTAATCCAATTTAATGATATATTTCTGACCATGGTAATCCTTGGGTCGATTTTGGGACCCCATTGATTCACATTGTTTTTAAAATGACCATTTCTATGAATTAATTTAATTTAATGATAATTATAAAATAAACATATATCTATTACTAAATATATTTAAATATATGATTATATAACTGATATCTATATATATAGATTATAATTAAAAAATTTAAAATATTTTCTAAATCATTGTATTTTATTTATCATTATTATACATTATATAAATATATTTATTTATAACAAAATTATGATGTATCATTTACCTCATTAATGAATGATTCATATAAATGATTTTATAAATATAAAAATAAATTTAATTTGAACATTTTTATTTCATCCACGAATATTATGGATGAAATTGAAATATAAGGGATGAGTTACTACCTTTTTTCTAATTAATTAGGTTGTTATGAATTTTTTAAAAAGTCAAGTATGAATAGTATCTAAAATTGACATAATTCATAACATAAAACATAAAATAGTTTATTAAATGATATTAAATTCCAATAAATATATTAATTGTCAATTGGTAAATATAAATCCCTATATGTCATAAAAAACATTTTTGGGTCATTTAACATGATAAGGTAATTAAATTAACCCACCCATTTTAAATAACATGATATCACAATATGATTAAAATGTGTAAAATAAGCTTTAATCTAAAATGATAAGGATATAGAAATATTCAAATATTTTCTAGAAATTATTTTATGATTTTTATTTGAACCAAAATTTTCTTATATTATAGTCAAATATGTTTTGGACCATTTTAAATTGAAATAAAATTTATAAAAATTAATAGTTTATGACATTCTTAAAGTTACCTTATCCTCTCTTACAAAAGGGAACCTCCTCCCTCTCCACTTCCTTCCCATTTTAGACTCCATACTCTGTCAAACCTTGATAATTTCTCATATATTCTTCTATAGTTACATTCTATAGGTTCTAGTCTTCTCAAAATACCAACTCTAGTACCCTGTGATGAAATTTAATGGAGGCACCTTGAAGGAAAGGTAATCTCTTCTACCGATTCATTAAAATTTATTTTTTTACTCATACTTCCTCTAACGTTGTTGTTTCATTATATTGTAATAACATAATTATCACTCATATATTAATATTTGGTTATAAATATGAATCAACAGTATTCCTTCTTATATCCATCATATGGGAAATGATATCAATGCGTGTGTGTATGTACTGCTTACCGTCTCTACGTCGTGGTGTAATCTATTTTTCACCACCAACTTAATTTGATGGTTAAAATGGTATACATATTAAATATAGAATATTAATATTACATTATATTAATTTTGATATATTATATAGAATCCAATTTATTAGCGTAGATCAATTATGGACATGATATAATCTCACATGCGTACGAACGATTTACAGCCTACTGACGTGATGAGATTCATTATCAATCTTAACAATTCAAAAAATTATTATAAAGTATATATAACAAATAATAATTAAATCCATTACATAATAATTATACTATATTTATGTTTATATATATATTATTTAATTTCTTCCATTCATTCAATAAGGAAACAAAAACATAGTACATGCGTACGTATGGCCTACCGTCTCCATGACCAGTGTATTCCATTTCATTTATCTATATTATATATATATATACTGAATATATATCATATATAAATACTTTTAAATATTAAAAAAGTTAATAAGCCATGATCTCATTAATAATATCATAAATAACATGTCTAAACACGTTGGATAAATAAACCGATTCCAACCTAAAACGTTGTTTTAACATGGAATTGAAAAATAGATGGGTAATATAATGTCATAAGTAAATCATATAGGATATCATAAATATTATAATTATAATTCTATTACATGTTAAAAATAAGTTTAAACCCACTATACATGTTTTTTATACCGAAATGTAAGAAATCAGACCTATGGTAAGATATAGTTTTGCAGCATCATTTTTATTTGAGATTGTTTATTCGCAAGTATTTAATGGGGTTATATTTATCATCCAAGTTCATGTTTTCTAAAAATGTTTTCATAAAATGTTTATTATTATTCAATTTATTTTAAAATTAATTTAACTCCATTTTATAATTATAGTAGATGGTATGGGAGGATTGATTCTTTTGTTCACCATACGAGGTATTGTTTTGACATTTCCTGCAAAAGTAAAAGAAGAATATTTTTTATCTTATACAGAATGAATGGGGTTTTACAGTTTAATGACACATTATTTCCATGAATATTACTATAAACTATTTCATGATTATTTTCAAATAAATAAATATGTTTTAAAATTTTGTGACATGTTGAGAAAAGTAAACATTTTTGAAGAAGAAATGATATTTTCCGCAAGATCAATGTTTATGTGTTTTATCAAATTACATTACATATAAGATGATTCCTTAAAAGGGATTATGTTTATATAATTTTTTTTAATATTATTTAATTGTTTTTTTTGATGTAATGATCTTTTTATGTACTATGTTACAATAGAATTATATTTAAGAAACCCATTTTATTTCATGGTTATGCTATGATGAATGATTTATGTTTTGTGGAACATGTAAGAATGATTTTATTATGATATGGGTGGAACATATATCACCCTACAATGCATTGGGTATTGATTTATATGTCATGAGATATACATTAATAGCACTACACGTAAATCATTATCGTTAATACATGACTAGAAGTGTATGTAAACATAGTTCAGTAATGGACCTTGTCTACTATGATGGTCTTTGAAGCAATTCCTTGGTTACTATGGAAATCATTTTGTGTGATTATTAGTATACCACAATAAATGTTTTTATGGAAATTCAATTATATCATTTTTAGTGATGCATTATGATTCATTCCTTATGTACTAACTATATTTATTTCATTTCTCATGATTTTTAGGTTTTTACAATCAAATGTTTACGGTTCATTTTATGTTCTCCATGTTGAACCCTACTGAGAATTTGAGATCACCAATTTTTTGTTTTCTTTTACCCAAGATATAAATATAGTTTTTAGGTATGAAAAAGGGGGATGTTCTATATGTTTAATTTTTAGGATCTATCACCATGTTGGAAAATGAGGTTCCGGGTTTAAAATGACCCTAAACTAATATGGTATTTCATTTTTTGTTTGTGTAATGTAATAAGTGTTCCGAAAAAGAAATGTAGAATCCATGTACGTCCAAAATGGGTCTGGACAGTTGGTATCAAAGTGAAGGATTAGTAATCCATTAGAAACCAAGACTCAAAATAATTATTGAGATCCCTAGGGATATTTCTAACGTATGACTAGGGATGTACCAAAAGATAAGTTTAACTTTAGGTTACTATCCTAGAATATTGATAACGATCATGAATAACATGGGATTAATCCTTAGATGTTAGTTATTGAAATTTCTCCCCCTTTATTATACAATATTCCTAGTATGATTTTTTCCTCTCACACTATACATTTTGGGTTTTATAAAATGGTTAGAAATAGGAGGATTTATATTAATGGGGAATATGATGGATGTTAGAATGTTATTCTTCATGAGAAACCAAATTAAATGGTATTTATGACGAGAAACATCATTATTATTCCTAATCCCCAATCTCATAATATGATCAATAATCTCAACATTGGTGAGTTTTCTATTATATCTAATAACAGAATACTAGAGTTTCATGGTAATCCTATAGGATATAATGTTCATTTTTCTTCATGTAAATCATGTAGGAAGAGAAATCAAGTTGAATTTTTTAAAGGAAATGTTATATGATTTAGGTGTGGAAAAGAAGGACACAAGTCTAGTAATTGAAAAAGATAAGGTTATGTTAACACAATGGACACAGATAATTGCCTTGGTAAGACATCAATAACAGTTAAATTTTTTAAACGTGGAATGTATCAGCATTATGAAATTCGATTCCCTATGGGAAAATCTCATGAGGAGAATCACCATGGTATTAGGGATTGTATTTATGTTGATGATGATGATGAAACTAAAAATGAAATTTGACATGAAATACATTTTGAGGAAAAAAACAATGAAGCTTTGTCAATGGATTAAGAAGATAATAGAATTATTGTATCTTTATCAAGAATAATGCATGGTACTATAGAATAAATAAACATTTAATATTTTTTACACTATTTCCATTCCTTTTGTATTTGAAAGTATATGTTTAATTGTAGGAGTTACCATAAAAAGCGATTGAAATGTTTTTATAAACAACATGATATGTGAATAATGAATGGATAAGATGATAATTATATGTTCTATAGTATTAATGAGCTCATTAATAATATCGGGAAAATTTTTTATCATGGTTTTAGTATATCGATTTGTTTTGTATTTTTAGTGTGATAAATGTTTTATTTTTGAAATAATTCATGTTTTAACTCATGTTCAATAGTAATTAATTTTCTGTTTCAATAGAATACATTATTAATATATTCAAATGTCTGTAATGTTACAATAAATAAATTCCTTATGAGACATGGAAGATAAATGTTATGTTGATTTAGTTCACCTATTTCTAATGTTATTTATTTTTAGGTTTTAGATGCATTTTAATCTTAACCATTTATGGATAATATAAGTTATTTTACATTTTTAATTTTGATATATTAATGTATTATCTCAATATAGGTGGATTACGCATATTTTATTACCTTTTATAACCTAATTTTATATGGATGGAATGATATATCATTATATCGCATGATCTATTAATACTTCCAGAATGAAATAATCAAATTAATTTCATTAAATAGGAGATCAATTCAAAATTATTTAGGGAGTGATCAACAATGAGATTTTATTGGAATTAGGTAAGTATTTGGTCTACTGAAAAAATTAATCAACTTTCAGAAAAGAATCTTGAAACAAAAAAATATTATCGTAAAACGTTATTATATGATTAATCATATGGTCACTTAATTGATCATAGATTTCAAGATTTCAGGAAGTTAACCTTATCAAAACCTTATTCTTCACCACTGTCTATTTGAATATGATGGATATATTTTTCTCTTATATTCATGTTTTCACTTCCCACCAATGTTATTCTATGTGGAAATCTAGTGATTAGTTAATTTGGGAATCCATTATGTTACTATCTGAAATTTTTAAATTTATACTTTAGTAGAAGTTTTAATGATGTGGGTTTCCATGAATGAAACTTTTATGTAGAAGACTATTTATAACCTCGATGAATTTTGAGGGAGAAATACATTTTTAGGGGTGTAGAGTTTAAAACCCAGAGATTTTATGAGATTTATTATTTATTATTTTTTTTTGAATATTGTGATTTATAGTACACCAATATTAGCACTCACTATATGCAACATGATATTTTCTTAGAGTATACACAACACTATTCATATCTTGCATTTCAAAAAAATTCATGTACTTTTTATACAATTCATTTCATAAAAAACTGAGTGTATATTTTTTTAAAGTATAAATGAACTATGTTTGGAGTATGTTATATAGAACACAGAAAAAATTATGTAGTACATGAGAAACATACATTACTTGTGTTACAAGCAAGATCAACCTTCCTTGATAGCTTGCATTGTATGAGATATCGTGTTTCACTAAATAACAATATATTATTATATTATTATTATATAATTCAATATAAACTGGAAATTATGAATAGTTTTGATGAATTTTTTAATTGTATATAACATAAAATTTATCTTTCACATTTTCTAGAACAATATATTTGACCAAATTAAATATTTTTCGGATACAAAGGGATTTTTAAAAAAATGCAGCTTTACCACGATTTGATATCGCATCAAATTTAATGCTAGTTATGACACATATATTAGTAAAATTTTACAAAATAAAATTATAATTTGGAATAAGGACATTAAAATTTAACTTTGTATTATTTTTTTATTCTTCCAAAAAAAAAATTTTTTAATGAATAGTGAAATTACTGCACATTAACTCGAAATATATTTTTTATTTAATTTATTTATACAGTTAAATTATCATTTAAATGGGTTTTAATGTGTAATTTCATTATATGTTTATCATTTAATCCAATTTTGGTCCCTGGAAGTAATTTCACTTTTAAATTTTACATAAAAACATGTCAATCATTTGATTGTTGTTAATTCTTAAAACCATGTTTTTTGGTTTTGATAATGAGACATAATTTTATTTTAATTACTGAAGATTCAATGTTTTGAATTTTTAATAAATGATTGCATTTTTAGAAAAAAAGGTTTGTTTTTTAAATATGTTATTTTAAATTCTAGACATTATGAATAGAGACTTCAATAATTATTATTTTTTACCATTGTTATAGGGTAAATATATTAAATAATGTTAAAAAATAATATTATAATAATGTTAAACTACCCAAAGACAAGTCATAAGATTATTTGATGTGATATTGCGAACCATGGTCATCCTTTGGTCTTTTTTTGGACCCCATAGGTTCACTTGGATGTTGAAATGACATTTTATAAGAATTAATTTAATGTAAGGATAATTCTAACCTAAACATATTTATATTATCAAATATATTTTAATATAGGGATATATAATAGATATATATATCTATAAATTGGAATTGAAAAAAAACTGATTTTCTTCATCGTGTTATTTTATTTTTAATTTTTATACATTATTTAAATTTATTTATTTATGGGACAATTATGATGTAGTGATTACATCATTAATGAATGATTCAAATAAATGAATTTATTAATAATAAAAAAATAGATAATATTATTGTCATAAATGATTTTTTTGCATGATGTTGACCTAATAGAGATGAATCAATGAATTTTTTTGAAGTAATAAGGTTGTTATTATTTTTCCATAAATGTCAGGTATGAATTATATCCAAAACAAACATAATTCATAACAAAAATCATAAAATAGTTTATTAAATCATATTAAATTTATAAAAATCTAATATTCATCTAAATCATAAATATAAGTCCAAATATTCAATAAAAATCTTTTTGGGGATCGTATGACATGATATGGTAATCAAATTTACCCACAAGGTATAAATATCATGGTATAACATTAAGATCAAAAAGGATAAAATAAGGGTTAAACCAAAAAAATAAGGATAAAAAATATACTAAACTTGTCTAAAAATTATTGTATGATGGGTATTCAAATAGAAGTAATATTATATTCAAATAAAATAATTTTTTGATCATTTTAAATAGAAATTTAATTTAATATATTTTACAATTTTGGGAAATTCTTAAAGTTAAATCTCATCGATTAATAATGGGCTTCTCCTCACACTCATCTTGACTCCATTTCGAGGCTTCATGCTCTAAAAAAACCTTACCATTTCTCTTATCAACATCACTTGTTACATTCTAGAGGTTGTATACTTCTCACTAAACCAACTCTAGTTCCCTAATGGGAAATTTAAACGAGGCACGTCGATAAAGTGGTAATTTTTCAACCGATTCGTTCAAATTTCATTCTTCTTATACTTCATCTTCATTTATTGTTTCATTATAAAGTATGAACATATGTATAAATATTATAACTATATATTATTATAAAAAATAAAAAACACTATTTCACCATCTATCAAACCTACCAATAATGAAATCACAACACGTGCATATGTACGACTTACCATATACACTCCATGGTGTAATATTTTTTTCACCACCACATTACATGTATGGGTATATAATGGAAAAAATATTAACAATATATTATTATTAAAAAATGATACCAATTGTGATATATTATTCACCATCCACTTCAAAATGGATCAACAATTATTAAAAAGATATCAACACTCGTGTGTACGTATGACATACTATCTCCACAATGCAATGAAAATCATTCTACATGTTAACCATTCAAGAAAAATTATAACTTATATATAATAAATAATAATTAAATACATGAGAAAAGAAGGATACTATAATTATATATATATATATATATATCCTTTACTTACTTCCTCTCAATTCAAAAAGAAATGAAATCATTGTTCATGTGTATGTACGACGTACAATATCCATGAATAGTGTATTCCATTTCATTTATATATGTAATATATATATATATATTTATATACTAAATATATATGAAATATAAATAATTTTTTAATTTTGGATGTATTTAAATCATGATCAATGTAATAATAACTGGAATCAAAAGTCCAAACACATATGATATATAATAGTATTACTCCCCAAACCGTTACGTTATCATGGAATTTGTAAAATAATGCGTAAAATAATGTAATAAATAAATCATATATGATATGATAAATTTCATTATGATTCGGTTAAAAGGAAATAATTTTTATAAACCATCTATAAAGGTGTTTTAGAAACATATGGTACAAATCAACCATATGGTAATGCATAATATTGCAATATCATTCTTTTCTGAAATTGTTTATACATATGAATTTAATAGGGGTATATTTATTATCCATGTTAATTTGGCCTAAAAATGATTTCATAAAAAATTTTCTATCCTCCAATGTATTTTTAATATAATTTATACCCAATTTTGACTTTTACTATGTGGTAAGAATGGAATCATTCTTTTTTACCATATTAGGTACTTTTTTTATTTTTCAGGATAAAAATGAGAAGATTTTTTTTAACTTATACTGCATGAATTTATTTTTATGGTTTCGTGGGACCAAAATTCTACAAAGATAAATCCACACTATTTCAAGATTGTTAAATAGTAAATTATTATCATTTAATTTTGTGCTGCATTTTGAGAAAAGAAAATTTGTTTAAAGAGGAAATAAACATTTGAGTGGCCCAGTTGGTTGTTCATTCAGCGATGTTGTTCAAAGTGGGAATCATAAAATGGAAACTGTTGAAGGAATTTTGTCTGCTACTCTAGGGAGACATCCATGAAGAGATTACCCATACCTTCTGAGTCTGATGCAGACTAGATCTACCTCTAAAAAGAATAGTGAGGTGACTGTGGCTTTTAAGAAGGGTAGCGTGGTCAAGAGGACATCACCAGACAATCCAGTACTGGATCAGCTTAGGAGTCATAATAAAAGAGAAATATACTAGAGGTCACTAGAATGGGAATCGACTATGGCTACCAGAGTGGATGAGTCCAGCTTGGTATGGAGATATGAGTATGGTTATTTTTATGTGTAATCATGTGTTAGTTGTGTTGTCTTCATTTACGTTACTCTTGTTTGATTTTTAGTTTGTATGTTTGGGCACCATAATCCCATAAACTGGCCTTTGAAATCAAAAAAATATTGATTCGATCATTATGATATTGGTGGAACATAAATCTCTTTACCATTCTTTGGGTAATGATTTATATCAGATGAGATATGCATGACAGAAATGAAATTTAAATCTGGTTCAGTAACACATGCCTGGAATGACAAGTATACTCTGTTCGGTAATAGACATTGACTAATATAATGGTCTAGGAAACAATGCTTTGGCTACTATGGAAATCATATTTTGTTCATATTAGTAATCCATATTTACTTTTTTTATCCCAATTCTATTATATCATTGTTAATGTTCCATTATGATCCATTACTTACTTACAGAGAAGATTTATTTCATGTCTCAACATTTTGATGTGTTTATGTTCAAATACTTATGGTTTATTTTAGGTTCTACTTGTTTTCAGTTACTGGACATTTGAGATCACTATTTTACTATTTTATTTTACCCAAGATATATTGAAATTATTAGGGTATGTAAAAATGGGGTATTATTTTTATGGCAGATGTTGAAGATCCTTCACCATCTTAGAAGATGATGTTCTGAGTTTCCAAAGAGAGTAAAATAATACGGTCTTTTGGTGTCTATATTTTTCATGTATAATTTATTCCAAAAAATAAAGGCCATGTCCTTGTATGTCAATCATGGGTCTCTACACACAAAAGTAGGGTTATTGTTGCCTATTTTTCCTTATACCTGGGTGATATCAGGTTTTCTTCAGCTGATTTTCCTTGATGGAATTTATCTAAGATTGAGTAATCAAATTTTTGTAGTGGTGTTTACATACATTGATGTATTTAAAGATGATTTTTCTTGTTTTTCACCATAATGAGGGTTCAATATTACTATTATCCAAATTACAAGTATGATTCCCATTTCTATTATTTTATATATCATGGAACATAAAGAGGTACATGAACATATGGTTTAGATTCCATACCTTGATTCTATGTTATTTATTCTCCGTAGCATTTAAAATTTTTCATTACTAGTATTCATTTTTATGAGGGTATCTGAGATCACCAAACAATGTCGTGATTATAAAATGGTAAATGAGTTGTCCATTTAGAAAATATATTTTTCCCTCAAAATTGGTGAACTATTTGATCATCATAGATGGGCTCGTCAGTTCTAAAATATTGACCTTCATTGAGGGTATCCGTAGATGATATTCTGAGATGAGGATATAAAAAATGTATAATTTAGCTGTTTGAAATAATATTTTGAGTTTATGGTGATTATATTCAGTCTCACAAGAAATCCTAGAATATTTATGGACGTAATGGTATAAATATATTATTTTTTCATGTAATATTTCATGTTTTTCATGGTGGATGTTTCTTTGGGTTATTCTGGGTCATAAAAAGAAATCAAGGATCATTTAGAAATAATTTATAAAACCACACAAGGACATCATCTTTATATTAATATTTCTATATGTGGGTATTGTATCAAGGAAGTGATGTATCTAAGGAATGTAATATCTGATAGAGGAATCATTATTGATCTTGAAAATATACCAGTGATGATGTCATAAGAGATACCAAAAAATTTATTTGAGATATGATGATTCATTTACATGGTCGTTTAGTATAGGTTATTCTACAATGACTTATACATTCTCACTTCTTTGATGATATATTTATGTTTTAAGTGAGTAATGTTTTAGTGGAATATAATTTTTTATAGATCATAAAAGTAATTGATTATTTGGTTGACTATAGCTACATTTTTTATTATTCTATATTTGGGTCCATGTTATGATATTTTTTTTGATTCTCTTAGTATGGTTTTGAAAACATCCATGATATAGAGAACTACATCATGGACTCTATATCTCACAAGTTTTTCAATCATAAATTTAACTACACTACAGGGGATCATACGTTTTCATATGTTATAAAAAAACTCCATAATTAGTATAATTATCTCTTTAGGGAGAATCATTTGGTATATTCTAATCATAATATCCTAAATATTATTTTTAAACTAAGGGATCAGTACATGAAATAGATATTTGGAGTGTTGTGTTATAAAATATTTTATTTTGATATTTCATAGTCTTTAAGTAATTATAATGTGATAGTTGTCACAAGGATTATGGTATTACCAAAAAATGAGTTTATGGAATCAATTGATGTGTTTTCATTTATGTGTATGTTTTTAGAGCTTAGTGAGAGGGTGAAAGAGTCTGGTGGGAATATGGTCATGGAATTGACATACGATGACTCATCATTTGAATAGTTTGTCTAACCTGATCAGTTTCTTGACACTACCACACTGAGATTTAGTTTAATAATAAATGGTGGGGACACATCATGTGATTTCTTATGGTCTCCCAATGGATATTTGTATTTCTATAGTAGTCTAGATATTCTGATATATCTAATGATTTATTTTAAGGAAAAAGGAAACAAGTATTTTTGGTTCGTACACCATTGTACTATCAATATGTATCACAAATTTAGATGTCAGTTATTTTTTTCTATTATGAGACTAAATATTGTCGGCTAAAATTAATGGTTTCTAACATGTCATGGGAATAAGTTTCAGCACTATATACATGTATGTTTGTTTCAACCCTTACCAATTATGGTATGGAAATGGGATTATATTTTCATTTCGAGTATCAATTTTTTTTTCAATGTAATACTAGTTGGAATATTAAAATTTTGTAGACCATATATTTAACCAAGAAATTAGATTATTTATTCCAAACTAAACAGATAAATAATGTAGATCAGCCTATGAACTTTTTTGATGAATAGGATACGAGACATCATTGATTTCATTCTGTGATACTTTTTGATTGGAACTCAGGTTCACATCTCTATGTTAGAATTTTTTGAAAGAGGTGATGGGTTTCTCAATGAAATTGATCATGAAATGAATTACACATATGGATGGAAAAATAAATTGACCTATCAAGGTTCTTAATGATATACTTTAGTCCAAATTATGTGATTTCGAAGGTTCTTATGAAAAAAGTCTCCCCCTTGTAATGTTTGCAGATAAAAATTGTATCGTAGAATAGATTAAGATGTATCTTGTTGAGGCATTTTATGGGAAAGAATATAGATATTCATAGTACTGAGAGGAGTTCAAAGAGTGTTCCTACGATATATAGATCCTTAGAAACGAGACAATACTTATGTTTCCTTTTGATGGAAGATATTAGTAATGGAATAGTGTCATGAAGAATATTATGCAGATTTTCATAATCAAGTAAAAGATTTCAAGGTTTGTGACCTATTTTTTCATTTATTTTAACCAAATATGGTACACCATCAGATGTTTATGTTGGGGTAGTTTGAATTGTGGTTTTTTTTCTCTATTTAGATTATTTTATGAGTTAGGGATCTAGAAAATATATTGTACTCAACATCTTTTTTGAAAATGATTCAATAATTTTTTATTGATTATTAGATGATGAGATATAAACAAGGACATTCCCATGATTGTGAATGAGAAGATTATTATATTGAGATGGACACCACCATGGTTTATAGTAAAATTCTGAATAAGGATCAACACAATAAGGTAATACATGGTATACAAATTCTCATCGTATGTGTAATGTGGATTTTTGGATGAGATAACAACATTATGTTGGAGCATGAATCTTCATAGAGGTTGTAGTGGCCTTCTATTTTTATGAGTCTAAAATCCATTGTAATTATGGGTTATAGAATTATTTCATAAGGGGTATAATTGTGACACCCATTGGTTCACTTGTTTTCTTTTCCATTTATCATTATTTTTTAGATGATGATATATCAGATGCATATTTTCTCCCATGATTACCTTGTATTATATCCATGGTTTTTTAATTTTTAAATAGAACTTCATCATATGTACTTTTCATGTTTACTATTGTGATAATTAGTAATTAATTTTATGAATGCTGAAGTTTTATTTATGAAATAGTATTATTTTTTAATTTTGATTTTAATATAAAAATATTTTATGTTTAGTGCTAATGATTTCTTAATATTAAAATATGTATAGACTCTTGGGTGAAATAAAAATGGACTTTTTATCATTGTGTAGATTTACAATTATAATGTTATAGATGTTGTTTTATTGTACTTTAGAAAAGGGAAGATAATTATATATCATGTGGGATTCACTTATTGTTGATTCCATTATAGTGGGATTGTTTGGTGGTTACAAATAGTCAAACATAGTCTTTTTCGTATGATCATTTTATTATCATCCATGTTTAGCATCTTTTTCATGTTGTTTTTGTCTTATGATTTTTCTCATACGTTCAATTTTCAAATCTAGTTTTCACATTTTTTTTAAATGAGTCATGTTACGTTATCTTATGATAACCTCTATTGTGGCCGGTCCACACATATGATGTGTGTGGATCGACCTGGACTTGTTTTATTCATCAGTTGGTCATTTACATATGATCTACCAAAAATAATTATGATAATAAATTATCATTATAGGCCAATGTAAAAATTTATAAATTTATGTTTTGTGAATCATTTCTATACTTTCTAGAAAATCAAGATGAATCAGAAAATCCTTCTAAATTTCATTAGATTATTAATCATACAATTTGAACGTTGGACGGGGTTTCCATGTTATTCATTATTGGAATCCAATGGGTTCTCTATGGAAGAAAATTAATATGGGTAGTTATTGATCGATTGAACATTCCAAATCATTATATTCAATTTCACGACAAAACAAAATTTAGTTTTTTAGAATGTTCCATAGGAAAGAGGTCATGAGTTTTCCTAGGGTGCTATCAACTATCTTCCCTTATTGGCCACTATATTCTCCTCTCTTTTGGGGAATGACATCTATATGATTTTGTGTTATAATTAATTTTTGACCACAACATACTATAACAATATGAATGGATATACATAACCTTTTATTAATGTATTAAATAATATTCTATATCGTTTCATAATATATTTTTTAGATTTTTCTGAAATCCACATTGGGCTAGTTTATTTTCATTATGAAAATATTTATAATTAGTCCAAATAAATAGATCCAAACAAGGAAAATTATGGTTACCCGTTAAAATAATATCATATTTGGGATGATGTGGTTATTGTTTATTTGAATGGAATAATTCTAATTTAGAAAAAATTAAAAATGATTAGGTTATATGAATACAATTTTTGACTACTCAGACCTAGAATAAATATTATAAATATGTTTATTTACGCCATTTTTACTTTTTTTTTAAGCTAACCAGTTATTCATTAATTTTTTTTCTTGTATGGGTCTCTATAGTGTTCAGAAATTGGGGAAGTTGTTTCTAAGATACATGTCACCATTGGAGGCCATTGAGTGGTTATCAATTTTGGATTATTAGTTATATTATCCATCTCATGTGACTATTATAAACAAATTTATTTATTTCCAAAAAAAATGATGTATCATCCTACACTATTTTCTTATTTTTTCTTGTTAAGATATTGATCTAGAACCAAATATGCAATTTATTTAGTAGTTGGTCCTGATTAATGATTATATAAATAAAATATTTTTCTAGATGTCTATCCCACTGTTTGAATTGTTTTGGAATCATGGAAAATATTCTCATGTGACATGGGAGTAAGTGTCTATAGTGAGGTTGTAATGTCCTCATCTCGTTGTGTAACAACATTCATCAACATGAATTTTGGTGGGAAGGATAAATATGATGGTGATAATTATCTTTTTCCTATAAATCTCTCATGTACAATCTTCGTTATATTTTTCATCGTTGTTTACACATTGTTATAATGTGTTTACATTTATTGAGTTTTTAGTGATGTATAATTAAATATTGTGTTATTTTGGCCATGGAAATATTGTTAGAAATGATACATGTGGTCCACCAAATAGTCATTGAGTGATATAGTTTAACTAGTAGACTATAGTTGTCCTTTCAATTCCATTTGATGTCCACTATTAATAGGTAAAACCAATATTCCATTCTCTAATAATTTTATTGATCAAAAATCTATTCCCTATTGAATTTTTGTTCGAGGATATTTTTTAATATTTAGGTATGTTTATCCATATTCTATTAACATATTCCCTTATTTTTAATTTTTTTCATTCCAATAGCTGATGAAAAATAGAATAATTAATTATATCTTGGTATATTACTATATTATTTTAAATATTTTGTGGAATTTGGTTTTTACATTCCAAATGTTTGATCCTCATGGGGAACTCTTCCAGAATAATTGTTGTAAGTGATCCACCTTATTTTTTTTATAGAATTTAAAGAATTAATGATTCATAATTGGGAAATTATGGTTTATATTTATTAATTTCATTATATAGAACTCTATTAATCAGTAATCTTGGACTCCATATAATTGTAAAAAACTAAATTTTTTTTCATAGATTTTATAATAAATGTTATTTTTATGAACTACGTATGAATTTAAATTTTAAATTTTTTTTATAAAATTATGATATCGAATATTTTATAATTCATAAAATGTAGTGAGTTTTTCAATCATCAAATAAGTTTATTTTTTGTAACATTGTATTATAAATGGATGTTTTGTTTTAAAGAACTCATGTTTTATTACAAAAAATATTTGAAATCATGAAATCCTTTTTAATTGTAAAATTGTAATTTATTTTATTATATGAAATATAAAGAATGTATTGATTTAAAATGAAAATGTCAAATCTCTATTTGGGGATTATGTCATATGGGAACCACATGTATATATGATTAGGGTATAATTGGGACAATCATGCTTTGAATTGGTTGGTTTTTCTACAATGTATTCATGATTTAAATACTAAATAAATAATTTTTGAGGTGGGAGATACATATTAGAGTAGACACTTACCTAATACTATCATTTTCCCTGGGTAATATATATAAGGTAAATATTTCCCACTATTACTGTGTGAGCATCAAAGACAAGATAGACATATTATGTATCAACATTTATTTTCACTATTCATTGTATTTTTTTCAGTGGTTTTTACTAATTAATTGAATATGTAAAATTAATTATATTACTGTATTTGGAAAATTTTATATTTATATGCAATTTCCCAATTTTATTATTAAGAAAGGTTATTTGTAAAATTTTAACGGTGGATTTTTTAGTATAATCTGTGAAATTTTTTTCCATGACTTATTTTTAATTAAATGGGCTTAAATGATTTATTTTATAAATGTTTTAATTTGACAGTTTAGTGGGATCATACTTTTATTTTTTCCAAGACCCTATATATTCCATTGTGTAATCTTATATCAGGTTTTATATAGAATAGGTAATAGAAAAAAACCTATAGTAATAGAAAAGTATTTGTGTTACTGGGGAGTGTGAGTCCAATAGTGGCATAGTGGGATATTTCCCACATGTAATGTTTAAATGGGTACATTATTATTTTGAGTACCTTGGTTTAACAATTGTTGGTTTGGAATTGTTTTAACTTGTTCATAATTTCCTTCCATTGTATTTAAATATGATATCCTTATTTCACTTTAATATATATTCCTCTATTATTTCCCATTATTCTTTTTCAATTGTAAAATCATAGGAAAATGTAAATTTTTATGACTATGCACTAGTATATGGCCTATGGGGTTTGGGAAAACCCATTGGTCCTTTCTATAGGTTATCTTAGGTGTCCAGTTTTGGGATGACCTAAGTTGGTTCATGAAAGAAAAAATGGGGATGGTCATTCATGATTAGCTTCCCACAGAAAGAGAAAATAATGATGTATCACTTTAATATTGTGTTTGTAATCATCATTAACAAGTGGATTTTGTTCTAAATGACCATATACATGGATCCTTATCCATGTCCCAGTCTCACATTAAAAAGGATGATATATAATTAGATAAATAGAATTTGAATCTAAAAACGAATATTGACAAGGGTTTTAAACATTTATGTTCATCAGAATGGGATAAAATAGTCCTATTCTACATGGAAATTCAAAGGACATTGAGCCACTAAATTTATTATATGTTTATAAATAAAATCTTGATAATGAAGTATTATCAACATCCATATATTGACTACATGTTCAATCATCTATGTGGGTCATAATATTACATTATTATTGTCATGTATTCAATATATCAATAATTTTTGTAGAATAATAAATATCTTCTCAATACATTCATTTGAACATCTTCTGGATAGTATGAGTTCATTGTAATGTCCTATAGAATTTTTTTTATCTGAAAATATACATAGAAAAAATTAATATTGTCTATAGACATTGCATTTAAATTTCATTGGTAGACAATATAAATGATATTCTGATAACATCCAAAGGAAATTAAGAGTTAGAATATCCTTTTTTGTTATACTAAATACATAAAATATGATATTCTATATTCATTTTATTGTAAATTTTAATTTATAAATGTTGAAGTACCATTATTCTATCATTGTCCTTCCAAAAATGAATATTTATGGATCCAACACAAAAATGTGATTGAAGAGTGGCCCAAAACAATGCTTTCAATTGATATATTTATTTTCCATGGACTAGTTGGGAACTATGAATCGTTTTTAGAAAAATACCATGATATTTAATCTATTCTATCCAAGATCACCCCGAATGGTTTGATGTAAGTCTAGACAAATGAATTCCATGATATAATGATGGAATTCGAAATGTCCAATGCCACTGATCTAATAATCAAATTACACGTTAGTATGGAACAATTAATTTAATAATGAAATTATATAGTAATGTATTACTCAATTTACTAATTTGTAGTGATTATGTTATTTCATATTCCTCAATTCATTTGAAATAAAATGAGTTGTGTTATCTAACACAGGATCTAGAGTATTCAATAGTGATTTTCACATTGATGATTTAGTGTTATTATATATATTTTTAGAATAATGGAATATATATTAATGATATGTTTCTAATGTATATATTAATATATTCATAAATTATTATACACTTGTAATGATAAATAGAGGTAATCGGTGGATATGACTTCTCAAACAATTAAATTCAAGGGATAGAGAAATGAATGGAAAATTATCAATGAAGAAAGGGTCCTACAACCTTATCAATGATCTGAATCAAGTAGGACCCAATATTCTTATAATTTAAATGTATGGAGATGGAATTAAATAATGAAGGAATAAAATCCTTTATAGAATAAATAATTAATCTACCATCTTTTCTATTGAAGATAAATTATTCTCAAAGTGGTGATATGGAAATACTGAATAATCTGGAAGCAATATGGAAAAAATAAATCCATATAATACATTATTAGTTAACATTGAGTTACAAAATTTGTATCATGAATCTCTCTACCATCATTGTATGAGTTAATTAAGGACTTATTGATCTATTTACATAGATGATAATTATTCATCCACATATAGAGCATAATGATGTAAAAAATCCAAAGAGGGAATATTGGTGGGGAAATATGAAGAAGTTGATTGTGTAATATATTTAAATTTTCAATTATGTAAAAAATTATTTTAATAGATGAAATTTTTTATAAGGGATGAATTCTACATTTATTATACTAATAAAAAATTCGAAAAAGTCACCATGTATTTTATCACGGGTCATCCAAATACATACATGGGAAATAATTTCAAATGAGACATGCTAAATCATCTCCCAAATACAGATTACATAGGTACAATTATCGAAGACATCGCAAAAGATGATTTTCAAATCATGTACATTGGGAATTTGAGGAGGCTGAATGGAACATCACTATAAACTAGATCTGACAAATATCATATCATTACCTATATATTATAAAATAGTATCCAACATGCCCTAAAACCTCAGTTGGTCTTTGTTATATATTATCACCACCAAATTATGGAAAATATGATTGGACAATATAAACACATGGGTGAATATATAGAGAATTCTTGATTGGCATAAATAGGGAATGGAGTCACAATATTCCTATGGTGGAGTTATCATATAATAACAACTTCCACTTTTGCCTCCAATTGGATCCATAAGAATC
The DNA here is from genome assembly GCA_963277665.1 of Viscum album. Lineage (NCBI taxonomy): Eukaryota > Viridiplantae > Streptophyta > Magnoliopsida > Santalales > Viscaceae > Viscum > Viscum album. The sequence continues at coordinate 297,365,218 of OY728121.1, forward strand.
CCTCTATAGGAATTAATTTAGAGCACCCAATTTCTAGGATTATGTTGTCAAATGCATATTTTTTGAACATTTAATGGTTGAGGAAATTATATGATAGGTCATGACCATTAAACAACACACAATAGAATCACAAAGTCAAAGAATGAAAATTGGTTATAACTATCAGAGATATCTAGTGTTTAAAATTGGATATAAGGAGTTCATATGTATATATATATATCCCCTTGTAGTAGAGTCCTTAGGTTTTAGTAGGAGGGAATAAGAATTACTTCATACAATGGCACCTTTGATATTATTGATTTCATTATAGATTCAGCACATCAACATTCACTCCAAAAAAACTCATCCATAGTACAAGAAACATTCCAAATATTTTCCTTGGTGGTGTCCACATTGTATATATCAAAAATACAAAATATGATGATTGCATAGTTATAAAATGATATATCCTTTGAGGATATTGTTGTGAAGATCAGGAACCAGGGATACAAATTACAATGTCAATGTACTATAGAAGAAACGTATGTATGAGGATCATGCAAGGGAACCAATGAAAAAATAAGATAGAATAAATCCCATATATTTTATGTTATGTGTGTGAATATAAATTTTTATGGTGAAATTTCTTATGTGGGAAAATGTAAAAACCCATACTTTTTTATCAATAAAAATTTCATTCCAAAACTATCCATGCCTAATAGTGTGTAATATTGTTTAATATAATATATATAAAAATAAAATTAACTAAAAGTAGTTTATAATATTATTGAGAAAAATATATTTATTTACAAAATTATCTATAAGAATTGGATGTGTAATAAATGGAAAAAATAGATGATAGAATAGTTATATTATGAAAATTTGAATCACTTAAATCCCTTGGAATGATCACAGTCATAAAAAACACTATAATTTTGAAAAATAATTTTGTAACAGTATTTTTATTCCGAAAATTATAAAATTTATAACCATGTGTGAAAATAGATGTTAATGAATAATTTAGGAAATATAATTAATTTATTGACAGTAGGAAACACTTTTAAATATTAAAAATCTTGTCATTACAACAGAATGATTAATGTCCCAATTTTTATATAATTGTTATGAATTTTAACAAGGCCATTTGAATAGTAACATCACTAATGTGATTTGAAAAAAATATTTTATTATCTATAAAAATAAAAAAATTTGAATATTTATTTCATGCTGGAAATAATGAATGGTTTTAAAATTCATAAAATAAGTTATTTTATTCTAAATAACAACTAAATTTTACTAATAGTTTTCTGATATATATAAAAATTATAAAAAATGACTATTTTATAAAATTGGTTTTTAAAAAATTATTTCATTAAAGTTATTATATAATGTTATAACATAATACATTATTTTTGTAAGGATCAAAAAAATTACGATAATGTAAATATTGATATTATTCAAATATGTAACGATTTTATGAAAAAAATGAATATTGAGATATTTTATTTCTAAAATAAATTTTATTTTATAATTTTAAACGTAAAAAATGTATAGGGTAATTTTTTGGCATTATAATAATTTTTGAAGTATTTAGTTAATAATAAACTTTTGAAAATGTGGTATTTAACAATATAATTCAAATATAAGATTAACTAATATTTTGGTGATGAAAACATCCATTATATAAAACTCAAATACAAACATTAATTTATATATTTAAAAAATTCATGAATAAATATATAGATGAGGTAAACTAAAAAATAAAATAATATTATATGAAAAAACTCACCTCTCATACCTGTATGAATACCACACCTCTCCAGAAACTCCACTCACACATTTTTATAATCGATACATGTAAATTTCCAACCTTATTTACACCCCAATCCTATCTCCTATGTTATATAGCTATGGATATCACCAGAGACTATTACATGGAACCTTACATTGTATCCTAGGAGGAGACACCTAAATAAAGAGGTAAATTTTCAATAAAACACCCTCCAACAATATTTTTCATCCACCACCCACATATCTCATACATATACCATTATATATAATAAAATATTCACTAAATATATATGAATATATGACTGATTATATAATCATTCTTCTATTAAATGTAGAATAAAAATTAATTTCCTTGTTGTGTTTGGTTCGCCACATCCATAAACAAAATACTTTTCTTTTCTAAACCAAATTATTGTATGATTATAGAAATAATATTAGGGTAAAATAGGATGAATTTATGAATACTTTATGTTATATTATTTACTATATTGTATTAATGAAACAACATTTTAATAATACCAATCTACTTCATGGTTGTTGGTAAAACCACCTAAATGAAGTATCCATATAAAAATAACATTTATAATAAATAAAATCTCAATATGTTATAAAACATATAGAATTTGTGGAGCATTTAAATATATATAAGTTAATTAACATACTTTCAATTAGCTTATATATATCTATTCCGAATAGATAATAAATCCAAAATATTCAAATAACAAAAATGATAACTAAACTGTAAAATAAATGACATTTGGGAAGTAATTTTCTAAATTAAATGAAAATTAACTAGACATAAAACAAAAACATTTCATGATATTAAATAAAATATATTTACATTAGGATATTAAAATCATTATAATAAATATAATTTGTTCATTTTGGATATTATCTAAAAATGGAGAATGAATCTAGATTTGAGGTATGACAACACTTTGAACCAGGCACTTTCAATTGTATTATTCTTCATGTTTCTTATGTCCTGATATGAACCACCCCATAATATTTTTTCAGTCATCAAAATATATCATGAAATTATAATAATATTTTAATTAATCTTCATTGTTCATTAATTTATTTATGAATAATATTATTCACTTATCATCCTTAAATATTCTGAACCAATTTCATGAAACCTCAAAAAAGATATTCCACTCCAAAATTACTACTTCACCCTTTCCTATAAATTTCACATTCAAATAAATTATTCGACTAATATATGTAATTATTTTGTTCAATATAAAAAAAAATAATTAATTACTTATTCAGTTGTGTATAAATAAGATATATCTATTTGTTATGTTTTTGGGAATTATTATATATACTATTTATATTTATGGTGTCATGACCCCCTCCCAAGAAAGATGCCCCTCATGAGCTGGAAATGGTGAAAGGGAGATAATGACCCACGAGTCCCGCCTCTAGTAGGCCCCTGGGTGGCGACTAGCTCCAAGGGTATGAATTCTCACAAATATGGGAGGCATTACACTTTTTATTATTTACTATCAGGAAAAAGGACAAGTCAACCATCGAAAAATGAAAAGAAAAAGTGTATATAAATAAACCCAAACCAATCCCACATGCATGTTTAAACAATTTTATAACAAGGTGCAAGTACAAGAATTCTCAAAGTACAATACCAAAAGAAAAGAAGAGTATAGCAACTGTAACAACTCCAACTGTCAGACTAGTAGGGTCCCGTACGACCCTGGTAGTCCTCTGGGAAACCTGAAAGTAAACGTAGGGTGAGAATACAAGTATACTCAGTAGGGAAAACATAAAGCTCTCCTGCACAAGTGGGGAGACATCCTAATGTCCAGTGAGAACAACAGAAGAATCCTAGCAAGGAATTATATCCACCCAACCTCACCAGCCACACTCACCAAAAACACAATCACAACAGGTAGTAGTAAATAAGAACAATATTATTGGGTACCCCTCACCATTTACCTTTAGTTAGCTTCTCTTCCTAATGGTGAATGTCCTGACATTGCCACACTCTCCCCACCCACACACTCCTGGGCGTCACAACCACGTATCCCGCCCGCACAGACCTGGGCCTCACAACCATGTATCCTGCCCTCACACACCTGGGCCTCACAACCACGTATCCTGCCTACACACACCTAGGCCTCACAACCACGTATCCATCCCGCACACACCTGGGCCTCACAACCAACTATCACTCCCGCACACACCTGGGCCTCACAACCACGTATCCCACCCGCAAACAACTGGGCCTCACAAACACGTATCTCGCCCACACACACCTGGGCCTCACAACCAAGATTACATCCTCGCCCGAACACACCTTGGCCTCATCCCGAAGAATCTTGGGAATAGTAATAGATCTCTCGCCTGAAGACACCTGGGCCTCATCCCGAAGATTCTTGGGAAAACAAACCTCCCCATAGAGTCTTGGGCCAATCCACCCCAATCAAAACCTACCTGAAAGGGCTTAGGTGTAATGTCCCCTCAAGCCATCATAGCCTAGGGAAGAAGGATCATGACGGAGCTGTTAACTATGGTAAAACACCCTATCCCATGAAATGGGAGTGTTCGGCACTAAGTACTCAACATGGGTGGGGTGCAATAAAACACAAAGATATAGATATATATATATATATATATATATATATATAAATCAAACACTCAGCCCAACCTATGGCTTCTAAACAGAGAAACTGAGCACATGCCTCAGCACTGATACTATGAAGCATGCATACAAAAAACAACCCCATCCCCATTTAGGTTTTCAGGTTTCAACAGAATCAGCTTATTAGTTCCATAACTACTGGGAAACTATCCACAACCAACTACATCGATCGTTCGTAAAACATAACCCTGCCATCCACAAATCAAGTTAGGAAAACACAATCAAGACAAAAACATCTTTCTTATTAGCAAACCAACCCCATTGATTATTAACCACGTTCCATTAACATGACCCACCATTCATTAACTCTTCCACTTTTTTTTATTACTCACAACCCATAGTCCGTTCACATTTAAACCCATCCCTGTAGCCCCGCTGCCAACCACCATAACAACAAACACACCGAAACCCATACATCATCATCCCTTGATGCCATTTATCACAGCCTCGCTGCCCATCACTAACATAGCATTCACACCAACCCACCACTAAGTCAACTGCATCCCCATTTCTCACCTGATCCACAACAACCCCCAAACACCCCCATCGCATGCCACGTATCCAAGAAAACACACACATGTTCAATATTCCATTTTGTTTAACAGGGGTGATCACACAAGGGTTTCAGAATTTAATCAGCCAACTTTACGTGATTAACCAGATTCCACATTCCACAAGGTTACATTATAAAAAATGGACTAGAAGATAGGGCAACATTTAATTGCACAAGAAAAGACCCCCAACGACCGTGATTATCGGTAGGCATAAGAGTAATCAATTAATAACATATCAATAGGATAAACAAAGATAAAAATATCAACTTTCTCATCACCGTTCTTTAACCAGTTATTATATTTATTTAATGGTTCAACTGTTTCTCATGAAAACAAGAGGATACACACCCCGCATGATGCACAAAATAGAGAGACGAAGGTATGACCCTGCCTCAACAGGTTCCGATCACAACGCTCCCCCAGATTAACCTTAGAAGACGTCTGTCGGCGTCCGTCAACTTTGTCGTGTCCCGACAAAACCTCCTTGGGTGGATTTTGGAAATGAATTTAGATGGAAAGACAATTGATCCAAGATCAAACGTTTGTCCTCGTCGTTATGATCCCGTGGCTGCTGACAGATCATAAATCAGAGCTTGGACGAAGAAGTTATGGAACAAATGGAGCCTCTGAGTCTCTTGGGAGAGCTCTAATCAGAGGAATGGGGAGGAGAGGGGTGAGTTGAAAAGGAGTAGAGGAACCCTCCTTTTATAGGGGAGAAAAGCAAAAGAATATGGTGTGTACTTTATGGTACATGGAATGTACTCGGTCGTTTCACATGGTCAACACAAGGCTTCCAACACGGCCTTCAACGCGGAACGTGGATGTTTACTGGTCAACACACGACTTGAAGGTAACACATACTTGGGGAGGGACTAAATGGCGTGTAGTATTGGATACAAAGCATTTACACATTTATTTCACACGGCAATTACAAGGCTCCAACACGGAATAGGGCTGTTGACTAGTCAACACACGGTAACGCATATGCGGGGAAGGACTACACGGCATGTAGTGTTGGATACACGACGTGTACTCATTTATTTCACATGGAAAGGACACATCCTTCAACACGGGGTATAACCGGTAATGGGGTACTCGGCGTATACTCAAAATACAAGGCGTGTAGTTTCAAAATTCTGGAAAGTGTGGGAAAAGTCCATTTTACCCTCCAGAACACTTTGTGGCCTTCTTTTTGAAAAAGGAATGGGCCGGAGAGGTCTGCGCCATTACATCAGATACCTATTAAAACATTCTCATCATCAAGAATTAAAAATCCAACCCAGAAGAAAACCCAAAAACATTCTCTTGAGGTTCACGTTATAACAGGAACCCAACCAACAACCCTAATCATATGTGTTAGGAATTCCTTCTCATATGTCGAGATATTGTCTGCCTTAGGCAGCACAGACTCTCCTGAACGGGTTTAATCGCATCCTCAATATTGTGTCTCGATTAATAATTGGGTCTTCCCACATTCATACATTAATATTTTTCCAACTTACACTGCCCCCAACACCGGACCACCCACACACTGCCCGAACATGTGGTTTGGGGAAATTCCTTCTCCTATATCGATATATTATCTGCCTTAGGTGGCACTGACTCGCCCACACGGGTCCAATTACATCTGCATTAATGAGTCTTGATTAAGGATCATGTTTTTACCTTTTTCCCACACATCCGGACATGTTACACACTTCCAGAGAATATGGAAAACAAAACGTCTCACAACCGACAAGCAATAAATTTCATATATCAAAGGTACATAGTATAACATCAAATCAAAGCTCAGATGAACAAAGGAAAACACAAGTCGAAACATTTCCGCGTACTGAGCATGCTTCTAGGCCTCCCACTCCCATGTTCTCTCCTAGAGGACACCATGCCTCCACAACACACGAACCAAGGTGATGGTTCATCCACAGATCACCTTCTCTTTACGATCCTCAATTCTGACTTGTCGTTCCTCGACAGTCGCGTTGTCTCCCATATCTAACTCTCTCTAGTCGATAATGTGAGATTCTTCATGTGAGTATCGACATAGCTGGGAGACGTGGAAGATTTCAGGAACCTTCTCCAACTAAGGTGGCAGGGCTAGCTGATATGCTACCTCGCTGACTCGCCTCAGCACCTCAAAAGGTCCAATGAACCTAGGTGAGAGCATGCTCCCTTTCCCAAACCTCTGTTGCCCCCGTCGAGGGGAAACCTTCAAGAACACATAATATCCCACCTCGAACTCCAAGGGCCTCCTCCGACAATCAGAATAAGACTTCTACCGGTCCTGAGCCTCTTTCATCCTCTCACATACAAGCTGGACTTTCTCTATGGTGCTATGCACTACCTCTGGCCCAAGAGCACCTGTCTCACCAACCTCTACCCAGCAAATGGGTGAAAAACATGGTCTCCCATACAAAGCCTCATACGGTGCCATGACAATAGTAGAGTGGAAGCTGTTGTTGATGGAAAACTCTACTAAAGGAAAGTGTCATACCCATGATCCTCTGAAATCCATAACGCATGCCCGTAGCATGTCCTCTAACGTTTGGATAGTCCGCTCTATCTGCCCATCGGTCTTGGGGTGGAAAGCAGTGCTAAGGCATAGCTGGGTGCCAAAAGCATGCTATAACCCCTGCAGACTCCTGAGGTAAACCGAGTATCCCGATCTAAGACGATAGTCTTTGGGACCCCATGCAAACGAACCACCTCGTCTACGTACCTCTGTGTTAAGGTACTCACCGAGACTGAATCCTTAATTTCTAAGAAGTGAGATGATTTCATCAGTCGATCCACCACTACCCAGATAGCATCATAACCACCCTGATCTCTGGGTAGTCCTATGAAAAAGTCCATTGAGATGTCATCCCACTTCCACTCGGGGACATCTAAAGGATGCAAAAAACCACTGGGAACACGGTGTTCAGCCTTCATTTGCTGACACACTATGCATTTAGCCACAAACTCTGCCACTACTTGTTTCAACCTAGGCCACCAAAACTATTACTTCAGGCCTCAGCACATTTTTGAAACTCATGGATGTACTGCCACGGCTGGGCTATGGGACTCACCGGGAACTCCCTCACGCATCGCCTTCGGAAAAAACAACCGTCCATGGAAAAGCATCTGATGTCGGATGTCCTCTGACCATCCTTCTGGAGCGCTTCCCTGATCAACATGATCCCACATTACTTCTGCCTCAGAGTCCCCCCACTGATACACTTCCACCTGCTGCAACAAGGAGGACTGCACTGTCATCTGAAACAAACAGCCTCTAACAACTTCTACCCTTGAATCCCAGTGCAAGGCAACCAACTCTCCCATCACCTTCCAAGCATCAACGGATTCTCAAACGACATCCTGATGCGGCTTCCTGCTCAGGGAATCAGCCACAACGTTTCCCTTACCTTCAGTGTAAGAGATCTCAAAGTCATAGTCTTGGAGGAACTCGATCCATCTCCATAGCCACATGTTCATGAAACGCTGGGAGAAGATATAACGTAGGATCTTGTGATCTAAGAAGACCACAAATCGCACCCCAAGGAGGTAATGTCACCAAAACTTCAGTGCAAACACTACTACTATAAGATCTAGGCCATTGGTTGCATAGTTACACTCATGAGAGAGTAACTGACTAGACCCATAACAGATCACTCCCTTCTTCTACATCAGCACACACCCCAGACCAAGGGAAAAAGTATCACAAAACACCTCATACAACCACCCTTCCTCTGGTAACCTGAGTACGAGAGCACTGACCAACTTCTCCTTCAGGAAGTTGAAAGCCTTCTAGCACTGCTCGCTCCATAGGAAGACTTGGTTCTTCATAGTCAAAGATTTCAATGGAGCAGCAACTTGAGAGAAGTTTGAAACGAACCTCCGATAGTAACCTACTAACCCTAAGAAACTACGAACTTCTACCACGATCTTGGGTGCTACCCAAGAAACAACTGCCTCCACATTCGATGGGTCCACTGACACTCCATGCTGAGACACTTTGTGCCCAAGGAAGTGTACTTATTGTGTCAAGATCTTACACTTTGACAATTTCCCGTAAAGCTGGTGGTTTTGATGGACTTCTAAGACTGCCCTGAGATGCTCAATGTGCGTCTCCTTTGATCTTGAGTAGATCAGGATGTCATCGATAAACACAATGACGAACTAGTCCAGAAACTCTCAGAAGACAAAGTTCATAAGTCCCATGAACACGTCCGGTGCATTCATAACTCCAAACGACATCACTACAAACTCAAGGTGCCCGTACCTGCACCTGAAATCCATCATCGTGATTTTACTGTATTTTACCCTCAGCTGATGATATCCAGATCATAGATCAATCTTATAAAACCAACCTTCTCCCCTCAGTTGGTCGAAGAGATCATCTATCCTTGGAAGGGGGTTATGGTTCTTGACCGTTACCTAGTTCAACCTTCGGTAGTCTATGCATAGCCTGAGACCACCATCTTCCTTCTTCACAAACAAAACTGGAGCACCCCATGGCGATACGCTGGGTCGAACAAAACCCTTCTCCATTAGATTATAAATCTGAATCCGCAACTCCCTTAAATCGGAAGGTGCCATCCTATAAGGGGTAATAGAAATCGGACGAGCACTAGGTTGTAAGTATATCCCTAACTCAATGTCACATCGGGGGGTAGAGTCACAAACTACTCAGGAAAAACATCGAGGAACTCTCCAACAAACTCCGTGACATCCATCATCTATGTATCAGCTGCAACCACTGATAACCCGCCTAACAAGGAAAGGAGATGATTCACATGCCAGTTTCCTACATGATAGCTCCTCTCACCAAAAAAAGACACGCGGTGCCCATCCACATCGGAGAACACGACTCATCTCCGGAAGTAGTTGATAACGACACTAACAAAAATCACCCAATAGATGCCTAGGATGAAATCGTATGGTTGCATCTATAAAAGAAGAAGGTCCCCACTAGATCGATGTGGTCCCAACATCAGCCCACATCTCCAGCAACACAAGATATGCTAGTCTAGTCTCCAACTGGTGTACTCAGAACCAGTGGTACGGAAAGTCTCACTATATCTAGTGCCAAAGCATGGGATAGACCAGGTGAAAAAAAGGAGTATGAAGCTCCCTAATCGAACAAAGAGGAAACAATAGTGATGAACAAACAAACCGTACCTCGAACCACCTCTGGTCCTGCCGGAGCTTTCAACTCTGCTGCGTGCAACTGTCCACGCCATGCTCTTCTACCTCTCTGATGTTGATCAGGTGCCACCGCGGTATGGTAAACAAAGAACACCTAATCCCGGGTAGTAAGGAAATTTATCAAGGTTTTATTATATCATTTTTATTTCAATTTCTTTCCCAGAACACCCAAATCATGTAAAATACAATCATGATGATGCATGTACCTTCCCTAGGGTCTCTACCCTACAATCAATGTAGTCTCACAAGGTCGTTCGGTAGGATCAGATTCCTTGCATCGGATCACGGGGGCCCCTAAAATCTCATGTCCTAGCGGGTATTCCCTGGATTATGTCACGCATCAAGATTAATCGACACTGTTGCCCTACCATACCATGAAATCCACACTGTGCCTAACTTTAGACTCCATCCTATCTCTCGACAATCACCTCTGATACCATTCTGTCATGATCCCCTCCCACCAAAGATGCCCCTCCTGAGCTGGAAATGGTGAAAGGGAGATAATTACCCCCGAGCCCCGCCTCCAGTAGGCTCCGGGGTGGCAACTAGCACCAAAGGTATGAGTTTTCACAAATATGGGAGGCATTAGCCTTTTTATTATTTATGATCGGGAAATAGGACAAGTCAACCACCCAAAAAGGAAAAGAACAAGTGTATAGAAATAAACCCAAACCAATCCCACATGCATGTTTAAACAATTTTATAACTAGGTGAAAGTACAAGAATGCTCAAATTACAATACCAAAAGAAAACAAGAGTACAAAAACTGAAACAACTCCAACTCTCTGACTAGTAGGGTCCCGCACGGCCCTGGTAGTCCTCCTGGGAACCTGAATGTAAACCTAGGTTGAGAATACAAGTATACTCAGTAGGGAAACCTAACGCTCGCGTTCACAAGTGGCGATACATCCTAATGTTCTGTGAGAACAACAGAAGAAACCTAGCAAGGAATTCTATTCACCCAACCTCACCAGCCACACTCACCAAAAACACAATCAGAACAGGTAGTAGTATATAAGAACAAGAGTATTGGGTACGCCGCACCATTTCCCTTTAGTTAGATGCTCTTCCAAACAGCGAATGTCCAGACGCTGACACACTCTCCCCGCGCGCACACACCTGGGCCTCACAACCACGTATCCCGCCCGAACACACCTGGGCCTCACAACAACATATCTCGCCCACACACACCTCGACCTCACAACCACATATACCGCCTACACACACCTGGCTCTCACTACCACGTATCCCGCCCACACACACCTAGGCCTCACAACCACGTATCCCGCCCGAACACACATGGTCCTGATAACCACGTATCCCACCCGCACACACCGGGGCCTCAAAACCACGTGTCCCACCCGCACACACCTAGGCCTCACAACCACGATCACTTCCCCGCCCGAACACATGTGGGCCTCATCCCAAAGATTCTTGGGAACAGTAACAGAACTCTCGCCCGAAGCCACCTGGGCCTCCTCCCGAAGATTCATGGGAAAACAAACCTGCCTAAAGAGTCTTGGGCCAATACACCCTAATCGAAACCAACCTGAAGGGTCTTAGGTGTAAGGTCGCCTAAAGCCATCACAAACTAGGGAAGAAGGAGAAGGAAGGAGCTATTAACTATGGGAAAACACCCTCTCCCTTGAAATGGGAGTGTTCTGCACTACGTGCTCAACATGGTTGGGGTGCGATAAAACACAAATATATATATATATATACACCAAACACACAGCCCAATATATGACTTCCAAACAGAGAAACTTATCATGTGCCTCAGCACTGCTACTACGAAGCATGCATACAACAAACAACCACAACCCCGTTTAGGTTTTCACGTTTCAACAAAATCGTCTTATTAGATCCTTAACTACTGGGAAACTATCCACAACCAACCACATCAATCGTTCGTAAAACATACCAGAGCCATCCACAAATCAAGTTTGAAAAACAAAAGCAGCATAACAAAGTCCTTCTTATTAGTAAACCAACCCCATTGATTATTAACCTCGTTCCATTACCATGACCCACCATTCATTAACACTTCCAGTTTTTATTTGTTATTCAAAACCCATAGTCCATTCACATTTAAACCCATCCCTACAGCCCAGCTTCCAACCACCATAACCAAAAACACACCGAAACCCATACATCATCATCCCTTGATACCATTTATCACAGCCCCGATGCCTATCACTAACATAGCATTCACACCAACCCACAACCAAGTCAACAGCAGCCCCGCTGCTCACCTGATCTACAACAACCCACAAAACACCCCCATCACATGCCACGTATCAAAGACAACACCCACATGTTCATTAGTCCATTTTTTTAACCGGGGTGATCACTCAAGGGTTCTAGATTTTAATGAGCCAGCGTTACATGATTAACCAGATTCTGCATTCCACAAGGTTCCATTCACAAAAATGGTCTAGAAGATTGGGTAACATTTAAATGCGTAAGTAAAGGACCCCCAATGACTGTGACTTTCAGTAGGCATAATCCTATTCAATTCATAACATATTAATAGGATAGACAAAGTTAAACATGACAACTTTCCGAGCCTCATTCTTTAACCAGTTATTGTCTTTATTTAATGGTTCAACTGTTTCTCTTGAAAACAAGAGGATACCCACCCCGCATAATGCCCAAATTAGAGAGATGAAGGTAAGATCCCAACATCAACAGGTTCAGATCACAACGCTCCCCCAAATTAACCTTTGAAGACGTCTGTCGGCGTCCGTCACCTCTATTGAGTCCCGAAAATACCGCCTCAGGTGGAAGATGGAAATGAAGGATGAAGGAAATATAATGGATCCAAACTCGGAAGTTCCGTCTCATTGTTTCGATCCCGTGGCCACTAATGGATCGTAAATCGGAGCTCGGACGAAGAAGTTATGGAAGAAAAGGAGCATTCGAGTCTCTTGGGAGAGCTCTCCTTAGTGGAATGGAGAGGAGAGGGGTGAGTTTAAAAGGAGGATGTGACCCATCCATTTATAGTCAAGAAAAGAAAATTTACACCGCATGTACTTTATGGTACACGTCATGTACTAAGTCATTTCACACTGTCACCACGTGGCTTCCAACACGGCCTTCAACGCGGAACGCAGCCGTTGACTGGTCATCACACGCCTTGAAGGTAACGCATACACAGGGAGGGACTACACGGAATATAGTATAGGATACTCGGAATTTATCCATTTATTTCACACAGCAAGGACACGACTCCATCACGGCACACAACCAATGACTAGTGAATACATGGTAACACGTACGCGGGGAAGGACTACACAGTGTGTACTCATTTATTTCACACAACAAGGACACGACCTTCAACACGGGGTATACCTGGCAAGGGGGTGCACGTCGTGTATTCAAACTACACGGTGTATAGTTTCAAAATTCTGGAATGTGTGGGAAAAGTCCATTTAATCCTCCAAAACACTTCGTGGTCTTCTTTTTGTCCAAGGAATGGGCCGGATAGGTCCGGGCCATTACATATGGGAATTTTTTATGTATATAAATTTTGTTTGAAATAATTATATAGAAAACATAATCATGTAGAGGACTTGATTGGAATTCAAAAATAACACCCTAGTGTATTGATTAATTTTTTTATTTCATGGTATGATTCCTATTAGATTAGGCAGTAAACCTAATCTATAAGGGGCCACTATCCACAATGATATGATATCTCGACAGTTATCCTTGAATTAGGTTATTGATGTCATGTACTACAATATTGGAAATTACTATTCTTCCATGATATTATGTTTATATCTTCATTATGTATGCATTCTACATGATTATTATTGAGACATCCATTAGAGATATCATGGTATATCATATGACTCATACGTTTTGATTCGTTTTAATGTTTATTCCCAAACTGGGATTTACAAATCACACATTTTTTCATGTATTATCCAAAATATCACATATTGTTTTAGAAAAAAAATTCTACGAAAAATTCATGTAATTTAAAATAAATATATTGTGTTTTAGTTTCATTTTAATGTTTTTTGAACACAGTCTCCCAATGACACATTTTTTTTGTGTCAATGGGGTTTTTTATATGATAATAATATTATAAAAAATTTACAAATAGGTCTAATGGGAATTTATCAATATAATGTTCTCACACTAGATATTAATAATAATGAAATAGAAAGAAGATTTAATTGGGTGTTCATACATTTGTTTTCATATTAAATAGAATAATGAACTCCAAGTACACATTCCATATAAATTTATCAACACTTCCAGAATCAATTGTATTACAATATCCATTACTTATACTTCACTAATGTATTTACCAAAAAATTATTGAGGTGCTGGTACGGGATAGTGGGACATTTTTCTCAATAAATGGTGACATTTTTGTTAGGGTAGACATGTATTTGGTAGTTATGTAGACCATTAAATGAAATAAATTTATTTCACATTAATGAATATAATTTAATATTACAACTAAAATATAATCATAATCAATGGATAATCAATTTGTGATTATTTGTAGATTATGTTGTTAAAAAAATGTATTTCAATACAGTGTAAATGTTTTCCATAATTATTTTTATCAACTCTATTCGATTCTAGAAAAATATTTAATAATACTATTAATAATTAAATTTAGAGATTGGAAACATAAAAAAGGATGATATTAAATGATATGTAATGGAATAACATTTAAATTATTCAAAAAAATATTTATTATTAAGAAATAACCATGTAAAAACATAAACTTGTTTGTCAAGCCTTTTAAATATTATATGATCACGAAATCATAGGATGTTTACATTAGGTAGAAAATCCAAATTCATAGATAATGAAAAAGGAAAATCGAAACATACAAGTATCATCATGAAACCTAACTTATATAGTAAAACAAAAATTGAAATCCAAAACATAATCATGAGGATTGTTATGGGAATATATAATTTCAGAATAAGAATAAGAATATAAAATCATAAATTCTATTAATCATAAATTAAATCTAATCTATTTTATTTTGGACTAGAATGATGACCTAATCTTATAGTATAATTTTCTGGGATTACCCACAATTCCTTATAACATACTAGGCCCAAGGTGAACACTTATATCCCAATGCAATCTTCTTAGATTATAAAAAAACCCAAATAATTAGTTGTATATTTAATTATACACCAAACCATAAAATAATGGAAATAAATTAATATTTTTACAACATGATCTAAATAAAACATCATAACATGAATAACCCATGAAAATAGAATATGTTACAAAATTTTATCAAAAGGTACCATATAATAAGTATTCAATTATTAGATCATATGATAGCTATAATAAAATAACCCCAATGAAACATATAATAAAATGATTTATTTAGTAATAGATTAGAGATATGAAATTCATATATGAATAATATTTCATCAATTTAATTGAAAATTTATGAAAAATAATGTATAGATGTTTTTATTAATTATAAGAATTATTTCTTAATGGAAATGAAATATTTTATATTTAAAATTTATCTACTATAATCATGATGGAAAATGATGTTTGGGTGAATTAGTAGCATTTTTTGTGAATTTTATACAAGATAAATAATCATATCAATCATTTTCCTCAACACAATTAATATATTATTAATGTTATCACATGATCTATAGTAAGAAAATGATAGATATCATCACATTGGATTTACAATATTAATGTGAAAGCCTGATCCTTTCATTTTCATTTATACCCCCAAACTCGAATCTATACTATCATTTAAAATTATTTATAACCAAGGAATATCTGGTCATATCAACACATTTTCTATTGTTCTCCCGATAGAATTCCCTCCCAATACAGAATGCATTATCTTCCGGCAACTTCATGAATATATTAGATAGTCTTCACTTATTCAAATATGATCCAATGAAAATTGTTATTCTTCAAATCCTTGATTTCATCTTTAACACTTGGAAATATGTTTGTCATCCATGATATGATACATAAGAATGTATGTACATGAATCACCTTATTGAACATTAATAGAATCCTATAGTGATTAAAAAAGATTCCATCAAAACATACTCAGACGATATATGATATAATTTATTCAACTATTGAATAAACATTAATCAGACATCAAAAAGAAGTTAATGAACTCTCAACATCTCAAATATAATTTTCATTGACACAATAATATTTCACGACACATAAAAATCTGTAGATCTATGAATGAATGTTCAATATATTTTTTCACATTAAAACACTTTTTTATCATTGATATAAATATATATATCACATAATGACATTATGGGAATATTTAACATCCATTAATAATGGAAAAACACAAAATAGTTGACCATCCTGATAATATTTCAATCAAATAATGTAGTAGATATCATGACTTATTGCACATGTGAATTATGATATGAATATTATTTTAAAAGTCATATGGAACCAGTCTTTTGAATCGTTCTATTATATTAAACATGAAAATCTCAAAAAAAAAATCAATTCTTCCTTTTAAATGACAGACTAACTGAATATGCCAAATATTTCACATCAAATAGAATTTCAATTATCATGAATTCATTCCATATTACCTCGCAACTGTAAAATCATTAGATATCACCATTTATAAGTCATGATACATACTTAGCATAGAGAATATCACGTTTTTAGAATTGAAAACTCATAATATCAGTCATACTTGGTAAGGATATAATCAATGACGTCATTCTAAAATAGGTCTACGAATTTTGTATATGGATTAAATTCTCATAAATGGTTTACATTATCTATATCATATCATTATATTACATGGTTAACATCAGATATCTATCATCATTAGTTAACATTAATAAATTCCCAAATATTATCCAAAATGATTATGTGGGTTATGAATCCATATAGAGGGAAGAATTATGCGAATCTAATTTTATATGTTTCCCTGTTAAGATACATGTATTTATCTATATAAAAAATGCATACATTGATATATCCTAATGTGGAGAATGTATATTGATTATTAAACATGGTTATTCACTTATACGATCATCATTTTACTACCTTCTACATTATATAACTATTTATTTATGAAATATTTTCACGAATCATGATAATGGGTATCATTATAATTTATATTTATAACAACTCATATTATTGTATTTACTAAATTCAAACCATTTACTTGAATTAAATAAGTACTAATATCACATATGGTGAAACCAATAAATGGGAACGAAGACCGTTCAAGCTCATACATAAAGTTTATATTTATGTTTTTAAGGTATTATAAATACTCATCATAGAATATTCTTGTGATTTATTAAATTAAAAGATTATTATATCATAGTAACTCAACAACATGCATGTCGATGGATTAGATGAACATCAAAATCAACACCACTTATTTATTTTTTTGTGTTATAATATCCACAAAAACATGTTAGATATTCTATTTATAATAGTAATATAATCTTCTAAAATACAGTTTTCCATATTTTCATTAACTCATCCACTTTAGTAAATCATGTTGCATCCTAAATATTTTATTATCATTACATGTATTATTTTCAAGAATGTAACAAAATTATTTTTCATGAATACAAAAAATTATTAAATTCCTTATCATCACCATAGTAAAAACATATTAAACTATTAACCAAAAATTAAATAATCACATGGGAAAAATAATCCAACCATTTCCATTTTTGAAAATACTATCAATTTTAATTTTAAATATGTAATCTTTAATGGATTCTCTATTCAACCTGTTATTGATAATAAACTGTAATTAAATAATAATGGGGTATTTTCACCACTTCATAAATCATTAAATACTCTTATATTATTCATTATGTTTAAAATATTGTTGTAAATTCCTTAGTGGAATGTGACATGACATTTATTTCATAAAAAATAGCATTAATTTAGTCAATTATAGATCTACATGGGCTAACTCAATATAGAAAAAATTAGTATATGAAAACAGTTATCAATATTTTCAATAAAATACAATATATGAGACTCCAATAAAAAAAATTTCATTTCATACAAAGGGTTGCATTAAATAGATTAATTTGAATGAAACAAGTAATCTATATATCTCTCATTTGAATAGTCATGCATATTCAATTTTTCCTTTCTTAACAAAACAACATCAAAACCCTTGTAAGAATTATCATCTAGATTGATTATAAATTTGTTAATTTTTTTTGTTATCCTATTTAAAATTAATTATTTTTTATCATAGTGATTCTAGTTTCATTATATAGAATCATCCATCCATTTTCTGGGAATTGTTTTTTCATTCTTCTATTGCATAGCCAAATCAGTTTTTCAATTTTTAATCTGATTATGTGTTTTTTATATTTTGGTTTTGATTCATTCATCTACAAATTTAAAGATGAATCTCTATCGATTTAAATTGATTTATTAAAACATTCCCTTTACGTGTTGACCTCATGAACAATAATAAGACATATATCCTATGTGTCAAATAGTTATTCTTCCATGAATCTAATTTTTATTCTAGTTTACATAACATTTACCTATTATCTTATATCATTATTTTTTTCTTATTTATTTCTTCAAAATAGTATAAATTATTTCAATCGAAATCGTTTTTCAGTTTAGGATCAATTTTTTTGAAATATCCATTTTTAGTGGTTATAAATGTATTCTAATTATTTGAAATTTTATTTTACTCTTTCAAATATGTAAACATATTTTGAAATGTTTCCTTATTCTATTTTATCTCCCACCCATGGTCATTCAATTATTCTCCATCATCATTGCTTCTTAATGAAAAAATTATCTTTTCAACTTGATCAATTAAGATAACCACATCATGAGTTAAACTACATAGACATCCATGTTCCTTCATGAACATTATATTTATTTAATTTACTATTATACTACACATTTTATATTTTTACGTGATTTATAATACTCTACATATTATTCATAACACTCAACCTTATTTTTAGGGTTTTTTCGATATGGTCAATAACATATCAACTGTAACATCTCATAAATTTCAGGACATTTCCTTTCAATTTTCTGCACCTAAATATAGTGTATAATAGAGTCATGATTTTTATATGATCTTAAAAGGAATCCTTATCACATAAATTTAATTATTCATAACCATCATATTCATTGAATTTATAATTTCTCATAGATTAAAATGTCATTTAAAAAGTGACATTCCCTTCGAATGACATATTCTTCTTCATTTTATATGTCAGTATGTTTTTTTATAAATTAATATAGGGTAACATAATATATATCCTATTATGTATATATCATTAGGATCAAATCCATCATGAATATTTATCAAAAGATTCATCATAGAGATTAAATTCCTAAAATTATCTTGTTATCCTCGAATGTAATATACTTTTACATTTACACTACTAATATAATAATCTATATTGTCATCATTATTCATTTATATGTCTTCAAAACTTATCCTACAGACATGTAATTTGGATTAATGAACTATGAAATTACCCTTATATATACGTATCAAATAATCCCTTACATCATTAGAAAGTTAGAGAATAGTGAATTTGTTATAAACATTCTCTGATATAATCATAATAAAGTTATTTAGAAACATTATATCTATATTTAAATTCATAATTATAGAAATAATAATTTTAGAATAGTGGAAAATTGGTGGAAACATATAATATAATCTTAAAAAATATCAATATTGAATAAAAAATAAATTATATAAATCATATACCACCAATTATATTATAATTATTCGATAAAATTTTTTAGTCATGATGTTATCCTAGAATTATACAACATCATTTTTAAAGGAGAAATAATTATGGATATTTATAGAGTACCCTTATTCAATACCAATTGATGGAGCCATGGATGTATGGACCACTAAAGTGAGGGTAAAATAGTGGTATTTTGTTGTTAATTCATTACTTTAAATTAATCCTCTAGAAAATATTAATTTTATAAATCTATATAATAATTTCCCAATGTCCTCACCTCTTGTGTAGTGGAAGAATGAATGATATCAGAAAAAAGTTTTTACTTGGTTTGTCCAAAATGTATACACATTTATATGTTTTCTATAACAACGCCATGAATTTTAAAATATCATCAACAATTTATTACAAATAGGGACAAAATATTCTTATCAATATGGTGTCCACAATATTCCCATCAAGAATTTAAAATGTTATAACAGCTTCTAGAATTTTAAAAACCCCTCCATTATTTAATAATGACACTAAAAATAATGATCTTATTACTATCCTTTTATTGTTATAAAACACATGTAAATATGGCCAACCTCATTGAGAATATATATCAATAGTTATTTATATTTAACACATTCATGAAAATTATCTGTAACCAGAATCGATTAACATAGCATGTCATGAAACACACACTAATCCTAGATGATTTTATTCTTTATTCATTTGGAAACATAGGTAATACTATTTTTCTCTAGTGAATGATCACAAAAATTTATAATATTCACATTTATAGGTATTTTATTATATTTGTAACCTCATTTTACTCTCACACAATGTGTGAATCTTCCAAATATATTGAACAAATTTACCTTATTTATTTAACTTTTTATATTTTTATTAAAATAATAATATTATGTGAATATTTAGTTTCCATTTGTATTATGAAACCCATCAATCATCATTAATATTGGAATTTTTTTATTCAGATAGGTGTCCACCTTTTCCAATTTAGTCATTACTTGTATTATTGTCAAAATATTTTTTAATAACACTTAAGGACACTATGATTTAATTTTTTTTTAAAAAAAAATATTATATATTTTAATCTCATAAACTCCTCAAATATCACTACATTAAAATACCAAAAACAATAAATATATATATCATTATTCTTCATAATGTATCTAATTTACCTCAAATTCTTATCTTCTATCTTGTATCTATGACATCATCAAATATCACCACATGAATATCTTTATACATTATTAACCTATGGATATAACAATTAATAAAATTTATGAATATAAAAAACACTCCAAATATTTATTGATGTAACCCTTATGTCATAGTCACACATTAATGAATGTTATATAGGGATTCAATTACCCTATGTGTATTATAAAATAAATATCAAAATATTACCTTACATGGGTCACTTGGGATATTATGTAGAATTTTGATACACCCTTTCATTATAATATATTGGAACAGATGCCTATGTTTGTTCCAAATCAATATAGGAAATTAAATTCAAATACTCTAATTTGAACCAAATTAGACCTTAGTATATATATATGGGCTAACATAGATAAACCATATCTATATAACATTTCCATATTCACATATGTGTCCATGTACTTACATAAAAAATTATATTCTTCCTCAATTCAATCATGAATGATTCATGGCCAACATAAAATCATTATGCCGATGTTTTATGTGAGAAATTATTATTTTATCGAATTGTAGTAATCTTCATTCATAAGGATTAAAAAACTCTTCCAAGATAACTCTAATAATTTATATTAATGAACTATAACATCCAACATCATTTTTAATATATTCTCTAATGAATAATAAATCAATCATAAAATATAATTTTCTACATTTTCTTAAACTCCACCACTTTGGTCCTCTATGTCATAGCCTCAACAATATATTTCCATTGGATGGAACAATTATCAAGAATGAAATAAAATTATTTTCATGAATCTATAACTACACTCTATGTATCATAATAACCACACAAAAATATTTAATTGTCGATAGAAAATGAAATAATCCCATGTGAACAACCAAGTTTTATTCCAAATACGGAAAACCCCATTCAAAACCATAGGTTGAAAATAAATATCCCATTAATAAAACATTCCATATAAATAATTTTCATCTTTATGATATATAGTTGTAGTGATTTGAATTTTCTGGAAGTGGAAGGACAATTTTTTTATGAATTTTTAATATTCTAACATATTTCCTAAGATTAATGATATTCGAAATTTGATATTCAATTAAATGAATAAATAATATTAAATTTTAAAAAGAAATTAAATTTTTAAACTTATAAACTATAAAACTATTGATTTATGTTATGAAAGAACATATATGAATGAAGGGGAATACACATTGTGTGGTGGAAAATTTTTCATTAAATGTTCATCATATGCATATGATTGAAAATAAATAAAGAAGTGGATTTTGGTTGGAATATTTATTTTACATAAATTTCACTAGGAAATAAAAATTAACTTTTTTAAAGGGATTATTATAACAAATTTAGATAAAAAATTTCAAAAATAAAAGTTATAACTACAAGAAAATGAAATTTATGTCAAGAAAATCATTATATTGGATTACTGTGAAAATAGATATTCTCTAAATTTCATTATGATCAATATACATAGTAATAATATATAAAAAAATATTAATATTCATGTTACTCAAATATAATCATTCATATTATCATGTTACTAATTTATTATTATTTCATTGCTAACATTTCTAATGAGATTTTGATTTTTCCATTTTCATTTCACATATTTTAGTATGGTCGTTTAAGTCAAAGATAATTTTTTATAACAACCCAAAACACAAAATCATAGATTAATTAATGATAACAAAAACCTTACATTTTCATCTTTGATTCTAGTTAGAATGAAAAAATTTTACACATCAATAAAATACAGTATCCATTGGTAAATATTGGACCCCTTACATTCTCAAAGACCAATTTTCGTTCATTAATTGTGGAATTAAAAATTTATATTACATAAATAGTACTCAATAATTATGGGGATTAGATTTCCCACTATACCCTTCTTTTCATATTTTTTTCATCAATAATATACATATGATACCCTTCAATACTAAATTCATTCAAAATCATTATTGATATCCCTAGGAAATGAAAACAATAAAATTTTGATATCAAATTCTAAGTATGGGTAAAAAAATTATTACCTATGGAATGTCACCAGGGAGCATATATATATAATAAGAATATGATGAATAATAAAATTCCACGAGCATGACTTACCAATATTCATACACATTAATAACTTGATAATCAAACAAGAGAACATGGAATAAATATGTTACAAATAAATGGTCAACAAAATAAAAAATAACAAGAAATGATTTATCAATCATGATCCTAATTAACATCATAAACCCATGGAAATCTTTGATATGATTAATTGGTATGCTATGATCATTATTTTCAAATCACTATTAAAAATTTAATAACCAATACGTCCCACTTCAACCAACAGTGTACCCAATATATTGAAGGGATATCATTGAACCATCCATTCATGGAATACCATAGATCAACTCCATCATGATTTGTAATGTAACCACCAATCATCGGTTAATAATGTGACAACCCATCATTTATTAATAATAGAATGACCGATTGTTGGTTTATAAAATAACCACCAATAATTATAAAAACATTTACGTGAATTGTGTCATGAATAATATAAACAAGTAATTAATTTAACTAAAATCTCATTGAAACAAAATTATTTATTTTTAAAACAAGAATAACCTGTGGAAGATAAATGGATTCCATAAAAATCTAATGAAAAATGATTTAAAAAGTCAAAATAATTGAGTTCAATTAAAATATCATAGAATCATGATTATCCTATATAGAAGAAATAAATTCCATAACAATATCATTCTAACCTTATTGACCAGTGGAAAATAAATGATATCCGCACTATTGTTATGGAAACAAGATTAACTATTGAAAATTAAATTTGTTACATAAAAATCTATTTGAATAATGATAAACCCATAGAAGAGAAAAAGGATTCATAAACTGTATTCCATCATAATCAAATTATAATCATTAATTGAATAAAAAAGTTATCCTTATTTCGTATACCTAGTGATACATAGAAAACACCAACATTTATCAAAATAGATGGAAAATTATTTAGAATATTTATTTTATAACAATTTAAATGAAAATACAATTTAATTGATGTTTTTTTAAATCTAAAAAATGATAAAATGTTTCGGAAATTATTTTATATTAAAATAATATGTAAAACTTATTGAATAATCATTAAATATTTAATATCCCCAAATCTAGTACACTATCACGTGGAAAAATAAAACATTTTATGAGACCTGAAATACATATCCTTATATTCCAATGGCTTCAAACTAGAATTGGGGATCTAGTGATTATTGTGGGGAGATAATACTACATGGTATAGACTTACAACACTGTATATTGAAAAAAATATAATTAAATATCATAGTAAATAAAATGTGAAAAAATTACACATTAAACTGGGAAGTATAAGGTGGAACTAATAGACCAATAATATTGAATCATGTAATGATTGATGATAAGTTTCAAAATGAAATAATTAAGGTAATAAAAATAAAATAACTAGAAAAAAAGTAATCTCAATGACCGAAGTCCACAACCTCATGTTGGAAACCTCTATAAACTCATTCCCATCTAAAAGTAATCAATCATCAACAAAGTTCTTTTACACTATCGAAACATATACTGAGGAAATATTATCAGATCCCAACCAGAGGTCGGAATAGGGTGTGACAAAAACTTATTTGGTTAATAACACCATGTCTAAAAAACCCGTATAATAATAGGTTCATGCAGTAATTAAAAAAAGTGAATTAATTAATCATTTAATATAACAAAATAATAAACCTAATTTTTCATCATGATGAAATATCTATGAGAAAGTTTTTGATCCATGAAAACTATAACCACATATCCCTGGAATAATCAAACAACTGGCATAATCCATCTATATGTGAATTTCGTCATCCTTGTCCAATAAATTTATATATGAATTTTAAAATCATGGACACAACATCTATTTATGAATTACAACATCATGTGAATAACCGTATATATAATCATTATATTATAAAATATGGATAGGTATTATATAAAAGATTCTGGGTAAAAAAGGCCCAATATCCCTATATAAGAATTACATCAATAAATTGATCTAATCATTCAAAATAACCATTGCATCATAAAATAGGTACCAGACCACTATATAAGTATTACATAATTATTCAAACCAAATTTCATGATAGTAAGGATTGGAAAATATAAATTATAAGAAATGATGTTTCATTATATAAATTTCAATTTTTCATTCAATTACATATTTTATCTATCAAACGGCTCTAAACCCATTAACATGAAAAATTGAATCCAATAACATATAATCATATATTATCATTTAAATAATCAATATTTTTATTTCCCATGGTGAATAATTCACATTCAATCTCATAAGGTCACATGTCATGTTAAACACACATTATTCTATTAAGGGATTCAATATTCTTCAATGGTTTTATCAACATGTTATTATCCAAAAGCTAGGTCTCGTACCCATTGAATTGAAAGGACTCAAATGGTGTTTGATTTGATAATTTATCTTATGTCATTTCCATTACATTATGTTTTTAAAATCACCAAAACATTTTCTTATGAAAAATTACCATTATCTAAGAATATTTATCTTATCCCAAATTTTCTTTCTCAAATGAATGATTTATCCATACCATTGGTTTTCAATGTCCTATTTAATATCTTCTAAATCCAAGTGTGGAAATATTTATTCATTCAAAAAATAATGGGATCCACACCTAACATAGAAAATAACATTTTCTTAGACTCTGAATTCTTTGATATTCCGACTCTAAATTCAATGAAATTTAGAATTTGAAATCTCTAAAATATTTATTGTGATTTCTATAAAATTTTGAATAAAAATTATCTGAAATTCATATTTTGAATACTCTAAAATTACGAAATTTAATTATATAAAATTTAGGCTCCAAATTCACTAATATTAAATCAATGAATTAATTATGATTATTACTCGCAATTCAACATAATATTGATATTAAATTAATCATAATTCATACATTGAATTCATTAAAATTCAAACATCGAATTTTCATAATTCTGACTCCGAATTCCTCAAATTTCATACTCTAAATAACAATATTTTCTGAAATATTATTGTTTATATTTTTCGACATTGGTTTTAAGTTTTCATAGATTCTTATTATTCATATTTATTAAATAAATAATCAATTCATAACATATTGTTTCAGATATATCAAATCCTAGTTTCCTAAACATTCAATTGTCTTACTAACATATTAATGTACCTTATGAAGTTCTATTTTTTCATAGAGGTGAAATAGGTTTACATATTTACATATACAAAATGATGTCATGTAATATGTTTTAATATAACTGTTGTCTAAATGACATGTGTACAGGTCCCTCTGAGTGTTATGGGGTCATAAGACGATTTGTGGAAGAGTCGACTATTGAATATTTTTCCTATAAATAGAACCTCATTGGAACGAGAATAATATACATTCTTGAAAATGGATGATGTGATTTTTAATGTGACTCTTAGAAAGAGATAGACCTTTGTGCATTATTCTAAATGTGAATAACTTTTTCAATAGTGAACAACCTGTTCAGCATAACATGTATGAATTTATTATATCTATGTACAATCGAGGGATTCCATGAATAAGATGATAGAGGTGATGACTACCATATAGTTTGAGGTCTTCAATAGATAAGAAGAAGAAGATGATTAATACATTAATGTTAAAGGTCATTCCTGGATAACAAGACAGACTTTGATATTCTTATTTATGGATTACCAAAGTCTGGGTGAGAGAGGATTTCTTGAAATTATAAATTAAGGGGTCTTTTTCCAAGGTTGTTGGACACCATTATATTTGGTATAAATGATTTCATATATATGTTTACATGTTATTGATACATGTTTTATTTCCCATTTAATTTTTTAAAAGAACAAAACTATAAAATTCATATACATTCTTATACTTGTATACTCTGATAAATAAGATTTTATATGCTTTATGGTAGAATATTTCCATAAGTAAAATTATATAATATTTCTTCTTGGAATCTATATCTATATATTCCAAGAATTATATTTTAATAGATAAGAATTAAAAAGGGATTTTGAATCCATATTTTTTATGTTTGTTTTATTTATATTTCAATTTATACTTAAAGGATAAATTTTTAAAACCCACAATTCACCCACTCTTGAAATTGTGAATCTTCATATATATTTTGATCCAACAATTGGTATTAGTGGAGGTCTCAGAAATACATATACTAGAATATATGTTTTCCTTCTCAAATTATCCTGCCTAACATTCCTTGTTCATGTTTTACATAATGAGTTTTTATCTTTGTTTATAATATTTAACTACTAACAAGTGTTGTGGAAATGATATTTTCTTATTTAAATGGATTTTATGAATGTTGGTTCTATAGAAAAACATAATCCTACTAATCCCCTAATATTGGATGGAAATGATTATGAATACTAGAGATATAGATTGAAAAAATAATTTATTATCAGCAGTTTGGATAATTGTTTCATTCTCACTGGACAACATAGAAATCACGAAAAGGATTTTAAAACTATTATAAAATATGAAAAAGAACAATATCAAATTAACTACTAGGTACAAAATACTATTTTATATTCCATGAATATGAATATCTATTGTCAAATGTCTTCTTCATATGATTCCAATATAATTTTTTAGAAACATGAAGTTATTGATTTTGGAACGTCAAAAGTGATTGAAACTAGAAGTGTTATGTTAAGAGACAAATATCTAAGATTTATGTTTCCTTTTGGAGAAACAATTTTGAAAGTGAAATTAATATTTATATCAATGTTAAATCAAATTAAATCATTATTATAAAAATTAATTATGATGAAATTCATATAACAAATATAATTTATTTCATTCCCAATGAGTGGGAATCCAAAAGGACAACTATTGATGAAAAATGGTTTCTAATATTAATAATGCTGAGTAATTTATAACTACTATTCAACATGAAAAATAAATTAAGAGATAATATTATTCCATATGAAAATGTATTATAATCTTAGTTTTTCATTCACTATGACATCTAATGTCAATCCTCCATAAAGGGTAGCTAGATCTAACACCATGAAATTTGTTGTTATACCGGAATCTAGTGATTATGATCCATCTGAAAATTAATTAGCCAATATTTCCATTGGATGAACATGAATTCGGGAAAAAATATTTTCAACACAAATATTAATAAAAATTTATAAAGAATTAGAAAGATTCTAATGTATGTTTTTTTAATGAAAAGGGCCTTAAATATCTTACATATTTTTCATATTCATAAAACAAAATATAGAAATAAAAATTAGTTTGAAAAGAATAGGAATAATTAATAAAAATCTAAGTCTAAGAAATCCATGAATGCAAATGACTCATTTAGTGCCCGTGGTGGTGACTCTTCATATGAATATTTAGAATATGAATCTTTTATTCATAAGAATATTTATCTTATAGGTAAATTACCTATTGAATATCATTTTCTAATGGTTAAGGTAGAAAATGTTAAATATTATCCAATATTTATTAAAATTTAAATTATCCTGATGAAGAATTTTATGAATCTTTGGATAAATAATCTTCATCATTAGAAGATAATTCATTAACATCATTTGGAGAGGTTTTTAGATTTGGAAAATTACATAGCAATTAGTTATATGATAAAAAACAAGTTACATAATGAAAAATATATAGTATCTATTTTAACATAAGATGATCATGATTTTTCTAATTATCATGATCAGAAAACTCATGATTTTTAAATGACTTTAAATACATTCTATTTATTAATTCTTGAGAAGGATATAAAATTTAATGATCCTAAAAAGGTTATTTATATGAAAAAAAATTACAGAAAAACTCATATTATAAAATTAATGACTACGAGGAAAATAATATTTTCATCAGACCAAAATTGAGTTTTTTCCCTTAAAGTAACATTTATCATAATTTACATTGGGATGAAATGTGTTTTAATAAGTATT
Organism: Viscum album; assembly: GCA_963277665.1. Taxonomy (NCBI): domain Eukaryota; kingdom Viridiplantae; phylum Streptophyta; class Magnoliopsida; order Santalales; family Viscaceae; genus Viscum; species Viscum album. The sequence continues at coordinate 297,394,325 of OY728121.1, forward strand.
CACAGCTTCATAATCGTAAGAATTTTTCTAGATTACGTTATAAATAATCAAAATGTATTTTTAGTCATAACTATTTTGATCCACAATGTTATATTTTTTTCACTAAGATTATTTGTGGTTGACATTCGCATAGTAATTGTTCATCAAATAAAACATAATCCATAGTTTTTCAGAATGAATTATTTTCTACAAAAATGTGGATACATGAGATTTTATATTCTAAATATTTTGGAACCATATATGTTTGGGTTTTTAATTTTTTTTAAAATTTTTAAGAAAGTAAATGTTGTTCAAACAAGTATATATTGTACATGGATAGTGGATGTTCCTGGCACATGATTGTTAACAAAAACAACTTTGAAAAGATTATCTATACAAAAGGAGGAAAAGAGACAATTAGAGACAATGGTAAATGAGAAATTATTGGTATAAGCAACAATGTTCTTCTTGAAAAATCATTGATTACAAATGTTTTATATATTAATGATCTTTAGCATAACCTTATAATAATAATCCGATTATCTGATGATGTTTATGTTACGAGTTTTAGGAATGTTAAATTCTTCGTACACAATTCCTTTGATGATTTTATTCTCTCTGTCCATATGATTGAGAATGTATATAAACATAACACAGATGTCCTTATGGGCTAAGAGTTACCATTTTTTAGCACAATTTAAGATCTGTCTTGGTTATGGAATGTAAATATATTAATCTTTATCCATAGAAATCTATGAAAAATCCAAATAAAATGACTTATTATAGAACTACAAGAGCATACATTTTATTATTCAAAAGGTTTTGATCTATGTCAATAAGGAAACAATCATTTTCTATGTGTTAAATCAACCGATGAAGTATAATCTTCTAATGCATTATATCTAGTGCATGTGGATCATTACGATCCAACACAAACTGGAAGTATTGGAGGAAAATAATATGAATTTGTTTTAGTTGTTGATTACACATGTACTATTTGGTTATATTTTCTAGAAAATAAATCAAATATCTTTTCTTATATTAAATCATTTTAACCCAATGTTATGAATGAGAAAAACCTACCACTAATAATTATTAATATTGATCAAGGGGGTGAATTTAGAAATTCAAAATCTGAATCCTCTTGTAGTAAAAAGTCATTATTCATCAATTCACGGCTCTATGAACTCCTTTGTAAAATGGTTTTTTTAAAGAAGAAACTGAATTCTTCAAAAGATAACTAGAACCATGTGTAGAGAATATTTTATTGCTAAATATTTCTTGGTTGAAGCTGTATGTATGGATTGTTATTGTATAAATTGAGTTTTAATCAGACATTTTCTTGACAAAAACCATATTATAAATGGATTGGATGAAATCCTAATGTATTTTAATTTAATGTATTTGTATGGAAAAACATCATCTTTAATACAAAAGATAAATTATAGAAATTCTCACCAAAATCCTATAAAGGATTTTTTTGTTACTCCACTTCTTCTCAGGTTTATATTGTTTTTTAAATATTCAATTACCATTGAATAAGCTGTAAAAGTTAAATTTGATGAAACTGGTCCTTTTGTTTTTAAACAACCCCAAACTGTATCGTCAGATGTATTTTCATAAAATAATTATAAACCTTTAATAGGAAATTATATTAATTAAAAAATTCTCAATATAATTTCTCTAATATATTTACCCCGAAATATTTTTTACATTATGTTGATTCACATGTTTTACAAGAAAAAAATCATGTGTTTCAATTGAATCATCCAACCGATTGTGTACTTAGTGATGTAAATCAAACTGTAAGGGCTAAAATTTCATTATGAAATGAATCTGGAAATCTATTGTTCCTTTCCCAATTATAAAATCATTGAGCTTATGATGTATTAGGATATTATTATTATATTAAATCCATAAAATATGAAGGAAATGAATTTTAAAGGAAAAATTATTGGACCTTGGTTGAAAGACCTATAGAAACAAATGTAATTTGAGAAAAATGAGACTTTAGAAATAAATGTCATGAAAATAGAATAATTTAATGGATTAAACAAAGATTAGTTGTTAAAAATTATATTCCACAAGAATTAATAGACTAGGAAGAAACCCACTCTTTAGTAGCAAGAATTGAATCTATTCATATACTATTATCCATTTCCATATTTGTTAATTTTAGAAAAATTCAAACAGATTTAAAGTGTTATTTTATTAATGTATATGTTATTGAGGATGTTTATGTTGATAAAAATCCTAATTTTGAAGTCACAAGACATCATGAACATGTTTGCAAACATACCAAAGAATTATATTGATTTATACAAGGCCCTATATCTTGGATTGATTGACTTTCAAGATATTTTTAGTAAAACCATTATGTTAATGGTTCTGTTGATCCAAATCAATTTATAAATAATGGTACAGAGAATGTTTTGATTTTTCAAATTTATATTTATGCCATTATATGGAGATCCACTTAGTAATCGGTAACTAATTAATTTTCAAATATTATGAAATCCTAGTTTTATATGAGTGTGATGGGTGAGTTAACAGTTTTCATTATTTTCCAATTTCCTCAAAAACCCAAAGGAACTCAAATATCTCAACATAAGTATATTACTGATTTTCTAAAAATTTATTTATTTGAAAACTATAAATTTATATTTACTTTAATCGGTATCTATAACTCTATTAATCATGATGAATGAGGGAAACCAGTATATCAGGCAACTTTTATAGGTATGATAATATGTTTATTATTCATAAGATCTAGTCTTCAAGAAATTTTGTTTTTAGTATAATTAGCTATATGTTATCAGTCTAATCCCAAGGAATTACATTTAGAAGTAGTGGAATGATTATTTTTGTAATTTAAAGGGATCCATGGACATAATTCTATTTCGAATTCTATAAATAATATTGTCCTAAAAAAATTTTTATCTTCTGATTTTGGTGGTTATAGAATGTATAAGAAAAGTACATCTAGAACATTTAATTAATTGAAAATTCATCAGTTTCTTGGTCATGCATGAATCAATACTCCATATCCATTTCCACTACTAAAGCAGAATATGTACCAGTTGGATGATATTGTGCTCATGTGTTGTGGATCCAAAACACACTCATTGAAAATGACATGAGTTTCTCCTCCTCTAATGGCCCGAAGGACTTCATTTTTTATTGATAATACATGATTAATATCTATATGAAAAACCATCCACATTACTATCATTCTAATAACTTAGATACTAGGCACCACTTCCTTAGTGATAACACAATTTAAAGCGATATCTTTATTCAATATATCGTAACACAAGATGAACTTGATGACATTTTTTCAAAAAATTCACCTTCTAATAGATTTGAATACATTAAATAAACATTATAAAAGATAACCATAAGGTAATAATCCATATTAACAAACTGTTGAAACATATCTCGTCAATTTAAACAATTTAGATTCAATAGTGGAGAACATTTGATTATTCTTTTAATTTTTTTTAATTTTTTTAAAAATTTCATCAGAACATTGAATTATTCATTTAGTTATAAAAATGTTTGGATCCTAATATTTTATTCCTTTCCTTAATAAATATGTATGAGCCTAAAATGTTTTATTTACATAATTAAATATTTTCGAACCTAAAATGTTTATTTCCATAAAAAAAATTCTGGAATCTATGTTCTTTAAGATGCACCATATAAATATTGAAAATTATTTATGAATTCTAGAATGTATGTTTCCTGAATTTTTTTATGTATTTATATAATGTATTTGGTAAAATCTATAGGATTCAATTTTTAAAAATCTTATTTATCCATAAATCTTTTGAAGATCAGAACCTATCAATCTTTCTAAGTCATTGATATAAACCGTCAGATTAGTTAAAGATTCTATCAACTATATAATTGATTTGGGAATTTTATCCTTCATCATGAAGCCTATATTAAGGCTACTCATATTTGAATACCACATCGTGTTTTCCACTATTTTTGCATAAAATCTTATCCGCACTTCAAATCAGTAGTTCAGATTTCTTAGTTTCTTTACGTTTCAAATGACTCATGATGTTTCCATGAATAATTATATGTCCTCAAACTAGGAATCCAAATTTTTTAAAATTTACAAAGAATGGTTGGTCGAAACAAATTTCTTTCTGAGGTACGATTCCATTATTTCTAAAGTAATAAAGAAGAATAGTTGGGAAATTTTTTTTGTATCCATACTAATGAGTCAGGATACTGTTTATCAGGATATCATTATTTAATTTTGTGATACATAAAATTTTTATGAAAAAGGATGATGAGAATTTTTTTCGTTCATGGTCATTAAGAAGATATAGTCATTATATTTTAATAAAGAAACTATAATTTTGTATAAACCTTTGGAGGTAGAGCCTGTATTTTTATATCACATGTTTCCTGACAAGGAATTATATTTCTGAGAAGGATAATGCAGTTGAATTCCTATTACATAATGTGGTGATGTCACATAATATTAATCAATGTATGACCAACAACCAATTTTTTACATTATGTATGAAAGGATTTCCCTTGAGAAAGGGTGATATGGATTCTGAAAAGAAGTGTGATATTTTTATGATGGATTTCATGGAGAATCAATTAAAAGTAAACCATATAAATTATATTCTCCTAACCATTTATAATATAAATAATGAAACCCATAAGTCTGAAATTATCATTTCTCCATTGATCTTATTGATCATCTGTGTTATTTCATTTGAATTCCTCAAAATTTCATGAATTTGAAAACAAGGAACCCAAATAATTTTGTGGTTGAGTGATGATATTCTAATGAGGATAAAAATAGATTTTAGTATTATGTCAGGAGAGTTCATTGACCTTTTTGAATGTTAGGATCACGCTTTCTTCAAGAAAGTGGATATTGGTGAAACATCAAAACCAATACTAAATAATACAATAGAGAAAGAACCATAATCAAAATAAAATTAAACCTTTCATGAAACTCAATAATCTCCACCAAAATTGAAAAAACACCCTTTCTATTGATGTGGTAGCTAAGTGGATATAGAATAATAAGACTATGTTGAAAAAGAAGGTGGGAGATGGATGTTTTGTTTTAAACACTACTAAGGCTAAGGCCTTGATGATTCAGGCATCATAATATCTTGATAAAAAAAATATAAAGAGTAAATGATGAAGAAGAATATGTCCTACGTTGAAACTTTCCATGCCTTACATAATGATACATATACTGTCTCTTATAAAATATATGTACCAAAATCCTTCTTGAAAAAATATGTTCAAACAGAACATCTAGGAATAAATGTTTCAATTCTAGAACCCATTGTGGATGAATATTTCCTTCATCTTGAAGAAAAAAAATATGAAAAGTAATGTGAAGTTGTAGTCAAAATATTGAATGAATACAATATGATAAAAGTTTCATCTTACAATTTTTTATAAGAACTTCCTAAGACAAATCAAGTAATAAAATATCAAATGTGAATAATGATGATGCACAAGATGTGGTTAATAATCCTAATGATGATGAATTAAGTAATCATGATTGTATTCATCCAGATGATATTATGGATGGTGATAATAAAGACGACGTTGATGTTGATAAGATAATTCAATATTTTGATAGAGTGCATGAGAATCCAAATGTAGAGACGGAAATATCAATTGTTGTTAATGTTAAAAATGGGGGTTTTGATTCATCTAGAAAATATTTAGTTGTGAGATCAATGAATGTTTTTAGTGGAACATCAATGAGGAAAACTAAAGAGCAAGACAATGTTTCCTCACCAGCAATGTAATTTTCTTCTGAATCTTCATCCTCCATAGGACAATATTTTTTTCTCAATATTTGAAAAAGCAAGTGAACATTATTCTAATGTTTCCACGTACTAATTTGAGATGTCAGTTTCTTCTTCATACTACCAATCTAATGTCAGATTCGATAAGTGTGATCATTGAAATGTATCTCAAGCATGAGGAAAAATTCAAATATTTTCAAATTTGTTACGATGCTCATATGAGATCATGCAAGGAAGTAACCAAATGGTCTAAGATAATGATTTACGATATAATGGCTGTGGATGATATCTATTATTCAGTAAAGGATGAATTTGATTAGTCAGACGAAACAATAAAAAACATGACATTCAATAATTTATAAAATTTGATTCGAGAGATTTTTTCCAGGATCCATGAAGATAGAGACCTAATTGAAAATCTCAATACTATTTCTCAATAGTCTAAAAGGTAAAAAGAACTCAGGGACGAGTTGGATGAAAAATTAAAATACGATGAAGTGGTGGTAACATCTCAAGATGAATTTATTGTATCCCAAGAAGAAAGAATTAATGATCTTGAGAAGAAGAATTAGGATAAAGGTCAGCATATCAAGAAATTTAAGGATGATCACTAAGAGATGAAGATGTTGAAGGCAAGAAACCTTTATAATGTTGATTCTAATGGAGGAAAAGGATGAATGATTACATAAAATCTAGTTATTTGTTTTATTGTCCTTGTAAATTTTATTCCATATAATAATTAAATCTGGTTTAACATCCATTGTTTTGTTTGTATATTTATAATATTTCAGTTCTAATTTTTTTCATCCCTTCCATTAATTTATTAAAATCAGAAAGCGGGAGAAGAGAATGATCAAAAAATTTTATGTGAAATAATTGAATTCCCTAGGTTAGGATGAGATTTTTTAAAGGGGGAATTTCCTAAAAATATATTATTAATCTAGAAGAATTAAATTACCTATGGAAAAAAATATTATCCATTGGGATTTCAAAACCCATGTGGGAGTTGTATTTATTCATCATTGATCCAAATTAAAAGGGGATAAGTATTTATTTTTAAAATATAAATAGGAAAACATATTCCATATAATTTTTTATGAATAGTTGTTTTTTTCAAAAATAATGACATTGAAGAGTCAATAACTTACCTTATGATGTTTACATTTCAGCTTTTTATCATAAAAGTTATCTTATGGAATATTATCATTCTCTATAAATTTTCTCCTTATAGAATTCATTATTTATATAATCAACATTTTATCCATACCCTTGGGTTCCAATGTATTATTTAATGAATTTTCATACCATGTATAAGGATTTTTTTATATGGAATATAATTGGATCCTTGCTAAATAATTTCATAAATTCTTAATTATTTTAAATTTGGACTCTTAATCCTCTGAAATTCATATTAAAAATTCTATGAAAATTAGACTCTGAAATCTCAAAAATTGAGACTCTAAATTCCATAATATTTAGACACATAATTCATCATAATTACGAATCTGAATTCATTAGAATTAATACTCCTAATTCATATGAATTTAGACATCGAATATCAATTTTCACTAGAATCCTATTTTTCATATTTTTATACTTCAATTTCTAATTTTCAAATATTCAGATTATTAATAATTGTTAAGGTTACATTACATTATTAATATATATTTTAATTTTTACCATGTCTAGTTTTATAAACATGGTATTTTTTCCGTTCAAATTTATATTTCCAAATAACTTTTTTTGGTTCATACACATGACATACTTCCTCATATTTCATTATACAAAACTATGTCAGGTAATATTTTTCAAACTAACCATTTTCTATGTGACACATTTATAGGTCCCTCCAATATTTAATGAGAAATATGATCATTGGAGGAGGATTTTACTATTTAAGTTTTTGACTATAAATAGTGTAACACCATGCCCCTACCTCACTGGCATGAGGAGGCGGTGAGGGTTACATTGCCTTAAGCAACGTTCCTAAGGTGCCATAGGATGACAATAAATGTCGAGGGATACAAGAAAAATTTGGGGAATTATTTTCCCTTATGAAAAAACCAACCCGAAAATCCAATAACCAGCACTATATTATGCATTTCAACAAAACAACTAAACACGCATTCCCAATACACATACAATTTGTTCCACAATACAACCCAAAACCAATACAACTAGACATGTCTACACCACATTAGAGTATAAGGGGAAACCGAAAAACAAACACTATGAGCCATGACACCGCCACAACTACACCCAAAGCTCCAAGATACATGCTCCACCAAGACATAAAAATGCACCACTAAAGGAGGGATATGCCTTTTATTTACCAACGTGACAATACACAACATCTATAATGACACCAAAGTTCCAAATCAAGGGGTGAGTACTAAAACTCAATAGGGTTTCCCAAAATAAAATACCTACACACACCACTAGGATAAAACCATTAGCATATTTATATAAAATAGTTTATATAAAATAATCACAAGTGAAACAATTACCATAAGCCAAACACATCCTTACCAATCCATATCACCAAAAACAAGAAAACAAGTGAAATCCAAAAAAACATACCACAATTCATTTCATAATTTACACACAAGAACAACAATTTCAAAATAGCAATGAAAAGAACAAAAAACAACCAAAATGGTGGGACATCTGCCCAACCTGTTAACCCATTCACACAAAACAACCAAAATGGTGGCACTTCCGCCCAACCCATTCAACCATTAAAAACTAGCAGTACATCCCGACTATAAGGCCCCAGCCATAAACATTACTTAATCATGAGTTATTACAAGATTACACATTGAGGATCTTTTCAGGTTTAGAGTTTTATAGAATTAGATCATGAAACTTGCATTACATTCCACAATTAAACAAAGTGGTTACATAAAAGAAAATATTCATTCTTCCCATCAACGGAAACATATTGAAATTAAAACATGGATTCTTTCTTGACACATCCTTGACACTATCACCACATCATGTACCTTTCCCTTGACCTGTGAAAAACATTTCAAAAACTTGGGATGAGAATAAAAAGCTCAGTAAGGGTTATAAAAATATGGAAAGGAAACATGAGTTCATATATACATAAGAATGAAATCATACTTTACCCATAAAACATAGGCATATCAAATCATGAATAAATCATAGAAAACATAAGACATAAAGGTAACTTGAGGAATTCATAACATTCTTACGTAGGGAGTAACCCTCTTGGTTACGTTTGGAATACCCATCACAGTATATTCCCTAAATCTCTTCGGAGAAACCTTAACATTTCACTCCTTCGCGTTACCCAATGCATTGGAGAGCTATATCGGGCTCAACCGCCCTTAGTTTATCACGGAACCACCCGTTCTTCATAACAATGGCCAAGAACCATAATATAATCATATCACATAAACATGAATAAAGGAAACATAACATTTCCACATTTCAATCACAATATAACATTTTAGGATATTTAAATAATGAATCCATTCAAAAAGAAACCATTTCCAAAACCATTTAAAACATTTAAATAAGAGATTTTTGAATCAAAGTGTCACATACCACCTTGAAGCTTTTAACATTTTAAACCATTAATATCCATAAAAATAAATCCTTAAAACCATTTTGAAAACATGGATATTAATAAGAACAAATAATTAAAACATTTAAAATGATATTTTGGTTAAAGGGGTTTTACCAAAATTAGAGACACTTGAATACAATAATAGAGGAATAACATTTAGTCAGAACTTTATAATATCATGAGAATAAAAGGATTCATGATATAATACTCCAAAGGACAGTATATACACCATATAAGAGTGAATTGGTTCATAACAACAATGAACCCTCAATAGAAATGTCAAATGTGATGAAATCCATTATAAAGAAGGTATCCTTAAATTAAGGACAAATAAATCTAAAAAATATGTGTGGAAAATATATATACACCCAATATAAGTGGATATTAAGTGTAAAACAATAAAAGTTCATTCACACATACTCAATGGATGACATATTCAATGACTACATGTTGAACCCAAAGAAATCGAAATTGGGTTAAAAAGTTCCCTTGACAGCCTAACGGCATCACATCAAAATGAGTTGATGAGAGATAAACAGTGTATCTCATCACTTGGACATAAAATTTACATCAATAAGGATATATTAGAACATATCCCAACATAACAATATGTAAATTAAAAGACCCAACAAAAGAAGTCTTTTAAAAAAAGAGGAGGGAGAAAGGTTCCCTTACCGACTTGGGTATCTTTCAAAACATACACCCCATGAAAAAAGGACAATAGATCATTGATGTAAATGCTAATAAACGAATGTATATTAAACAAAGAGTAGAATAATGGGAAGTACATACACCACTCAATGGAATTTTTGGCAAATGTAGCATAAATCTCACAAGAATAAAAGTGAGATGAAAAATCCCTTACGAAAATTTGGCAGCCTAATGGCGCCACTCAAAACTTCCAAAATGGAGTGATGAGAGGAAATAGGGTCTCTCATAATGTGAACATAATAAGTACAGTAGGATTAATATAAAATAACATCCCAAATCATAAGAAATATGATCTTTAAAAGGAATGACATAAAAGAGTGTACTTAAAAAGAAAGAGAGTTGTAGGATCCCTTACCTCGGGTCCGACATGACTCGATCGTTCTTTAATCTCCTGAATAATAAACTTGAGTTAATTTCTAATTCCTTAAGAACCTTTTTCAAGTTCATTATTACTTTTATACCACTTATTACCATGTCATAAACATTATGTAATCATTTAAGTTAATAATATTTGTTTTGCCGATATTTGGTTCTTAACTCGAAAGTGGACTTCTTACAATTACATGTTGTTCGTGTGGCCAAATTTTTATTATATACAGAATTGTATTCATTATGTAGATATCATATATGTCATATATATCCAGTACATGCATGCATTTATAACATTACATAATCATTTAGAGGTAAGAAATGAAATGCACCGTTCATGGAGACGGTAAGCCGTACGTACGCATGAACGCTACTTTCATTTCTATTTCGTATTTTATAGAATGGAATAATAATTATATAAAGGTATATTATTATTACAGTATAATATCATATATAATATCATATTTCAATCCTTTATACATCCCACATATGGTATTTAACGAATCAAATCACTTTGAGGGGGCGGTAGTCCGCACTTCCTTAAATGAAGATATCGCGTATACCCATAATGGAAGCCATAAAGGTAAGACAAAAATGAAAAATACAGAAGAATAAATAAAACATAAACATATTATATATCATATATAAAAATATTGACATCATAATGGCCATCTTTGAAGGTGTTAAATGAGTATTGAACAATCATCGTTTCGGGAGGCAGAATTTCACCATCCACGGAAACCGTATGTTCTTTAACCATTTGATGTAGTTGTGTGAGAGTGTAGCTCGAATGAATCTTATAACAACATTATAGTATATTTAAGATACTGGTGTTGTTACAAAAGAAGTAACTAAAAAGAGTTTAGGGGGTTGGAGAAGCAAAATAAAACAAATGAAAATGAGAGAATGAATTACCTTTAAAAGTATAACTCCTTTTGATTTGAGCCTAAAGGCTTCCTTTGAAAGGATTATGACCAAAGGGAATCCTATAGGATGAGGAGAGGGATATGGAGAGAGTAAATGGGCAGGGTTTGGCCGAGAAAAAGGATTGAGGAGTGTGTTAAATGAGGTAGAGGTGGGGGCCTTTTATAAGAGGAGAGGATGGGCACTTTTGGAAAGTAAGAAATATTACTTTATTTGAAAATGTGTTTCGGTTTCAAAAGGTCCCACATTGATATAATTCGTGGATAAGGTGATAAGGACTCGAAATACCCTCATCCAATAAGTTTTTTACTTGTGTAGTTCACAGATTTTACATTATCTTTCCATTTTATTTAAATCGTCAAATAATGATGTCATCGCTGCATCATTATTATGTCATAAATAATTTAATTTATTTAATGACTAAAAATTATAAAAAAAATACTATTATGTTGGAAATCTTTTTATCTTTCCAATGAATATTTATAATCAAAATGAATACTTGTATAACCCCAATTAAAAATTGTTTTAGTAAAACATATCATGTTTGTGTCAATTTTACTTTTACATTAAATAAAATGTTATTTTTGTCATTTCCCAACCAATGTGTCTCCATGGGGTCCCCAAGTTGGCCCATGGCTTGTCTTGGTCGGCCATGACTCACCCAATAGGTTCAGGACAAGTTTCATGGTGTTTTCACATTCTTATAATATCATTTTTACCTTAAATTACACTAATTACCTCTAATCGCGATTAAGAACTTAATAAGATACTATTCACCAAAAAATTATTATAATCTCATTGAACCACATTTTACTTCTTAATGACAACCATGTATGTCGGATTTTTGAAATTCAAAACACAATGATGGAAAACTTTCATTTAAACGGAAAATCATCTTTTATAAGTACCACTTAGTTGTTTGACTATTCATCAAAAATTGAAGTTTTTCAGAAAAATCCCAAAAATTCACCCTGAGCTATATTTGATATTCCGAATTCAAAAATGAAGTCCGTTTTACAAAATTCTGAACATATTAGTCACATTAATTAATTTAATAATTAATTCCCGCTCTCAGAGCAAATAGCGTGTTTTTATAAAACAATAAGTATCAAAAGATTGACACTGGTTTAAGTCTGATTTCAAAGTGAAATTAATTCCAACGACCACTATTGGATTTAATGGTAAAAATATTTTCTAATTTCACTTTAAAACCAATTCAAAATATTATCTAATCATATAAATAAATTAGATTAAAAAGTGGTTTTGAATTAAAACACAACATTCTACACTATTCATTAAAAAAATGAACTTTATCGGAAAAGTACCAAAAAATTACACAAAGTAAAATTTGATGTCCCGATTCTTAATAAAAGTTTTATTTGGTCCAAAAGAATGTAAAAGAGTGATCAAAACTATATTTAATGACAATTCTCTATTAAAAGGCGATAAGTGAACCTTTAGTGAAAACTAGGGCATATACACCTAAAATTTAATTCTTTCCGTATTTTAAGCCTTTAGCTTTTATTGGATAAATGTAAAAACATTTAAAAACATATATAATCATATTTTATTTATTTCTATCCCTTCCCGCCATTACAACGGATACATGTTAACTACCATTTAAAATAATATTATTTTATTATTAGAGTGCAACGTAATATTCCGAAGAAACTCGTTGTTACGTGTTGGGTACGCCATCGAGCATAGCGTCCCCTTTAAAGTCATTTAAATATTTTATTCACAAATATGGATAAATATGAAATGTCATATTCTTTTTTTACCTGGGGTGTTACATCCTTCCCCCCTTTTGGGAATTGCGTCCTCGCAATTTTAAAAATTGCGCTTGGAAACTTTCTTGAAAGTCCCACATCGAAACAAAAGTCGGTAAAACAAACACTTTAAAATAAAGAGAGATAAGTACAAAGGTCACCCGAGTTAACCCATACTAGGATTACAAGTATGAAAATATGGACATGGAGGAAAAAACAAAGGGTCATGTTCTGATGGAGAGTGATAGAAAACATGTTTAGGAGAAAGTTAACCACGAGAAAATCACAAACTTGTGATGGGTTAAACGGTATTCGATTCCCCAGTAGGAAAAGTTAATAGACAACATTTTTGTTTTAAGTTACTTTTTATTGAGGAATTTATTCATAAGGAAACTTAATCACTTATCATATTGACTTTCAACTTTTATTAGATTCCTTACACAAACTCATATTTTCTCCAAAAGACGAGTATTTAGGAAGACTTGTTCACATTAAGAGTACTATAATCAACTTCTAGAGAATCACCTAAACCACAAAATAGAACTATATACATCCCATGTATTTAGGCTTTAACCAAAACCAAAACCAAAAAGGTTAGTACAAGGTCAGATAATCCAGAAAAGGATAAACCTTTATAAAAAGAAAAAATCTATTCTTAACCTCCAAAATTTGTCCAACAAAACCCAAAGTTCAACGAGGACCATTCTATAATCAATTTGTCCATAAAATTATTCAAAGTAAACCAATATAAGATTGAAACCCAAATATTTGAAGGATTTAGTCGCATAGTCTTCCAAGTTAAATTGTAACATTTATCTCCAAACAACATCAGTTGCTCCTAAAGTCTCGTATTAAAAAGTAATTAACCTAATCACATATTATCCATGATAGGTTATTCATTTTCATAAATAACCCAAAATCAACATACTCTTAATTCATAAAATCATATAACTAGAATGAATCAGTCAAACTAACCAGGGACTTCACGTAGTCCAGTGGTAGGCGATAAATACCAGTCGCACATTGGTTGTGGGTTCGATTCCCGCAGCTTTGTCCGACGCGACGGGATGTCACACGGTCTACATGTTGTTCTTTTTCCAAAACTATATAATTCTTAAAACATTCCCCAAAATGAGATAAAATCTTCAAGAATAATCATAACATATTTTAACCTCAAGTTTATCTTATTCCTTTCATTTTACATCATATCATAGAGTAACCCATAATTACCTAAAAATTAAGTATCATATAAACCCTAATGGTAACCTTAATAATTATTACCTGAATTTCCACATCGGGTTGTCCATCTCATACATGATGCATTAGAGAACTCACCAAGGTTGAAGTGGTTGATCATGACTCCTTGATATTGGGTTTAGAACAACCACGAGTTTCCTCATTGAATCCTCCATTTTATCTAGTATCTTAATCAGAGAACCACCACAGTTTCCTTCAAACCTGTTGTCTCTTTGGTGCCTGCTAGATCCATCCATTCACTAAAAATAGAAATGTCAGCGTGAGTATATCAACAAAACCATCATGTACTAATGAGTAATATAAACAATAAGATATACTTACTCATTCACATTATCTAAAACTAAGACTCTTTCTGAAATCCTAACCATTATGGTAATGTCACTTATGCTTAAAGAATACCCTAACCTCTAAAGTTATCTAAACCGACCTTTGATACCAACTATAAGGCCCCAGCATTAAACCTTACATAATCTTGAGTTATTACAAGATTACAAATTGAGGATCTTTTCAGGTTTAGAGTTTTAGAGAATTAGATCATGAAACTTGCATTACATTCCACATTTAAACAAAGTGGTTACATAAAAGAAAATATTCATTCTTCCCATCAACGGAAACATATTGAAATTAAAACATGGATTCTTTCTTGACACATCCTTGACACTATCACCACATCATGTACCTTTCCCTTGACCTGTGAAAAACATTTCAAAAACTTGGGATGAGCATAAAAAGCTCAGTAAGGGTTATAAAAATATGGAAAGGAAACATGAGTTCATATATACATAAGAATGAAATCATAATTTACCCATAAAACATAGGCATATCAAATCATGAATAAATCATAGAAAACATAAGACATAAAGGTAACTTGAGGCATTCATAACATTCTTACGTAGGGAGTAACCCTCTTGGTTACGTTTGAAATACCCATCACAGTATATTCCCTAAATCTCTTCGGATAAACCTTAACGTTTCACTCCTTCGCGTTACCCAATGCATTGGAGAGCTATATCGGGCTCACCCGCCCTTAGTTTATCACGGAACCACCCGTTCTTCATAACAATGCCCAAGAACCATAACATAATCATATCACATAAACATGAATAAAGGAAACATAACATTTCCACATTTCAATCACTATATAAAATTTTAGGATATTGAAATAATGAATCCATTCAAAAAGAAACCATTTCCAAAACCATTTAAAACATTTAATAAAGATATTTTTGAATCAAAGTGTCCCATACCACCTTGAATATTTTAACATTTTAAACCATTAATATCCATATAAATAAATCCTTAAAACCATTTTGAAAACATGGATATTAATAAGAACAAATAATTAAAACATTTAAAACGATATTTTGGTTAAAGGGGTTTTACCAAAATTAGAGACACTTGAATACAATAATCGAAGAAATAACATTTAGTCAGAACTTTATAATATCATGAGAATAAAAGGATTCATGATATAATACTCCAAAGGACAGTGTATACACCATATAAGAGTGAATTGGTGCATAACAACAATGAACCCTCAATAGAAATGTCAAATGTGATGAAATCCCTTATAAAGAAGGTATCCTTAAATTGAGGTCAAATAAATCTCAAAAATATGTGTGAAAAATATATATACACCCAATATAAGTGGATATTAAGTGTAAAACAGTAAAAGGTCATTCACACATATTCAATGGATGACATATTCAATGACTACAAGTTGAACCCAAAGAAATCGAAATTGGGTTAAAAAGTTCACTTGACAGCCTAACGGCATCACATCAAAATTAGTTGATGAGAGATAAAAAGTGTATCTCATCACTTGGACATAAAATTTACATCAATAAGGATATATTAGAACAAATCCCAAAATAACAATATGTAAATTAAAAGACTCAACAAAAGAAGTCTTTTAAAAAAGAGGAGGGTGAAAGGTTCCCTTACCGACTTGGGTATCTTTCAAAACATACACCCCATGAAAGAATGACAATAGATCATTGATGTAAATACTAATAAACGAAATTATATTACACAAAGAGTAGAATAATGGGAAGTACATACACCACTCAATGGAATTTGTGGCAAATGTAGCATAAATCTCACGAGAATAAAAGTGAGATGAAAAATCCCTTACGAAAATTCGGCAGCCTAACGGCGCCACTCAAAACTTCCAAAATGGATTGATGAGAGGAAATAGGGTCTCTCATCATGTGAACATAATAATTACAGTAGGAGTAATATAAAATAACATCCCCAATCATAAGAAATATGATCTTTAAAAGGAATGACATAAAAGAGTATACTTAAAAAGAAAGAGAGTTGTAGGATCCCTTACCTCGGGTCCGACTTGACTCGATCGTTCTTTAATCTCCTGAATAATAAACTTGAGTTAATTTATAATTCCTTAAGAACCTTTTTAAAGTTCATTATTACTTTTATACCACTTATTACCATGTCATAAACATTATGTAATCATTTAAGATAATAATATTTGTTTTGCCGATATTTGGTTCTTAAGTCGAATGTGGACTTCTTACAATTACATGTTGTTCGTGTGGCCAAATTTTTATTATATACAGAATAGTATTCAATATTTAGAAATAATATATGTCATATATATCCAGTACATGCATGAATTTATAACATTACATAATCATTTAGAGGTAAGAAATGAAATGCACCGTTCATGGAGATGGTAAGCCGTACGTACGCATGAACGCTACTTTCATTTCTATTTCGTATTTTATAGAATGGAATAATAATGATATAAAGGTATATTATAATTCCAGTATAATATCATATATAATATCATATTTCCATCCTTTATACATCCCACATATGGTATTTAACGAATCACATCACTTTGAGGGGACGGTAGTCCGCACTTCCTTAAATGAAGATATCGCGTATACCCATAATGGAATCCATAAAGGTAAGACAAAAATGAAAAATACAGAAGCATAAATAAAACATAAACATATTATATATCATATATAAAAATAGTGACATCATAATGGCCACCTTTGAAGGTGTTAAATGAGTATTGAACAATCATCGTTTCGGGAGGCAGAATTTCACCATCCACGGAAACCGTATATTCTTTAACCATTTGATGTAGTTGTGTGAGATTGTAGCTCGAATAAATCTTATAACAACGTCCTAGTATATTGAAGATACTGGTGTTGTTACAAAAGAAGTAAATAAATAGAGTTTAGGGGGTTGGAGAAGCAAAATAAAACAAATGAACATGAGAGAATGAATTACCTTTAAAAGTGTAACTCCTTTTGATTTGAGCCTAAAGGCTTCCTTTGAAAGGATTCTGCCAAAAGTGAATCCTCTAGGATGAGGATAGGGATGTGGAGAGAGTAAATGGGCAGGGTTTGTCCGAGCCAAAGGCTTGAGGAGTGTGTTAAATGAGGTAGAGGTGGGGGCCTTCTATAAGAGGAGAGGATGGGCACTTTTGGAAAGTAAGAAATATTACTTTATTTGAAAATGTGTTTCGGTTTCAAAAGGTCCCACATTGATATAATTAGTGGATAAGGTGATAAGTATTCGAAATCCACTCATCCAATATGTTTTGTACATGTGTAGTTCATAGATTTTACATTATCTTTCCATTTTATTTAAATCGTCAAATAATGATGTCATCGCTGCATCATTATTATGTCATAAATAATTTAATTTATTTAATGTCTAAAAATAAAAAAAAATACTATGATGTAGGAAATCTTTTTATATTTCCAATGAATATTTATAATCAAAAAGAAGACTTGTATAACCCCACTTAAAAATTGTTTTAGTAAAACATATCATGTTTGTGTCAATTTTACTTTTACATTAAATAAAATGTTATTTATGTCATTTCCCAACCAAAGTGTCTCCATGGGGTCCCCAAGTTGGCCCATGGCTTGTCTAAGTCGTCCATGACTCACCCAATAGGTTCAGGACAAGTGTCATGGCGTTTTCACATTCTTATAATATTAATTTTACCTTAAATTACACTAATTACCTCTAATCGCGATTAAGAACTTAATAAGTTACTATTGACCAAAAAAAATTTATAATCTCATTGAACCACATTTTACTTCTTAATGACAACCATGTATGTCGGATTTTTGAAATTCAAAACACAATGATGGAAAAATTTCATTTAAACGGGAAATCAGCTTTTATAAGTACCACTTAGTGGTTTCACTATTCATCAAAAATTGAAGTTTTTCTGAAAAATCCCAAAAACTCACCTTGAGCTATATTTGATATTTCGAATTCAAAAATGAAGTCCGTTTTACAAAATTCATAACATATTAGTCACAATAATTAATTTAATAATTAATTCCTGCTATCAGAGCAAATAGCGTGTTTTTATAAAACAATAAGTATCAAAAGTTTGACACTGGTTTAAGTCTGATTTCAATGTGAAATTAATTTCAACGACCACTATTGGATTTAATGGTAAAAATATTTTCTAATTTCACTTTAAAACCAATTCAAAATATTATCTAATCATATACATAAATTATATTAAAAAGTGGTTTTGAATTAAAACACAACATTCTACACTATTCATTAAAAAAATGAACTTTATCTAAAAAATACCAAAAAATTACACAAAGTAAAATTTGATGTCCCGATTCTTAATATAAGTTTTATTTGGTCCAAAAGAATGTATAAGAGTGATCAAAACTATATTTAATGACAATTCTCTATTAAAAGGCGATAAGTGAACCTTTAGTGAAAACTAGGGCATATACACCTAAAATTTAATTCTTCCCGTATTTTAAGCCTTTAGCATTTATTGGATAAATGTAAAAACATTTAAAAACATATATAATCATATTTTAGTTATTTATATCCCTTCCCGCCATTACAACGGCTACATGTTAACTACCATTTAAAATAATATTATTTTATTATTAGAGTGCAACGTAAGATTCCCAAGAAACTCGTTGTTTCATGTTGGGTACGCCATCGAGCATAGCGTCCCCATTAAAGTCATTTAAATATTTTATTCACAAATATGGATAAATATGAAATGTCATATTCTTTATTTACCTGGGGTGTTACACCGACCACTACCCACAAGGTGGTTGTTCCGACCACTATCTATCACCTTTTATATTGATACTTCGCGTCCACTTCCACACAACATTTCAACCAATAACTACCAAATACATAACCCACCAATGTCACAACAATATGAAATCTACCAATTCCATCACATACCAATCCACTTCAATAAATCATCAATTTATTGAAAAACATTTTCCATGCCAAACCACATTTCAATAAAATCATCGTTATTGAAAAAACATTTATCATAACCCATTTTAACAAATCAATCTCAACAACCTATTTTAAAATGTCTATTTTAAAATCCACATTCAGATCCTTTCACTATAAAACCCCCTTTTCCCAATAATCCCCAATTCATCACCTAATGGATTTCCAACCAATTTTGCACAATAAATCACAATTAAATTTTCCGCAAAAAAAATTAATTTTAACAAAGAACCACTAGTTCTAACCATGTGGAGTTGAGAGAGAAGCCACCTACCTTTGAGGTTCCTAAGAAATTGACCCACGAGCACCAACACCTCAAATATGGAGAACGAACCACCGACTCCTCTCTAGATCCTCTTCCCTAACCATCACAAGCCTTAAAATCATCATCCACATTAAACACAACCCTAGATCTGTACACAACATGTGTTTATCTGGAAGACCAAGAAAGAGGGAGAAGTGGATCTGTAGGAATACACAAAGGAACCAAGAGGAGAGACTTTCCTGAGAGAAACCACCTTCAATCCACCATGAAACCTCGTTAAAATGATTCCAAAGTTAGTGGGAGAGCCCCTACAACCCTTGAATACCAAAGAACCCGTGTGAGGCCCGAGCGAGCCTGGGATTTCAAAGCATATTTTTATGTGGCCGAACGGTTAACCCACATGGTTTGAAAAACCGAACATAGGTTGTGTGAATCCTAATGTCTCCCCCTGCACTGCTTTCTGGAAAATCCGCACGGTTTCCACTAATCGGGCTCAAACCGTGCTCCATAAGAAAAGCCAACAAACTTATTCAAAACCCTTCCAAACTCTCCCAACCTCTTCCCAACCCTTCTAATTCACTTTATGAAGTATAATAGAATAAAAAGGTCCACATTCCTCAAACCGGGGGTACTATATTCTCCCCACCAATGGTCTTTACGTCCTTGGAAAGTAGTGAACCCATCCTTTTCTAAAAGAGTTCAGGCCATTGCTAGACCATCTATTTCTCATGATCCAAAATCTCCTATTTAATTTTGACATACTCCCACAAAACATGAACTAAATCGATTATCTTACCACACAATAATTTTTCATTCTCATCCACAACCTGCACATGCACATGCACCAATGAAGAATTCGGTTCTAGCTCAAAATGATACCATCTAATCACATGGTCATGATATAGCTGATAATTTTTCATCTATGAAATATGAAACACATTTTTCATCTCATTGAACCTTGATGGAAAATCCAAACAATAAGCCACCTCACCAACCAGCTCAAGATTCTCAAAAGGTCTAATATAACTCCGGGATAACATTACCTACATTCCAAACTGATGATGTCCCAAACTAGGAGAGATCTTCAAGAAAACATGATCACTCACCTTGAATGACAATGACCATGGATGATGATCTACATATGATTTATTATGACTCTGAGTCGTCTCCATTCTTTTTTTGATCAACATGATCTTCTTCGTTGTCTCATGGACAAGGCTTGGTCCAACCATCGAGGACTCATCCGTTTCCACCCAACTTAGTGGAGAATGACATGGACACCCTCGAAACGGTTCAAACAGAGCCATTTGTATGGATGCCTGATAACTGTTATTGTATGAAATCTCATTCAACGACAATTTCTCCTACCACGACCCACCAAAATCCATGACACAAGCCCGAAACATATCCTCCAATTTTTGTATCGTCCTATCATATTGACCATGCATCCGAGGGTGATACGCCATGCCCATAGTCAACTCTTTCCCAAGGGATTCCTGCAATGATTTCTAGAAATGATACGTAAACCTCATATCTCTATCTGATACAATTGAAACTGGAACTCCATTACTCTTTACCACATCCTAGATATAGATTTTTGACAGATCATCTGCAGTATAATATTCTTGAATCTGGATGAAATGGGAGGACATCATTTGTCAATCCACTATCACCCAAATGGCATCATGCTTTCTGACCGTTCTTGGGAGACCTGTGACAAAATCAATCGCTATTTTCTCCCACTTCCAAACAGGGATTGGTAATGATTGCAACATTCCTTCTAGCCTCTGATTCTCATCCTTGAACTGCTAACAAGTCATGTATCTTGAAACAAACTCAGCCACACCTATTTTCATACCAGCCCACCAGAACTGTGCATTCCACACATTATACATTTTATGAATTACAAGATGAACAACCCACCTGGAATGATGGTTTGCTCTGAAAAGATCCTCCTGACAAGAAAATGGTACAACCATCCGATTCCAAAAACCCAAAAATGACTCTCCACTTAGTTTAAAACCCTCAATGGTCTCCCCACCATTGAGTCTCAACCCCATTTTCAGTCAATCAGAATAACATAAATGTGCCTCTCTAACCAGGCAACCAAGTTAGGAATCAACAAAACTGAATAGAAGACCGATGTATCTCCATAGTCTTCACATTCCAACCACATGTCAATTGTAACTGAAATCATCTGCCACTAGTCTGATGACTGTTTTACCACCTGAGAATATGATTTTCTACTTACTGTATCTGCCACCAAATTTCCTTCACATGGTATGTACATCAAGTCAAAATTAAACATCTTGAGATATTACATCCATTTATTTTTCCTCATGATTAAATATCATTGTGTGAAAATATTCTTCATGTTCATCTGATATGTGTATACCATGAATTTCTCACCAAAGAGATAATGATGCCAAACATTCAATGCATGGACCACTACTGCCAATTCCTAATTAGGTGTTGGGTAGTTCTTCTCATGAACCCTCAACTGTCATGAGCCATACACAACCACATGATTCTGTTGCATGAGAAAGCATCCCAACCTTGATCCCGATGGATCTCAATACACCACGCACCCTTTTACAGGTTCTGGAAACACCAAGATTAGTTATGATATAAGGCGACCCTATAGCTCATCTAAACACTGCTGAAACAATTCATTCCACTGGAATGGAACAATATTTCTTGTTAAAACTATCATCGGTGATGCCAATCCTGAAAAATCATAAAAAATGCCGATAATACCCAGCTAGACCAAGGATACTACGTATCTTAAACACATTCTTTGGCGGTTTCCACAAGATAACATCCTCTATCTTTTCCAGATCCACTGAAACACCTCTATCATAAATCACATGTCCACGAAAACGACCTTCATGTATCCAAAATTCACACTTTTTACAATTTGGAAAACAACCGCTAATCCCTGAAAAACCTAGCATTTTCACCAAATGATGCTCATGCTCCACCCTTGTCTTTGAATACACCAGAATATCATCTAAAAACACCACCATAAATGAATCCACATATCTCTGAAATATCTAATTCATCAATGACATGAATACCGCTTGCGTATTTGTTAGACCAAAGGGCTTAACCACATATTCATAATGACCATATCTACTTCTGAATGTTGTTTTAGGAATATCGTCCTTACTCACCCACAATTAAGGATATCCTGACCTCATGTCAATCTTGGAGAACCACTGGGATCCCCTCAACTGGTCGATCAAATCATCAATTCATTGAATTTGATATCAGTTCTTTATCGTATCATGGTTAAGTCGATGATAATCAACACCCAGTCTCAAAGTTCCATCCTCCATTTTCACAAACAACAACAGCGCTTCCCACAATGATGTGCTAGGCCGGATAAACCCTTGGTTATCTAACTCTTCCAACATGATATAAAATTCATGCAGTTTAGTTGGGGGACATCCGATAAGATGGAAGTGAGATAAGACTGGTCCCCGAAAGGATATCAATAGTAAACTCCACTTCTCTTACGAGAGTTAACACAATTAATTCTTCATGAAAAACATCCATTAAGTGATCCACCACTACTGGAAGAACACTCTGATCAACACCGTATTTCGATTCGAACGAAAAAACCACAAACTGATACGATATCGTGCCCACTGCTGGTTCCAACAAACCCGTTGCACCCGGCCTTTCATGCCTCTCTCCTCTAAAGAGATGTCTAATGCCATCGTGTGTCGTAAAAGCCACTGTCCGCGCGTTACAGTCAATATGGGCCTTAAACACCACTAGCCAATCCATTACAAGGATTACATCATACACATCCATCTCAAGCACTATGAAAATCTAGTTTATCTCAACCTCACCCACAACAATACTACATGATCTTCACACGAAGGCTCGACACTCTCTTCGCCCCAGAGGATATTGAAGATTCAAAAATGAAGGAATCTTTTCTACACATAAACCCAGCAATTCAACCACACGTGTAGAAATAGAGTTCTCACCATTGGAATTAGTGTCCCTCCTCCGCTTGAACCCAGCGTTAGAGTTCCCACTATTCCTCATGGGTAAAACCATGCATCCTCTACCTGGGGCTCCCAAGAGATCCCCATAAGCCAAAAATGCTTGATTCACCGTCGATGTGTAATCACCAATACACTTCACTCCTATCCTTGATCGGATCTGTTGCCTTAATCCCACTTTGATGATCCATTCCTTCAATGACATTCTACCTTCCACCTTGGGTCCAAACCACACTAATCCCATAAACATAATTCCACAGTTCGTCACAGACATATGCTCTTACTTTCTATTGAATAAATCAGTTGTGCATTGAATTCTGAACACATGTGGGTAGAATTGTTTATTAAACAATTCCTCAAATTCATCCGGCATCATACCCTAGTCCATCCCCACTGGGACTACCAACTCCCACCATTGATGAGCAAGATCCTTTAGCATTTACGTCACTAGCATTATATTCAACTCTACTGGTGTTCCTAAGAACTCGAAAATCTAGTTCATTCTATTCAACCATTCTTCTCCCCTCTCTGGACTGAATCACCCCTGAAGATGTGTGGATTATTCTTTTCAAACTAAACATAATGATCCACATGCCTTTGTTCATTACCTTTATTTCCATTTTCCACATATTGGAAAGCTTTAACTATGCTTTTCACTAACAGCTGGTTAACTAGGGGCTCAGGTGCCACCATGTTCTCATTGGCCACTTTTGGTTGGTCTCTCAGACTTATACCTTGTCCCATTTCTATCAACAGAAAACAAACAACCATGAGTCTCACTAATTTGGATATTAGGAATTCCAATTTCAAATTTCAATACACAACAATATCGCACAAGGCTTTCCACAAGTTCGCATTTCCCATGCATCGCCATTTTGAAAACCAAACCATTTTCAAAATATCAATTTATTCTCATTAAAATCTCACAGATTCATATCACACCATAAATCATTATACCCCAATGAAATATGCATCTTAGAGGGATGTCATTTCAACCTTATATGCCATGCACATCTCATTGGCTATATCCACGATAATGAAATTTCTAATACCTATTAGGGTCTCCAAAACACTTACATACCCAACTTCCTAGAAACTTAAATTTTAGTATTGGGGGGTTAGATACATTCTTTTAGGATATACATTCCATGTTCTGACATTCCTACTCCTTTTAACCATCCCAACTCAAGGAATATACCACAACAAATTTCAGCTACAAAACCAAGGTTGCAAAGTGACCGAACAACTACTCTCACTTGAAAGCCAAGGACTAAACAAACTAATACTATTTGTAACACCCCGCCCCTACCTCATTTTCATGATGAGGTGGCGAGGGTTACATGGCCTTAAGTGATGTTCCCAAGGTGACAGAGGCTAGAAATAAATACTGAGGGATCTGAGAACAATTTGGGGAACAATTTTCCCTTAGGACAAAACCAACCAAAAAATCCACTAACCACCACTATATAATGTATATCAATAAAACAGCCAAACATGAATTCCAAAAATTCAACCAAGTTTCACGACAATATATCCCTAAAACAATAACACCAGACATGTCTACACCACATTAGAGTACAAGTGGAAACCAAACAACAAAGACAACATGCCATTACACCACCACACCTCCACACCAAGCTCCATTCTCTAAGCTTCACCAAGACATCACAATGAACCAATAATTGAGGGAGATTCCTTACCTTTTCCCATGTAATGATACACTACATCTACAAAGAAACCAACGGGCCATAGCTAGGGGTGAGTACTAAAACTTAGTAGGTCTTCCCCAAATGACTTCACTACACCGGCGACCAGGATAAAACCGTTATCACATTTATATAAAACAGTTTATATAAAATAATCACAAGTACAACCATTACCATAATCCAAACACATACATACCAAGCCATCTCACCCAATACAAGAAACCATTGGAATTCCAATCAAACATTCCACATACCATTTCATCATTGACACAATAGAACAACAATTTCCATCATGCAAAGAAATGCACAACAAAAAAGAAAAATGGTGGGGCTTCTGCCTAACCCATTTCCCTATTCACAACAAAACAACCAAAATGGTGGGACTTCCGACCAACCCGTTCACCCATTTACAACTAGCGGTACTTCGCAACCACTACACCCATGGTGGTTCATCGGACCACAATCCATCACCTTTTATTGTGAGACTTCGCGCCCACTTCCACACAAAATTTCAACCAATCACAACCATACAGATAACCCACTAATGTCACAACAACATGAAATAAACTGATTCCATCTCATACCAATCCACTTTAACAAATCATCCATTTATTGAAAACCATTTTCCATGCCAAATCACATTTCAATAAAAACATCATTATTAAAAACCATTTTTCATCAATAATTTTCCCAAATCAATATAAATAACCCAATTTAAAATCTCTATTTTAAAATCGATATCAAGTTCCTTTCACCATAAAACCCCCTTTTCCCAAAAATCCCGAAAACATCACCCAAGGGATTTCCATCCAATTTCACACTAAAAATCACAATTAAATTTTCAACACAAAAAATTGATTGTAAAAAGGAACCATTATTTCTAACCAAGGGGAGTCAAGAGAGAAGCCACCTACCTTTTAAATTCCCGAGAAATCGACCCACAAGATCCCGCACCTCAAATCTAGGGAACGCACCACTGAAACCTCTCTAGATCCCTTCACTAACCATAAAAATACATAAAATCATCGTCCCTGGCTACCACAACCGTTGATCTACATACAAAAAGTGTAGATCAAGAAAACAAAGAATGAGGGAGATGTGGATATAGAGAAAAACAAAATGCAACCAATAGGGGAGACTTACCCAAGAGAAACCACCTTCATTCCTCCAAGAAACCTCTTTAAAATGACTCCAAAATAAATGGGAGAGCCCCTACAACCCTTGAAAACCGATGAACCCAAGAGAGGGTAGAGTGGGAGGAAGTTTGTTGAAGAATGAGGCATGATCAAGTATGCATGTGTTTTAAGACCATTTTTTTATATGGCCGCAAAGTTAACTCACACGGTTTGGAAAACTGTTCGCTAACCATGCGCACGCTACTACCTTGAGAGCAAGGGTTAGCACGGTTTCCTCCCACAGTTACAAAAACTGTACGCTGGCCATAAGAAGCCTATTTTCTCCCCCGGTACGGTTTCTTAGATAATCAGCACGGTTTCCTCTAACCGTCCTCAAACCGTACTCCCTAAGAAAATCCTCCAACATAATTCAAAACCATTCCAAACTCTCCCATCCTCTTCCAAACTCCTCCCATGCAATTTAAACACATAAAAATGAATAAACAAAGGCCACATAACTCAAACCATAGGTACTAAAAATATTATCTACTTTAACAATCTCAATATACCTTCATAGAAACAAATGATGTGATGTTGTGATGTGGTTTCTAGAGAGACAATGACTTTCAGTCTTTGTGCGAACTGTGAAAAAAAATTTCAACGGTGAAAAAATTATTCAGCTTGAATTTTGTAAATATGAGGTTTTCTATGTAAAATAAATGGCTTATAGGGCTAGGAAGAAAGAGGAATTGATTACCATAATGTTTTTGAGATTCGAGGGATAATAATATAGAGGTACCAACTACCTTAATGTTCTATGGCTTGAGAGATAACAAGAAAGACTACAATATTCATTTCAATGGCTCACCCTGATGTGGGTAAGATAAAAATCGTGAATTTATAATTCAACAGACCATTATCCATGGACATTGTATACCCTTATATTTGGGTAAAATTATTTATTATAATTTTTTACTTTTCTTGTTATAGGATTAATTTCTGTGGAAACTTTTTTAAAGAAATAATATATAATATGATTTATACATTTTATAATTTAATAATATGATAAATAAGATTATATACATATTATGTTAGAATCATTCACCTGGTAAAAAAATCTTATGTTTCTATTCATGATCGATAATTTCCAACTATAAGAAATTTAGTTTCTTAGTTAAGAACAAAATAGGTTTTTTGAATCCATCTTGTTTAACATTTTTAAAAATATATTTTCTTTGAGGATATAATGTGGAATTTTTGAAACCTACAATTATCCCCTTATAGTAATTTAGAATATTAATCTATATATAAATCCTATAATTAATTTTACAACTCATGATTTTTCATCATTAATCATTCTGGTAATTAATGTGACCATTTTTTCATATCAATTCATAATATTTCCGACACAAAGCAATTAATAAGACTATAGTGTTATGTTTTAGAACACCAACCATTAAATTTTGATAGAAATATGCTTCAAACCAATAATGTGAATAAGAATGTATCCTGAGAATGTAAAAATATGGATAATATATAAAAAAAGTTCAATATAATTACCCAAACAAACTATGGTGAACCGATTATAATTTCACAACTTGAAAATAATGGAAATGAAATAAAAAACCAATAAACAACCAATCTCATATTTATCCCTAGAACATGAAATCTACAATAATGGATCTCCGAAATAGAGTGGTAATCTCGTTCGGATTGGTAAATGATTGATTCATGATGTGAATTTTTAAAACTAAGTATATTAAATGAATTATAAACATTGAGATCAATAAATAAAAGTAATGTTAAAGTACTACATGGTATGAAGTAATTTATTTATGATCATTTTATGATTCACAATGCCTAATAATAATTTCTCTCAACCCGAAAATTACGTATCATGTAATGTGGACCCAATTTGTGTAACAAGTTCACAACACAATCCAGCTCATGACATGTATTCATTTCACATAATCAATGTTATGAGAGTTATATAGAGTGTAAATCCCACACATGGTGTGTAGATGTCCTATATACAAATAAAAATAAGAAATTATACAAAAGAGACAAAACCACCCTAAAATTATTTTAATATCGCGAGAATCCATTGTACTAACATTTAACATGTTTATACCAATAATCCATTAATTCGAAAAAAACCTACATCTGAGAATATTTAGATAATTTTACCACACAAAATATATTCATCCCTAAATAATCTAATCTACTAATGGTTATATATAATTGAAAAATGTAAAAAAAATATGATAAAAACTCAAATGAATACATCATTAGAAAAAAATGGGATTATACAATATCCCAACCACATAAAAGATAGTTCTTGATCTTATCAAGGTATCATTAGGGGTCAGTGTGAATAAAGCTATCCACTGTGCTCGCATATAAAACCCCATATCAAAGGTATCCTCTTGAATTCACAAATTCTGCAATGCACTCAAACTAGCGGTATAATCCACCATCAGAGATAATTCTCACTATGGGCATCAATCCATATCAGATTCTCCTCAACGGTGAATCATATAAAAATCTCCACATTCTTGATTGATATTATCTATGAATTATTAGGATGATATAATACATGTTGAGACATACGAATGGATTTATAAATGGATCTATTTCACTAGGGAAGGAATAATTGGTTCACTAAGGGGTGATGCTTTCCACTATTTCAAAAGGCCATTCAATAAATGGGTTATAAAATTACCTATTTCATAATATGAAATTTCCCCATCCTAGGTGGAATCCTATTGAAATATTGATTACCAAACTCAATCATAGGATTCTTTATTCCATTATTAATATAAGATTGCATCATACATTGTGTAATAACCAATTGGATCCTTATCAACTTAACATTCCGAGAAGTCTATAGCATGATACTAAGTCCAATAAGTGATGTCTCAACCTACTCTAAATATTAATGAGGTGAATGAGACGAACTTCCTTAAAAAATGCTAAACGTTGAATATGGATTCATTTTTGGATGCTTTTATTTTATGAAAACTCCATGAGTAACGTATGATACTCCCACGAAGCATCGAAATCCAATAAAAACAAATAACATATCCTTATAAATAAAAATATTCCAAATAGATTTATCATCACTTTGAGGAAGATATATTGTGAACATGTAACAAATGATCCCAAGACTTCTATAGACACCACCAAAACGTCAATGTAAAATGTGGATCTCTATGAAAAATGATACTTCTCAAAATATTGTGTTGTCAAACTATCTACCACGTGTAAGGACTACCTAGATCATTAATTCTAATTGTATCCCACATATTGTATATTCGTTCTCCCATTGTTTGATCATCTATTACCAAATAGACAATAATAAATGTTTATGTTTTCAGGGGTAACACTATCCCAAAATCCATAGTGACATAATTCCATTTCCCCTATAAAATTGGTAGAGGATTCAACATCACTATAGGAATCTGATTCATAACCTTCACCAACCTAGAAGTAAAACATCTAAACATAATTTCTATTGACTTCTTCTTTATTCCAGACCACCATTAAATTATTTGTGGATCATGATACATCTTTTTCAATCTATGGAATAGCTAATATCCAAAATCATGAATCTATCTCATCAACTCCTCAAGAAATCCTACTGAAACTCATACTCATCCATCTAAAATATGATAATTTATGTAACCAAGTTACCAAACTGATATTGTCTCCCACTATATATGATGTCTATTATAACAAAACCTTCATGATCATAAAACTAATTGATCATGATATGTCGAACGAGAATGAGAATAAATTTTTTCAAATTCATATCTACTCACACCTATAACTCCTAAAAATATAGTTGTATGTATTCATAATGTTCAATTTTCTACCACTCATTATGTTACTCCTTTGAAAACAATGGTTTTCTATTCCGTCACTAGGTTTTATTGATGATGTTTCCCTTTATAGATGTGTAATCGAACATGATTTTTAATCACAATAGAAACTCAACCCACCACCTATGATGATGCTTTTGGCCTCAATAAGAAAAGATGTACAAGAACCTGTTTTGGTCATTGTACACCCCAATCTCCTGACCCCAAAAATATTATCTCTATAATCTCTAGGAATATACCAATTCTGTTAAACCCATAGCATGTTCACGATAATTCCTCTCCTACATTGTCAATTGACTGGAGTGATACCCCACTAGTTGATCATCCTGCATGGATTCTAACTCCATATGATTCACTATAATCATTATATGGCATACCTCTTAAATGTAATGTGGGGATAGGTGCTTAGATAATCAATTTATTTATTTCCTGAATAGATCTCTCACAATAAATTTTCTAAAAAAACGACACCCCTTATTAATATTTCTAAGTGAATATTGATTTAATATGGGTTAAGTAATTAATAAATCATATATAATAACATTATAAACCTTGAATAAAATGAAACGTAATGAAATTATTGGATCTCATCGAAGATTTTATTGATTCAACATTCATTGTGTCCACTAACGTAGCGTCTTATGAGATTCCATGGCACAATATGTTCGCATTATCTATCAATAAATTGTATTTGGTAAGATTAGTGTAATGTAGATGCTCTCTCAATAAACACAATAGGATATTAAAAAGCCAGAAATGACCAGTTGTGACTATGATAAAAAAACATTTCATTGAAAGAATCTAAAAATATGGATCTATAAAAGGATGAAATATTTGATTCATCAGGTCTATGAATTCTACTAGCTAATTAATCTATCGAAAAAACATTACAAAGAACATATACAAGTGATACCTTCTCTTAAATTAAGTATGAGGTTTTTTTTATGATCTCACCCTCAACTAGTCATATTATAATATAAATTAACAAATTGTGTGAATATTACCTCCTCTATTATGATAAAATATGTCATCAATGGGTAGAATTTGATATGGGATTTCTCTTCCACATTGTTTAATCTCAAATAGTCCAAACATAGGTTCAATGTACCATAATCCTATATAGAAAAAAATATAAACCTAATGGATGCATTCTATGACTAAGGAATCATTTGGATTTATGGTCTTCTAAATATTTCCTTAATTGTAGACGAGTTTCTAGTGCCCCCATGTAAAGTGGTATAGAAACATGCATTGATCCTATCACAAACTCGATCATGAAGTTGATATATCTCTTTGGGGGTATGAAATAAGACACATTATGAACGAAATTATGAAAGTATTATACCATTGGAGGAAAATTATTATGCATTATTCCACTATAATACATAAAAATACTCGATTTATATTCAATGAGACAATCCAAGAATTAGTTAATTGATCTTCTGTTAGTATCAAGAAAGTCCCACTAACCATAGAGAAAATAATAATATCCTTATAAATATATAAAGTTATATCTAATGTTTTAACAATATTTAAAATCCTATAAAATTATTGGGAAATCTATTCCATAAATAAAATAATATCCTCTCATTTCATGCACAAACAGTACCAAATACAAATGAAAATTTCCCAATTCTAATGAACACACATTACATAATTAGATATTCTCTTACCACACACCCAATGTCATATCAAATTTAATAACAGCATTCAATATTTCCATAACAACATCCCATTTTTTTTTAAAAAAATAGAATATAAAAAAGCAATGTGGTCATCATGTATAAAAAAACACTAGAATTGTTTTATGATATATGAATTGTACCTCAAACAATATATGGTATTACGTCTACAATAGTGACAATATGTTGAATAAAATTTAGTATTATAACCCCAATAATATTTTCTCTATTATGAATCGTTTTTATTTTTTTTTATGCCTATTATTGTCACTCTTACAATAGTGAACCACATCCCATATCTGGACCTGACTGCCCAGTATGACTCGAACTACCAGTACATTGAGGGGTAGCATTGTCCTTAACATTCCCTTATAACTATCATTATCCACATTCATTTATCATTTGTGATTTATTATTATAATAAAACTGAAGATAACCTAGATAATGCAAATCCATTTAATCTACGTAGTGGTACTCACCCTGAGGAAACATGTGGAAAACCATTCCCGAGTGATATAACTACAATTGAACACGTTCCTGATATAGATTTCTACTACCCTAAAATTTTTTGCACTATTTTCATGGTGATAAATATCAAAGTTGTTCATCTTTCTAGGACATCAAGTGCTCTTCATTCACCCTGCTAAAACTATAATGGCCCGATATTTTTTAATTATATGCTTCTCTTGAATAAATGTGTCTTATATATAATATAATATTTTACCCTAAAAAACAAATTATTTTTCCTTATAAATAACAATTATATTAGTCATATGTGTGAATATTGAAAATCTCAATCATTACTACTAGAAAATAATAGAATTAATTAATAGGGAAATTAGATATTTCACCAATCATCGAGAATCATTTCCGCCGTATCCAAAACTATGTAAATGAAAAAATATAATATTAATCCAATATACATCCTGCAAAGTTAAAATATAACCCTTTATGTAATTTAAATGAATATTGATTGAAAAACTATTTATTATTTATAGGGTATAAAGGAAATATTTGATACTTATATGACCATTGTTCATATATTAACATTGTGGAATATAAATTTTTTAAAATATAATGAATTGAATATATACCCATTGTGATGTTATTAAAATTATAATTAGAGTTTATAAGTATTAATGTAAAATGATAATTTTTGCAGAATGGAGAAACATTGTCTTGAAATAGTAGAGTCGTGCCATTTTATTCCCAATTGAAAATACATGTTAAAGAATTGAATTATCAAAGGTTTTCCATTATCTAAAACCATCATGAACATCAGAATATGAATATTGATAAAATTACATATACGATAAGTTCAAGTTAGTGGGGTTTACCTATCGATCAATGTTAATCATACAAGCCCATGAAACTACCACCCTCGCACACCTTAGACTTAGGGAGTACATGGGTTTAATAATTGGTTACAAGTATTGGACATAGTTTCCGGATGATTTTGTTAATGTTTATTAATAAAATAGTTATGAAATCAATACCATTTTAAAAATAGGTCTTCTTAATAAAATATATGTTTAATTAAGATGAATTTGATAAATTTATTTATTGAATCATTTAATAGTTAATCGTATTATATACACATATATAAAAATATCATGACTTATGAATAATATTTATTGTAATGAAATAGTACTTTAAAACAAACTTATTTGAATATAAATGATAAATAATGATATAATGTCCTGGAATAAAATTAAATGTTTCATAAATTTGAGTGTGACGTAAAAATTTATATTTTTCTAAATATAATGGATTTATTTTATAAAATTATAAAATTTTCATATTTAATATATTATTTTCATAAAATAAATATTATTTTTTAAATTAGAACATCCATATTAGTATGGGGATAAATTGGTTTTACTACATTAATATTAAATTTTTTCGTAAAAATTAAATATACAATTTTTGGGTTTTAGTCTTTTTTGATACATAATATTTATTTCTCATGGATTTAATAGTTAATTAACCAAAATTAATTCAAAATTAGTTATTTATTAAATGTATTAATATTTTTAATCAATTTCCAAACATATAAGTGACTTTCTAATATCTATAATACAAAAAGTGTGTTTTAATAATATTATTTTGTTAAAAATATAATTTCAATTTCCAATAAAAGTATTAAATTTTTTATTTGGTTTGTATAATTAAAATATCATGAAGGATTACTCATATTTACAAAACAAAGAAAAAATCCTTATGCAGAACAATGGTTTATCATTTTCCACAACATATATTTTCATGAGCTATTTTTTAAAATTAATAAACCATTCCCCCAATTTATTTATAAATTCCCACCCATTTCACTGCTCCCTACACACTAAATAAATCCCCCATGAATTTTTTGTTATTTATTCACATCTTGAGTCATACCATGGTTTCCTAAATCCCCCAAGGTCCAATACTCATAGTTTATAAGCATCACATCATAGTACGTAGATTCTCCTTCCTTTCTCATCAATTCAACAAAAACAATTGTATTTGTATTTTAAATATTATTTTATTTTATGTTCATACCTTTTTTATTATAAACTTTTTAAAAAATTAAATTTTATATATGGTATAACAATTCTCAATCTCTTTAATCGGGGTTTTAACCCATTTTTTGTTCTTAGGTTGAAAACAAACTTCTCGTTTTTTATTTATTTGTAACGAATAAATATTATATTGTGAATAAAAAATATATTTCATTATCCATGGATGTTTTTATATGTTTTAATATAATTTATTTATTTAGTTATTTAACTATATGAACAATGTATTCCCATTATCAGTGTTAAATGTGCTAATATTACCATGTCTTTATGTACTTACATAGTCAAAAATATTAATTGAAACCCATAAATCATTCTAAAAGGATGTAGAAAAAATTATTTATTATGAAAAATGTAGATCACCTTAAATTAATACATATAAATGGAGTTTCACAAAATAACACAAATTTATTCGTTTAATAATTAATTCACTATATATGATATTTTTTATGATACCTAGGTTAATATCCTTAGTAATTTTCCTTTATGACATGTTGGTTTTAATCCTTTGTAATATACCTATGAATTTCACATATAAATGTTGAATAAATATTTCGATGTTATGATTCATGTAATTATTTTTAGGATATACCTTCTATTGATTACATATAGATATTCTATATGTTCATATATATTTTTTGCATGAAAAAATTCTATATTTCTCGATATCTTATTTCCTTATTAGGACACATTATCAAACAATTCAATTAATGTATACCCCCTGGGTTTGAGATTTTGTACATGTAACCTTGGGTGAACACATGAAGATGTATTTCAAGTGGATTGGATGATAATTAATATCTTCATATATTATGTATCTAATTGGCATGAATAAATAATTTAAAAAATATATATATTTTTGTTTAATTTAATGTTTCAATGATAAATGTCAGGATTCCATGGTTGGTGTCAATGTCGGGTTTTGTGTCTTTGTTGAAATTAAGACTCAAAATTTTAGTAATAACCCATGATACAAGTCTAAATATATGAGATCATCCATGAATTTTTTATGTATTATATTACTAATTTCCAAGGCAATACATATCTATACGGATAAATATAGTTTTGTGCCTCTACGAATAATGTACATATGGTCAACAACCGAAAGCTCCACATTGATCTTGATTCAATTGGGAACTGGTGGAAAATATTGAATAGTGATGGACCTCTAGTTTAACATTTCTAGATGATATTTTTAATTCATCAATAGAATTTTAATAACAATTATGAAGGATATATATAAAATTTAATTAAAATATATTAATGAATTAAATATTTCAAAGCCTAGTGATTTATTATTTAAACACTCATTTTGATTTATTGGATTCAAAAATGTGAGACGTTTCTCACTATACTAATTCAGAATTTATAAATATGATGGGAAATAGGAGGGACTATTGAAATTGATTATCCAATGATGTCCATATAAATGGAATCAATAATGGAAAACCTTATGGGGAGGGTGAATAAAATATCTCACGTTCTGAATAATAATAGGAATCCAGTTGTGTGAAATGAATCACATCGAAGGGAAAAACCTTTTGGTGAGTACTTCATTAATCGATGACCACCTTCATTTAGTGGATGTATCAACCCATTGATTACTGAATAATGCATTATATATATTTAAATGATCTATTATATATTCTACTATTCATCCATAGATACAATCACCCAATAAGTATGCTCCATAGAATGAGAATAAGATCAGTGGTGGATGTTGAAAATAAATATAATGACGTGAATGTAGATTGAGGTTATTTAATAGGAAGAGTTAATGGGAATCATATTAAATAATCATAATCCTTGTTCGATGAATAATTTATATAGAAGGATTTACTATAGGCGAACCATAAGTGAAATAAATCACACGGATTATATGAGATGAAAGTTACCAGTCTTTCACAATAAACAACAACAATGGTTTTGGATACTAAGAGAATGATTGGTAGATTTTCTAATGGAATGAGACCCCATATGTAGAGTAATTTAGATTTTTTGAGACTCTAAATGCTATGAGGAGATAGTATAATGTTATTTGAAGGCGTAATTAGGATTTGGATAGATTATATGGTCAGATTAGATGAATTATAATTTATATTAATGGATCCAATCAAAAGTAATAAAATTTATCACATAAATGGGGGAAAAAATTGAATATTCCAACATGAAAAAATTGAATATTTCATCATGAAAAATTGTGTCATGAAGTAATAAAGAAATTATTTTTAGGTGTGTGGAAAGTGATACAAACATGGAAGAGGATTTTACATATCACTAAAAATCATGGTGATTGGAATCCTCAACGTATAATTAATTATAATAAAGGGAAGGTGGAGTTGGCGAAAATTGATGTACAATTATTCATGTTTGGAGAGATTGGAAACTTTTATAATAAATGTCCAAATCAGTTGATAACTGCAGGAAACAAACATCAACCATAACAAAGTCCATGTTATCATGATCATGAATTTTCATTCACGATGGATGATATAGAGGCTCCCAATGGTGTGGTGGCTGGTACACCCACTAGGATCTCTCATAAAACAAGTACATTTTTTGGTTTTGGTTTTAAAAATTAGTTTATTTCATCCATTTTTATGAAGAATATTTAATAAATACTTTATCATCAATAATCAATGTTATTATTAAATACTTATTGGCAGATTATCCTAGCGTCAAAAGTTAATAGAACCTATTGTATTAAAATTGGTGAGTATAAAACACAAATCTCATAGTCATTAAAATTATTGTATTTGACAGTAAAATATGGATGGAATTAATATCATAGTAAAATTATTAGATCATCTCTTTGAGATCATAATTTTTTTATTCTTTGATGGAAAAAATATAGTTATTTTCAATTTTTAGATGTCTCCATCTAATAATTTTCAAGAATCACCTCACACATACTTTAATACCGAGGTGATTAGTGGAGATGAAAATGGAAATGAATGTATAATGATTAAAAATACCCCTATAATTCAAAAATACATTGAATTATTTCCAAATGATTTACCTTAACCTCACCTATAATGATAGGTAGAGTTCTCCATTAAACTCAAACTAAGATAAAATCAATTATATAATACCCGTATATATAATAGAAAATGTGGATTTTGAGGAATTTATGAAACTACCTATATATATTTTGGAGATTGAATTTTTTTCCATGTGTAACACATTCGGGATATCCTGTACCAATTATAAATAAAATGGTGGATCAACGTGGCTATGAATTTTTTATATTGAATATAATGGGATGATATTGAATAAAAAGTACCCTTTCCCAATGATTAGTGATTTATTTGACCAGCTTTATTGGTCTCAATTCTTCCACAATATTACCCTTCGATATGTGTATCATTAATTACGAGCGATGAACGAAGTATTTCCAAAAACTACCTTCTAATAATGATATGTGTATTATGAATTTTTGTTATTCTCTTTGTCTTGACTAATTCAAATTCTATTGTTATAATTTTGATGAATAGAGTGTGATTGTTTTACCTTCCTTAATTCATTTATGTTATTATTAATAATAATATGATATATGAAAATTTTTTATATGGAGAATTAGGATCACATTACGGTTATACTGAAAATATTGAGGATGGAAAATCTATATAGAAAATTAATTTAATGAGAATTACCAATACAAAAGGTTTCATTCATGTAGAACCATGTATCAATTGAAGGAATATCAACTGACCCTCACAAGACAATGTCTATATAAGAGTGGCCTCATTAAATAATAGTAAATGATATTCATTATTTCATTTGTATCATAGGATATTATAAGAAATGTTGTAAATATTTTTTTTGAATTTCTATTCCAATAACCATGTTAGGTTGAAAATTAGTAATTCTAATCTGGATAAATTTTTTTGAAACTTTTCCAATAAAGGAATAAGAGATTGGTTACCCTAGCTTGTTTAAATATATGTTCTATCAGAAAAGCCTATTTTATATTTAATTACTCATATCTAAAATGTTTTGGGATCACCCTAATGTATAATGAGATGTTGATTGCTTATGAATCTTGATAATTAAATCCTCTTGAGACAAATTATCATATGTCCGACCAAGAGTAAGCTAGTGTAATGTTTTCTGTTAATATATTAGGGAACATTATGTTTTTTATTAATGTGATATATAAAAAGACTCCAAATTTTTTATCTAAAGATTCATGAAAAATGAAATGGTCAGGAGAAAAAGGATATGTATGGAGCTTCTAAAAGTCTATTATTTTTCAATTCATTATCAACATAAAGGGGAAAGAAAATTCCGTGATGCATTATTTAAGAATGAATATTTTGAATTGGAAATGGTGAAGATTCATTTAGATCCATTTATGAAGGACCTAGCATGTCTGGAAAAGGGAATAATAAGGAAATGGATATCATCAACTATATCCAAATTGATTAATTAAAAATCATCCATGTTAAAGATCAATACAGCTAAATGTTAATTTCCCATGATAAAAATGTAGATAAAGTATTTGAAAAATATGATTTTTTTGGTCTATAATATTGATGATGAATGTTTTTGGGAATTTTATATAGGTTTTGTTTACCCCATTTCCCAAATATAAATAATGAGCTAATGTATAATGCTCAAAGATCAAAATTCTCTACACATTTTTGGAGAACTAAAAGGTTATTT
Source organism: Viscum album (assembly GCA_963277665.1). NCBI lineage: Eukaryota > Viridiplantae > Streptophyta > Magnoliopsida > Santalales > Viscaceae > Viscum > Viscum album. The sequence continues at coordinate 297,433,895 of OY728121.1, forward strand.
ATGAGTTAATAATTGTATGTCAAGATATAAATTTCTAAAAGGTTTTGCAACCACAAGAAATACCAACATGGATGTGGAATAATATCAATATATACTATGTCACTAGTATACCATGAAAATCTAATTGAATCAAAGATGTATGTGCCATACAGTATTGAATCACAAATAAAATCCATATCATCAATATGAAGGGAATATTTTTTCTATTTTCCAAATTTCCATGATATTCATAAAGGATATAATGAAGATGCATGGGGTAGCACATTATGTGATATATGATCATGATCCAAGGCTTAGATATTAAATCTAGAAAATTATTCCAAAAAATAAGAGTAAGGAATTTTTTTGAGTATGTCAGGTAACCCCCAAATATATAGAAAATATGAATGAATTATTCACAAACACAAGGATTACTTAGAACATTCCCAATTAATTTTAATGGTGGATGGGATCAAAAACACACATTATTTGAGTTCTATTACCATAATAACATTCAATTTATTTTCAAAATTGAAAAATATAGTGAAATATATTTAAAACAATCTATAACTCCAAATTAATGGGATAAAGTTGGTGATTGGAATCTACATAGGCCTGATATTATGCATGGGATGATTGAAATGATTTATTTTATCTAAAAACATATAGGAGATGCTCAGATGTAAAAAATGAGTTATGCTAGAAACTATTGAAAGGGCTTCCAAATTGAATTTTGAGAAAAAAAATCCTTTACATAGAACCATGAATGAGAGTAATGAGTTTTTTTAATAAAGGTAATACTATCCCTAGGTACATTGGAACCATTTAAATCCTTGGTCGCATAGATGCAGTGGCCTATCGACCATAACTTTGAAAAAATTTGGACTTTTTTAATTATGTACTTCATATATGTATATAGATAAATTACATACCCAATCCATTACATATACTATACCCATATGTTATACTAATGGAATGTGACCTCTCTTAGGTGGAGAAACTGGTTGAAAACATTATATGTAGCGAATATGTTATGTGAAACAAGACTACCATTATTGTCAATGCATTGTGGAGGATCATTAAGTACGAGGGAGATACATAAGAACTAATGGAATAAATGAAACATATGTACACTGATCTTTTATCTATTGATAATTGGATTCTAAAATTTAGGGATGAAATTTTTAAATGGGGGATGAATATAATAGACTTGTTTTTTTAAATGATATTTGTTTCTTGAATAAATGTTTGTTTTCTATTGTATAGTATTTTACACATAAAAATACATATTAGAATATTATATTGTATCTCAGTATTAAATATATTAGCATTAGTGATATATGAATCCAATATAAAATGAAAAACATTACAAATGAAAAAAACTATTAAACCAAATAACTAAAATGGGATAGTGTGGATTTCCCCATTATACTTGAATAGTCACCCAAAAAACCAACACTATAGAAATGAAAAATATATTTGGAATCCAATAAACATATTTTAGAATGAAAATATAACTTTATTAGAAATTGTAGTTGATTTGGAATGAAATAATGAATTGGAATTTTTAATGTATAATGGGAAATGTGACTGTTGGGATTCCACTATTATATCAGCTCATGTCAAATATGACTATTGGCCAGTATTATTTTTGTTAAAATGAACATTGGAAAAGTCACCCAAAAGGAATTTATTAAGCATTATTATTAGTGTTTATATGTAGTACTGTAAAAGGATATTTGATGTAGATAATAGAAACTATGTCCTAAAACTATAGATTCTTGACATTTGACGCCCATTTTATAGATCATGGGAGGGTGTAGTTTCTCTGGAGTTCACACATTACCATGCCCAGGATTCAAAAATAGAACATTGATGAATATATCCTATAATAAGAGTTCATTGTACTATATATTTCCACTCAGTCAATGCTATGTTGATCCACCCCATGATGCTACCACCATCAAAAAACATACCCATATCGAATATGATGGTGTAATATTGGGTTTCATGCCCCAACATTAGTTTCATAATGTTTAATAAACATTTTATAAATAAATTTTTATTCGATAAATTATATTTCATAAATTGTATTTATTATAAAAAATATTTTTAATTTATAAGTCATTGAAAAGATTGATTTGGGATAAAAAAATAAAAATCTAATATAAAAAATATATACAGTGTTACAATAAAAAAATGATCAATAAATTTTTTATGAAATATTCTTTCAAAACACTCCTAGTTAAAGAGTAATGATAAAATTATATTATAATATCCCATGAATTGCTTATTAGTGTCAGAAATTTAAGTGTTACATAACTATAGTATTTTTTTAAAGTAATGATTTTTTTATTTAAAAGTAAAAATTGTCAAATTTAGATAACTATTGTGAAAAAATAAAAATTATATAGGGAATAAACTCATAAAATTTACGTTAATGTTATTTTAATGGAAATTTATAAAGAATTCAATTTTCCATAAATAGTATTAATATGGTTTTCAGTATTTTTTATGATATCATTTTTTTCATAAGGATGTAATATTTAATTAACCACAATCTATGATCTAAATTATTTTATTTTATTAATAATATTTATTTTTATAGTTTTAATAAATTTCTAAAACTAAATGTGACTTTCCAATTTCAAAAAAGATAATTTGGTTTTTAATAACATTATATTTTGAAAATCATACTTTTACATTTCCAAAGAAGTATTAAAAGATTTATCTATATTTTGGTGGATTAAAATAACATAAATTTTGGAAAAATTAAAAAAAAAGAATAATACCATGTGAATTCTAGTGTTTTTCCTATTCCACAACATAAATTTATACTCCCTATTTTCTAAATTACGAAACAATTCGTCAACTTTTTCTAAAAATAATTACCCATATATCCATTACCATTCACTCAAAATCCATCTTCTATGATGCTATGGTTTTTTCCACTCCCATTTCCGCCACTGAATAAACAATCCCAAAGGGTTTTAATCCTTATGATTTATGGGAAACACTTCATTATTAGTAGATTCATTCTCCTTTATCATTAATTCAAAAGCCTATTTCTTGTATATGTCTTCTTAATGTTATGTAATTCTTTATTCATAACTTTTTATCCATACCAATACATCCAAATTATTCTTTTTAAATTCTATACTGTTGTTCTATCTCATTTCACGCTTTTCTAAGTCATGTTTTATTACCTATCATGTTGTTAAATTTTCCTCTCAAGTTTTTCACTTTTAAATGGAAAATTCAAATAATTTGAGTACCCAAACCATATAATTTTCCCATATAATTCATATAAAAAATAATAAAATTTATTATATAAAAAATTTAATTATACCAAACCCATATTCCATTTTCATGGGTTAAAAATTATTTTATTGCGATTAGTTTATTAACTTATGTAATAATTGATTTTATATGAATACCATTAATTATTCTACATGGGTTATTCAAAAAAATATTTATTATCATCAATGTGCCTTATATAAAATTAATAAAAATTAGGGTTGTCCCTTTATCAATCTACAATGTTTTGGGTGACAAATTTAACATCTAGAGTTGACATGTTTTATGTTACCTTATTCAATAACCATTAGAATTTTCATTTGGACACCTTAATGATAAATCTAGGTGATATGTGTATGAATGTATAATTTAGTTTTTGGATCTGCCATTTCATGTTATTATTCGTTTTCATATTATTATGACACTACTATTGTTCAAGCCCTAGTGTTATGCCTCGTGTTCCTATTGAAACCTCATAGGATCAAATTATATATGCATCCAATTTTTATTCACCTAATGGGATTTATGATAAAATCCCCCACCCTGGTGATCTCATCATATTCCAAACCTAAAGAAAATCAATACATGTAAGTGAAACATCCAATATAATACATCATTTAAATTCCCTCTTATAACAGATTCTTTCACAGACAAGATTTACCATCAACCAACATTTATAGAAGTAAGGGTGTTAGAAAATATACGTTGATTTTCATATATGATTACTCATATTTCATCCCATATAGATCTATAAATTCCCACTGACTCTTATCAGGTCCACGAAGCATATATGCAATATGATTTACCGTTATATTTTTCAATGTTGTAGTGTTCATGAAAATCAAGTGGACTGTCATAATCTAGAACTCAGTATCCTGTTGGCCACCCAACCTAGAGAATATAGGTGAATGTTATGGCTGTAACTGTCTCCTTAGCTCCGATAACGATTGAATGTTGTGAACAAACTCTCTTTCCATTGATCAAATGACCCTTAGGAAGCTATTGTGAAGCTAACCATCGATAAAATCCTAAAGATCTATAGAAATATCAAGATAAACTAAATTAAGTGCTTGATGATTTCCACTATATCAATTCTCAACATGTAGACTACAAGGCATGTAATTCTCTAAAAGGAAAACAAACACCTTAGGGCACAAGAAATAAAAAATTACATCATCAAAATTTGACAATAATAGAGAACTGACACCTCATTGTCACTCTAAACAAACAATTTTTTTTTCATGACATTTAAATTCATTCCATTCAATTATCAGATATAATAGTTGCCTCATTTAAAAAATCATATATGTATTTATATTGCATATAGTAAATATGATAATATCATGTACAATGAATGAAATATTTAATCCTAATATTCTTATCATAATGGATGCATACTCATCTTATGGCACTCCAGGACAAAAGTATAAATATCTATAAATTGTACCATTACAAAACATGTGAATAACCAAAGCTGAAAAATCATCAACTGAAATAAGTGAACTTCAAGAAAATTATTCCCATATATAGGCACTCAGACTGTATCCCCTTCATGGGTTTACTACCCCCTTTACCAAAAAAATTACAAAGTCCGGACACATCCTATTATTTATTAGACCATTCCCAAATAGTAAATAAATATAAAATTAAATTCAAAATGTTTTGATACCACATTTTTTCATCCCCTAATCTGTTATGCTTTCTTGTGGCCAAATCATGTTGGTTATGTGATATTAAGTTTTCCTCCTAGTATACCAAAGGTTTCAAACTAGTATTTATTGTGTGATGAGTATAATGGTGATAATATACCCCAAATTATAGAGTTATAATACATAAAATATAAAAATAATAATTTAATAATGGATTAATGGAAATTATGGAAATAGAACAATAAACAATAGGTATGTAAAAAGTGGAATCTAACAACCTATAATAATGAATCATGCAATAAATGGTTGATATGTATCAAAATTAAAAACTAAAATTAATACAAATAAAAGTACTATGAGACAAAAATAAACTCAAAATATCCGATTCATGAACCCAATTTCAATCCCATCTCAAAAAATTGGACATCCATAATTCAACAATAACCAAAAATTTCACATACCCTTGACTAAACATACATCCATGAAATCTGTTCAAGTGTCAAACGATGACCCAAATAGGGTCTGATTAAAACTAAATAGATCAAAAATAATGTCTCAAAATTGAACATGTATGACAATAAATTCAGGAAATCGTGATGTTAAAAAATTAATTAATTAATAAATTAATATAATGAAACAAGAATCCCCCTGTGGAATCCTGTGTGAAAATCTCTTAGCATGTTACAAAACCATGCCACCAATACCCATATTTTCATATAAAAGAAAAATTACCAAAAATACCACTGTATATTAATTTCACCATCCAAATTCTAACTCCATGAGATTTATATGATATTTATATATCTCCTTGATGTATATTTTTATTTCTATCTATGATATTATTGTGAATGACTCATCACAATCATATCTTATGGTATACACGAAACTTTGATTAGTTTGTGTTACATTAAATTTCATGTTCTTTTCATACAATTCATTTCAAACAAGACTGTGTATATGTGAACAACTAATTATTATCGTGTTACCTTGTATCATTTTTATTATAATGGTTAGTATGAACAGTTATATATTTATTATGAAAAACAATATAAATTCAATTAAATGATTTTGTAAATTAAAAAAAACCACTATTGAGGGGATTTAATGATATATATATTAAATATATTCATTATAATGTGTCAAATTCATCATTTACGTTTTCTATACAATATTTATGTACAAATTCCATTTTTGAAATACACTATATAACTTTTTAAATAAATTTTCCAACATTTGATGGAGTGCGCATTTTATATGATTTTTTCGGACTTATTCTATTTAATAACAGAAACATGTTTTTTGCATTTTGGATATAAAAATTTACATTGATAAATATTTTATATTTTTCTAATAACATTCATTTCGTAATAAATATTAAAAATTCAATAAATTTGATTTGGAAAAACATTTTTCCCCGAAAAAAATTAAGTGGTAAAATTATATTATTAAATGTGTTTTAATTATAAATATAACATTAATTTATCATTCAATATAATTTTTTTCATTATAATTTTTTTTACATTGAATTCATAGGTAAAACAATTGAAATATTTTGTAATGATTTATCCTTTTAAGAAAAAAATTCTTTAATATCTGACCATGATATTGATTCCCAATTAACTATTGATGCGTTCTTTTTGAAAATTCCAAAACATGTACTAACTGTATAGAATAAATATATCTATATTATGTAAATATAGTTATTTCATTTTTTAATTATGAATGGTAACATCATTAATTTTTTTAGTACGTTAATTTGGAAAAATGAGTTATTAAGGGTATGAATAATATTTTTATATAATAGTAAAACATATCCTAATATAATTATATGAGATATAATTGACCATGAATACCATTGAGATGAACGTTTTTCTTTTGGAAGCCACAGGGGTGTGATTATGATACTTATAACCATTAATTTAATGTAATTGATAATATGTAATAAAAATATATATTCATACTAAAAAATTAATATTTTTTCATATCTGTGATATCTTCAACTATAAATATTAATTTGAAAGATAATAATATTTATAACATCATGAAAATTAATTTATAATTATTAGAAATTAAATAAATAAAATTAATTATGGCATAATTATGATACAATGATTGCTTTATTAATGATGGGATCAAATAAATGATATTATAATTTTTAAAATAAATATTACATGACAATATTAATGTCAACCATGTTTTTATAGGTGAATAGTAAAAGTTATAATATAGTTAAATTGTTTTCATCTATGTAAGCTCTATATATATATTATATTTAAATTCAATAAAAATAATAGTGTAAAATTTGACCTATTTTAGGTTTTATAAAAATTCTAAATTATAAAATAATTTAAAAACCCTAAAAACATTTTAAAATAACAATTTTAATTAGAAATAGTCAATATATTTATTTAGTGTCCAATTTTAGAAAATTGAAACTGTATAAGAAAAATTTATAGGCACTTAATACAAAAAATGTTGGTTGCACAATTAAAATTGAAATAGAATAGTTATGGCCAAACAAAAAAATAAGGTCTAAAATAAAATAAATAGTTTAAAAAAAATTATTTTACGTAATAATTTAGAAAAATACCCATATTGTATTTGATAAAATTTAATTTTTATGCATTTTAATTAAAAAATTAATTTATATAATTTTAATATTTCATGATTTTCGAAGGGTACCTCTCACCTCAAAAATAAATGGGACTACATTCCTCACATATTCTCATCTATTTGATCCCTAAAGCTCTTAAATACAATTAAAATTCAGATAATTTTATTCCCTAGTTAATTTCATGTGGTTATGGACTTATTCCAAGTCTTGTTCTACTGCTCGATGGGATGATTTAGCAGAAGCACATCAAAGAAGTGCTAATCTCCTCTACCGATTCATTCTGTCTTATTTATTCAACTATTTATACTTCATGATTTGTTTCCTTATAATGTAATTACTCCAATATCAATTATTTACTGGTGTTTTATTTTAATTATGAAACATCTAGATTCCACCTTCTATCCATCCTATGAATAACGATATGACCACGTGTTCGTAAGTACATCATATTGTGTTCACGTCATGGTGTAATGTGTTAATAAATATTACATTATTTAGATAGTTGAAATGATGACTATAAGAGAATTAAATAATGAATATGGAATTATTGTGATTTTTTATAATAAATATACCATCCAATTACCTTCCATTAAACCATTAACGGAATGATATCGCCGCTCATGTGTATGTATGTCTTACCATCTCCACAACCATAAGGGAATCATTCTCCACATTAACAATTCATGAATGATTATAATTTATATATAATAAATAAAAATTAAATATATTATAAAAAAATTATAGTATTATATTTTATAATTTTTTATATCATCTACTTTCATCCATTCAATTCAATGAAAAAACAATGTCCATGCGTATGTACGGCCTACCATCTCCATAAATGGTGTATTACATTCCAATTATCTACCTATTATATATATAGATATAATGAATATAGATTCAATATAAATAATTGTATACATTCTGGGTATAATTGAATCACAATATATGTAATATGATCATTAATAACAATTCAAAACACAAAAAATAAACAAAACAATTATTAACCAAAAAATGATCAAAACATGGAATTGAAAAATTAACGAGGAATATAAATTCATAAATAAGTCATAAGTGATATCAAAATTTTTATTAACGTTCAGTAATATGGTAATAATATGTTTAAACCCAATATAAATGTCTTTCAGAACTATATGGATGAAATTGGGCCTACGATTATGGATAATTTTACAATCTCGTTATTATCTTAGAATTGTTTTTCATAATTATTTATTAGGGTGTAATTATAATCCATATACATGTTAAAAATATATTTAGTATTATTTACATTATTCAACATTTTTCAATGTTAAATTTATCCCCTTAGTTAATTGCAATTAAACAATATGAAATGAATCTTTTTTCATTTTTGATAAATGATACTTTTTTACTTTAACAATTATTATTTTTAACATATACGCTGTGAATTGATTTTTAAGATATCATGATACCTTGTTTACATCAGTATTCCCTCACATGTTTCAAAATATATTTTCAAAAAAAATCATTTCATAAAATATTTCGCTGCGTTACATGAAAAAATAAGTTTTTTAAGAAGAAAATAATTTTTTCTGAAAAAAATTCATCTGTTTAATAATGAAAATATCTATCTAAGAATACATTATTTTAAAAGAATATTTTTATATTATTATTATTAGTATGATTTTATTTTCTTATGATGTAATTCTATTGATGAAATATATTTGTTTTAAATGTATTATTTTATGATTGAATAATGTGTTAGAAACCTATTTTATTCCTTGGGTTATCTTGTGAAGAATGATTTATGCTTTGGTGGAACATATAAACATTATTTCATTATGAGATTGGTGGGTCATATATCTCCATACAATTCATTGGTAAATGATTTATATCCAATTATATAGAAAAAAATGGAATGGTACATAAATTTAGTTCAGTAATAATATGATATAACGGCATGTAAAACCAATTTAGTAATGGAATTTCTCCACTTTTATGTTACTGATAATTATATGTTTATGATATAGAAATTATTTTCTAAAACTATTCTTGTATTCCAAAAATCCATGGTTTTGTATGGTGTTTTTTACTGATTTGATTCATTTATAATTTATTTTTTATAAATCACCATGATATATTAAATGAATTGTAATTTTATTTTTATTTATACATTGTATGATACTAAAAATATATGTTCATGTGTTTTACATTCTTGTGTTAATTTTTTATTCATTTACCATTAATAAGCGTTTGATATCACACGTTATAATGATACCATTCCTCAGTTTTTAATGAATTAATTTTATCCAGGATTACTAAATTAAAAGATAATTATGGGAGATATTGAAGATGTTTCACATAGTAGAAGAATGTATTTAATGGTACCAAAAGCACAAAAATATTATGGTCCTCAGGAATTCCTTTTTTAAATGAATTGAATATTAAACAACAGAGATTTAATATTCATGTATGTTATGCCTCAGACATTTTAGTTGGTCACAATGGAATAGTTTACACATCCTTTGGAAGCAATAATGTGAATTCGTTAATGAAATTATGAGGGATATTTATAAGCTATATCTACTGATGTACCTAGGGATATGTATAACTATACATTAAAATCATTGAATTTTTGTATTGATCATTGTTAACAAAGGATTAATCATATGATGTTATACATTGAAAGTAGTTACCATTGAATATTCTGTTTTCATAGTATATTATTTTCCACCCTGGCTATTCCTTTGGGTATTAGACAATGGATGGAAGCCAAAGTTAATTTCTTAATGATGAATGAAATTGGAAATGAAGTTATTGGAATCTTAATAAAACAAATGGTATTGGATATGGAATTAAAATCAAAATGTTATACTTACACAATCTATGAATCATTTTGGACATCCAAATAGGGAAAGACGTTAACAAAATTCTTTGGAGTCCTTTTTGAGGAAACATCAACATTATTTATGTGGGTACTCTGATATAGTTATTTCTGAACTATGGATCATTACCAGTAAAAAGATAATTTTTATCCTTCATTGTTTGGGAAATGAACAAATAATTATGTCTATTTATCATTTAGATGGTGAAGTAGACTAGCGGTGAACTCTAATAAAGAATACTATGGAGTAAGATGAAATTGAATCCATGGAGTTGGTTGATTTCTATGACATATTTTTCAATATGTATATCCCTCGTATTCCTCATACATATATATAAAAACTGTTCCTAGATCCTCAAAAAATGGATAATGAATCTGTTGTTACATATGAGGAAAAGTTTAGAAGCCCTATTTTCCTATCCTTATCATCCAACCTAAATTTAATGTCGAACTATTATTTAGTGGATAAAAAAATTATTGGAAGTGAGTTAGCTAGATGAGACATTATTAGCATTGAAGAGATTGTGAATTTTTAAATCAAGGTTGAAATGGAAGTTGGTGTTTCATATCAATATCATGGTTTCAATAAAAATAAAAAGATGTCATTCGGGGGGGGGGGGAACACAAAAACTATGGTTAAAAAAAATATGATTGTTTCCATATGATCAATGTGTGGAATAAAGCATAATATATATTTTCTTAATGGGACAGATAAATTATTTATGTGTGGAAAAGTAAGAAACTGGGTACTTGAGTGACACTGTAATGGGGAAAAGGTAACTAAGGATGGGAAGAGAGAAAAGGCTATACAGATTCCATCTCTCAAACATCAATGTTATAAGTTCCTGGAAACAGGGAATTATGCATACCAATACCTTAATGAAAGGGTTATCGATGATTATTGATATAAAAAACCACTCTTGTCCAATGAATGGGGAAAATCAAATGTGATCACAATTGGTGATATGGAGTGTGACAATGAATTGGTTGAAGGATTGAGTGTTTAAGGGATCCTATAATACTTTTTTCCAATCAAAATTATAGTATTATGGAATACTAAAAAATATATTTAGTTTTATAATTTGGTTTTACACATGTATTTGAAATTAAATTCTGATTTTTACTAGTAACCATGAAATGTTACTAAGGTTATAAGGTGATGTTTTTCGAAAACACAATATTAAGGGAAATTTATCTGTTTAAATGAGATTGATTTTGAGGTAATGATATATGGATAAAGATATATTGGATATGAATAAGTAAACTATTCTATATTAGTTACCCTGGATAAAGTGAATGATTTATTGGCATATGGGTTATACTATCACAAATTATTTTTAAATCATATTGGATATAAAATAAATGAAACATGTATTTTTTCAATATGTATATATGGTGATTCATGTTATAACCATGACTACTGATAAATCATGATGAAAGTGTTATCAATTTTGGAATGTGAACAACATGTGATAAATTATGATATAAGGGGGATAAATGTTAATCCGAGTTAGTGAACATTTTTCTATAGTTTTTTTATTTTCATCATTTAGATGTATTGTAAGGTTATCAATTTATGGAATGATTATGTCAAACATTGAATGATATTTTTTAATATAAATTATTATCACATCACAGGTATAATATATAATATTTAATTATTAGTTCTATAAATTTTTATAAACATATGGATTGACCTATCATTCTATTTATGGATCACAAGATCTGCATAAACTTCGGGATTGACAAATTAAATATCATTTCTTCATATAATAGAATAAGTAGAAATTGTTCAAGTAATGAAAAACCAGTATATTGAACTAAAATAAAGAATTTATATATTCTCATGTTCATCCACATTTTGAAAAATATCATCAAATCCAAAAATGTTCTCCTAGTACCTTCTTATCAGATTAATTAGATGGGTCCATAGATCAACATATAATTATGGCTTATAATTTTAAAAAATCTCTTAATAATGTTCTCTATCACTCCCCATCATAACATAGTAGTTTGATTTTTCTTCTATATCAATGTTTTTATACCCCACATATGTTCTCCAATGAAGATACATAGTGATGATTTTCTTTCAGTAACCATCATTATTATAAATTTTCTTTTTCAAAATGATGTTTTGGCATTCCTTTTTACGATGTGTGTTTCTATGAAAAAAATATCTATTGTTAAATCATTTATAACTGTAATGATTTTGAAGAGAAAATTCATTTAATTAGGGGGGGAATTGTATCACACTGATAATATTATGATATATATATATAATGTCTTCTTTTGTACAATACACCATTATTACCTTATAATATACGTATCCCATCCATATTTTATAGTATATGTAATGCTATTGAATGGATTGTGTTACATAAAATTTCAGTTCAATTGATATAATTAATTTCACTAAACACATAGTATAAGTGAAAAATTAAATATTTTTATGTTACTATATAACTAAATCACTATGATTTTGGTTGTGAATAGTAATTTCATTCTTCTGAAAATCCATTGAAATAAAAATAAGTGAGTTAATAAAATAATATAACCAAACATGATAATATTTATCAATAAAATATATATTTAATATATTAAATACATTTTTTAAAATCCATGTTATATGTTTTATGGACATGATATAATTACAAATTTATATTTTTAGATAAATGACATATTTTTAAAAAAAATCGTGTTTTTCAAACTTTTGATGGAGCACCAATATTAAAAAAAATTGAAAGAAATATATATTGTATTTGAAAATAAACAATTTATTTTTAAGTGGGATATATAAATATAAATTATATGATTTTTTGTTATTTTTCAGATAGCATGCATATTTTGACGAATAGTAAAAATACACAACATTTTAACTCAAAACATCTTTTTTATTGAAATATTTTTATTGTTTAATAATATTATTTAATTATTTAACAAAAATATTATATATATTTATCATTAAATATAATTTATTTCATTTTAATTAATTTTAAATTGAATTTACAAGAAAACTAATTTCTATCATTTGCAATGTTTTATCTTTTAAAAAAATGTTCTCACATATCCAATAAAATGATTTATTTTAATATAATTACTAGAAAAACTATGTTTTGAATATTGAAAAATTGACTCCATATTTGTAATCATTATATCCAAATTATGTAAATAGATTTTTTTTATTCTTTGGAATTATGAATATTAACATTAGTAATTTTTATTAATATTGTAAAATGGTAAATTGGGTTAATAAGTGTAAAAACTATTATAAAATTACCTTAAAACATGAAATATTCTTATTTTATGAGATATGAACAACCAAGAAAACCCATAAAATGTAAATTTGTCCGTTGGAGCCACCTGGGAGGTATTATGACACTAAATACTTTAAATTTAATGTAATTGTAAATATGATAAAAATGTACAAATTCTTACTAAGATAGATTTAATATGGAGATATATATGTTATAGATATGACTATAATTAGTCAATTGAAATACAGTAAGATTTCATACATAATGGAGTTTATATATAAATTTTGGACATCATATATTCAAATTTAATTACAAAAAAATGGTGATGTAGTTATTTCTTAATTAATAATGGAATCAAATAAATGACATTATAGATATTAAAAGATTTTTCATATGAATCTATTTAGATCATAAATGATTTTTATAGTTTAAAATGATATTTTATGTGACTATTTAATTGATTGTATCAATGTTACCTCAATTTTCATATTTTATTTAAATTTAATAAAACGAATATTGGAAAATATTGATAATTGAGGTTTTATAAAAATAATAAATTATTTAATTATTTGAATAATGTAAATGTCATTTAAAATCAAAATGTGTCTATGATAAGGTAATAATTTTCTTTATGTGTGCAATTTTGGAAAATATACACCATTCAAAATTAATTTATACCCTCTTATTAGTTAAATTATTCTAAACACAATTTAACATAAAAGAAAATAATTATTGATAAGCCAATATGATATGGTTTGAAATAAAATCAATACATGTATATAAATTATATTATTAGAATTTTTAGAACTATAATCATATAATATCAGATATATTTCAAATTTGGAAGCATTTGGAATAATAAATTAATTTGTATTAATTTAATATTTTATTAATTTCCAAGGGTACCCCTCACATCAATTATAAAAGGGAACCTCCTCCTTCATAATTTCAAATGAATTTGACACTTAATGCTCTAAAATCCCCTGATCATTCCTATTTCAACATATATAGTAAATCTAAGAGTATTTGGTTTTCTTTCCAGAATATCTCTAGTGCTATATTTGGAGATTTAGGGGGAACACATCGAAGAATAAGAAATCTTCTCTACTGATTCATTCAATCATCTATATTATTATATATCCTAATCATGAGTTTTTTCATTATATATTAAATAACCAACTATCTATTATATAATAATATTTTATTAAAATTATGAATAACCCATATTGCACGATTAATACATCATAAAAATAGCGATATAACCATAAATGGGTACGTGCATCCTACCGTCTCCATGTCGTTGAGTGATTTCCCATTAAATAATACATTATTTTTATGAGTATAATAATCAATTTAAATAATTTAAATAATTACTATGACATTATAACTTTTATTTATAATTAATTTGACACCCAATTCCGTACCAATTTACCATTAAGGGAATGATTATGTAGCTCGTTTGTTTATATAGATTACCTTCTCAACGACGTGATGATATTCATTCACCATGTTATCCTTTAAAAATGTTTTAATTTATATATAGGAAATAATAATTAAATATATGAAATAATATTTCTACTATAATTATTAATATATGTTTATATTATTCATTTACATGCTTCCATTCGATTCAATTAGGAAATGTAAACACCGTTCATGGGAACAAACGACCTCCTATCACCATGAACAATGTATTGCAATTTCATGTATCTATATATTATATATATTAATATAATGATTATATATTATATATAAATAATTTTTTACATTCATGAATTATGTAAATCATGATCTATCTAATATGATCAAAAATAAAAAGTTAAAACATATAAAATAAAGAAAACGATTATTACCCAATATGATTATTTAACATGGAACTGACAAATGAACGAGTAATAAATAATAATAATTGAATCATAAATTATATAATATATATTATTATGGTTCTATTACTGGTAATTAATATTTTTATAACCACTATACATTAGTTTAATTCGTAGACATAATAATTTATACATAATGTGTGAGATAATTTTTCAATATAATTAAAATTTGAGATTGTTTATTCACAAGTATTTGTGGGGGTATATTTTTTATCCACATACATGTTCCCTAAAAATGTTATATTATTTATATTCTAAAAAAATAAATGTAAATTTTACATATTTGTGACTTTTTATTAAACTGTATGGAAAGAGTCTATTTTTATTTGATGTATAAGGTCCTTTTTTACTATACCAGCAATAGTACCTGATGATTGAATTTTTTACATATATGGAATGAATGGATTTTTACACATTCATGATTCACTATTTCCATGAAGAACCCCTTATATGTTTTGAAGTCTATTATCAAAGATGTAATTTTATTTTAAAATTTTGTCATGTTTTAATAAAAGAAAACATTTATGAAGAAAAAAGAAAATTATCATCAAGATTTAATTTCATATGATATATGAAAACTATTTTACTTCTATGATGAAATTAATTAAATAGGATTAGGTTTTTGTCACCATTGTTAATATTATTTTATTATATTTATGATTCAATTTTATTTATGACATCCATTTTTTTACATTGCTTGTGTTGTGATAGAATTATGTTTATGAAACCCATTTTATTTAATTGGTTATTCTATGATGTATGATTTATGTTTTTGTGTATCATGTATGAATGATTTCATTATGAGAATGTTGGGACCTATATCTACCTCAAATTAATTGAGAAAATATTTATATCTCATTGGGTAGACATGATTGGAATGAAAAAAAATTCTAGTTCAGTAATATAGGGTCAGAACGACAATTAAACCTCATTTAGTAATGGACTTTTTCAACAATAATAGTCTTTGAATTGATAATTGGCTAATATGGAAATGATATTCTAGGATTATGTGTGCTTTCACATATATATTTTTTATGAAAATGTGATTTTATCATCTATCATGTACTTTATAATTCATTCATTATGAATTAACAATATTTGTACCATGACATGTAATTTTGATATATGTTATACATGGAGTTGTTATAAAAGGTTATCTTCATGTATTAACATTCATTTGTTTATGTTTTATTAGTTCCACCTTATAATGAATTTATTATCACATGATATTATGTTTCCATACATTGGGTTATAAACAATCACATTTAGTAGGATTACATAGGGGGATTTTCATTAATGGGGAGGATTTAGATATTTCACAATTTATAGAAATATCTTCCATGTTCAAAAAGGCACTAAACAATTATAGTCCTCAGTCATTGATTTATAAAATCTAATGAATATTCATCTAAAAATATGTAATATTATTGTTTATCATTCTTGGTTCTATTCGCCTATTAAGACACACTATATAATAATTTTAGAATCTAATATAGGCCCTCTATATATGCTTTTCCAACTCTATCTAGGATAAGCCCATAATATAATAATTACAACAATAAACTAGGAAAATCATCCTATATAATATTTTCATAATTAACAAAATTCCAATCAATGTATATAATAATAATAAAATAAATTTGGTTAATCCTCATATATAATAATTATAGTATTAAGTAGAAAACAATTCAAAATATAAAGGAGGAAAAATACAATATCATAAGTCCTAATGGTTAATTCTGAAAATAATCGTTATTATTTTAATTACTCATTTTATTTATCAAATGGGTCATGAAACATTAACATTCCAAAATTTACCAAATCATATATTATAAATCATGGACATTTAAATAACCAATTGAATGATTTCATATGGTGAAGATATAAGTCATAATCCCATAATGTACCATTTTATCATGTTATACACATTAATCCACCATCCAACTCAATGATATTCAATGTTCACTTACCCAAAGGGTAGAGATAATCAAGGTTATATCAACATTGAATCCAAAAGGGTCAAATGAATATTTTCACCCATAATTTCTAAACATTCATCATTTATTTATTATTTTTCATAGTGTGTTATTAAAATTTAAAATATTTCATATACATAATAATTAATTGGGCCGTATGATAAGGTTTTATACCAAAAACCATTAACTGATGATCAAAAAAACACTTCAAATTATTAATTATAATAGTAATAGTTGTTATGAAGATTTAAATTAGGAATCTTGATAAAAAGGATAATTGCAATCACCTAAAATAAAAGTGTTCATTAAATCTCACTACCACTACATGAGAACTATTGAAGTGAAGGGGAAACCTAACCAAAAAACATCTCAGAAATTTATATCATGAATTGAATGTCTGTAATAGAGGAATGGGCTCAATAAAAACATCAACATTTCCTAGGTCTTTAGATAGGAATGCTTCTAGTTGAATAAGGGAAAACATAATTTGACTGTATGGATTATAATCATTAATCAAAAATAAATACCCAATGAGAAAATGTATCACACAATGTAATATTTTCAAATTATAATGATTAAAAAATTCATGTATCATCTGGTTAATATAACCATCACTGATCATTAAATGTTTTGTAATGTAGATTTATGGTATCTAAACATTTCACACCATGAACCAGTTCATGACATGATTTCATTTCACCAAATATATTCAAATATAGTTACATGATGTATAATGAATTTAAAAAATGTTTCAACATACTTTTGGAATCATTAAGAACTATTTATATTTAATATCCCTAAACACCTCATAATACTACTAATCACATGTGATACCCTTATAATATCATTTAAAATCTTAATTCATTGAATCCATTAATTTAAAAAATCCAAAATCCTTGGGAAATATTCCCCAAAAGGATCTTTCTCTCTGAATAAGACATTTCCACTATGTTTTATTGATTATTGAAAACTATAAAATGGAGCTTCAATAGGTAAAATCATATAGGTACATACCAATAATATTTATAGATATTAAAAAAATTATTTAAAACATTTCATTGGGAAATATCAGTTCATTTTTGGAACAAGAATTTAAGAACTAATAACATTTAAATAAAAAATTTATTTAAAAAAATCCGGATAAACTATAAAGTAAGTTACAAATTAAATAATGGTCATGATATTAGGATATTCTTTTCGTGTTTTACATGTTTAAATAAAATTGTATTTTCACATGTTTGTTAAAAAATAAAATAATTATTATAATAAAAATTTCAAAAATATTCCATTAAAACTAATTTAATTGGAATAACTCAAGAAATAATTCCGCAAAAAATAATTTTAAATATGAAAAAATACATTTTAAATAATTCTTATAACACCAGGTTTTATATGAAAAATATTTTTTTGACCGAAGTGAAAAATGATGACGCTTATTATTGAAATCGTCATTTAGAACACTTCAGTACATAAAGAGTGTAAAATTAATGGATGACCTTCATTATATCAAAATAACAAATATTAATATTAAATAAATGTTATTATTTATAAATAGATCATAATATTTCCTCATCAAAATTGTAATCATGTGAATTCTGTAAAAATGATGAGATTGAAAAATAAAACCCATACTACTTTGGTAACATTGTATATTAGCCCCATAAAAGCATAAAATTTAATGAAACATTAAATATTGTTATAATAATAAAATTTGAGATATTAAATTCCATATCGGATACATGTAGACTTTATAAATGATGATTGGAGAATAAAATTGAATAATTATCATAAAAAGTAAATTGCGACAACAATATCATACCACTTTGGTAGCATTTCAACTATAAAAACCATGATCGTGAGATATTTAATTGGAAATCTTAGTTCAACAAATATAAAGGATATTAATAATAAAACTACTTCTTGGGTAGTATAAAACCCACATAAATGAATGACATTGTGAATATTGGATTTCTCTAACAAAAAAAAAGTGATACCGAAGTTAGTTAACTCGAGTCTATAAATTTTATAAATCTCCTATAAATAATGTATAATAAAATTGCAAAAATTATTTGATTACATAAGATAAATTGAAGTTTTGAAAATATTATACTTATATAATTAATTTAATTTAATTATAATGGAATATTTTAACCCATAATCAATTAAGTCAACGTTGATTATTTTGAGGGAATTCAGTTCATTGTTTCATAATAGATTTTATGTGTTGACCTTGTATATTTAGGTAATTATATAAAAAACAAATATTAATACTCAAGAATTAAATATAATATTTATTATTCATTAATATTTTTAAATCCATACATAAAAAATTATTATTCTATTTGAACTATGTTAGGATAATGCATAGGGTAGGTCATATACACGCATGAGTAACATTAAAATTTTCCAATGATCATTATAGAAAGAAGATACATATTATTTTTACAAAATATAATATTAATAATATGATAACTACAATATTTTAACTTAATATAAACTTATATCTATTATTCATATGTTTTGGTGATGAAAAAATAGCATCGCTTGTTTGAGGTAGTAGTCCACACGTACACAAACGACATTATCATTTTTAAATGTAAGAATAAAATGATATATTATTATTTGAGAATGATAAATATATAATTAATATAATTTAAATTTTATTCAAATAATTTATATTAATTAATATTATCATTATTACTATCCAGGTAAAGTGTTAGTGAAAAATGAATCACGTCACTTTGTGAGGTGATAGTTTTCCATAAAAATGGGTGACATTATCATATCCACCGTGAAATTGAAATATTGAATTTATATGGATATAATAACTTAATAAGATTAAATATGTTTCTAATATCATATATATATATATATATTAAATTATTTATTTATAATCAATGATAGGTGATGAAGGAAAATAAAATACATTGACTTGCGAGGCAGTAATTGTTCTCAGTCATGATTGAGGATTTTGTATCCCATTTAATGGATGTGGATGTCTATTATTGATATTAAATTTATCTAATAACAAATAATAACTTTTATATATTGGTTCTATCATATGATAATATTTTATGAAAATTTTATGGAGGTGAAAACAAATATTAAAAAATTCATTTTTACGAATTTCATCTCTTCTGAGACCACCTATTTACGATTATACCCAATGTATTACTGAAATGTGTCTCTCAAAAAATCCAAGGAATATGGAATAGGGTTACATATGTTTATATTTTATTTCTTATGGTATTTTATTAACCAAATATGTTTTATTATGTGAATAATAATATTGATGGGTCGGTCTTTTACAAGTGTGGTGAGCATTATACTTGTTGTTTTTGGAAACAAAAAGGTGTACCCATGTTATTCACTTTACCGAATGATCTAAATATTATTGTTATTTATAATTAGTCCTTATATTATCTAAAAATGTACATTAAATTGTTTTATAATTGTTTTTAGGTTAATTTGACGCTTATATTTCAGTTTAACCCCTAGTAAACCTGTTTTCAACATCATTTTTGATAACATGGGGAATGTAATGTGTGGTGGTCATTTGGAATAACTTCTAATATGGTGAAATTAAATGATTTTAAAGTGTATGAATATTAATTAATATTAAAATTTCATCAGTGATAATTGGGAGATGATATTGGTGTTTTTATATAATCAAAGGTCTTGATAATAAAATAATAATATTCATGCCCTTGAATAAATGGATCATCAAAAATTAAAGCATGTAATAATGATTTAATAATGTTGGTAATCATCAGAATAAATAATCATGAGCCATGTAATATAAATAATTATCATATGAAGCATTAAAACAACATTTAAATCATAGACACAATGTATCTGTACCTTGGGATAAATATCATTATATCACCCAGAAAAATAGAAAATACAATATTGATGAATTATACATCTTGATATCACAATTCATTGGAGGGATTTTTGAGAACATATTTTCAGTGGTTTAGAATATATCCATTCACACATGGATGACCATGGAACCTCATATCGCATGGAAATAATTTAATATCTCATTCATTGATGAAAAAAGAACCTCACCTTATTGGATTCATTATAAAAAAATTCAATCATAGTATCATGAATAAAATATAACGAATTAATTTCACCATAAATTTATTAAAACACATTTACATTTTAGAAAATTATTTGTTAAGTATAAAAGAAAATAATTCTATAGTAATGTAATGAAACATTATTAAACTATGGAAATCAAACGGGTTCCAAAAATATCTCATTGAAACTCAATTAACACACAATGATGAAATGGGTTCCATAATAACCTCATTGAAATATGCTTAAAATATGGAAATGAAATGGGTTCCATAAAAGTATACATGATATAAGAATAACCCATGGAAAATAAACAAGTTCCATAACAATTTCAATGAAACTTGATTAATCTAAAGGATAGAAACGGGTTCAATAAACATAATTACTTCATAAAAATATCAACATTGAGAAATAATCAGAATGGTATACTTGTATCATATCCATTTTAAGGAATAACAATCTTCAATGAATGGAAACATAGATGGAATATTATTTCAAATATCTTTTAAAACATTTTTTGAGAGAAATAAATATTAGTGGAATGTAAATTTATATATATAATAAATAGTCAAAAATTTTATATAATTATTTCATTTAAAATAACCATTGATACTTATATAGGAACGTTTAAAAATAATTTTAAATTATTGTTTAATTGAAATACAATCATTCATAAAAACCATCTATTGAAATCATTGCAATATAAATAAGGAATATGAATGGAATATATGAATTACCAAATAAAAAATATTTGAAAGTAAAATATAATAGTTTCTGGAGAGTTTGATCTTAGTAATTAATTATTAGAATCATAGTCAAGTGAAATCCCATTTAATGATTATATTGTAACAATAAAACAATTTCAACAGTTTTAATATTGATTCATAAGGCCCATTAAAAATTAAAGATAAATGAATCATAAAATATCATGAGAATAAATAAATTCATGTTATTAAATGACACTGTATATTTCTGTTCACCTCATAAAAAAATATAGATGCATAACATAACATAAGTGTCAATAAATGAACATCTAGACAATAGTCCCTTGTAGCATTGTTAACGTTTGAACTATATAATCCATGGAAGAGATATATCTAAATTGATATGTATATCCCAAATATTTTTAGGATAATACCAATAAAATAAATTCCTAGTAATTTTATATGTCACATCACTGAATAATTTGGTGAATATAAAATTTGTCT
The DNA here is from genome assembly GCA_963277665.1 of Viscum album. NCBI lineage: Eukaryota > Viridiplantae > Streptophyta > Magnoliopsida > Santalales > Viscaceae > Viscum > Viscum album. Next base: position 297,456,701 of record OY728121.1, read on the forward strand.
CTGAATAAATTGTGAGAATAAAATCCATTAACACGAGTCTAGAAATCCCATGAATTTTTTTAAATCATATATAAAAGGATTTAATTTGTTTATTGGAAGTAATTAGAACCTTTAATAGGTTTACTCTCTTATACTGATGAAATTTATTTTGTTTATTTATAATTCATTTTGAATATATACTATTATATGTCCACGTTGGGTGTTTTTTTGGACATTCGGTTTATTGATTCAAAATGGATTCAATGTCTTGAGTGTGGTCAAAGAGTTCATAATTTAAAAATATCCATAATGATAATATTTATATAATTATCTTATTTATTTATAAATTATATGTCTAAAACATTATATTAAATGAGTTTATGAAATTGAACTGCATTATGATCATAGAGACGGCATGCCATACAATTGCATGAGTAATGTTTCTATTGTTCAATTATCACTATGGAAATAAGGTATATATAAGTTTTTTCTATATTAAAATAACATAATATAAATAAAACCATATTATTTAAATTTTTTATACTTATATATGTCATTCATGTGATATAGTGATTATAAAAATCGTATTTTTTGATTGAGGTAGTAGTACACACATACAAGATAGACGATATCATTTTTAGTTTAAAAAATAAAATGATTTATTATTATTTTAAAAAGTTAATTATTTCATGAATATAATAATAATGGAATATATATACCTTATATTTTTAAAAACTATCCATATTACATTGCATATGAAGTGTCGGTGAAAAAAGAGTCACATTATTTTACGAGGTAGTGGTTCCTGGTAACACCGCATGATTTTTATGAATTTTTTATGAATAATAGGTATGATTTTATGTCTTCTATTACACACTAAATAAAATTATATTATGTTACACATAATGATGGAAGTCTAGAAAACATAATTTTATACTATTAATGATTTGGATAAGGGAAATATAATTGTACTATATTAATAGTGGGTATGAAATTATTTTTCTCAATTTTGAAATTATTGATTACATATTTATATATAAATCATATACCTATTAATTATAAGTTAATGTAAAAAAAATTCTAATTATGTGGAAATTAATTTCTAAAAAACCTATTCTATTTTGCACGATGATTTTTCTATACTAATAAATTACAAAATCACACTTCTTTTTTTATATCAATGAAAAATATATAATATATTAAATATAAATTTTAACAATAATATTATGTATTTTCTAGACATGAAATGAGAAAAAATCCTACATTATTCGTAAATGATGTTTTTTCTATAAATGGTTATTTTACAAACATTTGTTAGTGCAATTGCCAAAAATAAATGTTTTTAAATTTTTTAAAAAATTATATTCCAATATAAACATATACATTGAATGTATAATATCATGATTTAAATTAATATAATTTTTGGATAATTTTCTACGAATTTACATTCACAAGAGCCTCAGCCTTGTTGGTGAGTACTCTGCTTGTGAGTCCAATAGACCTTAGTTAAAATCTGGGATGAGACAATATTTTATGGGTTACTGTAGTTGTATTGCTTCCAGCATTGTTTTGTATTGTAACACCTAGAAAACTTCACCCATTTTGGATTTTGGGCCACCTGTTTGGTCATTTGATCATTCACGGCCTTCGAGAAATCCAAGGAGACTGTGACAGTTAGGATTTTGGGCCACCGAACATCCATCATTCCACCTCATTGATTTTGGGCCATAGAGAATTATTCTTAATTGATAAGGTAGACCCTAAAAGGGGATGATTCTATATTAGGATTCAGAGAAAGTGCATTCACCATAGTATAAACTAATGGATTAGGTAGAAATATAGGGTATTCCATTTCTATCATAACAAGAATGTGTATGCATGGGATTCTTAGCAGAATAGCTACGCGACGGTGGAGAGCTGATGTCATAGTATCGAATCTAGGGATGAGCAGTTCCATGTAGATATTGTTGGGATATTTCCTCTACGTCATATGGGTCATGTAATCCCTAAGAATATAGGCCTTGTAAGGGATCCCCCTCATCCTTTGAAAGGGCGATTATCAAAAATATATAAAAAATATGTCCATAATTTCATTTGGGCTGAGAATATACTTATTTATGTTGAATTGTGAAAATTATTATTTATATTTAAACTGTATTTTATTTTAATTTATTAACATAGTAAAATTATTTATTGATTTTTTGTTACATTTTAATTAATCATTTTTAATTTTTAATTATCCCATTTTGATTTTTGAGATATATATATACATTAATTTATTATGATTACATTATATTTAATAGAAGGGATATTTTTCAAAAATATATTACTCGTTTTATTTGACAATATTTATATTGAATAATGATCTGTAATTTATGATTTTTGATTTTCTAAAAATGAATTCTAAATTTTGATTCACATGTTCGAAATTGAGTGAATACATCCCATTATATTCTTAGCCTATATTAAAGTAAACCATTGTAGATATTGTTACCACAATATAGGAAATGTTGTGTAATTTAGGTTGAACATAAAATAATAAATATCATAAAAAATGAAAATTATAATTTTATGAATACATATCTTACCTTAACACGTAATGATTCAAAATACGTTTTTTAATAGAAACTATTCAATGAAAATTATTATATAGTATTTAAATTTGAGAATGTCAAAAAAGGAACATTCGTTGTCTTTAATATCTATTATATGCCCATTTAGGGACAATGATATGTTACATATTAATAATTATTATATTTTTAATATAATAAATATATCTTCATTGTATAAATTAACATGTTTCTTATTGGGTCTCTTAGTTTTAATTAAGTAATTTAAAAAATAATAGAAAAAAAATATTATGATTTCACAATCATGTTTAAAATAGTTTATCTTTTTTATATATGTTTACAAAAATGACATAGTATACATAATGAATTATTATTTAATCCATAAGTTTTATCTTCATCTTGGTATTTATCTTTTAATTTTTTTGACTGACAAGATTAATAAAAAATGACACAACGATTTTTGTAGTATTTATATAATTAATAGGGATATCGAATAATGTTACTAAAAATATAATTATATATATAATTTAAAATAATTTTCTTTAAAAACTATGTTTCCAAATGACATTAAAATTTATTGGATAGGATGAAATATTTGGTTCTAGGTTATATTTTATATCTTAATATTTTAAATGATCATACACTGAACTTTGTCTAAATTGAAAGTAATGACATTTTAGCAAAATAACAATTTCATAAAATATGTAAAAATAATAATACATATTAAAACAATAAAAAAATATAACATTCTCTGAAATGTTATAAATTTTTCATTTATTTTTTAATTTATTTAACATAAAATAATTTTATAACCAGTTAATATTGAATATTTTTTTTGTTAGTTAAAAAAAAGTTTAAATAAAGGTTAATCAAGTTGTTAAGGTTTACAATAATACCAATACATGTGTATACTAAATAGTTTGTTGATATTATACCATGTCTTATATTATATTTTTATCCAAGGACTTTTTGACGTATTTTTTTTGAAATTTAAAATTTAACAAATTAATATATTTTTAAATTACGAAAACACCCCTCACCTCGATTAAAAAAATTCACATCCTCTACCACATCATCATAAGACATTTAGCATTATATCATTAATGAGTTCGCAAAAATTATACTCTAAACATCACTATGATATTATAGTGTTTTTTTCTTCCCAAAATACAAAACATATATTCCTTTATAAAAGATTTACATGATTCGTTTTAAAGAAGCTGTATTCATTCTAAATGACAAACCAACATTCATACACTTTTATACATCTTATAAAATAGTTATATATATCATGAACTATTAAATTCAGAATCTTAAATATGATTAAATTTTATTATAATTTTTAACACACCACTATATAAACCCATTTCTGATCAAACATGAAATGAAAGTATCACTATTGCATATGTACGACTTACTATCCCCGCATAGAAATTTTATTAATTTTATATCAGGATAATTTAGCAGTGGGAATTAAGATGAATTTAATGTGAATATATGGTATTTTTTACCATGAATTATCTTGTGATAATTCCAAATTTTTATACATGATTCATCCATTGATTATTATTTCTGATATATCAAATATATAAAACATGGATTTTATTGTAATTGTCAAATGAAATGATTATCAAAATTATGAAATGATAAATTTAAGGAATTAATGGAAATTTAAATTAACAGGTTATGAGATAAATTTAAATTTAGGAAATAATTATAATCAATACATTTTAATTATCCAATAATGATAATTACAATAGTATATGTTTTAAAAATGTAAAAATGATAATTTAAGTTAGCTATGCATTTGAAATTTTTTTATAATTTTATGTGGAGCATAAATAATGATAAAATTATTATTTATGTTATCAAAGAATAAAAAAATTATTATCATTACAGGTGATGTTTTATATCATTGAAATAAAATTATATGTTATAATTATAGGAAAATGATTAATATTAATCAATCTCTGAAATGAAAACAACTTGAGACCATGATGTACTGTTATGACATTAAAAAACCAACGAGATATTTTCCAATTTCTATGGTAGTAATTTTCATACCTTCTTAGGCTCACATTTACACTTATTTCCATAATGATTATATTTGTGGCAATTTATTGACCCAAATAGTAAAGTACTTGAAATTCAGTGGAAATATAATTTTTAAAATACATGGGATTTTTACGAGTCCACGAAAATTTACGGCGGTTGATTACAAGGCCCGGTGTGCCCGAAATAAATTTCTAAAGTCATGTTTCGGAACATTCAGTAAACGTACGAGCTAGTTTTTATATCTTTTGAACTGGTGCCCGGAATTGAAATCTGAGGGTATCGTTGAACTCGCAATGCCAATATTCTATTAAGAAGACTTTCACCTCGATGGTAGATGGACATTAATAAATTTAGGTTTTGGGATTTTTATAAAAATAATAAATTAAAGTGTTCAACACTTTAGTTTATTCTAGAAATTCTTCTGTGTGTTGGATAGTAGTTGGAACCTCCCCATGGGAGTCAGTGGTGGGACTGCAACACCCTAACCTCCCATGAGAGGTTTTGGTAGTGGGGCCCAGCTGAGCATAACATATTGCGAGAGGATTAAAAGTGGTGGGAACCACCTGAGGTTGATTCCTCTCATCATTCCCTCATTAATGAGGGAGAGCCTCTTGACAGCATTAGAATTAATTATGCCAACACTCGTGTATTAATTTGGTGGAGCAAGGATATTAAGGAGTCCAATTCAAATTGTGTTCCAACAAAATTAATAGGACTCTCACTCTATTATTTTTTTGCCTTACCCTTTTGTTGGAACATTGGGAGAGGAAGAAAACATAGAGAACATCATCTTCCAAACAATGAACGCCCATCTCCAATGAAGAATGACTAACATCTTCCTCCTTCATCAATCGGAGAAAATGTGGGAGCACAATCATTGAATGATTCCGATGACGCCATCCTCAACTTATTCATCTTATTTCTGACATCAATGGAACGACATACGCATTTTGAAGACTCCGTCAATGATTGACAAATGAGGTAGGGTATTTTACGTTTTAAATTGTTTCCATTCTTCAGTGCCCAAATCATGGCTTGTGTTTTCAAAATTGATATCACCATAATGTGGAAGGCTCGGGCCACAGGAACATGGACCGACACACCCCCTTCATTTATCCTCATTTGTTGATGACAGCGGTAGCACAACGACACCACTAGAAGATTGAATCGCGGTGGAGCAACGGCGGTCAACGACGGGCCGACCGTGAAGAAACCGGCGGAGCAAGGCTGTCAGTTCTCTGAAAGGGAACAACACCACCGTGCTATGACGAAGAGAGGGTATAGCGCCAACGCACCAGGTGGAGGAGAGGGGAACCGAGACCAGGGTGGGTAGTGACAGAAGGGCACAATGCCGTCGCGCCGCGCGGTGGAGGAGAGCCACAGCCAGGGTGGACCCCAGCAGAAGGGCATTGAACCGTCACGCCGGGCAGAGAAGAATACTCGCGGCCAGGGCGGGCCATGGGGATGGAGAAATGGTTACCGGCTAACCAGCCACCGGTGGAGTAGGAGCAGATCGACGCTCGGCAAGCCAGGAGGGGTGGGACCCCACTGGAACCTACCTTAGCTAGACTGGCGCCAACTGGAGTCGTTTTGGTCCCACCTAAACAGTTCAATGGTTTGGGATTCTAGGGGGCGTGCACCTCCCCCCTGGACGTTAATATGGCGGGCCCCACAAGGAACCACTAGCCACTGGCCAGCCAGGCAACGCGGGCCTCCATGTGGCCACGCAGGCCGCCCCTCATGTCGGGCCACCCCCTCGGGCCGGACCACCCCCTTGGGCCAGGATGCAATCGGGATGGGGCGCCCTCGCGAGCTATGTTGGACACACGGACCATAACAGACACCAGTCCGAACCTGTTTGACCCGAATACACCTTTCTGCCCATATCATGGGCTACGAGTGTCCAATCGACAAACCGTCTACGGTGATGGGAAGAATAGAGAGAGACTATACTTCTAGAATAACCTAATTGAGTATTGGACACAGTGGGGTATAGTCGGGTTGCTTTGATCATAAAATCTAACTGGGCCCCCGGGACTGAAAGTCCAATAACTCACAGACTGGGCGTCCGATTGACACACCGTCTGTTGCGTTGAGACCCCTATGATGACGCGCAACATGGAGTTATATCTACATGGGTTTTTGTGATAGTTGGAGTATATAACAGTAGCTCATGAAGATGATCCTTCTAGAGGCGAGCAGACAATGTACGAAGACCTAGTAGTTGGATGAGACATGACGACTGCATGATCGATTCGACTCAGAGTGACACGACTGGACTAGTGGAGAGAACATATGTGTGAAGTGGTAGATCCATGGAGGGTAGAGCCTTTGTATGATCATGGAATACCCATTGTAATTGATAGGAGGATTACCTCAGCAGGCTGTGAGGGGGAGCGCCTCTGTTTGAGTACAATAGACCCGTGGTGGGGACCGCCTCTGTGTGACGTAGAAGACCCATAGTACTCGACAAGAGTATTACCTCAGCAGTCCAAGGATAGTGGGAAGCCCCTCTATGTGACACATCAGGCCCACTATACACGATAGAGTAGGAATACACCATCATAGGAGTTTCCAACAGTGTAACTGGGGTTGTTACATCAATCTACCATTAGAATAAAATTTTGATTTGAGATGAGTCATTGAATTTTATGTTTTCCTAATTATTGGGATGGTTTACATGATAAAATTGGTATATGTATGAGCATATACCTATTTAATGGTTATCCATTGATTCCATAATTTTTGGACTATCCTTGTTGGATTTTGTGAGACCTTGGGTGTCTCGGGGTCCCTACTAAGTATAGTTATACTCACCGTGGAATGTGCTATTCCCGAACTATGTTGTGTAGGTTGAAGATGAAATGCATCACTGATTGAGGCATAGAGTAGCTGGATTGGACGGTACCAGTAGGTGGACAACTCGGGGTGACGGTACACGGAGGAGACAGAAGGGCGTGGAGTGCTGAGGAGGCCATAATTACCTTCCCTTCACGTAGGATGTAACACCCCGAGCATCCATGATACGCTTCTCATTCAATATTGCAATGGCTTGCATTGTACGCAACTTCGAGTTCTAAAACACAGCGACTAATCAAAGTAGACGTTATGAATAGTAATAACCACTTTTTAAAATTATAGGAATTTTATATTTCAAAATGGACTTCATTTTTGGATTCGTAATATCAAAATTAGCCTATGTTGAATTTTTGGTATTTTTCTAAGAACTTCTAATTTTTTATGAATAGTGAAAAATACTTAAAAACAACTTTTTCAATCAAAATAATTTATAGTGATAAATTATACTATTTAGTGGTTTTAAAGTATAATTAGAATATATTTTTACCATTTTATCCAATGGTGGTCATTAGAATTAATTTAACATTGAAATTGGACATAAACAATTGTCAATCTTTTGATATAAATTGTTTCTTAAAAACACGCTATTTGTTGTGACAGCGGGAATTAATTATAAAATAAATTAATGCAACTTATATTTTTGGAATTTTGTAAAATATACAGAATTTCTGAAATCCGAATATCAATTATAGATTAGGGTGAAATTTTGGCATTGTTCTAAAAAACTTCAATTTTTGATGAATAGTGAAACCACTAAGTGGTAGTTAAATAACTGATTTTTCATTTAAATGGAATATTACCACCTCTGTGATTTTATTTTTAAAAATCCTACATACATGGTTGTAATTAAGAAGTAAAATTTGGTTCAATGAGATTAAAATAATTTTTGGTGAATAGTAACTTTTAAGTTCTTAATCACGATTAGAGGTAATTAGTGTAGTTTAAGGTAAAAATAATGTTTTCATAATATGATATGTGCTTGACACATGTCCTACCCTCATTTGATGTGCCATGGACGACCAAGAAAATACATGGGTCAACTTGGGGTCCCCATGGAGCCACTTTAGTTGGAAAATGACATAAATACCTTTTATTTAATGTTAAAGTAAAAAATTGACACAAACATGAAATGTTTTACTAAAACAATTTTTACATGGGGTTATAAAAGTCATATTTTTTACTATAAATAGTCATTTTAAATCTAAAAATATTTAATACATCATAGTAATTTTTTTATAATTTTTATACATTAAATAAATAAAATTATTTATGACATCATTATGATGCAGCGATGACCTCATTATTTAACGATTTTAATAAAATGAAAAGATAATGTACAATACAAGGCTTACACTTGTCAAAAGACTATTGTTTGGGTATATATAGAACCCTTTATCACCTTATCCACGAATTATATAAGTGTGGGACCTTTAGAATCTGAAAATCATTGTATAATAATGTAACATTTCCTTACTTTCCAAGAGTGCCCCTCCTCTCCTCTTATAAAAGTCCCCCACCTCTACCACCTCATTCACACTTTCAAACCATTTGGCTCGGCCAAACTATTCCCAAATACTCTCCCAACTTCCCTCCCTTACTCATAGAAGCCTCACTTTGGGTATAACTCTTCCCAAGGAATCCTTTGGCTCAAATCAAAAAGAGTTACCCGATTTTGAGGTAATGCCTCCTCTAATGTTGTTTTGTTTTATTTTTCTTCTCCAACCCCCTAAACTATTTTTATTCATTTCTTATGTAACAAAACCAGTATCCTCAATATACTAGTATTTTGTTTTATGAAGGATTCTAGCTACACTTACACACACCTACATCTAATGGTTAAAGAACATACAGTTTCTGTGGATGGCGAATTTCTGCCCCACGAAACGATGATTGTTCAACACTCATATAACACCTTCAAAGGTGGCCATTAATATGTAACTATATTTATATATGATATATAATATGTTTATTTTTTACTTATGCTTCTGTATTTCTCATTTATGGCATACTTTATGATTTCCATTATGGGTAAACGTGATAATTTCATTTTAGGAAGTGCGGACTACCGCCCCCTCAAATTGATTTGAATCGTTAATGCGATATGTGGGATTTATAATGGATGGAGTAAATGGTATTATATGATATATTATACTGGAATTATATTATACATTTATATCATTATTATTTCATTCCTTTAAATATGAAATAGAAATGAAAGTAGCGTTCATGCGTACGTACGGCTTACCGTTTCCATGAACCGTGCATTTCATTTCTTACCTCTAAATGTTATGTAATATTATAAATGAATGTATATACTGGATATATATGATATATATGACATCGAAATCATGAATATAATTCTGTATATAATGGATATTCTACCACATAAACAACTTGTAATTATAAGAATTTTATTGTTGACTCAAGTACCAATGATCGACAAATCGACCGTTATTAACTTAAATAATTACATAATGTTCATATCATTGTAATAAGTGATATAAAAAGGATAATGAAATTGAAAATGGTTCTTAATAAGGTATATATTAACTCTAGTTTATTATTCAGGAGATTAAATAACGGTTGAGTCATGTCAGACACGAGGTAAAGGAATTTCTTAACCCAACTTCCATTCTTTGGGTTAATCTCCTACTTTCAAATTATGTCATGATATTATTATGTCCTATTTTGTATTTTTACATTCATTATGTGAACCTATAGTGAATACACATAATAGATATATTTTATCTTAAAATGATCTTTTAAGGACTTCGTCTCAATCTCCTTTCATTGTGGCATATTTGGTTTTATACACAATTTTCTTTTATACGGTTTATAAACCCCTTTGACTTTTACGTTTATTCAAAAGGAATCTTTTTTAATACGAAGCGTTTTACTAAACAACAAAAAGGGAATGTTTTTCTTTCCGTAAATATGCAGCGACAATGACTTCTCCGCCGCCATGACCATTATTTTAGTTTCAACTTCCCCTACAAGCCATCACTTTTTTTAAATGAAAAATAAATACGAAGTTTTAACTTTATTTTATTTTGGTATTGAAAATGGTTTTGAAAGCATTTTTATTATATAAATGTGTTGTATTGATATCTTGTGATTGAAATGTGGAAATGTTATGTTTATTTTATGCATGTTTTATGTGATACGATTATGTTATGGTTTACGATATGTTTAAACCTATTCATATGAGGAATGTATTGGACTTAATAAGTGACGGGTGGAGCCCGCTATAGCTCCTCGATGCATCGGTAGGTCTCATGAGACAACTAGAAGTGGAATTGGTCGAGGCCCTTTCCCAATTTGATTTATTGTTTTGTCCGAGGCCTTAATCATTTTAGATGTCTTGGCTGAGGCCTTGACAAAATGATTCAGAATGTCTGGCATTATACATTCCCTCATTTTGAAAGTGGTTATTGATATTGCATGTGATTATTCGACCTGTAGAATATCCATGTGAATAAGTGAATGGAATTATCTCATTTTACTTTTGCCATATTATGTTGATGTTCATGTTTAAAAGGTTTTTGTTTTAGTTATACATTGCCTTAAATTTTTATGTTTATTTATGAAAGATTCCGCAATATTGTTATCCTTACCGAGCATCTGAGCTCACCCCTTTCAATGTTTTAATATTTTTCCAGGATGTGAAGAAGTATTTTATGAATGACCTGCAGGGATTGTCAGAAGAGGATATGAGTGTGGACTATGAAGACTTTGTTATTAGTTTTTCACTTTATGATGTAATGTAACATTTATGAATGTATCTAGTGTTTCCAAGGATACTAAATTAATCGGTCTTTCGAGACTTGATCTTTTATGATCATGCCAATGTAACGAAGTAATGCACCGACTCTGGGTTGCTGGGGTCGGGGCGTTACAGTTTGTATCAGAGGCAGTTTAGTTCTAACCATGGAAGCTAGATTTAGATAAACTCTAATTAGAGCACATAGCCCAAAGATAGACATTGAGGATTAGTATAGAATAACTTCCTAGAATTTTGGTATTATAGAGATTTTGTGAGTTTTCCGAGAAATACATCCTTGTCTGGATACGAGCAGGTAGAGACGGCTCTGGCACAGATGTACCTAAGGGGTAAAACCTGAAAACACCGCTTTGAGATAGACTCGAACAGGAACTGGTGCACGACAATGGGCCTTGTTGCACTCTTGGTTACGACACTCCCGGGGGATATTCTTAGGATAATTCTCATTTTCTTTACAAACCACTATGAAGGGTTATGAGTATATACTTCCTCAAAGAAAATTTTTTTATGCATTATATCCATAAATAGTTCAATTTATTTTAAGTATCTTACAAGTATGGAATTATGTATTTTGATTCATAAACTAATACATTTTATGCCATTTTTTAGAAATGGCGCCTTGTGGAAGGAATGGAAACTGTATCAATGCACGCACTCCATGCAGGGATTGCCCTCCTGCTCAAGATAATTATTGTGGAGCTGGAGATACAACTGGTGCTGATCAACTTATTAACATACTGGGACAACTCACTCAGGTTATAAATAATAACCTTACTCGTATGGATCACCCTGATCCACAACGTGGAGGATCAATGTTAGACCTCTTCATGAGGCAACAAACGCCAACTTTTAATGGGGGTACAAATCCATTAGTAGCTGAGCAATGGATAAACTCCTTAGTGAAAATAGTCTATGCCTTGGGGAGTAGCGAAAGGGAGAAGGTTGTCATTGCAGTTTACCGCCACACTGGAGATGCCGATCAGTGGTGGTCGCTGATTCAAAACACAAAGGAAGATGATGACGTATCAAATATGGAATGGAGGGAGTTTAAAGAGATTTTATTAGAAAAATACATTCCTCATGACCATCGAGCAGATATGGAAAGGCAATTTTTGTGTCTGAATCAAAAGGAGGATGAGAATGTCGCAAAGTATGAGGCCAACTTTACAAGGTTAGAAAGGTATGCTGCAGATTATATACGTAACCCAAGAGGTATGATTGAACGTTTCTTTGATGGGTTAAAACCATTTCTTCGTCGAGCTTTAGTATCACAATCTTTCTCAACATACGAGGATATAGTCTCATGTGCTATCAACACAGAAAAGGAATTCTCTAAGTCTTATGACAACAAAGTAAAGCAAGAGAAGAAGAGAACGGTGGAACAAGAGACAGATAAAGGGAAAAGGGAAAGAATGATTTTCCATTATATGATAATTGTGGGAAGAATCACCCTGGTACTTGCCTAAAAGAAATGGGAGTTTGTTATAAATGTGGGGAAAAAGGTCACCAGGCGCGTGATTGCAAGAGAAAGAAAGAGGCTATCAATGTTGAATGCAACAATTGTAGGGAAATGGGGAATTATGCAAATGAATGTCCTAAGCGTCAGGGAAACTTACCTTAGAAAATGCCAAGGGATCAAGGACAATATTATGATGTTACTACAGTTGAAGCGGAATAATTAATGTATTGGTGCTTTTGGACTCATGGATTATATTCTGGTTATTAGAATAATGTGATATATATATATATAAGGATTGTACTGCAGTACTTGTTGATTTCATTAAGGTTTTAATATGATGAAGGTAATTATATTTTTAGTATGTGACAATAACAGAAACTTTACTTTGTTTGGGGAATCTGATAAATTGATTTTGGAATTAAGAGACCTTTTAGAGAAAGTCTGGACAGAGGTATTTTGGATAACTATAAAGGTTAGAGTGGATTAAGTTGATCTTTGGATAGTATTGTTTAAGGTTAAAAAATTTATGAAGATTATTTTTGAATATTATAATACTATAGTTTTAGGAAAAGGACAACCTGCAGGGTGGGGCATAACCCGTCGTGTCGGACAAAGCTGCAGGAATCGAACCCACAACCATAGTACGAAAGGCCTTTATTTCCTACCACTAGCCTACAGGAAGTCCCTGGTTATTAAAAAAAAATTTACTAATCTAAATGGCATGTGTTAACATTTGGAACCTTATACAATTATGATAAGTATAATATTTTTTAGTTCTATTATCTTTTTGAGTGAAAGATGAGTTGAAGGTTGAAACTCTAATTGTCAAGAATAAATATATATATATATATACCTATCTCTTATTCAATGAATGAATTAATTCTTAAACTTTAGTAAAGGGATATTAAAACAAAAAAATGTGTTATCCTAATACCTTATGTCTTTTTGAACTGATGATATTTTAAATCAACATAGATTAAAGGCTTTGAGGCCTTCAATTTGACAGTTGATTGTGATTGATGACCTCAATCACTCCCTACAAATATTTATGTTTTTTCTCCAATTATATGTCTCTAATTTCCACCAATGTTCTCCTAATCGAGATCATATTTGGGTGGTGAATTTTTCATTTCCATTTCCCTATTATTAAGTCTAAATTTTATTAACCTTATTTCCGATGTGGGTTTTCCACAAAGTTATTTTCTATTTTCAACCGTCTATTTTCAAGAAAAAAATTTCAAATTTCGAGGATGCAATTTATTGAAGGAGTGGATAATGTAACACCACGAGCTTCCACGATACGCTTCTCATTCAATAATGCAATGGCTTGCATTGTACGCAACTTCGAGTTCTAAAACACAGCGACTAAAAAATGTAGCCGTTATGAATAGTAATAACCACATTTTAAAATTATAGGAATTTTATATTTCAAAATGGACTTCATTTTTGGATAAGGAATATCAAAATTAGCCTATGTTGAATTTTTGGTATTTTTCAAAGAACTTCTAAATTTTTATGAATAGTGAAAAATATTTAAAAACAACTTTTTTAATCAAAATAATTTATAGAGATTAATTATACTATTTAGTGGTTTTAAAGTATAATTAGAATATATTTTTACCATTTTATCCAATGGTGGTCATTAGAATTAATTTAACATTGAAATTAGACATAAACAATTGCCAATCTTTTGATATAAATTGTTTCTTAAAAACACACTATTTGATGTGACATTGGGAATTAATTATAAAATAAATTAATGCAACTTATATTTTTGGAATTTTGTAAAATAGAAATCATTTTTTAAATCAGAATATCAATTATAGCTTAGGGTGAAATTTTGGCATTGTTCTGAAAAACATCAATTTTTGATGAATAGTAAAACCACTAAGTGGTAGTTAAATAACTGATTTTTTGTTTAAATGAAATATTACCACCTCTGTGATTTTATTTTTAAAAATCCGACATACATGGTTGTCATTAAGAAGTAAAATGTGGTTAAATGAGATTACAATAATTTTTGGTGAATAGTAACTTTAAGTTCTTAATCACGATTAGAGGTAATTAGTGTAGTTTAAGTTAAAAAATAATGTTTTAATAATATGAGAGGAGCTTGACACATGTCCTACCCTCATTTTATGTTCCATGGCCGACCAAGACAATCCATGGGTCAACTTGGGGACCCCATGGAGCTACTTTAGTTGGAAAATGCCATAAATACCTTTTATTTAATGTTAAAGTAAAAAAATGACACAAACATGAAATGTTTTATTAAAACAATTTTTACATGGGGTTATAAAAGTCATATTTTTTACTATAAATAGTCATTGGAAATCTAAATATATTTCCTACATCATAGTATTTTTTTATAATTTTTAGACATTAAATAAATTAAATTATTTATGACATCATTATGATGCAGCGATGACCTCATTATTTAACAATTTTAATAAAATGAAATGATAAGGTACAATCCAAGGCTTACACTTGTCCAAAGACTATTGGATGGGTATATTGCGAACCCTTATCACCTTAGACACGAATTATATAAGTGTGGGACCATTAGAATCCGAAAAGCATTGTATAATATTGTAAAATTTCCTTACTTTCCAAGAGTGCCCCTCCTCTCCTATTATAAAAGGCCCCCACCTCTACCACCTCATTCACACTTTCAAGCCATTTGGATCGGCCAACCTCTTCCCAAATACTCTCCCAACTTCCCTCCCTTACTCATAGAATCCTCACTTTGGGCAGAACCCTTCCCCAGGAATCCTTTGGCTCAAATCAAAAAGAGTTACCCGATTTTGAGGTAATGTCTTCTCTAATGTTGTTTTGTTTTATTTTTCTTATCCAACCCCCTAAACTCTTTTTATTCATTTATTTTGTAACAAAACCAGTATACTCAATATACAAGGATGTTTTTATAAGAATTATTCGAGATTCACTTATACACACCTACATCTAATGGTTAAAGAACATATGGTTTCTGTGGATGGCGAATTTCTGCCTCACGAAACGATGATTGTTCAACACACATATAACACCTTCAGAGGTGGCCATTAAGATGTCATTATATTTATATATGATATATAATATGTTTATGTTTTACTTATGCTTCTGTATTTCTCATTTATGGCATACTTTATGATTTCTATTATGGGTAAACGTGATAATTTAATTTTAGGAAGTGCGGACTACCGCCCCCTCAAAGTGATTTGAATCGTTAATGCCATATGTTGGATGTATAAAGGATGTAGTAAATGGTATTATATGCTATATTATACTGGAATTATATTATACATTTATATAATTATGATTCCATTCCATTAAATATGAAATAGAAATGAAAGTAGCGTTCATGCGTACGTACGGCTTACCGTCTCCATGAACGGTGCATTTCATTTATTACCTCTAAATGTTACGTAATATTATAAATGAATGTATATACTGGATATATATGATATATATGACATCTAAATCATTAATATAATTCTGGAGATAGTGGATATTCTACCACATAAACAACTTGTAATTATAAGAATTTTATTGTTGACTCAAGTACCAAAGATCGACAAAACGACCGTTATTAACTTAATTAATTACATAATGTTCATATCATTGTAATAAGTGATATAAAAAGGATAATGAAATTGAAAATGGTTTTTAATAAGGTATATATTAACTCTAGTTTATCATTCCAAAGGTTAATGAACGGTTGAGTCAAGTCAGACATGAGGTAAGGGAATTTCTTAAACCAACTTCCATTCATTGGGTTAATCTCCTACTTTCAAATTATGTCATGATATTATTATGTCCTATTTTGTATTTTTAAGTTCTTTATGTGTACCTATAGTGAATATACATAATAGATATATTTTATTTTAAAAATTATATTTTAAGGACTTCGTCTCAATCTCTTTTCATTGAAGCATATTTGGCTTTATACACAATTTTCATTTATACGGTGTATAAACTCCTTTGACTTTTACGTTTATTCAAAAGGAATCTTTTTTTATACGAAGCGTTTTACTAAATGACAAAAAAGGAATGATTTTCTATCCATACATATGCGGAGACATGGAATTCTCCGCCGCCATGACCATTATTTGAGTTTTAGCTTCCTCTACAAGACATCACTTTTTTAAATGAAAAATAAATACAAAGTTTTAACTTTCTTTTATTTTGGTATTGAAAATGGTTTTGAAAGCATTTTTATTATATCAATGTATTGTATTGAGATCTTGTGATTGAAATGTGGAAATGTTATGTTTCCTTTATGCATGTTTTATGTGATACGATTATGTTATGGTTTATGATATGTTTAAACCTATTCATATGAAGAATGTATTGGACTTAATAAGTGACAGGTGGAGCCCGCTATAGCTCCTCGATGCATCGGTAGGTCTCATGAGACAACTAGATGTGGAATTGGCCGAGGCCCTTTCCCAATTTGATTTATGGTTTTGGCCGAGGCCTTAATCATTTTATACGTCTTGGCCGAGGCCTTGACAAAATGTTTCAGAATGTCTGGCATTATACATTCCATCATTATGAAAGTGGTTATTGATATTTCATGTGATTATTCGACAAGTAGAATATCCATGTGAATAAGTGAATGGAATTATCTCATTTTACTTTTTCCATATTATGTTGATGTTCAAGTTTAAAAGGAATTTGTTTTAGTTATACATTGACTTAAATTTTTATGTTTATTTATGAATGCTTCCGCAATATTTTTATCATTACTGAACATCTAAGCTCACCCCTTACAATGTTTTAATATTTTTCCAGGATGTGAAGAATTATTTTATGAATGACCTGCAGAGATAGTCAGAAGAGGATATGAGTGTGGACTATGAAGACTTTGTTATTAGTTTTTCACTTTATGATGTAATGTAACATTTATGAATGTATCTAGTGTTTCCAAGGCTATTAAACTAATCGGTCTTTCGAGAATTGATCTTTTGTGATCAAACCAATGTTACGAAGTAATGCAACGACTCTGGGTAGCTGGGGTCGGGGAGTTACATAGGAACCCCAACGGATAACCCAGTAGCTGCTTACTATTCTTTAGTTGTACTTTTATTCAGTTCTACATTCATTCAGTAGTACTTGTACTTTCTTAATGGTCTTGTATTTCCAGCCCTTTTTACATACCATCACTTCTTTGGAATAGTGTTTTACTTAGTGGTTTGCTTACATTTGTGTACTTTGATTAGTTTTTTTGTAGTTATAAAGGCAATGGCTTACCATTTTAGGGATTTACTCTTTTGGTGCTAGTCGCCAGCCCCTGGAGTATAGAAGACGGGCTTTGGGTAGTCACGATATGGGCCGCAGGGCACAAGTCGTGATATATTGGTTTCAAAGGAGTCAGTTATATCATAGAACATAGGACACTGATCATTATTTTCTATGAAGAAAAAGTATAAAGGGTACTAAGTGTGGTTTTCAATTCAAGGAGTGTAGTGTTGGTGCTCGCAACCGACATATCCATACACCAGGACCCTAACTAATGATTTCCAACTCAATGCACGAAAAAACTGATTGTGTGTGTGTTTTCAAATTTTTTTCATTAATTCAGCTCAACCAGGTCATCTCCCCGGGTATATATCTTTTAAATGTGTCGCATCTGTTTCTTTCAGGATGCCTTCCCACAGAGCCCCATGATTCATACACTCTGACAGCCAACGAAGCGACGAGGCCTCAGGGTAGGGCACTTTAATAGCAGAGGCACCAGAGGTACCACCTTTTGTTGGGTCACCGATGCCACCAGCCCTAGCAGCAGATGATGCACAACGCTTGGCACATTCCATGAGTTCCATTGTTAGAGGCCAGCAAGGTTTTGGGGACATACGGACCCACATGTGGTTTAGGATTGGTTAGAGGCTGTGGTGAGAGTCTTTAGGCTAGTAGGGACACCAGCATAATACATGGGGATCCTTGCTGCGAGTCTTCTTCATGCAGCAGCAGGAAGATGGTGGAGCTTGATATTCCAGTTCCATGATGAGGTGCCACTTCTCTGGGAAGAAATCGTGAGCCTATTTTGGGTGGAGTTTGTTCCAATGACCCTTCGATTGGTACAGAAATAGGAGATAATGCAGATGTAGTAGGGTATCATGATGATGGTGAAGTATTCAATGAGGTTCACCGAACTGTCGTGCTACTCCACATATATAGTGTGGTACCCATTCATCAATTCCAGAACCCTTGAGCAGGGGCTCAGGCGAGAGATCAGGGCATCGATGATCTCCCTCAACATTCCGACACAGGCGAGGGTGTTAGAGAGAGCCCTCCTAATGGATAGTTTCCTTGCTGAGCAGTCACCAGCCGCGATACTGACTCCTAGTTGACATGAAACAGAGTCTTCTACAATTGGAAGTTGACAGATGAGACAAAGGTCCAAGAGGACCAGACCCATAGGTGGGCGACCACAGGACTCTGGATCTATTATGCAGGTCACCTAGGGAAGTTACTTACCTTTTAAGACCAGGAAGTGTTTCTCATGTGATGGGCATGGTCACATGGCTCATGAAAGTCTGAACCATCATCCATATTATCAGTAGACAGTTGAGGGACCTCCTAGGTAGAGGTATGGGTTCGATCAAGGGGGTCATCAGGGCACATGCGGACATGGCAGAGGAATTGTTCGAGCAGTTGGCAGTGGACGAAGTTACGAGGTGCTACCACAACCATAAATAGGAGGAACACAACGACTGCATAGAGCATGTGGATAGGGGAGAGCTCAGCTTCAAGAAAATAAAGCATACAACCAAGGCACTCAAAAGATTATTAGAGGTACGATCTATGTCTACATCACCATGGCTACAGTTCTTATATAAATAGGTGCGTGTCATTCCTTCATTTCCACTTCCTTCGTTCAGAGCTAGGAGATTCTGACCACGCCGTTGGCTCGATCCTTATGGATAAAGACTCTTATAGGATCATACTCAACGATTATGCATTAATGCCGGTAGTGTGAGATTACTCTAGGAGGTGAGAGATTTGGCTGGGATCTCATCATAGTGACGTCAAGGCCTTACGACGCCATCTTGAGTATGGACTGGCAATCTACTGTCCCTGCTTAGGACGACTATATTAGGCACAAAGTGCGGTGTGTCTGCACGGATGACACCAGGTTTACCTTCAACAGTTAAGAAATAAACCTTTTCAGTGCAATACGGACTTACTCGGAGGAGGGTGTGGCTGATCACTTATTATTTGGCCTGCCTTAACCTCAGAAAAGTTGATGTGGAGTGTCCGAGAAATCCTATAGTGGTGGACCAGTATGCAGATGTATTCCCTGACGATGTTCAAGGACTACCTCCTCATAGAGAGTTGGACTTCTACATTTACATGTACCATGGGAAGACACTGATATATACTCCATTATACCAAATGGCTCCCACTGATCATCATGAGATACATGTACTATTGGAGGACTTGCAGGGGAAGGGATTCATTTGAACCAGTGTTTCTCCCAGGGCAGCCCTGATTCTGTTCGCCAAGAAGGAGGATGGGAGCATGATGCTTCTTGTCGACTACCATCACCTAAACTAGGTGACCATGAGGAACAAGTACACACTCTAAAGGTTTGACGACCACATTGATCATCTCAAGGGGGTATGGTGGTTCTCAATGATAGACCTCAGATCAGGATATCACCAGCTCAGAGTTCGAGATGAGGATGCACAGAAGAAGGCCTTCATGTGTTGGTACAGCTACTATGAGTTCTTTTTCAAACAATTTACTGTATCCAAGATCACATCAGTTTTCATGAGTTTAATGAACAGGTTCTTCCAGCCAAAACTCGATCGATTTTTCAAGGTCTTCATCGATGACATTCTGATCTACTCGACTACTAATGAGGAGCATGCCTACCATTTTCAGATAGTACTGGACACACTCTAAGAGAACCCGATTTATGATAATCTCTCAAAGTTCTAGTTTTGGATTCGAGGGGTTCACTTCTTGGGACATGTCATCTCAGAAGCTGTAGTTGAAATAGATCCAGCGATGATTGAGGTGGTAATTTCTTAGGAGCCACCCAGGAGTGTGACAGAGGTACCGAGTTTCCTGGGATTGGCTAGATACTTTTGGATATTTGTTATAGACTTCTCCAGATTCTCAGAACCACTATTATCTGTGATGAAGATGTGGAAACCCTTCATGTGGTTGGAGAGGTGCCAGTAGTGTTTTCAAGAGGTGAGGCAGAAGCTAACTGTTGTGCCCATCTTGAGGCTTCCTGAAGATTGCGCAGGGTATGTTGTCTACTGCGATGCATCAGGGATCGTACATGGGTGTGTCCTGATGCAGGACCGAGCTGTGATCGTGTATGGTTCTCAGCAGCTAAGAAAGAACAAACAAAACTATGCAACCCATGACCTAGAGTTAGCAGTAGTGGTCTTCTCCTTGATGATGTTGAAGCACTATCTAATGGGCGAGCATTTCACAGTCTACATTGATCCCAAGAGTCTCAGGTATATATTCTCCCAGAAGGACCTAAACATCAGACATCTTCATTGGCTTGAGTTCTTCCAGTACTATAACTTTGAGATGGTCTATACTCCTGGGACGGGGAATATTATTGCGGATGCACTCAGTAAGAGTTCTGGTATACAGCTACTAGGAGAGGTGATAGAGAAGATGGACTCTTTAAATATTTTTTATGTCTACCGAGTTAGAGAAGTTCTCATTCAGGATCTTATAGTCACTCCTCCACTTCTTCATCAATTCAGGGAGGCACAACGTGAGGACACTGACTATGAGACACGACATGCTCAGATATCCACAGGCCAGGCACCTGATGTATTTTTTGAAGTTGGGGAGCATGTCTTCCACTATAGAGGATGTACTATGGTAGTGGAAGCACATTAGGAGGAAGTGTTTAGGTATTTATACATTTCCCCTATAGTATTAAATCCAGGTGTGGTGAAGATGTATCAGTACCTCAGACGACAGTACTGGTGGACACTTATGAAGATGGCAGTAGTAGAGTTTGTCTCTCGATGCCTCACTTGTCAGCCAGTGCAGGCGGAGCACCAGGTACTAGTAGGATTGGATCATCATTAAGAGGTCTTAGAGTAGAAGTGGGATGAGATATCTGTGGAATTCATGATGGGTCTTCCATGTACATCCAGGAGACAGGATACAATATAGGTGATAGTTTACCGACTCACCATGTTAGGACACTTCCTACCCATCCAAGAGCAGGGCTAAGTAGAGATCTTGGGACGCCTCTATGTGCATGAGATTGTGTGCTTACATGGAGTAACTTATTGTATTGTCTCTGTCCGTGACATGTGATTTACTTCACGGCTCTGGAAGGGGTTGTAGGAGGATTTTAGGACATAGCTCGCTTGATCACTGCCTTCCATCCTCAGACAGATGGACATACCGAGTAGACTATCCAGACCCTCAAGGACTTGCTATGTACTTCTGTCCTCAGCGTTGGTCACAGTTGGGAGGATCACTTACCATTTTTAGATTTTTGCTACAACAACATATATCACTCAACCATTGATATGGAACCGTTTGAGGCCCTGTATGGTCGACCTGATAGATCGCCACTTTGCTGGACAGACCTAGGAGAGACAACAATAGTGGTTCCAGAGATAGTTTGAGCTACCACAGAGAAGGTGCAGATTATCCACGATTTGATGAAGTATTCACAAAGCAGGCATAAGTCATATGTTGACCAAAGACAGAGGCCTCTGGAGTTCGAGGATGGTTACCACATCTTCATATGTGTCTCACCTCGACAAGGCCTATAGAGATTTGGCTGAGGCAGTAATTTGTCTCTACGATTCATTGGATCTTTCTAGGACCACAGCAGAGTATGCGAGTGGGCTTAACGCCAAGAACTTACACCACAGTTGAATCGGGTACATGACATATTACATGTATCGTAGTTTAGGAGATACGTGCACGACCCATCCCACATCATCGACTATGGAGAGCTGGACATCGATGATGGGGTGACATTCATCGAGGTTCCAATAGAGATTGAAGATTGACTGGAGTGGGTTCTATATAGACAGGTGATAACTCTAGTGCGTATTCACTGGTAGCACATAAACCTCTAAAAGCACACATGTGTGCGGGGTGCTCGGATGCATGCTTAGTACCCTCATTTGTTCCCATAGATCGATTTGCAGATTACGAGGGCATCATTCCCTGAGGTGGGGAGAATGTGAAGACCTAGAAATTCAATGGATTTTTTTTCAATATACATGGTATTTTTTCGAGTCCGCGAAAATTTACGATGTTAGATTCCGAGGCCTGGTGCGCCCAAAATTAATATCTGATATTTTGTTCTGGTACGTTCAGTAAATGTACTATTGAGTTTTTATAACTTTTGAACTGGTTCTCATAATTGAAATATGAGGGAACCACTAAACACGTATCTTTGGTATTCGTTTAAGAAGACATTCACCTTAATGTCAGATAGTCGAGAATAAATGTTATTTTTTGGCTTTTTATAAAAATAATAAATTAAAGTGTTCAATACTTTAATTTATTCTAGGATGTCATGTTTGTGTTGGATGGTCACTGGAACCTCCCCATGGGAGTTGGTGGTGGGACCACCACACTATAACCTCCCATGAGAGATTATGGTAGTGGGACCCACCTGAGCATAACATCCTGCAGTAGGATTAAACATGGTGGGGACCACCTGAGGATGAAACCTCTAAACCCTTCCTCATTAATGAGGGATAGACTATTGACTCCTATAGTTTAAATTGTGCCAATGCTCGTGTATTAATTTGGTGGAGTTGGGTTATTAATAAGTCCAATTCAATTTTTTTCCCAACAAAATTATTAGGATTCACACTCTATTATTTTATTGGCATATCCTTTTGTTGGAACATTAGGATAGGAAGGAAACTTGGAGAACATCGTCTTCCAAACAGTGAAAGCCCCTCTCCAAAGACAAATGATGGACATCTTCCCTCTTCTTCAAATGGGACAATGGAGGGAGCGCCTTCCTTGAAGAAATCTGACGACACCGTCCTCGACTTCTTTTTCATCTTTCCGAAATCAATGGAATGCCATCCACTTTTCGGTGACTCTGCCAACGATCAAAATACGAAGTATAGGATTTTACGTTTGAAATTTTTTATATTCTTAAATGCACAAATCATGGTTTTTGTTTTCCCAATTGATATCACAATAACGTGGATGGCTCTGGTAGCACGACAACAGCCCGAACCACAAGCTTTGTTTATCCTTGTTTGTTTACAATGGCGGCGGTGACACAGCATTGGTGCAACATCACCTTCAGAAGAGTGTATCGTGATGGAGAAATGACGGTCGGTGACGGGCCAACCTTGAAGAAACCGGCGGAACAAGGCCACCGAGTCGACGAAAGGGAGTGAAACCGCCATTCTGCATGGAAGTGAGGCAATGATGCCATAACGCTACGTGGATGATAATATAACCATGGCCAGGGTAGGCCACGACAGAAGAGCGTGACGTTGTCGCGCCGCGCGGAGGATGAGAGCAAAGGCCAGGGTGGGCCATGACGGGGGGGCGCCCTGCCGTCGTGCCGCGCAGAGAAGTAGAACCACGTCCTGGGAGGGCCACGTCAGAGGAGAAAGCATGGACATCTGATTTTGTACTAGTGGAGCGGGAGAAGAAGGCCCCTAAGCCAGCAAGGAGGAGCGGGACCCCGTAGGGTCCCACGTGAGCTGGACCGGCGCCACCTGGTGCCGGTTTGGTCCCACCCGAACGGTTCAACTATTCGGTATTCCATGGGGAGTGAGCCACCCACTGGAAGAGGCTAGGGTGGGGCCCATTGGGCACCGCCAGCTGCTGACCAGCCAGGCCATGCGTACCTCCCCCTCGGGCCATATCAGACCCACGGACGAGGTAAGACACTAGTCCGAACCCGTTTGACCCAAATAAACCTTTTTGAACATATCAGGGGATATTAGTGACCAATAAAGGAACCTTCTATGGTGACGAGAATATTAGAGATAGATGGTTCTTTTGGAATAACCCATATGAGGTTTTGATACAGTTGGGGTATGGTCAGGTTGGTTTGAACCTAAAATCCAACCGTGCCCCTAGGACGGAAACACCAATAACTCAAAGATCAGGTGTCCTATTGACGCTCCATCTATTGCGTTGAGACCCCTATGATAAGGCAGACCTTTGAGATTATTCTACATGGGTTTTCATGATCGTTGGAGTATCAAATAGTAGCTCGTGAAGCAGATCCTTCAAGAGGCGAGCGAACAAAGTACGCAAACCTAGTAGCTGACTGAGACCTGATGACTCCTTGATCGATTTGACTCAGAGTGACTCGATTGGACCAGTGGGGAGTGCCTCTTTGTGATGAAGCAGACCCACGGTGTGGAGCACCTCTATGTTAGCATGACAGACCCATGGTATTCGACATTAAGAGAACCTCAGTAGGCCACGAGTGGGAGCACCTCTTTGTGAGCGTTGCATACCCGTGGAGGGTAGCACCTCTTTGTGATGCAGCATACCCACAGTAATCTACTGGAGGAGTACCTCAGCAGTCCAAGGATAGTTGAAGCACCCCTGTGTGACGCGGCAGGCCCATTGTACTCGATAGAGGATGAGTACACCATCAGTCGAGGTTCTAACAGTGTGACTGGGGTTGTTTCGTGATAATACCCCTAGAATAAAATCATTTTTTGAGATGATTCATTGACTTTTGTGTCATCCTCATGATTGAGATGGGTTACATGATAACTTAGGTATTTGTATGGGAATATACCTATGTAATAGTAATCATTTGGATACATACTTTGTGTTTTATCCTTGTTGGATTTTGTGAGACCTTGAGGGTCTCGGGGTCCCGACTGAGTATCGTTATACGCACCCAATTATGGGATATGCCCGCACAATGTTGTGCTGGTTGCAGATGAAGGGTAGCGCTGACTGAGGCAAAGACTAGATGTACTGGGCAGTAACCGAAGGTGGACCACTCAGCGTGACAGTACATAGATGATACAGACATACGTGGAGTGCTAAGGATGACACCTGTACCCACCCTTAATGTAGGAACCCCAAAGGATGACCCAATAGCATTACATTTTTTTCAGTTGTACATGATTTCAGTTTTAAATGCATTCAGTAGTACATGTACATTCTATATGGTCTTGTATTTCCGCCCCATTTTACTTTCCATCACTTCTTTTGTATACAGTCTTACTTAGTGTTTTTCTTCCAGTTGTGTACTCTGATTAGTTTATTTACAGTTCTAATGGCAATACTGTCCCAGTTTATGGATTTACGCCTTTGGTGCTCGTTACAAACCACTTTCCAATGGAAGGCGGTATTGGGGTAGTCACAATATGGGCCCCGAGGGACGGGTCGTGATACAACTTGATTGTGATATGATGTATGTGTAGCCCATAAAGGGAATTTTGATCCCAAGAGTGATAATAGTGTTTTTTACTCTATGTTGATAATTATCACATGTTTTTGTTTATGATGATACAAAATAATGTTTAGATACCATTCCTAAATGTTTTATTTCCTTGTAAATATATCACAATTCCCTGTGGTGGTAAGTGGTATTTGGGATAGGTGGACCGTCTTGGTGTATTCATTCCATATTTGAGGTGAACGACTGATTGAAATGATAGTGATGGGGGGCCAAATATTAGGATGGACATATGAGAAGGCCATGGGGTCTTTCCAAGGGTGTTCTCATGGACTCCTCGATGTTAAGTGATTGACATGAAGAGACATCCTTGTCAATGTGATTACACAAGTTGATATCATCTAGAGGATTCATGGAAATTTTGACACTTGAGTTCTAAATGAAACTAGGTGTCACCCCCATGGAATCGTGAGGATAATATTTAGGGGCATGTTTTCCTCTTACAAGTCATTCAATTACTTTTTTACATGGGGCCAAAGAAGGTTTGGTCGAGGATTGGGGTTGCTTGGTTAGTGCACTACCTCTCAGTTTTTATTGCACGATTATGTTCTTTCAAATAATTTTAATATTATGGTAGAAACTTTTATACTTGTAAACATTAGGTCAATGAAATTATTGTGGTGTCCAAATGAGTGATATACACACACCCTACTCGGGAATGTTGATGCTCATGTAGAATTCACAAGAGACTTGGGGAAGGGAATATGACCTATGGAGAATGGATGACCCAGCGGAGCTTGCCACTATAGTGAATGGAAGACTAGGGCAGAAAATTGAGGACCCAACAATTGATTTATTTATATTATATATTTCATTATTATAGTCATCTTTCCACTTTGGTAGCACTTATCTATAATATTGTATGTTTTTTCTAATTTCATCATTGGATCCATTTATTTAATTCTCTTTCTAGTTATTAATATTTATAAAAATTCACAATGATATGAAATAGAGGGTGTAGTATTAACATTGTTGGACATAGAAACGTGCTTCTAGTCAGCATCCTATTGTGTATGTGGAGGTGCACATGAGGTTATTTGGATTTTAGGCTCGGCCCGAGTGGTTCAGGTTTGGGTATTATAAAATTGAATCAATTTATGATCTAAGTAACTTGTTTCTTCTCTTGTAATTTTTTGGGATAGGTAGACTAGAGATATTAGGTTTGTGAGTCGATTTGGGGAACAACATCACTATCTAGAAAACATTACATAGTGGACCTCCAGGTTTCTATAATGTGGGAATTTATATTATGTTGATAATATTGATTCCCCTTAGGTGATGCAAAAGATATTATTTGTGATTTATAAGATTCCAATTTTGTTCAAGCAGCAGGGATAGGCAAGTAGGACCACATGATATATATGTACCTGTTGTAGTACTATACTGTAGTTCCTCAATCAAATGCCTTGATATGTTCTTTGAATTTGGGGAATTTGGTTCTGTGATATATCTTTATTGGTATTAATTATTTTAACTGTGGAAATTTTTTTAGTAGTATGTACATGATGAATGTGACTATCATGTAGGGATGGTAATAATGGTAATGAATGGGAGTGGTATACCTTCTTCTATTTGTAGACTCATACTAAAACCATGATGGATCCCAGAGACTAGTTTAGAGAAAAACATTTTTTGATCTCTTATTCTTTTTTTAAATTTTTTTGTTCCTAAAATTATTTTGTTGTAGAAGATTTCACCACATAGATGTTTGCTGGGACAACCGTCTGAGAAAGATACTCTTAGGAACTTCCCTTCACCATCACCAGTGGGGTATGAAATTTTCCCTTATCAGCTATCACTAATGTCCATGGTTGAATATGGGATATATTTCCTGCAATAGTAACATACATCCATCTAAAAAACCTATGGACAACAAGATGGTGAGGATTTCATGGATAACCATGAGGGTATATTTTACCTCAAGGAGACACCATTAGAATAGGAGGTTAAGCATGTATTATTCTTACTATAGGGACTCACTATACATTAGTTTGGAGTTATGTGACAGGCTGGGCAACATGTGGGTCTCAATAGGGAGGCCTTCAAAACCATATTTTTCATGATTTTTTACATAACATGGTGAAGATCAAAATATCATTGGAGTTCATGGAGCTCCATCCGGGTAACATGACATTATCAGCTTACTCTACACGTTTAACCGAGATCCTCCATTTTTTCAACATGTATGTTTCGTAATGAGGCACATAATGCTAAGATGTATGAAATTGGTCTTCCAACAGAACATAGAAAATAGATCCAGAGCATCGAACTAGCTTCATAATAGGAGCTTCTTATGAAGGCCCTAATCATTGAGATGATTATAGAGGATGGAAGAACAGGTCACAGTCTCCTTATTTTCACTATTTAATAACCTTGATCTGCCACTCTTATATTGAACACCTCTTATGATGAAAGAATTATGAACTCCCAGAGTGTGAAAAAATGTAGTTTCTTGTAAGGGTAGTAGAGCTCAATCTCATCATTAATACCTGGAGGTGACCAACAATTCAATAATTGTGTGATGTTTGTACATTATTGTTGGGTGTGCACGGTGCACAAAATCCATTGTCAAAATTGGTGAAGGACTAGACATATATAGTAGTATGATGTCAGAATATCATCTAAATGAGGAATGCCAACATTTCCATGGGGAGAAGGTCTAGAAAGGGGCCTCATTAGAATATGCAGACTTCAAAAATGATGGAATTTCAAGGATATGGTTGTATAGCAGATGATGTGAATGTTTATACGATGGATCAGATTCCAAAAGATGGTGCAGAGGGACCATCCACTATTCAAAGTACACATTTGACCACTTACACTCTATCTAGTAAATTTTTCAAAAAAGGTGCATCCCAATCATTCATATATGCCCATGTTGTTGTTATACATTCTTTACTAGTCATGGTGTCATGTAAGTTAGATTACCTTGATTCATCATTTGGTTTGAGAGTGGACCATCTCCACCACTGTCTAGAGTATCCACTTGTTTTTTCCAGCAATTGAAATATTTGGGAATTCATGATTATGGGGATGATGATTTGTGATGTTATTTTCAGCATGAACTGGATAACAGGTTACTGATCTCAAATTGATCTCTATCGAAGATGGGTTTTTTTTACTTCACATATGGGGTAGAATATCATAATGATTAGAGACTGGGAACTAGGAGTAGGTAGTGTTGGATGAGACTTGAGTTAGCTTAAGAAAAGTTAAACATAGATGGAATGATTGGATATCTAAATAGGATCCATGGTAGGCACCACATCTCTTCCACTAGTTTCCAATCTGTAAAAATATATTTTTATATGAATTGACAGGACTCCCTCTTGAAAGAGGATCTCACTTCGGGTACGATCTCATACCAGTTTTGCATCCCATTTCAATACCTCTATGTCATATATCACTATATAATATTAATGATCTCATGGAATAGTTATAAGACTTAGAGGGAAATGGTTTTATCATACCGAATACATCACTGCGGGTTACACCTATTTTATTCTCTATAAAAGATGATGGTAGACTTCAGCTATGTGTTGATTTCAAGATTTTGAACAATGTGATAATGTATAATCTTTATCTATTGTTGAAGATCAATGATCATTTGGATTGTCTAATGCAAGCTAATAGTTCGGCATGACTGATCTTCAGCCAATTTAACACCAGTTGTTAGTTACAGAGAAGGATATTTGGTAAATGGACTTTTGAAGTAGATGTGGTCTATATGAGTACTTGGTGACAATATTTGGGAAAATGAATGCAATGGTAGAATTTATGGTCATCATGAATATTATTTTCTATCCATTCATTGATATTTAGTAATATTTTTCGTTGATGATATCCTTATCTAATCTATGAAACCTGAACAACATCAATGTAACCTGGAGATAATCTTGAGTATGATTCGAGCACACATGAATTATCACATGTTATAGATGTTTGACATCAGGTTATGGTAGGTGATATTTCTATGACATGTGGTGTCTAAAATATGTATCTATATATACCTTGATAATGTTAAAGTAATCAGATCCATGACTCGTACCTGGAAGGTGTTTGAGATTAAAAGCATTATGGGTTTAGCATGATATTATTGACGGTTTATCCCAGATTTCTACAGTTATTTAGAACCTATGAAAACACATGCCAAGAAGGGTATGTTGTTCCAATGGTCATACTAGTATTATATGGTTTTTCCTGGAGGTAGAAATATTTTTAGAAACAACTCCAATCTTAATAGTCTGAAATATCCGGATTAGTAATGAAATATATTGTGATGAATTAGGCATTGATTTGGGTGATGTGTTAAGGTAAAAATAGATTGTAGTAGCTTAGGGGACACATGAACTATGACCCTCGGAGATGAAAAATAATACACATGACATGGATCTGGTATCATTGGTTCTAGAAATGAATTGTTGGAGACAATATTTCTTCTATTGGATATTTATTGTTTATATGGATCACATGATCCTTTTCTATTTCTTTTCCCAAGGGTACATAATCCTGAGACATAGGTGATGGGTTGAGTATTTGAAAAAAAATTGACATTGAGATTGAATCTGAACCAATTGTGGGTAATGTCGTTTTAGATGATCTTTGACCTAAGACGCATGCCGAGTCAGAGGTTGGGGAATGACCTTTAGAGGAGAAGTAGCGTTTGATGTGCCCATTGACTGACTGGAGTGTTAATACAACAAAGGATTGAGAATCTATGACATTTTATCTTTATGGATTATGTCTTATCATTTTTATTATGTGATGACTGGTCAGGATGCAGACCCTGATTGTTTTGAAATGAGGGACCAGCTAGATTGGGGTTACATGAAAACTAAGTGGTCTTTCTGTGACAATGATGTGATATTGGTTTATAAGAGAGTTGTAGTTTCTGATTACATTAGAGATGAGATGATATTGGATTAAAATATCTATAGGTGGACAATTTATCCTTGTTCGAGAAAGACGTATCACGAAAACTAGTGGTAGTATTGGGGGATATAGATGAAGAGATACATTTCTAGTCTCTTCTCTCGATCTCATTCCGATCAGAGGGAAAATTTGAGCACCAACTTTTTCATGGATTAATACAGTAACTACTGATATCATTGGGGAAATGGGAGGACATAATAATAGATTTTGAGAAAGGTTTACCTAGAAACCCATGGAGTCATTACATAGTATTGGTTTTTATTGATCAATTAACAAAAACGTCACACATAACATCGATCACAAAGACACAGTCAGTGGAGGTGATGGGGAAGATCTATGTAAGATTGATTATGAGCCTTCATGGAGTTGCTTTGAGAATTGTTTATGATAGATATTCATGTCATAAAAATAGTTTTTTGAAGGGAATGTAAACAAAATTGAGGGTTCAGTTGAAATTGATTACGACATACCTTCCTTAGACTGACAGATAGTCTGATCGGACTTAACACATACTGGAGAATATGCATAGAGATTTCATTATTTATTTTGGTAGAGCATGTGATAAACATCTTTCCATGGTTGAGATCACATACACTAACAATTATAAGTATAAAATTATAATGTAACATTATAAATCACTTTATGGGAGTCCATGTCACCTACCACTCTATTTACATGAGGCATGTGATGTAGCAGCTATTGGATTCAATATGGTTCAGAAGTCCACTAAGAGAAAACAGTTGATACGAAAGAGTTTGATCATTGCCCAGTGCAAAAAAAGATCAAATGCTGCCTATAGAAGGATATCATTTTATTTTGACGTGGGAGATCAGGTTTTCGAAAGAGTGGCTCCTTGCTTAGGGCATTGATATTTGGGAATGAAGAGAATGGAATCACCATGTTTTTTTGGAAAATTTGTGATCACTAAGCGGATAGGGGAAGTGGTGTATCATCTAGACCTCCCTTGTCATTATTGAAGAATTCAAGATGTATTCCATGGGTATATGATTCATAGGTACTTACCCAACCTTAACCATGTTATTGATTGAAAGGACGTTGAGCTATAGATAGAAACATATTATGTGGAGCATTTGGGGCTGATCATATAAAAAAGATACAAGGTATTGAGGGGATGGAATATACAACTAGTTTGCATTTAGTTACATACTTACTAGATCTAGGAAGAGATATCAGAGTGTAAGTCTGATGATCGAGATCAGTGGTCTGAGATTTTCGAGAAATACCACTGGAAGAAATTCATAAGAAGAATTATTTTTAAGTGGGGGAGAATTGTAACATAGTAGTTTTACAATAACAATAAATCCCTTTTTGATAAATCATTAAAATGTTAAATGGGGAAAATCGGTTTTCAGTGTAATGTTTCATTTTTTAGTTATATTGATCACAGATTGATATAACACCCATTTATTTTTCTGGAATATTAAAATAAATATTTTGTGAGTTAAAAATGATTAATTATGAGTTTCTGAGGACTTCAATGTATCAGGAATGATGATGAAAATATGTAATATATTTTTAAATAGAATAAAATTAATTCAAATTAATAGATTTACTCCATAATAGTGTGTCTAATTGGAAAATTGAGACAAAATATGGGTCTGGAATGTGGTTTTTAGCCTAGATATTGTAAAGTATTTGTCATCGTCACACATTTGAACACCATGCTCACAAAAATTACTTTTTTTATTTTAAATTATTTTTTTATTTTTTTATTAAATATTAAATAATTCGTAACTCTAAAATGGGGTATCATATGAAAAATCTATTACCAACATTGATTCAAGAACAGAGTGTTTATCTTAGACATCATATAACATTTTTTTTAATGAGGGTTTGGTCATAAAATTATTATTAATAATTTATTTAATTGTCATATTATATAATAATAATTGTTTGTTATTATTTTAATCAATTATTGATATTTCATTACATATTCTCCACCAAAATTCTAAACACCACCCTTTGTTACATAATATGAAAATAAAAAAATTGAAAATATCATTTTTCCATGATTTGATAAAAAAAATTCTTAATCACCTGAATTAAACCCTTCTATAATCTATTTCATGATAAAATATTAATTTAAAATTTGGTATTAGTATTTTATATTTAGATATTGATAAATGGTCGAAATGCTTCTTCATATATCTGTGGAATCTCATTCATGTTGGATCTTATCGAGTTCAATAATCGTAAATTAATCCTTAAGTGTGATTTGCAATAGTCATGGTTCTCGGTGGTAGAACTTCTTCCATAGTAGTGGGCCTGCATTATTTTTATATTGTGCTCATGAGAGAGAGAATGATAGGTATGTAGCTAATTTTGTTTTCTTTTTTGAATTGGTTATTTTATACCATTATTTCAATAATTAAAAATAGAAACATTATGGGAAAAAATTATCACCAAACATGAATTATAATGATATAATTTTATATTTTTTAGATGATTCCTCCAAGAATTTTTACTTGAGATATACAAATTTTTACAAAGGTAATGTTTATGTAATTATGACATGGAATTTTTATCAAAATTATCAGTGGAATATTTAATATATTTAATTGAAATTTAATTTATCAGTATATGTAATAAATTTAAATTTTTTAAATATTTATATTCAATGAATTTTAATTATCCAATGATGAAAAATATCACTGTATATGTTTAAAAAAAGATAAAATGAAAATTTAAATTATCAACACATATAAAAAAAGTTCATCATATTATGTGTGTATTTAAAAATAAAAAATAATAATTTTTTGTATCAAAACTGGATTAAAATTATTATCATTTCATGTGATTTTTGATTTCATTGAAATATATTTAAATTATATAATTCATGGAAACCCATGGACATACCTCAATATCTAACGGTCCAACATCTTGAGACCTTAACACACTAATTTTATGTCTACAAAAACTAAGAGAAGTTTTCCAATTTCTATTGTAGGATGTTTCTATCCTTCTTGGGCTCATGTTTACACCTTATACATTGATGATTATATTTGTTGAGTTTGATTGAATATAATTGATTATGATCACACAAGTGTGTATCCCAAAAAAACAATTGTGATCCGAAGAGTGATAATAGTGATGTTTACATCTATTTTTATTATTATGAAATGGTTTTGTGTATGCTGATATATATTCATGTTGATATATCATGATTACTTGTGTGCCTTCCCATTATATATATAACAATGACTTATGGAGGTTAGTTGTATTTGAGACCGATGTACCATCATGGAATAATCATTTCCTAGTGCATGTGAACTTTAGATTTCAATGATAGTGATGAAGGGCCACAGAATAGTGTGGATGTACGAGGATTCCATAGTTTCATGTAGAGGGGTCACTTGAGGATGTCTCGATGAAAAGTGGTTTCCCACCATGATATATCCTCGTTAGTGTGAGTACACAAGTTGATATCATCTATAAAATTGGGGTGAATTTTTCCACATGATATTTAAATGTCGCTAATTTTCATCCATATTACACCGTGGGGATTCCATACAATTCCATCTTTAACTGTAATGACTCATTCGGTTATTTTATGACAGGGAGTTGAAATTGGTTCATATGGGGGTTGTGAAATATTGGTTAGAGTAATAAGCCTTGGTTTTGATTGTATTTTTATGGGTTTTCATTCATTTTTGTAAATATTATAGAATTCAATTTTATACTTGAGAAGATCAATTCATTGACACATTAGTGGTGTCCTACTATGTCTTGTACTCACACCGTAATCAATCATTTATATGTGCTTATTGATTTCATGAGAGAAATGGAGAAGAGAAAAGTCCATGTGGTGAATGGATGTGATGGTGTATCTTGGAACTGGAGTGGATGAAAGACTATGGAAGACACCAGAGGACCCGACAATTATTTTATTTATCTTATCCATTACCTTACTCTATTCAGCATTCCACACTGGGAGCTCTTATTTTAATATTGTATGTCATCTCTAGTTTCAACAATTACACAGTTTATTTTATTAATTCTCTTTTTATTTTTATTTTTTATCCTTTTTTATGATATGAAAAAATTGGTATAATATACCCATTAATCGACATATGCATTTTATGCTAGTAGGTATCCTCAAGCATATAGGGAACCACACATGAGGATTTGTGGAATTTCGAGTTAGACCTGGTGGTTTGGGTTTGGGGATTCCATTTATGACATAATTAAAATTATATAATTATAGTATCATATCTTAATTTTACCAAATAATGTTTCTTGAAATGAAAAAATCAAACTTGTGTATGTAAGGATCACTATACACAAATTGTGATGTGAATAATGTTTCATTAATATATAACATATATTTTAATACAGATGAATTTTATAAATATAAATGATAATCATATAACATAAAAATTAGCCTCAAATGATAATATATTATATAATTTTCATTATATAATATGTAATGGAAATGATAACATCGTTGATGAATACGTATGACAAAAAATCTCCATGAATATTGTATTTAATTTTCATCCTTTGAATTTAATGTGTCACGTCGAAGAAATTTATATTGAATATATATAGTTTTTTATATATGATATTTTTATCATTTGTATATTTATAGTTATGACAAAATCCTAACATATAAAAGATGACCAAGGATAAAAAGTAAAATCATGAATAAAAAAATCTGAGTATACCCAAAATATAAATTTTACATGATGTTATTACAAGAAGAGTAATATAAAGATATAATTATAGAATTTGTTATTATATATATTAATATGGTATGTGGTATATGAAAAATAATATTATATTTATTATACAATATGTTGGAACTTATATGAAGGATCTCTACAAGTAAGGTAAGGTATTTTTGTTTAACTTTTATTTCAATGGGACACATGTGTTATGCACTACACATTATTTTTTATGGTCAATATATGGGCCAAAAATTTCATTAATTATTATTAAAATACTTATTTTGGTATTTTAATATTCATATAATTTTATATCATTCATGGGGAATACAATTCTGTAAATTATATATATTTAAGAGCTAATTTCACAATCTAATTATTATCCGGGATTATTTATTTGTAATTTTATGTCGTGAAATAATTATCTTCCATGTCCATTATTCTAATGATTGTTTTTATAAAATATTTTCACTATTACTATATTTTTTTTTGAATTAATTTATACCCATGCATAATGTTTTTATAAGTTTTGGAAATTGAATCATTTTTTTATTATACTAATGTCGTATTTTTTGTTAATCTTCCAAAAAATCATGAGAGAATGTTCTTTAACTTATATGATAGAGAAATATTTATACGCATTCATGATTCCTTAATTATATTAATATTCCCTTAACTGATTACAAGGTAATTTTTATGGAAATTGCATTCTTTAAAATTTATACAGAATTGTAAACAATTAAAAAATCAATGAAGAAGTTATATTTTCATCAAGAATTAATTTTTATGAGCTCTAACAGAATTATTATATATATATATGTTAACAATATCTTACATCAATTATTCTTTGTTTGGGGTTATCATTCTAGAAAAAATATTTATTATTTATATTATTGATTTTCTTTTATGATTGATTGGTATTTATAAAACCCATTTATTTTCCATGGGCTACATTATGATGAAGTTAAATTTGTGAAACCATTTTATTTTTATAGGTCCTGATATGAATAATTATTTTTATTATGGTTTCATGAATATTTATGGTTTTAATCATGTGAGGGTTGGGTCCAATATGTCCCTCCAATACATTGCGTATTGATTTATATCTCACGATATTGATAGGACTCAAATGGTAGATGATCTCAGTTAATTTACAGTTGAATAGAATAGGTATCAATCTTTTATCAGTAATAGAATGATGGAATAAGGATTTAACTCAGTTAAATAATGATCTTTTTCAATAATAATGGTCTTGTTAAAAGACACTAACAAGTATGAAATTGATTTTCAATGGTTATGTGTATATTAAAAAAACATGTCTTATTTTATGCTCTCATGTAATATGTTATTTGAATATATATAAAAATAAATTATTTATTCCATGAAATATGTTATGATATTAGATATAAAACATATCATTTTTAAAAATAATTATTTACACATGCTTTATGATTTGATTATGAATGATATCTAATGTATTTACTCATACCGAGCTTCTAGGATCCGTCAATTCTTATGTTTATTTATACTAGAATATAAGGAATTGTTTTAAGAAATTGAAAAAATATATAATATATTTATGGGGTAACTTCAAGATCATTCACCAAAATAGATGATTATTTTCCATGATTTATAATGCACTAAACAATTATTTTCCATGACAATGTCTTCATGTAATAGACTGAATATTCATCTAAAAAGATTTAATATGTTTGTATATTAATCAAGTGTTGTTATATTTGTCATTAGAGGAATGGATTTGTCAACCATTTGAAATTAGGATGAGAAGACCACAATAATATCCCTATGGATATGTCTTAGTGTATGCTAAAATAATATAGTTTTCGTTATAATCATGAATTTATTCTGTTAAGCCTATGGTGTTAAATATTTAAATTTTATAAGTAATTTCCATTGATTGTGGGGTTTTGAATATATTATTATTATTAGTCGAACTAGTTTTTAGGTTATAGAAAATGTATGGAATGTATAGGATCCTTGTTGATGATTAATTTGTAGTAAAATAAAACGATATTCCTCTTGGAAAATAAAATAAAACTTTAGTTGATTAGAAAAACATTTAAATTATACATAATTTTTTTTTCAAAGTATGATAAAAAAACAAATATGGAATGTTTCTTGACCCATATAAAAAAATAATGATAGAGTTTTATGGTCACAAAAGTGGAAATAATGTTATTTCTTAATGAATTAATTCAATTTCAAAGATGGATACATTATATTTTATTAGTATAACTGGACTATTATTTTCCTGTGGAATTGAAGGAAATCAAATAAGTAATTTAAAAGAAAAATGTCTAGTTAACACAGAAGAAAAGACCAATATTATTCCTAAGGCATCAATGAATTTTAAATATTTTAAATGTGGAATGTATAGTTATTATAAAAAAAATATTCCCAATTAGTAAATAATATCATAAAGGTCAAATATGTAATAATTATATTATTTATGATTAATAAATATGAATGAACTATGATATGAAATATGTGATAAGGAATAAAATTATGAATATTTGTTATTTGATTAATTATATAGTGGAATGATTTCGTGTTTTGGATGTTAATTCAACTAAAATTTTGTAGAAGTAATTTTATAGTATTATAGAAAAATTTAATAGCAATGTATTACTCCACTATAGTTTTACATTTATGATTTATTAGATTATATTAAATGGTACTAGTAACCATGAATATTTATTGATGTCGTAAAGTGATATTTTTGAAGAAAAAATCATTTAGTGTAGGGTAACACTTAAGATTTTCATATTTATGGGATAATGAAATAAAGAGATGATTTATTATTATAAAATTAATGCAATTGTTTTAATGACCACGAATCATATATTATAAAAAAATTTGATTTTGATATCTTTGATTTAGTTTATATAATTTATTATTTATGGTATATTTTTTTGAATTCTTTCACTTCTTCACTCTGTCTTTGTGATAACTCAGGTTATTATGATATTTCACATTAAAACATGATAATATAATTCACATGTTTTGAGTGTGAAAACTATGAACAATATCATGGTTTATATGGGATTGCAGATAAGTTTATTTTGGTTATAGAGCTACCATCATTGAGTGTTTTTATTATAATATTTTGGAAGGTCATAAATTTAATAATTTATGTATTTTTTATATAGAAATTTTTATGATTTTGTTAATGTATTATCTCCCTATTAGCAGATTTTTCCAAATTGGATAATTATTTTTAACAAATTTTTATGCTAAAACCGATAGAATAACATATAAATCTATTGATATCATACTCCAAGAATTAAATTATTATATTCCCTTATTGGAATAAGATATGATGTGTAAATTAGAAAAGGCACAATGAAATGATGATATATTAAAAATCTAAACGGAAATGATCTTCAATCCAAAAATGATATACATGGACCTTATATTAGGATTTATAAAATGTATCCATATATCATCATTTATTTATGTATTTGGAATTTTTAAATTTATCATAGGCTTGTTAGCTATCATTATCCTTCAAGAAATGATGGTTATATTTCTATTCAATGTTCATGATTTTTTTTTCTCCAATGTTCGCCTATACAGAAAAATATTTATTAGTTAATCAGGGTAAAAGTTATATTTCAAAAAATATATTTTTACATTGAATTTTTTATATGGATTATTTTTATTTGGTTTTCAATGAATTAAAATTAAAGTGTTAAACCACTGATTACCCAAAAGAATTT
This sequence comes from Viscum album, assembly GCA_963277665.1. Classification (NCBI taxonomy): domain Eukaryota; kingdom Viridiplantae; phylum Streptophyta; class Magnoliopsida; order Santalales; family Viscaceae; genus Viscum; species Viscum album. The sequence goes on from OY728121.1 coordinate 297,496,178, forward strand.
AAGGGGATGAAATCATTTTTATGGGGAAAAAATGTAACACCCTAATAATTTTATAAAATATAATTTTGATAATTAATTTTATTTATAGGATTTTTTCATTACACACAACATCGAATTGTCTTTTATTACATGAACATGAAGTATCTACAGAACACCATTTTAGTAATAATATTATTAAAACCAGACAATTCAAACATTTATGTAATAATGAAGTGTATAAAAAGTATTAATTAAATTATGAAATTATATTTCAAAAATGTATATATAATTCTTACACCAATTATTTATAATGTAATATATACCGTTTTAAAAAATAAAATAAAATTTTTTTCATAGAAAATTTGTTTAATATTGTATAACTGTGTTTTCTAAAAAATAATAAAATATTACTCATGTTATTTATATTAAATTAAAATATATTATTTGTTAAATCTAATTTGTCACAATCATATTTTTTATTTTAACACATTACATAATACCAAATTTAATTTTATGCCTACAGAAATATTTTTCAACAAAGGCATTTTTCGCTATTCAATACCTCACTTGTTATGAATATTGTTTATGAAACTATTATAAATTATATTTAAAAAAATAATATTCTTATTTTATTATTTAATATTATAATTTACATTGGATTGTATTTTCTTTTTTTCTGAAATGCTTTATCTATTGATGAAAAGTAAAAATAATATTTTTTTTATTTGTTTTATTTTCATTTTAATGTATTTTATAAGGTAAAATTATTTTTTTAATCATTTTTTTAAGATTAATATGTTGATTGTTATATTATATATGAAAATTTTGTCTCATTAAAATTATTCAATAAGAGATTTTATTTTAAAAATATTTTATTTTTTAAAAGGAAAATTTTCCATAATAACTATTTTTCATGGAATTTTACTAGATTTTTATTTAAATAAAATTTTGATATTTATTTTCATGGAATTATAATAAATTCTTCACAATCATTGTTTCATAAGATACATGTCTAGTTAATAGGATCTTTTTATTTTTTGTAAATATGAATAATAACCTTGGTATGTTTTGTTATAATTGTAAAATGTAAATTTCTTAATATACTTTAAAAAATTATAAAAAATATATAAATAATCTGACATTATAAGAAATTTTATGGGATGGAAAAATTATTTCATCTTAAACAGAATTCTTAAAATCATTTTGTTTAATGTAAAATATCCATGAAAATGACTTATATAAAATTTAAATCCAAGAGAGTTATAAAATATCACATTCTTTGTCTTTATTATACATTATTTGTCCTCATGTGAATCATGGTATGTTATGAGTGAATAAAAGATCATTTTTTATCCTTATAAACATATCTCATGATAGTAAATTATTTTTTTTTTCGGGTCCCACAGATAAAATTATTTTATTCCTAATTTTTTAATCGATAAATCATTAAATATTATAAAATTATATTTTAAATACTAAATAAATTTATATATATGTAGAGAAAATAAATATATTATACTATAATTATTAATATTAGATATTGAATATTTATAATAGTATATGTATTAATTTTTTTTCAAAAATATGTTCATTAATGAATTTCACAACAATAATTCTTTAATTACATTAATAATGGAGATTTGAAATAACTGTGTTTAAAATATTATTTTAAATATAATTGGGAATAATTAATGTCATAAAATAATTTTATAGACGACCAAAAAATATTATGGATATTTTTAAATATATTTATTGAATATAAATTTTTATCATGACATTATAAAATTTCAATTAATGAGTTCTATTAGAATTTTCAGTAATGATATTTTATCATAATAATATATTGAGGATTCATATAACCACCATAAAGAATATTTTAAAATAAAAAAAAAATATAATATTGTTTAAAATATTTTAAATTTTATATTTATAATTTAATTTGGATCACATAAGTAGAAATTAAAAACATTTAATGTTGAATAATTTTACACCATAGTAAATTTTTAAATATGTTATCTAAAATATAATTTTAATAATACTGTTTAAAGTAATTATAGAAAAAATATAAAAAATATTAATTCATAATATTAAAAACATATCTTAACTTGTATTTGATGAAATTTATTTTTTTCTATATTTGGATTGAGATTGAACTTCTTATAAATTAATATTTCTTTAAATTTTAATTGTTCCCCTCACATCAATTATAAAAGGGTACCTCCTTTCTCACTTATTCATGAAAATTTTAGATTTATAGATTGACCAAACATGGAATAATTCACCTCATAACATCAACAGACACATTATATTGGATGTGGTCGTCCCAAATAACACACATTAGAGTAATTTAGAGAAGATATAACGTATCCATTTTAAAGTATATTTATTCTCTCTATATGATCACTAACTTTTTCAACTCACTACTACCTCATATAAAACAATGATAAATATCATTAAATAAAAATTCCATATTCTTCAATATTCATAAATTTTATTATGATTTTTAACACACGCACAAAAAACCCCTTTCCCAAAAAAGGATAAATGAAATTATTGCTCATGGGTATGTTGGGATTAACGTCATCACGTAGCGATATAATTCAATTTCCACCACCATATTTTAGGAGTATGAATTATTATGTCTTTAATGATTATATATGAAAATTATGAAAATTTTATAATTATTTAATGAAAATATAATATCATTCCTTTTTACAATATAATCATTTGTGAAATAATAATTTTTCTCATATATATCAATGACATACAGTATCCATAATGCGGTGTGATTTATCTTTTTATATATATTTCACATTAATGATAACAGTGGTGAATGTTTTTTATATATATGATTTATATTAGAAAAATTATTTTTTAGGATAAGATATCATATATTTTATTTTATTTTAATATACAAAAAATAAAAATACCATTCATGTGTACATATAACTTACTGTCATAATGAATATTGAATTTCTTTTTCTACCTATAACATTCACAATTCACAATGAATAAAATTAAATTTAATATATATGATATGTATATCATTTTTTTCATTCCTGTGATGATTAAAACGAGATCTAATTAAGAGGAACATGGACAGAAATTCATACCATGTATGGAGAGCAAATCAGTTATTATAGTTAATATATCATTAACATGTAATTATTAGTTATCTAATAATATAATGGAATAAGAATATCATATATGTTATTAAATAAATGAATATGGTTTTGGGGTAGACTTATAATAAACTTATATTTATTCAACAAGATGAATTAATTCTTACAAATCCTGTAATGACATAAGGTAACATATTTTTGTCTCACATTAATTTTTCTGTTCACTTCCCTTCTACAGTACTTGTTTCTTTTGTGTGGTGTATATACTATGTAATAATATATATTATGATTACTAATATGAATATTATTTTATTTTTAAACCCTTATAATTTTCAATAATTCAAGGGGAATTTGATTTTACATACTATAATGTGATCATGGTTAATATCAAAATAACATTATATTTGGGATTTCTTTTAATTAAGTGTCTAGAAGGATATTTTTATCTCTCGTGTTCATGCATCTAAAATATTAATTTTTTTTACTATTTATAGAATAATTTTAAATTCATTTCTATTAATTAATGGTCTTTTAATAAAATGTTTCAGATTAATCTTTTTTTCAATTTCTAAATGATATACTTTTTTATTTTTTTAGCCAATATATGGGTGTGATGATTTTTAAATTTATATAGAATGAAAATATTTATACACTTTAAATACACCCTAATGTATTTAATATTACCTTAAAATCATTAAATATTATATTTAAATACAATTTTATGTTTTCAAAGTTCAATGAATAGTATATAAATAAAACATTTTCAAATAAGAAAGGATATTTCATCATGAATTTTTATAAATTGATGTTTCCGAAATATTTTCCATATATGAAAAAATTATATTATGAGTTTTTTTAATTTTCATGTGTTATGATTCAAATACACAATCCATATTCATTCAATAGATTATTTATGTATATGATGAATGGTATTTAGGAAACACATTTATATTCCATTGGTTATGTTATATTGGATTGATTATTATGAAACACATTTTTATATATATTATATTATGATCAATGATTTATTTTCATATGGGAATGATATCTGTGGTTTTAATTAGGGGATGGGTGGGACCTATATCTACTTACAGTGTGTTGGGTTACTATATATGTCTAATGAGATATACAAAACTAGAATAGGAAATGATCTCTATTCCGTAATATAAAACTGAAACAAGTAATAAACATGGCTGAATAATATAGGGATTGAATGAGGAGTAAATTCGATATTGTAAATAAAATTTTAAACTATTTTAGATTTCTTAATGATCCATTAATTACAATAAAATGAAATTATATACATTTATTTATTCCAAAATATAATTAACTATATTATGCAATCGGGGAATATGTTATTTGATTCATTGTTAGATTTTATGATTTATTCCCTGACATGATATCATGATCTATGATATAAATTATATGATTTTAAAATGTTCTATTTTTGTTCTTATAGTTTTTTAGAAATTTATGAATGATATCTCCTAAGATGAACCAAACCAGGTTGATCAGGATCCAGTCAACGAAGCTTCTCCGCGACAAGTCGCACAGGAAGTTCTCGATCTCCATGGGTTGAAACTATTATCGGGCATCAAAGTATACATGAAAAAATGATATTAGTTTAAAACCCGGACCATATAAATAAATATAACATATAGATAATGTATGAAAATGTCAACTACATCATAAATAAACAATGAATCGGTCCCGGAACAACGTACCACTAAAAATAAAAATACTGGAAACAAGACACCACTGAAATGAATGTCGTGTGACATCTTGGTCACCACCAACCACAACGCCAAATCATCTCCCACACTTGTAGCCACTATAGAAAATCATGAACAACAATTGAAACTACCACTAAAATTGTAAATCATAGGTGTGGGGACAAAAATTATGAGTAGGGATGCCAAAAGTAATGCACTAAATCCAAGTGTTATCACACCTGTAGTTGTTCGATGACACCATTTTAGAATTACTATTATAGAAGAAATGTTTTCATGATAAAAAATATTGTTTCCCATAATAAGTACCAACTCACGCCATATATTAATTTAAAAAATATATTTGATAAAAAACAAAAAAATTTAAAATTAGGTTTGTGGAAAATGGATACAGGTAAAGAGTACAAGAATAAAATAAACCAATTTTGTAGAAAATAAACAAGAAATAATTGCTGACAATATACCAGTGTACCAATGAATGAAAAATCCATTCTATCTGAATGTAAACCAGTATAGTAGAAAATAAAAACGAAATACTAGAAGTAACCATGGCCAATCTTGATAATCCATATATATCCCCTAGATGCTATCAGTTCAGAACCACCTGCTAGTGTATGGTGATTACCCATAGTATATAAAACATTGATCTCCCTCGCGACAAAAAAAATGAAAAATCACCATGGCCTCTCCATATACCAGGGGAAGTCCACTCTTCAAATCAGGGATGGTGAGTTATCATAACTTTATAATCTATATGATTCCTTGGATCGCATGGAGGATATTGTAATACTGTTTATGTAGGAGGCCCTCTCTTGCATGACTCATCTCACTTCACTTTCTAACCTTAAACATGGAAACCATTATATGATAGCCCATAACGGATAACCCACCTATAAATGATCCCCTTATTTATATACAAACTTTTCATATCACACAAAGGTGACAACAAGGGTTCCATAACATTATTATTTAATCCATTTTATAATATAATCAATGTTCCCAACTGGGAAAAAAGATTCCCCAAAAAAATATCCTTATAATGTTAGAAAAATCCCTACCATTGGGATAAAAGTTCCAAACAGACATTTAACTCAACATTTATAAATACAATTACCCAAAAATTCTCACCAAACTCAACATTTCTAAATAAATTTTCCCAAAAAACCTTACCAACACTGCTTTGAAAATTACAATGCTTAATGAGCCTTTAAGAAAACATTCACCAAAACCCACACAAATATCCAAACCAGAAAACAATTACAAATGAACACAACAAAGCATCTTTCTAGGCCAAATGGACCACATACTTGAAGAATACATTTAAAACCATCCTTTTATAATTTGACATGAACCCCCGTAATTTAGAATCATATGATCTATATTGTGGATCCAATGTTTTAATTAAAAATGCCGTTTTATGTCACCATTTCAAGTGGAGGCACATTTATTTATGCACATAGTGAACCAATGGATGTTTCAACATCTAGTGGTACATCACATATCCAATGGGATGCCAAAAAACCATTTCCATTAAACACCATTTTTTATACCATCGCAACTCACCTACATTATTATAAATGTACAGAAACCAAAAAAATTGAAGCCACTAAATCCTTACCAAAGTGTTTTTACACAATAAACAAGACATAACATAACCCATTTATATGCACGGAACCATGATCAGGGATATAAAATTATATTTCAACATATTAATCATTAATAATTTCATAAAAACATGATTCCTCCTTAAAATAATAAATGCTATTTAAAATAGCTTCCTACATACCTTCTAACCTAGGCAATTTACATGGAAACTCAACCCTGCACATGCTCTGGCTGCATCTCGTTGTGTGGGATGTAGATGACATACAATGTTGACAGAGGCCGAGAGTGATAGGACTAGACGGCACCCGGAGGTGGACCACTCGGCATGATGGCATATAGAGTGGACCGATTGACGCGGAGTGCTGAGGAGGACACATGTACCTACCCTTCAGGTAGGAATCGGAGGGCGATCCATGAGCTGCTTTCACCATTCGGTTGATAGGAGAGGCGACAGAGCAGCTGGATGCCTTACATATATCCTTTGTAGATAGAGATGGTGCAACCAATCTACAGTCTCTTAATGTCACCTATCCAATTCTTATGTGGTGTAGGTGAGGTGGCTTATCGCCTGGCCCTTCCACCTCAGTTGCACTGGTACATGACGTCTTCCGCGTATCTTAGCTAATGAGTTGTGTGCATGACCCGTCCCACATCATCGACCACAGTGAGTTGGACATCGATGATGGGCCGACTTTCACTAAGGATTCAGTGGAGATTGAGGATCGACATGAGCAGGTCTAGCGTGGATCGTCGATTCCTCTAGTGCACATTCTCTGGCAGCACGAGAACCTATAGGTGAGGACAGGGGAGCGGAAGTCTCAGATTCATGCTCAATACTCTCTTTTATTTCCCTAGTCTATGATGTATCTTTACGGGGACATAAAGCCCTGTGTTTGGGGTAATGTAAAGACCCAGATATTTCAAGGAATTTTTTTCCTTAATTTCATTGGAATTTTTTGAGTCCGTAGTTTCTAAATACACATGATTCTGAGGCCTGGTGTGCCCAAAATCAATTTTTGACGTTTTTTTAGGTACGTTCAGTAAAGGTATGTGTGGGTTTTTCTAACTTTTGAATGTGTGCTCGGAATTGAAATATGAGGGCACCGATGAACTCGCAGCATCAGAATTCTCATAAAGAGACCTTTATCGTAGTTGCATTTGCATGGGGGAGAAGTTAATTTTTGTGGATTAATAATAAATTAAATAACAGTTTTTTACACAATACTATTTTTTTGGTAGTTTTTTTCATATAAGGGGTATATAGAGGTGGGACCCATATCCACATAACCTCCCATGAGAGGATAATTTGAGGTGGGTCCCACATGAGCACCTAACCATTAAACTTCCCTTAAACTCCCCATTAACTCCCATTCATTTAATTTGACAACTCCCCCTTTTTAAAACTTTTGGAATTCTGATGAATTAATGAGGCCACCACTTCTCTCGTTAATTGTGCCAACCAAAATAATTAATTTCTACTTTAATTAACATGGGTTTCAATAATTCTTTTTGAGTTATTTTGATTGGTATAGCACCTCTATTATTATGGTAAGTCTTATTATAATATTTTCTTGGAAAATAATTTGGTGGGGGGGTTTTGGGAGAACCAAGGAGAGGAGGGGTTTTGTTCATCTAATGAGGAACATGAAGAACACAAAGAATGGCGTTCTCTCCATGAAGAACATCATCCTTTCTTATTCCTCCAGTTCAAGGGAGAAGGAATCTCCCATGAGGAATGTGGACTACACTTCCTCCTCAAACACACCCCGATGTCATCATCAAATCCTTTTTCTGTGGCTCAACGACGTGCAATGTCATAATCAAGATAGGGGTTTTATATAATTCTTCATGGATTATTTATCTCGTTCATGATCAATCCTTTGAAATATATTTGGATAACTACTAATGCCTACTGCGGAGGGCGTGGGACATACAAACACGGCCCGCTGACCCTACAATGTTTCCCGATTTTATTCTCGATGGAGGTGTGATGGAAAAGGCAGGAGCAGCATGTCGGCCGCGTGAGGAAGAACTGCGGCCCAAAACCATGGGCCCCACGTTCGAAGAAGAACATGCTTGCTGTGCTAGTGGAACCTTGGCACCCCAAGGAACTACGCTACCGAGGACCGGGGCCTGTGCTCCGCGGGCAGCATCGGCGGGCGAACCGGTATGCTCGTCAGCCGGCTGGATTGGAGGAGGCCGCAACGCTATCTGGCGCCCCATGTGGAGGAAAGCGGCCAGCCCAAGCAGGAAACTCGCACTCGAGAAGCCGGCCGGCAAGGAGGGTGGTGCCGCTCGGAGCCGCAGGTTCGGGATGTCAGGGGCTGCACACCCCCCGCTCTGCGTCACTCGTCCTGTGCATGCCGGGTAGGGTCGTGCCCCACCGGGAAATGTCGTGCCCCACTTAAACGGCACGCACCCTTGCGTGGGTGGGGCTGCCAACCACGGGTAGTACTGGGCCCCACCGAGTCGGGCCGCACATTATCGGGCTGGGTCGGACCCGCTGAGCCAAAACGGGCTGACCCTCCAGCCCACCGGGCTTGACAGGCCGGGCCCGTTTTTCTTAAATGTGAATAACTTCACAACCGTGTGTCTGATCGACATGTTTTATGTGGCACTGGGATCCTAGCGACGAGGTAGTCCTTTTGCGATACTGTTAGTGTGTTTTGGAAGACTTTAGAAAATGGTCTTGTTTTGATTGAGCGTAAATCCAATCGGGCCCATGGAACAGAAAAGCCAGTTCCTCTCAAACCGGACGTCCGTTTGACGAACCGTCAGCGGTGTTTGTATTTTCATTGAAAACCAGTCCCTTTGAGTATTCACCATGGGATTTTTGGGTATTTTTGAAGTAAGATCGGGTTGGTTCGTACACAAAACCAACCAGAACCCTTGTAAAAAAGGCTAACAACTAACTTACTAGGTGTCCAATTGACGCGACGTCTGTTGCGTTGAGACCCCTATGACGCGACGGTCCTTTGTGATACAACTTAATGGGACATTGTGACACTTGGAGTATCAACCAGTAGCTCATGGAGCGGATCTTCCCGGAGAGGATTATAAGGAGTAAGGAGACGTAGTAGCTCGCTGAGACCTAATGACTCTTTGTCTGATTCGTTTCGGAGTGACTTGACTAGCCCAGTGGGGAGAAGTAATGTGTGAGGTGGTAGATCCATGTCAGAGGAGAGATACTATGTGAGGTGACAGACCCGTGGTACTCGACAGGAGGAGTACCTCTCTAGGCTATCAGGGGGAGTGCTATAGTGTGAGGTGGTCGACCCATGGTGGGGAGCGATACTGTGTGAGGCGGAAGACCTGCGGTACGTGACAGGAGAAGTACCTCAGCAGTATAAGGTTAGTGAGTAGCACCTTAGAGTCGCAACATGACTACTGTGCTCGACAGAGGATGTGTTTTCCAGTAGTCGTGGTTTATACATCATTAATAAAATCCTGGTTTGAGATGAGTCATTGTCCTTTGTGTTTTCCTCATAATTGAAAGGTGTTACATGATAACATAGGTAAATGTATGGGAATATACCTAAGTAATGGTTATCCGGTGAAATCCAACTTTTTGGTTTTTCCTTGTGGGAATTTTTGAGACCTAGAGGGTCTCGGGGTCCCTTCTTAGTATCTTTATACTCACCCATGCACAGGCTATGCCCACACCTTGTTGTGTTGGATGCAGACGACGAATATCGCTGATAGAGGCCGAGAGTGCAATGACTGGACGGTACCCAGAATGGGACCACTCGGTGTGACGACACAGTGAGTGGACATATTAATTCAGAGTGTTGAAGAGTACATTTGTAACTACCCTTCAGGTAGAAACCCGGAGGAATAACTAGGAGCTACATTCACCATTCAGTTGTTTGTCTTTTTCAGTTGTAATTTCATTCAGTTGTAGCTGTACATTTTTGTTGGGATTGTATTTCCAAACCCATTGTACTTTCAGAAAACTTGTTATATATATTTTCTTAGTGTTTTCTTCCACTTGTACTCTAGTTGAGTGTGTTTACGTTTTATAATGTCAATGCCTTCCCAGTTCTAGGGAATTACGCCATCGGTGCTAGTCGCCAGCCCCTGGTATATGGAAGGCGGGCTTGGGGTAGCACAATGTGGGCCCTGGGGGACGGGTCGTGACAAATGTAATTTACACAGAAACACATTTAAAAAATATTTTTAACAAACCTAATTAAATCTAAATTTCTATAATAATTTAAATGATGTTGCAATATAGTTAAGAGAATACATTATAAATTTATTGAAAATGTAAAGCATCAATGGAAAGGATTTAAGAATGAAAAAATCGTAAACACTTATAGAAATCTCATGCGATTGGAATGAAACTTAAATGGGGGGAGAACAACATCGTAAAGAAAAATTGAACACCCTAAAATAAAAGGAATCCATAGATACACATTAATGCTAACATTTTGGATTCATCCAAAAAGAAACCCCACAAGGAAACTCATGAAATTGATTGAGGAGTGGATAATATGGGGATGATAACTCATTGGATGGAACCACCGTTGGAAGGAACTACTAACAGATGGATGATGGATTAGGGTGGGGATGTGAGTGTCGAAATAAGGGGTAATTGGGGGGTCATGAGATATTAAAGGGAGATGGGTGAGTAGGTAGAGGATTATAAGGAATAACATAAAAATAATAAAATATGGAGTAATAGTGATAGAGGGGTGAATGATTGATAAACAAGGGAGAGTGAGTGCATGATTGATAAAATAGAGAAGTGGTTGTTTGATTATAGGGAGTTTTGAGTTTAGGGGGAGTAAAAAAGTGGAAGTAAAAAAATAAAGTTATTAATGAAGAGAAGAGTGGTGCATGATGAGTAATGAAAAATGGGAGAGGTGTGAGATTGGATAGATGTGTGAGTGGAGATTGGTAAAAAAATGGGAGAGTGAAATGTGAGAGATGGAGGATGCATATGGGATTAAAAAAATGAGAGATTAAAAACCATTAAAATATAAAATTATTAAAAATAGTAAATAAATAATTATAATAATAATTGTTTACAGTTATAATAATAATATGATAAAAATAAAAATAAAAATAATAATTATAAATAGAATAAAAACGTTAATTTTTATAACAATAAAAATAATAAATATAATAATAATGATGAAAAAAATTTAACAACAACATTTCTAAAAATATTATTAATTATATAATCCTAAAAAAAAATTAATTTTTTTAATAATAATAATAATAATAATAATAGTGATTAGAATAATTTTAATTTTATTAAATTTATTTTATATATTCAAAAAATTAATAACAACAGAATAATAATTATATTTATAATTATTTTAATGAAAATTAATAATTAATAATTTTATTTAAAAACAATTTTATCTATACAACAATGTTATTATTATTATGCCTTAATCATTTACATTATTTCATTCTCATAATGTTTTATCTTTTAATCATATGGGTTACACCAGGGGCATCTAGGAAGAATTCTAGGTTTTCAAAAACCTTGTGGTGCTCATGCATCGATCCTCAACTCTCCAAAAACATCAAATATAAAAAATTATAAACATTCACTCAACTCGCACATTGAAGAGGCTAACTGGTTCCATGGAGTAATAAAATACTATAATTTAAAATCCAGGGGTGTGACAATTCATCCCACTAAAAAATATTCTACCCCAAAAAAGTCACCCAGCTGAAATAAATCCAAAACTCATGTCAATGATCAACCAAATTTGTTGGAAAAATATGTGCATCGAGATGAATATTCTCTCTACTAGTTATACCTAACCTACTCAAGGAGAACCCATATAAAAAATCAAGGGGATAGAATGAGAGGGGTATCCCTATAAAAAGAACTCTACTAATTCTAAAATTTCACACTTAAAAATATCAACCCGTGATGGGGGATGCAAGGACACCCCACCGATAAAAACTTAATTCTATTTCACAAGAAAAAAAGACATCCTCTAAAATTTCAAACTTTCGACCCAGACCAAAAACATCGAACACTGGAGAATATCCACTGAGTAGAACATAACCCAGGAAGTGAACAAGAGCATAACCACACACATTTATTCTTCCACAGGTACGAACATATTTTAATGAACACATCCAAACAGAGATGTACCCATTAAAGGTTCAAACATACATTAAGTAAAATCCCGACTTAAAAAACAGAAATCAGACCAATGAAACAATTGGATAACAATAGAATTAGTCCAACAATAGTTCACGACGAAATTATGAACTAACAAAACTTTCAAAACATTAATGGCAGAAAAAACTATAATGAAAATATATTAAATGTTCCACCCCCATCAAGGAACACTAAAATAAAACCAAGGCTTCAGACACTTGAAAAATATTTACTATGTGTGAGATTCACACCAATAACTATAGTTGGGGCACTGATTAATGAAGCATCTTATTCCTCACAATTAGACACTGGAATCCTTCATTCATTGAGTCTTCTTTTGGGGATTCTTCCTACAAAACGTCTCTTTATGGACCAAAAAACTGCAATGATGACACGTCATTGGAGGAATGTGACATGATATCATCGTGTGCCCTAATAGGCCACACTGTGGGGAATACAGTAAATGGTCAGACGGACTAGAATCCAGAACAACAATAGTGGACATTTTAAGAAAATACCTCTATAATACATTCTTCTTGTGAATAGGGATCCATCACGAGTAGCTGGATATGTTGGAACATCATCCACCTACGCTTCAGGGACCAACATAACATGGAACTCCTCATTCAATAGCTTATTGAAATGATATCCCTTGGATGGTAGGACTCACACCATGATCATTGGATGAAGACCCCCGATGAATAGAGAAGTACTCATAAAATCTTATAACACTACCATAGGAGAAAAGGACTCACATTCCTTGAAATATTTAATACATGTCTTTAATGTTTGGTCTCCATTATTAATATAGATGAGTTTTTCACTTTTCGTTATCTTCGCCTCTTAAGGTATGAACCATCAGATGAAGGAAGATTTAAATACGTCCCACGTCATCCCAACTTACATTGACGATGGGGAAAGTAATTCTCATTCATCTATATCTAGGCCTTCGAACAAACCAAAATGACATGCACAATGACATCTTCCTGAGTTTCCTATATCTTCAAGATGTGATCAACCTCTTCATGACATTATTATTCCCCTAACAGACCCTGATCACTATGAAGGATAAGTAATGACCAAGAATGACCATAAATTAGGCATGATTTAACAAAAAACATGGGGACCTTTCTGGAAGACATTTTCTGAACAACATATATAACATAGATCCAAAACCAATATCATGTATATGAAACATAATTGAAAGAGCCTTCATCCTAAAACACCAAACTCAAATACCAAAAACAAACAAAAAAAACAACCCATAATTCCCTTTATCATTTTAGATTTCCAAACCTCGTTCCTTCATGGAAATTTTCATATCACCAAACCCATTTTTAAAATAACATTTTATTTCCAAATTCATTTCCATATTAAAATCACTTACGAAAAACAAGTTCAAGACTTTAATTCAACGTACACACCCCAGTAATCCCATGAAAAATTGCACCTTTATTCCTCCACATTCATCCATACTCAAAAACAAGCACATTCTATGCATTCCCACACAGGTGTGAATGCTCATAAAGATTACTCGAGGTTGAAACCAAACCGTTTCTATACCAATTACAAGAAAAAAATTATATTTTGAGACCAAGAGATTTCGGTTTTAAAACACATTTCATAAATTTAAATCCATTTAAAAAAATTAATTCTCATTTGAAAAATCCTTTATCATTTTCAAATGTTCACTTACACAAACCATAACAACTAAAACACTGCTCTTGCATCGAACTATCAGAGTGAGGGAATAATAGCCATACTTAATATTGAACTAAACCTTGTACTCAAACTCGACATGGGTCACTACTCCATGTGAAATCATGATGTTACATATCCATTCCACTATTTTCATCCCTCGGTCTAAAAAACCCCAAATGAGGTAAGGAATCAATTCCCAGACTACCCTTGGAGACTCCATGTTTATAATAAGTGAGGGTTGATGAAGCTCTTACTGTAGCTACTTCCTATGTCCCGACAGTCCTAATATCCATATACTGGACAACAAAAATAACAAGGGCATACTTTGATACAAATTTTCCATGAACCAAACATAGGTCGACCATAAGATGGTCTCCTAAGTCAGTACATGACATGTTTCAAATATCATTCTCGATCCCCACAGGGTGGAAACTAGTGTCTGGCATCAAAGTACACACGAGGGTATTATTTAAGACCATGAGATAAAACAAGGACCAAATAAATTAATATAACCAATATAGAATGATAAAAAATGAAAACCAAATCCTAAATAAACATCAAACAGATCCAGAAACAAATTACCACTAAAAAGAACAAAACATGAAACAAGATCGCGAGGAAATGATCTACGTCTGACCCCTTGGTCACCACCAACCAAAAAACCCAAACTATTCCCAAATGTGCAACCACTAAGTTAAATCTTGAACAAAATTTGATCCTGAAACAGAAATGGAAAAGGAAATGCGTGATCACAAAAATTATTAGTAATAAATCCAAAAGAAAACCACTAAATCCTAATGATTCTTTACCAAAAGATGTCCTATGAAATATGTTTTGAAAAACGATTATAAATGTAAGGGTTTACTATTTGAAAAATACCTCTTTCCAAATATGAAAACCAAGTCACACCATAAATTATTTCAATTTTTTTCATTTTATAAATACAACCAAACAAGAAATATCAGGGCTGTGAAAAAGGGAGATAGGTAGACAATACACGATGAAAGTAAACTAGTGTTGCAAAAAATATAAAAGAAATATAATGTGAATATAAACCAGTGTGATAGAAAAAAAAAAGAAATACAATATATAAACATCGTAAATCCTAAACATATCTATTCAACCCTCGAACAGACTCGGCTCAAAACCACCTTCCAACGTAAGGTGAAGTCACATAGTCTATAACCCACAAATCAACCCCACGAAATAATTAGTGAAATATCCAACATCGACTCTAAATATGCCAATAGGAAACAACCCATCTAATTCGGGCTGTGGAGTAAGTGTCACTTGATAATCTATAAGATGCCCAAGAACCCATAGTGGTAATAGTAATACATTGTATGTAGGAGTCCCTTATACTCATGACCCATCATACCACAAATGGCTACCCCAAATAAGGACACTAATATACAATAATCCCAATGGGATATCCCTCCTATAATGGTTCCCCATTTTATAAAATGATTAAAGATTATAACCGGATATACACATTCCCCAATACAAAATCTCCTTTAAATTTTATTAAAAACATTAGCGTCTGGTTAAATGTTCCATACAGGCCTATAACCCAACATGTCTAAATACATTTACCCACAAAATACTACAAAAATCAACTTTTCTAAATAAATTTTACCCATAAAATCTTACCAATACCACTTTTATATTTACAAAGCCCAACGATACATTAAGAATACATTCACCAAAAACCAACCAATATCCAAATGGACAAACAGTTTCAAAAGCAGACACCAAAGAATTTATCCTAGACTAATGGACCAAATCCTTAAAGAATACATTTAAACAAATCCAATGAAATTTCACAATGAACCACAATCCTTTATAATCTAATGACCCATATTGTGGAATCATGATTTTTATGAAAAAAACCATTTTATGTCATCATATTCATTTGGGGCCACATTCATGTGTGGACCTAGTGCACCAGTGTATTTGTCATCATCAAATGGTTCGTCACACATCAAAAGGCTTACCATAATATCATTTCCCTAAAAACCCATTTTTATTAAAACCATCACCACTTTCAAACATTATTTTAAAAGAAAACAAACCAATAAATTGAAGCCATTAAATCCTTACCAATGTGTTTTAGCACAACAACCAATACATAACATAACCAATTCATATTCCCCAAACCAATTTCATTAACTATCAATGACAGTGAAATGTAATAATTTCTATAAATTTCATAAAATCCCAATTCCTCATTAAAATAACAAAGGCAATTTATAAAATCTTCTTATGTATCCCTAAACCAATGTAATTTAGATGGAAACTAATTTTAGACCTATTTTTAAGAAACCAAATAAATTCAAAATTGTTATAGTAATTTGAATAAGGGGTGGCATAGATGTTAGAAAATACTTTATAAATTTATTCAAAATGGAAGGAATCAATAGATAGTATTTAGGAATTAAAACCCTAGAAACTCCTAGCAAAAAATCATGTGATTGGAATGAAACTCCAACGGGGTGAAGAATGTTGTCACACAGAGAAATCAGACACCCATAAACCAAATGAAACATGCGATAAACATTAAAAATAACTTTTTTGGGTTCATCCAATAGGGAAACCCACATGGAAACCCAAGAAATTGGGTGAGGAGTGGAGAATATTGGGATGAAATCTCAACAGAAGGAACCACCATAGGGAGGATTCGATGTATAATGGAGAGAGAGATGAGAGGAGGCAAGCATGAGGGATTAGGAAGGGGTTCTATGTGAGAGAATAAGGGGTATAGAGGGGGGGGGGGTGTGAGAGAGATTATAGGGAGATGGGTGAGTGATTATTATTGTATAGGGAATAATATAAAAAACTATTAAAAAGTGAGAAATAGATAGAGAGGGGTTGGTGTGATGGATTATAAAAGACTGAGTGAGTGCATGATTGGTAAAAAAGAGATATGGGGTGTTATTGGATAGGGGTGGGACTAGGGAGTGGGATAAAATGTCGGAGATAAAAAAGTGAAATGAATTAATTTGGAAAAGAGTGGCTCAAGATGGGTAATGGAAAAGGGAGTGGTCTATGATTGGAGAGATTCGTGAGTGGAGAGAGGGATGAAGAAAGGGGAAAAGTAATTGGGCAAGAGTTGTGAGGAGTTAGGGATACAAAATATAGACTAAACCCCTTTAAAAAATATAATTAATAACAATAGAAAATAAATAATAATAATAATTAAAGATGATAATAATAATAATAATGATAATGATAATAATAATAAGAAGAAGAATAAATTAAATAATAATTTAAATAATATAAATAATAAAAAATTTTTAAATAATAACAATAAAGAAAAAAACAATGGAAAAATTTATAATTATATTGTAAATTATATATTCATAACAACGAAATTAATTTTATTATAGATAATAAAAAAACAATAATAATAATAATAATAATTTTTTCCTTTTTCATTTATATAATAAAAAACATAATAGCGGTCGAATAATAATTATATTTAGTGTATTTTTAATTATAATAAGATCTTTTACAATTTTAATTAAAATAAGATTTATCTACACAATAATGTTGTTATTATTATTTCTTAAAGATTTAAGTTATTCCATTCTCATAATGTATTATATTTTTATGTAATGGTTTACTATTAGGGCATCTAGGCCGACTTCATGGTTATCTCCCACCTGTGGTGCCCATGCATCGGTGTGAAATCCACTAAAAACCTCAAATATGAATGAATTTAAACATTCACTAAACCAACAACTTTACCAGGCTATCTAAAGCCATAAAATAAAAATATAAAATAATAAAAAATCTTGTGGAGTGGCATCTCCCTGGTATACCCCTAAGATGCATCTAATACCCCTTTTTTCATATGATTTTTCCCGTGTTATAATGAATGTTTTTGTGTAGAATTACAAGAAGGTATTTTCTTTATAGGATAATTTGACGATCATTCACAAAATTAGAATAATATGTTATATGATTCCAAATTCCACAAAATATTATTGTTCATGTTAATGTTTTTGTTTAATGAAATGAATATTCATCTAAAAATATGTAATATACAAGTACGTTAATCTTGGGTCGTTATATCTCTGTACATATGAGAGACTTTATCATATCACCCATGGGATGGAAATTAAGAAGGTATATCTAAATAGTATTCACATATGGATAAATATAATTAAAATACCACGCCTGTATACATATATATATTAAATACTTCACTAAACAATTTATTAGAGTTTATGATTGAAAAAAATGACACATGATTGCGAAGGGATAGACATTCATACACATGAATGCTGCTTTAATATCTAATATAATAGTAAATAAAATTGGTTTATGTTCATTAATTTATATAATGAACTAAAAATATACATAAGATACTTTTAAAGTTATTATATTATAGTTGAAAATGATTTTGTGGTGGAATAAGATATAAAAAATTAAATTGCTATAAATTTTACCTCTTCTTGGACCATGTCTTTAGAATTATACCTAAAGAATTCCTAGAACAACTTTATGAAAAAACCGAGTCGTTTTGAATGAGTGGATTGAAGTTGTTATGTTATATGTGTAGGAATTTTAAAACATAAAGAGGTATGAATGTGTGGATAATATTGTATACTTGGTGTACTTTTATAAGTGATGTGAGTGGGACACATTTCATTTTTTAAAATAGAATTCTGTACCAACATTATAAACCTGAAAAAGTCTCAAATTTTTTTTATTATGAATAAAAATACATGTTCAGGACTAAATATTTGTACCAAAATATATTTTAAACATAATTTTTTTTATTTTTACCCATATCATTTTAGTTAACTCCCCCCCACGTAATCCCATTTCAGCACAACCATTGTAATTTGTAATCACTCTTTTTACTAATCAATATGGGAAAAAAATGTTTTGGACCTATTAGATAATGTAAAAAATGATTAGATCAAATATATAATCGATTTTACCAAATTTAATTAACATAAGTTGAAAATGTTAATTTATAATTAATATCAAAGACATGTGAAAAAATTTGTTTTTCACGAAATATATTTTTCATGGAAAAGAATATTTCAAATTATTTATATGAAAATTAATATTTAAAATACTATTGTGAGTTACAATTTTTTGTAGATAATTTTAAAATTTAAATTAAATAGTTACTCATTATAAGGGTTCAATTAATTACAAAAATTTAATTTTTATTCACTTTATAATATCTTTATGAAATATCCATTTTTCATACACATAGACCCTACTTATTCAGAAATAAAATATGAACTAGATTAAAATTTAATTATGTGGAATAAGTATAATTTAACAATACCCAACTAAAATTAAATATAATGAAAAACATAATGTTACTTTTAAATTTAAAAACATTTTCAAATGAAATGAAATTTTTATAATAATCATTTATTTCACTATTTACTAAAAAAATCTATATTATCCAAAAAAGTCCGATAAAATTCCCCCAAAGGTATTTTTGAAATTCCAATTTCATAAATAATGTTTATTTTATATATTTTGTTGAAATGTCCAAAAATTATTTATTGTACATTTTAATATATTTTATAATAATAATTTTTCTGGTGAAATTTTTTTTAAAAAAGAAAATTACCCTACTAAAAATGTAATGATTATTTACTAATAAATTATCAATAATATATATTGATTATGATATATATATAATAGATAATTTATTTAATATAATTCATAACCACATATTTAACTAAAAAGTTTTATTGGTGATATATTTCATGAGTCATTTACGATCGGTGTCGCATGTGGAATACATTATCCATTATAATTTACATTTATAAAATCCGATGGAGTTTAAATAATCATCTTTAAATTTTTAGAAAAATTGAAATAAAATATTTTCAAATATATTTTATAGATTTTTTGTGTCTCGTTAAAAGTAAATATAGTTATTGAAATTGTTTGTAAGGTATAACTATAAATTTCGGGGTGTTTTTTATTGATTCATAAAATAAAATGAATCATTTAATTAATATTTATAATCATATGTGATACAATTAAAATATAAAAAAATCATAATATAATATTTAATATTATATATATCATGTATATAATTTTTTCATAACATTAGATAAATGTTATATCCACCTTTATGTTGATAATTAATAATACCCAAACATGTATTAAAAAAAATTAATGTGTAAGAATATACAGATTTATCACTTAAATATTTGAATTTAAAAAAAATTAATTTATATAAATTTTATTAATGATTTAAATATTATTAATGTATTATTAAAAAATAACTATGTGAATGGAAATTATATATGAAAATATTATGATTCATTTGAAGAGTGTAATATCTCATTTAGGATATTCAAAAATGAAGATTATTCTATAGAATTTAATTATAATTTTTTTGTGATAATTATAATTAATATTGATAACATTTTAAAAATATATTTTATAGTATTATAATATTTTCTAAACAGACATACCCAAATTGAAATGATGTGAAATTTTGGTACTCTTTCTGAGATTATTATTTAACAATTATTATTAAAAAATTACAAATGTTCAATTAATCTATGTTTCTCAAGTAATATAAATTTATTTAAAATCCAATTATATATTACATTGTTTGTTAAATTGAAATTTGGTCATTTTTTTAAATAATCTAATTAAATACATTTCAATAAATATTTTTTTAAATTTTTTTATGTGAAAATTTTATTCTTAAAAATGAATTATTAATAAAACTATTTTTCATTATATTTTATGAATTTATATTAAACTTATTTTTTAATATTATATATTATTTATCATAAAAACTGATACAAATATATAATAAAGAGTTTTAAATTGGTTTATTATTTTCATTTTTGGACTACCCGCAATGAATTGTTTCTAGGGTAAATATGTGTTAGCTATTATTTGTAAAATTGGTATAATATTGTTAAACAAACAGATAAAGTCAAAAAATAAAATGAATATATTTATATACTTTATTAAATGAGTATTCCTCTTAGATAATCATAATAAACTAATCAAATTGACAATTTTTCATTTATATTAGATAATATCATATATAATATTTTATATAATGAAATATATAAATTGGCACTCTATATATTTTAAATCTCTATTATATTTTCAGATGGTGATAAAAATATTTTGTGAATTAAAATTAAATTTATTTTTTTGATAAATAAAATTATTTCCATTATGGAAATATATTTATAATTTTTATTAAATATAATGTTCTTAAAAATGGTTTTAAAACATTAAAAAAACAACTATGAATGTAATATAAAAATCATATTATATGAATTTAAAAACATAAAAAATATTTTTATTTAGACAACATATAGTGACTTATGAATTTTAAGGTAAATTATATAGTTTTATGTATGGTTAATTATTTACAATTATATTTATTTTCTTATATTCGTGTATTTAATGCCAAATTTAATTAATAGTGTAAAAATAAAATTACTGATATTTTTTAAATAATAATATTTTGTTCAATTATTTAAAAATAATAATAATATTGATAAAGGAAAACTAGGATGATAATCATTCTGTAATTTCATCTCATATCCATTTATGAACCATATTATATGAAATGTATAATATTATTTCTAGTTATGATGGAAAGAGTCATCATCATGGTTATGGTTCAAATGGGTTTAATAATTATTTAACCAATGTATAAGGGTAATTTTTTATATCAAAAATGTCTAAATAATTTTTATTATAAAATATTATGACCTAATACTATCAAAAATATTTTTATATTTCCATTTATATGAATTCTTCATAATAATTACATTGTCATTTTTACGTCATTTAAGGAATTCAATTAGGGTCATCTGTAATATTTAAAAAAGGGCACACCTAATTTCAGAACAGTTGATAACATTGTTCCCTATGGACCATCTATAACATTAAAAATTATACTATCATGTTTTACATCAATTAATATGAGGTTTTTGATTGATAAAATACCATTCCAATAAACCTTATAAATTGATTTAAATGAGGCCTAATGGTGAATATATAATCATCATACTTGACATATTCAAAATTATTTTATTTCATCATCATATAACTCTATTTATGTCATCATATAATAATACCTTCTATATAATAAATATTAATAATTTTTAATCATTATTCATAATCCATTATTTATCCTCTTTTCAAATAAATGTGATGAAAACATTCTATGTGTGCCTACATTTTGACTGTCACCTCAACATAGCAATAAAAAACATTTTCCATTCCTATATATCATAGATGGTTTTTATGATATGTTTAATTTTTATATATGATTGTTATCACATTTTTTTTAATTTTAAATAAAAATATTTTATAAAATTAATTATATTCAAATCATCTATATAATGATAACATCTCTCATAAATATGTGTGGTCCACAACCACCACAATATGATTTGTTTTATTCACATATTTATTAAATTTATTCAATTAAAGATATTTTTAATGTATATATTTTTTATTTATGATATAATTGTAATTATTTAATTATAAAATAATACTCTTGTTTTTTCCATTATCTCATTTTAAAATAAATATATTATTCATACCTATGTATTACCTACACCCTTTATATGTGTTTAAAATTATTTCCGAAACTATAAATTTTATGTATAATTATAAATATTTATATAATGAATATATATAATAATTATATAATTAATAATAATATAAATATGATGAAACCATTATCAAATAACTAGGATGTAACTGTAGAACTGAGACTACCTTTAAAAATGAAATAGTTAGTACATAAAAAGGAGGATTTCATTTTTCGATATTAAATAAACTGATGTTGAAATATTATATGAGGATAATATATGATTTTTATAAGTATGTTAATGATTTTATTAAATAATTTTAAAAACATTAACTTATTAAATAGTATTCTAGATCTCTTTAGAAGAGTTTTAAATTAAATAAAAAGGATTTTCATCTCAATTTAGTGTTATGAGGAACATTCCATATTAACAACTATTTTATAAAATGTGGTGTATATAATATAAATCAACTTATTTTATGTTTTTATATCATTAGAATAAAAATAATTTAAATATTCAAATAATCTTATATTTTTTATTAAATTTTTATTCAAAATTACCAAAGAGGTTAGGTTTCTATGAAATAATCTCAAATTTTTATGATATTTTTTTAAGATGATACTTTGATCATGAAATTATATAACCTACAACTCAATAATATTAATAATATTATTTTCATGTGGTAATTCATTAAATTTTCATGTAATAGTATGATTTTCTTCAATTTTAATAAAATTAATGATAAAATGGTTTTTTTAAATTTATTCCTCATTTTTCAAGAATCATTTTATCCCATATTCATTTATTATTTTTGATGATTTGATTAATGTATTTAAAAATATTCTATGCTATTTTTATTTAATTTGAAACCATTTTTAAAATTTGAAAACTATTTTAATTGAAATTTTCGTGTTAGTTTCCAAATGTGGCATTGTAGTCTTTTTAAAAAATTTAAAGGAATCATTATTAAAAATTCAAAAGAATGCGTGGTTTATACCTTCAACATTAAAATTAAATTACTTGAATATTTATTTCAAATATTCGTATTATAGTTTAAAAAACGTTTTCCCTTAATATTTGGTATATCTCAAAATTTTTAATATGTAATTTAAATATTAAAAAGGTATATTGCAAAAGAAATATTCCATTTGTTCTTTTAAATGATATTTTTATTCTGTATAAAGCCATTTGTTGTAACTTTTTCATTACATTGGATATTATACAATGATACCATCCTTATTCTCTCTTTGAATGACAAATAATTATGATTATGATTTGTTTTTGAGTCTGATTTTTTATGTTATTTGTTGAAATGAAAAATTAAAATGTTAATGGAACCCATTTCCATTCCAATAGTTATTAAATATGATGAATGGATTATAATATTTTGGAACAAATTGAAATGTATTATTATTATTTGATTGGTGGTACATTAATTTTATAGTTTTATAATTTATTTGGTAATGATAAATATATCCGGAGAAAGTAGGGACTAGAATTTCTATTTAATGAAATTATTAATAAAATATATCCAATATGATAGTCTTTATAGTAGACATTGATTAAGGAGATGATGGTGAGCCTTGAATAAAAAATTGTTTTCAATGATTTTGTCTATTCAAAATGATAATGTGTTTATCCAATTTTATTTTCACACATGTAATGTTCATTTATTACGTTATGATTTATTAATTATCAACCACCACGATTAATGCCATTATTCTCTTGTATGATAACAGATATGATGGTAATTATTGATTAATGTGAATTTAAATGATTATATAGCCTTATTATAATGTCTTCTAATTAATTATTGAAATATCTTGTATTTACCCATAATAAAAAACATTTTCTAACCCTTTATTATGTTTTTGTTCAACTAGATTAGAAAAAAATATCTGTATATTATGATCAAGAAGATTATAATTCAGTTAGATATTTTTTGTGTTGTGAATATATTTCAAGAATTTTTTTTGTATCTAGTATCTAATATCACAAAACAATTATGGTCTATTGTCATAAATATGAAAAATATTTAGAATTTTATCTATTACGAATAAATTTGTTTTTTAACGGTTTTTGTTTATATTTTTGTTGTCAAAGGAATCATTAGACATTATTTGTAGGTTGGGATTTGATAAATTTAGTGAAAACCATATGGATATGTCTAATTATAGAATAACATCCAAATGATTTTTAATTTTTGGGATTAGGTTATTTATTTATAATTCATCCTTATCTAGACACAACATGGGGGTGTTGTTTTTTCCCAGATGTATATAGGGGTGATAACCCGAAATAGTGTTGGTCAATAATATCTCATCCATTATTTAGGGAAAAAGGATTTTCCACTTAATTTTCACTGATATTAACAATCCCATTTGATATGCTTGGTTTAAAAAATATTTTTTTATAAATAATTTTAAATTATTTGAATAGATGATCACCATGGATAACTTTGGCTACAAAATAGGATTAATTAATTAAAAATAAAGGTCCATTATTTAGAAAATTATAAATTATTTTTTATTATTTTAACTATTATTATTTTTGAACAAACTTTTATATTTTTTTAGTCAGTTGATTAATCCAGAATAAATAAAATTATTTAGAAATGTAATAAAAATAGAATAATATTCCTCATGAGAAACCAAATAAAGTGAGATTTAGAATAAAAACCATTATGTATATTCCTAATAACCATTCTCATTAATTTATTATAAATATTCTCTTGTGTGAGTTTTCTGACGAACATAATTATTGAAAAAATTTAGTCCTATAAATTCACTAATGATATGAAGATTAATTTTTCTAAATATCATATATATTGGAATATTTACTCTAAGAATTTTTTTATATGAATGAGAAGATGTTTTATGTGTTTCAATTTAGTGAATATATAAATTAATTGTTGTGGATATATTATGTTCATGATAAGGGATATGATGTCCCACTTAAGGTACCATTTATTGTTTCATATCATATACAATGAGAATTTGGAATATATCTTTGTACATTCCCTATTCCAAGGGTTATCTCTTAGACTATGTAAGTACTATTTTTATACCAAAAATCAAGGTTAAATTATTTAAGTGTTAATTTATTAGTATTAATGAATACTATTCTAGAAGTTCTATATCTATTATATTCTAGATATATGATTCATGAGACATCTGTGGTTTTCTCAATAATTGGTTTTTATTATTTATTTTGAATAATTTTTTGTATGGTACCAATAAACATGATAAATGATTTACTAGTATGGTGATATTTTTTCGGAACACATTACTGTAGTAAAGATAACCCATGATAATAATTAATATTGAGTTAATAATATTAATTTGGGATAGTGGTATGGTATAAATTTATGGTATAAATCGGATATTTTTGGTGACCTTGAAAATATATTATCAATTTATGAAAAATTTATAAAAGTAATCATTAATGTAGATTTTTATATATTTGGATATATGGATTATATTTGGTAGTCTGTTATTTTATTTTAGGAATAATGATTCTGTTAATTTTAGGAATCCTAAATGTTTCCATTGAGTTATTATTCTGATCCATGCTATTAGGAGTTTATAAAATATATCACCAAATTTTTCAGGTATATTCTAGTAGAATATATTTGATACTATATGTTTCTATTAATAAATTAGAAATTTAATTATTATAAAATGTTTCAGAATCATTCTATTTTTTAGTTTTTATTTTTTTTAAATTATTTTCTAGTATTCATATGGTTACAAAATTATCGAATGGATGATGATGAAATTTTGGAGTTTATATGGATGTTTTGGATATTAATTTTTTATATTTATCCATATTTGAAATCATGTGTTGAAAAATTTATTTTTGATAAATATTTTTAGAAATAAGGTGTTGGCCTGAGTGATCATCTCAAGAGGATGAGATGATTTGAGTATGTTATGAAAATATCTCTTGAGTAGTATTTAAATTTAATCACCAAATTAATTTAAATATAGTACATTTTATTAAAATAAAATAACTATTTAATTTATAATCATTTAAAATATCTCTAAATGGATTTACTATATCTTATTTGAAATAATATTGAGAAAAATATTACTTTCGAAATATATTTACTCAATCAGAAGCACATATAAACTATTATTAAGATAATCAAGAAAATAAATGGTTTTGTTTACAATATATCAATGATTAATTATTAGATTAATGAAAATAAATCAAAAAAAAACACCAAGTGTAAATGTATATAAGAGGTATAGTCTCAAAATGAGACTCAGTCCTCTCCACATGGAAATCACCTACTACTAATAGGTTTATATAAAAATAAACTATTTCATCCACAACCTCGACTGGGAATAAAATGGAATGAAAACAATGCAGGACACATATGTACATCTTCAATTGACAATCTTAGAGTAGGAATGGAAACATTCCACATATGGACCTCTTCTACAATAATCATGAGATATATGAGTGAAAAGCTATTGCGGTCATATTATTGTATCTTCCAGTTTAAATCCTATGACATTGTGCATGTTTAAAAATTAGATTGTACACACATTACATGTAATGAAAAAAAATGATCAAATATATTAATAAGGGTGTATAAGTAATAGTTTTTCTATGTCTGATAACCTCATTATATTGTAACTCTTGAATGTAGTTTGAATATTAGATCGAGTTGGGATACTAAAATTTTTTATAGACCATATTGTCATGAAAACATCTATTCTCACTATATTAAGTGAAATAATAATATTATAAGGTCAAATATTTCTTTGATGTGTGTTCTAATGATGAATCATGCATTATCATCCTTTACTAGTAATATGATTCTCCACAAATAATGTGAGCATCTTTTATGTGTGTCAATATGTTCTTGTTCTGCATGTCTCACTGTATAAATGATTTACCTATAATTTAATCAATTGTATTAGTAAATAAAATTACATTGATCATATATTCCTCATAATTCATGTTTTAAAAAACATTTTTTTATTTATGTCAATCAATGATGGAATAATCAATAAAATAAGATTTTTGTAAATATTTGATAAACTACAAGTTAAATATAATTAATTAAAATAATTAGAAAAATTGGAAATAGTATTTTGAATGGTGACACATTCTAGAGGATACATAGAGTCTTATGGTGACTCATGGCCGGGTAGTCAATCAATGTTTGGAGGTGTGTCACGCTGGTGGAATGTCTGGATGTTGATAACGTTGGTCATGTGTATGTGATTCAAACACTTATCCAATTGTTTTATTGACGTTATTCTTACTCGATGGTGATTCTTCCCATACATTTCAAAAAATCCTTTCTTGGGGGGAAATAACTTTATTGTAGGTCAATTTAGTACCTTTGCAAAATTAATTATTTGTAGTGAAAACAATATGATCGTGATTTATACATTTATTGTGACACATTCCATGCTTTGTCATAATTAAATTCTAATGGTGATTAATGGTGATAGTGATCATTTTTTTAGAAGTGACTTAATGTCATTGGAGAGTATTATTTTTAGTGAATGATCCTTAATTATGATTTTTTTTCTAAATTTTAATCTTACTGAGGAAAACATAATAAGTTTTCATGACATTATAAAATGAAAATAGAGAACATAAAACACATTATTTATCACAATAACCGTGAATTAGTGAACATTAATAAATCTTTTTTGAACACCCGCAATAAATGTTACAAACATTTTAACATTCAATTATTATTTTATAATTAGATGATGAAATTTAAAAAGGCATTATGAAAAGATTTAATTTTACTTATAAAACAATATCATGTATGTTTAATTGTTAATTATCCATATATTCATGGTGAAATAATATATCAAAATTTATTATATGTAAATGAGATAAACAATTTTACCTTTTATTATCATTTATTTTGAATTGATGTTTTTTAAAACATTAATAATTTCTAGTTTGTGGTTGTTATCATTCTCATGAAAATGTTCTATATCTGTCATCATTATTAATTTTACATTATCTTTGTGCATTGACTATAAATTTTATTTTCCAACTAATTTTATTATTATTACTGAACCCAATGTTTGTGTTGTTAGGTATAACCTATATGTTTCCCACTTCCCCTTATCAAATGATTTGTTTAACCCTTTATAGGACATGGGGTTTAAAACAATGTATTTTCAAATATTTAACTATTGATATAAGAGAGAAAACATTGAGGTAAAATATTATGTAAGGGGATATAATGAAACAACAAATATTTATATTTTAAAATAATCATAACCTCAATAACTTATTTACCACACAATAACGATAATTAACAAAATTATGAAATATTATAAACATATTATTATATAAATTTGATAGTTAAAAATTACCTATTATATTTTAGGTTATGGATATAGATAAATAATTTTGAATCATATTTTTAATGTTCCTTCTCAATGAAAATTTAATTATTAATTCTTATGTAATAATCACTTATTACTTCTAGTGAATTAAAGTCTCCCTAAAAAAATATTCCAACATGATTTTGTATTGAATTTTTTACAATGATATTTTAATTTATATATTCAACACATAAAGAATTTATTATATAAAAAAATAAATAAATTTTCTAAAAAAAAATTATCTAAATTAACATACAATGAAAATTTGATATTTTTTAAAAAATGAGATATTTTTTCAGTGAATAGTGAAAAAATAAGGATTATTCAAATATTATAATTTATTTTCTACATTTCACCTAATATTAAAAATTCCAGTATATAGTGTAAATCTTCATAATGTAAAATTTCATAAACATTATATAAAATAAAATAATATATTCAAATTTAATCATCATTTTTTAATATTTTTATATTAGCTAATTTTATACTTACAAATGAATAAATCAAAAAATTATTTTTAGTTGTGGATAATGAATTTATATTAAAACTAATTTTTTACAATTATTGATATTGACTTTCAAAAATAGATTCAAATTTTTTATTCATGAGTTCCTATTTTTTTATTTCGTCCCTTTTATTTTTTATCATTATTAATATTGTCTATTAGAAATATATATTTTAACACTTTAAATCTGAAATGGGAAGAAATTGATTGAAATTATGATATTAGGTCATAAAATATACCTATAAAATTATAATATTTCATTGGTTGAGTATATTTAATCCATATTCACTGAATTTTTGAAATGTGACCAATTATTTTTTTTTCATTCATTATGACCAAAATAATATTTTCTATAAAAAATAAATAATGTCATTATATTTTATTTAATTATATTTTATACACTCATATAAGAATAATAATATTCTAGAAAAAAATATTAATGTTTCTTTTTACATTGATAAAAAAATTTCGTTTTTGAAATTTATTTATAATTTAAATTATTATATAATTAAATTAATTGTAACGACCCACCTTCACCAAAAGGAGGCAAGGGTCAGCATATTTACAAGCCCTTCCTTTTTTATGTTGATGTAGAGATAATGACCCCCCAAACCCGCCTTCAATAGGTCCTAGAGTGGTGACCAGCGCCAAGGGTATAAAATCACACACTAAATTGAAGTCATTACCCTTTTTCATTTAATAGGATCGGGAGATAAGTTGGTAAATACCAAAAAACAAAACTGAATGTGAAAAAACAACAAAAGATAAACAATTCCAATGTAAATGTTCAAAAGTAAAAGATACAAGTCACAAAACCCCAAAAGTAAAAAAAATACTGAGAAAAGAAAAGCAATAACAGCTATTGTCCCAAAAGTCTGTGCTAGTATGGTCCCGTGCGATCCCTGAAGTCCTCCTGGAAACCTGAAATGTTTTTTATATACGTAGGGTGAGCATGAAAGTATACTCGGTGGGGAAAAACCAAAGGCTCTCTTGAACAAGTGGGGAGATGTAGTAAAGTCCCTTGAGAAGCAGACAACCAACACTATCGTGGAGTTCTTCCATCCCATTCACTGGCCACACTCACCAAATAACGCATGAAAGTAATGTATAATAAAAGCACATCGATGTTGGGTACCCCATGCCACTTTCCCACTTGTTATTGAAGACATCCTACACATCGAACCAATCTCGCCATTCTCACCACAGTCCCACTGCCACACCCCGCCCGCACACAGCTAGGCCATATCCTCACACAGTCCCACTGTTAAACCCCGCCTGCAAACACCTGGGCCACAACTGTCACACTTAACCACACCTGAAAACACCTAGGCCAGAACAACCACTGCCATGCCTGAAGATACCTTGGCTAGAAGATCCATTGCCACAATTAAAGACACGTGGGCCTCATCCTGAAGACACATGGGAAACCACCTGCCCGTACACCCCTGGGGAACCACCACACTACCCATCCCGAAGGTTCTTGGGCTAATAATGGACTTGAGGCCATCACAACATACCCGAAGATACTTGGGTTATCCGAGATGGGGAGCAGAAAGGAGCTAATAACCAGCCACTAATGGAAGTGTTGGGAAAAACACCCTCCCCCATGAAGTGGGGGTGTTCGGCACTAAGTTCTCAACTTGGGTGGGGGACGAATAAGAAACAAAAAAACTAAAAATATATTTATATGTAGCAAGAACTCACCTAGTTTAGGTTTTTCCTCATCCAGCCTAAAGAACACAATCAGCACCATGTCCTAGTCACAACTAACACCAAACCAAAACCCATTTGTCCCATCCTGGTTTACATGTTCAGTAATAATATTTACATAAGTTTCTGAATCTACTTGGGAATCTAGCAAGAATATGCACAAACCAAGGAAATAACACAGTCAAACATCAACTTAAACGTTCACACCTGTGTCCCCCAAATTCTAGGAGTCGACGGTTTCTCAACAACAGAGGATACCACCCCAATTCATGATATAGACAAAGTAACCACAAGACATCAACTTCACAACCAGCGAAACCATAACAACAAGGGATCCCATCCCCACCCACGTCACCCACCAATTGGCCCATGAAGGGAAATAACCAAACCACTACCACCACCACAAATCAGGTCCATAATGGTAATTTCGGATTTAATAGATTTAACACACTCCATGATTTCAATTCTGCAGTATTTTAACCGGCGGTTATCACAAAAGAAGGTTTGATCCTGGTTATTTCAATTTATTTAGCCGCATATACCAAATTATTCAATTTATTTTACACGACCAACACAAGAAGTAAGGGTTTATTAGTGCACAATGAAAGACCACCAACAACCATGATTTTAGGTAGGAGTAATCCCGCAAAAATCAGAAATAATTAATCAGAGCATAGAACAAACCAGCATCACCAATCACACCCGTCCCCCTTCATTCTTTAGAATCCGTTTGTTATCTTCATTAAAGTTTGGTTTATCCAATTCTACAGAAATAAAATCATACCCATCCCGCATGTTACACAAATAGGAGAGACGAAGGTGAAACCCTACATGATTGATCAACGCTCGAAGTTTATATTCACGCGCCTGTAACAGGGAATGTGCGACTTGTAGGGGTGGGGCCTCGGGAACTCAAGAATGAATAGATGAAACGATGTGAGGGTGATCGAGGAAATGAATCCCAGGGAGAACCCTTTAGTTTATATGGACTGTGGATGGTTGAGATAAAAACGTGAAACCATGTAAGGAGCGGGGTCGTGGGTTGACCACGCGGCCCCACACGTCATTAATGAGTACCCGCACTTCGGGCGGTTTAAACCGACACACACACACACCAGGTTAATTCATTAAAAATTTAATTAAACATCATTTATTGGAGTTATTGTGCTTTATAACAAGTTAAAATGGTCAAATTAGTGTTTAGAACTCAATTTACGCAAACAAGATCCGGTACTGGAAAACCCTTGGGGTAGGCAAGAGCCACCAGTAGTTGAGAGCTACCAGTGGCTATCAGCCACCAGTAGGTGAGCTACCAGTAGGCTGTAGTGACCGGTAGACTGAGATACCAGTATATAGATCTACCGGTGGACCAAGAAACAGGTAGATAGAGCTACCTGTGGACCGAGCTATCGGTAGACAGAGCTTCTGGTTGGCAGCGGCTACCAGTAGACCGAGCTACCAGTAGACCGAGCTACCAGTAGGCCTGCCACCATTAGGCTAAGGGTACCGGTTGGCCTACCGTTAGGGGTCAAAAGCCTTGATTTCTTTCCCAGACTACCCAAAACACACAACATTAGGTTTTTACAAAGTAATGGACATCCAAAAACACTAGGCCATTACATCATATACCTCTCAAACTATTCTCGTCCCCAAGAATCAAAACAACCTAGAAGGAAAGAGAGGGTCTGAACATCCACCTAAAAATATACCTCTCAGTAGTGAACCCCATTGTTAACTAGAAACACCTCCCTCGCAAGAACCAAGAAACATACCATGTCAAACTGCCATCATGTGGTTCGGTGAGTCTCCTCCCCTATGTTAAGATACTATCCACATTGGTTGGCACTGACTCACCTGAACGGGCTTAATCACATCCACCTTAATGCATCATGATTAAGGGTCGGGTCCTCCCCTCCTCTAGCCAGGACTTTTCATACACATTCAGAGAGGGAAGAAAAGAACACATATTTCATAGCCAACAAGGTAAAATGGTCCACTACAACAAGTATAAACAAAATAGCACAAAACTCAAAACAACTCTGGGTATTGGGCACACATTTATGCTTCCCTCTCCTACGTACTCTCCTCAAGCCCACCATGTCTCCATAACACACGAACCAAGGGAATGGTTCACCCATGAAGCACATTCTCCTTGAAATCCTCCACCGTCACTGGTTATTCCGCAAAGGTCACGTCGTCCTCGACGTATAGATCTCCCCAGTCGAGGACGTGTGAATCATCATGCAGATACCGACGGAGCTGGGACACATGGAAGACACCATGTATCCTCAGTAGCGGTGGTGGTAATGCTAGCGGATAAGAAACTTCGT
This sequence comes from Viscum album, assembly GCA_963277665.1. Lineage (NCBI taxonomy): Eukaryota > Viridiplantae > Streptophyta > Magnoliopsida > Santalales > Viscaceae > Viscum > Viscum album. The sequence goes on from OY728121.1 coordinate 297,529,925, forward strand.
CGACCCGCCGCAACACTTCTAAGGGTCTGATGAACTTGCGAGAAAGCTTACTCCCCTTGTCGAACCTCCGTTATCCACTCTGAGGGGAGACCTTCAAGAACATGTGGTCTCCAACCTCAAACTCCAAGGGCCTTCTCCTGCTGTCAGAATACGACTTATGTCGGTCCTGGGCCGCCTTCATCCTTTCCCGTATAAGCTGAACCTTCTCCGTCGTGCTCTACACCACTTCTGGGCCATGTATGCCGGCCTCTATCACATCATTCCAACACACTGGTGAGCGGCATGTCCTCCCGTACAAGGCTTCAAACTGGGACAAACCAATGGTAGAGTGATATCTATTATTGTAGGAAAACTCTACCAGAGGAAAGTGTCGTACCCATGATCCTCCTGAGTCAAGAACACATGCCTGCAGCATATCCTCCCTGGTCTGGATGGTGCACTCTATCATTCCATCTGTCTGGGGATGGAAGGTAGTGATAAGATGTAGCTGGATGCCAAAAGCATGTTACAATCCCCTCCAGACCCGTGGGGTACACTGTGCAACCCTATCCGAGACTATGGACCTCAGAACTCCATAAAACCGCACCACCTCATCCACGTACCATCATGCCAAAGGGTCCACTGCACTAGACTCATTAATCGCCAGAAAGTGAGCTGATTTCGTCAACCAGTCCACTACTACCCAGATGACGTCGCATCCCCCTCGAGCCCTGGGTAGTCTCGTGACAAAATCCATCTTGATGTCCTCCCACTTCAAGTCGGGGACATCTAGAAACTGCAGCAGACCACCTAGAAATCGTTGATCAGCCTTCACATACTGACACACTAGGCACTTTTCCACAAACTCTGCCACTGTTCGCTTTACTCTAGGCCACTAGAACTGTCTCTTCAAACCCTATTACATCTTGGAAACTCCAAGGTGCACGGATAGGGGTGAGTTTTGGAACTTTCTAAGTACAATGATGTGCATTGCCTCTTGAAAAAACATATTTCCTTGGAAAATCACCCGGTTCTGACCATCCTCCATCGATCCTTCTAGAGAATTGCTCTAGTCAACTTGATCAGTCATCAATTTTCTCTCCATGTATCCCCACTGAGAATCCTCCACTTGCTGCAACAGAGATGACTGCACTGTCATCTGATATAGGCAACCTCTATCGCCATCCATCCTCGCATCCAAGTGTAAGTCATCCAACTCTTCCATCGCCTTCCAGGCATCTGCCGACTCTCGGACCACATCCTTCTTCGACCTCATGCTCAAAGCATCGACCAATACATTACCCTTTCCTAAAGTGTAGGAATTCTCTAAGTCGTAATCCTGGAGGAACTCCACCCCCTTCACACCCACAAGTTCAGGTCCCACTGGGAGAATATATACCACAAACTTTTTTGATCTATGAAGACCACAAAGCATTCTTCGATGAGGTAATTCCTCCATAACATTAGCTAAAAAATTACCGCTGCAAGCTCTAGGTCATTGGTGGCATAATTACGCTCATGAGGGCATAGCTGACTAGAACCAAAAGAGATCACCCCTTGTCGCTGCATAAACACACATCTGAGGCCTTTCCCTGAAGCATCACAGAACACCTCATACGCCACCCCTTCTTCTGGTAGTCTCAACACTAGGGCACTAACCATCATCTCCTTCAGATAGCCGAAGGCTGCCTCGCACTGCTCACTCAATAAGAAAACCTGGTCCTTCATGGTCTAGGCTGTCAAGGGGGCTGCAAATCGGGAGAAGTTGGGTACAAACCTCTGATAGTAACTTGCCAGCTAGAGGAAACTATGAACTTCTGCCACATTCATGGGTGATACCAAAGAAACAACTACCTCAAACATTGATGGGCCCACTACTACCCCCTGCAGGGATACTAATTTCCCATGGAAGTTCACTTCTGATGTCAAAAACGTGAATTTTGACAACTTCCCATAGAGTTGGTGTGGTTAGAGGACCTCCAAAACCATCCCCAAGTTCCCCGCCTGGTCCTCCTCTGATCTTGAATAGATCAGGATATCGTCGATGAACACAACCATGAACTGATCCAGGTACTCCCGGAAGATGGATTTCATAAGCCCCATGAACACAGCCGGGGCGTTCGTAACTCCAAAAGTCATGAATACAAACATGAAGTGTCTATATCTGCAACTGAAGGTCGTCTTTAGGATGTTTCCCACTTTCACCCTCAACTGGTGATACCAAGACTGCAGGTCGATCTTCGAGAACCATCCTGTGCCTTTCAGCTGGTCGAAAAGATCATCTATCCTCAGAAGAGGGTAAGGATTCTTGATCGTCACCTGATTCAGCCTCTTGTAGTCTATGCACAACTTGAGACCACCATCTTCTTTCTTTATGAACAAGACTGGAGCACCCCACGATGACGCACTTGGTCGAACGTAACCCCTATTCATCATATCGTCAATCTGGATCCGTAACTCATGCAGCTCCAAAGGTGCCAACCAGTAAGGAACTATAGAAATTAGACGAGCACCTTGTTGTAAGTCAATCCCAATGTCGATATCACGTCGAGGGGTAGAGTCGTCACCTCCTTAGGGAAGACGTCCATAAACTCACTGATGATTCCTAGCACCTCCACCATCTCCGCATCCACTGACTCTACCGACAGCTCGACTAACAAGGAGATGAGGGGTTCCCCTCGCCTACTGCCCTTTTGACTACTCCGCTCATCAGTGAAAGCAACATGCCAGCCACCCAAGTCTGAAAACACAACCCTTCCTCAGAAGAATACGATGATGACACAAACAGAGAACAACCAGTCGATGCCTAGGATGACATTGTATGGATGTATCTATAGTATTAGTAGATCCCTGACCGACTGATGTGGCCCTATCATCAGTCTGCATTCTTGACAAACATATAACAAGTCAGTCTGACCTCCGACTGGTGTGCTCAGCAGTAGAGGAACTGGAAGTCTCATGGTATCTAGACCAATGGAATGGGCTAGAATGGGTGCAACAAAGGTGTGAGAAGCTCCGGTATCGAATAAGGCATATGAAAGGTTGCTAAACAAACCTATCGTACCCCAAACAACCTCCCGTCCTTCTGGGACTGTTGCCTCCGCGGCGTGCAACAACCCACGCCCAACTCCTCTTCCTCTCGGTTTTCGACCACCTCCATGACCACACCCTGTTCGAGGTCCCTGAGGGGCACCCTGAGGTCGGCCTCCTCCTGAAATGTCTGCCCTCGGAGGAGCGGGAGCTCACTGCCCCTACTGTTGCTGCTGGAAGGGAATAGCAGGAAGCTACTGCTTGGGCGGTTGTTGGTCCTGTCTGCCACCATCGTACTATACTCGGTGCGGGCACTGATTCCGAAGATTCCCATGGCTCCCACAGACGAAGAATCATGGTCCTGGGCCCGAAGGGAAAGGGTGTGGACTGGGGGACCGGAACTAGAACTGATGCGGTCTGCTCCCTGATAGTCGGAACCTGGAGGGTCCCGATGCTGGAGTTCTGCCGCCGACGACCTTCCCCTTAGATGATCCTAGCTGGATCACCTCTCGTGAAACACCTCCAAGAGAATTCATCCTCTCCACCACTTCGACATTCTTCTGGACCTCCATGTACGTCGGCAGGGTGAAGGGGGTAACATCATATTAGAGGGAAGGTCAGAGTGCCTCCTCTAAATGACTTTCCTGAGAATCCTCGTTTGGAAATAGGTCTGAAGAAAAACATTACAGGCCCTTAAACTTGATCCCATTCTCCCTTACAGACATGCTCCCCTGCTGGAGGGAGAGTAGCTTCTGCCTCTTTTCTTCCTTCATCGTAGAAGGGAGGAATTACTCCCATAACTCCTTCTCGAAATCAGACCATGCCACCTCAGCCTCTCTCCTCTCCCCCAGGTAAAGCGTCCACCACTGATGCACTGCTACCCACACTGCTTGACGGCTAGAGGAACCCAGTACTCGGTTGGAGCCCGGATCAGGACAAAGGCTATCACCAGCTCCTCTATCCAGCTCTCCATCATCATGTCAGAGGTGCTACCCCCATACTTCTCGAGGGTCTGTCGCTGGAATAATTGAAGTGTATTCTGCCACAGGTCGTCCTCCTCCTCTCGATCAATCCACTTCCAATCGGCTAAGGTAGTCTCCTAGGCCTCGATTTCCTGCACCACACGTGGTCACCTCCTAGGTTCCATAGCCTCAAGGTAAATAGGGAATTCCTATGCCCAAGTAGTGAAGAATATTTCTCATAAAAATTATTAAAATTATTATTTAATTAACTTCCCAAAACACCCATGCAACACGAGAACACAAGTAATTATGATGCATGTACCTTTCATAGGGTCCCTACACTACAATGAGTGTGGCCTCACTTGGTTGTTCGGTAGGTCCAGAGTCCTTGCATCAGATCACGTGGGCCATAAAATCCCCTATCATAGCCGGTTTTCCCTGACCTAATTCATGCACCAAGGTCACCCAACACTTTTTCCCTACCATCCCAGGCAGCCCTTACTATTCCTAACTCCAGAATCCATCATATCTCTCAACCTTGACTCTGATACCATTATGCCATGACCCACCTTTCCCAAAAGGAGGGAAGGGTCTACAGATTTCCAGGCCCTTCCTTGTTTATGTTGAAGGATATATAATGACCCATGAGACCTGCCTTAAATAGGTCTTGGAGTGGCGAACATCGCCAAGGGTATATAATCACACACTAAATGGAAGGCATTACCCTTTTTCTTTTAATAGGATTGGGAGATAAGACGGTAAATCCCACAACACCAAACAGAAAGTGCAAAAATGACTAAAGATAAAACATTCCCATGTGCATGTTCAAAAGTAAATGATACAAGTCACCAAACCCCAAAAGTAAAAAAAGAATACTGAGAAAAGAAAATAAATAACAATAACTGTCCCAAAAGTCTGCGCTAGTATGTTCTCGCGCGATCCTCGAAGTCCTCCTGGAAACCTGAAAGCAGTTTTATATACGTAGGGTGAGCATACATGTATACTCAGTACGGAAAAACCAAAGACTCTCACGCACTAGTGGGGATACATTCTAAATTCCAGTGAGAAGAAGACAACCAACACTATCCTGGAGTTCATCCATCCCACTCACCAGCTACACTCACCAAATAATGCAAGCAAGTAAAGAATAATAAAAGAACATCGATGTTGGATACCCCTCCCCACATTCCCACTGGTTATTGAAGACATCCTATGCATCGAACCAATCCTTCCATTCTCACCGTAGTCCCACTACCACACCCTGCCCACACACAACTGGGCCATATCCTCACGTAGTCCCATTGCCAAACCCTGCCTGTAAACACCTGGGCCACAAATGTCACACGTAACCACACCTGAAAACACCTAGTCCAGAACATCCACCGCCACGCCTGAAGACACCTAGGCTAGAATATCCACTGTCATGCCCGAAGACACCATGGCCACATCCCGAAGACACATTGGAAACCACCTGCCCACACACACATGGTCCAACCACCACACCACCCCGCCTGAAGGTTATTGGGCTATTAATAGACTTCAGGCCATCACAGCCTTTCCGAAGATACTTGGGATATCCAGGAAAGGGATCAGAAAGCAGCTAATAACCATCCACTAAATGAAGTGTAGGAAAAACACCCTCCCCCATGATGTGGGGGTGTTCGGAACTAAGTTCTCAACATGGGTGTGGCGCAAATAAGAAACAAAAAAATGACAAGTATATGTATATTTAGCAAGCACTCACACAGTTTAGGTTTTTCTTCAGCCAGCCTAATGCACACAATTAGTACCATTTCCAAGTCAAAACTCACACCAAACCAAAACCCATTTTTCCAATACTAGTTTACATGTTTAGTAATAATGTTTAAATAAGTTTATGCGTCTACTTGGGAAACTAGCAAGCATAAGGACAAGCCAAGGAAGGAGGAAAATCAAACATCAACATAAACATTCACACCCGTGTACCCCAAATTCCAGGAGCTGACAGTTTCTCAACAAAAGAGGATCCCACCCCAATTTGTGATATAGACAGAGTAACCACACGACCTCAACTTCACAACCAGCGAAACCATAACATCAGGGGATTACAACCCTACCCAAATCACCCAGCTATTGGCCTGTGAAAGGAAATAAACAAACCACCACCACCAACACAATGTAGGTCCATGCCGGACATTTCAGATTTAAAATATTTAACACACTCCATAATTTCAATTCTGATGTATTTTAACCGGGGGTTATCACAGAAAAATGGTTGATCCTAGGGATTTCAATTTAATTATCTGCATATGCATAATTAACCGATTTCTTTTACATGACCAACACAAGAAGTAAGGGTTTATTAGTGGACAAATAAAGACCACCAACAGCCATGATTTTCATTAGGAGTAAGCCTGCACAAATCATAAATCATTAATCAGAGCATAGAACAAAACAACATCATCGATCACACCCCCCTTTATTATTTAGAATCTTTTTTTATCTTCATTATGGTTTGGTTCATCCAATTCTATAGAAACACAAGCATACCAACCTAGCATGATACATAGAAAGGAGAGTTAAAGGTGAAACCCTACCTGATTGATCAACGATCGAAGTTTATATTCACGCGCCAGTAACAGGGAATGCACGACTTGTAGGGGAGGGGCCTTGGGAACTCAAGCACGAGTAGATGAAACGATGGGAGGGTGATCGTGGAAACGAATCCCAGGGAGAACCCTTTAGTTTATAAGGACCAGGGATGGTTGAGAGAAGAACGCGAAACCGCGTAACGAGCAGGGTCGTGGGTTGACCACGCGGCCACACACGTCATTAAAGTGTCCCCACCCATTGGGAAGTTTAAACTGATTCACACACCTGGTTAATTCATTAAACATTTAATTAAATTATATTTATGGGCATTACTGGGATTTAAAACATGTTAAAAGGGTCAAAATAGGGTTTAATACTCAATTTTCCTAAACAGGAGCCGGTACTGGAAAACCCGTGGGGTAGGAAAGAGCCACTAGTAGCTGAGCTACGAGTAGGCTGCAGTGACCGGTAGACCGATCTATGGGTAGACATAGCTACCGGTAGATTGAGATACCGGTAGACAGATCTACCGGTAGATCGAGCTACTGGTAGTCCGAATTACCAGTAGACATAACTACAGGTAGGCTAAGGCTACCAGTAGACATAGCTACAGGTAGGCTGTGGCTACCGGTAGACAAAGATAATGGTAGACCAAGCTACCGGTAGGCCTTCTACCTGTAGGCTAAGGATACAGGTAGTCTTACTGTTAGTGGTAAAAAGCCATGAATGCTTTCCCCGAAATTTTGATTTTAATATGGAATTATTAATAAATAGGTTTTGAAAGATCACAATTTTATCATATATTATATTTTCTATATTTAAATATTTGTATTTATAATTATAAAAAATTTTATTTGTATTATAATAGTATATATTACGTTCAATAAGAGTCTATCTTTAGGTAAATGCTCTTTTTTCTAAATCTTATTTATGCAGACACATATCATATTACCCACATGTTCATTTTATACTGTATATATTCTTAACATGTAGTTATTTAATTATGATTAAAATTAATATTATTGGGATTTATATATCCATTAATATTTCTCTATTTTATGTTGATTTCATTAAAAAATTCAACAGGACTAACGACTTTATGTTAAAAAGTCAATAGTTACTCGCATTATTTTTTGATTAAGATTTAAATGATGACATGTAATGATATAAATGTGTAGAATATGATAAATTATATTATAATCATGATTTTCAAGTAATTGTTTTGATATAGAATCTTTTTTCTCTATTTAGTACTTAAAATGATTGGAAAACTAATTTATGAAAAACATACATTATATCTTATTTTGATAAGAATAATATTCTTCTATTTACTTATATTATTCCTAATGTTTTCAAAAATATATTTAATAAACTCTTGTGATTTTTTAAATTAATTTTTAACCATGTTATAATTTATTTAAAAATTATTTAAAAGGAATATGGTTTTCATTTTCTAAGTGAGTACTATTGAATTTATTCCAAGAAAGTGAAATGAATAATTGTATTAATATATATGCCATGAATGGAATTTTTGAGCATCATGGATGATAAATGATTTGAAATTACCATTATAACTTTCCTATTTATTTTAAATGAAAATATTTTCCATTATATTTTTTAAATATATTTATTTTAAATAAGGCATATAAAAATTAAAAGTCCATTTGTATGAATAAATATTCCAAGTCATTTTCTATTGGAAATTTTAATTTTAGATAACATCATTTTATGTTTCATATGACTTACTGGGGATATGATATAAATATAATATCATTATTAATTTTCAATTTGGTTGATTATTTTGATGATTAGATATTTATGAAACCCATTTTCTATCCATAGTTTATTTATGATAATATATTGATATCATGATGAAACAGATTTCTTTTCCAGGTGTTATGATATATGAATTATGATTTATGATATTATGGAAGACATAGAAATTGATAATGATTTCCCAACTGGTTTTCCTGAAATTATATTTTATTAAAATTAATTTCGAAAATAGCGGTATCTCGTGAAATATATGTTATAAAATTTGTAGTGATCCTCGTGATGTATGTGATATTTGACACATTAATATTGATAAGAGTAAAAAATTATATTGAATATGAAGGATTGTGATCTGAACCTTATCTACTATACTAGTCTAGGTAGTGATAATTGAGTATGAATTTTTTTTTGATTATTTGTATTACACAATTTTATTTCCTAATATAATATCATGTTATCATGGATCCAATAAGTGATAAATTTATGAATCATATAATATAAAATAATATGATTTAATAAATTATTTTTTATTTTGATCTTTGATATTCTTGGTATGTATTTTCAAATGTTAATATCATTCTCTCATTCCCTCATGAACATATTATATTTATGTAATTATTAACATCATCTTTATTTACCCTTTCAATGCATATGAGTTCACCCATTCTTATATTTAAATTCACTTGGTAATAAAGAAAGGTCATAGTGGCTGGGAAATGTAGAAGAACATTCATAAAATAAAAAATATATGTTTCTAGTCTGCATAGATACTAAACCATTTCCATTGTGATTCATGTATTTGTATCATATATTTAATAATAATCTATTATGATTTAGTAAATATGTATGAAATTTTTGGTTCCATATAAGTATGTGTGTGTATTTTGAGGTGTGGTGAGTGGAATATAATAGGAGGTAGCGGTGAATTATAGGTTGGGTTGGAGAACTATAATATTTTACCATTTATTCCTTATTTTTAATTATTCTATAAAAATCACATCTTCAATTTTTTTGTATCATGATTAAAAATATTGAGCCCTATTCAATATATTAATCCACTAAATATCATTATAATTAAATTAAAATTTAAACTGAATAAATTATTATTTTTTCAATCTTTTCTTTTTTAACACATAATTTTTTATTTTTATTCCTTGATATTTTGATAATAATTAAATGAGTAGTATAAAATATTAATATAGTCTTATAAATTTTGTCAAATTAGTGTATTATGATAAAAACCCACAACACATGAACCAATTTTTTTACAAATAACAAATTGAAAAATAACATTATTTTTTTCATATTATATAAAATTATTTATACATCTAATAACCATTCATATATTTTTAGAAAATAAATGTTTATCAAATTTATTATTTTATATATATAAATAAAATGAAATAAAATAATAATTCTAATGTAATATGATTAATTAATGTTATATATTTTATTACAATATGCAATATAATACATATAATAAATATATATATTTCCAAAATATTATTTATTAAATTAATTATAACTTTATAAAACATTGAAAAATTCCTCTAAATATATTTCTGATGCCATCTTCATAAGCCCTATTTTTTAGACATTTAATGTGGAGAATTATAGGTTGTGATTTAGATAAAGTACATAATATAATTATTTCAATGATCATTAACTTATCCCATTGATAACATCCCTAAAGTCATACATAGTTATGATTTTCATGATTTTCATAAAGGGAAAACTCTCGTGATGCATTTATTATACCAAGATAAAATGGATGAGCATCATACAATTAACACATGATACATTATTTTATATATTATCTATTTCCACACAAATTTAATAACATGAAAACTTACATTAGTTCAGCCCATATCAGTGAATATATTATTACACTCACAACTTTTAGTAGCTAGCATTATGTGTCAAAAGATATTATACTTTAATAACACTAATATCCATATATTTTCCTGATGGCTAAATAAGATTATGCAATCATATTTTATATCTATTGATGGAATTAAAATTATAAAATATTATTCATATTATTCCAAAAACACTTTCAAAAATATTTTTGCTGTATTTATAATTTCATTCATTCATTTAATAATTACCCTTTGTGGTATAATCAACATTATAGATCATTACTTAAATTGGTTCAGTCTTGTTGTAATTGTATTGATTTTATAATTTAATCCATTTATAATTATGAGATATTATTTCAATTATATATCATTTAATTTATGATATTTCATAAATTATCATTCACACATAATTTAAAATGACATGTTTCATTTTATATTAGAGTTACATGTAAGAAAAATTGTCTTACAAATGTTATATCATGAAAACATAATGGTGTGTTATATTTGTTATAATATTCGGTTATCAAGTGGTTATAAATGTATAATCATCCACAATTTTTTACACAGGATAATAAAGAGTTATATTAGTTTTCATAGACCAGGGGATGCCATTTTTGAATTATTACATAGTCACAAAAAATCATCTATATCACATGTAGATATGATTAATCAATCAATCTCGTTTAAGAGTGGATGAATTCATGAAATTTCCTTTCCAAAATTTATAATACAAACATCCAGATAATCAATTCCCAAAGTGTCTCCCGACATCAACCATCTTGGGTGACTAGTGTAAGGATCTGAAGAATCATTTTTAATGATTTATCCGATTTTAGTTGGAATCTATGCTATTATTGTATTATGATGAAAACTCGACCTGAAATATTCTTATAATAAATGCTTCCAAATATTTACTGTTGAAACCAATCTATAATGGATTTTATATTATTCATATACAAACACATAAAAATATTGTATATATATATGTACCTATATTTCATTACAATCCTTAAAATAATTAATTAATGAAAATAAAATAAAATAATATTATTGAAAATAGGTAGAGATATTATAAGGATAGTTTATTCTTATATTCTTATTCCATATTCCCACACCTAATAAATTCCGAAACATCTTATGTGACATAAGAAACCATATAATCCAAAGAGAACCCAAAAAATGTCAATATTTCTACACAATCCTAATAATTATATTAGTAAAATTATATGTACATCATAGATCCCATGAATGGTTTCAGAACCAGGAAGCCCTCAACACCACCAAGAGACTTCAAATTAAAAATGTACTTGTAATTTTAATGAAAGAAGATGGGTTCAAATATTTTATAAATGATTGTGTATATGTTTGTATGTTTTGTTTATGTCTATATATATGTATGTATATTTGAGAGGATTTATATATGCATATATGTGTCCATCTATGATTGTATATATGTAAATTATTAGATAACTAGAAAACACATATAATACATTAGAGATAAAGAAAACTATATATCCAAGAATGTATAATGGACGGGTTTGGATCCAAGAAAGTACCAAATTCTCTGCTGAGATATTGATAGAATCTATACCAGATAAAACCGATTGATTAATAAAACCTTATTCTTTTGGTAAAATATACCCATTGGGATTAACTAATCAATTTATATTTAATGTAAACCCATGTACCATAGAAAAACTATTAACTAGGGAAATCTAATACACTTGAGGAAATATTTCCACTACTGTAATCTTTCCATTATTGAAAATAAATCCAAAAGGATTAGTTTTCATCAAAGAAGTGTCAAGGTACATAGTATCCATAAAAGATAAAAAAACATTTAGGTACTTGGTACCTAGAAAAATACAACCAAATTATGAAACCTTGTAAAATTCATTAATTCTCAATAAACCCATTTGTAATCGGTGTACACATACCCATGGATAGCTACTGTATCCTTTCCAACCCATTGTTTACATCACTAAAGAATGTTTTTTCACATGATAAAATCATTATATCAATATAAAAATCACCAAAAAATAATAACAAAAAATTATAAAAATATAATAAATTTATGGAATTATTCATGGATTTAGTACCAGTGTAATTTTTTTAATCTTATTAGCATAATAAAAATCGTAATTAGGGATAAAAATTCATTTGTATTTTGAGTTATTTACTTGTTCATTTTTTTAGGGATATTATTTGTATATGTATCCTGGTTTTGGAATCTATGAGTGTTTACATATATCATATAAAACTGTTCATTTATAAAATATTAAAACACTATTTAGGTATATGGATTAAACATATAACATTAGAATACCCAATTACCATGTAAAAACTAATCATTATTAGATAATACTTTATCATGAACACATTGAAATTAAATATCATTAAAGACTGAAATATTTCAATAATATTTTCAAAACAATATAGATACTGAAAATCTAGTTAATTAATTTTATTTAATCCTTAAATATTTGAACAAAAAATTTTTATTGATATTGAAGTGCCCAGATCATTGTGAATCACTAAGAGGGGGAGGGAGTGAATCAGTGATCCCTTAAAACATTTTACTAATTGATGATTTATCAATTAAACCTCTTTGGATGGTTAAAGCCTCGATCCACTCTTCTTGTATCTCTCACCTTTCCTCGAATGATGCAGTAAATATAAAGGCACATGACACAATGATTTACAAGGTTCGGCACCAAAGGCCTACGTCCTTGCCATGTTGGTTATACGCCCCAACATGGTTTCTCCATTATAACTTGTTATAATTACAATGGTCGATACAGAGTCCCATTGTATCTCTCCTGAGTCCCACAGGAGGGTCTTTATACTGCGTCCCATAGTGTTACTAGAGTCCCACTGGCCTGCTCCAGAATCCCACTGAAGACTTCTTCCACCCTGTGTCTCACATGGGGCTTCTCCTGGCATCTCGAGTCACACGAGCAACAGTTCTTTACTTAAAGTTCTTCAAGTATCTTCAGCAGCCTGGGATAAAGGCTGTTGGCCTTGCTCTCTTCCTCTGATCACTTGAGTTGATCAGGTCTTCTCGTCTTGCTCAGGATTTATCTCCTTCTTCTCAGGATGACCTGGACTCTCTCTTCATGAATCTTCAACAGCCTTTGAAAAGGTCTGTTGGTCTTGCTCTTCACTTCTGATCACTTCTGTTGATCAGGATCTTCTCAATTACTGAAAACTCAGACAACTGATATATCTAACTTCATTCTGGCTTCAGTCTGACTTCCCATCATGCACTGAGTGCATGGAAACTCTTCTTCATGCACTGACTGCATGGCTTCTCAAATTCTTCAAGAACTCTTGGTCTTGGAATCCTCAAATGCACACAACCTGATTTATCTTTGTTCACGTGTGCACGTCCATGCATGCATGCACTCCCCTTCTTCTTCTCTTGGTGAAATAAACCCTCAAAGGGTGTAATTACTTTTAGCACACACCTTTTTCTTGTCCTTCACACATTTTATTCCTTTTGATTACACACTTAAACGTGTGTTGTACTTTGTGTGAGTGTCTTCTACTTCTCCTAGGTGTGTTCACTCCACTTAGTGCACACACTAGGTTTGGACTACATGTTTTTGTTTTCTCACACAACTTATTTTTTCACTTATCAAACACAAGGTGAAAGCATTGCCTTCCACTTCTTGCACACAAAAATTCCACACATTGTTCTTTTCACTTATTAGGCACAAACTAAGCCGTAGGGTCTTCCTTTTTCACACATACACAAACCATGTGTGGTGTACTTCATCAACCCCGAACCCCTGCCGCAAGGGAGGCGCGCAAGTGGTACTGCCTGAATATCCAATGAAGGCGTGCAAGGGGGTGTGGCCTTTCTCCTCTTCACAACTTCCGCGCAAGCCTCAAGGTTCAAGGGTGCGCAAGTGCTTTAGCCACAAGGGCCGCGCAAGCCTCGGCCAACCGCAGGCACAAGGAGGGCACGCAGATGCCGCTGTCATGCAAGCAACCTCCTGTCACGCAAGGGATGCGCGCAGGGATTCTCTAACCTCTTTTGCGCAAGGAGTAGGGCTAAAGGAACCTTCGGAGCAATGGGATGGCTCCGGAACAAACTACTACGCAAGTGTGCACGTAGTGATCAAAACTTTTCTAAGAATCGAGGCTTCACGGGACAGTGTCTTCGAAAACTCAGGAAGCTTTTTGAGAGCCTTGGGTGCTCCTTTTATAGGCGAGGAATTCTTCGGCCCATCCGCGTGAGATCCCGAAGATTTCGGATCTTCAAGATTTTTCAAATCTTGATTTTTATTTTCTGTTCAATGCAGGTTGCATTTTTATTTTCCTCCTTCACGTGCATGCATTTTCCAATGCATGCATGGCCTCTTTAATACTTGTACATGCATAGAATGAACACACGAATCCTCGGCAACTCCGTTTGCCTCGGCTGAAGTCCAAAATACTCACATTGTTGAAAGCACACCCACTTTTAGGCATGGATGTGTTCGTTATGCTCAGACGATCTCAATGGTGTCTTCAGATTGATCAACAGTGGCTGGGATCTCAAAATCCGTTGTCGGAGGTGCCTCTGGTTATGTGGGAATGCGCGGGGAGCTTCGGCTGAGCTCGAGGAAGGATACAAGCTTGCAAGCCATCGGATCGGGAGTTTAATGAACTTCGATGACCGAGATTAGATCGCGGCGCCGCGGATGCGATCAGCGGTCGATATCATATGTGCGATGGCTCGGACGGCCAAGATTAGATCCTGACCGAATTTTATGATCCCACATCGAAATGCGCTGTTGTTTTCTCGTGGTTTATCAAATAACTCATGCTGCTCAATGCTCAGTTGTAAATCCCCCTCCATGGTGCCGCCCCGCATCATGTTCTCTTTGCGGGTGTGCTCTTGTGCCCACCTCTTCTCTTTGCGGGTGCACCACTGGCGCCCACTATGCACACACGGGCGCGCTCCTCGCGCTCACGCTGCGTGGGCTTCATCACCGCGTGGCCTCAGGGGCTTATACACGGCCCCAGCCTCTCTCGGGCTGTCCCCATGGGATCCCCTTCGGCGTGGTGACCTAGTCCCACATGTGCCTTGGGTTGAACCCTTATGGCTGGCCCTTGGTGGCTTCCTTTTTTCTAGAGTATAGACTTAGGGACTTTGTATAAAAATAAAGTAACCCAAGTTCAAATGCCAAATGCCAAATTCCACTTCTTCCAAGCCATTCTTCCTCTTCTCCATTCTTCTTCTTCTTCTAAAGAATTCCTCCATCTTCTCATCAATTTGTATTGTTCACTTAGGAGGGACTTCACAAAGGTTTCTTCCTTCAACCGAAGCTCCTGAATCACATAATCTGCAATGTTCTTAATTGATCCAATCAGAGATCAAGTTGGATCTTCTTCAAATTCACATGCACTAAGTGATAGTGCATGGACTTCATTAATCCACTTCATCCACTTAGGAGGTGTGGATGGATCATCTTCATCTCTTCATGCATTGTCTTGACAATGCATGGTCTTCAAATAATGTGGTGACATTGTATCCAGTAGATACAAGTTCTTGGAACATAAAGATCAGCTCATCAATCATCTGATGTTCATAGAGAATGTTTCAACCACAAAATCCAATGTCACTTAGTGAATCTCCTAAGTGACATGCATCTTAGTACCATGGACATTCTCATTTCCTCACCAACACCATCACATCATTTTTCATTCACATATTGACATTCCTTGACATCCATTCATCTTATGACAACATCATGACTCATTGACAACAAATGCAACACAGTGCACTTAAATCTCCGCCTTTGTATTTGTTGTCAATACACTTCTTCAGCTCATATGAATGGGTCAATATGTGTGCCAATATTTTATCCCCCTTATTGGCAATCAAATGCAAAGGTGTGGTGTGGTTCTCTTCCAAAAAATTTCTTCCTCCCTTTGAATAGCATCTTCTTGAAAATCACTAAGAGAGGGATGATGTCACATGTTCTCTTGAGCAAAGAACCTTTAGTAGATCATCTCTAAGTTTATTTGGGCTAACCCGGTGTAGAAAACAAGAGTGATGTAACCAAGATTTTGAATGATGTCCACAATTCACTATACATGTGAGATCATGCTTCAGGGGGTGAAATTTTTCAGATTTATCAATGAATTGCTAAATCCTGCACATTCTTTACAAAACTCATTAGAAAGTTCAGTGCAAAGATAAAGCTCTCCCTTTCATCCATTTGACTTCAATCAATACTCCCCCTTAATTGACATGATGAATACAATTAATAAACAAGTGATGAATGTATGATTGGAATACCTTCACTTTTCCCAAGATGATATTAAATCCCAAAATATCATCTTCTCTAGATTGGCTCCCCCTCAAGGGGTGCACTCCATTCCTTCCAAACCATCCTCCAGTTGAGAATGATCATCATCTTCAATTCCCTACAATGTTAGAACATGTAAATACAAGTGATTAGGGAATAAGATGGAACCTCCTTGGTTCATCAATGTGAACAACAAGGTTGAGAAGATTCTCTCAACCGAGATGTCCCATTTTCACCATTCTTCACACTTGAATATTTGATATTCAATGATGTTTGTGCCGGTGTGGATCTCAACACATCTTCATGTGAAATATTTTTCTTCCCTTTTTCCTTAGCAATTGCCAGTACTTCATCTTCAGCTCTTTGTAGTTCTCTGGCATGTTGCAACTGATTAGTCCATATGACTAGTAAATCAGTTGGAAGTGTGGCCTCAGTTCTGGAAGTTTCCCATGGTTCCTTTGATGCTATTAAGCTACCTTTCTTAGGAAACTTTTTTTCAATCAATCCTTTCTGCTTCTTTTGGATTGATTGTCTTTTTGAGTCCAGTCTACCTCTATTGAATTTCATGGCTTCTTTACAAAGATCCATGATGTGTCCTTTCTTTCCACAGTAGAAGCATGTTTTATTCTTGGTGGTCCTTCTGGATGCATCACCCTACTTGGATTTCAAATCCAAGGACATCTCTTCCTTTTTCAACATCTTATTGGGAGCATTTTCTACTTTCATCTTGCTTCCCAAGGATTCTCTCTGAGCCAGGTTCTGTGATCTTCTTTTCTTTTGAGCTTTGGATACAGTTGGAGATTGACATGTATCAACTATTTGACCACTTTTTCACAAATCCAAGATTTTATCAAGAAATCCAAATATGTTAGCAGTAAACAGATGTCTCTGGGCCTGTGGATGTTGCTTCTTTCCTTCTGGCTTGCTCCCCCTTGGCATGGTCTTCCTTTGTGATTTGACATTCAGTGGATTGTACCAACAATCCTTTTCACAATGCCCATACTTGTTACAACACCAACATTGACCCAAAAATCTTGACCTCTTGAGTCATTCTGATTGTAGGGTACTTTTCTTGAATTTTTGTGCTGTTTCAGGAGAGATTTATTTCTTCACCGTCTTCATCTATACTTGTTTGAATTCATTCTTCCATCCTGCACTTTTAGTAGAAACACTTTTAAAAACATGAGTACAAGATGGTATGGATGGTACCTTCTTTTTAGAAGATGTTTCCCTTTCATTAGAGGATGTCTTTATTTTAGAATCATCCTTCTCAATGCATACTTGTGTAGCAACATTTCTTATATCAGCTGACTGGGAGGTTTCAGCTTTGGGTGATTGCAGATTTTTCAATATCAGCTCTAGTTCTAAGCATTTAATGTTGAGGGAGTTCTTCTCATCCACAAAAGTTCTCAGCCTTCCTTCCCAGTTTTCTTCTAGCTGTTTCATCTGGTCTTCCTGCACTTTCTTCATTTCTTGCAATGAATTGTCTAACTCCTTCACCCTTTTGACTTTCTCTTCTAGTTGAGCATCTTTGACAACCATTAAAACTCTGTGCAATTTTTCCAGTGCATGGAAAACTTCTTTGACCATTGTATTAAAGAATTCTTTCTCAGAAAGGCTTCTTTGCAATTCTTCACAAGTATTTTCATATCTATCATTGCAAAGAGAAACTGTTTCATCCTTATCCATCACCAGCTTTCTGAGAGTGTTGGTTATGCCAACCCTTTTAGCCAATTGATCTTACATTGGATTGGCTTCTTCTTCTAGATGTAATTTTTCATCTTGAAGATCAAGGATGCCAGTTGTAATACACATTGCCACTTACTTGGGGACTGTCTTCTGATGATATTTGAGTGCATTTTGAAGATCATTCATTGTTCCAACTTCATCACAGCTAGGACATGCTTTCTTCATCTTCTTGGCCTGTTTCTTCTTTCTATTTTTCTGAGTTTTGGCAGATATCTCCATTTGAGGCTGGTCGTTCATTTCCTCAAATCTTCACTTCATAAAGACTCCCTTGGATCTTTTATAGGTAACCTTCCCTATGATACCAATTGAAGTGCCCAGATCAGTGTGAATCACTGAGAGGGGGTGGGGGTGAATCGGTGATCCCTTAAAAAAATTTACTAATTGATTCTTTATCAATTAAACCTCTATGGATGGTTAAAGCCTCGATCCACTATTCTGGTATCTCTCACCATTCCTCGAATGATGTAGTAAATATAAAGGCATAGGACACAAGGATTTACAAGGTTCGGCACCAAAGGCCTACGTCCTTTCCATGTTGGTTATACGCCCCAATATGGTTTCTCCATTTTAACTTGTTAGAATTACAATGGTCGATACAAAGTCCCTCTGTATCTCTCCTGAGTCCCACAGGAGGGTCTTTATACTGCGTCCCACAGTGTTACCGAAGTCCCACTGGCCTTCTCCAGAATCCCACAGAAGTCTTCTTCCACCCTGAGTCTCACAGGGGGCTTCTCCTGGCTTCTCGAGTCACACGAGCAACACTTCATCACTTCAAGTACTTCATGTATCTTCAGCAGCCTGGGATAAAGGCTGCTGGCCTTGCTCTCTTCCTCTGATCACTTGATTTGATCAGTTCTTCTCGTCTTCCTCAGGATTTATCTCCTTCTTCTCAGGATGATCTGGCCTCTCTCTTCAAGAATCTTCAACAGCCTTTGAAAAAGACTGTTGGTCTTGCTCTTCACTTCTGATCACTTCTGTTGATCAGGCTCTTCTCAATTAATGAAAACTCAGACAACTGATATCTCTAACTTCAGTCTGGCTTCAGTATGACTTCCCATCATGCACTGAGTGCATGGCAACTCATCTTCATGCACTGACTGCATGGCTTCTCAAATTCTTTACAAACTCTTGGTCTTGGACTCCTCAAATGCACACAACCTGATTTATCTTTTTCCACGTGTGCATGTGCATGCATGCATGCATGCACTCCCCTTCTTCTTCTCTTGGTGCAATAAACCCTCAAAGGGTGTAATTACTTTTAGCACACACCTTCTTCTTGACCTTCAAAATTTTTATTCCTTTTGATTACACACTTAAATGTGTGTTGTGCTTTGTGTGAGTGTATTCTACTTCTTCTAAGTGTGTGCACTCCACTTAGTGCACACACTAGGTTCATCCTACTTGTTTTTGTTTGCTCACACAACTTCTTTGTTCACTTATCAAACACAAGGTTCAAGCCTTGCCTTCCACTTCTTGCACACACAAATTCCTCACTTTGTTCTTTTCACTTATTAGGCACACATTAAGAGGTAGGGTCTTCCTTTTTCACACATACACAAACCAAGTGTGGTGTACTTCATCAACCCCGAACCCATGCCGCAAGGGAGGCACGCAAGTGGTACTGCCTGAATATCCAATGAAGGCATGCAAGGGGGTGTGGCCTTTCTCCTCTTCACAACTGCCGCACAAGACTCAAGGTTCAAGGGTGAGCAAGTGCTTTAGCCGCAAGGGCCGCACAAGCCTCATCCAACCGCGGGCACAAGGAGGGCACACAGATGCCACTTCCAAGCAAGCAACCTCCTGTCATGCAAGGGTTGCACTCCGGGATTCTATAACCTCTTTTGCGCAAGGAGTAGGGCGAAAGGATCCTTCGGAGCAAAGGGATGGCTCTGGAACAAACTACTGCGCAAGTGTGCGCGCAGGGCTCAAAACTTCGCTAAGCACCGAGGCTTCGCGAGACAGTGTCTTCGAAAACTCAGGAAGCTTTTTGAGAGCCTCGGGTGCTCCTTTTATAGGCGATGAATTCTTCGGCCCATCCACGTGAGATCCCAAAGATTTCGGATGTTCAAGATTTTTCAAATCTTTATTTTTATCCTATGTTCAACGTGGGTTGCATTTTTATTTTCCTCCTTCACGTGCATGCATGGCCTCTTTAATACTTGTCCATGCATAGCATGAACACACGAAGCCTCAGAAACTCCGTTTGCCTCGGCTGAAGTCCAAAATCCTCACATTATTGCATGAACACCCATTTTTAGGCATGGATGTGTTAGTTATGTTCAGACGATCTCAATGGTGTCTTCGAATTGATCAACAGTGGCCAGAATCTCAAAATCCGTCGTCGGAGGTGCCTTTGGTTATGCGGGAATGCACGTGGAGCTTCGGCTGAGCTCGAGGAAGGAGACAAGCTTGCAAGCCGTCGGATCGGGAGTTTAATGAACTTCGACGGACGAGATTAGATCGTGGTGTCGCGGATGCGATCAGCGGTCGAGATCATATGCGCGATGGCTCGGACGGCCAGGATTAGATCCTGACCAAATTTTTTGATCCCACATCGAAACGCGCTGCTGTTTTCTCGTGGTTTATCAAATAACTCCTTCCACTCAACGCTCAGTTGTACTTACCCCTCCACGGTGCCGCCCCACACCGTGTTCTCTTAGCGGGCGCGCTCTTGGGCCCACCTCTGATCCCTGCGGGCATGCCACTGGCGCCCACTATGTACACACGGGCGCGCTCCTCGCACTCACGCTGCGTAGGCATCTTCAACGTGTGGCCTGAGGGGCTTATACATGGCCCCAGCCTCTCTCGGGCTGGCCCCATGGGATCCCCTTCGGCGTGGTGACCTAGTCCCACATGTGCCTTGGGTTGAACCCTTATGGCTGGACCTTGGTGGCTTCCTTTTTGATAGATTAGAGACTTAGGGACTTTGTATAAAAACAATGTAACCCATGTTCAAATGCCAAATGCCAAATGCCACTTCTTCCAAGCCATTCTTTCTCTTCTCCATTCTTCTTCTTCTTCAAAATAATACCTCCATCTTCCCATCAATTTGTATTCTTCACTTAGGAGGGACTTCACAAAGGTTTCTTCCTTCAACCGAAGCACCTGAATCACATAATCTTCAATGTTCTTCATTGATCCAATCAGAGATCAAGTTGGATCTTCTTCAAATTCACATGCACTAAGTGATAGTGCATGGAATTCATTAATCCACTTCGTCCACTTAGGAGGTGTGGATGGATCATCTTAATCTCCTCATGCATTGTCTTAACAATGCATGGTCTTCTAATAATGTGGTGACATTGTATCCAGTTGATACGAACTTAAAGATCATCTCATCAATCGTCTGATGTTCATAGAGAATGTTTCAACCACAACATCCTATGTCACATAGTGAATCTCATAAGTGACATGCATCTTAGTACCATGGCCATTCTCCTTTCCTCACCAACACCATCACATCCATTTTCATTCACATCTTGACATTCCTTGACATCCATTCATCTTTTGACAACATCATGCCTCATTGACAATAAATGCAACACAGTGCACTTCAGATATTTCTTTGAGAAATATGATTTTCAAATATATTCCATACTTGATCAAACAATATAATTAAATAAATTAGATTGTAATGATAATTTTGGGTTCATAAAATATTTTCATACCGGAAATGCTCTTACC
The DNA here is from genome assembly GCA_963277665.1 of Viscum album. NCBI lineage: Eukaryota > Viridiplantae > Streptophyta > Magnoliopsida > Santalales > Viscaceae > Viscum > Viscum album. The sequence goes on from OY728121.1 coordinate 297,551,834, forward strand.
CTACTATTTATGACATCAATAAAATAGGTTACTGAACCGTACTACAACCAAAATAATATAAATGATATTAATATATTTTTATTTATATTCCTATCAACATATCTATAATGATAATTCCAAACATGTCAATATTCACAAAATATAATTTATTGAATATAATCATGGAATCAACTATGAATGTTGAAAACTAAAACTGAGAACCCATGGAATGTAAAATAAGTAACATAATTTTGATAGAAAATATAGAAATATTTAACAATATATAAGCACAAATATAATTTCTATTAACAAGATATATAACATAATAAATGAATAAAAATTATGGTATAAAAAGATTTCTTTTTATCATTTTCACAAATATTATATAACTAATTATATATCTATAGTAAAACTACAAGGAAACATGTTGGCTCACTCATCCCTACCATAGTGATAAATTTCTATAAACTATCACAATTGATGAATTTTTTACACATGAATTTTTTTTAATTTGAAACATATATCATTTATGAAAAAATCATCATTTCATTATAATGAAAACAATCCCTTTACACTCCATCAAAACAGACCATTTCAATTTCATTATTGTGACCAAATAATAAAATGTAAATTAATATTAATTTACATATTATACCTACTTTTTAAACTTGATATTTCTATTTTCAATAATTAAATCATAATATGGAATTAAATAGATAATTGAGAACAAATTAAATTTTATATCATTATTATTACGATCAATAATCTACCAATTATCATATTAAATTTAACTAATAACTGAATGTATTTACGAATAAATAATCAAAAAATAAATTAATTATTTATATATAAATTATAATAAATTAATTTTTTCCTAAATTTTTCACATATAAAAATATAAGGGATGATTTTCTATGAATGGGAACATGCATCCCAACTTGAAAATAATGTGGAAGGTAATATCGTAACAGAATAATTTGTTATGTCTAAAAAACTAATAATATAAATAACTCAAAAAGTATTTAGAAATATTTTTTAATGATTTATAACTGAGAATGGGGAATAATTAATATAATATTAATTATAAATCAATTTAATAAAATATTAAATGAAATATGGTCCTTATGTAAAAATGAACAACCCATAAAATCATTAAATCATTTAATAAAAAATCATATGTTTTGAAGTATAAAAATAATTTAACGAAATTACATATATAATATTAAAATAATGATAATAACTATAATGTTTTTTAAAAAATATATTTCTACACACATACCAAAAATAGAATGATAAAAAAATATTTAGTTAGGATTCCTGTCATTATATTCCATTAATCATCCCATGCCAGTTTTTCATCTATTGAGATGTTTCTTATAAGGACACACCATTTTCCAAAAAAATATATCAAAAAATAATATTCACCCTCGTAAATGGACTTGTTGTTTTTTGAATTGATCAATATATTAAAAAAAATTATACCTTAAAATAATACATGATTTCAAATAAAACCAATGAAATAACAATGGAAGTCTACCAAATAACATAACAATAACAAATTATCTCATAAAATTATATAGTTTTTCAACCTTTCCTTACAAAAAATGATATATGTATGATTATCAATTATATTCAATTTTAATAATATTTTCATCGTTTACTATTCCATTCAACCCTCTTCTAAGAAAACATGGTGAATTTATGAAAAAATTCACATTATGATTCCAAAATTGATTTGATGGTAGATCGACTCATCCAACAGATAATATTATTGAAAATTATAATCAATATTAATACATTATTTTAGGTATATTAAATATTTTCTATTATTAATTTAATATTATTCTAGTCATTTTCCATAATTGTAGGGATCCACCTATATTTAAAGGGATTGATTTAATATTATCTATGTAAAATAACACTATGTGAAAATAAATCATCAATTCTACATGGTTAAGAGTATATCATATTTATTAAATAAGGCTATTTGTACTTTTTCGTGTATTTTAATTTCTTTTAGAATGAACCACTATAACTTAATGATTTTTGATGGTATGAATTATACTTATCATTAATTAAAATCCATCATTAATTATTGGGGGCTAAAAAAATTTTATAGAATGGAATTATTGGTTGATCCATAGTATCATTATAGATAAAAAGATAAAAATTATTATAGTAGAGTATTTTGGAATATCCAATGTTGAATAGTTTTCACTATAATATTTCATCATCAAATAAATTGATTTTTTGAGTGCTTATTGATCATTGAATTAAATAAATTAAAATAAATTTTATCATATTTTATGATGACTTGTGTGATGTGTTGGACTATCGTTTTCTATAATGGAATGTCAAGGATTGTGTTGGGTTTATGACCACCCAAGATGACCATAGGAAACCATTGAAATTTATGTTCCATAAGTAATCTTCAATTAATTAATTTTCAATTTCTATTTATCTAGGAATTGGAATGGTTAATTATTGATTTAAGGTTTTTCAATAAATAATACCAGGGTTATGCATTGTAGTTTCGTGGTATCTATAATGGCCTATGATAATAAATATCATTTTAGTAAGGAATAATTATTTTTTAATGTTGGGGAATTAATATATAATTTTTTATTAATGACTCATACCACTTCCTATGTATCCCATTTTTTGGAATATTAAAACTAGAAAGACTGATTAAATTCATACAATTTATATATTTAGGTATTTTAATAATTCAATATAAATGTGTTTTTTATGTTTCCTAGCGTTAATAATGTATAAAATTATGTTTAATAATATAAGATATAGTTATTCATTACAATTGAGTTTATTTTTGTAATTTTTTTCATTAATCCATTATGGATTTTTGAAGAAGGCATCATGTTTATTCATTTTAATGTAATCCTTGGGGGTTGATTTTGAATATTTCTAGAGAACATGATAATATTATCATGGAAAAAATTACAATCCCAGATATCAGTTTAAGGACTATAAATTAGTATCCATAAATAATGAAATATGAATTGAGATCTTCTGTAAAGTATTATAAGTGTCACAAAGAAAGGATTGTAACTGCTAAAATATGATAAAAGAGTTCAAATTCTTTTCTCAATAAAAAAACAATTATCAATTTTTCCAAATTTATACCATTTCTATAATCCAATGTGGGAAAGAATTACATGACCACATTAGGAAGAATCAATCACACTATCAAGGGGTACATGATTAACAACACCTTGTGAACTCATTATAGAAGTGGATCTCCATGTAGATAAAATTATTTTGAAATTAAAATCACTATACTAATGGAATAATATATTCATGAATTCCTTATACATTAATTACTCATAAATAATGTGAACAAAAATATATTGTTTATATAAGAATTCATATAGGTCTTATAAAACAAGGAAACAATCTTGAATGTACCGAGTATATATATTTTAGAGACATATTTCCCGGCATTGTAGAACCTTGTAACATGTTCCATAATATAGATTTATGTTATCACTAAAATAACCTATTGTATGGTTTTAGGAAGTGTAATTGGTGAATGTAATTGGGATTAATTTCTGATTAAATTGTTTTCACATATTATGGTAGAAATAATGGATATACTATAGGACTGAAATAATTTTCCATTAGACCAATTGGTCAATGTTTATGTGAGTGACATTGGACTCTTCAAATAATTAAAGGATCATGTGTAATTTAAAATGAACTATCTATTTTGAGCAATTAAATCTCATGGATTTACATATGGGTGTAAGAAGATTCAATAATGGGATATGTGATTCAAAAAGGTATAACCACAATTAAAATTTCCACACAAAATTATAAATTAATCAAAATAGAACATCATATTAATATATTTAGGGTAAAATATCATAATTTTAGGAGGGGTTCACATGATGGTATAGATATTTATCAATCATATGAGGCTTCCATGTTGTATAACTTTCCATTAAAAATAAATATTTAATAATCAAAACATCTGAAAATAAAATTCATTTTTTTGATTGAAAATTTAAAATTTATCAGTTTCTATATATACATATTTAATTTTTTAATTTAGATGAAATTTTATTATAATTCAATATAATTTTAATTTTTTTATATAATTGTATTGATTTTTGAAGCACATATAGAACAATAGGAATAAGAAATCCTTCAATATCAAAAATTTATTTTCAATGCGGTAATCATGTAAAATATTTATATATTGGTGATAATAACAATAGTTTTGATGAATTGTCTATCCAAGAACATATTAGGATTGAATAAATTATAAATATTCTTTTTATATAAACAATGGATCCATTTCATCCAGAATAATTAAAATAGTCATCCAAACTAGGAAGACATGTTAAATTGTATTGATAATTTATAATATAATTGTTGGATTAATTTTGGAAATCTAAAATATAATTTATATGAAATAATTCCTTTTAAACATGTGAATTTGGACAAGAAAAATGATTTTTATGAGTATGTGAATAAAATGATTACATAAAAATTTAATTGAAATAAAAAATTGTAAAAAATAATATATAATTAAAATAGAGACCATTTTAATATTATTAGTCATCAAATGGTATTTAAATATGATATATATATAATGAGTAACCGAAATTTTTTATTTAATAAACTATTAATGAAATTGTGTGAAAACATAATAAATTTTTAAATGAATGAAATGATGAAATATTAAAATCCAAGAATACTATAAAATTTTTTGGAGTAAAAGTGCATTGAAATGGTGAAAAATATTAAAATTATAGTACATCAATTAATTTACATATGGTTATAATATATTTCTTTTATACAAATAGGATATTATTAACAAAGGATGTTTTATATTGTAATGATTTATGAATTGAAAAAGAAAATTTTTTGAGGAGTTTTGAGAAGAAACATTATATAGTATATTGAAATTTTATATGGTGGAAGTTTACAATGGATTATTTATATTGATCCTTGATGTTATCAAATGTTAATTAAATTAAAATATATTTATGTGGTCATATTATGCTTATATTAAATATAGTTTTTATACATATTAAATTTGATAAAATTTTTATAATGACATGGAATGAGAGATGATTGTATAAATTATTTATATATAAAATTATCATTAATCATTAGTTATTATAATAAATCTAAATTTTACTATAAAATTTCAATTTAATATCTTTTATCTAGTTGCTATAATGAGTAGCGATATGGATATCCATAGAATAAAATTTTAATAAAATTTGAGGTGGATAGTAATGAATTTGTATAAAATAATATATATATATATATATATATATATATATAATAAGTGTATAATTTCCTATAATTGTTTTTGTAGTTAAAACAATTATATGATATATGTGTATATATAGTGTAAGGGGAGTACAATGAGAAATATGTTTATAATTATAGGGGTTTCCACAATTTTGTAACCTCAATAATAGTAAGTGGTAAAATAAAATAAAATTATATTATAATATATCATTTTGACTGAAGATTCTATGGAAATTGATTAGATAAACAATTTCTTAAATAAAAAAAATATTAAGATATTGGAAAATAAATTTCACTATAATAGTCATGGTGATACTTTTTATGTAACAATACATTTATTTCATGTTTGGATGTTAGATAATTAGATGAATTATTATTTTTATCATGGATAAAAAAACAATTCATTGAAATATATGAATATTAGGTAAAATATTTTTTGATTAATTATTTGTTTATGAATATGATAATGTAATCATATTCCACTATTATTCTCCAAAGACGAACGATCCAAGATTGATAAATGTTTACATACATTTCATAGGTTTATTTAAGGATATTACTTCAAGGATAAGTCTTTATGTTTGATATTGAATGAACTATTCATGCTGATTAAACAGATAAATTCATCTAATTACAAGATACTCTTTCTGAAGACTGGACTGAAGCATTTTATTAATATATTCTATAGTGTGATCAGTAGGGGTATAAGGGATGATATTACGCCCACGTATTTTCTTGGAAATAATCATTTCTTGAGAACAGCATAAAAAAATAAATGTTTTATCCCTCCTAAAAACAAATTTACTTCCCCAAAAAATCATTTCAAATATCCTAATATGATATTAAAAGAAATTAAAATATTAATTTTTTATGTACATAAAGAAATATTATCTATTTAACGATAAATCAATCATGATAAGTCACATTATAGAACAATAATTTTCTCGTTAGATATTTCATAATTGTTCATCTATTATTTAAACAAATTAATCACATGATGAAATATTTTAAACTAAATACTTTATATCACACCAACAAGTAATGATATCAAATCACCCTTCCATCATACACATTAACAAAAATTTAATGATGTGTGAGTATTGGATAATAGTGGGTACTATTTTGGTGGAGGGGGTACCCTTAGAAATTATTAAAATATTAAATAAATGAAGTTTAATTTTTAAATCAAAATTAATCAAACAAGAGTTAATTAGATTATAGGTTGTTGATATTTAGAAATTCTATTATTCACTATGTTTTTACATTATATATTTTAGTAAAACATTATCTTTTTTTGTATACACATAAATGTTTTTATTAAATTTCAATTATGGTAACAACAGATTAAGTATTCAGAGGCTATAAATTATACTTGTAAGTATTAAATTCTCTGTAATTGGTAATTTAATGATAATTTATACCTTATTAATGACACTTTATTATTTTAAAATTTTTTTTTATTTTAAAATAATTTAATTAATTTTTATTTTTATAATGGAAAAATTATGTCAATTTTGACTCTATTAATTTATTAAAATTATATAAAATTAAAAATGATAGATATCATCAAATAAATCAATTGAATATAATTATAAAATTTCATAAAAACAAGATAATTATTTTATGACATATAATATTTCAAATAAGTTTTATTTTAATATTATTATAATCGTTTATTGGATTATTCCTTTAATAAAGCTATTATCATTTCAACATTGTGTCATAATTGAATTTAATTATATATTAACTATAATTTTAAATAAATTAATATGATTTAGGTGATGATTTTATCTATCTAGTTATTATTTATAGTCTAAGATATCATTTATATAATATCATTTTAAAATTTATTTACCAATAATCGGCATGTTCATGATATTTTCTTTTTTACATTAAATAAAATGTTATTAATGTCATAATCTGACACAAGTGGCTTCTAAATGATACAATTTTTCCCCACGTATTGTTTTAGTCTGACATTACTCATCCAATATATTATAAAAATTGATATGGTTGTTTATATTTTTCTAATATTATTTTATTCCTTATTTACCATATTGACCTTTAACTATGGTAAATACAATACAAAAGATATTATTCTCCGAAAATTAAAGTGATAATATTCAATAAAAAATTTCATACTGTGTACAACTATGTAATACATTTTTTTTAAAATTCATTTCACATAAGATATTATGTTAGTTTTGACAGTAATCTGATGATGGATCGAGAAAACGAGTTTTTTAAATAAAACATTCCAAAGTTCACATTGATTATATATGTAATCATAATCTGAAATTGCATCCGATTAACTACATTATATTATCTAAAACATTTTATATGTATACATTACAACGATGTAAATTTCTAATCAAGTGATATTAATATATTAGACAAAACTCCAGTTTGGAATTAAAATTCATTATTTTTCACTACTCATTAAAAATTTAATATTATGGAAAAATAAAAAAAATTAAACCTTTGTAATTTTGTATATCCCTTATCCAAATAATATTTTAATTTTTTTCCAAAAAAATTATAAAGAACCAACCTTATAACATTACATAATATTGAATTAGATGAATAATTCACCTTGATGATCTTTTTGGGTTTAGATTTTTAGAGAATTAGGCCATAACTATTACATAAAAACTTGAATATTACTAGTAGAGACTACTAGATAGTATACATATTATTTCATAAAATAAAAACTCTTAAAAAAGAAAATGTCTACTTCCATATTTTAGACAGCATGACTTTTCCTTGATCTCATCCACGACCCTATTCATCTTTAAGTCCTGTGGAAAACATTTAAAAAAATTAGGATCAGCATAAAAAGATCAGTAAGGGTTATAAAATAAGGAAGGAAAACATTATCCCATCAATAAACATAAATCAATGAATATATATTTTTCAATCATAACATAACTTATGAAATCATAAGATTTATGAATAACACACACAAATCATAAATCGTAAAGGTTACTAATGGAATACATATCAAACATACATTGTAGCTATCATAGATACATAGGGATTAACTTTTGGAATACCCATCACAGTATATTCCATAAATCTCTTAGGAGAAACATCACATTTACCTCTGTCACGTTACCTATGCATTGGAGAGTTATCTTGGGCTCACCCACCCTAGGATTATCACAGAGCCACCCATATAGGTAAAACATCCCAATAAACATAACATAATCATAACACATAACACATGTATAATGAAAATATATCATTTCCATATTTTTATATATCAAATCATGCTATTGAAATAAACAGTGCTTTATCAGATCATTTTCAAAACCATTTAAAATGATATTTTTGAATCAAACTGTCACATTCCACAATGAAGCTTTTAAATGAATTATGTTATGAGAACAATAATTTCCATATAAATAAATCCTAAAACCCATTTTTGAAAACATTGACATTAATGAGAAATATTTAGAAGAATAAATCATTAAATCATTTAAAAAGATATATTAGTTAAAGACTTTATTTAACAAAAGGAGAGATGCTTGAATATAAATAATTGTGGAATAGCATATAATAATAACTTTATAATATCATGAGAATAAAAAAAATCATGATACAATATGCCAAAGGACAGTATATACACCATATGTGAGTGAATTGATGCATAACAACAATGATTACTCAATGGAAATGTAAATTTAGATGAAATCCCTTATAAAGATGGTATCCATAAATTAAGTATAAATCAATCAAATTATTTTCTTTGACAAAGAAATACACCCAATATAAGTTTATTTTAAGTGTAAAACAATCAGAGTACATTCACACATGTTCATCAGACTACATATTTAAGAAGTACAAGTTGAACCCAAAGAATTGAAAATGGGTTAAAAAGTTCCTTTGAAACAAATTGACCGCATAACGACATAACATTAATATTCATAAAATGATTTGATGAGATAAAAAGGGTATATAATAACATGGACAGAAATTCCACATCAATAAGGATATATAATAACATATCCTAACATAATAAAATGTATATTAAATGACATAAAAAATAAGTCTTTTAAAAAGAGTGGGGGTGGAAGCTTCCTTTACTAATTAGGTAACATACAAAACATATGCCACATGAAAGAAGGATCATACAATAAAGATTTAAATAATCATAAATGAATTTATATTACACAATGAGTATAATCATGTGCAGTACATACACTACACAAAATTAAATAGTGGCAAATATAACATGAATCTCACGGGAATAAAAAGTGGGATGAAACCCCTTACAACGTTGAAATCAACTGAGTCGTATGAAAAGAAGTTAATAACCACCAAATGAATCATAGAATACCATGAATATAATTATAATAATGATACTATATATATCAAATGTTATTATACAATACAAATCATGCAATGAATAAGTGGAATACAATGGAAATCTCACGGAATTGAAACTTAGATAAGAAATCCCTTTCCTTGTGTCTGACATGACCGGTTTGTTCTTTAATATCCTGAATAATAAACTAATGTTTATTTCTAATTTCTTAGGATCTTTTTTAATGTTTATTATTCCTTTTATATTACTTATTACCATGAAATAAACATTATGTTATCATCTAAGTTAACAATAGTCATTTTGTCGATATTTGGTACTTGAGTAAAAAAATGAACACCTTATAATTACATGTTTTTCTAGTGGTAAGATATCCATTATCTTTAGAATTATATTAATTATTTAGATAGCATATATATCATATATATCCTGTATATAAATGTATGTATAATACTACATAACTTTTAGAGGTATGAAATGAATTGCACCGTTCATGGAGATGGTAAGCCGTACATACACATTAACGCTACTTCTATTTCTATTTCTAATTTTAATGGAATTAAAAACACAATGATACATAGTTATATTATAATTCCAGTATAATATCAGATAAAATATTATTAGCCCCATATTTTATATGTCATATATAAGGAATTAATGAGTCATATCACTTTGAGGGGGAGGTAGTCTGCACTTCCTCTAAAGGGATTATCATATTTACCAACATTGGAAACCATAAAGTATATCTATATATGGAAAAATACAGAAACATAAAGAAAAAAAACATAATATATATCATATATAAATATAGTTCCATCATAATGGCCACCATGAGAGGCGGTTGGAGATATTTGAACAATCATCGTTTAATGAGGTGTTAGTCTGACATCCACAGAAACTTTATGTTCTTCACCCATTAGATGGAGGTGTGTGTATGTTTAGATAGAATCCATATAATTACAACATACTAAAATATTTATGATACTGGTTTCGTTACAAATGGAAGGAATAAAAATAGTTTAGGGGTTGGAGAATTAAAATAAATGAAAACAATTTAAGAGAAATTGTTACCTTTAATTTTGCTAACTCCCTTTGGATTGACCCAATGGAGTTCTTGAAGTGCCTTATGTCTAATTTAAGGATTCTTGGGGGAGGATATGGATTAATAGAGCTTAATTGGGCAGAGTTTTTAGGAGCCAGAAGGCTTTATGGGTGTGTGGAATTGGATAAAAGTTGTCTCCTTTTATAAGGTAGAGGAGGGGCTCTTTAGGAAAGTGTGATAATATTACATTATTAAATAATGATATTCGGTTTATAAATGTCAAAAAATAAATAAAGTCAAAGATAAGATGACTCATAGTCTAAATAATATCATTGAATAGGAATTGGACATGTTTTAGATGTTATTTTAATATTTATAATCTTATCTATTAAAAACATTTATTAATGATGTAAATACTAGATCATTATTGTGACATAAATAATTTAATTTATGTAATGCCTATAAATTGTAAAAAAGCTACTATGATGTATGAAATATTTTTAGAATTCCAATGAATTTTTATAGTGTAAAATATAAATTATATAACACCATATATAAATTAATTTACTCACGGATTTTTGTTTATGTCATTTTTCCTTTACATTATATTAATTAATCTAAAGTATCATTATCTTTCATAAGTGGCACCATGGTGTCTCGAAATTGACCCAATGATGCTTAGGGTCTGACATTAAAAATCTAATGAGGTTTGGCCATGTGTTAATGTAATTTTGAATTATTACAATATCCTTTTTAACATGAATTACCCTATTTATCTTTAACTGCGGTAAATAACAGTCAAAAGATACTATTCACCAAAAAAATTCAATTTTTTATACCAAATTTTATATCTAGATTACAATAATGTATGTAATTGTTTTGAAATTTCCATTTAATGAAGCGGTAAAATTTCATTTAAATGAAAAAGTCAGTTTTTTAACTACTACTAAGTGATTTCACTATTCATTAAAAATTGATGTTTTTTAGAAAAATACAAAAAATTAAGCCTAAGATTTATTTGATATAATGAATTTGAAAATGATTTCTATTTTTCTAAATTAAAAACGTAGAAATTTCATTAATTAATTTAATATTAATTCACGTTGTTAAAACAAATAGCGTATTTTTTAGAAACAATAACTATCAATTGATTGACACTTGTTTATGTCCAATTTCAATGTGAAATTAATTCCAAGGTCCAACATTGGATAAAATGGTAAAAATATATTCTAATAACATGTTAAAACTAATTTAAAATATATATATTCATATAAATAATTTAGATTAAAAGGCACTTGAATTAAAATACTGTATTTTTCACTATTCATCAAAAAATGACCTTATCATAAAAATGCCAAAAATCTACCCAAAGTAAATTGTGATGTCCCCATTCTAAAAAAGGATTTTATTTGGACAAATAAAATGTATTAAAGTTACCAAAAATATATTTTAATATATTTCACCATTAAAAGGCGCTAAATCATCAATTTAATGTAAATTATGCTTAAAATTTGATTCATTCATATTTTAAGCCTTTAATTTTATTTGATAAATGTAAATATATTTAAAAAACATGTATAATAATATTTTAGTTGGTTTTTCTCATTCCCTCCAATAAAATGGCTATGCGTTAACTACCATTTAAAATAATAATATTATATTATTAGTGTGCAACATAAGATTTCAAAGAAACACATTGTTGCATATCGTGTACACTATCGAACATACCAACCCCTTTAAGTTAAAATTAATATTTAATTCACAAATATAAATATATATGAAAAATGACATGTTCTCTATTTACCTTGGATGTTACATCCTTCCCCCTTTGAGGAATTTCTTCCTTATAATTTTAAAACTGGGCTTGGAAACTTCATTAAAAGTCCCACATCAAAAAAAGTCAGTAAAACTATCACATTAAATGAAATAAAGGAAAGTACAATGGTCACCTCAGATAACCCATTCTAGTATTACATGTAGGAAAACATGGATATAGATGAGAGAAAAAATGATCAAGTTCTGATAGAGAGTGATAGAAAACAAGATTAAGAGAAAGTTAACCACAAGAAAATCACAAACTTATGATGTGTTAAACTGTCTTTGATTAACCAGTTAGAAACGTAATCCAACAAATTTTTTTTTTACATTACATTTCATAATTTGGAGGAATTTTTTAACTACATAGAATAAGAACATAAGGAAATATACATCCCTTCAAGTAGAGTTTCATCCTATATTATGTTTCAAAAAAAAAATTTCTCAAAACAAAGAGATTTCAAAAAGACTTGTTCATGTCAAAAGAACAAGAAACATCTTCTTGAGAATCAAATAATCCACAAAAGAAGAAATATATATTTCCCATGTATTTAGAAATCAAGTAATAAAATTGTTAGTGCGAGGTCAGATAATATGAATAAAAAGATAATCTTTTACAAAAAAAACCACTCTTCATCTACACAATTTTTCAAACCAAACCCAAAGTTCAATAAAGACCATTCGAAAAAATAAAATTTATTCAAAATTCATCAAAAGTGATCCAAACTATGATTGAAACCCAAATATCATAAGTATTTAATAACATAGTCTTCCATGATAGAATTTATCCCCAAATAACAATAGTTACTCATAAATTCTCAAATTGAATAGTAATTAACCAAATCACATGTTCACCGTGTTAGGTTAATCATTTTCAGAAATAAACCAAATTTTCATATGTCAATTATAAAAACCTAGATTCTTCCAAACGTAAATTTCAACCATTATTCGACAATTCATATCCATAGTATTGTATCTTACTTTGTAATATAGTGTTTCCTCAAAAGAGAGAATGTCTTCCATAACATCCTTTACCACATAATCACTTAATCATTTTTCTATACAACGTATTTCCATCCGATAAAACATAAGTTCCAAAAAACAAATAATTCATGTTCCATAAAAACTTTTTACTAAAATAATAAGTTATACTAACCAGAGACTTCAAGTAGGCTAGATATAGGCGATGCACCCTTGTCACCCATCAGTTGTGGGTTCAATTACTTCAGCCTGGCTGGATGTGACATGTGGCCACCCATCCTACTGGTTATCGTTTTTATAAAACATAAAAATCACCATAACATGTTTTTACCTAAATCGTTTCATTATACATATAATTTACATCCAAATTCATTATCATCTCAACATATTAATTCTTGAAGTCTTATTTCACCACCATATGATAAAATGAAATGATCCCCAAAATGATGAACACCATACCTTTATCATGGTGTCCATTTGGTTTCATCGTCATCTTGTTCGTGTAGATAGAAGGTCCATGCATCACAACAATGATTTAGATATCCTTCAAAATAATTTTCTTCCCCCATCCAAATAAACCTTGTACAACATGGGTCATATGGGTGTTCACAGAAAAAGCGTTTTGGAAAATAATAATGTAGGCCATATAATTTCAAAACATCTAGTAAAACATGGTTTCTATAAAAAAGTCAGACACAATTTTAGTTGAAATTTCAATAAATGGTCCTTTTAAAATACCATAGGTATGTGTTGAGAGACTATATTGTAAAAGAAAATATAAATAGTTTACGCAAGATTCTTATTCTTCAGTACCTTTTTTAATATCATAATATGCTTCAAAATCATGTGAAAAGGTAAAATATTTGAAAATGCCTTGATAATATTTACCTTTCTTGAAAATATGATAATATTTTGAAAATAGGATTTGTCTAAATATAACCAATGATCCACGATGTTAACGAGGTATAGTTGAGGTGTTTGATATCTCAAACAACTTCTTGCAAGTGATTTGTATTCTTGAAAAAGTTTCACAATCATCCAAACAATACTTTTGAATAATTATTGCAATCATGTCATCAGGAAGAGATAGGAATATCATTTGAGATCTTCCTACTTCCATTTGTAACTAACATTATGTGATCTGAAAAATTTATAAAATAATGATTTAACTAAATTAATAGATATAGGGACTAACCATGTGTCTAACGAATACTCCTAATCCAAAAAGTTTTCTAAACTGACCTCTGATACCAACTATAAGGACCCGACCTCATAACATTACATAATATTGAATTAAATGAATAATTGACATTAGGTATATTTTTAGGTTTAGAGTGTTAGAGAATTAGGCCATAAAAATTACATAACAACTTGAATAATACATGTAGACACTACAACTCATTATCCTTTTTTTCATAAAATTAAAACTCTTAAAAAGAAACATGTCTAGTTTCATATTTTAGTTAGCAAGACTTTTCCATGATCCCATCCATGACCCTATTCATCTTTAAGACCTTTGGAGAAAATTTCAAAAACATGGGATGAGAATAAAAATATCAGTTAGGGTTATAAAATAAGGAAGGAAAACTTTATCCCATCAATAAGTACAAATTAACAAAAAAATATTTTCCAATCATAACATACCTTACAAAATCCTATGATTTATGAATAACACTCACAAATCATAAATCTAATAGGTTACTTATGGAATTAATATCAAAAATACATTGTAGATATCACAGCTACATTGGGAGTTACACTTGGAATACCCATCATACTATATTCCTTAAATCTCTTTGGACAAATATCACGTTTACCTCCCTCACGACACCCAATGCATTAGAGAGCTATCTCGGGCTCCCCCACCGTAGGATTATCACATAACCACCCATATATGTAAACCATGCCCAATAACCACAACATAATCATAACACATAGAACACGTATAATGCAAATATAACATTTCCACATTCCAATATATCAAATCAAGATATTTAAATAAACAATGCATTATCAAAACATTTTCAAAACAATTTAAAAATAGATTTTTGAATCAAAGTGTCCCATACCACAATTAATCTTTTAAATGAATTATCATTTGAAACCATTATTTTACATATATATAAATCGTAAAATCTATTTTTAAAACATGGAAATTAATTAGAAATTTTTAAAAGAATAAATCATTAAAAAATTTAAAACTATATTTTTGTTAAATAGTTTTTATTAAAAAACAGAGACGCTTGAATTTAAATAATTGTGGAATAACATTTAACAAGAACATTATAATATCATGAGAATAAATGTATTCATGATATAATATTCCAATGAACATTATACACACCATATAGCAGTGAATTGTTTTATAACAACAATGAAGTCTCAATCAAAATGTAAATTGAGATGAATTCCCTTATAAAGATGGTATCCTTAAAGTAAGGATAAATAAATAACATAATTATGTGTGAAAAATAAATAAAACCAATATATAGGAATATTATGTGAAAAAAAATCAGAGTACCTTCACACATGTTCATAGGACAACATATTCAAGATGTACAAGTTGAACAAAAATAATTGAAATTACGTTAAGAAGTTCCCTTGCAAAAATTCCACATTCTAACGACATCAAATTAAAATTAAAAAATGATTTGATGATATAAAAAGTTCATCCAATCACTTGGAAATAAATTTTAAACCAATAAGGATATATAAGAACATATCCTTACATAATAATATGTAATTTAAAAGACATAACAAAAATAAGTCTTTTAAAAAGAGTGGGGGTGAAAGGTTCCTTTACCGATTTGGTAACTTACAAAACATATTCCACATGAAATAAGGAACATACAATGAAAATTTAAATACTCATAAATAAAATTATATTACACAATGAGTATAATCATGGGAAGTACATACACCACACAAAACGAAAAAGTGGGAAATATAGCATGAATCTCACGGGAAAAAAAAGTGAGATGAAACCCTTTACAACGTTGTAATCAACTGAGTCGTATGAAAAAAAGTTAATAACCACCAAATTAATAACATAATACCATTAATATAATTACAATCATGATAATATATATATATAATTTTAGTACACAATACCCCACAAGCAATGAATAAGTGGCGAACAATGGAAATCTCACAGAATTGAAAGTGAGATAAGAAATCCCTTACCCTATGTCCGGCTTGACCCTTTCGTTCTTTAATATCCTGAATAATAAACTAATGTTCATTTCTACTTGATTAAGGAAATTTTTTATGCTTATTATTCCTTTTATATTACTTATTACTATGTTATAAACATTATGTTATCATTTAAGTTACTAACGGTCGTTTGGTAGATATTAGGTACTTGAGTAAAAAAAATTGAACACCTTATAATAACAAGTTGTTCATGTGGTAAGATATCCATTATCTTATTAATGATATTAATTATTTATATATCTTATATATAATATATATCTAGTATATACATGTATTTATAATACTACATAACTTTTTGAGGTTTGAAAAGAAATGCACTGTTCATGGAGACGGTAAGCCGTACATAGGCATGAACGCTACTACCATTTCTATTTCTTATTTTAAGGGAATGAAAAACATAATTAAACAATGTTATATTATAATCTCAGTATAATATCATATTAAATAATATTAACTTATTCCTTTATACATCCCACATAAGGCATTAACAAGTCATATCACTTTGAGGGGGCGGTAGTCCGGAGTTCCTGTAATGGGATTATTGTATTTACCCACTGTGGAAACCCTAAACTATTTATATATATGAAAAAATACAGAATAAAAAATAAAAAATAAACATAATGTATAACATATATAAATACAGTCCCATATTAATGTCCATCATGAGAGGCGGTTGGAGATATTTGAACAATCATCGTGTCGTGAGGTGTTAGTTTTCCATCCGTAGAAACATAATGTTCTTCACCCATTTGAGGGAGGTGTGTGTAAGTTTGGTTCTAATACTTACCATTAAATAATCCTAGAATATTTTGGATACTTCTTTTGTTACAAAATTAAGGAATAAAAATATTTTGGGTTTTGGATAATCAAAACAATAGAAAATAATTTAAGAGAAACGGTTACTTTTAATATGGGTAACTATCTTTGGTTTGAACCAATGGACTTCTTGAAGTGCATTATGTCTAATCTAAGGCTTCTAGGAGGTGTAGAGGGATTTAGGGAGATTAATTGGGAAGAGTTTCGAGGAGCCAAATGGCTTGAAAGGTGTGAGAAATTGGTTAGAAGTGGTCTCTTTCTATAAGGGAGAGGAGGGGCTCTTTAAGAAAGTGTGATAATATTATTTTATTGAATAATTATATTCGGTTTCTAAAGTTAAAAAAATAAATAAAGACGAAGATAGGATGACTAATAGTCGAAATAATATCATCCAATAGGAATTGGAAAGGTTTTGGATGTTTTTTAATATTTATAATCTTATTTATTTTAATCATTTATTAATGGGGTAAATACTACATCATTA
Organism: Viscum album; assembly: GCA_963277665.1. Classification (NCBI taxonomy): domain Eukaryota; kingdom Viridiplantae; phylum Streptophyta; class Magnoliopsida; order Santalales; family Viscaceae; genus Viscum; species Viscum album. The sequence continues at coordinate 297,569,771 of OY728121.1, forward strand.
TTGTGTCATAAATAATTAATTTATGTGATGTCTAGAAATTATAAAAAAAATACGATGACAAAGGAAATATATTTATCTTTCCAATGAATACTTATAGTCTAAAATATAATTTATATAACACCATATAAAAATAAATTTAGTCAATGATTTTTGTTTATGTCATTTTTGCCTTTACATTAAATTAATTAATCTAAAGTGTAATTATCGTTCATAAGTTGCTCCATGGGGACTCAAAGTAGACCCATAAGTTCCCATGGTCGTCCATTACTCATTCAATATGTTTAGGATAGGTGCTAAGGTGATTTTGAATTATTACAATATTCTTTTTACCTTGAATTACACTATTTACCTTTTAGGGTGGTAAATAAAAGTCAAAAGTAACTATTCACCAAAAATTAATTAATCTTATTGAACCACATTTTTTTCATTGATAACAACTATTTATGTTGTATTTTTGATATTCAATTCACAGAAGAGGTAAAATTTCATTTAAATGAAAAAGTCGGTTTTTTTGACTACTACTAAGTGATTTCACTATTTATCAAAAATTGATGTTTTTCATCAAAATACAAAAAATACATCCTATGATTTATTGGATATTCTTAATTCAAAAATTATGTCTATTTTTCATAATTAAAAACATAAAAGTTTCATTAGTTAATTTAATATTAATTGTCATTGTTAGAACAAATAGTGTGTCTTTAAAAAACAAAAACTATCAAAAGATTGCAAGTTGTTTATATCGAATTTCAAAGTGAAATTACTTAGAATGACCAAAATTGGATTAAATGGTTAAAATATATTCTAGTTACACTTTAAAACTAATTAAAAAGATATTATAATCATATAAATAATTTGTATTAAAAGGAAATTTTTAATAAAAATACATTATTTTTCATTATTCATCAAAACCATGAACTTTATCAAAAAATTACCAAAAATCTACCCAAAGTAAATTTTGATGTCCGGATTATAAAGAAAGATTTTATATGGTCAAATATAATGTATTAAATTTACCAAAACTATATTCAAAGTGGTTTCACCATTAAAAGGTAGTAAATTGGCCTTTTAATGTAAATTACGCTTAAAATTAGATTCATTCACATTTTATGCATCTAACATTTATTGGATAAATGTAAAAACATTTAAAAAATATGTATAATCATATTTTAGTTAGTTTTGTTCATTCCCTCCAATAAAAATTCTAGGAGATAACGACTATTTAAAATAATTATATTATATTATTAGTGTGCACCGTAAGATTTCCATGAATCCCATTGTTGCGTATCAGGTACACTATCGAACATTGAAACCCATTTAAAGTAAAATTATTATTTTAATTCAAAATTATTAATAATTATGAATCATGTAATGTTCTCTATTTTCTTGGGATGTTATAAAAAATTTAATAATGATAAAAACTACATTTAAAAAGGGTTCACCATCAAAAGGTTGTAAAATAAATTTTAATATTATTTGAGTATTTAAGCTTAAAATTGGATTTACTATCAAACGCCACTAAAATTTATAAGAATAAGTAGAAAATTTTAATAATATATATTACAAATAATAGCTAATTTTTTCATTCCCTCGAATACAACCACTAAGCGATAAATACCATTTGAAATAATAATAATACTAATTTATTGCTTTTATTTATATCACATTCTTATGTGAAACATAAGATTTCGAAGAAAATCATTATTTCATGTTAGGTTTGTTATCTGACATAACATCCCATTTAAGGTAAAATTATATTCTAATTCATAAATATTAATTAATAAAAAATTTCATATCATATAATTAACAAGGATGGTACACACGGTTCTACTTCGGTTCCGTTTGTTAAAATTCATTATAATAACCCATTATATATTTGTTATCATTTCCATATTCTATTATATATCATTAAATATACCATTTTCCAAATTTTTTTTTAGTTTAATAATTTACATCATCTACATAAGGGTCTGAGGTAATAAATCTCCATGTAAATGGGAATTAGTCAAGTCCCTATATAACTATTGATAAAAACATCAAATCAACACATTATCCTCAACATGATGACTCGGTCCCGATGGAATAAAACCATTGTGTGAATAAATAATTATCCCATTGAATATCCCATGAATTGTGGGGAAAATTGTAGATCCTCATTCAAATTCATCCTTTTGGCATAGATCCAGAGTCAATACCTAACAATACCAAGCCATTTTCACAAACATATCCATCTACGAGTCTATTAAAACATCAGTTTAACCCTACCCGTGCGAGGATCCAAAGTGCTATATCAAAACCATGCATACCTGCACCATATATATCCTATTTACATTACCAAAAATAGTTCAAATCAATATACATGGGAATTTATATTATGAAATAACTCACGAACACATTTTCAATTACACTACATATACAATATTGTCTATTCCCTTTATTATTAAAACCTCACTAACCATATTAAAACATTCACAGGATTTACCAATATATAAGACTCATCAATTAACAAGTTCTTAATCATTTAATCCATTCATTATTTCATTGGAAAAAACCCACTTATTCATTATGTGTACATTTCATAAGACAATTGGCATTTTCACATTAATGAAATTAACCCATTTTGAATATCAAAAGTATATATTTATAATCTCATTGAGAAATCCATTAAATTTTAATCCTTGACCCATTAATCCATTCTCATTTTCATTTATTAACCTGACTATCTTATTTATAATTTATAAACATTTAACCACCAACCAATTATCATTTTTCATTTCATCTGTCAAAAAACCCAATAGAATTTAGCCAAGAGACACCATTTGTGATTATCCACACCAACATAATTTTTTCAATAATCATATTCTAACTAAAATTAAAACATAATTATTTTCACTATTGAACCAGTTTAACACATAAATTTCCATTTATAACATTAACAATGACATGGAATGGGAATGTTCACAGACCCCATTTATAAAGGCCTGACCTTAAACATTACATAATCCTGAATTATGTCAAGATTTCACATTGAGGATATTTTATGGTTTGGTGTTTTAGAGAATTAGGCCATAAGTATTATATAATGAAATTAATATTACATTTAGACACTACCACCCAGTATCCATCTTTCATAAAATAAAAACTCTAGAAAAAAAGAGACATGTTTAGTTCATTGTTTTAGAAAACCTGAATTTTCCTTAATCGCATCCTTGACTTTATTCATCTTTATGTCCAGTGAAAAACATTTCAAAACATGGGATGATCATAAAAAGATCATAAATTGTTATATAATAATTAAAAGAAACATTAACCCATCAATAAATAGAAATCAATGAAACCATACTTTTCAATCATGACATACCTTACAAAATCACAATATTTATGAATAACACACAAAAATCATAAATCATAAAGGTAACATATAGAACTCACAACATACATACATTGTAGCAATCATAGCTACATAGGGCGTCATATTTGGAATACCCATCCTTTTATATTACCTAAATCACTTACGATAAACATTAACATTTACCTTTGTCACATTACACAATGCATTGGAGGTCTATCTCAGGCTCACCCGCACTAGGATTATCAAAGAACCACCTGTACATGTAAACAATGCCCAATAAACATAAAATAATAATAACACATAACCCATGTATAAGGTAAGGATAAAATTTCCACATTTCATTATATCAAATGAATATATTCATATATATAATTCTTTATCAAAAAATTACAAAACAATTTAAAACATTTAATAAATAAAATTTTTAATCAATGTGACCCATACCACTTTGATGATTTTAATGAATTATAATTTAAAAACATTAATTTCCATATAAATATATCCAAAATACCATTTTTAAAACATGGACATTAATGATTAATTTTTTGATGATATAATCTTTAAAACATTTAAAACGATATTTTTGTTAAAGAGTGTATAACTAAATGAGAGACACTATAATACAAGTAATTTAGGAATAAAATTTAATCAGAAATTTATAATATCATGAGAATAAAGGTATTAAAGATATACTATGCCAAAGGAAATTATGTACACTGTATAAAAGTGAAATGGTGCATGACAACAATGAATCTCAATGGAATGTAAATTGATAGGAAATCCCATATAAAATTATATCCTTTGATTAAGGATAAATAAATTACAGAATAATGTCTTCCAAATATAAATGCACTAAATATTATTGGATATTCATTTTATATCATTCATAGGAAATTCAGACATGATCTTTTTAAGATAAAACAAATGAATTGGATTTTTAACTCAACGAAAGGAAATTGAGTTAAATTTACTCTTATCAAGTTCATAACGATGACATGAGAATTTATAAATGGTGTGATTATGTGTATAAAAAGTATATCCACACAAATGGGATTAAAATTTACAGTATAAATAAATAAACAATTATTCAACACATAATTATAGCATGACATAATTATGAATTTGATGATTAACCCATGGAATGTAAATTTGGTTACAATGTTCCCTTACTGATTTTGTAACGTAAGAAACATACAACCCATTAAATAAGGATCCTAAAATGAAGATGTATATATGCATAAATTTAATTATATTACAAAATTAATACCATCTTGTTCAGTGCATACCCCACAAAAAATTAAATAGTTGAAAATATAGCCTGATCTCAATGGAATAAAAAGTGAGGAAAAAATCACTTACCACAGAGTAATCAGTCGAGTGGTATAACCAAAAGTTAATAACCACAAAATTATTCATAAAATAACATGAATATAAATATAATCATTATAACATATATCAATTGGCATTACTCAATATACAACATGTTATAAATTAGTGGCAAACAAATGAAATCTCGTGGAATTATAAGTGGGATAAGAAATCCCTTACCTCTTGTTTGACTAGACTCGTGTGTTCCTTGTTCATCTGAAATAATAAACTAAAGATAATTTATAATTTATTAGGAAATCTTTTTTAGTTTACTATTATTTTTATATCACTTATTTCCATGTTATAATGATTATTCAAGCATTTATGTTAATAATGGTCATTTGGTCGATATTTGGTTCTTAAGTGAAAAATTGACTTCTTAAAATTAATGTTTCTCATTGTCGTCAACATTACATAATATCTAGAATGATATTAATTATTTAGATATCATATATATCACATATATCCATTTTATATATGTATTTATAATATTACATAACACTTAGAGGTATGAAATTTAATGAACCCTTCATGGAGACAATAAGTCGTACGTACGTATGATCGCTACATTAATTTATATTTCGTATTATAATGGAATTAAAACATGATTATACATAGGTATATTATAATTAAATTAGAATATCATATATAATATCATTATTACCATCCTTTATAGGTCCCACATATGTCATTAACGAGTCATGTCTATTTGAGGGGGTGGTAGTCCGAACATCCTCAAAAGAAATTATTGCGTTTACTCATAATGGAAACCATAAATGTATACTATAAATGAAAAATATAGAAGCATAAAGAAAACATAAACATAATATATATATATATCAAATATTATTAATGTTCCATCATAATTTCCACCATTAAATGCGGTGGGAGATAGTCGAACAATCATCATTTTGTGAGGCGTTAGTTTTCCATTCACAAAAATAGTATGTTCATCACCCAATAGATGAAGCTATTTGTATGTGTAGTTCGAAAAATTCTTAAAAAAAATATTAGTATATTGAGGATACTGTTGTTGTTATAAAATAAAGTAATAAAAAGATTTTTTTGTTGGAGATGTAAAATAACGAAAACAAGTTAAGTGAAATAGTTACGTTTAATTTGTGTAACTCTCTTTGGTTTGAACCAAAATGTTTTGTTGAAGTGTCTTCTACCTAAAGTAAGGCTTCTAGGATTTAGATATGGATCTTGAGAGATTATTTGTGAAGGGTTTGGATGAACCAAAGGCTTGGAGATGTGTCAGGAATGAGTTAGAAGAGAGGTATTTTTATAAGGTGGAGGAAGGGCTTTTTTGGAAAGGGTGAAAATATTTTTTTATTATATAATGAAATTCCGTTTATAAAGGACCAAATCTAGTAACAGTCTAAGATAACATGACTAATGGTATAAATATTGTCATCCAAAAATAATTGGATAGGTTTTGGATGTTATTTTAATATTTCTAATATTATTTGTTTAAATAATTTATTAATTGGGTAAATGCTACATCATTTTTGTGTCATAAATAATATTAAATATTTGAAGTCTAAAAATTATAAAAAATTTCCATGATTTAGAAAATATTTTTATAATTCCAATTAATATTTATAGTCAATATTATAAATTATATAACTCCATGTAAAAATACATTTACTAAAAGATATGTTTTTTGTCATTTTTGACTTTACTTTAAATTATTTAATCTAAGTGTCATTATCACTCCCAAGTGACACCATGGGGAATCCAAATCGTCCGAAGGATTACCATAGTCATCCATGAATTATCTAATAAGGTTAGGACCATTGTTAAGGTAATTTTGTATTATTATAATATTCATTTTACCGTGAATTTCCCTATTTATCTTTCAACGCGGTAAAAAAGTAAAAGATTACTATTCAAAAAAAATTATTATTATCTTATTGAACCACATTTTACTTAATAATAACAACCATGTATGTTGTATTTCGAAAATTGAATCCAAATAAGCGGTAAAATTTCCAATAAATGAATATGTCAGTTTTTAACTACTACTTAGTGGTTTCACCATTCATAAAAAATTGATGTTTTTTCGAAAACAACCGAAAATTCAACCAAATCAATATTTGATATTCCGAATTAAAAAATAATTTATTTTTTGCAAAATTAAAAATCAAGAAGTTGGATTTATTAATTTTAATTTATTACCCGTTATCAAACCAAATAGCCTGTTTTTACGAAACAATATCTATCAAAATATTGATACTTGTTTATGTCCAATTTCAAATTGAAATTAATTCCAATGATAAAATATTGGATTAAATTGTAAAAACATATTATAATTAAATTTTAAAACAAATTAAAAAATTAATCTAACCATATAAATAAATTCAATTAAAATGAACTTTTGAAGTAAAATACGGTATTTTCCACTATTTATATAAAATTGTTATTATTAAAAAAATATCAAATTTTACCCAAAGTAATTTTTGATGTCATGATTCTAAAAAATAATTTTATTTTGTCTAATATATCATATAAAAGTGAAAAAAAATATATTTAAATATGGGTCTCCATTAAAAGGCAATAAATCGGCCTTTGAAACTAAATTATGCTTAAAATTGGATTCATTTGAATTTTAAGCCTCAAAATTATATTTGATAAATGTAAAAACATTTAACAATCATATATAATAATTTTTAATTTATGTCTATTCATTCCCACAATTACAACCTAAAGGTGTTACCTACTATTTAAATTAATAATATTAATATTATTAATGTGCAATGTAAGATTTCAAAGAAACCCATTATTGTGTATCAGGGTCGTTATAGAACATAGAATCCCCATTAAATTAGGATTATTATTTTGTAATAAAATATTAATAAATATGAAAAATGTCATGTTATTTATTTACATGGGATGTTACACCATTAGTTTCCCTAAATATGTATATTCAACTTCCATTCATCCCATAAGAATCAAGATCCTTCTAATTCAACAATTACACACCCATTTTACCAAATAAACTTAGGTTCAAAAAAATAATAACAACAATAAAACATGAACAGAATATCATATGTTCAAATCCATTTTAATACTACTGGATATAACATGTAGACCAATTTCATCGTATATTATGATGAAAAAACTCTTAAGCATAGACCTAGATCCATATTCAAGAACTATTTGAATCCCCAAAAACGATTCCACTGTAAAATGAATGGTTTTATTTATAATTATGAAGATGGGAGGAACTAAAAACCCTATTCAATGAAAAGGAATAAAGGGATGAATTAGACCAACTCAGAACATTTTTCTATGACCAATGGGGCTCAAAAAATTCATGAGTATAAGGAGAACCAACCTTGGTATAAGTGGATTGATTTCAATCATCAGTAATGTTTCAATGGAGGAAATTGGAGTTGAAATGGTCAGGAGATCTAATAATACTGAGATGTGAAAACTAAAATTTTTACAACATGTAATCGGGCACACAATTTACCCAAAAACCATGAAAAACAATATAGAATCCAATATCTAAGGAATGTTGGGTCACATAATTACATCGGGTGTCAGAAAATATTTAGAATCGATGATTCAATATTGTGGAATTCATGTGCCCAATGCTTTACAATTTCAATAGGAAGGTCATACAATTTAAATTACCATGAACCAAATGTGCACCTAGCGTAAGTCGGGTCAGTATTAATTCAATTTATACACAAAACCTCAGAACCCCCTAGGTTCATCATATATTAGTAAATATTTAAATGTTGTATTATTTTTAATTTAAATCAATATTAAAATATGTAAATACCTCATCAATAAATTGGGATCTTACTATCTCCCCACCTTATAACAGCTCATCCTTCATCCTCTCTTCCTGTGAATCATTAAACATCGAAAGTAATTATATTTGGACACTAGGGATGAATATCCATCCCTATTTTCTATGTTCTTCCTTGAATGCTACTAGGATTCGAAACACTCATCATGAATGTGATGTCATTCCACCGAAAACATTCTGATTCTGATTCCCAAGATTGACCATATTCTCCTTAAGGATGTATCATCATCAAACAACATAATAAAAATTATAATTACATAGTGAATACATGGAAACATTTATAAATGTGTAGTAAAGGAAAAATTATAAAATATATTCATACCACTATTGATGAACCATTAATCACATTATTACTTCATTCATCTTCTTACACATGACCCAAATCACATGGTGCCATTTTTCGTTTTTTTGAACTTTAACAGGGACCATGAATTGAAATCACATAAAAGAAACACAGGACACTTAAACTTACATTTTTCTACAAAAATCAATTTACAACTCAAGCCATGATAGTTCTATACTATATTAAACTATCCATAACATAACCACAACACCGTAGTTAATCTACTGGTCAAACCCGATCCAACGCTCTCTACCATGGACGACTCCCCTGAACAGTAGTCACTCAAGTCTGTCAAACCTAAAACACTGATCTCAACATCCAACAACCACATTCCCATTATGGTAATCTCCCCCATTAACATTAACTCACACACGCCTTCTTTCTGTGATTGGAACATTGAACATTATAGAAAGGACACAAATACTTCAAATCAACATCCAAAGCATATTTAATGTGAATCTACATCTTCATGCCAAGACATACATAAGGACATCAACATGTGATGGCTTCCATAATAACCATTGAAACAATCTAGGGGAAGTTCTTACACAATTATTTCATGATCTACAAACATAGACTCACTCATGTAAGATTTTATTTCTAAAAGGTAATTTCCGTTTAAACACTAAACTATAGGTGGGTAACCCATACCACACCCAAAAACATGGATTTTGTTGTCCATATCTACAAAAATAGAAAAAACCTCATCCAATACATGTTCCTAGCTTTGGAGAACAGTATTTATGGCATCTATTTATTTTCTTTCCATCCCGATTACCACACCAGAAAACTATTGATGGTGTAAATAAAACCAAATAACTCTACATATGTTTCTCCATGAGCACAAATTACATTATTTATATCTTCAAAAATTAATACATTCATGTATATTGACATAATGTGAGATCATTTTTAGTGTAAATTGTATTATGTATATATGTTGAGCAAGGTCATCACTGCATAAAAGCGTGCTAAATTGTTTTCAAAGAAAACTACCGAAACTCATCCAATACTATTGTAACATAAAAATATGGGAAGACATGACTTCATGGTGGTTTGAACCTTCCCATTTGACACACGCCTCATCGTCACAAAAACACCAAAACTTAGGTGTGATTTCAAACCAATACTCACGACCGCTCTAGGACCATCTGACAAATAGCCGTTAACTAAAATTTCATTTGGTGCTACTACCACCACATCACTTGTGTCCTTAAAGAGTGACCCAAGAAGTTATCGAACCAATATAATAGTTTACCACGGTCACCAAAACCAATGAGCACTTACTTATATATGCTTCATGCTTTGTATTTGTAGATACATACAATCACATACCTATAGACACCTATTTTCCCATCCCAAATGGACTCATTCCTTAATGGTTTGTGCCTCCTTCTGGAACTCATAAGATCCCTTAACGTCTCGCAACCTTTTGAGACTATAAACATAAACCACATTTACATCACAGAAGGATATACCACCAATTTTTATCCCAACACCTTCTTAATCGTCAGACCATACTTATAGGTTAGTCTGCCTAATTGTCCCCAATCAATTCTCAAAACCGCACCCAATAACCCAACCAATCATTTAAAAAAAAAACAATGTCATGCTACCACCCTCACCTTAGGTGTCACCTTGAAAATAACAATGTTTATCCATGCTTCATTGAACCTTGATAATTCATCCCAAAAATAACATTGAGGGATCCATTATCTATCATCCAAATATATGAGTTAGGATTCCATTCAATACAACCCATATGAATTGTCCTCAAAAAACAACTACAATAACATTAGTGACCATATGAAGAACCATTTCACAAATATACCATCTAGAAAAACATGATTATACTTGTTAAAATTAAAATCCACCTATAAATCATCTACCAGGATTCATATTCTCTGGCACATACATCACATGGATAACCTCCCAAGAGGTCATCCATGATTTCACTAAAACTATCAACACATACCCAGAACTCGAGTCACATCAAAAACCATAAACAATAACATTGATCCCTTACTACAAAACTGCACTATGAAAAACTATATTTGTCCCACTACCATGTTAAAACTGTCCAACTTTTTGAAAGACACCAAAAATTACTAGAAACCCAATTTGACCTCACTAATTTGTCACCTTAGAGGAAAAATTATTTCAACCCCCTAAAATGTATTCCCCACTAAAAAAGGCATTGCTCGTCTCTCTAATCAATACCAATCATGTTATGGAAAAATCAATGTTTCTGAACAAAACTCTCACCCCCATTCCAATACCCACTATGACTAGTGAACAACACGACCATTTAGTCTAGGTTCATCAACAAAGGTATCCATACACTGAAATATGAACTATAGGTGTAACATCCCAGGTAAATAAAGAATAAATAATTTTCATATTTATTAATATTTACGAATTAAATATTAATTTTAATTTAAAGGGGTTGCTATTATTGATAGTGTACCCAATACGCAAGGATGAGTTCCTTTGAAAACTTACATTGCACACTACTAATAAAATAATATTATTTTAAATGTTAGTTAACACGTAGTCATTGTACTGGCAGGAATGGATCGAAATAACTAAAATATGATCATATATGTTTGTTAAATGTTTTTACATTTATCTAATAATGGATAAAGTCTTAAAATACGAAAATAATTCAATTTTAGGCTTATATACTCTAATTTTCACGAAAGGTCCACTTATCAACATTTGATGGAGAACCATCATTAAATATATTTTTATTCACTCTAATACATTATATTGGACTAAATATAACTCTTCTTTAGAATCTGGACATCAAAATTTACTTTGTGTAAATTTTTGGTATCTTTCCGATAATGTTCATTTTTTTGAATAGTGTAAAATGTTGTATTTTAATTCAAAACTTCTTTTTAATATAATTTTCTAAGATTATTAGATTATCTTTTGAATTGGTTTTAAAGTTAAATTAGAATATATTTTTACCATTAAATCCAATAGTGGTTGTTGGAATTAATTTCACTTTGAAATCGGACTTAAACTAGTGTCAATCTTTTGATACTTATTGTTTCATAAAAACACGCTATTTGCTCTGACAGCGGGAATTAATTATTAAATTAATTAATGCAACTTATAATTAGTGAATTTTGTAAAATGGACTTCATTTTTGAAATCGGAAAATCAAATATAGCTTAGGGTGATGTTTTGGTATTTCTCTGAAAAACTTCAATTTTTGATGAATAGTGAAACCATTAAGTGGTACTTAAAAAAACTGATTTTTCATTTAAATGAAATTTTACCACCTCTGTGTTTTGAATTTCAAAAATCTGACATACATGGTTTTCATTAAGATGTAAAATGTGGTTCAGTGGGATTAAAATAATTTTTTGGTGAATAGTAGCTTATTAAGTTATTAATCGCGATTAGAGGTAATTAGTGAAGTTTAAGGTAAAAATAATGTTTTAATAATATAAGATGAGTTTGACACATGTCCTACCCTTACTGGATGTGTCATGGCCGACCAGTAAAATCCATGGTTCAACTTGGGGACCCCATGGAGCCACTTTGGTTGAGAACTGACATAAATAACTTTTTATTTAATGTAAAAGTAAAAATGACACACACATGAGGTGTTTTACTAAACAAATTGTTACATGGGGTTATACAAGTCAGATTTTTGACTATAAATATTCATTAGAATGATCAAAAGATTTCATACATCATAGTATTTTTTTTTTAATTTTTAGACATTAAATAAATGAAATTATTTATTTCATCATGATGATGCAGCGATGACCTCATTATTTAACGATTTAAATAAAATATACAGATAATGTAATATCTAAGACCCACACATGACCAAAACCTATTGGATGGGTGGATTTCGAACCCTTATTACCTTATACTCTAAACACATCAATGTGGGACCTCTTAAATCCGAATACCATTTTAAAATAAAGTGACTTATCTTTAGCTTCCAAGAGTGCCCCTCCTATCCTCTTATAAAAGCCCCCCACCTCTACCTCCTTACCCACACTCCCAAAGCCTTTGGATCCACCAACCCCTGCCCATTTTGGCTCTCCACATCCCTCCTTTACTCCTTGAAGCCTCAATTTTTTAATAAGTCTTCCCAAGGAATCCTTTGAGCTCAAATCTAAGAGATTTACCCGATTTTAAGGAAATGTCTTTTTTTGAGTCCTTTTGTTTTATTTTTCTTCTACAACCCCCTAAACTCTTTTTATTATTTTCTTTTGTAACAAATCCAGTATACTTAATATACTAGGATGTTGTTATAAGAAGGATTCGAGCTACACATACAAACACCTACATATAATGGTTAAAGAACATATTGTTTCCGTGGATGGTGAATTTCTGCCTCCCGAAACGATGATTGTTCAACATTCTTTTAACACCTTCAAAGGTGGACATTAAGATGAAAATATATTTATATAAGATATATAATATGTTTATGTTTTCCTTATGATTATTTATTTTTCATTTTGGTCATACCTTTATGGTTTCCATTATGGGTAAACGCGATATGTTTATTTAAGGAAGTGCGGACTACCGCCCCCTCAAAGTGATGTGATTCGTTAATGCCATATGTGGGACATATAAAGGATGGATTTAAAGTTATTATATATGATTTTATAATGGAATTATAATATACATCTATATCATTATTTGTTCTTTCCATTAAAGTATGAGATAGAAATGAAAGTAGCGTTCATGCATACGTACGGCTTACCGTCACCATGAACGATGCATTTCATTTCTTATCCCCAAATGTAATGTACTCTTATAAGTACATATATATAATGGATATATATGATGTATGTTAAATCTAAATGATTAATATAACTCTATAATTAAAATATACATACCTCTCATTTAGTTTTAATTCCATTAATATGACATAGAAATGAATGTAGCGTTCATGCGTACGTACGGCTTACCCTCTCCATGAACGGTCCATTTCATTTCTTACCTCTAAATGATTATGTGATATTATAAATACATGTATATGCTAGATATATATGATATATATGATATCCAAATTAGGAATTTCATTCTGGATATAATTAACCTTTGACCACATGAACAACATGTAATCGTAAGAATTCCACTTTCGACTTAAGAACCAAATATCGACAAAACAAACATTATTAACTTAAATGGTTACATAATGTTTATAAAATGGAAATAAGTGATATAAAAGTAATAATTAACTTTAAAATGGTTCTTAAGCAAGTAGAAATTAACTCAAGTTTATTATTTAGGACATTAAATAACGACCAAGTCAAGTCGGACCCGAGGTATGGGACCTCATCTCAATCTCCTTTCATTGAGGCATATTTTTTTATACACAAACTTCTTTTATATGGTGTATAAACCCCTTTGAATTTTACAATTTTTCAAAAGGAATATTTTTATACAAAGAGTTTACTAAATGACAAAAGGGAATGTTTTTGTCATACGTATGCGGCGACAACAACTTCTCCACCGCCGTGACCATTATTTGAGTTTCGCCTTCCTCTAAAATCCATACAATATTTTTAAAAGAAAAATAAATACCATGTTTTAATTTTATTTTATTTTGGTATTGAAAATGGTTTTCATAAAGTTTTTATATCAATTTTTTGTATTGATATCTTGTGACTGAATGGTGGGAATGATATGTTTCCTTTATGCATGTTTTATGTGATATGATTATGTTGAGGTTCTTGGGAATTATTATGAATACAGGTGGTTTCGTGATAAAATAAGGGCAGGTGAGCCCGATATAGCTCTCCAATGCATTGGGTAACATGAAGGAGTGAAACGTTAAGGTTTCTCCAAAGAGATTTAGGGAATATACTTTGATAGGTATTCCAAACGTCACCAAGAGGGTTACTCCCTACGTAATAATGTTATGCATGCATCAAGTTACCTTTATGTCTTATTATTTCTGTGATTTATTCATGATTTGATGAGTTATGTTAATGTGATTATGTTTTATGGGTAAAGTATGATTTCATTCTTATGTATATATGTACCCATGTTTCCTTACCATATTTTTATATCCTTACTGAGCATTGTATGCTCATCACAAGTTTTTTTGAAATGTTTTTCACAGGTCAAGGGAAAGGTACATGATATGATGATAGTGTCAAGGAAGTGTCAAGAAAGAATCAATGTTTTATTTTAAATAAGTTTCCATAGATGTGAAAGAATAATACTATCTTTATGTAACCACTTTGTTTATATGTGGAATGTAATGCAAGTTTTATGATCTAAAACTCTAAACTCGAAAATATCCTCAATGTGTAATCTTGTAATAACTCAAGATTAAGTAAAGTTTAAGGATGGGGCCTTATAGTTGGTATCATAGGTCGGTTTAGATAACTTTAGGAGTTAGAATTTTATTAAATAATTATCCAAAAAACTTTTTTTATGGTCAAATTGAAATGATATAGCATTTAAAGATTTCCATGTTGCTTCTACTAAGATATTCTTGTGTTAATAATGGTTTTTCATAGAGGAAACAGAACAGATTTTATAGGAAGGCATACTGAGGGAAATGACCTTTCAAATCAGTATCCTGAGATGGTCAGAATCAGAATTGAGCAGTTTACTGCAGTGATGGCTCAGTTGAATCAGGTGAAAAATTTTGGTTGTTTTTATTGATCATATTTTGGTGTTTTCTAAACGTAAATAGGAGCATGAATGTCATTTAAGGGTTATCTTGAAAACCTTAAATGAAAAGAAACTATATGTAAAATTCAGCAAGTGTGAGTTTTGGTTACAACAAATTTATTTCCTAGGTCACATTGTTTCAATAGATGGCATAACTGTTGATCCTGGTAAAACAAAAGTTGTTGAAGAATGGACGAGACCCACAAATGTAACTGAGATCCGTAGTTTTCTTGGTTTGGCAGTTTACTACCGATGTTTTGTTGAAAATTATTCACGGTTATCTAGTCCAATGACTAAGCTAACTCGTAAGGGTGTTATGTTCATCTGGACGAAAGAATGTGATGATTGTTTTCAGGAGTTGAAAAGAAGATTGGTGAATGATCCAGTTTTGGAACATCATTCCAGGAATGGTGAGTTTGTTATATACAGTGATGCTTCGTTGAAGGGACTTGGTTGTGTCCTTATGCAGAATGATCAGGTAATTGCTTATGCTTCACGTCAGTTGAAAACCCATGAGGTAAATTACCCTACACATGATTTGGAATTAGCTGTTGTTGTTTTTGCTATAAATATTTGGAGGAATCATTTTTATGGAGTAAAGTGTGAAATATATACGGATCACAAAAGTTTAAAGTATATATTCACTCAGAAAGAATTGAACATGAGATAGAGGAGATGGCTGGAATTTATCACGGAATATGATTGTACAATTCATTACCATCCGGGAAAAACAAATAAAGTGGCTGATCCTTTGAGTCAAAAAAGTAGTGCTTCATTAACCATGCTACATTTGGAATGAGATCCTTTGGATTTTGATTTGATGAACTTTGTCATAGAAGTTGTTGGTGTATGAAGTTCTTCTTTTTTGTTTCATGTATCAGTGAGATCATACCTATCAGATAGAATCATGTAAGCACAAAAGAAAGACAGTGAGTTGTAGAAAAAGGTAGAGTTGGTTCAGAAGGGTAAGTTGCCTGAATTCAACATTGATAGTGATTGTGTGTTGAGATTGGGAAGAGATTATGTGTGCCTTTTGATTCACAGTTGAAGAATGAGTTGTTATGTGAGGCTCATAGTTCCCCATTTCCAGGTCATCCTGGAAGTACTAAGATGTACAGAGATCTGCGGGAGTATTACTGGTGGGATGGAACGAAAAGAGATATTGCTGATTTTACTGTAAAGTGTTTGACTTGTCAGCAGGTTAAAGCAGAGCAGAAGTTACCGAAAGGGATGCTTCATCCTTTACCAGTGCCAGAGTGGAAATGGGAGAATATATACATGGACTTCATTGTGGGATTACCGAGGACATATCGAGGTAATAATGCAATCTGTATTATTGTTGATCGCTTGACTAAATCTGCTCATTTACTTGCTATACGAGATAATTTTTCCCTAGGTCAACTTTCCCATTTGTATCTTAAAGAGATATTCAGGTTACATGGAGTTCCTCTCTCCATTGTTTCTGATCGTGATCCCATATTTACTTCTAACTTTTGGAAAGTCCTTCAGAAGTCGTTGGGTACTGAATTAAAATTTAGTAAGGCTTTTCATCCTCAATCAGATGGGCAGTCAGAACAGACAATTCAGACCTTGGAGGATATTCTATGAGCTTGTTCGATGGATTATCAGGGAAGTTGGGACCAACAACTTTCTTTGGTTGAGTTTTCTTATAATAACAGTTTTCATTACAGTATATAGATGGCACCATTTGAGGCATTATATGAGAAGCGGTGTCGAACTCCAGCATTTTGGGATGAAGTGGGTGAAAGGAAGCTGATGGGACCAGAATTGGTAGAAGTGATGGCAGAAAAACTTCAGTTGATTCAGAAACCAATGATAACAGCTCAAAGTAGGCAGAAGAGTTATGTGGATAACTAGAGGAAGGATCTATCTTTTGAGGTAGGTGATCATGTTTTTCTCAAGGTTTCACTAGGGAAAAGTTTGATGAGATTTGGTAAGAATGGAAAGGTGAGTCCAAGGTTCATTGGACCATATGAAATTCTAGAGAGAGTTGGATCAGTTGCATACAGAGTGGCATTACCTCCGAGTTTATCTCAGGTACACAATGTTTTTTATGTTATGATGCTGATAAAGTATATGCCAGATCCATCTCATGTTTTTTGCCCAGAGGTAGTTCAGTTGGAAGAGAATCTCTCTTATGATGAAAAACCAGTCCATATTCTTGATCGAAGAGAGCAAGTGTTGCGAAATAAGGTAATCCACCAGGTAAAGGTTTTGTGGAAAAACCATATGGTTGAAGAGGCAACGTGGGAATCTGAAAATACTATGAGGGATAAATACCCCCACTTATTTTGATAAGTGAATAAAATTGCGAGGACGCAATTCCCAAAAGGGGGGAAGGATGTAACATCCCGGGTAAATAAAGAATAAATAATTTTCATATTTATTAATATTTATGAATTAGATATTAATTTTACTTTAAAGGGGTTTCTATGATCGATAACGTGCCCGATACACAACGATGATTTCCTTTGAAAACTTACGTTGCACACTAGTAATAAAATAATATTATTTTAAATGTTAGTTTACACGTAGCCATTTTACTGGAGGGAATGGATAGAAATAACTAAAATATGATTATATATGTTTGTTAAATGTCATTACATTTATCTATTAAAGGATAAAGGCTTAAAATACGAAACGAATTCAATTTTATGCCTATATAATTTAATTTTCACGAAAGGTCCACTTATCATCATTTGATGGAGAACCGCCATTAAATATAGTTTTGGTCACTCTTATACATTCTATTGGATAAAATATAACTCTTCTTTAGAATCGTGACATCAAAATTCACTTTCTGTAAATTTTTGGTATCTCTCCGATAAAGTTCATTTTTTGAATAGTGTAAAATGTTGTATTTTAATTCAAAACCTCTTTTTAATCTAATTTTTTAAGATGATTATATTATCTTTTGAATTGGTTATAAAGTGAAATTAGAATATATTTTTACCATTAAATCCAATAGTGGTCATTGGAATTAATTTCACTTTAAAATCGGACTTAAACTAGTGTCAATCTTTTGATACTTATTGTTTCATAAAAACACTCTATTTGCTCTAACAGCGGAAATTAATTATTAAATTAATTAATGAAACTTATATGTTGTGAATATTGTAAAATGGAATTAATTTTTGAATTCGGAATATCAAATATAGCTTAGGGTGAAGTTTTGGTATTTTTCTAAAAAACTTCAATTTTTGATGAATAGTGAAACCACTAAGTGGTACTTAAAAAAACTGATTTTTCGTTTAAATGAAATTTTACCACCTCTATGTTTTGAATTTCAAAAATCCGACATACATGGTTGTCATTAAGACATAAAATGTGGTTTAATGGGATTAAAATAATTTTTTGTTGAATAGTAACTTATTAAGTTTTTTATCGTGATTATAGGTAATTAGTGTAGTTTAAGGTAAAAATAATGTTTTAATAATATGAGATGAGCTTGAAACATATCCTACCCTTATTGGATGTCTTATGGCCGACCAAGACAAGCCATGGGTCAACTTGGGGACCCCATGGAGCCACTTTGGTTGGGAAATGACATAAATAACTTTTTATTTAATGTTAAAGAAAAAATGACACACACATGAGGTGTTTTACTAAAAAAATATTACATGGGGTTATACAAGTAATATTTTTGACTATAAATATCAATTAAAAATCTCAAAATATTTCCTACATCACAGTATTTTTTTATAATTTTTAGACATTAAATAAATTACATTATTTATGACATCATGATGATGCAGCGATGACCTCATTATTTAACAATTTAAATAAAATGTAAATATAATGTAAAATCTAAGACCTACACATGGCCAAAACCTATTGGAAGGGTGGATTTAGAACCATTATCAACTTATCCACAAAACACATCAATGTGGGAACTCTTAAATCCGAATACCATTTTAAAATAAAGTGACTTTTCTTTACCTTCCAAGAGTGCCCCTACCCTCCTCTTATAAAAGGCCCCCAACTCTACCTCCTTACCCACACACCCAAAGCCTTTGGATCGGCCACCCCCTGCCCATTTTGGCTCTCCACATACCTCTCTTACTCCTTGAAGCCTCACTTTGGGCATAAGTCTTCCCAAGGAAGCCTTTGAGCTCAAATCTATAAGAGTTACCCGATTTTAAGGTAATGTCTTCTTTTGAGTCCTTTGGTTTTATTTTGCTTATCCAACCCCCTAAACTCTTTTTATTATATTCTTTTGTAACAACTCCAGTATCCTAAATATACTATTATGTTGTTATAAGAAGGATTCGAGATACACTTACACACACCTACATCTAATGGTTAAAGAACATACTGTTTATGTGGATGGCAAATTTCTGCCTCCCGAAAAGATGATTGTTCAACATTATTTTAACACGTTCAAAGGTGGCCATTAAGATGAAAATATATTTATATATGATATATAATAAGTTTATGTTTTCCTTAAGCTTCTGTATTTTTCATTTTGGGCATACCTTTATGGTTTCCATTATTGGTAAACACGATATCTTCATTTAAGGAAGTGCGGACTACCGCCCCCTCAAAGTGATGTGATTCGTTAATGCCATATGTGGGACGTATAAAGGATGGATTTACAGTTATTATATATGATGTTATACTGGAATTATAATATACCTCTATATCATTTTTTTCCATCCATTAAAGTTTGATATTGAAATGAAAGTAGTGTTCATGCGTACGTACGGTATACCGTCTCCATGAACAGTGCATTTCATTTCTTATCCCCAAATGTAATGTAATATTATAAGTACATATATATAATGGATATATATGATGTATGTTACATCTAAATGATTAATATAATTCTGGAATTAAAATATACATACATATCATTTAGTTTTAATTCCTTTAATATGACATAGAAATGAAAGTAGTGTTCATGCGTACGTACGGCTTATCGTCTCCATGAACGGTGCATTTCATTTCTTACCTCTAAAGGATTATATGATATTATAAATACATGTATATACTAGATATATATGATATATATGATATCCAAATCAGGAATGTCATTATGGGTATAATGAACTTTTGACCACACGAACAACATGTAATCGTAAGAAGTCCACTTTCGACTTAAGAACCAAATATCGACAAAACAAACATTATTAACATAAATTGTTACATAATATTAACATGGAAATAAGTGATATAAAAGGAATAATGAATTTTAAAAAGGTTCTTAATAAAGTATAAATTAACTCAAGTTTATTATTCAGGACATTAAACAATGACCGAGTCATGTAGGACCCGAGGTATGGGACTTCATCTAAATCTCCTTTCATTGAGGCATATTTTTTTATACACAAACTTCTTTTATATGGTGTATAAACCTCTTTGACTTTTACTATTATTCAAAAGGTATATTTTTATACGAAGCGTTTACTAAACGACAAAAGGGGATGTTTTTGTCGTACGTATGCGGCGACAACGACTTCTCCGCCACCGTGACCATTATTTGAGTTTCGGCTTCCTCTATAAGCCATACCTTCTTTTTAAAAGAAGAATAAATACCATGTTTTACTTTTCTATAATTTTGGTATTGAAAATGGTTTTCATAACGTTTTTATATCAATGTGTTGTATTGATATCTTGTGATTGAAAGGTGGGAATGTTATGTTTCCTTTATGCATGTTTTAAGTGATACGATTATGTTGAGGTTCTTGGGAATTATTGTGAAGACGGGTGGTTCCGTGATAAACTAAGGGCAGGTGAGCCCGATATAGCTCTCCAATGCATTGGGTAACGCGAAGGAGTGAAGCGTTAAGGTTTCTCTGAAGAGATTTAGGGAATATACTATGATGGGTATTGCAAACGTAACCAAGAGGGTTACTCCCTACGTAAGAATGTTATGAATGCCTCAAGTTACCTTTATGTATTATGATTTCTATGATTTATTCATGATTTGATGAGGTATGTTAAAGTGCTTATGTTTTATGGGTAAAGTATGATTTCATTATTATGTATATATGTACCCATGTTTCCTTACCATATTTTTATATACATTACTGAGATTTTTATGCCTATCCCAAGTTTTTTTTGAAATGTTTTTCACAGGTCAAGGGAAAGGTACATGATATGATAATAGTGTCAAAGAAGTGTCAAGAAAGAATCCATGTTTTATTTTAAATATGTTTCCATTGATGGGAAAGAAGAATACTATCTTTATGTAACCACTTTGTTTATATGTGGAATGTAATGCATGTTTTATGATATAATTCTCTAAAACTCTAAACTAGAAAAAATCCTCAATGTGTAATCTAGTAATAACTCAAGATTATGTAAGGTTTATGGGTGGGTCCTTATAAGAGGTCAAGCAACATCTCTTGTATTCAAAACACAACATGAAATTTCTCTACTCGCAAGGTCAACAAAATCATAGTAACATCCTTACAGTGAAATATGAACTCTCTGGGACCATGAGACCAAAGGTTTTCCACACATTCATTACTAAAAACATTATTTGGACCCAAAATCTACATCCCTTCTGAGGGTTCTAGAAGAACATCTTGTTTGCTTTATCATAACCGGGAAAGGACACAGAACACAAATCTATTATCTCAATCTAGGGTACTCTCATAACCCTGACCATATATACAAAGATCCAAATCAGCTACACAAGGAATACCAACCACATAGATTGGTCAAAATTCATGTCACTACTCAACCTATTATAATTTACATCTCATTTCACCCAACTTTTAAAAAAGTACCTTCCAAAATGAAGACCATAATCCAAAAAAATTACTCGACAAACTCTTTGATGAATGATTGATAGGATTTGAACCACACATGTAAAATATTTGACATTATCAACCATAAATAACCTAATATGCATAAATTATCTTGAATAAAATCATCTCACTTAAAAAACTACCCTCTGTTATAACTACCCAGATTTATGGTCCACATGTGTTAAACTAAATTACTTAATCACTTATAATTTTCAAACACTTTGTGGAGCCATTTTCTCTTTCACAACAAAGGTCACCTCTCATATATACATTTACCAATTTCAAATTTTATTCAATAATATTATCAAAATATTTACGGATTTCATTTCAAAATTTCAATAAACATTTTACCATTATTATGAAAAACCTTCTATATTAATCACAATTTATCACAACCAAAAAAATTTATCCTTGCCATAATGTATCATTATAAATTATATTTAATACATATTAATTTACATTCATTCCAATTACCATGTGAATAATAAGTATTAGACATTAGTTAATTCCATTATACAAGGATGTAATATAAAATCATTATTTTATACCCCACCAACCCATCTTGTTTGTTCCTATCATAACGAACACGAACTATATACTTATGTTTCTATAATAAAACTAGAATTCCTAGACTTATGCCATTCCATCTAATAGAGAAATATCACAAAACCTTCACATCACTCAGCATGTGCATAACCCAATAGTAAATCATCATCAATGTACAACTCATAACAAAAATAGAAATTCCCTACCTTGTTTTCATAGGGTTTCCATAATACATGTGTTAGTTAATATAGACAACGACATCATTGAAAGGGATTGAAATATCATAGCCTTCCATCTACAATACCTAGTATCAAGATAATATAAATTAAACACTATTATAACTATTTTTATCATAACTAACCTAGAATCTTCCATTGTGGTGATTCAAACCATGTTACAACATGATATCATACAAGCCTCCCCATATACACATTGTTTTCAACTTGAAATGAGGGATTAATAAGTCATGTGGGGTGACTATGACCTCTTTGCTGGAGTAATCCACATCAGTTGACAACATAAATTGAAGAATCCAAAATAGAAAAATTGAAATACAAGCACAATGAAAAATCTCAAAAAATAGGGTATAAACAACAACCACTAATAACCATGTAATTTATTTCTATAGTTCCACAAGTTATTGAATCCAAAAATAAACTCAACTAATTAATCACCAATGTTTCCCGACTCCATTTCAGGATCCACATCCATGAATATCTTAATCACAAATAAACTCCCTAGAAAAGTTTCCTTTTGTATATCCAAAACTGAAATAATGATGTATCCTCATGTAGAGTATGGTTCCCCAAGCAACATGATAGTAAAAATCAGTGGGCCGCCACAAACAATGTCTATACAATATCTAGTCCAAAAAAATTCTACATACTGGTATGAAATAATTTACATGTAATCTTTTGAAAAGACAGGTTCCATTTGATAAAAATATTAAAATTAACACTTTATAAATTTATTACCATTTCTATATTTTATTCCACCTCATTACATATTCCATTTTATCATGTATTCCATGGTTTAGTCATTTACATAATGTACACATGGTTATTAGGAAATTAATCACCATCCATAATTGTATTTTTTATGTCCCTATCTCACTTTGGATAAACCCATCACGGGAGAACAATATCCTCACCTCGAATCCCTAGTCCGGTTAGAAATAAAAAATTATGGGAATTTAGTTTCATCCCCATAACTAAACCATGATTTCTATGATGGAGTTTAGAGCCTTATTTTAACTCACATAAGGGAATAGAATCTCAGTCATTACCCCACACTATAATGAAATGTGCACATACATATACATCTAGGGGTATGTTAAAGAATTAGTCCATCCAAATTTGTGGGAGGAGCCTCAGTACTTTACCCCACACTGACATTCATGAACCATCTCTAACAAATACCCATGACCAAAAAGAATTAAAACTAATATCCATTTTAATTTATAGTATTCCATAAGTCATTACAAAATTTAGTGTTTACACTACGTGGCCCATTTATCATACTCAGTTTCTAATTCCTAACTCGGTATGCTTATTAAATAATTCCAATATATTATCTCATTTAGAATAATCATTATTTGACATGTGGTAACTTCGTAAACCCATTCATCATTTCACCTGAAACAACCCCTTATGAATTCTTTTTACAATTCATCATCCATTTGGAATGTTCATATTAATACAATTAACCCATTTAGTATATCTAACATCTCCATATTTTATCCAATTGAAACTTAAATTCAATCACGATCATTGACCCATTCACTCATTCTAATTTAAATTTCTTAACCCAACTAGAACATTTAATATTCATAAGACATAGACAACCAAAATATTACCCCCTTTCAATTATTGTATGTAATAACCCATTGGAAGTTTTCCAAATGACCATTTATAAAATTATTCACATATAGAGACAATTATCAATAATAATCTTTTAACTGAAATTAATATATCAACTTCTTTTTCATGGTTCCATTTTATCACACACCAGATCAAAGATTATCCTTACCAAGGTAATAGATTGAAAAATGTTCACACACACCATTGTTGTCCATCAATTAGTTTAATCATCATCTCTGTGTCCCTCATGAATCGTGTAGAGTTTAGTTCCCTATTTAGATGACCATTTTACGAAATCTCACTAGAAGATACAAAATTAAAATAAGGGATAAACAAGAATACTATCACTTATTCAAAATACCCACTTAAAAAATATGGGATATAACTTGGTGGAAAACTACCACCAATATGATAGTGAATTAACTCTTAATTATATCCTCATTTCCAGATTAAAGAACCCTTTGAATCCAAAATCATGATTCCACCATAAAAATGAGTTTTTTATGGAATCAGTAGAATATTGAATGAACTACAAATTCTAATCCATAAAAAGGAAACAATAGAAGCATTATACATACCCAATGCATCGATTCACAACCATTGGTGAAAAAAACATCCATGAAATGAAGGAGAACCGCCATTGCGATATTTGGGTCAATTTGGTTCATTAATTGAATAGAAAGGTATGAAATGTAGGATGAAATCTGGTGGGTATCTAAAAAACATGTCATGGGAAAAATACAATTTTTGCAACAAAAAATTATGCGCCCAACATACCTGCACAATTTTCTAAACTACACTCAAACCAAGAGAAAACAATTATTTAAAGAATTTTAGATCACACTATTACTTGGGGAGTATACATAGTATGAAAACCATGTGACAACTATGTATAATTACATTGTATAATGATTCATGATTTTACTAGGAATGTTGTATATTTTACTTAACCATGTACCAACTGAGCACCTTGCACTGGTTGGCTATATTTTCCTTTCATTCATGTCACTATCCATGGAACAACGTTAATGACCCCCACACCCCCGTGAACATTTAAATGATCAATTATAAGTAATATAATCCAACATATAAACAAGTTCATCCCACCATAAAAGTTAGAATCATTAATAAATAGTGAAATATTTTAAAATATTAAATAAATAATGCTTATGGTGGCGGAAAATTCGATGTCATCATATATGTTAAGTTATAACATTTGTTTTTTTTTTCATGTGAAAATAAATTCACCCATTGAGTAAAATGATTATTCTTTTTGAAAAAATTAAATTAATGAAAAAAATACCATTTATAAAACATTTATGTTTATAGTAAAATAATTACAAAATCAAGAAATGGGACAAAAAAATTTTTTAGAAGTAAAACAATAAAAGGTATTTTAAAAAATCATATTAACTATGTAAATATTTATATAATAATCCATGTTAATTAATAGCATTAGTTATAATTGAAATCCATTATAATAGATAAATTCTTCATATATCACATCAATGGGTTGTATATACACTGTGAAATTCAATATTGGTTAATAACATCAAAATATGCATCAACAAAAGGAAATTCTGATAAAATCCCTTCACTCGATGGTAATTTGTCACATCTATACTTTTTAATTATAAATAATATAATTATTTTAATTATCTACATACTTGATATACTTATATAGTTTATTTTTTGTTTAATTAATCTTATTTTCATGTCATACGTTAATATTTAAATACTTATTTTTTCTTAAGAATTTTTTTCAATATTCGGACTATATGTCCAAAATGAATTAATTGGATTTTTTATTTTTCCAAGAGGTCATTATTAGTCATCTACATAATAATTATAAAAAATATGTGTCATATATATACATAATCTATACCTTTTTGACTGATCATGATATAAGGCATTGATAAATTACTAATTTTATGGTAATGGAGGTGGTAGGTTATATATATGGATGAGTAAGATTTCAATTTTTCAATGATCATTTTGGAAAATTGGTATGAAATATTTTATCATTACATATAGATAATAATATCATATATAAAATATTTTATCAATAACTAGACTTATTTATATCATTCTCTTTATTTTTTGAAGAAAAAATGAAATTATATCACTTTATGGAGGTGGTAGTCCTCATATTCACAAATGATGTTATCTTTTTTAAATGTAATTAATGATGTGATATATTAGATATTTATAGAGAAAAATATTAAAAAAAATATCATTATTATTACTTTTATGTCATATATATTCATTAAATTAATACTTTTTACCTTTCATGTATGATTTTATAGAAAAATTAATCACATAACTGCTTAAGGTCATAGTCCGCCATACACTGGAGAGACATTATCATATCTCTAAAAGATTGGAATGTATGAAGATATATGTGATATAATAGATATATATTTAATCATTTGTTTCAAAAATCATGTATATAATTTAAATCCATCATTTGCAAAGTTTTTAGAAGATGTGACATAAATCGAATGACATTGGTTTGTGAAGAGGTAGACCATTGTACACATGAACAATGATTTTATTTCCATTTTGGTGGAATAAGAGAGGTATTTTGGTCCTAAAATTAAAATAATAAAATAAAATTATTTTTATATACATTTGTAAACATATAATCAGTATTTAATAAATTTTTAATAAGGTGGGTGATGAAATAAAATAATGATGCCAGTTTAGAATGATACATCTTCATCAGAAAACCTCCTTAGGTAAGCAGATAAATCCTTTAAAAAATGTTATTTGGTGAAAATAATGTATCTTGGTTGTGGTTATTTATTTTACGAAGGAATTCAGACTGATATTTTCTAATACAAAAGGCTTATTCATTATAAATAGTAGATAAGATTAAGTGTACATTTTTTGTGGTGGATAAGTATACACTTTTAATTTGTGAAAAAAATGCATATGATATTATTAACAAACAAAACGGGAAACAACTAGATTATAGAAAATAAGTAGACTATATAAGGTCTAAATATATACAAAAAATAAATTTTATACATGTTTTTAGGTCATTTTAAACCTTATATATTTATTTAAACTCATGATAAATCTATTTTTTCCTTTACTTCTATAATTTTTTTTACTATTTTCCACAATATGATTTGTTTAAAATTTAAGCTGGTCGTATTAGATTTTATAAGCGTTATAGAATAAAAATATGGATACAACTTTTTCAAATTAAATTCATATAATTGGAAATATTTTATTTAAAACCAGACCCACATACACAATAAAAATGATTATGTTCAAAAAGTGTATTTTTAATGAAAAAGATGAGATTATATTAAATCTATGAATAATTATTTTAATTTTTTAATATAAATTTATATTAACTGATATACAACATATAAATTTTATTTAATAAATTTCCCATGAGGTATTATCTTAATTAATATTTTTTGACAATCATTCTTCACATTAAAACATTTAGAAAAACCCCTTTTTAAACCAAAAAACCTACACTAAAAAAACATATATTTTATTTAATAGTAATTAAAGAGACTAAATATGACTAGATAATATATATGTTACTTTATATCATAATAA
This sequence comes from Viscum album, assembly GCA_963277665.1. Taxonomy (NCBI): domain Eukaryota; kingdom Viridiplantae; phylum Streptophyta; class Magnoliopsida; order Santalales; family Viscaceae; genus Viscum; species Viscum album. Next base: position 297,598,080 of record OY728121.1, read on the forward strand.
AAGCATTATTTTACTTTTAAATTACTTAATATATTCAAAATAAATGACATGATATGATAATTGGTATTTTTTACAATTCAATAAAATAGAAAACATTTATTATAAATAAAAATTTAACCCAAAGTAAATTATGAAATAGAGTTTTCAAAAATGAAACTCATATTTAAATTGAAAATATATAAAATTTATAAATTAAACTTTTAAATAAAACCCTAAAATAAAATGATTTAATTTAAACAATATCCTTGGTTAAAAAAATTACATAATATATTTATATTCAATAATACTATAATAATAAACATGTATTTTATTTATTATATCATTATATATATTGGTATATTATTGGCCAACCTTATCAATATCTTTCACTCAATTTATTTCACTTAATAAAAAAGTGTGGATACCTTTATCGGAAATAATTATAATATTCCCATGATTCCATTTCTACAATATAGTTTATCCATAATACTTATATGAGGTGAATCACATTATTCCAAAATAATTCACACTATGATTTACAATCATAAAAATTGGTTCCTCATGTTATATATTCTCTTCTAATTGAACTATATTAGGCTCCAACTATGATATAAATCTGGAAAGTATTTTCTTAACATTGAAACATGGATGAAATTTTCTTCCTGGTAAAAACAAAAGAGAGAATATATTAAATTGGAAGGTAATAAAAAATTATCTAATAATTATTATGATATAATAAACTAGGTAATTAGAATCCATTTTTAACAAAATGCATCACACTTTTCAATGAATTTACATTATTAAAATCATAATCACCTACATTGAAAGAAATAAATTTCCACCTTTTATTGGTATAACATTTCTGTTTTCACTGTGAAATTCCCATATGATGCTGAATCAATAGCACCTTCTAATTCATTTACAATACTAACACTGGTCTAATCATCTACATTTATAATGTTTCACAAAAAATCTGGTGTTTAAAACCACATTCCATGTAATGCATTAAATGATTCATCTGTATACTGAAACTATGATTATTATTTTATGAAAACCTATCCATATATTGATGTTGATCCCAACTTCACTTGTACTAAATTTGAAATAAATGAAACATATATTCTGGGGCATGAGTCAACAACGCATACTGACCCATGGATTGTGGATGAATTGTTTTAATAATGTTTAATTTATTACCCAAATATGAATAATGTCAATTCAAAAAATTTAGTTCTGAATGTGAGATCATAGTCTTATACAATAGTGATAGTACACCAATGTTACCAGATTATTTCATTATACGTAGAAACGATTTATGGTATGAATTTTTTTATCTTTAATGGTTAAGATATATTCATATTTATTTAATTGATCAATAAAAACCCAAACCACAATATTACCTCAATAATACTTTGTAAATCCTAACAAAAAATACATTGATATATATTATCTTTTCCACTCCATCATTGAAAAATATTAAAGAATTAGGATTTATTATTTTTATTAAATATTAAACATAAAACGGTTCATAAACATCATTGTAATGCCTTCATTAACACTTTTCATAGCATTAAACCAATAATACACCCATATGTCTCTTTATATCATACTGATCCAAGATTAATATAACGTTGCGATCTATTTTCTTTTCTAAATTACTCTCTCATAAACATGGTATAGATAATATTTTTATGAACACAATTACACCATCTTCATCATTATTAATACCAGAAAAATTTATTCTTATGTGATTCTATATTTTCCTAAAAAATTATGATTTACTTTATAATCATGATTAATTTATGATAACAATTTTGAATTCATTAATACCTAAAAAACTTCCATGGATTTCCCTATATCAAAAACTTATAGTAAAAAATTCATCAAATCGGTCAGTATAGGTCATGTTCCAAATGTAACATGGTTAATCTAGGATTATTTTTAGAACTCAAATCATCAGCCACATTTTTTTCTTGTCCATGTATTAAATTAATCATCAAATAGTAATCTTAGTTTAATTATAATAGTTATATTTTTATAATGTTTAATTGTTTATAGTTGAATAAATAATTAAATTTATTTGAAAATTATATATTTCAATCTTTACTCCATAAAAATGATTCATCTAAATTATTAAATCAAAATCAATATTATCAAATTCAAGATCATTTCTATATAAATTTAACGCATGATGATTCAACTAAATTGTATCATAATAAATTAAAAAATCATTCATCAAAAAGAAAAAACATTTCCATTCAATCAAGCATTACTATATATAAGAAATTTTATCTATGTGAACAGTTAAGCCACATTTATAATTAGTATATCAATGGAACTAATTTTTACATTTAAAATTACTAATGATTAAATTTACCATTTAGTTTAATTAATTATTATTTTTAAATAAAATCATTTTTGATTTTCATAATCATCATATATTTTAGAATATACTAAAATTTCAGAGATTTAAACATACAAAAATATCATAGACCTCAGTGAATAATATATTCATAAAATCCACATATACAATAGTATTAATAGATATTCCAAAAATAATGATTAAAAATATAAGGCCAACATATAGTTCAAAATAATGTATTAAAACATTCATTCATCATTACCATTAGGTGATCATACACGATCCATTGAACATTCATTAAAAATAACGAGGGCTTTTGAGGTGATCAACAAATTCATCTACATGAGGAAAGATATATTTTTTATTTACAACAGTGTTATTCAATGTTTGATAATAAATGAATAGTTTCATTGATCCCGATTTTTAAACAAAAAACGGGAACCCTTTGGGTAAGTGATTTGTTAAATTATTTTTTTATGTATAAACTCCAAAATACAATTTTCAATTTTTAATGTGCAACATGATTCGTTTAGGAAGGATTTTTGGAATAAGATTCTCATCAGTCACTTATTCAATTTTAAACCCATTCATTAGATAAGAAAAAACATTATGAAATTAATCAGGAAATACATCAATTTATTTAATCAATTCAATGACATATCTACTTTGTAATGGTACATTATTTTCATATATATGATCTATGTAACAATCACTACATTTTATTATCAATTTATCATCTTTTTTTATGTTTTCAAATGCATGAAATCATTATTGATAACTTTAATTTTTTTAGGTTTTGCTTGTCATGATAAACAGAAATCATATCCATAAAAAGAATGATACCAATCATTTATATTTCATGTTAAAAATATTTTTTGGAAATTAAATCCGACTAATAAAACTATTAGATACCTCTAAATATTAGTTTCATTATTATTTCAATCAAAATTATTCATGAGATGGTCAATGATATTTTAATTAGGTGGTATTCCTAATTAACTTAATAATTTATCAGAAATGGATGTATTCAATGATCCATAATCCAACAGGGTATCTGTATTAATAAAAACAACCAATAAAATACCTATCACATCATAATTTGCTTCCAAACATCAATATTATATTATAAAATTAATTTTTGACACACATATGTTTCAAATCATATTTATATTTTCCATGAGTGACTAACATTAGGTATAAATTAGAATAATTACCTATCTCAATGATAATAATATCTACAAATATAGGATGGATATCAATTACCACATTCATTACCAACTGGGAATCCATTTAATTATAGTAACAATATCAGTGAACAAACATGACACACTGAAAAGACATCCTCGGTCCTTCAAACAATTCTATGAAATTTTAATTTCCACACATAAAATATTTTGGTGGATTACCTCCTGAAATCATATGTGATTTTATAATTGTTTCCTACCACTATGATTTTTTCTCACAACTTCCATATTAACGAATATTTGTGTTAGGAATTACCTCTCACATTTTTAGCATAATGAACCACTTTATGATAACAATTAAATTCGTCTACAGGGAAAGAACTTAATCAAAATTGTTTCTACCCAATGTAAATTCTAATAATGTTATTATTAGTGTCCCAAATAAATTTCTTCACATAATTGGACAATGTTTTGAGGTATTCTTCATATTAAAATAAAAAATATTCTTCTTTTTGACTCAATTTATTGAAATTATTGTTATATCCATAGTTGAACAACATTTGAAAAATATTTCTCAAGGAAATATAATTTATGTTTTCCAATTCCATAGATTACGGATAAGTTTTATCACTATTATTCCTATAAAATAACACCATCAATTATCTCTGCCATCAAAAATGATAAATAGTAATAGTTAACATTTGATGTTAGGAACATCCGATGAATTAAAATATCATCTCCAGTGAATTAATCAAACCTTCATCTATCATACAGTAATGTGATCCATCGATTGATGGGGGGTTTTTTCTCAACATATTAGCAAATATATAGGTGTTATTTGGTTATAGATTTGGTTTCTCCTAATCATGGATACCTCCACCATTTATATCAATGTTTTATTTATCCATTATGAAAAAATATTATTTTATAAATAAATAACATATTGGGATGCTAATTTAGAGAGGCATTTTCTGTTCGGTGCCTTCCAAAATTAGCTTTCCCCTTTCCTCAATGGAAAACCATTCCGAAATATCTTTGTTTAGATAATTTAATGTTGTAATAATTATATTCTATATCATATCAACATCAAAATAATGAATAAAAATTTAACGTAATTTTATTATCAAATTTTTATACTCAAATTTTATGTGAAATGGTTTCCACTGCAAACAGTAAGGATGTATCTTTAAACATTACATAATATTTATTTTAATTAAATAAATCATTCTATTACAATTTATAATATTTTTATGAGTAGTTTTTTATAGAATTAGTTCATAAATAATACTTCAAATGATAAATAAAAAATTTTAAACATCTGATTTGTATTCATTTTTTCGAAAATAGGGATGTTTTAAAATAAATCATGATTGACATTAATATATAATAATTAAGAAATTAAATGTGACTTATTACTATCCCATACAAATACGTATACATTTTTTAAAAAAAAATTCAAATTTGGGATGAGAAAAACAACATTGTAAGGTAAATTTAATAAATGAGAAATTATTATCCTTGTGAAAATATAAAAACCCATGAAATGTTTTAAACATACCTAAATGATCATTCTGGGAATGAAATAAATCATTTCCACATAAAATAAAAAAATTATTTATCAATTAAATTAATTTAATCCCAATATAATCAAATCAAAACACTTTTTAGGAAACATAGAGAATCACATTCATAACACATTTTAATCATGTGTTATAAGTAACTGAAGGATAGTTAAATTCCTAGGAGACACCATTTTACAAATACATCATTTATTCCTATTATGAATAAGAACAATCACCCAATGAATTTGATTGTAATCTGGGAACACCTATCATATAGTATATATCACTCTCACTAGACATTATATAGCCAAACCCATGGTACATAATATATCAGGGTCACTAAGTTCTATTTGGGTCCACCCATAATATTATCTGTAATGGGATCACCTGATTCTATATGAGTTGACACATTATGTATGATATATCAAAATCAACCATCACAATCATGTCTTAATGCTTTCTCATGTAATTATCAATTACCATATCAGGAATAAATGATTTTATATTTGATTTTTTTTGTCATAACACAATTGGAAAACCCTTTTAAACATGTATTCAAATGACTTACAGGTAATAAAATTATCTTTTTTTAACCCCATTCTCAATAAAAAATAAATTTTATTCCAAAAAAAATTATGTTTTTGGAAAAGTGGTTTTCTCTATATACATTAAATTACAACAATCAATTTTTATATTTTTTAATAATGTCACACATTCCATTAATGGTTTCTAATTATTTTGATAATAATTAAATTAAAATAAATTCACTTTATAAAACTTGTAATATCATTTTCAAATCCTTTTATAAAAAAGGATATTGAAAAATATAATTATAAAAAAGATATTAAAGGATCATATTTTTTTGGAAATTCCCATTTCCCATTGGAAATATTTGAATCATAAGTAACATTATGAAATAAAATTAGGAAGACATTTAGTACCATGAGAGTATATAAAATAAAAATATAAAATTTCAATAATGATTTATATTCACATTGTAATATAATATATGTGTACAGTATCAAAAAATTCCTCAACTAAATGAAATAGATATTAATCCACTAAACTCAAATTTGAATAATGACATTTGTTATATATAATCATAAATAATAATTTTATCCTAATTATTTACATTTTTTTATAGGAATTATCATTATTATTAATCAATTTATTTCATTTATTACCATATCATACACAATTACCTAATTAATTAATTTACATTGGTTGTTTCGATGGTATTGAACTTATATATCAAAAATTAAAATGGTAAATTGATTATTAGAAAAGTAGGTTATTATATAACATTTCATGATTAATAATCATGATATAAATTATACGATTAATATAAATCATGATTTTTTTTGATAAATTGTGATTTTTTTTATTATGGATAGGTTATTTCTTACGTATGCATGAGTAACATTTCAATTTTTCGGTGACCATTTTGGAAATGAAGTAACTAATATTTTCTCATTGAATAATTATAATAATATCCTATATAAAAAATTATTTAATCTAATGTATTAATATGTGTCTTTATTTTTCTGTAGTTATGAAAAATGATTCAAATCGCTTCTAAGAGGTTGTAGTCCAAACATAAAAAATTGATGTTATCGGTATTTAGGGTAAGAACAAAATAATATATTATCATTTTAAAATGGAAAATATTTCATTGATATAAAAATAATTTCATGTATACCATATATATTAAATTCAATTATACTTATTTTCTTCCATGCAAAGCATATGTGAATTATAATTCACATTGCATCGTAATCCGATATTCTAATGTATGAACAAGTGTTGTAATTGTATCCCCCAATGAATGTAATGTCCAATATAATATGTGATATCACTAATAATGATGTTTATATATGTTAAAAATATCATATATATATATACTTTAAATCCATCATTAAAACAAAATGTGATGGGAAATTATGGAAAAAGAATGATATCAGTATGTGAGGGGGTAGTCCTTTATACCCAAATATGGTTATTTCATATGACATTATATAGAAGAGGAAATTCATTATAATTATTAAATTTCCATAATAACATCTTAATATAATGTAGAATTTTTTTATATAATAATAAATATATAATATTTTATGAACTACAATGAAAAATTAAAATAGAGATGCCTGGTAAATCGTGAAACCTTGTTTTATACAACCTCTATATGATTGCATCAAAATACGCAATTGGGTAGATTTATAGTTAGAAAAATAAACTATGATGACAGTAGTGAATTTAAGAAGTAAAATGGTTCTGTATTGGCTTGTATAAATGGATCTGAATATGTGGATATTATAGGATAGTGGTTGCCTATTATAAGTGAAATGAGTGGAACACGTGTAATTTTTTATGAGACAATGGTTAACCCATGTTTTTCACATGAGAAAAAGTTCAAAATAGGTCATTATTGAGAAAAATGAAGAATTATTTCTAAATATATATATATAATATTTTCTAGACATTTTTAGGTTATTTTAACCCTTTTTGTTTTAGTTTAACACATAGTAAACCCATTTTTACCTTAACAATGTTAACAAGTTCTTTTGAATTTCAGTATTCATTTAGGAAACAAATTATGTTAAACATAATAGATAATATAACTTTATATTAATAAAAATATGGAGAGATGTTTAAAATAATCAATTCATATAAGTGGAAAATTTTATTTAATTTGAAACACACAGATCTGGTGAAAAAATGTGTTTTCAACTAGTATATTTATCCAGTATAAAAGGATTTCATATTACCAATATAATTAATAAAATTCATTTTGTAAATAAAAAATAATATTTATTGATATATATGATATATATTTGATTTAAAATATGTACAATTAGGTATTGTATTAATTAATTGAGAAAGAGAAACATTGTTCAAATTATATTATTTTTTAGGAGAATCTGTTTTGAAAAAATATAAAATTATAAAAAAATATAATATACTGATGATTTCAAATAAATTATGATTATTAAATCTAAAAAATGAATAATTCATTTAATTTACATTATAATTCAAAGGTAATGTTACTCTTACATTACTAATATTAATCAAAAAAATGACTTACATAAATTGGTATATAAAATATTCATTGAAAACCCTATATTTTAAATGTAATCCAAAAATATTAACGATATGTAAATTTTTATTTTTTTATTTAATAAAATATATTAATTTTAAAAATTTGAAATAATTAAATTTAGTAATTTAGGATATAAAAATATATAAAATCTGTTTAATTAAAACTTTTTTTTTATTTATATGATACTAAATATTTTTATACTGAATATAATATTATTATTAAATATTAATCAAATTATATTACAATTGCCTAAATTTTAAATTTTATTATAATGTACCATTTTTTTCATATCATTATTCCACTACACAATTTTTTTATCAAAATATGTTCCATGTGACACTCAAACACTAATACATACGACATGGCCATATTGTTATCGCATATTCATGGAAACTAAATTTACCCATTTATGTGGACAAAAATTAATAATATTTTGTCTTAAATATGTAAACCATATTAAAAATTAATATCCATTATTATTTACTCTGAATTTTAGAAAAGAATAATTTTTATGACATCATTCTTACTCATGAATATTGTGCTCTTTGTATGTTTTTATACACTAATATTTTTTAATTTTTTACGTGATACCCCAACCATGAAAAATTATGTGGGATAGAAGTGGATTTTTATTTTTATTCATTAAAATAAAAATAAATAAATGAAAATAATAATTATTTTTTGTATTATTCCCAATAAAAATATTACTTTAGATTTAATACACTTACTGTTTTATCAAGTGAATATACGACATCCTGCATTTATAAAAGAGATATATTTTTTTCGATGCAATTATATTCAAAACTAAAATATTTTGTTATAGAATAACTTTTTTATTTAAAATGATTATTACATTTATTTAATATTAAATTATTACAAATAAAAATGAACTAGAAATGATGCGCCCTCGTGATGACCAATTAACAAATTACATCTAACTTGGTTTATCCTATGAGCATATATCATATGGTGTAATGGATTAAAATTAACAGCAACATCACTAATATGATTTTAATGAAACATAACTTTATAAATAAACTTTATCTTTTGACTATATCATTATTCAATATTTAGTAACATAATATATTCGGCCCACTGAACATGATAATATCAACTACATTTCTTTATATTAAATTATACATTACATTAATAGAATAAATATATCCATAATAATGTTATCATTATAACCATAATTTTACCATTGTAATTGTAAAATGAAATTTTAAAATATAAAATAATATTTATTTATCGTAGAAAAAGAAAATATTATATATTTACTCTATTTTACAAGTAAATAAATATCAAAAAAATGATAAATTATGTGTTCATATTTTTTAGAAAAATTTAAATATCTTATTTTCACATATATGATAAAAATAAAAATTTAAATGAGTTTGTATTTTAATAAATGTTTTTCAATATTATTTTTTTCTATTAAAATGATAAATTAATTTTATATTACCATAAGTAGTTTTTAAAATGGTTAAAAAATTGACTATGATCATAGAATTCATATTTTTCAAATAAATTCGGATTTTAATTTTAAAAAATTTCTTACTTAAAAATATATTTTCACTATATATATTCTAATAATTAAAAAAAATTCTTCAAAATAAATTATTGTTTGGTTTTTAATTATTTTATCATATTGAATTTTTTTTTGAAATAGTTAAATACAGTAAAATATAATATTTTACATTATATGCTAAATAAATGAATTTATGATTCATGTATGATGTAATCAACCATTAGATCAATATAAAATTTACTATTTTCATTATATAGTCACAATAATTAAGAATATTTTTTTTCTTAATCCAGAAATAATAATAAAATAAGTATAATATTAATAAACACCATTATTATCCCCTTAAAAATACCACATCTCACCACCCCTTCTCCACATTATATATACTTTTTCTATATTGTCCAATATTTTCCCAGTTCCATTCCCAGTCAACTCCCCTATTTCATATTACATTTCATCACAATATAATACTAATTCAATGTTCTATAAGGATGAATATATGGTTATGAAATTCTTGGGGTAATATTATCAATTTACATCATTTAAAGTCATTCGTTCTTCATCCATCATATATCATCCCTCACTAAACATTGAATAATAAATATTGAATCATATGTATCCAAAAATCTTATACTGATAATGTAATATCTACCATAAAAAACATTCTAATATCCTCTTATTAAAAAAATATATAAATATTATCCATATTATGTTTCTTCACCATTTTTTTGATGAGAAGATTTTATTTTCCAATAAAAATTTCAATGGAGGTTTAAATTCACAAATAATTGTCTAAAAACTAATTACATACATACAATATTGTTTCCAATACTATAATTAATATATGTAAAAAGTATGAAATAAAATAGAACTATTATTTATGGTAAGTAAACCCATATTAATGAACATTATAATGATAACAATTTTACATAAATATCCTCCCCATTCCAGAATAGGAAAACATATTTTTGACCATTAAAATTTCAATATGTATTTTAATACAATTCAATTTAACTTATGTTGCAGATTTTATAGTTTAAAATTACATGACTAATTATTCGTTAATAATTCAACCATAGAAAATTGAAATTAATGCTTATGATACAAAAAAGCTAAAAATTATATGCCATTAAAATGACAATAAATGATAATGAAAAGAAAAAATAAATACTAATGAGGATAAAATTATGTAATTAATTAATTTATATAGACTATATATGGGGCCATGTGACTGTACATAATGGATGCAAACAAAAATAAGGGATCACTTTGAACCACACATTTTATTTTAGTTATATAATGTAAACCTCTTACTCATATTCTCATTAAAATTGATGTTATATAAAAACTATGTATTATATATATATATAATAATCATACATATATACCTATATTATTATGTCATCCTTTAATAGGGTAATAGTTCTCTTGAGTTCATTTCACAAATTCCTTCTTTAAAATGAAAATAGATTAAAGGGTACATTTCAATCTAATAATCCACTTTTGTAACAATTATTTCAATTTTTTATTACAAAATTGAAACAAATTTTATGATATATACGTAATTAATCTTGTAATATCATCCATAATATTTAATTCCATCTTTAATTTAGAATTATTATGAAATCCCCTTTTTAATTGATTTGATGAATGAATATAAAACCCAATTCATTCCATTGGAAATTATTATGTTTATGTCATATGATTGACACTATTTTTTAGGAAAACATAATCACATACATGTAATGTCAATGTTTTTTCCATGTAGATCCCTGGAATATACATTATTATATATTTGAGACATGGTGTTAAGATGATTCCTGATTTCATGGCCCAGTGTTCATGGAAATAATATTTGAAATATATTAGATATATTAATTGCACAATCTCATATTATTCCAAAAAAATGTGTGATAAATTATATATGGAGGATAAAAAATACAGATGAGGACATCACTGAGTTCAAAGCATGGGTTTTACTATATGAATTATATTACCATGTAACTCATTGGGAGTTCAGATAGAGGCATGGTCATGGGATGATTTTTAAAATAGATTAATTTAAAAATTAATTAATTTAAAATTTTACATAGACTAATAAAATTATACTAATATATAGCTATGGGAAAATTAATTGGTTTTCCATATAACATTTGATATTTTGAGGATCTTTTGATGGAAATATTTTTGAATATGAATAACAGAATAATGATTGACAACTCATGTATGATGAAATTGAATGATCTCACAAAATATTACGATTGGAATTCAATCTTCCTTAATGATCAATCCAAATAAAGCTCTTATGTTGTTAATTTTTATTTCCCTCAATTTTTTTAATTTCGTTGTGGAAAATGATTTTATCGACCAACTTATAGATTCCCAAATTTTACATTTTTCAATATTGGTTTATTTGGAAAGGTTTTTAAAAAATTTATTTATTTTTATTATCTCATCATCTGTTTCTATAATGGAATCGAGTCTACTCCAGCACGAACCTTGGTCTTGGATCATTCCTCATGTTATATTTGTGAATTTATTCCCATGTACATCATTCATTTTTTCCAATTCCATTTACCAATAACATGAAAAATACTTTTAACCCAAAATTAATTCACATGGTCCTTGGTGAAAAGTATTGATTCCATACAACTATGTTCAGATTGATAATGGGTAGAGATACAACAATACAATGAAACTAATCTATTTTTTCATCACATTGGATCTATATATAGTTAATTGGATACTAAAATGATATATTTCTTCTGAATTTGAATGTTGTATTTCCATGTTTCCTTGATGAAATAATTTTCTAGTGGTGTTCCTTGGATTCTTGCATGAGGATTGCTTAGATGGACCACTGGAGGAGCATTCAAAAAATAGGTGAAAATGATATAGGAATCTAGGAAATCAAATAAAACATAGCATGTTATCAAAGATAAAATGGAGGGATAGACCTCAATATCATTTCTCAGGTTTTCAAGAGAATATAAGAAACACATGTTGTGCGAACCATGACATATGGTGTGGTTCTCATTCATAGAGAATAAATGTTTATAAAATGGTGGAAAAAATCATGGGAATGAGTTTTCATACACATACATGGTTAGCCACTCATGTAAACATTCATGATAACATGTTCTCGGTCATGGTATGTACATGGACTCAGACACATAAAAATTTACATAGAAAGAACCTAGTGTCAATGGGACCTTCCATGTACTACCAATACAAATCAATGTTCACCTTAAATGTTTTCTAAGTGATGTTTACAATTTCATATTCTAAATATTTCTATAGAGACTCTTTTGTGGAGCCATTCACTGGAGATTAATATTTTCATCCAACATATTGTGGGGTTATCCCTTTTGCGAGATTTATTAAATAGATTTGTTCTAATCCTTAATGTGAGATCCTTTATCCCGATCTTTCCCTATCTGGATTCCTTGATATGGTCATGACCAACACTATGTTGGTACCGGTCATCCACATATTAGGAAATTCAATATTGAGTTGTTTTCACACCACATGTCATTGTTTGTGATCCTTATATATTTAGTTTTCCCTATTTAATTCTAGTGTATTCTTATAAAGGACTGACATAATAAGAAGTATATATCATACAAACACCATCTATGTTATATTAATAATGACATTTTGATCCTATATGTGGGAAATATGGAACCATAGGTCATGATTTTTGAGGCATTCATTACGATTATGAATTTACGATGAGGCTGTGTGTCTATGTTGAGTTTATATGGATATTCTTGTAATATGTGGAGTAAACATATAAATGTTAAGATGTAATTTTTATTCTTATTTTTATTTTCATAGTGATTTAGGGGTATCCTACATGTTATTGTGATAATACCACCATCAATAGATTTCCCTACTTGTGTCATGTCATATATATATGATCAACCTTTTGAAAGATATCTAGACAGACTATAACTAGGAGGTATATAGTGAGACAGATAGACCCAAATGTGATCATATGGTTATCTTGATAGAATCCTCGTCTATAATTTCATTTTGGATTATGTTTTAGACTCATTTTATTGGTATTATATTTGTAAATTTTTTTCATGTAATTCTTTTTGTACACTTATAGGGTGATTTAGATGTATTCATGCATGGTTTATCAGTAGTTTTTATATAGTCACTATATGGTCATTGAGATGTGTGTGTGTGTGTGAACGTACAATAGGATAATGATCCCTATATGAATTATATGCTTACATGGAATTGTTAGCTATAACATTCCCTATTGGAGTTAGGCATGGGGCAGTTAGGTATTGGTCCCCTTAGAGAGAAGTCATGAAAGAGAAGTATCAGTGTAGATTATATCCTATTACCAATGACTATGAGATTTTTTTAAGGCTATATTGGGATGTGTTTTGAGATTAAATTTTATTCCAGTGACACCAGTGTTGTTTCAATTACCATCAAATCCAAACACCAGGACTCTGATTACCTACATTTCGACATGGTAAATTTTAACAGTATTTTAAATGAATACAATTTTTACCAGAACATTAATTGAATGGTTTTTGGTTTGCATATAATTATTCATTAATATCTCTATATTATTGATTTGTTTGTGTTACATAATATCTATTTCAATATGTCTCAATGATTTATTCCATATATAATTGAGCATCATGATTATCTGGATTACCAACCTAGTGAGGTGGAATCGATACGGGGGAATTTTCATTAGGTCATGCCTCATAGTGGGGAACCACTACTACAACCTTTTTCGAAGAAGATTCTACCCACAATACCAATAGAGTAGATGCACATGATGATCATGCTTTATGTGTTTTAGATATAGTGGCCCATCATGTTTCAATGATATCATAACACATAAGATGATAATGATTTTAGAGAGGTGGTTACATGATTTTTATATCTTAACACGACACTCGACCAACATATGTTTTTATTTGTAGTGGACCTTCTCCATCAATCCTTAGGACAATGGGGGTGTTTAGATAACTAGTCGTACGCTGGTGAATCTCTAGAATGGTCATTTTTTGGGTGCCATTTCATAGAGGGGTTCTATCCAGGTTCAATATGATATGTACACACCAATGTTCTTATTTAAATTCCATAGGGTTGTACAACAATATCTGAGTATTCATCATTTATCACAAAAATCACTTGGTACTCATTTTTTTGTTCATGATCATTTATATCATGACCAAACATTCTAGTGATGGATATATAGAGGCATCCAACATTGTTTTAAACCTATGTTAATTCCAATATGTGTAGGAATTCAAGAGGGAATATTGTTTGTATATAGTTTCCATGATGATA
The DNA here is from genome assembly GCA_963277665.1 of Viscum album. Lineage (NCBI taxonomy): Eukaryota > Viridiplantae > Streptophyta > Magnoliopsida > Santalales > Viscaceae > Viscum > Viscum album. The sequence continues at coordinate 297,613,117 of OY728121.1, forward strand.
AGATACAGACAACAGATGTCCACAGTGGGAAAATGAATAAGACTTTAGTAACAGGTAACTAATTGCATTCTTAGGGATCTAGACATGAGATTCAATTTCTTATAAAAAATAGGATATAGGGTATATGATTTGGATATCACGTGATGTGTTGACAAAGCCTTTTGAAGAGGTAGAAGAAATTATGTGATAGAAGTGGACACCTTAGGATTGATTTTCTGACTCATCGTATGAATGAAAGTGATAGTGTGTATGGGATACCTATGCAGAGGCAACGATAATAGAATACTTTTCCTTTGTATGACATAATGGGAAGAAGAGTTGTTATCGAAGATGGATGTGGTATACATTTTTTACATTCTACCACCACCACCCCAGATGGTCTATTTCAGGGTCATGGAGCTGGAGGACGTGTGATGGGGTATCCAAAGGCATTCAAGTCTTATTACATAGACATTCCATTGACGATACGAGGTAAATTATATGTCGTTTCAATATTATCTATAATACTAATGTTTATAATTTTGATTCATTCCATTATTTCCAAATATATAGTTTGCGAATTAGTTATCCTAATTAATCCCTTGGCAGGATCATTGAGCGGAGAGACTCTTATAAGAGTTGAATCTTTAATCACAAACTTGTACCATTAGTGTGAAATAACTATTAGGGGTGTGGGTATCTATAGGGAAAACATTTCAGATCTATTAATAATCATTACATCATCATTGGTATGAATTTTTTATTTATATCACATTCCTAGATAGACTATTCCATATAGAGTATGTGGTTTTTCCAGAGAGATGAGACTAGGTTTTCCATTTTGGGTGAAATGAAAACACATCCTTTTAATGATCTTGTAATAAAAAGGTGGTTTGTGAAGATTACTCATCACTTGACAATCTTGAGAGTTAGTGGAGTGGATTCATTGAATTGTAATATTTTTGTAGTGATGTTGGAGTATGAGTTCATCTTTTCTGAGGAAATTTCGGGTTTACATATAATGAACTGTGAATTATGATAGTCTTGAGAGTACAATGAGTCATTACTGGGAATTAAGAAACATCCCTATAATGGAAAAGGCTAGAAATAAAGACGTAAGGGATTAAAAGAAATTTGAGGATGATTTACCTTTTATTTATAAAATCATAAACTTGACAAACCATCCACAAAAAATATATATAATGCATGAAATAAAATAAATCATTTAAAATAATTATCAATAAAACTTCCAACCTTGGTTTCATATAATGGAAGAAAAATAAATGTTAAAGAAATAGTGTAATGATGACCGATAAAATACAAGATGAAAAAATGGCATCACACTCTACATGCATAATGCTCCAAAATCACCATAAAGTCCAATGTATTATGATCTGGTGCTAGAATGGGTGATACATTAACTTTTACCATTTCCCAGAACGTTGCATCTGCAAACGCACCAATGTTCCTAAGTAGGGGTGAGTATAATTCTCATTAGGTTTTCCAAATGACTTCACAACTCACACCACATGCAATGAACTATTATCACATTATATTAAAAAATTTATATTCACAAATTTAACAAAATAGATTATTAGAAAATATAAACAAGTTCAAAAACAAATTATAACCAAATGATAAAAACATTAAATGAATCCAATTTTTTTCATGTTATTTTCCACACACAATTACTGATCAATTCTTATAAACATGTTATGAATATTATTTCAGCATTACCATTTCATATTTCACAACACAACCACATTTTCATGCTTCGTTTGATTGTTCCATAGTCATGAGTGGCCTCATGTCCAATCAATTTGTGTCCCATTAACACTATCCACTAATCCATTATATTATACCATGTACCACAATGGTACTCATCCCGTAATTAGGTAATTCTATGTATGAACTACAACCAACACAATGTATTCCAAATATTTCCATTTCCATAATAACCCACATCAATAAAACTCACTTTTTATTGAAAACACATAAAAAATTTCAATGAAACATTTCATTTCAATAAAAATTTACATTTTATTAAAAACATATAATCCAATTCATGTTCCACCATTTTAGAAAAACAACTTTTTAAAATCACTACTTAAAATATATCTACAAAATCACATTCCACATTGACCCAATTTTTCAGATTTCAAAAATCATTACTCAAGACGGTTCCCAACAAGTGTTCAACAATCATGTCGTAGTAAATTCAGCATAATAAATTCATTTTAGATAATTACAACCAATTATACTAAGATTATTTGATATTGAATCTACATACCTCGAAGGATTTTAGGAAGAACAACAATGGATGATGAACCCTCACAAAAACAGGGTTAATTCTTCTATGAAAAAACAATAGATTTATTATCTCATAGAGACATATCATAGATGAAATGAAGGACCAAAGTGATAAAATACAACTGGAAGAAGGGGTGACTCTAAAAATCTCCAAGGGAGTTCCATGGTCGAGAGTCGAGAGGTCTGGAGAGAATTGACCAAGTAAAAATACGAAACACATGTCTTTATACTGGGTGTGGTCTAGTTCCTGGCATGTACACCCTAATCATGATTTGAAGGCTACACAAGATAATTATGATGAAATTACCCAAAAACATAGGATAAAGAAATAATATTTAACAACTAAAAGACATTTACCTTAGGTACACAATGTTGATCGTCTTAGGGTGTGACCCCCACATCATGTCGTGAATCCGTCTCTAAGTACATGACATGTTCCTATCCTCATACCCACGGTAAACAACATAAAAATGAATTTAAGGATTTTTTTATCAAAAGGGTCCTTAGAGATAGTGGAATCTTACCTGATCTAGGTAACATGATTATAGAAACCAGAATATGGGGGAACTATATTCTCCTAACCATTTTTTATGTCCTTGGAATGTGGAAAACCCTCACTACCCTCAATGAGTTCTTGTGATATCTCATTCATTTCCTTCTTCTGTTCAAATTCATTTTTCAGAATGTGACCATGCTCCCAAAAAACCCGCACAAGACCAACGCTTTTCAACTCATGACATTCAAATTACAATCCACAATAAACATTATGATATGTATCTACAATGTATCTCGATCTAGGTAAATGTGATCCCACATGATAACATGGTCATGAACAGATTGATACTGTTTAAAATTGGATACAAGGAACACATTATGCACCAAAGTGAACTATGGTTGTAATTCTAGAAAATATTCCACCTTTACAACCCAATATAGTATCTCAAAAAGGATGTATTTATCATAGAGATTACACAAACTGCTTCCCAAAATGATTATTCCCAAGCCATGGAGATATCCTCATGAAGACATGATCACCCACAGTGAATGCATGCGGTCTTAAACAGTGATCTACATATGATTTCTGATTACACAGAGCCATATCTATCACCTTTCTAATCAATTAGATATTCTTTTATGTTTCTTGGACATGTCTCATCCCAACTAGTGATGTATAACCTGTTTCCACCCATCATAGTGGAGAATGACTTGGACACCCATACAATGCATCAAATAAAACCATATATATCTCACTTGATAAATGTCATTGTATGAAAACTCCACCAATGGTATATGATCATCCCATCAGAATCCAATATCCCTTACATAATCCTTCAACATGTCTTCAATTGTTTGCATCATCCTTATATTCTACACTTCTGTTTGAGGATGATTCACTATGCTCATCGTCAATTGAGCCCCAGGGGATTTTTTTAAAGATTTCATAAAATGATAAGTGAACCTTCAATCTCTATCTTACATAGTTGAAACATGTACACAATGAAACATCACCACATATTGTATATAAATGTTGGATAGATCCTGTACATTATGAGTTTCATGAAAAAGTATGAAATGGTCCGACTTGGTAAGTCAACCCATTATCACATAAATATAATCGTGTTTCTAGACCATTCAAGGAAGACCTATAAAAATCCACCACTATATGTTCCCATTTACACACATTAATAGGAAAATTATCCAATATTCCTCCAATTATCTAATGCTCTGCATTAACTTGATGACAAGTTAGGCAGTGCAAGAAAAACTCAATGACCATCCTTTTCATGTCACCCCAGCAAAACTGCACCTTCAATTCCTTGTACAACATATGTGTATCTGGATGTACATTCCATGTAAAATATTCGTATGCATGAAAGTGTTGTTCCTAAAAATTCATAGGTAAAACCATATTATATATAAAACACAAAACTGAACATCCATCAAGATTCTATCCCTCAATACTCTCCCTATTGTTGAGTTTTGAACTCATAATTTGGGTTCCTGCATCAGATTTTTGTGCCCCTTTGACAATATATACCAAAAAATTAGAAGAATACCTCTAATTTAAACTACAAAATCACCTCAGTATTCACATTACACTTGTATTTCAGCTTTGACATACATCAATTTCCATTCATCTAATGCTTCTTTCACTAACAGAGCATATGGATTTTTAAACAGTGCATCTACCATGAAAATCCATTTTCTCGGTGTATAAATCAAATCAATGTCAAACATCTAGAGATACTCCATCCTTATACTTTTTCACATATTCAAATATAATTGTGAGAAAAATATGCTTAAAGAATTTATGATCTGTCAAAACAGTGACTTTTTCACCAATGAGATAGTGTCTCCATGTTTTTAAAGAATGGACGACTACAGCTCACTCCAAATAGTGTGTTGGGTAATTCGTCACATGAATCCTAAACTACAGTAAATCATATGAAACCACTTATTATCCATTAATTGAAACACATAATAACCCTAACCTAATTGAATCATAATGACCCATATACCACATATCCAGATTCTGTTAAAATAACGAAAGGTGATGATGTAAGACAAGATTTCAACTCATGGAATGACTTCTGGAATTCTTATGACCATTATAATGGCGCATTATTCTTTGTAAGAGTTTTCATTGGTGAAAGACGGCATGAGAAATTATGTACAAAGCGTCTGTTGATGACAATTAGCCAAAGGAAACGTTGTATCTCAACGAAATTCTTTAGTGGTGTGCACGAGATAACATCTTCTAAATTTTTAGGATCATATTTAATTCCATTCTCAAAAATGATATGGAGATGAAAAGTACATCTTATTTAAAAAAATCACACTTTGATTATTTCTTATTAAAATGATGATATCATATAAATATTTATAATATTGATAGTATTTCCTCATAGTCCGCCCATGGGTTTGAATACACCAAAATGTCTTCCACAAACACCCCAAAACAATAATCCAGATATCACATAAATATCTAATTCCCAAAATCTATAATGGCCTCTGATGCATTCATCATACCAAAAGGAATTACTACAAATTCATAGAGGTAATATATACTTTTGAAAGTTTTCTATTGAATATTTTCCTTCAAGAATCGAAATTGGTGATATCCTGATCAAAGGTAAATTTTAGAGAACAATTTATCTCCCCTTAATTGTTCAAACAAATTATCGATGTGCGGAAATAAATATTTGATCTTTATTGTAACCTGGATGATCTTACAATATAAATTATACAACTGAAAAGTTCCATCCAATTTTGTTACGAACAAGACCATTGATGCCTACAGAGACACAATTGGCTGAATGAAACCCTTTCATTCTATCTCCAACAACTACATTTTCATTTCATGTTACTCTCTTGGTGCCATCTTATATGATGTTAGGTAATGATTACTAGTCCTTGGTATTATTTCCATCATAATATCCACACCACCAAGGGGAGGTCACCTTGAGAATTGTTTGGGAATGACATATGAAAATTGATAAAAAAAACTACTGCAAAATAGATTTCCTCGATCTCTTTCATTGATGCCAAATTCAACACTTCCAAATGATAAGATATCATTCACAGAATTTGTTATAACATTATCCATGCACCAGTCTTCACAACATGTTCTCCAAGGAATAGATTCCCACTACCATAGTAAGTGAAAAACATAAAAAATTTATATAGCTGTCAATGCGATCCTTGAACATTGTAAACAAATCAACTACAAGGTTTAGGTCATAGAAATACCTGTCCAAAATTAGGAAGTACCATTTCACCTCAGCTACCTCCATAATTATAGAATATGATCTGCACATAGAATCTTCAAATTCTATTTCGTTGACGGGAGTTTGCAGTTTTAAAACAGAAGGAATAATTTTCATCATTAAACATAGAAAATAAATTGCATGATAAGAAATGATAGAATGTGATTCACAAGTATGAAAAATATATTTCACAGGGGTTTAATTCAAAATAATCATATATCTCAATGTATATGGTCTCACAAGATAATCGACAATCATCTTCTTACCTCTATACAATTTCTTCATAACTACATTAATCTCCTAGTTTCCTTGATGGTATTTCCTTGGTTGGGGTTTCAATTTATTGCAAAATTCAACAAGGATAGCTATTCTCTTCTGAGGAGACTGATTCAGTGGAACTCGTCGGGTCTATGCATATGATTCTTGCAATGCCTAAGAAGTGTCTCGAGCACCTGACCTCATAGAACTGTGGAAATAGTGATGAAGATTCCCCATATTCTTATAGTTATAGATTTCTCTAGGCTATTTCATACACTCACACATTGGGTGGGGATGAAATACACCTCGAAAACAGCATGAATTTCCCTTCGATTAGGGAGGAAGTTTCACTAATCCATCACTATTATTTTGATTTCCACTTCCACCATGGAAATATGTGTCCCTTTTTCTTTTTCTTTCAGAATCTGAGTTCCCACAATTCCTTGTAGGTATCATCATACCTCCTCACATTGATCCTCAGATATCAAGTACATATAAATTATCACTATTCACAGTCTTTGTATAATCACTAATACAAATTAATGAAATATTTGATTAAATATCCTACCTTAGTCCCAATTCGAAGATGTTTTCGGTTAAGGATTCAGATACCACGAAAACTATGAAAATTGATCTAAAATAATGTTTTATTTCATATACTATGTGATAGAGAGAGTATATTTTTTCAGACAGAAGATGTTTATCATTTTCTGGATCATGAACATGTCATGATTGAATTTTTTTTGAACAATTCATAAAATCCTCCAATGTAAGGCCTTCATCCAATTTTCTATGCACCTATAAATTCCACCACTAGAATGAAAGATTCATAGGCATATAAGTCACCATATTTTCATTGACCTCTAATGGGGTGCTGATGATATCTAGGATACCATTCATTCAACTCATCCACACCTCCACTTTGTTAGGTTTTTTATCACCTCGAATGTTAGGTTGATTCTACTTAATGAAATGGATTTTGTGATCTAAAATCCTTGAAAAATTCCACTTTTTCCCCATATCCACATCCTGATATTCCTATACATTACTCTGAACCATCTATTAGTTCACTCATGGTTTAGGTGAAACCACATTCTCTGCAGGTTCTTCGGATTAGTTTTGACGATGCCTACCACCTGCCATATTCTAAACCAACAACAATCATCATCAATCTAACTCACTAGAAACTAATGTATTATAATTTCAAAATCTATGTAATATACTATCACGACCTCATTTTCCTAAAACACACATTTTCCATGTTCAACCATTTTTTTAAAAATTCAACATTATTTTTAAAAATTCAACCATTTTCAATATAACACATACATTTCCATTTTAAAAATCGTTCATATGAAATACAATTTCATAATTATTAAAAAATCAACAGAGTTTTCCTACATGAATCATTACCTGAAATTATGTATGTATTCCTAGTGGGAAGTCATTCCTTTACAATGAATGTCATATTCATATCATTGGCTAAACCCATTACAATGAGGATTCAAAATCCTAGAAGCGTCTCTAAAAACATTCTTACCCAACCCTGGGGTATCTTGAAAATCAACATAAATTGGTTTGGAACTTCATTTTGTGTTATAAATTAAAATATTCAATAGTCCTACACCATTATATTATTCCATAATATGGAATTGACAAGAAATAATTTCATCTTGTAGACCAAGAAAACTGATGACTACATTTTGGGAAAGGAATGAACAATCTAAAACTATTTGAATGACCATCTAATTCTATGTGTCTTGAGAGTACGATGACTCATTACTGGGCTATAAGTGACATCCCTATGATTTTAAAGGTTAGAAATGAGTGATGAATGATTTAAAAGAATGTGGGGGTATGATTTACCATTTATGTAAAAAAAAAGACTATCCACAAACAACTTACTCTATGATGCATAAAATAAACTAAGAAATTTCATATAACTCCCATTAAACAATCAAGGAATGCTACAATAGAAGAAAAACCAACATCAATTTAAACAGAGAAAAATCAATAAACTCCAAAATGACAACAATACTCTATGATCCACAATCACTATTCCCCAACATAACAATGTAGTCTAATTTATCATGAAATGGTGATAGTCAATGGTGATACTTTACATTTTTCCATGTCCATTATGGTAGCATCAACAAAAACACTATCGTTACTAAACAAGGGTGAGTGTAAAACTCATCAGGTTTTCCCAAGGACTTCCCTAAACATTCCAATAAGATATAAGAGTTAAAATAGTTTATAAAATGGTAAATATAAAACAATTCAAAAAAGAGTTTATAACGACATATAAAAATATTCAAAAACTATTTATAACCAATTGAAAACAATATTAAATCAAACCAATTTTCAGTATGTTATTATCCAGAAAAATAACTAATGAGGGATTATAAAAAAATTTAAATATTATATTTTCATACTCATTCAATAGTTCACAACACACCCACACATTATTTCTTTATTAAATAGTTTTGTACTCATGAGAGATCTCTTTTCTAATCACATTTTTCTCACTGACACCCTCCCCTAATCTAGGGGCACACACCTTATACTGAAATGGTACTCATCAATTATTTAAGGCCTATTGAGAATGAACTCACAACAACACCATGTCATCCGAATATTTTCATTACCAACATCATCCACTTTAAAAAAACTGATCATTTATTGATAACATCTTTCCATTTTTTTGAATACATCTAATCCAATACATGTTTCATCATTTTAGGAAAATACCATGATTAAAATCCTTGTTTAAAATGTATGAGGAAAAACACATTACACATTTACCCAATATTCCAAATTTCAAAAATCACCAATCATGATGTTTCCCAACTATTTTAAAACAATCTAGTCATTATCAATTTATCCCAATACATTCAGTTGGATGCATTCCAATCTATTTTACTAAGTAAAGTTGAGATTGAAGTTGTCTACATCAAATGTTTTGATGAAAAACTACAATGTATAAAGAATGGTCACAAAAAATGGGTTGATTATCCCAAGAAACAACCATAGATCACTAATATCAAAGTCACATACATCATATGCAATGGAGGACCAAAGACGATCAGATCGATCTGGACAAAGGGGATCCTCGAAAAATCCCCCATAGAGAGTCTAGGGTTGAGAGCCAAGATGTATGTTAAGAATATACCAAGAAAAACATCCAAACAGGTGACTTTAATATAAGCGAGGTCTGCCTCATGGTGTGTACCTCTTGGTCATTATTTGAAGACCACTATAGATAAGTATGAAAAAAACATGTCACCTCAGGTTAAAAAACTATAATTTAATCACTACAAGATGTATACCTTAGGTACATGGAATGATCTAGCTCATGACGTCACCCCCACATCATGAAATGAATCTTTCCCCAAGTACATGACATTTAATTCTGGTACAAAACATGTACCATTTGGTAATCCTCTAGTAAAACCTAGAAACCTAAAGTTAAGGATATTTAATTAAAAGGGGCACTATTGAAAAGAGAATCTTTCCAGATCCGTGTATCATGGTTCTAAAACTAGAAACTAGGGGTAATAAATATCCTCCCTAGTTATAGATATAATTATACATTGATCTAAACCTTTATATGAACTTGATATGTAAAAAAAATTCATAAGGCTCTCATAGAGCATCATAAGAAGATTCCGTAGTTGAAGGACTTGAAAAGGAAAGGAAATGATATACATAGTTCTTCAACCTAGGTAGCCCCATTTTTGTTCTCCATGAATGTGGATGGGTGATTGGGGTGGCTTTTCGATTACCATATTCTAAATCAGTTGAATGTAAAGAACAATTATACACTACTTTGTTTTGATGGAATCCATTATTACATGATGGGAAAAATATGGTTCTCGAAGTTCAACATGAGATTTGGATATCATAAGTTGTGAGTATGGGACTATGATATGCTGAAGAATAAATTCAATTGATTCTATAGTCAATATATGTACATGATGATTCCAATTAGTATGATAATTTCCCTTGTAGTGTTCATGGGACTCATGAATATTTTTATTATGTCTTTCATGTAATATTTTGGGGACGTATTCCTTGACGATATCCTAGTGCATATGGAATTTTAGGAGGATCATGTGAGACACATGAAGATGATTTTAGATACAATCATAATTCACTATATTTATTTAAATCTCTAATTATTCCTTTCTATATTTAGGTTTCCCACATTCGAGGACGCATTATCTTAGAATATGGTGTGGATGTTGGAAAAACAACAATAGAGGGAGTGTAATCTTAGGAGCCACTAAAGTCCATGATAGAGTAATTAATCTTTTCTCGGTAGGAATTATACTATCGTAGATTCAAACATAACTTCATTTGGATATATGGCCCCCTAAAAGATTTTAACTGAAATGGGTAGCCTTTTAATGAATTGGAGGTTCAATCATTATTTTTAAGAGTTGAGAGATAGATTGATGAGCTCTCACACCATGAGATTTCTAGAAGAGAGTATCGAGTAAGTAGTGTTATGGAATACATCCAGAATCAATTTTTTATTGTATGTATGTATAGGTAGGAAATGATTGACTATTGATTAAATCATCTGAGACAACATAAGAAAAATTATGTGACCCACAATATTGGGTTAGCCATAGTAGTTTTTAGACTAATGATGTGGTGACCCAATGAGATGGTCAAGGGGTTCATTGTATATATTTTTCACCTTATTCTCATGTATACATTATCTTATACGGATCGTAATGGTATATTTAGGGGAGATCTAGAGTTCCTTTGGAATTTTGACTGCTTGATTTTCAACATTTATAGGTAGGGGAACATTGTAGTGGATTCTCTCAACATGAGATCTTAATTTCAGTTGTTTACTAAGTCATTTGAGTAGTTGACCATATTATATATATAATTTTTGTATTCAGATATAGCATATTATCTCCAAATATGGTTTTCACCCATCCTCTTTTATATAGAGTTAGGGATTCATAGTTGGGGATACCAAATTTGAGACCTTGTGTACTTAAATATTCATTGGACATGCTCTTAATGGATTTTTTGAGGGTTGGGAGCATTTCATTATTATTTTTGGAGGAATAATGGTACTAGTGAAATTTATAGAGGGTCTATGAGAGAGTTTCATTCATATCATATAGTGTCATACCCTTGTGATGAAATGATGTACTAGAAATGCAACATAAGTTTTGGATGTTATGGATAAAGAAGGGAGTTATAGACTCTGTCTCTTGATGCATTATTTGTATGCATGTGAAGGATGAGAACTAGGATCAAGTGAGTTTTTCCAAAACCCCTTGAGGATCCAGTGTGGATGTGGGATAGTATATACATGTAATTTTTTATACTATTATAACATAATTATGTGGGAAATGGTTCCATCTCGACGAAAATGGTAAAACCAACCAAGTCAAATCATTTCCTATATATCTAAGAGAATTTTTTTGAAGTAATTTTTGGATAATTCAATGTTCATTAGATAGTAAAAAGATATATAGTTATCCTTGAAGAACATTTTTGAAACTGATTATCACTTCAAATATTTGTTATAGAAGGGATTTTATTAGGATTTTTTTATATATATATATTTGAGCACAGAGTTTTAACCCCAAACTATTAATAAGACTGAGAGGAAAACTACAGTAATGGGGGAAATATTGTGTGACTAAATGTTGGACTTTGGTCATTTATTTTGCAGGATCAGCTACTTTTATTGAATTTTATTCATATAATGATACTTATCATTCCAACATAGGTATGGAATTATTTGAGAACATGTTTGGTAAGACACTACAGGTCACCCCATTTATGGAATATCCTAGGAGAGTCAGATCTACTGGGATGAGAGATAGTGAAGATCATACATGAGTGGATGAAGAATACACAAACCTATTAGAATTCATATATTGACCGTAAAAGGATGAATTTAGAAGACTATGACTGATGCCATGTTTTCAAGTATTGGGATACTACTGTTGAGTACTATATATAGATTTATGTTCAGTAGGAGGGGATACATAATGGGTGATTGATCTCTATATTGTGTGTTTGGTGGAATGATCAGAATCATTATGATAGTTCAAGGGAATACGATACTCAGATGTGCTCCCAAAACATAAATGTTTTTGTGTATCCTTTTTTATATTTAGGATTAAAATCAAAAAGGTGGGGAAAATGTAATGTTTATGTTTTTTTCTATTTCAATTCATAGAATATATCCAAATATTTTATCTATACCAAATACTGAGGTGTCAATTAATGTTGAGGCTTGGTCTTCCCTGAATGAATTTTTTAAATATATTGAATTCACAACCATGCAGATTTAATAAAATAATTTAATATAATCGAGTTCGAGAATATAATCTAGTTAGAGAATATAATTGGATATAGTAATCAACTACTATATTTATATAATTGGTCAAAAACTATGAATAATATGAGATCAAATAATATTATGTGTTTTGGTTGAGGTGTGGTCATAGGTGGATTTTTTGAAAAAATTAATTGAATAATTATTTTATTTATATATGTACCAAACATAGAGAAGATAAATAAATACACAATTTTTTGATAATAATTGGGTTAGATGAATAACCATGGATATTTCAAAGTTCAAATGAAGGAACTCATATTTGAGAAAGATAACTGGATTGGCGATTTAAAGCCATTGTGCAACAAGATCCAAGGATCTCAGAAACGATCGAAACAATGATTTGTTCTTTGTTATAGATTGATAAAAATATATTTTGGTGGTTGATTACTTTTAATTTCCTTCCTCATTCATCATTTATATAATTATAATGTATCAATCGAATGATGTTTTGATTCACAAATTGGTTATATTGTGGGATATGTTTATTTTCAGATTTTTATTTCGAATAATTGATTTTTTTTGTTATCACATTGTTCTTCAATATAAAGAAAAAAATTGAGGCCAACATAGAAATTTCATGAGGCTTATTATTCATGTCTGTGTTGTATATTTCATCCCCAATCATTCAATATTAATGGTATATTCCATTCACAAATGGATCATAATATTATAATAAACCAAATCAATATATACCAGATTATTAGCATAATGAATTGATATCACTGATCTGTAGTTGGGGGATGGATTAGTTGTAAGCACCCCATAATTGTACATGAAAATGGGGGTTCAAAAACCATTGGGAGAAGGTACTGTAGTTGTACTGTAGCGACTATAGAAGTGGCAGAACTATTGCAACATTAGGCACTATAGCTGCGACATGTCACTATAGCGGCGGTAGGGTACTGTAGCAGTAGTGGGTACTATGCAGTATTGTAGCAGTGTGGGTATTGTAGTAGTACTATTACCAGAAAGGGAATTGGGCCCAAAAATGGGATTAAGGGTCATGTAATGGGATGAATAGCCATTGGGATTTTAGGATATTTAATGGTTCTCCCTCTAACCAGTTATAAAGGTATTTGCATTTCTTTAATAATAAATGGGTCTTCATCCCCAACAATAAAAAAAATTGTATCACTGATCTAGGATCAGATCGAATACGATATTGATCTATGATGAAAAATTGCGATGGGATTGTAGTTTCTACATGCAGTTTCAATATGTGGAGATCAAGAGATGTAATATAGGAATTGAACATGAGTTTTATTGAAAGTTTCATTTGTAAAATCAGGGAACGAATCAGTTGATGGTGTGACATTATTTCTGATACGGGGTGTTTCTGAATTGACGACTATAGGAAATGAAGACCATCCATGAAATATATTTGGGATTATCCAAATTCCAATATTAGAAAACATGTGATATAGGATTACATGTGATTTAGCACCGTTAGTGCATCACTATAGTTTCAATGATAATTTATGTATAGAATGGATAGTGACCCCCATCACATATCATGTGACTCTTACTTGGAACATGGGAATGTACATTATGAGGTTCACATGCACAAACATGGCTATTCGTTCATGAACACAACAAACAGATAGGTACACATTGAGGACTGCGTGGTCTTGAACACATTTTGTACTCATACATATACACTGACAATGAAATAACATGTTTAACATAAGTATGACACATTGTCAATGGGACTCAACATATACCCAATCAATGTTGTCTTAGTTCCCATTACATTGATGGAAGGGATGCATTTATTTATGTTGAGTTCCCTTAATAATTTTACAAAGGTATAGTATGGAATGATATCCTACACAAAGGATTGAGATCCATTTAATGGAACATCAATGATATAGTTGAAAGAATTGTTTCAAAAGGCCTAATGTTGGATCATCCATCATAATGATTACATATGTGGAGCAATTGTTTTCATTCTAACAAACACTTTAGGAGAATTTACCCTATAATTTGAATGGTATTCCATTTTGACTTGTTGTTTTACCCCATTACAATCGTATTAATCCTCATCTATGTATAATTATATTTACACTTCATGTGTATACATATATTTTAGAGACCTGATGTGTATTTTATCTCAAATTAATTCCATGAGTTCTATCATACTCAAGGAGTGTGTTCTCATTGAAGTATTCTTTATAGACTCATCATGCATGTTTTCATAGAATAGAATTATTTATTTTATTTTAATATTGGATTTCACATCTTGGTTGGGTGTATGTGATTATTCATCTTATATGTTTTTTAGAATAATATAAGTGTATAGAAGTCTATTTTTCTTGTTTTTATATTCTTAGTGATTTAGAGCTATCTAACTGGTTGCTTTTATACTAACACATTCATATATTTTTCTTGTAGTTGTCATGTATTTTGTAGATGATTAGCCTTTTGAAGGAGTCCTATAGTTACTAGGATATGGCTATTCCAAGGGATCCAGATAGACATAGGTGTGTTCATATTATTATCATTATAGTTATACCAAATCCATATTTTCTAGAAGGATTTTTTCAAACTATTTGGGTGGGATTTTATGTGGTACTTTTTTATTTCTAGTACATTTTGGAACACTTTGAATGTTTTATTTTGATGTTTTCATGATCGGGTTATTAGATGTTTTACATTTCATCATTGTAGAATCATTGATTTTTGTGTGTGTGTGTATAGGTGCATTAGACAAATTACCCACTTGGGAGTGATATAACTTCTCATCAATAGTCTCTATCATCTGTCTTATTGGAAGTAATGTAATGGTAGTCATTTTTTAGACATTATTGGGAAAGGAAAATGTTATTATGGTTGAACCCGGAACTTTATCTAATGTAATATAAATGTTTATTATCACATGAGGCATTATGTATGTGGTTACGGAGTAATCCTAATTCATGATGGGAATCTTTCAACCAGTTGATATGGTATTAATTATTAGCCAAGAAATATTCTAATTCAATATTATATAGTAATTTCACTATAACATATTGTGTTTATATATTGATAACATGATCATTATTTATGATCACATGTTATTGTTCATGATCATTATATTTTATGATATAATGTTATTTATTTTGGGTCACATGTTATGCCTCATTATAATTATAACTCTTATATTAATATTTATAGATTACCAATTCTATTTGTTTATACCAAATCAAATATTATGTATCTTTTCGATCACATGGTGATTTAGAAGCCCATTAGGGAGACTAAAAAATTGAATTTTATTGTTTATTTTTTATATATGATGAACATTGAAATCCAATGAACCTATTCCTCATGAGAATTTTGTTTTGTTTAACAGATTGTTATATTACATAAACATATAACAATATGTGTATATTGTTTTCTCCACTAAAAATGTTATCAAAAGATATTATATTTATTTTCTAGGATAATTATGGTAATACTTTAGTGAGAACCCTAGGGATAATTCTACGAATTAAAAAAAGATAGTAAAATTTTGGTTAAATATATAGTACATGGTTTCCATGAAAATTAATCTTTATACTCATATTATAAAAATATGTGGTTTTATTTCAAATTTGATTATTTGAAACCATCCTTCCCCCAAAAAAATCGGTTAGGTGTATTACACTTATCACTGTAGTTCACCTTGAGTGGGACTTACTGAACATCTATTTTGACACGCCTAGGGGGAATCATTATAAAATTCAAAAAAACATTTAAAAAAATATTAATGAATTAAATATATTTTAAGGATAGAAAATTTAATTAGGAAATACCCAAGGATGACCAATATTGAATCAAAAAGACTCAGAATTGAGGATTGACATTTAATTTATAATTTATTCATTCCATCATCATAATTTCAATTATATATAATTTTTATTTTGAATAGTATAATAATTTTTATTTTATTTTAGTTAATGGATTTAATTGTGACCAATTACCCCATCAACCAATGTGGTAAAAAATCTAATTATTTCCATAATGTGATACCTATCATTATTAGAGAGGGTGACAATAATTTTGGGATATTATTATCTCAACTGACACATCTTTTGAATAATAACATGACTAATATTTAATTCCCATATTTATCCTAAGAAATGGAATTTATTTCTTTAGTCATTTATATGAAAAAGAACAATCACCTTATTGTACATTTTTTGTTACACACATGAAATTTTCAAATATATTTTATGAAATAATTTTAACATTTGGTGATTTTGAATGTCACACATATGTAATTTTTTTTATTTTATATTAAATATCAATATTTTTCTTGAGCAATATAAAAAAATTTAAATCAGACACTAAAAAAATTCTATCTTATTCTTCGCATCACATGATGGTTTTATCGTGTTACAGACAACAATTACATTTCTTAACGGCTTTTGTAATACACAAGAATGAGTTTTTTGGATTAAAGATGTAGTATATAACAATACTTATAAATTAAATTACTAGTTATGAATATTGAAAACTAAATCATTAAAATAATTTTTCTATAGAAATATAAAATTAAATCATATGTTTAATATTAATTATAAATTATTTTGAATCATGACTGAATATGAAGGAAAATATTATTATACAATCAATGATATTTTACCCGAATAAATTTAATTATTTAAAATTGTTATTGATATTAATTTAATATATATTTTTTATATTAAGAAAATAGTTTTTATATAAATATATTATATTTTAAATACATAATATAATGACAAAACTAATTTTATTCATATAACCATACATTTGTATTAAGGAAATTTTAGATCATTTTTAAAGGATAGACCATTTTGAATCCAATTTTTGTATCAAAAATTGATTTAATATTTTAAAATACACATAATATATTGAAATGAAAAATTGTAATTATATTAGATTAAGTGTTTTATAATTTTCTGTGATGTTTAATTTCATTAATGAATAATGAAAAATACTAAACTTCATATCAAAATTACTTATTTTAATCTAATTTATTTATAAGGATAAATTAAATTTGAAATTTGTATATAATAATGAAGATATCATTTTTTATTAATAAATCAATTTTTTTAATTTGAATCAATATCAATATGAAATTGAATATAAAATCGTAGAATACTTTTGAACATTTGTTTATAAAAATTGGGCTTTATCCACTCAACTTTGGGACTAAATTTAAATTAATTTCTTCCACTTCTTTTACAATAATTTTGAAAAATGGATTAAATATTTGTAATTAAAAAAATTCAAGATTTTTAATACTGTGAAATTAGTTTTTTTAAATATAGTATTTAATTTAATTAATATTAATTATCATAAAATGGTAAAATTAAGCATAATGAAGGACTAAAAATTAATCTTATGTACCAAATTGACCAAAACACTAGTCCAAGATCCATTGGATGTCCATATTTGAAACATATTCTCCCTTGTATATAATTTGGACAACTATTGTATCCACATGACATGGGGAAAACGTGGGTGAAATTTCTTTTCCCAATATTTAAAAGAGTGCCACTCCGTGTACACTATCAAAATGCCTTGTCTCCAACAACATCATGAATCCACTATATCCACATTGAGTAAACAATATATGAAAAAATATATTATTAAAATCCCTATAATCATCATATAATATTTATATTTGGATGAACCCTATCCACGTTAGACCTTTTGTGGAATCCAAAAAGAGTTACTCGAATAAGACGTAACAATCTTCATCATGATCTTTTATATTATTTCAATTATCCACTCCCTAAAATATTATTATTTCAATATTTCGTATCAAAAATAGTACACTAAATATAATAGTATTTTTTATTTTGAGGGTTCAACCTAAACATACACACACCTCCTTTTGATGGGTAACAAACACATTGTTTATGTGTTTGGAGAACCACTGCCTCAAAAATGATGATTGTTGCTTCATCCTTCAGAACCTCTCATTATGGGAATTATGATGGAAAAATATTTATATATAATATATATCTTATTTATAATTTCTTATGTCTTATTTAATTATTTTAAAACGCATATCATTATAAGTGAAATTTTGTATAAATATGAAAATTTTGTTTGAGGAATTGTGGACTACCACCCCTCAAAGCGATGTGATTCATTCCCACACTTGAAGGAACATATTAATGATGGAATTTGTGAAAATATTTGATATATATAACATGATAATTATAATTTAATGATATTATATATATTTATAATTATATTTCATTTTATTTATTTCATTCAATATCACCCTAAAAATGGAATAATGGCCATGCATACCTATGAATTCCATTTCCATAATCGATGAATTATGATTTATAAATATATATTATATATATTATTATATACAAATTTAATTAATATATATTATATTTATATCAGTTTTTACATTCCTCAAATAATTTTATAAGTATATGGAATAATGATATAAAAAACAATGGTAATGTGAAAAATTAATTAGATAGTACACTAAGTGATAACATAATATAGAATTATTAAATAGAGGGTAACATAAGGACATAATAAAACAATTAATTGTATTATATCTATCAATATTATTCTGTAAAATATGATTAATAATCTTAAATTTATTATACACATTTCATGTACAACTACAAAGAGATTCAAGACAAAAGGTAATGGATTACCATCGTAGTTTTTATTACCATGAGATGAATTCTTCATTAACCTCCCAATATACTTATATGGGGTTTATAATTAACATGGATTTATTATATGAATAATATAGATAAAATTAATGGTTTTATCATATCCATTTACGATTTTTATTACCTGGGGATTAAGTTTATAAATATAACTAATTCATAATGTATTTTTTTCTAAATTTTCATTCTTCGAATCACATTTCATGTTATGCACATTTATTTTTCCATGATGTGTATATACATCAATTGAAATGTTATATCAGGAATATATTAAATTTCATGTTATTTTAGTGTTTATTTAATTTCATTTTTCCTACATTGGGATTGTGGTTTACAATTACCAAATGGTAAGCTTTTATTAAAACAATATAATCACTTTTCAACATTTTTTTATGTTTATGCCTTCTTTGATGAAATATTATGATCCATATCTCAATAAAATTGATTATTTTCATGTCATATGGTTATTAATAATATATTATGAAACCATTATAGTTTTTATACACATAGGTACATTATATATTTAGGAAATATTATTTTTGAAATCTCTACATTTCCCTCTCTTCGTTTAGATATCTGGGATGGTTCAAAACTATGTTTTATAAAATGGTTTTCCAATTATATTATACTATTATGATATGATGTTTAAAAGTAATTTTTACCATTTTTTCATTTACCAATGTTTTATAATGATTATTCTTTTCCATTTCTAAAAAAAATATTTTTTTATCCCATTACCATGTAACAAAAAATGAATGTTCTACATACCTTATTAGGAATGTTCAGATTTACCTATCTTCATGACCAAAATTACCGTTATGATTCCATTAAAATATTAATAATTTATCATATTGTAATAAAATTTTATTTCTAATAGTCATTATTTAAATTAATTATATTTTTTTTAATAAAAAATGTTTAATAAAATGTTTTATGGTTTTTAAGGCTTCTTTTATAAATTTTGAAATCTATTTTTAAAGAAAAAGGTTTTTTTAATACATTTTACATTTTAAAAAGTATTATAACAGATGTAAGGCATTAATTATATGTTTTCAGTTTATTTTCATCAAAACACTTCTCTATTTGTTTTTAAGGTTCCTATATATATATTTTTAAATAATTGTTTTGAAAATATTTTCATGCAGTCTTTTAAAGTTTAAAATGCTTTTTTAATGATATAATTTTCAAAAATTATCATGATTATATTATATTTCTTCATGGAAAAATATTTTTTATTTTTCAAAAATAACTTTTCAAGAATAATGATATTTTCCACAAGATTTTTTTTAAAATATCTTTCAATGTTATTTTCCATCTATGATGACATCTATTTATAAAACTCATGGACTTATATAAAACGACCCAATGTTTCCATTTATATTTTTTTATAGAAGGGATTATTTTTCTATCGAATGATCCTACTATAGATTGTTTCCCTTCAATAGGTTATAGGCTTTTATGACTCATTTATCTTCAAATGTTGTTATTTTGATGAAATGACAATAAAACCTGTATCATTTTTTACAGGATATTATATGATAAATTTTTTATGACACTAATTTATTTTCATTGGAAATGATAGTATTTTTATGATGATGTGGAAGATATATGTATGATATGATTATGAAATTTGTGCGATCTATACCTCCCTATAATACAATGGGTAATGATTTATATATTTTGAAAAAACATTAATGTAATTAAAAATGAAATATGTTTCATTATTATATGGATGTAATTAGAAAATGAACTTGGTTTAGTATTATAGGATGGAATGTGGATTGAAATAGGTTTATTAATACAAGGATGAAATATGGTGTGAACCCAGTTCATCAATGATCTTTTTTTACTCAGATGACCTTGGCAGAAATGTATTGGAAACTATGGAAAGCATTATATATGATCATGTAACTTCAAAAATTCCATGTTTAATTACTCTTGTATGATTGTATAGTATATTGGTTTCATTTCATTATTATTCATGTCTTATTAACATCTTATATTTATTCCATGATTCATGATTGTGGTATTTTATATATAGGATATGATTTTCTATTTTCATGATCTTGTTGTCACACTCTTATTCTATTTATTATGCTTACATATATAAATTATTAACCCATAATGATAATATTAAAGATGAACTTGTAGAATAAGGTTTTTTGTTTAGAGGGTATTGAATAAACAATATGTGCTTTGAAAAATAGTTATAGGTAAATAGTTATATATTTCACTTTTAGGGGCTTTAGGATCTGTTAAAAGTGTAATTTTTTTATTTCATGAATGAAATTTATTTTCTAGACATCTACTTCATGATGTAATGGAAGAATTAGAAATTCATAAAACCTCAAAAAAAATTATTTATGATTTTAGAAATACATAAAGTAATTATATATCTTAATAATTGTGTTAAATAAAATAATAAATCTATGATTGGATAATTATAAAAAATGTGTTTTCCTAATGCAAAAATATTTTTTTTTGCAGAAAAGGGGATTTTGAATAAAATCAAATTTATGTCATTGATGACCTCATGTTTAATTTTCTCATTAACATTATTGTGTAAGATGTCCTTAATCACTCACTATAAATATTTTCCCACTTCCCCAATTCCTAATCCTAACTCACAACCAATGTAATCCTATGAGGAAACCATGTAATATGTAACATTGAGTAACAATTATGGTTCCAACATTGCATATTTAAAAGATGTTTTATTGAAAATTAATACTATTTTGTTTTATATTAATGAAATATTTATGTATTGAAAATTTTACAACACATATAAATTTATATGGAAAAATTCACTTCACTTGGGGTAGAACTTATCATCTATATAATTTTTGAAATATTATTTCAAGAATAAATTTAATATTTTTGAGATTTTTCATTTTACTAATCACTAAAATGATGTTATTTTATATTAAGTAATTTTATTTGGATATAATTATACAAATAATCATGTTAACCATACACAATATGTAACCTATATTTTATATTTATCTACACAGCACAGTACGGTTATTTTTCGTTACCCACAATAGTGAATTTCCTCAATGACTCATATAAAACGCAATATCATGTATTACAAATTAATGATGATGTATTTAATGTAATCTAGTTATTAATATAGTAGATATGAAATGGAATAACTAAATAATTAAAATATATGGTTTACAAAATAAAAAAATAAATTCATTGGTTACAAATTAATTTTAAATTAATATAATAACATATTGAGTAAAAAGTAAAATATTATTATATAGACAATGATATTATATCTTAATAAGTAAAATTAATTAAAATTAATTAGAGATATTAATTTAATATTTCTTTTATATATTCAACAAAATTTTTTTTTTACTTTCATACAATATATTTTATTGACATAAGATAATAAAAACCATATTTTAATGTTTTCAACCCTAAACTTTAACTGAGGAATTTTTTTCACAATTTAATGGGGAACAAATTTTAAAGGTTTATTTTAAAATTTTATATATTAATTATAAATAAACTATATTTATTATTTTGAATAGTAATATAATAATTCATTTATGTTAAATTTATGGTATTTTGATGATGACTCATTTTTTATCGAATAGTGAATACCCCATAACTTTTGTTCAAAACTGCTTATTCGGATAATTTATTTATAATGATACATTACATTTTAATTTCATTATGAAGGTTTAATTTATTTAATTTTTTTATTAATAAAACGAATTTAGGTTATTAGAATGAATTTCAATATGATATTGAATAAAAAATAAAGGATATTTTTGAATACTTTTACATTAAAATCAAATATGTTCATCCTGACTATGACATTAATTATAAATTAAATTATTTAACTTCTATTATTTTAATATAGAATAATGGATTAAAATTTTCGAATCATATTTACTTATAAATACAAATTACTTCCACAATATTTTTTACAAAAAATAATATTGAATATATTAAAAACTAATTATATTGATTAAGGTAATATTAATCTTTAAAAGGGACTAAATATTAATCATAAGGTCCCAAAAAACCAAGAAATAATAATAGGGTATATTAGAGGGATATATGTATACCCTAACATAAATAGGATCAAATTATGTTCATTATTTCAACCACATGGTATGGGAAATCATTAGTGGAATACCTTTTTCCCAAAATATAGATGTCTCTCACTCTTACTCCGCTATAAAAATGCCTCACCACCTTCTACTTCTTCAAACATATCAATATAATTTTGAATAACCGATATCATCCAAAATATCTCATTAACTGTACTACCAACATATTATAATCCTCAACTATGGTATAAAGTAATTAAATGAATCCCATTAGTGGAAACTAAAAGTAGTTACCCAAACAAAATGTATCATTCTTCGTCATGTTCATTAATATTATCTCAATAATCCCACCATAAAATATTATTATTCAATTATTGTATAACAAATAACATATCATAAATATACTATGTTATTTTTATGCTTTTTTAGATATAAATTAATGCACACTTCTATATAATGGGTAAAGAAAATACAGTTTCTATGTATGGTGAACTACAACCTTGAAGTGCATTGTGTTGCATTTGTTGTCAATAAGGCATGAAGTTGTCTTGGAATGAATGGATGTCAAGAAGTCAAGATGTGAATGTCAAAGGATGTGATGGTGATGGTGATGAAGGAAAATGGCCATGGTACTAAGATGCATGTCACTTAGTAGATTCACTAAGTGGTATTGGAAATTGATGGTTGAAACATTCTCTAAGAACATCTGACGATTGTTGAGCTGTTCTTAAAGTTCCAAGAACTTGTATCCTGATGATACAAAGTCACAACATTGATTGTAGACCATGCATTGTCTTCACAATGCATGAGGAGTTGAAATGAGTTCCATCCACAACTACTAAGTGGATGATGTGCATTAATGAAGTCCTTTCACTATCACTTAGTGCATGTGAACATGAAGATGATCCAACTTGACCTCTAATTGGATCATTGAAGAACATTGAAGAATTAAGTGATTCAGGAGTTCGGTTGAAGAAGAAGTACCTTCAAGAATTTCCCTCCTATGTATTGAACACATATGGAAGAGGAGATAAAGAAGATTAAGAAGAAACCTTTTGAATTCCATATTCTAAGTGAAGATTATATGACGAGGAGGATTAAAGAATTCTTAAGAAGTAGAGAAGGGAAGAAATGGAGAAGAAGAATGAAAGGGCTTGATATGGCATTTTATATGGAGGAGAACTTTGTTTTTAACAAAGTCTTAATATTTGCCTTTGCCAAAAAATATGGCCAGCCAAGGCACCTTGAGGGTTCAACCCCAAGGCATGGGCACTAGGGCACCACGCCCGGGGGAACCCGTGGGGCGAGCCAGGGCGGCAGGGTGCACACCCAAGACACCGCATGGGCGCCTGGGGCACGCCCGGAGGAGCGCGGCAGGGGCGTAGGAGCGCGCCCCCAAGAGTGTCACAGCGTGCATAGTGGGCGCCAGTGGCGCGCCCGCAGGAGCATAGTGGGCGCAGAGCGCGCCCGCAGAGAGAACACCGTGCGGGGCGGCACCGTGGAGGAGGAAGTTCAATTGAAGTGGGGATGGGAGCGGCATATTGATAAACCGCCGAAAAACCGCGCGAGGATTCGATGTGGGATGCGCATTTTTCACCGGGTACGAATCCCAGCCCCTCATCTGATCTCGCGGACGATCGGCGCCGCTCATCTAATCCACCGCGCCCCCGATCTGATCCAGGCCGTCCAAAGTCTTTTGATCGGCTGATCCAACGGCCCAGCGACCGTCTTTTTCCCCGAGCTCGCACGAGGCCACCCGCAAGCTTCCTTCGAACCAGAGACCTCCCCGTGGATATAAATGGAGTGTCCGAACACCTCCGGCCAATCTAATTGCTCCAACGAGTTCGTCTGGCCACACTGAACACGATCATGCCTAAAAATGACCATGCATGCAATGTTTGAAAGAATTCGTAGTTCGGCCGAGGAAAACCAAAGGTGCCGAGGCCACGTGTGTTCGTGGTTTGCATATATTGGAAGAAAAGAGGTCGTGCATGCGTTCTATGTCGCATGCACATGAAGAAGACCGAAGAAAATAAATACACGTGTGAACCGAGGATAGAAACCTGATTTAAAGGATTTTTAAAGATCCGAAATCTTCGGTGATTCAAGATTTATCGCACGCGGATAATCTGAAGCATCTCTGCCTATAAAAGGAGAGGCCGAGACCTCATTGTTGCTTGCTGAAACCTTGTTGAAAATCCAAGTCCCGTGAGAGCTCGGCCTCGCGAAGTTGAAGCCCCTGCGCAATTATATTTGCGCGGCTGAAATTCTCGGTGCCACCCGAGGCCCGAAGGAGTTCCTTTCACGCACCCCTTGCGCGAAAGAGGTGAAGGGAAGGAGTCCCCTGTGCGCCTTCCTTGCGCGACAGGAAGACCCGCGGCCGCATCCTTGCGCACCCGTGGTTGTCACCCTCTCTGCTCGTGAATTTGCGCGACAGGAGGAAGGGCCCCGCGGTGCTCATGCACCTTGCGCGACTGTCCCTTGCACTGAGGACTTGCACGGCTGTTGAGAGTGGACACACCCCCTTGCGCGACTAGTTTGAGTTCGGGTGTGTGCAAGTAAAGGTCGTAGCCTTGGGTGTGTGTGAAACAAGAAGACCACCACAACTTGGGTGTGTGCAAGTAGAGGCCGAGACCACACCTTGTGTGAGTGCCAAATTGAAGAACACACTTTGTGTGTGCATTTGAAGAAGAGGCAGTAGCCTTTGGGGTGTGCAAGAAGAGGAGGCCTTAGTGCCTTGTGTGCCAAGTGAAGTGGAAGGCCACCACATTTGTGTGTGTGCAAAACAAGAGGAAGGCCGAGGCCTTAGTGCCTTGTGTGCAAAAATAGTGGAAGAGGCCGTAGCCTTGTGTGTGCACACTTCGAAAAACAAATTAAAAGAACAATAAAGTGGGTGTGTGAAACAAGAAGAGGAGAATAGGCCAAGTTTCAAGTGTGTGCAAAATGAAATAAGTGTGTGTAAGGAGACAAGATGGCCGAACCTAAGTGTGTGCACTAAGAAGTGTGTATACACTTAGAAGAAATAAGGAGTGACCCACACTAAAGTAGAACACACTCTAAGTGTGTAAACAAATTGGATAAAGTGTGTGAAGGAGGAAGAAGGTGTGTGCTTAAAGTGACTACACCCTTTGTGGGATTATTTCACCTAGAAGAAAGAGAAGGGGAGTGCATGCATGCATGCATGCACGTGCACACGTGAACAGTGCTAAATCAGTTGTGTGCATTTGAGTTGTCCAAGACCAGGAGGTTCTTAAAGAATTGAGAAGGCCATGCTATCAGTGCATGAGGAAGAAGAGCTGCCATGCACTCAGTGCATGATGTTGAATTGAGTGAGACTGAAGCCAGACTGAAGTTAAAGATATTAGCTGCCTGAGTTTTCAGTAATTGAGAAGACCCTGATCAACAGAAGTGATCAGAAGATTTGAGCAAGACCAATAGACCTTTTCAGAGGCTATTGAAGATTCTTGAAGAGTGAAGCCAGGTCATCCTTAGAAGAAGGTGATAAAGCCTGAGCAAGACGAGAAGACCTGATCATCACAATTGATCAGAGGTACAGAGCAAGGCCAGCAGTCTTTATCCCAGACTGCCGAGGATACTTGAAGAGCTAAAGAGAAGAAGAGCTACTCGTGTGACTCGAGGAGCCAAGAGAAGACCATGTGGGACTCAGGGAGAAGAAGTCTTCAGTGGGATTCTGGAGCAGGCCAGTGGGACTCTGGTAACACTGTGGGACGCAGTATAAAGACCCTCCTGTGGGACTCAGGAGAGATACGGTGGGAAACTGTATCGACCATTGTAATACTAACAGATTATAATGGGAGAATCCATGCTGGGAGAGCATGGCAAGGATGTAGGCCTTTGGTGCCGAACCTTGTAAATCCTTGTGTCCTGTGCCTTTTCATTACTGCATTATCCGGGAAAGGTTGAGAGATACAAGAAGAGTGGATCGAGGCTTTAACCAGCCATAGAGGTTTAATTGATAAGGAATCAATTAGTAAAAAGTTTTAAGGGATCACTGATTCACCCCCTCCCCCTCTCAGTGATTCACACTGATCTGGGCACTTCAATTGGTATCAGAGGGAGGTTACCTCTAAAAGATCCAAGAGAGTCTTTATGATGTGCAGATTTGAGGAAACGAGCGACCAGCCTCAAATGGAGATATCTGCCAAGACTCAGAAAAATAGAAAGAAGAAACAGGCCAAGAAGATGAAGAAAGCCTGTCCTAGCTGTGATGAAGTAGAAACACTGAATGATCTTCAGAGTGCACTCAAATATCTTCAGAAGACAGTTCCCATGGAAGTGGCAAAGTGTATAGCTACATGCATCCATGATCTTCATGAAGAAAAATCACAGTTAGAAGAAGAAGCCAATGCAATGGAAGATCAATTGGCAAAAAGGGTTGGCATATCCAACACTCTCAGAAAGCTAGTGAAAGCCAAAGATGAAACAATTTCCCTTTGCAATGAAATGTATGAAGACACTGCTGAAGAATTGCAAAGAATCCTTTCTGAGAAAGAATTCATTATGATAATAGTCAAAGATGTTGTCCATGCACTGGAAAAGAGGCACAAAGTGTCAATGGTTGTCAGAGATGCTCAACTGGAAGACAAAGTCAAAAGGGTGAAGGAGCTTGACAACTCATTGCTTGAAATGAAGAAGGTGCATGAAGACCAGATAAAACAGCTGGAAGAGAAATGGGAAGGAAGGCTAAGAACAATTGAGGATGAGAAGAACTCCCTCAACATGAAGTGTTTAGAAGTGGAGGTGATATTGAAACATCTGCAATCACCTAAAGCTGAATCCTCCCAGTCAGCTGCAAGAAGACATGTTGCTACTCAAGTATGCTTTGAGCAGGATGATTCTAAGAGAAAGACATCCTCTTATAAAAGTGCAGCATCTTCTAAAAAGAAGGTACCATCCATACCATCTTGTACTCATGCTTCTAAAAGTGTTTCTACTAAAAGTGCAGGATGGAAGAATGATTCCAAACAAGTATGGATGAAGAAAATGAAGAAGCAGAGCTCTCCTGAAACAACACAGCAGCTCCAGAAAAGTACCCTAAAATCAGAAGGACTAAAGAAGTCAAGATGTGTGGGTCAATGTTGGTGTTGCAACAAGTATGGGCATTGTGCAAAGGATTGTTGGTACAATCCACTGAATGCCAAAGCACAGAGGAAGCCCATGCCTAGGGGGAGCAAGCCAGAAGAAAAGAAGCAACATCCACAGGTCCAGAGACATCTGTTTACTGCAAATAGATTTGGATTACTTGACAACATCTGGGATGATTGCAAAAGTGGTCAAAAAGATACATGTCAATCTCCAACTGTATCCAGAGCTAGAAAGATGAAAAGATCACAGAACCTGGCTCAGAAAGATTCCTTGGGAAGCAAGAAGAAAGTAGAAAATGCTCCCAAGAAGTGTTTGAGAAATGAAGAGAAGTCCTTGGAGTCTGAGTCCAAGAAGGGTGATGCATCCAGAAGGACCACCAAGAAATGCTTCTACTGTGGGAAGAAAGGACATATCATGGATCTTTGTAAAGAAGCCATGAAATTCAATAGAGGCAGACTGAACTCCAGAAGACAATCAATCCAGAAGAAGAAGGGATTGATTGAAAATAAGTTGCCTAAGAGAGGTAGCTTAGCAGCATCCAAAGAACCATGTGAAACTTCCAAAACTGAGGCCACTCTTCCAAATAATTTACTAGTCATATGGCCAAATCAGTTACAACTTGCCAAAGATCTGCAAAAAGATGAAGATGATGTTCTGGCAATTGCTAAGGCAAGAGGGAAGAAGAATATTTCACATGAAGATGTTTTGAGAACCACACCATCACAATCATTAATGAAGATCAAATGTGCAAGTGTGAAGACTGGTGAAAATGGGACATCTCGGTTGAGAGAATCTTCTCAACCTTGTTGTTCACATTGATGAACCAAGGAGGTTCCATCTTATTCCCTAATCACTTGTATTTACATGTGCTAACATTACAGGGAATTGAAGATGATGATCATTCTCAACTGGAGGATGGTTTGGAAAGAATGGAGTGCACCCCTTGAAGGGGAGCCAATCTGAAGAAGATGGTATTCTAAGATTTAATATCATCTTGAGAAAAGTGAAGGTATTCCAATCATACTTTCATCCCTTGTTTCTTAATTGAGTTTATCTTGTCAATTAAGGGGGAGTATGGATTGAAGGCAAATGGATGAAAGGGGGAGCTTTATCATTGCACTGAACTTTCTGATAAGTTTTGTGAAGTTGTGCAGGATTTAGCAAATTCATTGTTATATCTGAAAAATTTCATACCCCTAAGAATGATCTCACATGTGTAGAGAATTATGGACAACTTTGAATTCCTTGGTCATATCACTCTTGTTTTCTACACCGGGTTAGCCCAAGTAGACTTAGAGTTGATTTACTAAAGGTTCTTTTCTAAAGAAGAACATGTGGCATCATCCCTCTCTTAGTGTTTTTCAAGAAGATGCTATTCGAAGGGAGGAAGAGATATTTTTTAAAGTGAACCACACCACACCTTTTCATTTGATTTCCAATAAGGGGGAGAAAATATTGGCACACATATTGACCCATTCATATGTGCTGAAGGAGTGTATTGACAACAAATACAAAGGGGGAGATTGAAGTGCATTGTGTTGCATTTGTTGTCAATAAGGCATGAAGTTGTCTTGGAATGAATGGATGTCAAGAAGTCAAGATGTGAATGTCAAAGGATGTGATGGCGATGGTGATGAAGGAGAATGGACATGGTACTAAGATGCATGTCACTTAGGAGATTCACTAAGTGGTATTGGAAATTGATGGTTGAAACATTCTCTAAGAACATCTGACGATTGTTGAGCTGTTCTTAAAGTTCCAAGAACTTGTATCCTGATGATACAAAGTCACAACATTGATTGTAGACCATGCATTGTCTTCACAATGCATGAGGAGTTGAAAGGAGTTCCATCCACAACTACTAAGTGGATGATGTGCATTAATGAAGTCCATGCACTATCACTTAGTGCATGTGAACATGAAGATGATCAAACTTGACCTCTAATTGGATCATTGAAGAACATTGAAGAATTAAGTGATTCAAGAGTTCGGTTGAAGAAGAAGTACCTTCAAGAATTTCCCTCCTAAGTATTGAACACATATGGAAGATGAGATGAAGAAGATTAAGAAGAAACCTTTTGAATTCCATATCCTAAGTGAAGATTATATGTTGAGGAGGATTAAGGAATTCTTAAGAAGTAGAGAAGGGAAGAAATGGAGAAGAAGAATGAAAGGGCTTGATATGGCATTTTATATGGAGGAGAACTTTGTTTTTAACAAAGTCTTAATATTTGCCTTTGCCAAAAAATATGGCCAGCCAAGGCACCTTGAGGGTTCAACCCCAATGCATGGGCACTAGGGCACCACGCCCGGGGGAACCCGTGGGGCGAGCCAGGGCGGCAGGGCGCACACCCAAGACACCGCATGGGCGCCTGGGGCACGCCCGGAGGAGCGCGGCAGGGGCGTAGGAGCGCACCCCCAAGAGTGCCACAGCGTGCATAGTGGGCGCCAGTGGCGCGCCCGCAGGAGCAGAGTGGGCGCAGAGCGCGCCCGCAGAGAGAACACGGTGCGGGGCGGCACTGTGGAGGAGGAAGTTCAATTGAAGTGGGGATGGGAGCGGCATATTGATAAACCACAGAAAAACCGCGCGAGGATTCGATGTGGGACGCGCATTTTTCACCAGGAATGAATCCCAGCCGCTCATCGGATCTCGCGGACGATCGGCGCCGCTCATCTAATCCGCCGCGCCCCTGATCTGATCCAGGCCGTCCAAAGTCTTTTGATCGGCTGATCCAATGGCCCAGCGACCGTCTTCTTCCCCGAGCACGCACGAGGCCACCCGCAAGCTTCCTTCGAACCAGAGACCTCCTCGAGGATAGAAATGGAGTGTCCGACCACCTCCGGCCAATCTAATTGCTCCAACGAGTTCGTCTGGCCACACTGAACACGATCATGCCTAAAAATGACCATGCATGCAATGTTTGAAAGAATTCGAAGTTCGGCCGAGGCAAACCAAAGGTGCCGAGGCCACGTGTGTTCGTGGTTTACATAGATTGGAAGAAAAGAGGGCGTGCATGCGTTTTAAGTTGCATGCACGTGAAGAAGACCGAAGAAAATAAATACACGCGTGAACCGAGGATAGAAACCAGATTTAAAGGATTTTTAAAGATCCGAAATCTTCGGTGATTCAAGATTTATCGCATGAGGATAATCTGAGGCATCTCTGCCTATAAAAGGAGAGGCCGAGACCTCATTGTTGCTTGCTGAAACCTTGTTGAAAATCCGAGTCCTGTGAGAGCTCTGCCTCGCGAAGTTGAAGCCCCTGCGCAATTATATTTGCGCGGCTGAAATTCTCGGTGCCACCCGAGGCCTGAAGGAGTTCCTTTCACGCACCCCTTGCATGAAAGAGGTGAAGGGAAGGAGTCCCATGTGCGCCTTCCTTGCGCGACAGGAAGACCCGCTACCGCATCCTTGCGCGCCCGTGGTTGTCACCCTCTCTGCTCGTGAATTTGCGCGACAGGAGGAAGGGCCCCGCGGTGCTCATGCACCTTGCGTGACTGTCCCTTGCACTGAGGACTTGCACGGCTATTGAGAGTGGGCACACCCCCTTGCGCGACTAGTTTGAGTTCAGGTGTGTGCAAGTAAAGGCCGTAGCCTTGGGTGTGTGTGAAACAAGAAGACCACCTCAACTTGGGTGTGTGCAAGTAGAGGCCGAGACCACACCTTGTGTGAGTGCCAAATTGAAGAACACACTTTGTGTGTGCATTTGAAGAAGAGGCAGTAGCCTTTGGGGTGTGCAAGAAGAGGAGGCCTTAGTGCCATGTGTGCCAAGTGAAGTGGAAGGCCACCACATTTGTGTGTGTGCAAAACAAGAGGAAGGCCGAGGCCTTAGTACCTTGTGTGCAAAAATAGTGGAAGAGGCCGTAGCCTTGTGTGTGAACACTTCGAAGAACAAATTAAAAGAACACTAAAGTGGGTGTGTGCAACAAGAAGAGGAGAATATGCCAAGTTTCAAGTGTGGGCAAAATGAAATAAGTGTGTGTAAGGAGACAAGTTGGCCGAACCTAAGTGTGTGCACTAAGAAGTGTGTATACACTTAGAAGAAATAAGGAGTGACCCACACTAAAGTAGAACACACTCTAAGTGTGTAAACAAATTGGATAAAGTGTGTGAAGGAGGAAGAAGGTGTGTGCTTAAAGTGACTACACCCTTTGTGGGATTATTGCACCTAGAAGAAAGAGAAGGGGAGTGCATGCATGCATGCATGCACCTGCACACGTGAACAGTGCTAAATCAGATGTGTGCATTTGAGTTGTCCAAGACCAGGAGGTTCTTGAAGAATTGAGAAGGCCATGCTATCAGTGCATGAGGAAGAAGAGCTGCCATGCACTCAGTGCATGATGTTGAATTGAGTGAGACTGAAGCCAGACTGAAGTTAAAGATATCAGCTGCCGATGTTTTCAGTAATTGAGAAGACCCTGATCAACAGAAGTGATCAGAAGATTTGAGCAAGACCAATAGACCTTTTCAGAGGCTATTGAAGATTCTTGAAGAGTGAAGCCAGGTCATCCTTAGAAGAAGGTGATAAAGCCTGAGCAAGATGAGAAGACCTGATCATCACAAGTGATCAGAGGTACAGAGCAAGGCCAGCAGTCTTTATCCCAGACTGCTGAGGATACTTGAAGAGCTAAAGAGAAGAAGAGCTACTCGTGTGACTCGAGGAGCCAAGAGAAGACCCTGTGGGACTCAGGGAGAAGAAGTCTTCAGTGGGATTCTGGAGCAGGCCAGTGGGACTCTGGTAACACTGTGGGACGCAGTATAAAGACCCTCCTGTGGGACTCAGGAGAGATACGGTGGGAAGCTGTATCGACCATTGTAATACTAACAGATTATAATGGGAGAATCCATGCTGGGAGAGCATGGCAAGGATGTAGGCCTTTGGTGCCGAACCTTGTAAATCCTTGTGTCTTGTGCCTTTTCATTACTGCATTATCCGGGAAAGGTTGAGAGATACAAGAAGAGTGGATCGAGGCTTTAACCAGCCATAGAGGTTTAATTGATAAGGAATCAATTAGTAAAAAGTTTTAAGGGATCACTGATTCACCCCCTCCCCCTCTCAGTGATTCACACTGATCTGGGCACTTCAAACCTCACAAAACGATGATTGATTATACTCTCATTACCACATATCATGTAACTAATTTTGAATGAAAATATATTTATATGTATTATATATTATGTTTATAATTCCATTAATATTATTTAATTATTTTAATACACATATCATAAAAAATTTAATTACTTAAATTTGAAAATTTCGTTTGAGGAACTATGCGCAACTGTGAGCCCAAAGATGTGTGATTTAATCACACACTACATGGAATTTATTAAGGATGGTGGTGGATAAAATATATTATATATATTATGATTAAGATACATTAATTATATGAAATAAATATATTATTTCATTTCATTTTATTTCTTTCTCTCAATACAAAAATAAAAATGAAAAAACATTCACGATTACATACAACATACTATCTCCACGTATTGTTTATTCAATTTTGTAATTATATATTAAAAGTATTATTATAATAATTATATAAATAAAATAAATAATATTTAAATCATTATTTATTATCTTGAAATCATGATATAAGAGTGAGGACCAAATATATAATAAATTAACACACATGAAAAAAACAAAGTGGATATTACCCAATGTGAAACCATAAAATATAGTTATTATTAAAATGATAATATAAGGTCATAAAAAATGTATGATATTACATATAATAATAATATTATCCAAAATATTTATAATAAGCAGAGATTTATTATAATATAATCTTTTAGGATTATCTATAGATTCTTTTAACAAGGTAAGAGAATTTCTTCTCAGTTTCTATTTATGGGAGATACATGTTAATTCACCACCTACTCCTTTGGTGTGTGTGTGTATAATTCCCAAGGATTTTTTCTTGTTTTTGTTATTATTCAAGATATGTGTTTTCACATATCTATTCAATAGTATTTTTCAATTGTATTATGTTTCAAATATTACCAAATCGGTAATATAATTTTTACTCAATTATCATTTTGTGGGTCACATCCAATGTTATACACCATGATTTTTATAATCATACATTAAAATATTATTTGAGGAATGTAATTTTTTAAATGATAATTTATGCTTAATTGAATTTCGTTTTGCATAAAAAGAGAATATTGGTCAAAGTTACTAACTGGCAAGAGTTAATTGTTAAAATGTAATCACTTTTCTTTTTTAATTATGTTTAAACTGCCTTTGATGAAATATTAATATCCATCTGTCATTAACATTCATGAAATTCACTCACCTATATTTTTTAATAATATATTGGTTTATTATTAAAAATATACTCTTTGATACATATATTATTTTATAATATGCCTTTATAAAATCATGATGTTACCCTATATTCATTAGGAAACTTGTGTTCCTTAAAAACTATGAATTATAAAAAGGGTTCTGAAGAATATTCTAATATTGTACTACAAAATTTAATAGGGATTTTTCCTTTTTTTATTTTAATAATGTTTTCAAAGGGATATTTTTTCTCTTTCCAATTATGGAATTTTCTGACCTTTTATCATGGAAAAAACTTAATGTTCTTCTTACCTCATATGTAATTTAAAAATCGTCCGACCATCATTACAGAAATTACATAGAATATTCCCTTATAATATGAAAATGTTTTCATTTTTAAGAAAGTTTTTTCCTAATATTTTAAATTTTTTATTTTTAATGTGTGTTACAATGAAAAAGGATTTCCAAAAATGTTTTATGGTTATCAATGCATCTATAAATTGTTTTTTTATATTTAAAAAAAATATTTCAAAATTTTTATGTTTTTATTTTACATTAAATGTTTTTATGATTTAATTAAATTTATGAAATGAATTTTCAATTAAAATGTAATTAAAAATGAATATATTATTCTTTTATAAGATAACACATAAATGGTTTTCAAATTATATTCATATAAATATAATTTAAAATGTTCGAATGAATCATTTATATGTTTTCTTGGAAAAGGGTTTTTAGGACTAATATTTTAAAAAAAATCATTTTTCTTCATGAATGGATATTTTACTCATCTATTATTTTTAAAATATATTTTCTTAGTTATTTTTGATATAACATGTCTTATATTGATGTTATTCATTCCCTTATATGAAAATATCCATTTGTTATATTAAAATATATTATATTCTATGGTTTCTATAAGGATGGAACGATTCAATGGAAACCATTCTTATTCCTTGGGTTTTATACATTTAAAACCCAAATAATTTCCATAGTAATTATTTTGAAGAAATGATTACGAAACCTATATATTTTTTTGTAGGTTATGATATGACAACATGTAGATTATACAATTACAATTTATAGGTTTCTATATAATTTTTAATGATCATGTGGAACATGTAACTATAATTCCATTTCAGGATTGGTGAGACATATATCTCCATCCAATAAATTTTGAATATATTTATACTAATGAGATATAAAATTATGGAATAATAATTAAACATCACCAGTTTTATAATGCTGGAATGAGAAATGAACTCAGTTGAGAATTACATTGCCAGAACGATGAGTGAACTTGTTTCATTAATATAGTGCTAGAAATAGGTCTGAACCTGGTTCCATAATGGACTTTTCCAAATATTATATAAATTTATGTAATGCATTTAAAATAATGTAAGTCATTATATAATATTATGTATCTACAAAAATTACATGTTTTCATAATATGTTATGCTTTTAGGTGGTTTTCTCTTTATTTGTCCATGAATAATGTCTCATTAATTTCCATTCATTATTCAATGATTCAGGTTTATTATATTTTATATGTATGGTATCATCATCTATATTCAAGTTCATGTTAACATACTCTTAAGATAATGATTATGCATATACATCTCCCTTTTTACCCTTACATTTTACCTAAGCACTCCACTTCTTATTCTTCTTCCCCACAGGTTGTGTAGATATGTATTATGTTTTATGTGACTAAGAGGGGATCTAGGATATAAAAACCTTTTATAAGATGAATTATCAAATTTATTTATGAGTGATTATGTTTTCATGTTTCCAATGTAATTAAACTTATATTATTTTTGTCACCTATTGATGTAATGTTCTATGTAATGAAAAAAATTATGTGATTTCTATGTATTTGAAGACTTGGTCATTATATTCTCACCCACTGATTATAGAAAAATTGATATAACCCCTCAAGACGATATTATATTTCGTCTAATTATTGGAAAAATAAAATTTCATTTATATATCTATCATTATCAACAAGAATCCATTATATAGAGGAACATGATAAAAAATGATATCTTAAAAAGAAATAAATTCAATTGAATATGATGTATTTAATAAAATAATATTCATTATATAAATCCCCTAAAACCCCTTTTTTAAATAGGGAGTTATATATTCATACTGATGAAAAATGGTAAATTAGTTTATTAGGGAATATGACGAAGAAATCACTTGGCTTATATATTATACGTCTAAATTTTCCTTCAACAACCAATGTATGGTTGAATGTTTTTCTTGTGGTACATAGTTTATGATTTTAAAATCATTATTGGTGAATGAATTTGGTATCTAATTGGGAAATTATATATTTATATACTATATTCATGAAGGAGATTCTAATATCTTCATTGTCTCATGTGATTCGAGATAAAATTTCTAAAATAATTTTTTTTTTGGAATGACCACTGGATAAATTCTATAGAAAAACCAAAACACAACTTATAACATGAAACAAATATTGGATTATCTATTCTAATAACAATCTCAATAAAAACTATGAGATTCTTCATTTAATGAAATGAAGTAAATATACATAATCAATTTGCAAAGGATATAAATAATCCCCCTAATGTTAAAGGGGAAAATAAGGGTTAGAGGAACACTCAACGTGTGGTATTGTTTTCCAAATATAAGGAACAAAAACATTATATGAGCTAATTATCTAATCTAAGGGTTTTTATGGAAAATCATTGACTATAACCTCAATGTCAAAAAGATTAATGATAGAGAGATATTATAGCAACAACTAATGATGATCCCAATAATGATGTGGTGAAAGTTACTATAATTTGACACATTGGATTTAT
This sequence comes from Viscum album, assembly GCA_963277665.1. Classification (NCBI taxonomy): domain Eukaryota; kingdom Viridiplantae; phylum Streptophyta; class Magnoliopsida; order Santalales; family Viscaceae; genus Viscum; species Viscum album. The sequence goes on from OY728121.1 coordinate 297,650,762, forward strand.
AATGTTATTTTTTATACTATTTCAAATGATTCATTTATAACATGAATGTTTTGAAGAACATGTCAAACACCACCTCAAACATGAGGGTTTAATTAAATGTAATGAACAAAAAATATAGATTGTTTTCATCCTAAGTATGTAATCATTCCCCAATAAATGATTATGTAATGAAACATGTATAAAATTTTATTTTTTGTAATTTAGTTAGTTTTGATAATATGTTCGACATGTATTGGTTTTACTTATATAAAACCAACATCAACTACCCTTAAAGGGTGATAATTATTCACATTCCAATCAGTCCAATGACTTTGTACATGTTTAAGGATGGGATAAAACTCCATAGTAAGATTTACCTCATCTGTGGTGATTTTTAATTTTGATAATTAATATCTATCTCAAATGATTAAGGTATTGGAGGGAATCATGAATGATATTATTACAATTACGAGGGATTAAACTTATATATTCACCGAATAGCTTTCTAGTCTTCTAGGTAACTGATAGGTTATGTTCATAATTGAGCAAATACCTGGATCTACGAAAATATCCAAGACTCCCTACAAAATAAATACATTTAGTGGATGAAACCATTGAAACAGTCACATGAGAACCTAGAAAATGGTTTTGTACATCTAAAGAATTTTCAGTGGGGGAATTTCATTCCTCTTATTCAATAATAAGGATTTTTCAATGAGACTCTATATTGATTATGGATAACATGATGGATTCACAATAAATAATAATTATTTATTAAAATATATTTATGACATATTTTTTCAATAATATGGGGCATTGTATTTATCCAATGTCCTCATTTTGTCACTATGTCACAAATTAAATGTAAAAAAATTATATTCCCATGAAGACCTGTTAAAATAGTTATGGCCCCTACGAGTTCTTTAGGATGCCCTTCAGAAAAAATAACACTCTATAAATATACATGGAAATAATGAATATTTTTTCATTGAATAACTCTACAATATTTTGGTAGACTGTGTTGATGATATTCGAATATACACCAAAAAAAGATAATTTCGAGAATTTTAATAAAACACTAAAGGGTTTTTAAATGGAGATTCATTACAAAATTAATGATAAATGAGACTTCTGTATATATAATTTATCCTTAATAGCAATTGTTATCACTTATAAAGGAAGATGTGTAAAAAAATTAAGTCATAGATGATGGAGTAGTGACCCATACATACATCAATATTATAACTCCATAATTTCCAGAGGCTAGTTATGAGTTAATAATGATTTGTGAAAAAAATATCTGGTTCTCTTACATCATAAACAAGATAACTCAAAATGGAGATTTTTTTGTATGGATAAATAAATTCTATGGATTCATTATCGATTTAAAATATATGTTTTACACAAAACAAGTCTATATACAAATCCCAAATGGGGAACTATTCATGCTACAAATTGATGATTCAAAATATTCGCATTAGAAGTTTATCAAAGTACCTTGAAAGAGTGATAACATATTTATCAAGGAATTTTAATGTTCATGATACAAACCCTCCAACACATGATCTAGAGTTGGATGTAATAATCATAAAATTTAAATTTTTTGAACATGATGTCAATGTGTATATGTGTGAAGTATATTTATAAAAAAATAGCCTTATGCATATATTTGCAAAATAATGACATTAATATATGTAAATAGAGGTGGTTAAAGTTTATCAATGAATATAAATACCCTATACACTACCATATATGTTTGAAAAATAATGTAGAGTATATTTTAAATAGAAATTACATGGAAACTTTTTCAATGATGTTTTTAAAATAATCAAATATAATTGGAACATATAATGTATGTTAGTGTGGATTATAATGAAATTAACATTAGAATTACCATCATAAATGATTTATCAGACAAATATTAATGACATGATATATGAGGATCAATTTATATATGTGGAAATACGTAATAATGAGTAAGGTACAAGAAAATAGAAAACCACAGAGTCAAAAATTGAAGAATAAGAAGTTATAAGGTTCGGATCAAGTCTATGTGAAACCTCAAATCCAAAGATGGAAAAAGGCATGTTGAATGATAGACATAAACCATCCTTCTCCAACCACCCAGAGAGAATCAATATTTATATAAATATCTAAGGGAACTAATGGTGTTATAATATACAGAATGATATAATATAATATAATTAAACTCTATCGTATATCAATAAGTTGGTGGTGAAAATGTAATTTTAATTTTGGATGATAAAAGAGTTACCAATACCAACCAGGAAATTGGAAAACAAAATATTTATATTTTTGAATGGTCCTTAAAATACATTGATATTAACCAATTATATATGGGTTGTATTGTATTGTATTATAATGGTTTCTCTCTTCATTACAATTTTAAAAGAATTATCACTTGAATAAATCTAATAGATATACATAAAAAAAGTGGTGAGGATGCATGGAACAACACAATTGATTCTATAAAACAAAGATACAAGATTTACCTCATAGATATTGTAGACTCTCTAACATTATACAAACACAACATTAAAATTTATTCTAGTTTATAACCACCAAACATATGTTCATCTAGATTAGACTATCCGAGAACCTGAAGGCATGTTTACAGCATTCAAAATTGACCTCAATGGAGAATGGGATCAAAATCTTCCTCATGTTGAGTTATAAATAAATAATAGATTTGTCTCATGTATCCAAATGTATCAATATGAATCCCGTTACTGGATGAGTTTTATAACACCATCATGTTAGGATGATGTTATAAAACACAAACCAATGCATCCTATGATGATTATAGAAATAGAAAAAAGGGTTGAGAACATTCATCAACACATTTGGGATACTCAATGTCGATAGAAGATCTATGATAGCAATTGTATATGAGACCTAATGCTTGATGATGGAAATATTTTTTTACATTTCATAGTTCAATATAATAGATTCATTATGTGGGAATAAGTGAAATCTGTGTACCTTGTACATTGTCACTTTTGAGATTCTCAATCACATCATAGTTGTGGCATATGGACTAGCTCTACCACCAACCCTTTTTCATGTACATGGTGTAATCCACATAACCCTCTCGGGTATGTACATATGAAATACTTCACATCTTCTTCATTGATATTTGGTAATTTGTTAAAATTATTTCTATTATGAGTAATATAAAATTTAGATCCCATGCCATAGAGTTCATGCTATTGGTAACTATTCAATGCCCTAACTTAATGTATCATGGAAACCCCACATGTAGAAGGAGAAAACGTGGGAACCATATGAAGCAATGAAGTTGAAGTACCTCAAAATTTTTCCACATAGTATGTAAACTGAATATTCCAAAATTAAATTTAATAAGTGGATTGGAATGTGATGAAAAATACATTTTTCAATTAAATTTATCTTCTAAATATATTATTAGGTCTTAATTAGAAATATAATCTCATGCAGCTGAACCCAAGGATAAAAACAACAAAATATTAATGAATTATTTAAAAGATTATATTTATTGAATAAACAGGGAGATAATAACTAGATGTAATATAATGTGGAAAAATATAAAATGATATAATGATACTTGGCTAATATAGATGTACTTAATCCCCATGAATAATTTCACTCACGAGAATATCTATTGAAATAAATAAAAATTATAACAATGAAATATGAATTTTTCATATGAAATTATATATTAAAATGACGTAAAATAACATCTAATAAACAATAACTGAAATTTAAATTATATTTTGAATGTTTGGAACCCATATAAACATTAAAAATATGAAAAATGGAATAGTAATTTGACCAATTCATTAATAATATGACCGTTGAAATAGTAATATGTATATTGGAATTATATTCATTCCATTTGAAATACTACATTTTCATTTGGAAGATATTAATAATATTATATATATATATAAATTATATATTTATACAACTGTAAAAGTAAATTATTAGTTTAAAAATAAAAATTTATGTGATTTTCTTCTGAGGCCTTCTGGCTACTTGATGCAGATGTACCAGTCAGGCTACAAGGGACCAGGCATCAGATGATGATCAAGGCCCGGAAATTCACTAGAGCATAGAAAACTGGAATTGGTAGAATGAGAGGGTATGTCTTTGTTATCATTACTGGGCCTATGCAACCTTGCATAGGATTGGTAGCCGACCAGCACTGTGAATGTATTGTGCTGATATTATGACTTTTGTTTGTGAATGAGTATTTCCAAGTTGTCTTGTCTAAGAGATTCCCTCTATGACCTATGGGTCATGTTATTGTCTCAAGCCTTCGAGCCTTGTAAGGGTTCGACATCTCCCCATGAATTGTGGATTATCAAAAATAATAATAAAAAATGAAGGATTTGGGACATACCGACTATTTAACTATTATAATGAATATAATTATTTAAAATATTGTATATATTCATAAAATGGATTTATATACTAATAATATTTTTTATTATATATATTGGATAACATTATTTAAATATAAGTTGTTTTTTCAAGGGTCCAAAAAATGATCATTATAATATAACTACTATATTTCATATTAATGTGGATGTTATATAAAAATAAATTTTCACATTTATTTAAAAATATTTTCATAAAATTGATTTATTTGTTATTCTAAAAATTATGAAATGGTTATGGTTATTTTTTTATTATTATTCCAAAAGACTGGAATATTTGGGAATAATTAAATAGTCTAAAATATGGTATTGAACATTATAAGATAAATACCAAATCTATTGAGAGATAGATAATGTAATATACCATTAGATAAATATCACATGAATACTTTACTATATATAATCATAGTAAAAAATTCTATTGGTATTTTTGAGTCAATATAATAACCTAACAAATATATTATTTAAAAACACCTTATCCTGCCTTTATTATTACCTTCCCTCACCACCCCTTCTCCTAAAAAATTATAATACATAGATCATCCCATATATATACCCAATACCATTTAAAATTATCTCACTCATTTCATATTTCTTATGGTGTCACCATGATACCACTTCCATGTCGCCTTATTATTATTGAATGGAGACGACATTTAGTAAGTAAAATCCTCAATATATGCCTTTTAATTTTGATTATTCATCAACATTGTCCTCAATTTACTCATCCAATGATGAATAATAAATCCTTTATAATATTTATATTGATAATTTGAATTTATAATTTAATATTTACCATTAAATCCTTTATAAACTCTTCTTACTCTAAAAAATGAAACTATTGTCCATTTTATTTTATTTCACAGCATTCATGGATGATATGTTTTTGTTTTCCACTACCACGATCATGGTAGGTATAAATATAATTTTTATATACTAAACATAAATAAAAATATTTATAATATCTATTTTTCAAAATTTGGGATGAATTCATTTCCATAATATTATGGAAAAATAAACTAGTTTGTAATGGTCGGTGACACTACCTAAATGATCGTATTATATAACTCTTATGTTTTTCAAGAAACAATCAATACTATGATAATATAATATAGGTTTTGAAGAGAATTTAAATTTCTATATGTACCTAAATAAAAATTCATTTCCCATCTAGAAATTTAGTACCATTTTAAATTAACCAGAACAATCATCTCATAATTATCTATCCATAGAATGACAAAACAAATGATACCTAAGAAAAAAATTAAACACTACAAAATATTGAAATTATTATTTATTAAAATATTAAAATTTTAATAAAAAATATATATGTAAAAGGTTCTATATTTATTAATAAATTTATCAAATTTCATTAACAATGATGTTAATTTAAAGGGTGGAACAAATTTTAACGATGGGTAATGGAACAGTCCAAAACGCCATAATCCTTTTATTTATGAATTTTTTGTACTTCAATCAATTCATTTCTCTTGTTCATGTTATATAAAAATTATATCTTTGTATATATGTCTTATACATATATATCTATCTTGTTCTATCTTCTGTTAATGGGGTAATAAATTCTATGAGTTCATTTCTCAAATGACTTCTTTGAAATCAAGGTCGATGAAGTAAAACATTTTGATTCATTAATAATATTATAAAACTTTCATTAAAATCCTTTATTTACAAATTAACACCATAAATGGAGGCATATTCATAATTAATTAGATAATAGTTTCTGTAATATTTAACCCCATCTTCTAGTTTGAACCATATTAAAACATCCTTTGATTATGATATATCAAAATATTATAAAACCCATAACATATCATTAGAAATATTTATGATTATTAGTTATTCATAATTTCAATTTAATTGAACACATAATAACTTTCATTAAATTTTGGGTGTGACAATATGGGTCACCAATCTGTTGGGTATTGTTTTTATCATCTGATGTAATGTGTGATATTTGTATGTAATGCTAGTTTGTGATGGGAAATTATGCATCATGTGATTTTGTATTGGTAGTTTTCATTCCATAATTATTATTTCGGGTTTTATTTTTCTACAATATTATAATATTTCCATTATCTTATGATAATATTTTATTTTTTTAATTCTCTCATGTGACAATTTTTTATCATACCATTTTTATATGAGGTTTTTTATTAGACTAACATGTTATTGCTTATTATAATGATTATTCTCTTACTAGGATTAATAACTAATTCAATTATTTTTTGTAGTACCTTTTTTTTATATGTAGTTTTATATAATCAAATGAATTTTGAAACTGATTATTGAAAATAAATTTAATATTTTATGTTTTAGATTCATTTGTATATATTATGAACCTATTATTCCACATACACATGGCTTCATGATAATTGTTTAATGATAAATGTATTTTTATGATGAAAATAATATAAATATATATATATATGTCTTGGGTTATAATAATACTGATTCTTATTATTTCATTTTAATTTCTCAATGATCATTTTTATTGACCATTAGTACAAATTTCCCTAATCTATAGCCATGGATAAATTCAAATTTCTAAGGATAAAGAAGATTTATTCAACATTTAATTATAATATTTTTTTTCACATGCATAAATGAGAACATATTATTACATTAATCTATTCATAAAATTAGTTCCTTCATCATGGAAACAGCATAGTTCCACCAGTCTACAGTAATTTAAACAGTCATTGTAGTAGTGGAACTAATGTAACTAGTGAAATTAAAATTATTGGTTTAAATATGTTTTTTATGTCATTCAATACAACATAAAATTACCATCCTATTATTCTAAACATAATAGTTTTATTATTTATATTATCAAATTACTTTATTATATATTCTCATATAGTGGGTGTTTACCAACTACAATTTCCTCTATTTCATCATTGTAAATATATTATTCCTCTGAATTGGAAGAATTGGAATGTGGAGAAAAATGATGTTGTGATGGATTGGGTGAAAAAAAATATGTTTGGAAAAAAAATTCCATCTATATTGGGTGAATCAGTGTTTAGAGAATCCATCTTCTATGGATAAGGTTTAATATTTAAATTAGATTTTGTAAATGTATTAGTAAACACATCATACATTGAAGTATCAAGGTTATATTTAAGAATTATAATAAGACTATTGATATATTATTTTACTAATTAATGTTGATGACATTTTATTCCTCTATATTGTATAAAAATAATATTAATATAGTCTCATATTACATAAAAAATCTTATATACATTGGGACCATTAAAAACTATTTGGGACATCCAATTGAAGGGGTCATACTATGTTGAATTGTAACATGACCCTACTGTAGTTTTGATTGATAAATGAACAATTAAAAAAATAGTTTTTAGGATCTTAGATTTATAATACCCGAACATACTATGATTCTATTTTGAAAAGTATATCATTATACACATCCTTATAGATTTCAAATTTCAAAAATCTAAAATCATTTATTTCAACAGCACTCGTGTAATCATCAAACAAGTTTTGAAACATCATCACAAGTAATGTTGTAAAATACATATCGCATATTTGATTGATTATGTAAAAGTTTTGTATATTCATATAAATTAGAATTCAATCCTTAGTAGGAGATAAATTCATCCCTTCCCCATCATTTATTACTATATTATTTTATGTGGTACTACCTCATTCCTTTTCATTTCTATATAATGTTTAAAAATTAATTTTTTACCCATTATTTTTAAAAAAATGAAATTTTTTTCCTCAGGGTGTCTATAGAATAAATTAGAAATTTTAATTCAAATTGGCATATTTCTCAATAAATATTTTTTTTCTACAATCTTGAACAATATCCATTTTATGTTTTTGACATCAATATTTTTACCCACAATGTATTCATATAGATATGAATTAATTTATAGTTCTAAAATATGTCACATCACCCATACTATTATTTAAGATATTAAGGTGGTCCTACTACCACTATGTAGATAAAATCTTCATTGCATCTATTATAAAAATTCATTCACCAATACTTCATCTGTTGTTGAAATAGTTTTTTTGACCAATACATTCCATAGTAGAAAGGAGTTAATAAATAATTCCACTCCCTCTTAAATAATTCTTCACCCATAAATAAAATTTTCTCTATAACATAAATCTCATAAATACACTCTAAATATATTTAGATATTGGTAAAGAGGGTATAATCTCAAAAAATGTTTCTGGACATATTTTTGGAATAGTCAAAAAAAATTAATCATATAGTGATCAATCTTAACAAAATGAAAGTGGTAAGATGATCACTAATTCATATAATATGACTTCAATTTCCATTTCCGTAGATGGTAACCATTAACATATCTATAACTATACTTCATTTGTATTTTAAAAGGAAATAAATCTTTGTTATTGTAAAATCTACAATATTTGAAAAATGAAATTTAAATGTAAAAACCTTAAATCATTAATCATAATATTTCAACCGTTTCTTTTTAGGATATTAACATTGATTCTATCATTGAAAAATATTATTTATAATATATGATTACCCCTCTTAATCCATTTAACCATTCTAGATATTGAAAACTAAATATATCTCTTTCTTCTAATGTGTTTAGGAAATCATTGGCTAAAAAATCTCTCATCCTACATTCACTAGTGCCAACTCATTCAATATATATTGGTCATTAATATCCATCAAAGAAATAATTCCTTCCAATTTTTCCTTGAAATGTTATGTAACGTTCCAATGAAAAAATCAGATTAAATTTATTTCTATTTTATTTAAAGAAAGAAAATATTCAACATACACAAAATAACAATATGGTAAATTAGATAAAAAATAACCTCTATTTCAATCATATTTTATATTGTATTTAAAATAAGGATTAAAAATTATAATGATGAAATCCTTTACTTTATAAAAAAATTGATCAAGTTTATGTGGATATTGAATTTTCATTTTGACTAAATTCACATAAAATGAAGTCAGATATGTAACACCAATAATTTATATTTTTATTTTTTGGGAAATAAACATGCTTTGATAGAATGATTTCCTTAAACAAATAACATAGTTCAATTGAATCATGATATAATATTGAATTATATTAATTTAAATGGGCCATTATAAAATATTATTTAACTCGATAATATAAATAGTAATAGAGGAATTATGAAAATTATTTATAATTTTTTTCATAAAATAAAAAAAATTAAATTTATAATAAATTAGTTTTCAAATTTAAATTATGACATTATATGCATAAAAAGATATGTCCCATTAAAAAGTATTTTTTACTTATTCTAATACTAACGTTATATTTTTCACTTTTATAAATTTTATATTACAAATATGTTATCATTATTTAAATAAATATATCTATATTTTATCAAGGTAAATGTATAGGATTTTTTCGGGAAAGTATATTTATTATTGAACAGTGAAAACTATAGATTTTATTGAAAATTATCATTTATATTGAAGATTATAAAAGGTAACATTTTTTATGAAATTTAGGTTATATTTTCACTAGTTCAATATAATTGCACATATTATCTTAATTCCATTATAATTGAAATTATTCTTAATTATTATATAAAAAATTTCGATGTAAAAAATGGATGCTTTTTTAGAAGGATTTTTGTCACGTTTTTTTTGTTTTTTAATAAATTCATAATCATAAAATAAAATAATTTCATTTTTATGAAATCTATTATATATTTTTAATCTCTATAATAAATATAATGTAAGATGTTAAAAATAATTTTTTGGTAATAATTATTCGAAATGGTAAACAAATATCACCACATTTAAAGTTTTACTCAAGTTAACCTATGATTAATCTATATAATATAACAATATTACTAATATTTAACCACATTGGATTAATATATGTAAAAACTTAATAAAAACAATTGATTTTACTTTTATGGGATCATTTTTCATGGAAATTTCCTGAAAATATTTTAATCCATTAAATTGTGGAATACATGACCCTCCAACATTGATAAAAGGATGATAATGTTTTTACATTTTTATAAAAAATTTATCAACCATCCATTTAAAATATCCACTATTTTTAACTCTGTATATCCATTTCCCTGATTTAATGTGTTCTATCTTCTTTAATTAAAATTAAAAGTTTCTATAAGAATGACTCTGAAGGATGTCTACTGATAAAGAGTTATTAATCCAACCTAATATCTTTCAATTTATGTATTCAAAAAAATTTATTATAACTATGGAATTAATAATGAAATAACATATTACACAATTTAAATATAATTAATTTTAATTATCTTTATTTAATTACCATTATCAACCGTCTTTTACAACAAATGCATAATTAATGAATTGCTCATTCATAATTGTGGACTACCACATCCACATTGTGATAGAAATTATTATTTAAAATGTTCATTATTTATGTATTATTATGATGGATTTCATTTTTTTGTTTTATATTTATGATATAATGTTTTTATTGAATTAAAAAAATTACCTTTCTCTCACTATTTACAATGTGTATAAAATAATAATATTGTTCATAGATATGCAAGAACTACCTCCCCATGCATTATGTAAATCATTTTCATGTCTCCAAATTTTATGGTTTTATTTGGATTGTATTTAATGAATTTATATTATATTCAGATCATTAATAAAATTTTTTAGGTAAGTTATCTTTGATCAATGCCTAATGATCAGAACTACTAAATGTGAAATTTCATAAAATATCATATAATGAGTTACCCAAAACCGATGATATAAATAATGAAATATTAATAAATGGGTTTTGAAATGTTATAAAGAGATCATATAAGTAATTATAATTTTTAATATAGTTATATAATATATTTATTATAAATTGAGATTTATTTTAAAGATGGTTGGTGTTCTTATAACGAAAGTCAATCATGAGGTTACTATATTATGATTCGATCTCATTTTAATTTGTACATTTTATGCTACAAATTTAATCGAGGAAATGATATAATAATTTTATTATAAACATAATTATATTATTTTACTATTTTTATTTCATCAATATTTCCATATAATAGTACAATTTTCTTCTCCTGGGTATATGAAGTGAATGATAATTTTATTAATAATAACATTGATTATTTATCTTTAATACAGAATATTTTTCTCTATTGCACTATTATATTTTAAAATGTATTGAATAATGTTTTTCTTATTCCTTAAAGTCTGTAAAAATTCATTTTCACACATATTTTAATTTATAATTAAAATATACAGAATCTTATGAACTTTTTTTAATGAGTTATTTTTGGATTTTTAATTAAAATATCAGTGTAAGCTTTTTATTTTTACTTTTAGTGAATATAATCCTCCTCCACCATGAAGAATATATATTTTAAATATTAAATTCAAAATATCCTTCTGTTTTTGAATTTAATGATATCCCTTTTTTGATATTTTTATATTTTAAATATTTGATTTCAAAATTGAATGTGTATCTTCCTCAACAAAAACTCACATTAAATTTAAAAAGTTATTTGTAATTTATAATAACATACATTGATGCTACAAATGAATTATGAGGATATGGTTCAATTATACCATCTGTATTATTTATCTGTATGGTTTATGACTATTTTTATATGATTATTATCAATCCCTTTAATTTTTCATGGAAAAATCTATGATTAAAAATTATTTTTATGTTACCCATTTCAATTACACATATTATAATTTATTGATATGAATATATGAAGATATATTTATATTCTTTTGATTTGGTGAAGAAAATATATTGTATTCATTATGTGATTAGTGGGATTATAATGAAATATCTCAATAAATCATTTAGTACTATTGGATATCTCAGTATATAATAAGAACTCTAATGGGGATTGAAACCATTTAAATAACCAAATATATCATCATTTCTAGTCTAAGTAGTCAAAAATGAATAATGAAAATGGAATAGGTAGTGAAACCGATGTACATTTATATCCATGGGAGAGACCATTTAATAATGAAATTATTTTATATTCATAAATGTATTCAAAATACCAATTTTGTATTATAATTAAATGTTCTCATATATCATAATTGATATTCAATAATTATGAAATATTATATATTATGTATTTTTATTGATAAAACATTATTCTATTATTCATGATTTAATATATATTAATGATATTATAATATTATTATAGGTTATTATAATTATATCACACAGTTATTTGTATATTTATCTGGTATATGATCGTTGATTGATATCTCATATGTTTACCCTTACTAAGAATCTAATATCATGCTTTATTATTTTTATATTTCAATAAGATATAATTAAAAATTATATCTATGCCATGTCTCATAAAAATCAAATATATAAATTACCTTTTGGTGGATGAGTTAAATTTTTTATACCAGTTCTTTGTGTGTCCATTTTTCTAACCACAAAAAATCATTATGGAAAGATGAATTGATTGTAATGTTAATTTTTTAGTATTCATATATTAATGTCTATTATTTATTATTTTCATGTTTTGTTCACAATGTTTTGTGTTGGAGAATGTTTTAGTTTCCATTTAAAAATTAGGGATATAATACATGTGAGAAAATCCTTGAGATATTTTTAGTACATGATATCCTCAAGAATCTTTGGAAAAGAAGATATTGTGTTGTTCTCCTAAATAATATATCTATGTATAGATACTAGGATGTGGATGTAGAAGTTGAAAAAATAATCTGAAGGATATTAACTATTAATGTGTTGTATTTGGTTATTAATGTGTTGTATTTGGTATTAATTTTATCTTCATAAATGATCAGTGAATATTTCTAATACATCACATCTATCAAGACACTCTTCGGTGATATGCATGGGTTAATAACATTATACATGTAAACTATTGTGATGGATTTATACAGATGGCCAACATGAATGGAATATTTTAAATGCATGATTTTATATTTTTAAAAGGATTGTAGCATGGTTTAGAAATATTATAAGTGAATATTCATTATTATGTGGTAATTTTCTACGATCATTATTTATCACATAACACGGTAATGTTTTACTCAATGAATAAACCATTAAAGGACCATGTTAGCACTAAATGTGATATAAAATTATAGGATTAATCTCTAGAGAGACTAAATTTTAGTTAATATAGAATATTAAAAATTTTAATTATGATTACATAACATTCTATATCCATTAATATTATTTTTCGTACAATATATAAAATTAGGTAACATTGTTCTACTGAGTCATTCATAAGGTGACATCAACCTTGGTTTATAAAGTCCACTGATCCACTATTTGTTATGAAATGGAACAGAATAAATAAATTGATATATTTCATTATATATTGTTCATAACAAGGTAAAATTAATTTTTTTCACATTGAATGAACATAATATCATTGGATTACTACTACAAAGAAAATAAGTCAAGGAGATGAATGTTACTATGTGTAGTGGGTTAAGTGTATTTGGGTAATTGTTAAAATGTAAATTCTGTATACTTTTATATTAAAATATATATGGATTCCCTTGATATAATGTCTAATTATTATATTTTCATTATTATATATTAGTAAATTTTTTCAAGACATCCATGTTAGTGTTCAACTATTTTAAACCGAACATGAGGTATTATTGATTTATTCTTCTACATTAAAAAATTATGTCTCCAATTGGAATTATATATACTGTACATGAATAGTTGTAAATAAATAATTTGATGTATCAAAAAGGTATAATAAGAGATTTAATATACCCATCAATATCATATTTTTCCTAAGGAAATAATATTGTAATTCATTGATAATTTGAATAATAAAAATAGTCGAGGGAATACGATAAAATTTATATTATTCTAAAAGTTTATTAAAAAAATTAGTGAAAATATAAATTTTGTATTGGTAAATTCATTAAGTTTTTAATCATTGTTCATTGGGAAATCAGTTTATAAATTTTTGGGAATAAGATAAATAATGATGAAAATGGACATGAAGAACCTCAAAATTCATCACAATCGATCTAGTGTTTCAAATGGAATTAGTGTAGGAATTTTTCTAAGATCCTCTCAAATAAATTGATTGATGATGATGGACGACATCTGAAACCAATTATTATAAGAGATAAAATGATATCTCACATGATTACTATTATTTATGTGGTGTATGATAACTATATTGTGCAAGGTATACCTAGCATCCACTCGAAAATAACTAATTTCATATTTGATTCTTGATCTATGTAGTATATTATATCTAAGGAAATTTATAACGGTATCACAATAACACCACAAGGACTATATTTTTAATAATTTGAAACATCTAATGGTAATACGATCACATCTAAAGACCTTTATTCTTCATCAATTAAATATTGTCGGAATTTAATTCTAGTAAATCACATTATTCTCACTCAATAATAATTTTATTATATTTTGGGAATGGATTAGATTTTATATTATAAATACTACATAAATAGTTTGAGAAGGAATATTAAATTTAATATATGGAACCAACCAATGATCATATATTATAATAATTATAAATATGAACTTTTAATTATAATTTAAAACATATTATGTGATTTCATTCATAGTCAAAAGGGGAATATATCAATGATTGACGGGTGATACTAAACATCGAATATATTCAAAAAAAATTAGAAATTATCATCATATTTCATGAATATTTGGTTATTATTTCTATTTTTTTGGGTTTTCAATAGAACATATACCTAGTGATACAACTATTTCAATTGGTTGATATATAATGTCACCAATATACTTACTGTGATTGGGGAAGAAACAATATGAGATTCATTCGAGCATGAGAGTCAGAATGGTGTGTACGAGTTTCTTTTTATGTAGAATGATCATTCAATGTAACTATATATTGATTATATGGAACTGATCTAGGTTAAAATATATAACATGTATTTAATTACATTAATTGACGACTTGATCGAGCATTTATGGGTATATTGATATTTTTATGAAAATTTTATTTGATCTAGAGAGTATCAATAGAGGGTTATACTTGAAGATAGACATAAGGTAACATTCCATTAAAGGTATAGAAAATATACATATTTAGTGATGTCATTTTTTCTTTCTAATATCCCTTTATCATTGCATATTTAATTATTAGAGTTGTCATATATTATCATGATGAATTTTTGGACATCTTTACAGCAGATATTATTTTCTATACTAAGATAAAAGAAGAATATAAAGACAACTTTTATATAATTTTGAGGTCCCTTTTGAATGTCAAATTATATTCCAGTTTTACAAACTATGAATTCATGATATATTATGTTTCCTAAAGATGTAGTATATTAGTGGATCCATCAATGATTGCATTTGTTTTACATTATCACTGGCCAAATACTATGAATAATATATGTACTTCGATGGGTTTGTCTTGATATTATCAAACCATTGATATTATTTATCATGAATATATTATACAATCTCCTAGTTTACATGGATGGGATTGACCTTCCTTTAGACAGATGAGTATTATGAATATTTAAATGAGTTAAAAAAATGGGTTTTCAGTAGATATGTATTAACACTTCACTAAATTGGATTATATTTTTTGATCAATATAAATTCAATGAATAATTGGATATGAAGTATCATCTATGAGAAATAAATGATGATTACATATGACTCAAACAATCTGATTTTTGATTATCAGGATTTACATACATATGAATTGGACTTATCTATAATAAATTCCTCATTAATTAAATGAAGGAATTATTCTTACCATGAAATGAGTGACATAGAGATTGATTAAAAAATATATAATTATATATTCACCTATAAATACATAATTACATCATATATAAGATTTATAGGTTTGATTAAAAATATTTAATGATCAATATATTACAACACTATTAAGGAGAAAAAGGATTTTGATTCTCAGATTCAAAAGAGTCATTCTACCAGATCTGTTATAAGGATAAAAAAATATCACTTATTATGGTATATTCCGTGGATATACTAAAAAATATTAATGTAATGCGATAAATCATATCATTATAAAATGATAATTAACCCATTTATCCCTATCACTAATTAAGATGATTGGAATATAAAGTAGAGAAACAAAATATGGTTATTAATGTGTTTGATTTCAACCTTGGTTATGATGGGATTCTAGGGTCTATGAACTGTTTATGTATCCAATAAATTCCAAACATGAAGAACAATATATTATAGGAATTTATTAGTTCAATATTTTCTATTCTATTTGGGTGTATAATGATATGTATGTATTTGAAATAATATTCATATCTGGATTAAACCAAAGTTATATACTAGAGTATGTTTCTTAGTTACAATTATGGAACCCTTGTAAGGCAATGAGACAAAATTTTAAGGGATTTTTATTTCTATTTACCCGAATACAATATAATTATGAAATAATCACAATGTATTGTCCTTAGACAATCCAAATCAACTAGAGGATATAAAACAACTTGTGATGTTGTTAATTGACATATTAAATAATTAAAATTATTACTATGAAACAATATTTTTCACATGATCATCTTACAAAGATATACATTAATGATGTGATAAGGTTTTAGCGAGTAAAATTTTACAGTGTATATGACAAATATCCAAGTATTATGCTGATTTACTACTGAAGTATTCAATAACTCCTGGATAGTGATATCTATTTCAGTCTTTATCATCATCCCTAGAATGTTGGAAATTTTTAGAGGACTATTAAAATTTGTTGTTATAGGTTTGGATAAATATTTTTGTTTTCAATGAAATTTTTTATTAATAGATATGCCATTTAAAATAATCATATAAAAATATAGTTCAGCTTAGAATTCAAGTGGATCCTTAAAAATCTATCTCGTAATGGATGTATTGAACTCCAATATTATTTTATGATGATTGATAATAGAATCTATTTGGACCTTAGTTTTGATAGAAAATATCAAATAACTTATGATCCATTAAAACTACATATTTCAATTCAATGTATATTATAACTTATGATGATAATCATTGATTAATAATTTAATTTGATATTATTGAGAAGGTATTCCAATGAATTTCTCCATAGAAGAATGTAATGTGGTTTTAAAGTACTTTATTTTTGATCCATTAGTATATGAACCTAAATATATTTCTTGATCGAGTCTGTATTGATGTTTATATCTTTAATCATAAAATGAATCTCACATAATATAATGAATTATTCCATGTATATCCCACAATAATATACATACTTGAACCTTTACATCTACTAAATTCTGAGGTTATACTGGTATATCATGATATTTCATATAAAGAATATTTTTTATTTATAATTAAGCATAGATATAAAATGTTTTTTAATTAGTCATATCAAATGGATAAATTAATTTTTTGGAATACAAAATTTAATGAATAAATATGGTAACTCAAGGGTGTCATGAAACAAAGATATAATAAATTATTTCTATTGATGTGGTTTAATTTCAATAAATGAGTTTATTTAATTTATATTGAATATAACACCTAAATATATTATATTTTTTCCATTTAAATTATCATGATGTATTTGATAGCTTTAATTACATGCAACAATTAGTTTAAAAAAACTATAATAAACTTAATTTTTTTAATTATTACTTTTCTAGTGAATATTGAAAATCACAAATTATATTGAAAATTAGGATTTATATTAAATAATATAAAAAATAACTATTTTATAAATAATTATTCCAATAATTAATTAATTTATTTTAAGTAAATATAACCCAATTAATTATATATTAATTTACTATATAATTAATTTTTTCATAACAACATTTCTATATAAAAATTGAATTTTTTAATAATTTTTTTCATTGAATTTTGGGAGATTATTTTAAATTGAATATCAACCACTAATAAAAATTAAGTAATGTAAATTTTTTTAATATTTTGAATAAAAATAATTAATATGAAGTCATATTTTTAACATAATGTTTTTGATAATGATATTGAAAATAGTAAACCATCATGACCACACTATAACGGTAAAGTGAGTTAACGTAGCATAAAACTAATCATAAAATTCCACAAAAAAATCTTAATTATTAGTATATTAATTTTTTTCAACCCTTATCACATTATATTATTATTTTTTATTGTAATATTTTCCATGAAAATGACATAATAATATTTTTACCCTTTTCAATATTTAATGTGTGTCACTCCCAGGCTTATTAAATGACACCAGTTCTTTATCTTTCGTACACAACAATAAGAGTGATAGATTGAAAATAAACTATCTATTATAATATCATCATCCTATTATACGTATTTGAGGATATGGTAATATTAATCATCAATTCAATGTGCAATAATACGGATCTATATGCAGGTTAGTGAAGAAGAGGTACTCACCCAACAAGACACCACCAAATTTATATACTCATAAAACTCTTATAATTCAATGTCATTCATCATAAAATAATTTAATTAGTGGTCAAAATATAATTAAATATAATTAAAATTATGAAACTATAATTATCTACATTATTTTCCAAAAAATTTTTAATGAATGTAACTCTCACGACCCGCCTTCACCAAAAGGAGGGAAGGGTCAGCAGATTGCAAGGCCCTTCCTTCATTAAGTTGAAGGAGAGATAACGACCCCCGAAACCGGCCTTCAATACGTCCTGGAGTGGCGACTAGCACCAGGGGTATTGAAATTTCTAACAAATGGAAGGCATTACCCTTTTTATTTTATAGGATCGAGGGATAAGAAGAAGAAAACCCAACAATACCAAGGTAAAATGAAAAGTAAAGCCAATAGTAAACCATTCCCACTTGCATGTTTCAAAAGTAAAAGCCACAAAGTGTAAAAGGTGTCTACAAGGGTAAGTACCAAAGAAGGAAAAATGACAACTGCAACTGCTCCAAGGATCCGAGCTATTATGGTCCTGCATGATCCCCAAAGTCCTCCTGGGAACCTGAAAGAAATTTTATATACGTAGGTTGAGAATACAAGTACACTCAGTAGGGAAAACCAAAGACTCTCGTGCACAAGTGGGGGATCGTACTAAAGTCCCGTGAGAAAAAGAGTAAACCAATCATCTAACAAGGTAAACTATCCACCCAAGCCTCACCAAGGTACACTCCCCAATTAACGCAAGTCAAGTAATATATAATAGGAGCACATAGATGTTTGGGTACCCCGCGCCACATTCCCACTGGTTATTGAGACATCCTACGCATCGGACCAATCCCGCCATTCTCACTGCAGCCCCACTTCCGCACCCGCCCACACACACCTGGGCCACAACCACACGCAGTCCCACTGCCGAATTCCCGCCCACACACACATGTGCCTCAACTGTCATGAAGTCCCACTGCTAAATCCTGCCCGCACACACCTGGGCCACAACTATCACATGTAACCACGCCTACAAACACGTAGGCCAGAACAACCACCACCACGCCCGAAGACACCTGGGCTAAAGGATCTACTGCCACACCCGAAGTCACCTGGGCCTCATCTCGAAGACACTTGGGAAACCACCTTCCGCACAAACCTGGCCAACCACCACACCACCCCACCCAATGGTTCTTGGCCTAATAATGGACCGCAGGCCATCACAGCCTGCCCGAAGATACTTGGGCTATCCGGGAAAGGGAGTATAAAAGGATCTAATAACCAGCCACTGAGAATAGTGTTGGGAAAAATACCCTCCCCCATGAAATGGGGGTGTTCGGCACACAGTGCTCAACTTGGGTGGGGCACGAATAAGAAACACTAAGCTACAAGTAAATATATGTACAGGTAACACACACTCACCCAAAGCTAGGTATTTCATCAGACAGCCTACAGATCACAAGAGCACTCATGTCCGAGTCACGACTCTCGCCATCAAACCCCTTTGTCCCATTCTTATTTCACATTCAATGTTAATGTTCAGATAAGTTCATGAACTACTAGGAAACTAACGCCGTAAGCATAACCATGGAAAAGAGTCCAGTCAATCATCAGTTTAAACATTTTATTCACCAACAGAGGATCCCACCCGAGTTTGTGATATAGACAAGTAACCATCAGGTCTTAAAACTCATAATCATCGAAGCCACATCAACCGGGGATCCCATCCCCAGTTTCATAACCACCGAAAGCATAAAAGAATAGAGGATCTCATCCCCTCCCACATCTCCAGTAATCGACTCGTAAGGGAAAACAACCAAAACACAGCCACCAACACTAAGCAAGGCCAAGCCTGTATCTTCATATTTAAAAGAATTTACACATTCCATGATTTCAATTCCATTTTGACCAGGGTTATCATAGAAGGGATTGATCCTGGTGCATTCAATTTATTTAGTCGGGTATGCGTGATTAACCAATTTACCTTTTCACAGTAGCAGTTTACAACCACAACAAGCCATTTAAAACATCAGCAGTGGTTCATTAGTGCACAAACAACGAACACCAACATCCTCGATTTTTAGAAGGCATAAGCCAGCACAACTCAACAAGATGGTCATAAAAGAAACAATATCAAAATATAAGACAACATCAATGATCACATCCCCCCTCCTTTATTTAAAGAATTCATTCATTATATTTAATTAGGTAAGGTTTATCCAATTCTACAAAATCAAAAGCACGCCCACCCCGCATGATACACAAAAGAGATAGGCAAAGAAGAAATTTCCATACTTGTTGATAGATGATCGACGTTTAGGCTGGGGGCGCGGAACTTTACGGATAATGATGCGGCACGCTAGATGCACCAGAAGCTGTTTGTGAAATGCCACGATCGAGAAATGGAGAAACCATGGATAACCCTTAGTTTATAAGAGCCGGGGACGGTTGAGATGAAAACGTGAAACCGCGTAAGGCGCGGGGGTCGTGGGTTGACCACGCAGATCCACTCGTCATTAAAGGGGGTCAGGTGGTTTAAACCGACTCATTAATTGATTAATTCTTTAATTAAAACTATTATGTGAATTACGTGTCTTTAAAACACACTTAAACGAGTCAAAATAAGGTTTAAAACACTATTTGCGCAAAAGGGAGCGTTGTTGGAAATAACACGCGGAGGTAGGCCAGAGCCACCAGTAGCTGACAGCTACCGGTGGGTGACAGCCCCTGGTAGCTGAGCTACAAGTAGGCTGCAGCCACCGATAGGCCGAGCTTCTGGTAGGCTGCAGCGACCGGTAGGCCGAGCTACCGGTAGGCTGGAGCTACCGGTAGGCCGAGCTACTGGTATGCGGCAAGTACCGGTAGGCCGAGCTGCTAGTAGGCCGGAGCTATCCGTAGGCCGAGCTACCGGTAGGCAGAGCTACCGGTAGCTGTAGCTACCGCTAGACCGAGCTACTGGTAGACAGAGCTACCGATAGGCTGCGGCCACCGGTCGACCGAGCTACCGGTAGGCCTACACCACCGTGATTCCCAGACCAGAAAACCCAAAACAAGATTTTCACAAAGTAATGGACCCCAAAAACCCGAGCCATTACATCAGATACCTCTTAAGCGATTCTCGTCCTCGAGAATCAAAACAAACCAGAAGGGAAGAGAGGGTCTGAACAACCACATCGAAAGATACCTCTTAGGAGCGAACCCATTCTAACTAAAACATTCCATTCCAAGAACCAAGCAACATACCATTCCAAACATCATGGGCATGTGGGTTGGGGAGTCTCCATCCCCATGTCAAGATATTATCCTCTTTGGCGGCACTTACTCACCCACACGCGTTTAATCGCGTCCACCTTAATGCGTCTTGATTAGGGGTCGGGTCCACTCCTCCCGGGCTTTTCACAGACAAATAGAGGAAATAAAACCAGTACATTTCATAGCCAAAAGGCAAAACATTCTACTACAATAGGTACAACAAGGAACAAAACTCAAAACAACTCTGGGTACTGGGTACGCATCTGTGCTTCCCTCTCCCACGTACTCTCCTCAAGCCCACCATGTCTCCACAACACACGAACCAAGGGGATGGTTCGCCCGTGAAGCACCTTCTCCTTGTGATCCTCGATCACCACTGGTCTCTCCAAAAAGGTCATGTCGTCCTCGATGTCCAGCTCACCCCAATCAAGGACGTGTGAATCATCGTGCAGATACTGACGGATCTAGGACACATGGAAGAAATCAAGTATCCTTAGTAGCAGCAGTGGTAACTCTAGCTGATAAGCTACTTCACCGACCCGCCACAACACTTCAAAGGGTCCAATGAACCTGGGAGAACGATTACTCCCCTTTCCAAACCTCCGCTGCCCACGCCTAGGGGAGACCTTCAGGAACACGTGGTATCCAACTTTAAACTCCAAGGGCCTCCTCTTGGTATCAGCATATGACTTCTGTCGGTCAAGGGACTCCTTCATCCATTCCCGTATGAGTTGGACCTTCTTTGTCATGCTCTACACCACCTCCGGGATGAGGACGCATGCCTCTCCTACTTCGGTCCAACACACAGGCGAACGTCATGGCCTCCCATACAAAGCTTTAAACGGGGCCATGCCAATGGTAGAGTGGTAGCTATTATTGTAGGAAAAATCTACCAGAGGAAATTTTTGCACCCATGATCCTCCTGAGTCCAATACACATGCCCGCAGCATATCCTCCAAAGTCTGGATGGTGCGCTCGGTTTTTCCATCCATATGAGGATAGAAAGAAGTGCTAAGTTGTAACTGGGTGCCAAACGCATGCTGAAATCCTCTCTAGACTCACGAGGTAAACCGTGCATCCCTATTCGAGACTATAGACCTTGGAACTCCATGAAAACGCACCACCTCATCCACGTACATTCGTACCAAAGCATCCACAGCCCTCGACTCCCTGATCGCCAGAAAGTGAGCCGATTTCGTCAACATGTCCACTACCACCCAGATGGTGTCGTACCCTCCTTGGACCATGGGTAGTCCCGTGACGAAATCCATCGATATGTCATCCCACTTCCACTCGGGGAAATCTAGATGCCACAGTAGGCCACCTGGAACTCGGTGTTCATCCTTCACATGCTGACACACTAAGCACTTGGCCACAAACTCTGCCACCACTCGCTTAACTCCAGGCCACCAAAACTATCCCTTCAAACTCTGGTACATCTTAGAAACTCACGGGTGTACCGCTCGGGGTGAGTTGGGGAACTCACTGAGAACCATGTCGTGCATCCCCTCCGGGACAAACAACCTTTTCTGGAAAAACATCCGGTTCTGACCATCCTCTGTCCATCCTTCCGGAGCATTTCCCTGGTCAACTTGGTCACGCATCAATTCGCACTCTAGGTCTCCCCATTGAGACTCCTCCACTGGCTGAAAGAGGGATGACTGCACTGTCATCTAATATAGGAAGCCTCTTCCGCTATCCATCTTCGCATCCAGGTGTAAGGAGACCAACTCCTCCATTGCCTTCCAGGCGTCCGCAGACTCTCGGACCACATCCTTCTGCATCTTCCTACTCAATGCATCGACCACTACATTTCCCTTGCCCTCAGTATAAGAGATATCAAAGTCGTAATCCTGGAGGAACTCCACCCATCTCCACTGTCGCAGGTTTAAGTCCAACTGGGAGAAGATATACCTCACGCATTTGTGATCCGTGTAGACCACAAAGCGTTCCCCGATGAGGTTGTGCCGCCATAACTTTAGCGAAAAAACGACCGCTGCATGCTCCAGGTCATGGGTGGCGTAATTACGCTCATTGGAACGCTACTGCCTAGACCCAAAAGAGATCACCCCTTGTCGCTGCATCAACACGCATCGGAGACCCTGTCCTGAAGCATCACAGAACACCTCATAAGCCGCCTCTTCTTCTAGTAATCTCAGCACTGGGGCACTGAACAACTTCTCCTTTAGATATCTGAAGGCTAACTGTCACTGCTCACTCCACATGAAAACTAGGTCTTTCTTGGTCAGGGCTGTCAAAGGGGCTGCAACTCATGAGAAGTTGAGTACGAACCTCCGATAGTAACCTGCCAGCCTGAGGAAACTTCGGACTTCTTCCACACTCTTGGGTGCTGCCCAAGAAAGAACCACCTCAACTATTGATGGGTCCACCACTACTCCCTTCCTTGACACCACATGCCCGAGGAAGTGAAATTATCCTGTCCAGAACATGCATTTCGACAACTTCCCATAGAGTTGGTTCTATCGAGGGACCTCCAAAACTGTCCTCAAGTGCTCTGCATGGTCCTCTACTGACCTCGAATAGATTAGGATATCCTCGATGAACACAACCACGAACTGATCCAAGTACTCCCTGTAGATGGAGTTCATAAGCCCCCTGAACATAGCCAGGGCGTTCCTAACACCAAAGGGAATGACTACGTACTCGAAGTGTCCATACCTTCACCTGAACGCTTTCTTCGGGATGTCTCTCTCTTTCACCCTCAACTGGTGGTACCCAAACCATAGGTTGATCTTGGAGACCCATCCTGCCCCTTTCAGCTGGTCGAAAAGATCATCTATCCTCGGAAGAGGGTAGCGATTCTTGATCGTCACCTGATTCAGACTCATGTAGTCTATGCACAACCTTAGACCACCATCTGCCGTATTTACAAACAAGACTGGAGCACCCCATGGTGATGCACTCGGTTGAACATAACCTCTCTTCATTATATCGTCAATCTAGATCCGCAACTCCAGTACCTCTAAAGGTGTCATCCGGTAAGGAGCCATCGAGATCGTATGAGCACAGGGCTATAGGTATATCCCAAACTCGATATCACGCTTAGGGGGTAGAGTAGTCACCTACTCAGGAAATATGTCCATAAACTCACGGACAATCTCTAGAACTTCCACCATCCCAGCATCTACTGACTCTGCTGACAGATCGGCTGTCAAGGAGAGGAGGGGTTCCTCTCGCATGTTGCCCTTCTGACTGCCCCGCTAACCAGTGAAATTAACATGCCGGCCGTCCAAGTCCGAGAACACCACCCTTCTTCAGAAACAGTAGATGGAGAAACACAAAGAAAATAGTCAGTCGATGCCTAGGATGACGCCGTACAGCTGAATCTGTAGTAGAAGAAGATCCTTAACCGACTGATGTGGCCCTATCATCAGTCTACATCCCCGAAAAATGAACAAAAACTCGGTCTGACCTCTGACTAGTGTGCTCAACACTAGGGGCACTGGAATTGTCTCAGCATCAAGACACAAGGCACTGGCTAGGCTAGGTGCAACAAAGGAGTGCGAAGCTCTGGGATCGAAGAAGGGATAAGAAAGAGTGCTAAACAGACTGATCGTACCTCGAACAACCTCTGGCCCTGCTGGAACCGCTGCCTCTACAGCGTGTAACTGTCCACGCCTAGCTCCCCTGCCCCTCATCTGTCGGCCACCTCCCCAACCACGCCCTGGTCGAGGTCCATGTGGAGAGCCCTGAGGTCGGCCTCCTCCTCCTACGTCTACCCTCGGAGGGGCGGGAGCTCGTTGTCCCTGCTGCTGCTGCTGGAAAGGTCTGGCTGGAAACTGCTCCTGGGGCGGGTGCTGGGGATGATTGTCGATGTTGTACTGCACCTGGTCAGGGCACTTACTCCAGAGATGCCCAGTGCTCCCACAGATGAAGCACAGCGGTCCCGGGCCCATGGAAAAAGGGCGAGGACCGGGGGATCGAAAATGAAACTGTTATGGTCTACTCCCAGCTGGTCGGAACCTAGAGGGTCCTGACGCTGGAGGCCTGGTGCTGACGGCCTTCCCCTTCGATGGTCCCAGTTGGATCCCCTCTCGGGATACACCTCCTAGATCATGCATCCTCCCCACCACTTTGGCCTTCTTCTGGACCTCCAAGTAGGTCGGAAGGGCAAAGGGGGTGACAACATACTGGAGGGTGGGTGGGAGCGCCTCCTCCAAACGTCTTTCCTGAGACTCCTCGTCGGGAAAGAGGTCCGGATAAAAACGTAGGAGGTCCTTGAAATTGATCCCTAGCTCCCTCACAGCCATACTCCCCAGCATGAGGGATAGTAGTTCCTGCCTCTTTTCTGCCTTCATCATCGAGGAGAAGATTTCCACCCGGAACCCCCTCTCAAAATCTGCCCAAGACACCTCAGACTCTCTCATCTCCCCCATGTAAAGAATCCACCACTGACGTGCCGCTCCCCGCATCTGGATAAAGGACAGAGGAACCCAGTACTCGGTCGGGGCCTGAATCAGGCCGAAGGCTATAACTAGCTCCTCTATCCAGCCTTCCGTCTTCATATCAGAGGTGCTGCCCTCATACTTCTTGAGGTCATGTCACTGGAAGGACCGAAGAGTCTTCTTCCACTGGTCGCCCTCTTCCTCTCGATCAACTCTCTACCGATTGTCCAAGGTAGTCTCTGGGGCCTCGATCTCCTTTACCACATGTGGTCGCCTTCCAGGTGCCATAGATGCAAGGTAAACAAGTAATGCCTAAGCCCAAGTAGTGCAGAATATCGTTCGTAAAACTTCTTAAAATTTGAAATTTATCCTTAATTCCCAAGACATCCCAGAAACACAAGAACACAAGTCATTATGATGCATGTACCTTTTCTAGGGTCTCTACCCTGCAATCAGTGTGGTCTCACATGGTCGTTTGGTAGGTCCAGATTCCTTGCATCGGATCACGGGGGGCCCTAAAATCCCGTGTCCTAGTCGGTCTTCCCTGACCTAATTCACGCTCCAAGGTCAGCCAACACTATTGCCTTACCATCCCATGCAATCCTCACTGTGCCTAACTCCAGACTCCATACTATCCCTCAACAATTTCTGATACCATTCTGTTACGACCCACCTTCACCAAAAGGAGGGAAGGGTCAGCAGATTTACAGGCCCTTCCTTCATTACGTTGAAGGAGAGATAATGACCCCTGAAACCCGCCTTCAATAGGTCCTGGAGTGGTGACTAGCACCAAGGGTATGGAAATTTCACACAAATGGAAGGTATTACCCTTTTTATTTTATAGGATAGAGAGATAAGAAGAAGAAATCCCAACAACACCAAGGTAAAAAGAATAGTAAAGGCAACAGTAAACCATTCCCACATGCATGTTTGAAAAGTAAAAGCCACAATGTGCAAAAGGTGTCTACAAGGGTAAGTACCAAAGAAGGAAAAACGACAACTGAAACTAATCCAAGGATCCGAGCTAGTATGGTCCCGCACGATCCCTGAAGTCCTCCTGGAAACCTGAAAGCAATTTTATATACATAGGGTGAGCATACAAGTACACTCAGTAGGGAAAACCAATGACTCTCGTGCACAAGTGGGGGAATGTACTAATGTCCCGTGAGAATAATAGTAAACCAAACACCTAACAAGGTAAACTATCCACCCAAGCCTCACCAAGGTACACTCCCCAAATAACCCAAGTCAAGTAATATATAATAAGATCACATCGATGTTTGGGTACCCCGCGACACTTTCCCACTAGTTATTGAGACATCATATGCATCAGACCAATCCCGCCATTCTCATCGCGGTCCCACTGCCGCACCCGTCCGCACACACCTAGGCCATAACCACACACAGTCCCACTACCGAAATCCCGCCGGTAGACACCTGGGCCTCAACTATCACGCAGTCCCACTGCTGAATCCCGCCCGCACACACCTGGGCTACAACTGTCACGTGTAACCATGCCTGCAAACACCTAGGCCAGAACAACAACCAGCATGCCTGGAGACACCTGGGCTAAAGGATCCACTGCCACACCCGAAGACACCTGGGACTCATCCCGAAGACACTTGGGAAACCACATTCCGCACACACCTGAACAACCACCACACCACCCCCGCCCAAAGGTTCTTGGGATAATAATGGACCTCAGGCCATCACAGCCTGCCCGAAGATACTTGGCCTATCCGGGAAAGGGATCAAAAAAGGAGCTAATAACCAGCCACTAAGAATAGTGTTTGAAAAAACACCCTCCCCCATGAAATGGGGTTGTTCGGCACTAAGAGAACAACATGGGTGGGGCACGAATAAGAAACAAAAATCTACAAGTAAATATATATATATATAGGTAACACGCACTCACCCAAAGCTAGGGTTTTCTTCAGACAGCCTACAGATCACAACAGCACTCAAGTCCGAGTCACGACTCTCGCCAACAAACCCCTTTGTCCCATTCTTATTTCACGTTCAGTGTTAATGTTCAGATAAGATCATGCACTACTGGGAAACTAACACCATAGGCATAACCAAGGAAAATAGTCCAGTCAATCATCAATTTAAACATTTTCTTCACCAACAGAGGATCCCACCTGAGTTTGTGATATAGACAAGTAACAATCGGGTCTTAAAACTCATAATCATCGAAGCCACATCAACAGGGGATCCCATCCACAGTTTCATAACCACCGAAAGCATAAAATAACATGGGATCCCATCCCATCCCACATCTCCATAAATCGACTCGTAAGAGAAACCCACCAAAACACTGCCACCAACACTGAGCAAGGCCAAGCCTGTATCTTCATATTTAAAAGATTTTACACATTCCATGATTTCATTTCCATTTTGACCGGGGTTAGCACTGAAGGGATTGATCCTGGTGCTTTAAATTTATTCAGCCGGGTATGTGTGATTAACCAATTTACGTTTTCACAGCAGTAGATTACAACCACAACAATCCATTTAAAACATCAACAGGGGTTCATTAGTGCACAAACAATGACCACCAATGACCTCGATTTTCAGAAGGAATAAGCCAGCACAACTCAACAAGATGGTCATAAAAGAAAAAAACATCAAAATATAAGACAGCATCAATGATCACATCCCCCCTCCTTTATTTAACGAATTCGTCCATTATCTTTAATTAGGTATGGTTTATCCAATTATACATAATCAAAAGCATGCCCACCCCTCAAGATACACAAAAGAGAGAGGCAAAGGAGAAATTTCCCTACTTGTTGATAGATGATCGACGTTTAGGCCGAGGGCGCGGAACATTACAGATAATGATGCGGCGTCCCTGATGCACCAGAAGCTGTTTGTGAAAAGCCATGATTGAGGAAAGGAGAAACCACGGCTAACCCTTAGTTTATAAGAGACGGGGAGGGTTGAGGTGAAAACGTGAAACTAGGTAATGTGCGGGGGTCGTGGGTTGACCACGCGGCTCCACTCGTCATTAAAGGGGGTCGGGTGGTTTAAACCGACTCATTAATTGATTAAGTATTTAATTAAAACTATTATGCGCGTTACGGGTCTTTAAAACATACTTAAACGAGTCAAAATAGGGTTTAAACCCTATTTTCGCAAAAGGGAGCGCTACTGGAAATAACCCGTCGGGGTAGGCCAGAGCCACCGGTAGTTGAGAGCTACCGGTGAGTGACAACGACCGGTAACTGAGCTACGGGTAGGCTCCAGCTAACGGTAGCCCGAGCTACCGGTAGGCCGCAGCTACCAGTAGGCCGAGCTACCCGCAGGCTCTAGCTACCGGTAGGCCGAGCTACCGGCAGGCTGCAGCTGCCGGTAGGCCGCGCTACCTGTAGGCGGCAGCTACCGGTAGTCCGAGATACCGGTACGCCACAGCTACCGGTAGGCCGCAGCTACCGGTAGGCTGCCGCTACCGGTAGGCCGAGCTACCCGCAGGCTCCAGCTACCGGTTGGCCGAGCTACCGGCAGGCTGCAGCTACTGGTAGGCCGCGCTACCGGTAGGCGGCAGCTTCCGGTAGGCGGCAGCTACCGGTAGGCCAAGCTACCGGTACGCCACAGCTACCGATAGGCCGAGCTACCGGTAGACAGAGCTACCGGTAGCTGCAGCTACCGATAGACCGAGCTACCGGTAGACAGAGCTACCGGTAGCTGCAGCTACCGGTAGACCGAGCTACTGGTAGACAAAGCTACCAGTAGGTTGCGCCCACTAGTAGACCGAGCTACTGGTAGGCCTACACCACCGTGATTCCCAGACCAGAAAACCCAAAATGAGATTTTCACAAAGTAATGGACCCCAAAAACCTGGGCCATTACAGAAACACTTCTTCATAATATAGGACAACTTTATGCAGATAGACATATAATTAATTTTTATTCCCAAAATTCAGAGTTTGATCATATTAACGATTTATTTTTAATATATGGTACTAATTATATATTTATCATTTCGTAATAGTAAAATATCATTTAATTTTAATTATTTTTTCTTTAGAAAATGTAAACAAAGATGATACATACAGACACAATACTATCTCCATTAATAGTATAATTCAATTTTCATGGTCTACCAATTATGGATCTCTATGAATATTTATAATATATATAAATATTTTGTTAATATAATTTTAAACATTCTATATATTTGAGAACCATTTTTAATTTCAATGAACCATAACCATTGACCAGAAATAGTGATGAAAAATGAATATGGTTATAAATAAAAACTATCATTTAAATTTAAAATTTATTATAAATGGGTAATGAAATTTTAAAAGTTAACCATATATTACATTATAAGTATGAATTTGGGTATTTATTATTTTGAATATAAAATTAAATATATTATATATGATAATAGGTTTATTATGAATCATTTCGTTCTTATGGAATGAGTATTGTGTGTCAATCTCATTTGAATGGGGATTGTTTAAGCTTTAATTTCTATTGATGGAAATTATATATTCATCAAGTAAAAATCAAATTATTTTTACTTTTTTTCACATAATCTTTTAAATTTCGTGAAATATTTCAATGATCCACTCATTGATAATTTGAATGGTTTATAAAATGTTTATAAGTAAAGAATTCATTATTTCCACATTAACATGGAATCGTGTACATTTGTATCTATATATTCAAAAAAATTATATCAAGAATTTTTTTACTAGTATAATATAATTTTTTAAATTAAACTTTACAGAAAAATTAATTTCTATAACATTATGAAAATGTAATATTCTTATCAATTTCTTAATGAGGTACATTGGACCTTTTACTGAAAATTATAAAATAAATATTGTTTTAATGTACATGACATTATCAAGTTTTAATTATATCATGAACACTCGATGATTGGAATATTTATTTTGAAGATTATATGGTTAATTTCAGTGAAAACTATTTCAGTTTTACTTTTCAAATTTAGAGATTTTACATATTTTATTTTAAAATGAAAATATTATTTTACTCTAAAATGCTCACATGGTCAACTAAAATGCTATTTTAATCATTTATAACATCATATTATTTTACTAACGAATTACTATATAGTGTATTAGGATTTATATCATTATTATTATTCTAGATGGTTTATGATTATGTTTATTTTATCATTATTGAAGTTTTATATTATCAATATGTTATACTATAATGAAATAATGAAATAATTATAAAACATAATTTAATACCATTTTTTTATTAAGGTTATAGGATGATATTTTTAATTTAGTATGATCATTGGTAACACATATTTATTATTTTATTTATTTGAGAGGAGGGACAAAAATTATTTTTTTCCTATAATGTATTCAAAAATGATGGATATCACATAAGTTAATAATGTATAGAATGATAAGTGGTCCTATTTTATTGATGTAATTTAAAGAATATTATAGTATTGGGAATAATATTTTACTAAAAATTTAATGGGGAGTTACCCTAGTACATTATAATAGCCTTAGTAGTGATTCATGACAAACAAAATGATTTTAAATTATTTAATTTCTTCGATAAACATATGTATTACGAGTTCGAATTGTTATCATGGATCATGATAGGTTTTTATTGATTCTTAATCCATTGTACTATTTGATTTGGTTCACTAGAACAAACTATTGTGATATATATGACTATCTATATTTATTGATAGACATATAAAAAAAAATCTTGTCACATTATGATTTTTTATATTTGTGACATAGTATTTCATAACATCCAAAGAGTATAATATTCACCAAAATTTCATAGTAGTTCTCATATTTGAAGATTACCTGAACTCTCTACTACTATAAAAATAATGTAAAAGATATAATAAATCCATTTATTATTTATTTATATGAATTCCGAAATTATATTATTTATAACAATATTAAAGAAATTTTAAATAAAAAAAATAAGTATAACTAAACTCATTTCTAATGAGGTATTATATGAAATAAAAACATCTAAATTATATAATTGGAATTTGAAAAATATGAATTCAATTTTTAAATAATAATATCCAAATATAATTTTTTTGAAAAGTTTTTTATTGAAAAATTTAGAATTTTTATGGAATAGTGAAAAATACATATTTTTGAAAAAAAATGACACATTCTTAATTAATTATTTAATTTAAAGGACCATTATATTTTGAATATTTTTCAAGTGAAAAATTAATTTAATTAATAATTAATCCAAATAAATACATCTAAACAAACTCGATATTGGGATTTAGTATTGTTTATTTTTTTCTTTATAAATGGTGTTTTCTATAAAAACTTTTAAAATGAATAATATTTATCTATTTACCTTTATTAAAATAATACATAATGGGGAATATTTTAAATAAAATTTATATATAATATGTCATTTAATATTAATTTGTTTTCATACAATGATTAGTATTATTCATAGAGTTAATATAGAATATTCTTTTTCTAAACAACAGTATACTTAAAAACTCATTGTCTCACATTTTTTATCGGAATAATATTTAATTAAAATATTCCATATACCTGATTTTTTTGTAAAATGGATTAAATTTTTGGAATAAGAATTATTTATGACATATAATAATTATAAATTAATTTTTGTCCCTGATAATTAGTGAAAATAGTTAAAAATAATAAAGACAATTAAGGTAAAAACGAGTTTTCTGAGGGACTGAACTATAAAATTATGATTGGAAATGAAGTTAAAACATTTAAAATGAATATTTTTTGTATATATATCGTCCTTATAACATATTTTTTCAAATATTTTTCAATATAGGTGTCTTTTGATATGAAAAAATGAGTGGGTTTAATTAACTATTTCATTACAATTACAAGGGTGCCCTAACATCTGTTATAAATGTCCACACCCTCTGCTACATTATATGAACATTACTCCATATTTATTCAACCAACAGCTGCCAATATAAATTCTATAATTACATCTTTTAATTACATCTTATAATTACATTATACATATTTTAGTAATGAATCCATCAAGGGAAGGGCGTTTCTGCCATGAAAAAGTAGTTACCTAAATAATTGGTAACATTATCTTATGATAATTTTAATTTTATATCTTCCTCCAAAATTTTAAATTATTCCTATAACATGATTATATATTTACCTAATTATATTAAAAATAATAATATTTTCAACGCCATTTTTATGACCTTAATCAACACAAACATCCATCAAATGGGATTTGAAATCATCATTCCTGAGTATGACGTACTACTGCCACAAGAATCGATTTCATTCATTAATCCATTACCACATCTCAATTATGGTTATGATATTGTATCTAAAGTAAAAATAATATATTTATAAAATTATTATATGATTGTAGTAATTATATGACAAATAACCATATTATATTCCATATAGTAGTTGTTATGATATCATCGATCATGGGTATGATAGACTACCACCTACTGGAGTGATGCCATTTTTTTCACTAATGTGTCACATAGATGTTAATAATGGAAATAATAAAGAATAAATGCGGTATAAAAGAAATAAATATTTTTTAATAACATATTTATCATTTAGTAAATTTAATATATCATTTTCATTCTTGTCTTTTCACACATGGAAAAATAAAAAATCTATATGAAGATAAATGGAATAATACCTCCTCCATATGATCGGATTGTTTTTAAAATTAAAAAATCACCTGAAATATAAATATAAGTACATGTAATAAAAAATAGGGTATATATGATATTTTTTAATTATATAATGATAACTTAATACGTTCCTTTATTCTATAATGATCATCGAAATATGGAAATGTTACTCATTCGTACGTTCGGCCCACTGGCTCTATGATCATAATATTAGTTTATTTTTAATAAAAATATTACATGATAGGTTTAAAAATTTATTATTTTTTATATATATTGTAATAATTTAATTATTTTTTATATGTTCGAATAATGTCCATTTTGACCATAGAGAACCTACAAAATTCAATTTTTAAATAAAAACTGATTATGGAAAAAAAAAAATATCATAAAAATAATTGATTAATTAATTGTAAAAAAGAATGAGATTAATAAATTTTTTATTAAAATATCATAAATTATCTCAAATAATTAAATTTTTAAATTATTTTTATTATTCCATAATATAAATACACACAAGGCAATTCAATCATAAACTAAGCGACATCGTATCAATTTTCATTCACTGAGGTAAATTTTGTTGTTATGAACATTTATTCATTTTAAGTGTTTATGTACAAACACTTTAACATGTTATTTAATGAATATATGTATTCCCATTTTATTTATTGTTTTTTAGTGCTATGTGTTGTTGGGGATTATGAGTGGAATATTTCCAATGTGTTAAAGGGCTATTTATTTAAAAAAAAATATTTTTTTATGTTTTCATTCAAAAACATTCTTTTCAATGACCATGTTCAGAATATAAATCTGTTAAAAATGTTATATGATCATAATATATTTATAAATTTAAAATTAATTATATATATTTTTTAGTATAAACGGTTTTCAGAAATAATATATTTTAGTGTTTTATATTGAATGTTTTCAAAAATGAAAATAGGAGTATCATATTCATAGTGTACATAGTGAAAACGACATTTATGACACCATGGTCATCATTTATTCCTATTATTCATTGCATGATTTAAAATTTTATTCAATTAATGAATTTTTTTACTTTTAGTAAGGTATTTTGGTATGGAAAATAGTTTGTCAAAAGGAAAGGTTTTTTTATTGTAAATGTGGTTTTCAATGAAATATGTATTTTTATTTCAAAAATTTATTTCTTATCAGTTTAAAATATTTTTCTAATTACATTATAATATAAAACTAAAAGAATAAATTTTTTATTCATGACATTTACATTGGTATTATAAATGAGAAATGGTTTGAGCTTGATTGAGCATGTTTATCACACTATAAATTATTATATGGTGTCCCAGATTACGTCATGTGAATCAATTATATATTATATGATGCAGAATCCATTATTATAACAAGTTTACCCCTTACAAAATATATTATTTGGTAGCTTAGATTGTTTTAGGTGATCCTGTTAGAGCATAAATGATGGATGGGTGTATATAGTTCATTATTTCATTAGGAAATGTTTATTTTCATAATTATCTAGAAAAATGTAATTACCAATAATATTCTCTGATGGATTTTTCTAGGATCATGTAACTTTTTATATTTATTTAACCAAGATTAGTAATGTGAAGATATATTTTTTATTGGATGATTTCAAATTTATTGATATATGTTTTAAAGTATATCTTTGAGAAAAACAAAAACTCTTCACATGAAAATGTTTATTTCTCTTTCTCAAATAACATTTATGTTAAGGTAAATATTGTATTGATTTTGAAATTCTCTATAGTTTAATAGTATCTTATATTCAATATCAATTAGTTATATATTAATAATCTTCCCTCATTTTTTAATGTTTCACATATTATTGGTAATGCAATGGATTATTTAAACACAACACTCATGAAGACATTACATGAATGAAGTAATATGTTTTTTAAATTTTTATTTAGTTTGAAAAAATGGATATTTATCCAATGTTTCCACATTGAATTATATTATTTTTTAATGTCTGAATTAATTCATATATCATTAAACACATAAAACTAAAATGATCCAAAAGTTGACCGAAAGTACATTTATGAATAAACTCTGCATTTTATAATATTTATATATAGTTCCTTATAGGTAGTATTAATGGAATATTTATATAAATATAGAGGATACTATATTTATAATATAATTCCACAGAAATAGTTTACATTATTTTTATGTTCAAATGATATAATATATATATATTACAATGATTATTCATTTAATATAATTTATCATAAAATGATTTTTCATGTAGAAAATTGGTATTATGTATTGGGAAGGCACCTAGAAGAGAATATTATCCATAATAGGAATTTTGAAATGGTTGAAATCTGAACAGAACAATTTTTAGTAGTCATGGTTTGTTCGATATAGCCAATAAATAGTGGTGGAATCAATTCCATTGAGGATGCCAATATTAAATTAATAAAAGAATATATTTTTAATAATATGATATGGGAACATCCTTTATTTTTCAATGGATCATATAATTATTTGGCGAATGATGGATGGAATTTTTTCTTATTTGAATATATTTAATGGTCTGGGATGTTCTGAAAACCCAAAGGTAGCTACTTTGGATTATAATTTTGAAGGTGAAACTGATTGACGGTTGACTTTAGATTAGAATTCATGAAAAATATATGATATATATTTCTGGGAATGACTTGAATTCAATGATATTTTCCTCGATAAATTGTTACCCACTATTTTTTGACTCTAGAATGAAACAAAATTTCATATGATTCAGGTTGAAATATGAATATGTAGTATCATTATATAAAGAAAAATTCAGGGTATTTTTTACGTATGTGAATGATTATGAATAGAAAACCTGATAGTAAAATATTTAAATTTTACTCACGGTTTAAACCATGTTTATGACGATCTTTGTCCGAACATGAAATAAAATATTATGTGAAAATGGATCATTATACTAAGATAGTTGATATAGGGTTGGATGACATTTTTGTTCCTCGATATGAGAACAATAAGAAGTGTTCAATGTGGCATTAAATAGATAAATAACCAGCTAATAAATTTCAATATAATCCCCCAAGTTTCCATTTGAGTCAAATGGTATTTCAATGAATGTATGACATGATATGGGAAGTGTTTAGGGTTTAGATATTTTGGTCACCGGTCTCATTACTATAAATAAATGAGACATAAATAACCAATGGATTTTTTAATTAATATCCATCAAAAGATGTGGTTTTAGTTGAATTTAGTTTTTTCAATATGATGACAACTATCCACATTTAGTTTCATAAGACAAAAATCAACATCATTCAAAATGTAAAGGTTTGGAAAAGACATTTTCTTCTTCTGAAATTGATGTTAGTCCGCAAAAGGATTTAGTAAAAAATATTTTATGTCTGCATTTGAATTATGAAAAAACATTTTTGACTCCGAATAATTGTATTCATTCTTTTCTGATAAAATTGTATGTATATTTCCAATATCACCATATAAATTTAAGATAATAATTTTTATGAAAACTCTTGGTGGAACTATAAAATCAATCCTCATTTATGGAAATATTCATTCATTTACCTATGGGATATAATATCCTATAAATTGTATTTAACTTTTCATAGTTGTGTTTTTTTCATTCAAGGTAGGGTTTGATTTTTAGTTTATAACGATAATATAAGTTTTTGTGAGAAATTTTTTTTCATCAATGTTGTCAACCGATTGATGAATTACACTGAAATTGAAATTAAAATTGGTGAATGACCAAATTTTGGACATGCGATATAGAAATAGTGAAATTAACATGAAAATTTATGGTTAATAAATTTTATCTGGTAGTTTCCTAAAGAAAAATGACGAACTAAATTCTTATGAATCTTATCAGATGAAACCCCATGAGTTAATTTACCCTTTAGATGATATGGAATTAGCTACTAATTTTATTAAATTATAAATTTGGAGGAATAATTTTTATAGGGTAATGTTTAAAATATACAATGAAAAATAATTTTTTAGGAATATAGTATCCCAAAAATGAATTAAACATTATGAAGGGATATGGGATAGAACTAATCACAGATAATGAATGCATGATTTACTACCATCCTGAAAAAAAAGAGATTGATGCTTTGAGTTGAAAAAATATTGATACATTAACTATGATACAATGAGAACATGACTATTTAATTATTTATTTGATGAATGTAAGAGTATAATTTGTAGATATATGGACTTCAAATTCATTAATTCATGTTTCGTTATTGTTGACTATGTGAGAACGAATTACAAAAACACATAATGATGATAAATAATTAACGTAAAAGGTGGAATATATTAAGAATGGTATGATTATGGATTATAATAATGATGAATAGGATTTTATTAACATTTTTAAAAAACATATATGCACCTTCTGATTTCCATCTGATGAGTGAGATATTGGTTGAAGCTCATAGTTCCATATTTTCAATTCATTCGATTATCTCCCCAATATAAGGAGATATTCCAGGGTATTACTAGAGTAATGGAATGAAAAGAGATATTTCTGACATAATCATCTGCTGTTAGAATTTTTATTAGTTCAAAGAAGATTTAATTTTACCAAACAGGATGCTTCAATATTTTATTGTTCCATATTGTTTATAGAAAAATATATCTATGAATATCATGGTAACATTGTTAAGCACCTCCGGACTTAAAAATTTGATTTTTGTTATTACGGATCAATTCACAATATATAAACATTTCGTTTTGATTTGAGAATTAGTTCATTTCAATCATATTTATCAACTATTTTCAACGAATATTTACAGGTTACATGGAAATTATCTCTCTATTACTTTAGGCCATGATCCTACATATACATATAATTTCCAAAAAGTATATAAGAATTAATTGGTTGCTGAATTAAATTTTACTATATATTTTCATCATCAATTTGATAGATATTGTCACTTGTTTATTTATACCATGAATTTTATGCTTCATTAATTATATATATATTTCCAGGGAATCTAGGATCAATATATTTACATAGTTGATATTTCTTATAAAAACATTTTTTAATCCATTCTATAGGTGGACCCATTTGCAGAAATATATGGAAAAAGATGTCTGAAACACGATTTTTGGGATGTAGTACGAGAAAATTGGTAGAGTGTACCTAATTTGGTAGATCAAACTACTAATCAGTTCAGTTGATTCATTGAAATAGGATGATAGATTGGAGTAGGAAGAAATGTTATAAGGAAAATGAGATAAATGTTCTTTCTTTCAAGATAGGTGATATTTCCTTTCTCATGGTTTCTCAATTGAAAAATCCTCTATGTTTTGTAAAAAAATGAATGAAAAGTCCATTTTTCATTTAAATATCTGAAATTTTTGAGATATTTATTTTAGTTATAAACTATGTAGATTTTCCACCAAGTGTATCTCATGGAAAAAATATTTTACGTGTCACTTTTATAAAAATAAGTGCTCGATTCATCAAATGTTTTGATCCAAGGAGTAGTATAGCAGGAATAGAAAAATTCATTTAAAGAACATCAATTTTCGATTCATGATTGTAGATAATTTTTTGGAAATATATTTATTCAATATTTTTTGGTTTTATATAAAAACCATATGGTTGAAGTGGTAACATGGTAATATAAAAATGCTATGATGTAATTATATCGCAAATTTTTTTAAAAATGAAAAAAAATTGAGGAAATAATTTACTGTCACGACCTGTCCCCCGGGTCCAAATTGTGACTACCCCAAGCCCGTCTTCCATAGGCCAGGGGTTGGAGACCATCACCAAAGGCGTAATTCCCTAAAAACTGGGAAGGCATTGCATCTATAAAACATAACACACACAGCCAGAGTACAAGTGGAATCAAACACTAAGTAAAATATGTATAACAACTGTACTAAAAGAAAAGGTGACAGAATACCAGCCCAACTGTAAAGAAAAAATACAACTGAATTCTAGTACAACTAAAAGGTACAAACAACTAAAGGTGGAAACAACTCTTGGATCATCCATCAGGATTCCTACCTGAATGGTAGGTATATATAGCCTCTAAATTTCTCCATGTCTGTCGGTCTCCACTGAGTACCGACATGTCGTAAGGTCCTCGTCCGGGTACCGTCCAGTCCTGGGGCTCTCAGCCTCCATCAGTGTTGTTTGTCGTATGTATCCTACACAATGAGGTGTGGGTATAGACCTTGCTGGGGTGACTATAAAGATACTTAGTAGGGACCCTGAGATCCTTAAGGTATAAAAAAATACAACAAGGATAAACCAAACTATTTTAAATCAATGGATAACCATTATTTAGGTATATTCCCATACATATAACTATGTTATCAAGTATCCCATCTCAATAATGAGGAACACACAACGGTCATTGAATCGCCTCAAATCATGATTTTATTCATGATGTCGAAACCACGGTTATTGGAGAACTTCTCCTCTATCGTGCAGAGTAGTCCTATCATGACTCTGAGGTGCTACTCACTAACCATAGACTGCTGAGTTACTCCTCCTGTCAAGTACGGTGGGTTTGCCACCTCAAACAGTAGTGCTTCCAACCATGGGTCTGCCAACTCACACAGTAGCGCTCCCGCTGATAGCTTATAGAGGTACTCCTCCAGTCAAGTACCGCGAGTCTATAGCCACACATAGTATCACTCTTCCACCACTGTTCTTCCACCTCACATAGTAGTGCTCCCCACTGGACTAGTTATGTCACTAATAAATGAATCGGAAAATCAGTCATCAGGTCTCAGCCAACTACTAGGTCTCTGTACTCTGTATGCTCGTCTCTGAGAGGATCCCCACCAAGATCTACTAGTAGATACTCCAACTGTCATGACGTCCCACAATCATGTATCTAAATGGTCTTCTAGGTCATATGGTTCTTCACTCAATAGACGGCGCGTCAATCAGACGCCCAATCTGTGAGTTATTATACTTTTATTCTAGGGGCCCGGTTTTTTTCATGTACAAACCAACCTGTCTTTATCTCAATTGTACCCCAAAATCTCGTGGGGTATATTCAAATGAACCGTTTCTCAATGAAAACACAAATTCCACTGACGGTTCATAAAATGGACATCCGGTCTGAGAGTTATTGAATTTTCCATTTCAGGGGCCCCATTGGTTTTTAAGCTAAAACCAACCCGACCATACTCCAGCTGCGTCCAAACCTCATGTGGAGTATTCCAAAAGAACTGTCTTGTCATGAGGAGTCCAACGAAGTTGACGGAATGGAAATTGGACGTCTGGTCCTTATGTTATAAGTGTTTCCTCTCTGAGGGCTCGGTTGGTTTCAGGATCGAACCAACCCGGCCATACCCAATATTCACCAAAACCTTGATTTTAATATACCGAAATGACTGTCTCGATCTATGGAGTCCTACACAACTAATGGTTTTTAGATTAGAGGTCAGAAGCTCATGTTATGGGCGATTAACCAAAAACGGTTTGAAGAGGGGGGTTTGGGATCGGTCCGACCCGGCCCCACCCACCCCAGGTCGGCTCGAACCAGGGCGACACGACCTGGGTCTGGGTCCGGCCCGGTAGGGCGAGGCCTGGCCCAGAGGGCGATGCCTGTCCTGGCGGTTGCGGCCCAACCCACGCGTGGACGGTCCGACCCGCACGGCAGGCGGCCCGACCCTTGCAGATGCTGTCCGGCCCAATTGCCGGTTGCGGCTCAGCCTCGCCTGCCGAGCGGGGGGGGGGGGGGGGGAGGGGTGGGTATTCATTATGGAGGCACTAGGCTGGCGCCGCCTAGCCTTCCAGGAACCCACGTGGCGTGGGTTCCGCTCCGCCGCCACCGCTGTCATTTCTGCTGCGTTCTTCCGTCGGCGGGGCGCTGGGGCGCCGCTGCATCCTGGCGGTCGTCCGGTTCCTGCTGCCTCTTTGTTGGCGTCCCACGTAGCCCCAATCTTCTGTGGTCCACCGGGGTCATTCTGGTGGTATGTTTTAGCTCCCGTCTGCACCTATGACCTCCTCGGTTCTCACTCTTCGCAGTGAGAGCATCAAATCAACGTTGTCCTTTAATTCACCCGTCGCCCAACAAATCTTGCATCACGAACAAGTTTGAGGTGCGTCCAGACCTGATCGTTAGCCCGTACACACCGCATAAGTGGTTCAAATAATCACCCAACAAATATACACCCATTTTCGAGGGTATAAATCACATATATAAAATTATACAATATCCCAGTACCTCATAATTGAGTTCATTCGTCGACGAGCCATGGAAGAGGAGCGTCGCGGAGGTCGGGCGTCATGGATTATGGACATAGATTTTGTTGTCGTCGGGGTGTGTGCGAAGAGGAAGCGGCATCTTCTCCCATGACGTGGAGGAAGAGGAAGGAATACACATCATCATTCTTTGGTGGAATCTTCATTCATTGTCGAAGAGGGCATAATACTTCGTGGTTGTCTCCGTTCCTCGTCGAGAGTGAAACACTATCCTTCCAATTCCCCAAAGCCTCTCCCACACAACAAAAGACAATCCCAAAAAATATAGACTATGATTTTTTTTATTCTCAACAAGAATTTTCAATATAATTCAAAATTATGAGCCAAATAATTAATTTCATGCAATACAATTAATTTTTTAGGGTGTTTGCATAATTAATTGAGAGATGGGAGGTGGAGAGTTAGGAATTAAGAGGGAGAGTTCTCATATTTAAAGAAGGTAATTTAATGGGGATTTGAAGGGTTACGGGATCGTGTGGGCACCACCACCATTATCCTCCAATGGGAGGTTATGTGGGGTGTGGGACCCATATCCAACTCCTCTTTGGTGGAAATATGCACCATCAAATTAAAATTATGTAAAAATAATTTTTAATTTTTTTCTTAATGAATCTCCATATATTAACAGCTCCTCCCGATCAAACGCAACTGCGATAAAGGACCCCTTAAGAGAATACTGGTGCAGCGACTTCATAGGTGTCCTCAGATTTCAATTCTGAGCACCGGTTGAAAATAAAGAAAAACATGCACGTACGTTCACTGAACAAACCCAAACAAAACTTTAGAAATTGATTCCAGGCACACCGGGCCTCGGAATGTGGTGCCGTCAGAAACAATGGACTTGTAATATTCAAAATAATTTACGAAAAAAATTTCCTGGAATTTTCCAAGAGATTAAATTACCCCCACCTCAAGGATTTACGTCCCCGTAAAGCTACAACACTCACTAGGGAAACCAAAGGAGGTACTGAGAACGCATATGAGCCTCCCGCTCCCTTGAGCTCTCCTGGAGGTTCCTGTGCTGCCATCGAATGCAAACCACAGGAATCTGATTTCCACATAATACCAAATTTTGTAGATCCTTAATACCCACTAGAACCTCCCGGAATGTCACCATGTCATTGATTTCCATCTCCCCATGGTCGATGATGTGGGATGGGTCGTGCACGCATCTCTTCAGATGAGATACATGAAAGACGTCATGCACCCAGTGAAACTGAGGTGGAAGGGCCAGGCGGTAAGACATCTCACCTACTTTACAGAACAAGAGGAGAGTAAATCTAAGAAATTGAAGATAGGCTACAATATCTCTATCCAAAACAGATATATGTAAGGCATCCATCTGTTCGGTCGCCTCACCTAACAGCTGAATACCAGTCCTCATGTTGTTCACATACACAACAACGTTCCCCTTCCCAAGAGTATAGACTATCTCAGAGTCATAATTCAAGAGAAACTAAATCCATCACTATTGTATTAGGTTCAGAATCGTATGGATGAAGACACACCTG
This sequence comes from Viscum album, assembly GCA_963277665.1. NCBI lineage: Eukaryota > Viridiplantae > Streptophyta > Magnoliopsida > Santalales > Viscaceae > Viscum > Viscum album. Next base: position 297,694,630 of record OY728121.1, read on the forward strand.
AGACTATTGAAATTGGAGTGAACAGTAAACCATTCGCTCAATGAACAATGGGTGAGACTAGCCAATTGTAAGAACACGACTTCACCCTTCTTCGGCTACATTCTAAAAGAGCTGCTAAGATTTATCCTTTTCCATAAAGGGAAATATGGTCTCATCCCCTAGATGAACCATTTCATTTCCCTAATAATGTCAATCCTAACATGAAAGGTAATAATTCATTCCATGGATGATGTCGTAAGGCCTCGACTCTACTACAAAGAGATCCAATTGTTACTCTCACCACTAAGAAATAAGTCACACTGTTTGCATCAGTGTGAGGTTATCGGGTGTCCTCTAGTAGAAATCTAAAAAGTGAGGGTCAATTCAATAGTTTAAAACGGAACCTCTTTGAATTAATCAGTCAAAATGGAAGGAAAGAAAACATCAAAAGAACAAGTGTCTTTTATTATATCATCTCAAGGTACAAAGACACAAAGAAACCACAAACAAAGACATTAACATAGCTAAAGGAATCATGAACAAAGGCCTCTATGCTTGGAACCAGTACCACTCCTGTCCACCAGCTTTCAGAGCACCAAAGATGGATGCTTCAGCTATCTGATGTTGTGCTCTCCCATATCAACATGTTCCCTGTGGTGGGGGTGGAAACACCTCGACGTGTCTTCCACCACCTACTGCACGACCAAATCATCTTCCACAGTCTCCTGCTCCTTACGTTACGTCTCGATTGATCCTATGCCACTGAATGGGAGGTCCCTCATCTAACTTCTGATCGTGTGAATGGAGGTTCAGATAGTAATGTGCCTTGTGACCAAGCCCGCAGTAGGAGTAACAATGTCCCCTCCAGGTAAGTCGTTCTCCACCTCGGGTGACTCACACACTCGATCCTTCATAATGCGGTTGACCGCATGTGGGTCTGATCCTCTTGGACCTCTGTGTCATTTGTCTACTGCAAGAGGAAGAAGACTCCGCTGCATGTCGTCTAGTGGTGGGTCCCACTGCTGGAGACTACTCAGCAAGGAAACTCTTCACTAAGAGGGCTCTATCCAACACCCTTGTCTGCATTGGGATGCTGTGAGAGATAACTGAAGCTCTGATCTCTGACTTGAGTCCCTGATCAAAGGTATGGGCCCTGAAGAATGGGACTCGTACCATATCAGAGGAGTAGCGCGAGAGGTCAGTGAACTTCGATGAGTATTGCGCCACCATCATGCTACATTGCTGTAGATTCAGTAGCTCCTGTATCTACACCGCTCTAAGGGTGGCTTGTACAAACTCTGCCCAGAATAGGCTCTTGATGTCTTCCCATATAAGTTTCGCCTCGTGTAGCATCTGGAGTATCAAGCTCCACCATCCACCTGCTGCTTCTTGATGCATGCTGGCAGGAAGGGTGACCATGATGTCTTATGGTGTCCCTATTATCCTGAAAACACTCACCACAGCCTCCATCCAATCCTCAGCCACTTGTGGGTCCGTAAATCCCCAGAACCTAGGTGGCCTCTGGAGCAGGAACTTGTGTACTACACTCAAGCGGCGTGCATCGCCTGCTACTGGGTCCAATGACATCGGTGTCCCAACGGGTGCTAATACCACTGGTGCCTCAATTAGATGAGGGCCATGTACTTAGGCCTCGTCGCACGGTGGGATTTCAGTACGTACAACTATCGAGGCCCTAGTTGGTCGTCCGTGGGGAGGCATCCAGAAAGAATATATGGGACATGGTCAAAAGACTATACCTGCTGAGTTGAAAATGTTTTAGTTTACTTAAAGAAATTTTATTTGAAAAAACACAGGCATTTAGTGTTTTCGTTTACTGAGTCAGATGTCAGAAGTCAGGGTCCTTGTGTATGGATACGTCGGCCACCCACACCAACACCAGAATCCCAGATCTAAAAACCACACTTAGTGCCCAAAACACTATTTCTTCATAGAAAGAAAATATCAGAATCCTAGTTCTACGGTAGAACCGACATCCTCTAATACCAATTTGTCATGACTCATCCCCTAGGGCCCGCATCGTGACTACCCCAAACCCACCTTCTATAGGCCGGGGACCGGTGACTATCACCAAAAGTGTAATTCCCTCAAAACTGGGAGGCATTGCCTCTATAAAACGTAACACATACAACCAGAGTATAAGAGGAAGCAAACACTAAGTAAAAGTTCTATAACAAGTGTATTGAATGTAAAGGGGCCAGAATACATGACCTACTATAAAGTACAAATAAAACTGAAAGAAAGTACAACTAAAAGGGACAAACAACTAAATGTGGAAGCAGTTCATGGATCATCCACCGTGGTTCATACATAAAGGGTAGGTACATATACCCTCCATAGTTCTCCATGTACATCTGTCTCCACCGAGTACCGACACGTCATATGGTCCTCCTCTGGGTACCGTCCAGTCCTGGCTCTCTCAGCCTCCATAAGCACTCTCCGTCTACTGCATCCAACACAACGAGGTGCCGACATATCCCGTGTAGGGGTGAATATTATGATACTTAGTAAGGACCCAGAGATCCTCAGGGTCTCACAACATCCATCAAGGATAAACCAAAATGATTGAAATAAACATATAATCATTACATAGGTATATACCCGTAGATATACAAATGTTATCAAGTAACTCATCTCAATCATGACGAAAACTCAAAGGTCATTGACTTAGCTCAAACCCGTATTTTATTCATGATGTCGAAACCACAGCTGTTGGAGAACTCCTACTCTATCGAGCACAGTAGTTCTGTCATGACCCTGAGGTGCTACTCACTAACCATAGACTGCTGAGATACATCTCATGTTGAGTACCGCAAGTCTGCCGCCTCACACAGTAGCGCTCCCCGCCATGGGTCTGCCGCCTCACACAATAGTACTCCCCCTGATAGCCTACAGAGGTACTCCTCCTATTGAGTACCATGAGTTTTACGACTCACATTGTAGCGCTCATCCACCAGGGGTATTCCACCTCACATAGTAGTTCTCCCCACTGGGCTATTCAAGTCACTCCGAAATGAATCAGACAAGCAGTCATCCAGTCGCAGCCTGCTACTAGGTCTCCATACTCTGTATGCTACTCTCCGGGAGGATCCAATCCATGAGCTATTGGTCTATACTCCATGTTTCAAGAAGTTCCACAACGAAGTATCAAAATGGCCCGCTGTGTCGTAGGTGTATCAACGCAAAAAATGATGCATCAATCAGACACCCGATTTGTGAGTTATTAGACTTTTTGTCTAGGGGGCACGGTTGGTTTCCGGTACGAACCATCCCGACCATATCTCAACTATACTTTGAACTCCCATGGGGTATAATCGAAGAGAAAATTTCTCAAACGAATTACCAACGCTGCTGACGATTCATCAAACAGACATCTAGTCTGAGAGTTATTGGTTATTCTGTTGCATGGGCCCTGTGGGTTTTTAAGCTAAACCCAACCAGAACGTACTCCATCTCTGTCCAAACCTCAAGTGGAGTATTCCAAAAGAACTGTCTTGTCAAAAGGAGTCCAACGTAGTTGATTCCATGTAAATCAGATGTCTACTCCTTTGGTTATAAGCGTTTCTACTCCGAGGTCCTGGTTGGTTTCGGGTTTGAACCAACCCAGTCGTACCAAAATTCTCAAAAACCTTGTGTGTAATATCCGAAATGAACATCTCGATCCGAGAAATCCTACACAACTGATGGTGCGTCGATCAGAGGTTCGCAGATCATTTATGGGTGATTAACCGAAAAAGTTCCGATGAGGGGGGTCTGATCCCAATACGACCCGGCCCAACCCACCCTCGGTCAGCCCGAACTGGGCGACCCGACCCGGGTCTGGGTCCAGCCAGGCGGGTAAATCATGGCCCGACGGTTGCATCCCATCCCGCATGAGGGCGGCCCGGACCGTGAGGCAAGTGGCCCTACCCGCACCCAGGCGTCTCGACCCGTGCCCAAGCGGTCCAGCCAAGAGGCCAGCCGCGGCTTGGCCAGGCTGACCAGGGGGGGTCTTTGTAACTGCTGCGCCAGGCTGGCGTCGCCCGACCTTCCCAGAACCCGCATGGCACGGGTTTTGTTCCACAGCCTCCGCGGCCGATGACGCTATTGTCTTCCTCTGGCGGCCTGCCTACGGCCTCCTTGGGTCTTTCTCTTCGTAGCGACGTCCTCAAATCAATGTTCCCATCCTTTCACCCGTCGCCCAGGAAATCGTGCATCACGAACAAGTTGGTGGTGGGTCCAGACTTGTTCGTTAGCCCGTACCCACCATGTTAGTGGTTCAAATAATCACCAACCAAATAAACCCCCATGTTTGAGTGTATAATTCCCACATATAAAATTATACAATATCCTCGTACCTCATAATTGAGTTTGTTCTTCAACGAGTAGCGGAAGACGAGAGTCGCGGAGGCCGGGCGTCTTGGATTACGGACATCGATTCAGTTGACATCAGGGTGCATCCGAAGAAGATGCATCGTCTTCTCCCGTGTCGTGGAGGAAGAGGAAGGAAGACATGTCTTCGTTCTTTGTTGAAGAGGGCATCGTTCTTCGTGGTTGTCTCCATTATTCTTCAAGAGTGAAACACTATCCTTCAAATTACCTAGAGCCTCCCCAACACAACAAAATCCAATCCCAAAAATAATAGCTTAAGATATTATTTTATTCCCAACATAAATTTTCAAAATAATTCAAAAGGTTGAGCCAGATAATTAATTGCATGCTGAAAAATTAATTTTTGGGGGTGTTAGAATAATTAATTGAGAGAATAGAGGTGGAGAGTTAGAAAATTTAGAGGGGGAGTTGTCAAATTTAATAAAGGGAAGTTAATAGTGATTTGAAGGGTTAGTGGCTCGTGTGTGCCCCACCACCATTATCCTCCCATGGGAGGTTATGTGGGGTGTGGACCCCGCATCCAACTCCTATTTGGAGGAAATAACCAACATCAAATAAAAATTATGTACACATAATTTTTATAATTTTTTTAATGAATCTCCAAAAATTAACTTCTCCTCTCGATCAAATGAAACTACGGTAATGGTCCCCTTAAGTGACTACTGGCACTGAGAGTTTATCAGTGTCCTCAAATTTCAATTTCGAGCACCGGTTCAAAAGATTGAAAAAACATCATGTACGTTCACTGAACATAATCGAACAAAACATCATAAATTGATTCTGGGCACATCGGGCCTCGGAATCAGGTACCATCAGAAAATGAAGACTTGTAAAATTACAATGAATTTTTGAAAATAATTTCCATGAAATTTTGGTGACTTTACATTTACGATTGGTGGGATGGATGTAATAACCCATATAATGATAGAATTAATCATTTACATTTTTATTAATATCAATTAGATAGTTATATTGTTTATAAAAATATTATTTAATTTTTAAATCATGAAATAAATTATTTATCTAATCTCTTTTAAAACATGAGTTTATATAAAAGTATAATTTATAAATATAATAAAACTGATTTAAAAATATGAATATCAATTTTGAAATTATAATACCCTGAAATTCATCCTATCAATGTCTATTATTTTTCATAAAATAGTTCTTTTTTATGCAGTAGTTAAATTTTTTGGTTTCTATAAAAGGTAAATAATATTTCATAAATAACCTAATTTTAAATTATTATTATGTTTTAAATTTGTTTTCATGTAACATAAATATTATTTATTAATATTTAACCCACACAGTTTTTTTATTCAGAATTATATTGGTTTTTATTATATGTTTTTCTTTGTTTAAAAATTAGGTATTCTAGAAATTGGATTAAAATCCAAATTTTTATTACTTTTTAATAAGTTTAAATAATACATAATACATAACATTATGAATAAAATTTACAGAATTTATTTTATTAGAGATTAATTTGGTTTCAATAATGATTACTAGTACTCATATAATTATTTTTGATTCATCGTTTCTAAAAACACACTACTCTTCAAATCTAAGTGTCTTTCTACATCTATGGGACTAATATTAAAAAAATTCACTTATATGAAAATATTTTTTAAAAATTGGATTCAGTATTTTGAATAATAATTAATTATAATGATTAATATAGACAACAAATTTTTTTACAATAATTAAAAGTGAAAACAATTAAAATTTATCAAAATAATTCAAGAAAAAAACATGATTAACGAGGGATAATACATTATAATTTTGGATAAAATGAACTAGAAATATAACTAACACCCATTTTATGGAAATAATTCTACCTTTTATCATCATTTATGGATTATGGACTATTATTGGTGCTTAGGGACATGAATAAAATGTGTTTTAATTTAATTTTTAAAAACAATTACACGTGTTTCACTAACCTCACATAAAAAAGGCCACCCCTCACCTACTCTCTTCCCTCATTAAAAACACATTGATTCTGACCACCCCTACTCAATAAAAATCCATGTTTACAATATAAAATTATATAATTCATTTTTTAATAAATCCAAAAATTAATGGCCAATTAGGGAAATCAGAAGCAGTTACTTAAAGAACATGTATTGTTCTTTAAATAATTTCAATTGTATTTCTATCCACACCTCCTTAAATTAATCTTTATCATATGATTATATTCAAATTCAATGCATTCCATATCTTAATAGGTTTTTATGTGAATATTAGTAATTAAAACCTCACAATTTTTTTTTAAAATGAGTTGTGAAAACATCATTCTTGTGTATATAGGACTACTACCTCTAAAAATGATGTAAATAAATTTTTCCTTTCAACCACTCTTGGTTGATTATGGTGATGTATATAATGATTATAAATGATATTTATAAAATAAATATACCTATAGAGTAATTATATCATATATATCCATTTTATATTCCATATCATTGGAGATATGATAATTTCTCTCTAGTTTATGCAGATTACTGCCTCACAAAGCAAAGTTATTTTTTTCACTAACGCGTTACATTGATGACAATAATGGTAAATATAAAAAATATATGTAACCTAAATGACATACTATTTATATTAATTACATATTAATCATTATATAAATATAATATATCATTTTCATAACTATTATTTGAATCACTAAAAAATGATAATGTCATTCGTAGACATGTAGACTATTTCCTCTTGGAAAAGATTAGATATTTTTAAGCACATATTAAAAATGTTGTTATATATATTTATATTTATATATATTGAAAACTTTTGGTATTTAATATATAATTATAATTTATTTAATATAATATTTCACTTACCTTCTTTCTATAATGATCACTGAAAAAAGGAAACATTAATAATTCGTATGTGTGTCCTATTATCACAATGATTACAAAGTCGGTTCGAATTTGAAAATAATATTTATTTCGTGTTTTAAAAATTATAATTGATGTATAAATATTATATTCTTTCCTTATTATTAATTATTATATTTATAAATTATTTCCTCTTTTACATAACATTTTTATGAATTAAATGTTATTCCTCTTATTAATTTATTTTTCAAATACCTTAACAATATATTTTTTATCTGTTTTATATAGAACATATTGGAAAACTAAAAAAGGAATGTCATGTTCTTAAAGTACATAGAAAAAACTAATTTCCCACATTAAACATTATTTTATTTTTTAATTACATTTTAGAAACTATTTTTTATTTCAAAGGAAATTCATTCTTCCATTTATTTTGGTAATCTTGAATTGATAATTTGTTTTCATAATAAATGGTTTTTATAATCAAAATGGTCTTCCAAAGGAAAATTGTATTTTGTTTTCCCAGTGTGATTTTATTAAGATTTAAAATTATTTTTCTATGTTTTGAATGAAATATAATTTCAATAATAATTTTTTCTCATTATGTTTTCATAATTGATATTATACCATAGAAATTTGAGAGCCAATATAGCACCTAGATATCTCATTACTACTAATATGAATGTGTGACCCAAAAAGTACTAGGTGATCCCATTACGGCATGTACCATGTTGTTTACAAGTAGTTTTTGCAGAGGCTATTACATTATACATTATAGGGAAGCCAAGATAGCTTTGGCGCGAGCCTATTATATCATAATCTATGCGTTCTCAATGATTTTTTCTAATTGAAATTTTCATCTTTTGTGTCATAATAAGAACGATTTAGTTATTTGCCAATGGATTTTTCTGTTGGATTTCACTATTCTCAAGTAACATATATCATGTTTTTTAAATGGATTATAATTATTATTATATATGTAAATTTTAATTGGTTTTAATTTCATGCATTTGGATTTAAAATATTTTTTTTAGAATATAATTTCAGTTTTAATTGAAATTGATTTATTTCATTTTATCATAGAACATTTATTTAACTATAAATATTTTGGGGGATTTCTTGATTTCCCTTGAGTATTTCTTTGCTTTATTTTATATCACTTTCAGAAATTTATAATCACCCAATATTTGTAATGTTTTTTACGATATGGGTGATGAAAATTATGAATTCAAGTTAGATTCCATGAAGTTATTCCAATAAAAGAATACTTTTTTGTTTTAAAATTATTTATATGTTATAAAAAATGAATAATTTTGATTTTTTTTGAATTTTTTGTTACATGATTTATTATATTTGAGTTTTTTCTTAATTATATAATAAAAAATCCAAAAAGGATCCTCTATGTGAAAAACAAATTACTGAAAAAAACACATGTTTTTAGAATTTTAATGTTCGGTACTTATTGTGATAGTATTATAAAATATATATTTTATATATAGATGAAATAATTTCAGTGACATGAATTGTATAATCTATCATGGGGAGAGACACCAAGAAAATTGTGGCCCATTCTCATGGGGTACACCATTTTTAATTAATATAATTTTATATTTTTAGAATGAGACATTCCAATAAGAAATTAATTTTTATATATTTCATTTGATGATCATATATATTTCTGAGTGTATTATTCCATAGAGTTCATGATTATTATTAATAGATATAATTATTTTGGTATATTTATTCATTAATTAAATATTTTATGACATATGTTTGTTGTGAATAAGGATGCATTGGAAACATAATGTGTAATATTTCAAGGATGATGTATGTGAGAAAGGATTTTTCGAATATTTTAATTAAATTATATAATCATCTATTTTAATATTATTTAAATGGTACCATGAAAATAATTCAAAGTCCACCATATTCATAACATCAGTTATCTAATATTACAATTTATTATTTTTAATGAAGACTAAATATAGTTTCCTCTCATTGATTAGTAACTATTTATTTTTTATCTCATAGTTTCCATCAATAGTCATTTGAGTGAATATTTTAGGTGGAAAATATTTAATAAATATTTATTATCTATTTATTGAATATATTATTTATTTATTTTATAAAGTATAATTTAGTGATATTTTTGAATTAAAGAAATAATAATTATCCAATTTCAAATAAATATCATGGATGAATAGTTTACATATTTTAATGTATCAATAAAAAATAATAAATATTTACTATTATTTTAGTAATATAATATTTAATTTAATTCATGTGTTTGGTCATGCAAATAAAATAATATTATTATTATTATATTAGTGGGTTTTTTCCTAATTTAATAAAATAAATAAGAAGTCACTTGTAATTATTTTATTCAGACCTTATCTGAATATGAACCATGTTATATTATTTTATTAAATCTTCCTATTTTAATTTGATGTACAAATGAAAATTTGCAATAATTTCTTCCCCATCCATAGTGATATCCCTCATCAATAATTCTCTCATAAAGAGAAGAATATCCTCCCTCACCACTGTTGTCAACTATATAGAGATCTAAGAGAGTAACACTTCATGAAAATAATGGAGGGAAAACAGGAAAATGAAAAAAGGATTATGATATTAGATGCTAGCACCCAGACACACATATGGAAATGTTTGGAGGGACTATGAGCATATATAGATCACTACTATGGAAATTATACTGTTTATTCCTATAATTAAATGATTATATCACATAGATTCTATTATATATTAATTAATAATTAACTAAATATTTTCATGGGAATATATTTATTTATTGAATTAGTATTAAATAATATATGATGATCATGTTTTTTTGTTCTTACTTTTAATTATCATTAATTATTTCATTAAATTTTATTGGTCATGAATTTTATCATCGATTTAAATCTATTATTAATCATATATTATTAAAACATATGATTCAATAGTGCCATATCATATGATTTTTCTATTCCCATAACCTATAGGTTGTATTAGAGATATTTCATAATTATTTAAAATTATAAAAAAAAATTAAAATGATTTTGGAATATATCATCATGTATCTATTATTGTTTAATAAATAATTAATATTCAACAATATATCTTATATTGTTCCCTTATAATAACATTAATATATTAAAATTAAATAATTTACAAATGAAATAAAATCAATGTACTCATTTGCAGCATCCAAGGGTTATGTCCAGATTACACAAATTTACATGTCATGTGTCTATTTTTTACATGACATTTATACATGTTCACTTCACCATGAAATAATTATTAATTATATAATTCCATGTGCATTTAGTATAAGTTATGGGTATTTAGTACACTGCATGTTCACCAGGCTAGGTTAGAACATGATTAGCCTGACTAAACAACATATAACATTAGTACATGATGTATATTATGTTAGTCAAATATGGACCATCTGTTTTTTACACTCCTTACATAATAGGCGACAATATTATTTAGAGACCAAATGCCATATACCAAATTTACCTTCCATGTCAAGAATTATATTCCCTATCCTGATAACATGTTGAGACCAACTGCATGTGTTGTGGGTATATGTGGAGAAATATATACTTTCATTAGCTATATACTATATATCTTGTTTATTAACAAATTAATGATTATTAAAATTATTATATTATAATTACAAATCATTATCAACATAGGTGTCTTGTGTAATTTATTTATCTATATAGATGCCATTTTATGGGTTATATATATATATATTATATGTCTAATAATTTTATATATAACATCTTGAACTCTATATAGTTTATAATCTGTAATAGGGTCATTAATCTACATACATTTAAACCAAATAGGCAATGAAAATACCATATGTTCTGTGTATAATTTATTTTATAATGTATATGAACTAAAATTATGTTATATGTCATGTCTGCCACAAGTCTCGTGATTAAATAATGTAAATATATAATATGTGTTTGAATGTTTCGACATGTACACACCTTGTTTCCCGCAAGTAACAATAATTTTACGACTTTAATTTCAAAAAAAATTATTTAATTAGTAAAAAATTTGATGCATGAGAATTTGAATAATGTTCATGTGATATTTATGATTAAAAAATTGGTTATTCAATGAATATAATTAATTTTTTTTATAATTATTTATCTTAAATATGATTAAATTAATTTGATCTTTTAGTGCATTAATTTAAATAGGTATGTCTACACTTCATATCCATGACCATACCATTATTTGTTATTGGTTTCAATTTAAATTGATATTAAATTAGATTGATGGAATGTACATATTCCCTCCTCTCATTACGATGTGGCCATTGATTTCATTGTAAATATTATGTAAACCTATTAAAGAATCCTCTATTCCCCTTACCAAACAATTGAGTAAATGAATATATAAAATATGCATTACCCAATATAGTGGAGGTAGTTCATTTTTTGATCCAATGTGAAATAAATCTAATAGTGACTCATATGTGGGTTGGTGTAATGTGGAAATATTAATCATATAAGGCTATTGATGGTTTTTACCTAGATATATGGTTATTCTATCATCCACTATATAAATTATCCACTACTAATATATCTCTATCAAATCCCAATATTATTTTATATCTATCATGATTAATTCTTATTTAATTATAGATGTTAATTGAAAATAAATCAATGAACCAAAAATAATGATATATTAAACTATAATACATTTTATTGTCTATAAATTTCATCAAATAAATTGTTAATCACTTAATTAAATTTATTAAAGGTTATGTAACCAAGACAAAATTATAAACATACACACAATGAAGAAAAAAATTCAATTATAATTATTAATATAGTAAATAAATCGACTACATATGGTAAAATCCATAAATAGTTCAATGTGTAGGTACATCTAATTTTTGGGTTCATTAAATTGTCTTAATATTAAAACATGATGTTCTGGGTTGACATAACCTTGTTTGAATCATTGGAATACTACCAAAATATGAATTTTTCTAACTATTAGGTAAAGGTTGAGGAAAACCAAATTTATGGATTTTAGGATGAAGAACACTACTTTAGGAATTTATTAAATATGTGATAATGCTGGAAACATTTTAATTCAAATATATAATAAATCAAAATTAATGACCTGAAAATAGTCAGTGTGATGGTAATGTAAGTATTAAAGAATGATAGTAGAATTTCGAAGAAATATTATATTATGAATCCAATAGTGTGGGATATTTGGGATCATTAAAATTGTCCATGATTTAAAAATTCCATATTTAGTTATTATCCACTAATATCTTATAATGTAGTAAAATTGTAGTCTTCTTATTTATATAAATGGAATTATATATGACTTAAAACCTCTCACTATGATCTATAAAAGAGAATAATAACCTTCATTTATGAAGAATTTTCAATTAGTGGAAAATGAACTTATGAATTATCCTATGCATTTATGTGAATTTGTATGAGATAGAAGATTATTTTTCTAAAGTGTCTGGTAAAGATGATTTTCATGAAGAGTTGTCTATCTATGAGAAAAAATTTAATGATACCATAGATGTTAAATTTTATATGCTATCATCAATGATCTAAGAGATTATTAAAAAATTTGGAAATGGGTTTTCATTTATTAGTGTAACTACTATGGGATTTATTTGAATAAAATGAGCGAAAAGTGATTTACTGGATCTCCAATACATTATTTAGATGTAAAATTGTAGAGTAGGCTCCAGTTATGAAACATGTAATCATGATTATTGGATATATTGGAGGCTTATACATCATGGGGACTAAATTACTAGATCTCATACATTACTCCTACCCATTTCATTATCCACCTGTATTTCAAATTATATCCTTTGAAATAATGAGAATATTCTTTTGGAAATTCTTTCAATGATTCAATTTGTTGAAAAGGACATGTTATATGAAAAACTGAATTTATTAATGGTTATTATGAATAGGAACCACAACGACAATGTGCACAAGACTCATATTAACTATAATTCTCATGAACACCATCCTTCAAAGAATAGGAATATTTATAGGCATGGAAATGAAATGGAAGAAAAATGTTTTTCACGTTGAAGGAATGGTTACTGGAGGAGGTATTACACCAAGAATAAAGGGTAAGATAAAGTTATGTTCATTATTAGTTGTAATCTTTCAACATATACATAATGGTTAAAATATATATTTGGTGGTTCTAATGTGTATGTCAAAAGAAAAGAACAATATACATTCTGAATGATTTATAGAGGAGATACAGATTTCAGTGACGCCAATGGTCTGCGGCTAGATCTTCTAGCCACTATAAAATAACACCATTAATTCCAATTGGAATGATATTTGTTTTATGTTATTATTATTATGTATAAACTATTGATGGTTTTATATTAACAGTTGTACATAAATGCATTTTCTTTTATCAATACAACATATGTTATTGTACAAATCATTTGTGTAATTTTATTTATTTATTAAATTTCAAAAACTAAGCATTGTATGTTGAAAATGAGTCATGTTCACACATGTCATATAACCATATGATGTGGAATAATAATAATAGTCATGTCACTATGAATAAATTGACAAATTCATTATATGATAATTAGTTAAAAATATTTTTTTCTAAAACAACATGAAATATTTAATTCATGATTATAAGGAAAATTATATAATCCACCATTATGTTGTCATGGTGAATAGGACATATATATTCTAGGATTGGTATACACCAATGTGTGTGGAATTTTTCTAATAGAAACTATTGGGGTTGTATTCATACATCATAATTTCCACTAATTACATGAGTAGATTAGGATATGTATATATGATGATGTATATGTATGTTTCCATTTATAAATCCATTGAAATTAATATTAAAGTGGAGACATAACTTAGAAAGACGATATGAAAGATTCAATTATATCATGGTAGTAATGTAAAAAAATAGTATAGAAAATTTCTATAGATTTTTGTGGTTCTATCACAACAAACCCCTCCTTAGAAACCACAATTTAATGGTGTTAGTGAAGTGTGAACCTTAACTATATATATATGGAATTTTTATGATCAACCATTCATATCATACATTATCATTTTCGTGATATGGATTAAAAAAATGTTGAATACACACTAAAATCAGTACCTTCTGAAATAGAAAAAAGGAAATCCCCTTGAGTTATAGAGTAAGAGTATTTCTATTTTGTTACTTTTATGTGTATATGGTTGCATAGAATTTCTTATGTGAATTATAATAAATATACATGAACCTCATTGGAAATTACTATATCATTATTTGGAATCCTTAGGAGGCTACATTTTACTACAAATACAACCTCTCATAAAAATGGTTATTTTATCTAGAAAATCATTCTTTATTGAGTGGTAAACCACCCTCATGAAGGGTAGCAGGATAAATTTTGACTATGATAATGTTTATGTTTAAGATACACATGATTTGAAATAGGAATATATTTAATAGTTACATGTCTATGAATTTTTTATTGAATAACAAGTACTATTATGGATAAATATAGGGATAAGAGAACTATAGAGACATGATTTTATAGTCACTAAATGTATTAACACATTATTGGTGGTCAATAAAAAACCTATGTACCACATAGAGGATGTAAATATCTCATGAGATGCATGATGGAATGAATCCTTGAATTATGAAATGGATTAAATATATCAAAATGATATCAAAACAATATTTCTAATCTCATCAATACAGTAGTTTATGTGATGGATGTTGTTATGAAATTGGTATTCAAGACAAAATTGATAATAGAAGGTAATGTATGTAACTATAATTTAAGGATATTGGATAATGGGGTTAAATATAATCAATTCATTGACTAAGAAGAATCACTCTCAATAGTTTCCATGTTTACCTCTAGCATAATTCTAATTTATATATTAGCTTACCATGACAATGTGATTTAGCATATGGATTTCAAAAGAACATTTCATACTATGATAATTTAGGAAGACCTGTATATGAGAAAACAAAAATGGTTTGTGACTCAATTTGATTCCAAAAAGATATATTACTTACAGACTAAAATTATGTTTAGAAGTAAGAATCAATGTAATGGATCAATCGATAAGATATAGCTATAAAATAATTTGTATTTGTGATAAATGAATATGAGGCATGTGTTTACGTTATGTTTATGAGAATATTGTCTATATCATTGTAATATATGTTACATATATTTTATATGTGTAAAATAGCATACAATTTTTATATTCTATTAGTGAATGGTTGAAAAAGTGTTTCTCTATGAAGGAAATAGGTGATGTATAATATATTCTAGCAATCAAGATAATCCATGTCATTTTCTAGTGGATTATTTGAATATTTATGGGTACATGAATTCAAATACTAATAAATGGGATTGGTATTCTAAAATACATTAGGGGATTAGTTCTCGTGTATCATAGTATACATCTTTCTCAAATAATTATCCCTAGACACAACAAAAATTGTACGAATGAATAATATTCTATATGATTTGATAATAAAATATATCTTGTATTACATCTTATAACCGAGATATGGATTTACAAATGAATTGAGAATATAATAAAGTAATCATCCTGATTCAGGTGAAATAATTTTGCATGTTGTTAAGCTTATCCTTATATCATAGAATAACTAATGATATATTCCAGGTGTATAGAGGAGATGATGAGATTGTCGTTATATTTTTTAAATATTATATATTTTTTAAATATAATGATATGAAGTCATATTGAACATATATTTCTATTTTCAATGGACGAGTTGTGAAATGGAATTTATGAATTAATTTGGTTTTCATAATTATATTGCAGAATCTGTTCATATTGTTTATTTTAAGGTCACTAGAGAAGTAGTTTGGATTTGGCGGGTGTCTAAGAGGATGATGTAGTTCCTTATAGTAAATAATGTGTCATATAATAATGTGATAAGGTTTTAATGGTGGACCGTCAAAAAGATAAATGGCCACACTAATGAAAAAATCGCATACTCCAAATGAATAACATGATGAGAGAAGTTTCTCAAAGGGGTAATGATTTAGTTAAATTTAATTTCCTAGGAAAAAACATGGATAACAAATGGAATAAACAATTATCTTAAAAAAAGGATGAATTTCAATTTAGAGATACTAGATTGTCAGTTTTTAGAAGTTTCGTTCAGGGGATGTTTGTGTATCATAGATATGTTTTTTAGAAAAATAATCTATCTAATTTATAATTTTCCAAATTTAGTATCTGAAATATTATTGATCTTATATGAACAACATGATGATTTTATTCTTGATGTAGTATGTGATAATTTCCTTAGATTATCTATGTCCTGGAAGTTTCACATTAGTTCCCCTTATGATGAGATCCCAAATGTGAATCTAAAATATTCTTAAATATATTTCAAATTGAAAAATGAAGTCATTTGAGGGGGAAAATGCTATAGGATATCAAGGATGGAAACTCAAATTACATTTAGTAACCATATCATGGTGTATTCCATTGTTATTTTCTTGTGTCTAAAATTGTAAGAATGAGATATATAATGAGTAAATACTAATTTATATGTTTCATTGGATGTTCCTATCAACACGAAATTGAATTAATTCATATAATTTAAGAATAAAATTAATGAGTATTATGAGTCATGTACTTTTATTTATTGAATAAAAACTATGATTACATATGATGATGGTGAAGTATTACATGTTTGGGACATTACATGTATTATTTCAAGGATTTATAATTGGAGGAATTAATTTACCATTTATTTTATTTAATGGAATTATATAAATTAATACCAATTATATTTATGATACATGAGAAATAAATCTGTGGACATTGTTTCATTAAGAATGGTCTATTTTCAAAATGTCAAAAAAGGAAATTTCACACATAGGATGATGTCAAAAACATGCATGATACATTGTTATAGATATTAGGAAAATGGTATTATATTACACAGTATGTTTCTATATGATTTTTGGTTTCATTACAATATAATATTATTTTTCTATGGGTTTTTTTTCATTTTTCAAGATTTTATCTGTGGAAATTGTGATGATTCGCCAATTTTGACTACAAAATATTAGTAGAGGGAAAACCACTATGTTTATCTAGAACACAAGCTATATAATACTATTATTTGTTATTTAAAAATGTTCAATTTGTTTTGATTATTTCTTGGGGTTTAATGATTCTTCATGATTTAATGCCTGTACATATTTTTTCACTTTGTATTATAGAAAATGTTATGTGATAATATACATTATTGCATATTTAGTTCTTATTTAGTTAATATAATTAGTATATATTTATTGGATAACAATGTTGAGATATTTATTTATTACATAAATAGTAATTATTCAAGGCCTGATAAATAATTTTAATTTATTGTGTACTGAGATTAATTGTATTTTGAGAAATAATATTTACTGAATATTATTTTAATAAAAAATTATTTAAATTTATTAAAAGTATTTCGAATCTCATGAAATTATAATGATATTTTTTTATTATATACAATGTAGTTCAAATGTGTAGTTTTTATTTTCTAACCATATTAGTATATGAAACCTAATTTTTTATTTTCTTATATGCTTCCATTTACAATTATAGTAAAAAAAGACTTTAAATAATCCTCTTGAGGTCCTACATATATCCTTCTCCATGAAAAAACTCAACAATGGAGATTGATCAACCTCCTTTTCCATTATTGACTCTCCAGGGATCCAAGAGAATCATTCATGAAATGATTCTCAAGGTTATCAAAGTCAAACAAACACAACCATTTGGATCATGCATGTAAGAAACCATAGATTTCTTCATAAAAAATTAACAGTTTTAGGATAATATGTGGATCAACAATACATGTAATATACTGATGATATTAATGAAGCAATGATTGCAAAACATAGACATGTTTCCATATTAATCAATGAATAATAATTTTCGTGATATTTATTTTCTCAATTATAAAATTAATTATAATGAATATATAATGACATATAATTTTTATAAAAATGATGAAACTTATATTAATTATATATTAAAATATATTGGTCACACAATTGATCCTTGATATATATCTCATATTAATCTTTTATTATGAAAAAGGATTATGAGTTAGGAAATCCCTAATCAATGAATCCTCAATACCCCAAATGTACATAAAATATTCTAATTGAATGAGTATATCTTATATGAATATTCCTGATTTAGTATATTTTAATAATCATGTATGATTATTAAAATATATGATCATAATAACCAACCCTTATGCTAATATTATACTTGAATATGACCATTGATACATATATCAAATTTTTTCCCTCAAGGAATATTTTTTATCTCTATTTTTTATGCTTCAATATCCCCATGATATTAAATAAAGATTTATATATGACATGCATAATAAGAGTGATTGTTGTGAATAACATAGTTGATGATGATGGAAATCATTTACATACTTGTTTTTTACATATCAATGTTAACAAAAACACTAATCCTGTAATGATTTGGAGTGGACTATATTTTGATGTTATAATTATTCATTTTATATGATTTAATAAATAATTTTCTGATATGTTTGGGTTGTTATTGTATATGAATTATTGTTACACTATTAGGGGATAAATTCATAATATGTAAGAAAAAAAATATTTGAACAATGTTTCAACCAAATTGAGTGTATATTGTTTTTAAAAAAATGGTACACCCTTGACTTCCATTAATTGTATATCCTATAATATTTCTATAAAAATAAAATAATTTTTCATACCATGCAACATGGACATATATGAATATTTTTAGATTTATATAATAATAATATAAAATAAAACTATAATTATACATTTATTTCATATATTTGATCTGTGGAGACAATTAAACATCAATACAATTACCTATTATTTTAGTTGTAATTTTATCAAAGAAAGAATAATGTAGTTTTACTAAACTCATGATGATGATAGATGGATATTTTTTTCTTTATTGAACCGACCCACTGGGCCTACCAGGTCGGTGGAAGGATAGAATGTCACATTACTAAATCTACTTCGAATAGGACTGTGGTTGGAAAGAATTGTTTAGAAGGAATAATAAAAAATTAGAGGCATTTTAAATGTTTACTTGTATACACACACCAACCTTCTTCATGAAATTGTGTAGATGAACAACAAAATATATAAATATCATGAGTAAAAAAAATTAATAGCCTCTAGGAAATACATCAGAGTAAGATAGAATTAAAAAAAATAATAAAATGGTAAAAATTCACTCACAATTAGAAATGAAATGTCCGCATGTCCTCATCTGGAATAAAATTAAACTATGTGAGTCTGGCCAACGTATGTGGCCTATAAAATCATGTATCCCAATTATATAGGCGTTTCACCACTAAATTGTCCAGAATTTGTAGAAAAATGCCACAAAATTTAAAATTCCATCCATGGGTGAGTATAAACATACCCAACTGGATGTTTTAAAAACCAATAATGGAGAAATTGATGGATATTATTGAAGTCATACCAACCCAATGAAAGTCGAAAAAAACAAATATATATATATAGTTATATAATATAAACCTAGAAGAGTAAGAAAGGGGATCTGAATCTCATAACGCACCATCAGATGATTTAACATTCTAAAGATATAATGTTCTATCACAAATTCTTATCATCGCACATGTCTATCTTAGAGACTAGGGTGGTGGACCTGAAACACGCCAACGATCTACATCATGAGTGGTGAAGAATATCGAATAGTGGCATCATTCAATTATATGATACGAAAATACATATCATTAGGTATAACGACCAATTCCTAAAATGATACAGGGATTCCACTGAGTAGGCTGATTGAGTACCCGTGACCTATTATTTCATTAAGAACTGCTAAAAGAATGGAGGAAACATTTATTAACAAGATAGTGTGGTTCCACTCATAGATTAGACCACCCACACACTAATTATATCTAAAAATTCTATTCAATTAGAAGGGGACATGTTCCCCTGTGAAATTGGGGGAACCACTAAACTAGTGAATGGAGTATAGGGGACCAAAATCATGAAGTGATAGGGGGTTTACAATCATGACCTCTATCTGTTGATGTTTTTTGATAGTTAATAATACTCCAACAATTTTTAAGGAAGTGTCATGCTCAAAACCGCTCATGCTGTCTCATGAATTCCCCTATGAATTCCACCATTATAATCTGTATGGAATAATTATCCTGGTAGTATTTTAGTGTGGAATAATCTATGTTCAGATGAAATAGATACAGATTGTGTAATTCCATATGAATAGTACACAACATGTTATAGGGGTCACAAGACTTGTGACCTCACCTAGAGTCTTTGTATTATCCTTTATAACACAATGTTTTTTCTAACCATGTAGCAATAAACTACATGATATCGTACTACACGGTGTGTATTGATCAAACAGGACCTTAATGGGTTTTCATGTTCGTACCCATGTAATTTACATCTTACTCATGTACCTGGCAATGCGAGTGAATGAGGTCATGCTCAAGTACCCTATGGTATGCCTCTCTACTCCTAGAGTACCTGAAATATCCTCTGGCATGGGATCTTATCCATGTATAGCTGGAACATGATATATAATCTTGAGGAGAATCAAATGGTATGTGGGCCCAACCACTTGGTGTTTGATAGTTTAGATCCGTGAATCCCTAGCTAAAATATATATATGACCACACTATACGTGTTTCTGGAAAACATGTCTTGTTTTCGGGTTTTACATATAATACATTGAATGTAATCAAGGATATCTCTGTTCCACCCCCACATCCAGTTCCCCCACCAATCATGTCTTGGATTGATGATCGAGGAAAATATAAGATTGATCCCCCAACGGTATCCATATTCCTTCCTCTAGATCTCTAGTGGGTCTCCTCACAAAACCACAATCCAAGTCTTATTTCTGTTGCCACACCAGATCAAGGATCTACAAGAAATCACCCAAAAATCATAACTACCAAATAGAAAATCACCATCGCAATCATTATTCTCTCAAAATCCATCAATCTTGGTGTCCCATATCCTTCGAACCCACCTCATAAATATTTAACATTGACCCTATGTGTGAATGGATTAAAAAATGAGGAAAAGTGGGAAAAAATTCTCAAAAAATGAGATCCTTCATCCACTATGAATTATTATTCAATGATTATATAAATTGGATATTATGGAGTATAATAAAGGGTTGCGAATTCAGATCAAATTAAGAAATTACACTTATATTATTAACTCAAGTGATAATTAATTAAACAAAAAATCAGGAATTTCCTATGAAAATCCATAATCAATATGTTTATCAATTAGGGTATAACTAAAAATAAAAATACATTAAATAATTTGGATCAATCGTTGTGGAATAATTAAATATCATATTAATACAATGATCCACTACAACTATAGACACACAATCCACCTCGATCATATCGATGTTGACTAATAGATTAGGATACTGTAATGAAGAACACTATTTGGAATCCTCTCAAAACCGCCCTTGGTTATTAAACAATATATAGTCATGTCTATTAATGAAATATTTATCGAGGTTTAAATTTATGTCATTTAGAAGAATATATATAAATTTTATTATTTATTTTAATTTAATGATCCTACTAACAGCTACCTCAAACAAAAATCTAGAGCTGACCAAACCTAGGTTATACCTGGGGTATAATCTGGATTCCAGAATCAACTATAGAATCAGAGTACCAATTGCAGTTCTTGGACAATGAGAAAAAAATGATAATTATAAATGATGTGTGGTCATGCAATAAAATAAAATATTTTTAATCAATTTTTTATGGGACCTCAAGAAACCCCAACCCCACTGTGACTCTCAGGATAAATGAGGATATATATATATATATATATTCAAATTATACTCGATCATGACCCACATTTCTACATTAACCCCTCTTGTAATGTTTATTTCCTAAAAAATAATATTTGGTTCTGATGATTCATCTGAATCTATCACTCCAATAATCTATCTTATAAGATCATATCCTTCCAAAACACATGATCCAAATGATTTATTGATCAATATAGGACCATATTCATTCAATACACATTCACCAAAGGGTATTACATGATGGTGGAACCATACTCAATGTCAATATCACCCGAGATAATATTTTTCATCATATCATACCTGTATCTACTCAATTATTACATATGTAACAAATTATGAACCCTCTAAAACTATTTGGGACTCGATATGTGGGAAAAACCTCACCATCCTTTATTGGATCTCAAAAGGATGATGAACCTCTTAGATAGCTTATTCCTTAGCATAACATGTTCAATCTCCATAGAGGAATCCTCTTAGAAAAAAATGATCTCCCTACTCAAATTCCAAGTGTCTATTATTTCAATCATTGAAATATTTATTTATACTCTAGTAAATCATCATATTCTATCTTATCACTAGAACATTCTGTTTAATATCTTCTAATAACTCTAGACTAATGAGAGATGTCTCACCAATCACATTCAGGAATAATGGTGTCATGTATGTTCTCTCATTCATGGCATAAAATTGTTATATGATTATCATAGATTGATAAATATCATTATAATCATACACCACATTAATAAATTTATCTTCTCAACTCTATCTGAGGAAAAATGAAAATTCTCAAAACATATCCTCTAATACCTGGGTAGTATGCTTAGTCCTCCAATAAATATGAGGGTGGAAAATTTTACTCATCCTGTACTAGGATTTTAATTCATCCATGAAAAATATCCACGACTATGATATAAACTGCCAATCATGGTTAGAGACAATCCTCGAGTGTATCCCATGAAGCTGGACAGTCTACCATTTTTACAACATCCCCAAAATCAACATTGAGAACTCCTCCATTATGAAAAGAATGTGTGATGAATTCATAACTTTTTAAAAGATAACCCAAATGGAATCATTACATATTACTATAAAATGAAACGAATTCATTATTTACACATATATATCATACTAATTCTTCTTCTGTGTCTCGATATATTATCTAAATGCTACTGGAAATATGTTCTCAGACTTCACCATCATTCATATGAGACACTGAGTGAAGCACATGGAATTTATCAACCTATTATATTCCCACCAAAACAACATATAAATGTTGTTAAATATATTTTTCAATCTACGATGTAGACACAAGGTATATTTTTAATCTACTTCAATACAACTTCTCAAAACATGACCAGAATCATCATTCATCAATATAAAATGATGGAATGTTACCGTATTATAGATAATATATATGGTGAACCAACTGATGATATCATTCCATATAGAACCTCATTATCTATATAAAATAACTATTATAATCTCATATTCTCATTAAGATAAATACTCACACCCATTGACCAAATAAATAATAGTACCCCAATCGCCCATCAGGGTCAACTATAAATAATTGAAATCCCTAAATTCCTCCTCCACCAAGAGAGAAATACACATCCTACTAAGGGAATCCTCAAGTGCATTTCAAATCGAGGAAATATAGACTATCTCAAATTCATAGTCTAAAATAAACTCAAACCAATACATATTCCTCATTTTTATACACCTCTAGGTGAATATGTTCAGTATAAACTAGTTTTCATAATAAACAAAATAAATTCCATGATGGTTTTTTCATTTCATATTAAATGAAATGTCTAACACAAATATATCTTGGATATTAGTATCCTATTAATGTTCATGGGGACATTGCTACCATGTCATATATAAAATCCTTGGATATAATAGAATTAAAACGAAATCAGTCATTACTCTAGTAATCTCACAACAAGATGTACTCCACACCCTCCTCTGGTAGACTCAACAAAAGATAACTAGTCAAACTCATCTCCAATTGCATTAAGGGTACATAATATTGATAAATCATTGTTAATGGAAGTCCTTTCTATGTATTAGCTACCAAAAAGTTACTAATCATAAAAATTATGGAACAAAACTCATGTAGCCCTAAACAGAGACAATGGAACACTACACCTCCATCATTCACATTTGGTGGCTCCAAAAAATCACTGCATATTTTTTTCAGTTCCACAACTTATATATTCTCTAAAATTAAATTCCCTAGAAATAGAATCTCATATTTCCTAAAATTTCCATTTGAGTGTTTACAATACATTTTTTGATGCCAGAGTGTGACTAGGACTATCCTCATATTCTTTTTTGGTTCTTCCTTGGACAAAGAGTAATGGATTTTTTCATAAATTATGAAAACCTCAAATAAGTCCAAGAATTTATGAATGTTTAGGTCCTTCATATTTATAAAAACTACATGGTCATTTTTTATATTTAAATGTGTCACATGGAACATGTACATTATGCAATGAAATCGAAATGTTTTATGCAGAATTTCATCCATGTTAAACCTCAAACAGGTAGTATCTGGACATAATATTGATCTTCTAGAATCAAATTATGCTTGAAAAAAGAACAAATATGTCATCAATCCTTAGATTGGGTTACATATTCATTGTCCTTACATCATTTATGAAATGAATATTTTTTAAATAATTGGATAAAAGTTGTAGCTTCTTTCATACAAGACCCAATCGCTTATCCATGTTGTATATCTCCACTATAACATATAATATGATCCTATCATCGTAAATGTTTAAAACCTACTAATGATTATTGTAAATATGGTCCTAAACTATGGAAAACATTTCCATATAGAATATATGATCATAATGATTCAACATTATTACCAAGAAGTCACAAGAGAAACATTCTCCACTGGGCGCCAAATCGATGAAATAAAAGATATGTGATATCTAATAATTACTCCATGTAAGAACCTGTAGTAATAGATTCAATGATAATGTATCAACATGAAATATCCAGATGTCCCATTATTTTTAAGGAGATGATGGAATGAATTACACCTCTCTTGAAATATAATGAAGCTAGGGTAGGAAAAAAAATATCCTAATAAAGATCATTTTGTGTGCAACCATATCATAGACATCTGTATTAAGAAAAATCTAGTAGTACTGACTTCTAGAACCAAAATCAAGACGTGGGCCTCCACATGATTGTGTTAGGAGTATTATGAAGAATCATACCTACGAAATTCACATCTATCATTGTCTATAATTACTTTTCTACCAAATATACCTCCTTGTGGACCACTATGGTTGTGAATTGATGTTTATTGATCACGAATCTACCGCTATTGTGGAAGTAAATATCCTACCTTCAATCCCACCTAAACACTATGGGTTTGAAAATATCAGTTAATGTGATCTAGAACATCATTTCAATAACATGAACCCCCTCTGGGATGACTGAATCTTCTATGTGAAAAATATGTTATATGTGAAAATGTATGAGCCTGACCAAGATGAGGTATCATATATTGAGACCCTAAAAACAAGTTCATGGTAGCTAATGTAGAAAACAATTTTCCATGAGGACCACTTATAGCTCCAGTGTATTGGAATACTTCTAATAGGAATAACTCTATCAAAATATTCTGCTCTTGTACAAAATCATAGGTGGGAATACATAAGGGGGAACAATAGCATGTATGTATCAATTGATACCCTTCTCAAAGATGTGTTCCTAGAAGTAACCATCCTGAACAATGATTAGGAAGTTGCACATGAGATCCTTGATGATCGAAACATACTCAACCACTGTTATACTACCCTTATGAATAACATGAAGCTTCATACATTGATATAAGTACAAGCATGAAGGGCAATGCACCTCACAAAAGAGCTGGTCGATATAGACCATGGGTGAGTCGTCTCATTATGAGTATGTTTGTCACGAAACTACCAGCAGCATCTTTATGAATTTAAATGACTAGATATGAGTGAATCCATATGAAAAATTAGGGTATGTACGAGCCTAAATACTTGAATCATTATATCAGTCGAATCCTCCACTAACTATGGTTCTATCTCAATGTCACTATTACAAAACACGCCCCTAACAGTACTATAATCTTTAAGCACTTTAAATACCCACATAGAATGTCCATCTTTATCCGATCTAAAATAACCAATAATAATGTGCGACCTTTATCCGTGGTAAATAAAACTGATGATAAAGGTAATCCTTTATTTGTGATTTTTATCTAGAGATGATAATATTTACCCTTTATCAACATTTTATCTATAGCGCTTGTAAAATTTACCCTATATGAGGGGAAAAAAGAAGTACTAATAAACAGTATCCTTTATCAGTCCTTTTTGGAGTCGATAATGGTCTACTTGGAAATGAAATAATTAAACAAATGATATTATCAAAATTTAAATTATTTCGTAAATTAAATAAATTTTAGTTAAAAATTTAAAAAATTACTACACATATATAATTTTTTTTAAAATTTATAAATATTATTTTATATATATATATATATATAATGAATAAATGGAAATAATTATACTAATAAAAATTTAAACTGAGTTAATTAAGAAAAATATTAAACATTTTATTAAATAAATATTTATTGATAAAAATGAATAAATTTAATAAACATATATATAGATTGTTAATATTGATAAATCTATTATATTAAATGTAGATATATATTATAATTTATAATAAAAAAAATAAAAAAAATAAAAATAAAAATTAATTAAAATTTTTTTATTAACATTTTTTTATAAAAATGAATATATATATATATATATATTATAAATAGTAATAAATAATATATATTAAATATAAATATATTTAAAATCAATAAAATGTTAATTATATACATATTAATGTATTATTAATTTTTAATGATGTTTGGCATTTTAGTTTAAAATATATCAACTGTTGTGTTTTACATTGATTTCATGCACACACACAAAGATATTTATATATATATGTAATTAATGTAGCTTTATAAACAAACACATAAAAAATATATTTACACCATATATTGAAACACATAAAACGATTTTTTATGTAATTTTTTTAAATTTTAAAATTTTTTAGATTTTCATTATAATATTATGTAGTTTATATATTACGTATTTAATCGGTCCATTTTATTTTTTTATTTTCAATATTTTTATAGCTTGGGAATTGATTTATAATTTATTTTATATTTTAAATTTTGTTTATGGATCTCATCATTTTATATTACTTGTTTATATATATTTATTTACTATGTTTTGGTATGATCAATACATATTCATCTTTCTTCAGTATATATATCTGGGTTTTTTTTGATAATTAATATTTAATTAATAAAACATATTGATATTGTCAATATTTTTAATGGTTACATATTTTCAATTATACTATTTCACTCATTTTTAGAATTCATTTACATAAGATCATATATCCCAAATATGGTTAATAATATATTTTATATAAATATTTATAAATATATATATTTATAAATTCATATTTACTATATTAATATTTATTATAATGTCATATTTTTTATTTCTTAATTTATAATTTCAATAATGACAAATAAATAATTATATATATATATTTAATAATTATATAATTTTTATAATATTATTTAAATTAATCAATTGTTACAATTAAAAAGGTGATTTTACAAATAACCTTTATTAGTTTGAAAATATTACTGTTGATAAAGATGTTTTTTGTCAGTGCTTTCATAGCGCTAGAAAATCGCAAGATTTATTAATTCATAAAAATTTAGTGATGATAAAATGTATATTTATCATCACCTTTCGGAAAGAACTGTTAAAAAGTATTTGATCTATTTAAAATAACAAAATGGTAGTCATTCAATCATGATGGTCAAGCTCTTGTGGAATTTCTCTACAACTGGCACAACTCCTCAATGTTTCCATATATGAATTGAGGTTTGAATCCAATTTATTTTATTTTATAAATTTCATATATTGTTGTTTTAGATTTTGGGTTCTTCGTTTTTCATTGTCTTCTATTGTTAACCATGTGGAATCAAACATCTCAACTCCTTGACACTAGTTGAATGACCCCTCTAGGTTCATGTAAGGATCATAAATATGTACCATGATATTAGTCTCTATTTTTGGTGGCTTATGACAATGAAATAAAAACTAGTATTCATCACTAAATATTTTACATATAATATGATGTAAGAATAAACACAAAACCAAAAAGTACTCATTAAATACATTATTTTCCAATTTGGTAATTGGGTGAAGCCATGATGGATTTCATGACAGTTTTTTAATGATTAACTAAAAATAATTATGCATAGTTGGTTATAATGGATCACCTAACTCAGATGAACAACATATTACATATTAAATAGGCTTCCTCATTTGATGATGTCGGTTAATTTTATATCAATGTGATAATAATTCATCAAAGTGTCTTATCAAGTGTTTCATCTTATTAGGATATGATACTTTTTTCATTGTTATAGATAGGAAATTAATTTTCAATGAGGTTTTGGGTGAAATTTTTTATTTCCATTATTCCATAGAATTAATGCATTTTAATCAGACTTTCTTAATATAGTAGGATATTATATGAGCCATATTTCATGAATTAAGTTACTCTTGGATTGATTAACATTCCTTAGAGTAATAGTCTAATAAAAACAGTTAACAAACACTTATCCAGTTGATCTCGTATGATTATTTATGTTATATAAATATTATCTCTCCTATATATCAGATAAATATTGAACAATATCATTGGAATATCCCTCATCTTTTCCATGAAATTATACAACAAGTGATGTTAACTAAAAAAACATTTTGAAACAAATCAATGTCATCCAATGTCCAACAATAACCATTAGGTGTTACCCTTATAATTTAATTTTATTGATCATGATTTTATTTATGTTTTCTTTAGATTAGATACTAATAAATTAGAAATAATAAGAAATTATCATTGAAATAAATCAAACCTTTTAAAATTCATGGAATATTCTTGGATAGATCTTAACAACTATCCTTACATATAAGAAAACCCAAGGGTTGAATATATTCCCTAAAAAATCTTGATGAATATTATTGAGTATAAAATGAATGGGGATATGGATGTTTTAAAAGTAAAATCTTATCTAACTTTGTAATTCACATTAATTTTACTATATTAGTCACATTTTGGGTTTATTTCGTGTTGAATGAGAGTGAAAACATGTGTTAGCGGATTTGATTTGACAGAGTGGTGAAGATATAAAGGCACCCTCAGGTGGTAGGAAATGAGTACATGATGAAATGGATCTAGGTACCTATTTATAGACGAGTCTATGTTGGTCCACTATTAGAACAAGAAATAAACCATTAGCCTCAAAATATTTATGTAGTGGTACTTTTTAATTTGATTAGTTCTGGGGGTTGTTGGTATTTTTATTCATATTAAAAATGTATACTATGTTAACTATGTCCCACTGCGATGTCTCTATGTTCATTATGACTTCTAGTTCCCTATTCCAGTGGTTTAGCGTAAATTATGATTTACTTTATTCTTGGATGTTGTGAGTGATCTTTTGAAATGATATTTATTTTAAAAATTTAATTATTTCGTTCCAATTGCCACATATTGGAAAAATATTAGTTATAAAGTAAAATATATTGGATGAATAATTTGTTAAATAATTTATTATGGTAGTAAAGTGGTATGTTTGGCCCTCGGTATTCCATATTAGGGTTTATATATGTGTGGATATGCGAGGAATAGATTATAAACCAATTTTTATGAAATTTTTGTCATTTAGAATATCTACCATAGAGAAGTCCCTGATGATTCTAGTACGTCTCACCTTATTTCTAGTTCTCCTCAGTTACAACCCAGTATCTATTGTAATCAAGGTTATTTATAATAATTTATGATGATTGATGATATTGATAATATATTAACAGTGTGGGTAACTCCCAAATATTTTAGAGTTTGTGGTGTTATGGGTTTGGACAAGGATCTGTCTTTGAAAGAATGAGGGATGTTTTCCCTGCCAAAATGCATCTTGGAACACCTGTGATGTTTTTATGTAATTTATTGTAATAATTATTATACCTAACTCGGTAAAGTTGACTAAAATGGAGGATATCTTGATTATCCTTCATGGTCAGTCGATGGTGAAGGTTTATGATTAACAATTCGAAGAGTTTGATTCCTTTTCACTGAAGGTGGTGTCATGGATTCTATTGAAATTTTATCTTTTCATTAGGGGCATTCATCTTGGGATCAAGGAACATATCCTCATCCCCGCCAATATCCATTTTTATAAGACGGTGGTGAAAAAAAAATTTATAGTTTTTCTAAAATAAGTATACAATAAAATGGATTAGTTGTTGTCTTTCGTGTTGGGGTGAAGACTTTTGGATATTCCTTATTCTTGGTTTATTGCATTTTTAAATTCATCTATCATTATAAAAGATGGAGGAAATCATCCTTTCATTGTTCATATGTTTTTTTCGGAATGTGAACCGTTATATGGATAACTTTTCATTAATTTGTTCCCCTCTTTCTACCAAGTCTGTTTGAAAATTTCTATTTTTGTTGAAATCACAATTTCTGTCTTTTATATGTGTTCATTGATTGGATTGAGATTTTTTTGAATGTTTAATAAAATCTTTATTGTGTTTTATATGATTTTAAAATGATTTTAATAGTGGTGTGTACATAGTTCACACTAGGGGAAATGGTCCATAAGTCATTTGATATGGGTAGAAATCTACTGAACCACAATTTTATTTTATGATGTGACTATATGGACTAAATATGAAACACCTTTTCAAAACAAAATCTCACCAAAAACCCAAAAAATCAATCATATCCTTTTAATCATTTGGAAAATTATCCACTAGTAATTTTAGACGTTCATCAATCAACGACACATCGATCTAGCGCATGATTTGACCTATATGACTCAAGATGTGTGTTTTTATTTAAAATTATCACAAATTTTAGTAAAATGTCCAACTGACCTACTCCAATCTAAGAAAACACATTAAAATTATTTAAATAAATTAGTAATATTTTCCACAATTTGTTTGGTATTTTAGTAATCAGCCACACCTATATCATATGCACTATGTGGTCGGTATGAATCCAACATTGTATTTTTATATAAAATTGACTACAAATGTTTTTCAAATTAGTTCTTTTTGTAAATTAGTTTATATATATTATTATTGAAATAATATTTTTTTCCCATATAGGTGTGTTCTTTTTCTCATGTGGTGGTGTTTAGTTTGAGAATAACATGATTCTAGTTTAGATTAAAATATAATGGAACACTGATGTATTTCAATGTGTGTACTAATTTGTAGTTATGTAATTTTATACACCAATGATTAAAATGTCAATAATATAGTTTTTTTTCTTGGTTGTGAATTGCAAATTTCATATAATTTAAATCCTCTTTTGTGACTTGTAATTTTCGATATCTGTTGTATTGTTGTTGTTACAGATTTCTTATAGAGAACATTGTAGTGGTGCTTTAGTGTGCTATTTCAACACACTAAAAAATGGCCCTTTATCAGTGTTTTTAAAATAACTAATAATGGAAACATTTCTTACCAGTTCAATATTCAATGATAAATGTTTCTTTAGTGGTTCTAAATTAATGAAATGTTAAGGGTCCCATTTATCAATGTTATGCTGACACTGATAAAAGACTAGGGATTTTAACCTTGCTCATTTAGTATGTGCGTTTATAAAGTTGATGAATTAAATTTGTAACAATGTTAAAGGCCTATTTTGGAGTAGTTTTTTGAACATCATCAGTCTCTAATAATAGAATCCACATGTCATTCTGTTATAACATGGATAATTATCAAACAATGATGGTACTATATTTTTTGTAAAATGTTATGGTGTTCCTCACTTCATGTCTAGAGGAAACACCTCTTGGGATGAACCCATAACAAAGCCCTTATCACTCATCTTTTTGTCTTCATGTTCCTGATTCGGTAACCTATCAATCTATCTTCTCGGAGTAGTCCAAATAAAGATCATGACATAGCATTTTATTATGAGGATATATATATATATATATATATATATATATATATATATATATCTAAATCAATGAGGACTTCTAGATACTTCAATTTTATGTGATTCATGTATCATTTTTTCATGCAACAAATTTTTAAATATTCTTATTTGATGATCAATTTTAACTTTTCTTGGGGAATGAATACACTGGCTGCCACACCAACAATGTTTTTTCATACCTCGAGGTTGAACATGAGAAAACATATAACCGTTTACAAAGGTCCCTACTAGTACCTTCATGGGGACTACTCTGAACACCATTAATGGGAATGAACACTTATAATAATACTCTAGAATAACCCAACCCATTAGGATTATCCTTCTTAAGGGATGTATGGGTCTCTAAATCCCAAGCATGACACTATATGATAGAGGATAGAAACAAACACAAAAAAATAATAACATGAAATCGGTTCCCATCTCATAATGTAATTTTATATATGACCCTAACCATATCCATGAAGTAATGTAGAGAAATAATAACATATAGTAACATTTAGAGTAATGAGTTCATGATAAAAACGTTGGGGAATATATCAGTGTATGATATGATAATACCTAATTGAATGGGGAAAAATAAATGTGCAACGTGAAATGATGTCGCAACCTGAAAACAGCTGGAATTAAAAAATCTATGAGATACCTGCACAAAATCTCTAAGATGAACCACCATATGTGAAATATACACCCATGTAGAACTAATTTCCATTGATTCCCTTTAAAAAATGTCTATCTTATACAAAATAAATAACACATGGGGGAGAAATCCCATAATGTGGTGATTATAAATTAACTTATTATAATGCATTGAAAACAATTAATCAACATATAGATGAGATATAAATCGGATGAACCGAATAATAGAGGGGAAAAACAATATAAATATGATCAATATAAACAAATATGAGTAATAAATAAGTTCCCAACATAAACACCCAATGAAAGATGTTGATTATTTATACTGAAAAAAATTTCCATCATGAAATAATGAAGATTATCATGTCTTTCTGAGAAATCATTGTGGAGGACCTGCACATCACCACTACTCCACAGGCTGAGGGGAACAATATCCAATAGAAGACCAACAACCTAGTACTATTAGGGGAATCTAAACAATACATAATTTATATGAACTATATAAGGATATGATGGTTTTACTAAATAAAAAGATACATGACTAACACATTATTACATTATGGGGTTCCAAAAAATGCATGGAGGAACCACATGCTAATGTAGTAGTGGGTGCCACTAAAATGGTAGAAGACCAACACACAAAATCCAATTATGGTACCACTAAATATTTAGAGGACCCTCACCTTAGTTCTATATGTGGGTACCCATCAATAATTGAAAGAAGAATGGGTGTCCTCGACCATGTTGTGATAGGGGTTTTTATGTGATCTTCCTCTCTCTGATGATCCTACAATGTTAACACGGTTGGCCTTGTTTAAAATGATGAATAGTAACTCTTGATTCATCATGTCATATATTGAACAGATTGGAAATGGAGAATATGTCAATATATGGGGAAACATCTTAGCCTCAACTATTGAGAGGAAATAATTTTATTCCCCATTATGGATATATGCATTATGGATGTTTATAAAAAAGTACATGGGGAGTATTAGGGTTCACCTTGTATGTGACCAAAATTGGCCTCCTGGATGTTTCTATTCCATCACATTGTTTAATGGTCCATTAAACCCAACATGACAAGTAAGGGTATATCCACCACCTCAAAAATATGACATTACATTATCAATTTTATCATCGTTTGTTATCTAACTATTATAAAGACATTATTATAAATAAGTATCTATTTGTCCATTAGAAAATGTTTCCAAAAAATGGTGTCTTTAATTTATGGTCTCATATTTGGAATTTTTTTACACTACAAGTCAATACAAAAATTGAGATTTTTTATCATTTTCTTGTAAAATCAAAATATATGTTTTTATGTTGTTTTATATGTTTTAATGTGAATTTTTTTTAAACACTACACCAAAAATAAATTTAATACCTGGTTTGGGTAACCATTTCCAAAAGAAACACATACCAAAAAATATCTTCTATGATAGTTTAATGAACAATAAAATTCATAATATCATCAGTATGTTTTTTGATATCATTGACAGTTTAGAATAAAAGATACACCAAAACGTTAAAAAATATAATATATTAAATATCACACCAATAAAAATATCATAAAACATGTAATATAAAACACAAAAACCAGAAATAAAATACTATGTATCAATGGGATAAAATAAATAAAAAGATACCTAATTTAACAAATTCATTAGAAAAACATTTTCTACGTAATTATATTTTATCCTAGAAATGAATAAAAGATGACAGATAATTTATAACATAATCATTCCTTATTTATGTATAAGAATTATTATTATATCCTTATGTTCAAAACATATTATGATTGAAAATTTAGTTTTTGAACAGTTTTTTTAGGAAAAAATAATATTAATCCCAATCAGTAAAACAGAAATACCTTATAATATATAACATAATCATTCATGTTTTTCTAAAGCATTATTTTGAGATCATTTGATTCAAAAAAATATTATCCAAAATAAATTGGTTTTCGAAACCTTATATTTGGAAAATATAATATTAATTATAATAATTAATATATTCATACATGGGAGTTTAAATATCAATCATACATAACAAATAGTTCGTAAAAAAGATCAAATATAGGAAAGGTCATTATTCATATACGACATAGAATCATTGAACGTCTATAATAAAATTTAACTTTGTAAGACTAAAATATTGAATACTATGACATAAAAAATACAATAATTAATATCAAAAACCATATAAAATTCATCCATTATCCAAATTGGGATTATCTCATACATTATTCAAAAAAAATAACCACATTCCATAATTCCTCATTCGTGAAGCCAATGTGGTTTCAAAATATTAACCTGATAATAAAAACCAATAAATATATTTATATTATTATAATATTATCCAATATTAAAAATAACTACCATTACTACTACTTATTGGATTAACTTGGGGTTCATTTTCAACTAGTGAACATTGTAAACCTTTTTCCATGACATCCATTTTCAAATATACAATCTCATAGAACCTATAAAAACAAAATGAATTAAATATAATTTAGTTATAAAAAAAATGAAAACATACATATCTAAAATTATGTTAAACATTTTATGAACAAAAAAAAATTAAAAGAAAGCCCAATACAATGTTCATTCACATAGGTAGAATACACCTAACATCCAATACCCTCGATAATAAAAATTTTCACAAATAATGAAATTATAATGAATGTTATTTCATAATTAACATTTATCATTACTAATAGTGCATTGGAAATAAACC
Organism: Viscum album; assembly: GCA_963277665.1. Classification (NCBI taxonomy): domain Eukaryota; kingdom Viridiplantae; phylum Streptophyta; class Magnoliopsida; order Santalales; family Viscaceae; genus Viscum; species Viscum album. Next base: position 297,730,241 of record OY728121.1, read on the forward strand.
GACACCCAATCTCAATTTATGATAATACATAACATATATATGTAACTCTAATAGAAATCCTCAAATATTTCACAACCAATGAAATGAAATTTTGATATATAAAACCATAAATTCCAATGGCGTCATTTTTAAAATACTCACTAATATAAACCAATTTAAATATGTAACATATTAATTCACATAGAATAATATTTTATTAAATAAATGACAAATGAAAAATAAATTTACTATCATTGAAAACAACTACAACACAGCCAGAATGTGTTCATCAAAATTATTAGATCCATGATAGCATTTAGGAGTATTCTCAATCTATAACATCATCCAAAAAAATAGAACATCATTGAAAACTCATATAAATTATCCATGGAATAAGAATACTAGGATAATATTTTCATCCCGTAAGAAATTTCAGAATTATTTATTGTTGTTTGGTCATAACCATTTTTTCTCCTTTTTCAAATTCATTTGATTTTATATAATCCTATTAAAATTACATGTCAATAAAATATAATTATTTATAAATGAAATATAATTAATATTTAGAAAAACCGATTATGACATATGAATGATAATGATGAAGGCTAGCTAGAAAAAGTAAAAAAATTTACCTATACATTCCCCATCATTGGTAACATCCCAAGTAGTATTGGTAGTAGAGAATTATGATCATTAATATCACGTATTAATACTATGACCAGACCCATCTGCATAAAATAGCGATGTATAGAATCACCAAAATTTTCTATGAATCCATAAGATACAATATATACATGAAGATATCAAGAATGAAACTCACAGTATTATCTTAGGTTTGAACGAGCTATTGGATGATCTGATTAGGCAAGTCGGGTAGCCGAGTCAAGATTGTTTGGCTATACAAGTTACATATTCGAATTGGAAGGCTAGGTTGATTTAATAGTTTATGTATAACCGATAATTTTTCTATTATAGACTCTAAATCAAATTGAATTTGATCTCTTGTGGACTATTTACTTTCCTTCATCTCGTCACATGTGTATTCAATTTTTCAGTTTCATGATTTCTTATTTTGATCAATAAAAACATTCTAAATACTAACAGCCACATCATATAATTTCAATACAGGACTGATGGCATGGAAATCATAAATTATGTTCTAGTATTTCTAATTTACTCTAATGGATAAATGTGTATTGTTTCTCCTTCATTGAATGTCATCCTGAAATAAAAAATTAGAATTGTATATCATTGTGTTTAATTTATAAATTCCAAAAAAATTCATGAAAAATAAAAAATAATTTATTAAAAATATTCTAGACACTTCATTATTATTATCTGTAGGATATATTTAATTTTTTTCCTCTCATACTTTTTTATTTATCTTGGTGGGTAGGGATGGATGGAGTAACTAACCAGAACTCATCTAAACCACTTGTATTCTTAGGTCGTAATGATTCAATATTTTCTTCAATCATTTTTTTCTCCAATAAATGATACCCGCCAAAGAATAAATTAAATTGGTATAAATTATACATCTAGATCTATGGTTGTGATATCTAAGAGGATCATTATATAAAAGTGAACTAATAATTTATTAGGTTAGTATATATGAAAAATTACAATATAAATATAAATATCATAAAAGATATTCTTTGTCAGATAGTCTAGACTCAAATTTTACCCTTTTGTTTATATTTAAAAATATATAATTGAGGAATGGTTATTATTTTTTATTCATTCAAATAGAATAATGTTTTCTGTAATTTTATTGAAATCTATCCATGAAACCACTACTAAAGAAGGAAATTTTTTCTTAATTTATTTCTATATGAAATGTGCTCACAATGTATCATTTCAAATCGAATATTACTTAAAATTAACCATTATGCAACATAGATAATCGAAAAGTGTAGTTACTTCCAAAAATTAGGTACATAAAAAATTTACATTAAACATGATAGTGATACCTCGTAATTGAAAACATCATTGACAAGGCCAAAACATTCCTTCATACATAAATCATCATGGAATTACTAAAGGAATATCATAAAAAAAGAGAGACATATAAATACGATTAAGGTAATAACAATGTAATAACATGGGGAAGACTATAAATATTAAGAAATTGCTATATAAAAACAGAAAAAAGTGAATAATAAATCATGATATTGAACGATAATCCTAACAAGGGATATGTGGAAACAAAATAAAAAAATTACATCATAAATAGATCAAAAATAAATCAACAAAGACCCCCTGGTGGAAAATGTAAAATAAAATAATTAGTTAATTCCATTTTACAAAAAATAAATATTTGGATATTAACTGTTACGCGATGAATTGGATCAAAATTATAGTGAACCCTTCATAATAATTTCTTTATCTTGTTTATGTGTTATACTTAGATAATATTTCATGGTTATATTAAAAATAATTTTTTCCAAATATATAATAATGTGGAATAAATAAATTTAAGTCCCTAATCATTTATAATATGTTCATTAATGTGAATTCCCGGGATAAGATAATGAGTATGATATTCAGTACATGATGAAATTGGCATGGAAAATCGTGGTGCAATTTCGGTAAAATAATGTTGTAATATAGAAATTAAAAAAATAGTCTGATGATATAGAAATGGAAATATCAACATTTAAACATGAAATGTATAGTAATAGGGATATATAATAAAATATCCTAACATAGCAAAAATGAATTTTGAATACATAACAGAAAAGTAATGCTTATTAATAGAAGATGGTGGAAGGGTCCTTACAGAAGTTTGTCATATTAATTAGTGTACATAAGGGTTCATATGAAGGATAAATAGTAGTTAAAGGGGAACCAATCATTTAAAAATAAAATTTAATGCATGAGTGTGGTTGTGATTTTAAGAGTTTATGTGATCAAAAATCAGATCATGGGTGCGTTTTTAAATAGATACTAGGGGTATATAATAATTATATTGGTTTTAGAGACTACATAAAAAAAATATATAACCACACATGATACCATATATTTTTCCCTTGATTCACCCAAAGGGGAGTGGAATTGATTATTTCATATGTTCATGGATATAATATTGTAAAATATTCACGTTGATTATGTATAGGGGAGACACACATTTAGTGTAATAGTTTAAAAATCCTATATTTTTTTATAAGTCTTGGAAGACTCAATAAGGTATTATAAAATAAATAAAATGTACATGAAATCACATTATTTTAATGTAATAAAATATAATTTTCTATAAAAATATTCATAGTTTATATTACATCATTATTGGATAATTATAATTTTATAAGATAGACCTTATATTTATAACGTTTTAAATTTTCATACAGAAATCTGATTCTTTTATAAAATTATGAAAAAATACCCATCGGATAATTTGAGAAATATGGATTCAAAAATTGATATACATATTATCATAATAATTTTCTAAAAATTTTATTTTTTCCCTTTTCATATAAATATATACATTTATCGAAAATTGATGGGTTTTTTACAATAAGAGTTTTTAACCCAAAATAAAACATTCAATTGACATAAAAATTTATATAATAATTAATATATAGAAAACAAAATTTAATAATAATTTTATATTAAATTATTATTTATTTCAAAAATCCATTAATTCCTCAAAATAGACTTCTTAATTTAATTTTAATATCAACCAAAAAAACTATTTCTCATTTAAAAATCATTTATAATGTAACAATTACAGATAGAAAATATATTCAATATCATATAAAATTAATGTTCATATTACTAATAGTAAGGAATTGATACATATCTCTTTATTACACCATCCTATTCACTATGATTAAGGTTCTTGATGGTGGGGATATATGGTGTCGTTTGGTGACAACAATTTGGGTCACGATCTCAATGAGATTGATCTTCCACCGTAATAGGATTCACATAATTTTATGTTGTTGGATCTCATATTGAGATTTGTATTTGGAATATCCCATAAATATTATCTCCTTCAAAATTTATCATAAATATACTTCATTAGGTATGATCATATAGGTTGGGGATATCACTTCAATTCTCTATCGTAAATCGATTGTTTTAAACCTTATATTTATACTCTTCATGTGATCACATTTTTACTTCTTTATTATCAATGATAAATATACCTAAAAATCATTTTATTCTGAATTGATATACTAAATAATTAGTGATTGTGTTTTATTTATCCATAAGACACATATTTATGTCTAAATTTGTTCTTTTAATCAAAATTTTTTGGGTCATCCCAATCATAACGCTTTATAATTTTTCCATTTAAATTGCATTTTCCCATACTAAAATATTTTGGTGTAACTTTTCTTCATCACCTACTACAGTTACCACCATTTTAATTAATACAATATATTTTTCTATGACACTTAGACGAGGTGAAATTCTTATTTCGTTGAAATTTTTTCCTATGATCTATGATCTTCACTAGATGCTCTTCATAAGAAAGGTAAATCACCAACCAAACATCCTCAATATTGAGTACATGTGACCTATTTGGTATCAAATTTCATTAGATTGATACATGCAATACATCATGTATTTGAGACACATTAGTTTCGAGTGATATTCAATAGGATATAGCTCTGATTCGGTAAAATATCTCAAATGGTTTGATGTACCCCGCACTAATATTTTCATTTTTAAAAAATATCATTAATCTCATCCATTGAGAAATTTAAGGAATACATTGTATCAATCATTTTACTCTAGTTCTTGTTTAAAATTATTATCATATCTCGTTTCTCGAAAATGAGAATATTTCATGTGATGTTGGATGGTCTTAACCTTATGCACCATTTCATCAACCATATAAGGACCTAGATGTTTCTCTTCCCCAACATCATTCCATTGTGACAATGTTATAAACATCTTCCACTATATGTATTAATAGGGGGCATATGGATGCTCGAGTGGGAAATTATTTTGTAATATAACTCGACCAAAGGTTGATATTGGACCCATCAATCATTTATGTACATTGATAAGGTTTTCAACATCTTTTAATGTGTTTTTATATTTTTCTCAAATTGGCTAATAGTTCTTTCAGGATAAGTCGTTCTCAAGTTTTTCACATTGTTTAGAGAATGATGGAAACTTTTCAAGAAAATATAGGTGAATCTTGGATCTCAATCAGTCATAATTTAATGTGGTATTACATGAATCCTTCCCACATATCATATGTATATCCTTGATGGTTGATCCAATGATAAATCATCTCAAATGGAGATATTTAAACTATGTCCATGATCTAATATTTCTTCATTTAACTCATGATTTTATGAGACACATTGTACTTACCCATATCTCACAATTACTTCTTTATTATCATTGATATTTGGGTATTTTTGTTTTTACATAGTTTCCACTTTCACATGAATTACCACATCATCATTTTGGGAATTTTTTTATCTGTCAAGAACATAAGATTGATATGTAATTTCTAAAAGGATTTATGATGTTTCACAATTCATTATTTCCATTTTTATCCTCATAAAATGTAATATGATTGGAATTTTCTCAATTCTAATTTACGATAGAATTTCTATATCCTTTATACATAAATAATCCACCAATTTTTTCATAACCATCATGGTATTGGGTTGAGCATTTGTAATCCTTGATGATCATTAACCATATTTTTTCAAACATATTACACTCATTCTATGTGAATATATACTTAATACTTTTTAGATACATTTATATTTTAATCTTCTCCCCATAGAGATAATTCCTCCATATTTTCAAAATTAAGATGACTGATTCCAACTCAAGATCATGAATATGTTTTTTTTCTAATGAATTTTCAACTACCTTGAGCCAAAGGAAATGAATTTATTATTTTTCATCAACACACATCCCAAAACCTTCATTGATTTATCACTAAAAATTCCAATAATTTCACAACTTTTGAGTATTTTGAGCACATGGGAAGGTTTATGACTTCTCTTCAACTCTGTGAATCATTCTTCAAATTCATCATTCCAGGAAAACATGTCTCCCTTATGAGTTATCTTGTTATGGTTTTTGAAAATTGTGAGAATATTTATACAAATAGATGATAATATCCACCTAATCTAAGGAAACAACATATATCTATCACATATTTTGGCCTCTCCCATCCCGCTAATAAATATCTATGGATCCCTTGATATCCCATTGCATGTGATGATATACCACATGGATGATACCTTTTTCAACATGAACTCACACATGATGTACTTTTTGTTGATCATATCCTTTTTAAAGATCATTAAAAATGATCTTTGATGAACTTATTTATCATTCTTTCTATTGTATTATATTAAAATATCATATATAAATACTAGAATGAAATTTTAGAGATAATATGAAAAGACAGTATTCATCAAGACCATGAATATTTCAATGGAACTAGTTAATCTAAAGTGAGTAGCAATGAACTAGTAGATCATGTACCACGTAAAAATATCAATATTGGGTATATCCTTTTTCTTTATGCTTACACGGTAGTATCCCAACCACAGATCAATCTTGGATATATATTGTAACCCTCATAGATAATTAAATAAGTTTTTAATTTAAGGAAAAATATAAAATTTTATTATCATGATCTAGTTGACCTTGTGGTAATCAATGCACTGGTACATTGACATGTCCATCATATTGATGAATTTTTACAGTGTACCTCATGGTGAAGAGCATGTGCCTATAAAAAAATTATCTAGATTCCCCTCTAGTAATTTCTTTAGTTCCTCATGTTCCACAACATTCATCATATATAGACTGTTAAATGTTGGAAAATCCCCATGTATAATCTTGAATAAATATTAGACCTCTCAGCTCGGAGGCAGACTAGAAAATTCATCAGGAATCACATCAGTGTATTCCTTAAAAATATGCATCCCTTTGGGGATGACCCATTCCATATAATTAATAATTTCGACTAAATATTCTTGCTAATATGGTAATAATATCCATTCTTGTGATGATAGTTCTAAAGAAGATTCATCTAAATTCATGCACGTATATAGTATTTGGGATCAATTTTCCATATAGAGGGTGACATCCATATAACATAAATTAATGATTGATTTTTATATGGAAATCCAATCCCTGTCTAGAATTGCATCAAACTCTGCCAAGGGATGTATGAAATCGTTTTCATGGATTTTCGATCTAAAAATAACGATAGGGGATTAGTTATATACATGTGATGTAATATCCTTTCCATTTTCTATTACCACCAACATTTCTACCTCCACGCATTGTGGTGTTGTTTGAATAGTTATACTAATCATTCATGACATAACGTAATGTGTATAACTATGGATGATAACAATATCATTTACATTATTATTAACGTTCTATATGAAATAATATTTAATTTGGGATGATTACATTTAAACTATTAAATACATAATGGGGAATACAATGTCAATAAAGTGTATAATATAAATTACCAATATTTCCTTAACTTATGAAATTCTAGGCTAATTATTATTTTATTCATGATCTATTTTTTAACATATATTTTTTTGTATTTTTTCCCGTAACAATGGTTTGTATTGAGATTATGAATTTACCATATAATATGCACAATTTCTGTCATAATGGGTGTTTAGTAAGCTAGTTTTTCATGTACTATGATATCCTAAGTTAGGCCTGGAACACCATGTCATAGTTGTTACTCCTAAGTATATTTATTCTTGAACCACAACAACTTATAGTATCAACAAAAGTATAATTTTCATAATAATACACTGATATATAATAATAAAAATTAATCATGTTTCATTAGTCACTTCCTAAAGGGTTTTAGTAGGGTTTTATAATCCTAATACCAAAAATAACTGAATAAATCCTCGAATATCAACTATAACAAACTAATTCATTATTTATAATTTTGAACTACTATATTTCATAAAACAACACATATTTAAAATCATAATATAGAGAGGTCTAGTGTATTTTTTAAATTGGGTACATTAAATAAGTTCATAAAACAAGAAAAAAAATTATCATATTTCAAATGTCTATTACAAGACCAAACCATGCTTTCATACATAAAAATGTTAGGGAATGCTGTATGAAATATATAAGAAAGAGGTGAGCTATAAATCCCAGTAATGGAATATGAAAAACATAAAACAAGGAAGATAATAAATGTTAGAAAATATGAATATAAATAGATCATAAAAGGCACATGAATCTAAATGAGTATTATAGAATTATAATCATAACATGAGAAATTTGGAAACATAATAGGATACTACTACATAAATAGATCATGTCTAAATATGCCAAGACCCAATGGTGGATGACGTCCCATAATTTAATCAAATGAATCTTGTGTGTAAACATGATATATCATGACAATAACCATTACCCAATTCGTTAGAGAGTTATCTAGGTAGAGCCTTAATAATCATTTCATTCACATGTTTAAGTGTTCCACTTCGATCCTTTAACATTGGTTCATTCATCATCATAACTTATTCAACAAACTATGAATGTGAAATACCTTAATTTAATTCCTCAATAAATAAGTACATGTACATAAATGTGAATAACAATAATAGATAAATAGGTATGGTATTAACTACATGATTATTTCAGCAAGTAAAATCATGTTGTAATTTTGGCATCATTACTGTGTCATATAGGAATTCATTAAATGGGTTGATGAGAGATAAAGTGATTTATAATCATTATTAAATGAAATTTATTGTATGATTGATATTTTTAAACATATCCCAACTTAGGAAATATGAAATTATAACACATAACATAAAAGGAATTCTTGATAAAGGTGGAGGGGGGAATTGGCCTTACTGAATTCCATCATAATAACAAGTTTTCATAAGATTTTATAATGGGGATAAATACGAGTGAAAGGGTGTTATATAATTGGAACATAAAATATAATGAAATGTGATGTGGTTAGAATTTATCCTGAATTCATTAAATAGAAATCAATATTCATTTCATTAAATAAATGCTTGTTAAAAAGAGGATAGATATAATACAGTACAGGGATGTGTGACTCAAAATGATTTGGAGAGGAATATTGGGAGCTTTGGGAACATTGGGATGGCATTAGATAATATATTTCAGAGTATGGATGTTCTTCAAGGAGTTTTTGTTAATAAAAATGGGTTTATGGGTTGTTTTATAAATGATGGGAGGTGTATTTCCTTATTATTTTTGTTTTGTATAATGCACAATATTTTATTTAAAACCCACAACCACCATATGGTTTTACCAGTGGATTCTACAAAAGGTAGAGGGAATACATTATTTTATAATGTGAAGGGGCAATGAAAATGCTAGATTTACATATCTTATGTTCAGGTAAATCACACATTCAATAAATTAATTAAAAATCATAAAATATTATATATTTCATGGATGAATCACTAAGTAATTATAAAATAAACGTCCAATATTATACTTTTAAATAAAAAAAATTTATTTTCAGGAATAATACATTTATAGAATATATAATATCACTATTGGGATAATATGTTGTCAGGAAACACATTTTTTATTTATATGGTAAATAAATTTAAAACAATAATTTTTTTGTCTCATAAAATTAATAACAATTCACCATTGGTTATATTAAAGTCCCAAATTAAAAAGTTTATCTTAATTTATTTGGAATAATTTTATAAATATGTGAATTTTCATATTAATAATAAAAACATGAAATTATTGAATGTTGAAGGCCTTTTGGCAATAAGTGTTTTTAGACACTAAAAAAATTACACTAGACATAAAAAAATATATGATTTTTTATTTAAAATTTAATATAATAATGAAATATAATGAAATATAATTTATTTCAAAAATAAATAAATTAATATAAATAGAGTTATAAATTGAATTTTAATATTAACTGAAAATACTATTCTTGATTTAAAAATGATTTCAAATGTATCAATAGTTGGAATAAAATATATTAACTATTTTATAAAAGAAATTTACATATACCTAGTTATATAGTATCGATACAAATCCCATTAGTACACTAGAACAATCCCTGAGAATAATGTCTGTGATGGTGGGGTGTTCACAAAGACATTCGTTGATCATGGTTTTGGTAGTGATCTCAATGAGCATGAACTTCTCCCATAAATGGTTTCATTCATTCTTATGTTATTGTATATCATCTTGGTATTGTTCTATAGAATAATAAAATAATTCTATCTCCCTCGGAATCTCTAATATATGGTCTTCAAAGGGTATAATCCTATTATTTGAGGACATAACATCATTTTTCTATGGAGAAATGATTAATTAAATACCAAAATTTAAACTATCCATGAAATGATGTTCAATGTTTATATATACAATGGATAATATCCAAATATTTCATTTAAATAAAATTATATATATTGAATCAAAATATGTTCATGTTATTTCTATATCCATAATACATTTAGTAAAATAATAAATGGGAATTTTATTAATAAAATGCCATGTTGTTACATTTTCCATTCAACTAAATTTTATCTCATCTTATATTGAATTTGGTAAATTTTAGTCACATAAAATATATAATATTTGAAAAATGAGATAAGATAAATAAATTGGGATATTTTACAAATACTAAATCCCAATGATTCTTGTTCACAATCTTATCAATGGACTTCCAAAAAATATTTGAATTTGTAATTGAGAAAACAATCTTAATGGAAATGTTGATTCTAATGAAGAATTATATTTTTGAAAACATCATTATTATTATATTCAATAATAATATTTAGTCACTTTCATCCAAGATAAATTGATATTTCGGGTAAATAAGATATTGCACAATTTCGAACTCGATAAATTGATTTTTTTAATAATAAAGAGAGAAGACAACAAACCTAAACTCTAATAAGTAGAAATTTTGTTATATTGATTAAATTAAATGTTTTTTTCTCATTATATAATTGTATTATAGAATAATTAATAATATGAAAAAATAAATACACATCTGTATATGTTCCTAAAATCATCATCCTCCTCGGGGAAAAATATCCAACCTCATTATATGATTTTTTTTCACAGACATATCATTGAGGATAATTTGTAAACTACTAATAATATAATCAATGATATATGATAACTACATAAACATTGATATGGATTCATTACCTCTGTACACAATCCAATTATGAGATTTTAAAACTCACTTTAAAAATCAGGATATTGTTTATCAAATCTCATCCTCTGTGTTAAATTAAAAATTTGATGTAAGTTAAAACAACATACTCAGTCATCTAAATTCCACCATAAACATTATATATTAATTTAAATTGTTAATAGTTTTTTCAAGTGAGTAATTATTGTATAGTACAAAATTTCATTAGTAGGATCATTGATCTTGATAAATAAGAATAAATAAGAGTTGAATTATTATAATTATAAAAAGTAACTATTTAATGGAATTATTATAATGTACCAATTTAATTTATCATTAGGATAGATTCTAATAACTAAGAATAATTATATGATATATATTTCATCCATATTTAACTCGGTTCTCATATATAGGAATGATTGATAAATGCTCATATTTATTCCAATATAACAAACTATCATTAGATCAAAAAATGTAACTCTTTATAACCCAATACCATTGGGAATACATTTTTCTTCAATGGATAACTGTAATATGGGAGTCTTTTTTCATATAGAAGTATATCTTTTGACATCTCAGTCATGTTAGAGAATCATTTATCACTCCAACCATTTCATTCATTTACATCAACTAATCTCAAAACTAATGATAATTTTATATATATTGTAACCGAGAAATAATGATTTCTCATACAATCTATATAATTAATCAATGATTGTTAATTTTTTATGGTATGAATTCATAAACCATGAATTAATTATTCATTACGTTCTTCTATCTCATAATAAATATTTTCATCAGAATTATATATTAAATTATCAATTATTTCACCACGATTGATATAGAATGTATAATAAATGTTACAACAATATAAAATTATATGGTGCTTTAATTCTATATAATTTAACATTCTCATTTTCAAATACATTACTCATGGAAACAACATAAAATATATGTTTTGACAGTTTATTTGAATATTATATGAAATCTTCAACTCCTATTTCTTGTTAACTATTGGTTCTTCATGTATTTATCCACATAAAATCAATTCAATACATGGGACCTCAATATTAATGATAAATATATTTAATCGTATAAAAAATTATAATTATATATATAAATAGATAAATTTTCAAAATTATAACATAGAATCCCAATAATTAGTGATTACAAGGGAAATATTAATTATTATTAGGATAAAAAAAACTGAAATAGGTAATTTATTATATTTATGAAAAAAATCGTAAATATTATTATAGTATTAGAAAAAGAATAGGGATTTCTCTATAATTTTTAGATATTTTTTTAAAAATTCATTCACACAAAACCACTTCCATTTTACCAAGATATTTTAAGATAAGATTCAGTATTCAACTCTATTTAACCTATAATAAATATTGTTTAATATAAAATAAAATTTTCATTATCAACACCAATGGTAAATTTTATATGTAAAATAATATTTTTCAAATGAATAATTGTCTATAATAATAATCAAATAGAAAAAATCATTAATGTAATGGCCAAAAAATATTTCATGGGGTATAAATAATTTATTCTCTTGATAAAAAAAATTTCTTAAATTATCTTATTTTATGAATCATATATATTTTTGAAATAAAATATAATTTTATTAAATTGCATCAAATATATCTTTCTTAGAGATAATTAATCATTTCACACTCTATGTGAACGAAAAATACCATTGTTGGTTTATTATAATTATTTTATTATTTATAACATGTCAACAATTATAACATAACATTTCATGGGAAGGATATCAATGAAGTGTTAAAATTCACCATATCCATATATGAAATTATTTAGAAAATATCAATCTTCTAATATTATAAACCCAAAATTTCTTCCATCATATTTCTTATAATTTTATTTCTATAAAAACTACAATATGATTATATAGTTTTCACCAATATAAATATGTGATTAAAATGAGGATATATAAAGCAAAAAATTTGATTTTATATATATTAATTATGTGATTAATTATTATTTACTCATGTAATTTCAAAATATAAAAAATATAAACATTTTATTATATAAAATAATATAGAAATAAATAAATTATAATCATTGAAATATATAATCAAAACATTCAAATGTTGATTTTTGTCTGAAAAACTATTATACATATTAATGAAATAATTTTATACATAATATGTCTTAATAAATAATAAGCAAATATAAATTAATTATTTTCACCAAAAGATACAAAATTTAAAATAAAAAAAATAAATAACTAAAAAACTTGTATATAATCTATAAAACCTGAGAAACAAAACATATCAAACATATTGTAATCATAAGAATTAAAAAGTAAAAATTAAGTGAGAAACAATTATCCAAGAATGCTATTTATTTCCAAAAAAATTATAAATATAATTACAAAAAAATTATACAAATAGTTTTGTAAATATAGGATACAAAAAATTACCATAAAAATTAATTTTATGATTAATTATATGAATAATTTTTCAATAATATATAAATATATATGGATTCAATAAGTATAAATACAATTATTATAAATATTCTCTAATCAATTATCAGAAGACACACATCAACATAAAAATATATAATAACATATGATCTATTATCACAACACAACATTAATATTAAGTTCTTTTCAAAAAAAATTAAAAATTTATATAGTTTATTATGATAAAATTCCACATAAATTTAGATGAAATAAATAGATGGTCATGTAATAATAGAGAAGAACCTATAGGATTGAAGAATAATATTTGGGTAAAATAATTAAAATATTAAACCAAAACAAACCCAAAATCATGTTTAGAGAATCGATGAAATACTTACATGATTTAGAAATATGTATAAACGATGTATGGTTAAAGGAAATTAATGAAAAAATATTATGAAAATGAATACAATAGATATTTGATAACCGTTGAGGGGTTTTTAGGGTTGTTGAAGCCACTCAGAGCTGTTATCATTCGAGATTATGGATTTTGAGTGAAAGAAATTTTTTTTAGAGATGGTGATATAATATTTAATGCAAAGAAGGAGTTTTCAATTCAAAAAATGATGTCATAAATAATAATAAAATCATCCTTTTTTTTAAAACTGATGATTTTTTTTTCTTTTTATATTGATGGGGTAAGGTTTAATGGAAAAAAGCACAATGTTTTTTTCAACCGATTTTATATTGGTTTTAATGTAAATTTTCACCAAATATGTTTTGGAATCTATATGAGAAATGTATTTGTAGATAAATGATTCCAAAACTCTAATTTATTTTCATTTTGATTTAGTGTTTTTAAACTGACCTAAAAATATGATATTAATTCCGGTATTTCAACTGCATTATATTGTGTTTCATAGTCTCCCAGTGCCTCCATGTTTGATTCTGGTTATACCTATTAACGTTATGTGGTGAATGGAAACATAGCCATTTTACTAGTCATGAATAGGTGAAAAGAAATGGTTTATTACCTATGGGTATGCTCGTGTACTCTCACAGTACCTGTGGTGTCCTCCAAAGTGATATCATGGTGTTATGTAGATGACTCATGGTCTAGATTCCAGGGGAGGGTCACATGGAATGTGGGCACAACTACATTTTATTTAATACTTATCATCCCTTAAAACATGATAAAAAATAGGGGGACTAAGAAAAAAAAAATTAATATATAACACTCCATATTTTTGGGTTTTCTATACAGTGCCAAGGAAGTGTTCACATGCTTCATCATGCCCCACCTTCATTAGAATCAACTTTAAACACATCAATTAGTGGGGATATGGGTAATTCTATTATCCATACACCTCATAAGGTAGGTTTCCAACCACTCAATCCCTCACCCATCTCTTCATATTTCCCTTGTGTCTCTCTTGTTCTAGTTTTCACTCCTGATCATGAATCCATAAAGAATAACTTTTAAAACATCTAGATCAATATTAAAATCACAATATAATTTTTTTCTCTATCAGCATCCATTAATATCAATGTACAATAATGGTCAAACATACTCTGATATTGTCAAAACGTGACCCCATGGCCCAATGGATTAAAATGAAAAGAACATTGGGGTGAAATGCCCAAAATGAAGGTGATTTTTTATTTTCCATTATTTTTTGGCCAAATATTAATCAAAATATATATATATATGGGTATAATAACGGGACTAATTATATTTTTATATTAAAAATATATTATAAATTATTTGCCAACATGAAGAAAAAATAAATTAGTGTTCAATAATAGTAGATTTATATCCATTATCATAATTTTTTTAAAAAAATGAATAATCATACACAACATGACACTAACATCATTCATATTGATCATCAGTGAAGATTGTGTTCACTATAATTATTATGATCCTTTACATTCAATACCTTTTATTTAACCTCTATTTTATCATTATTCATCATATGATCTTGATTTTACAAAAAACACTGCTCGTTGATCCCATATCGAACGTCCTGAGGGTTATGAGGTAAAATATGAACAAATTACCTAAAGGAATATTCAGATTGGATTTAAAAAAATTACTGTAGAATAAAATATATAAATAAAATTTTTTATTTTAATTAGACACACAACATAATGGATTCCATAACCAAAAAAAATTGGGCCAACCAATAATAGGTTGTGACTAGGGTAATATCTGGTTACCAAAATGAACAATTGTTTCTAATTTCCAATTAGAGGCCCTGAACAATGGGAAAAACATGAAACACTATGATTATGGGGGAACATGAATTAAAAATTATTTATATTATTAATAAATTTTTTATGAGGTCCTCAGACAACCATTCATCATGTTAACTACGAGGATAAATACAGATAAATACTTATAAATATTGAAAGGATAATCATTCCAACATGGAGTCATTAAATTACCAACATTACTGGCCATTTAGGATTTCATCAACAATTATTAATAATGGATTCACAATATATGTATATTGAGAATGATTATGGTTTCTCAGAACATTCACTAATTTTTTATTCTTATGATCAATATTATTCCACTAATTCAAGTTTAATGGGTGTCAATGTTTCCAATCCTGATTTATTTTATCTGCATAAAAAAAATTCAATGGATTATCCCCACTATCGTATAGTTTACTATTCCTTATAATGATTTTAATTTATGTATAAAACTAAATGTTCCGTATTAAGTTTTTTTATTGATACAGTCAACATTTATTGAACATTTTTAGTGAATAATGGTCATTGTTAAAATATATAAAATTATTTAGATATGCATTTATTCATTAAGAGACTATTACCATTTAACATAGCATTCACATGATATCATATTTTTGTTAATTAAACTCATTTTATCATGGTATCTTATACTTAATTAGACAATATAGTATATTATAGCTAGTTTCAATGCATCAGTTTATATATTTTATGTTCAATATATTCAGTATATCTAAAAATGTTTTAAATTTAGTACAACCCATATAAAATACTATTTTTTCCATACTCATTATTTACTGAAACATCTTTCAATTATTATTATATTCATATTTAACTATCATTTTCATTTATTAAATCTTATATTCATTATAATTTACACCTATCGTAATATCCTTTATATTATCTTCACCATCAATCAAACATGTTGTCATATCAAATGTTCCACAAAATATAATTTTATTGCATTCCTTATAAAAATTTATTTCTTACATGTGCTTATTCTAAAATATATTACCTAAATGGATTCCATTACATTTCATGTTTTCTTCTAACTCTATTAGACTAATAATTATTTAATAACGAAAATATAAACATGGTCAACTTATTTAATAATTGTCACATGCATTATATTTTTCAAACTGGATGAACTGAAAAACTCCATCCAATTATTCTTTTTCATACGAAGGGTATCCATCCGCTTTTGAGTTTATAAAAAATCATTAATAATTTTCAAATTTTAAATAATAAACTACTAAAGATATGGTATGATCTTGTAATCCTAAATTTATATTCCATATAGATACACACAAAAATTTATCATGATTGATATTGATTTTAATGCAATCAAAAACCCATAGGATCATATAAAGACAATGAATTTTATGATTATATGATCTTATAAAAATTAATTTTTTATTAAATGAATTAAATGGATATATTTATTTATTTTAAATGAAATATTAATTATAGATAATGATGTATACATTTGAAATAGAAATCATCAAGTATTAGCATTTTATTTTTTCAGTGGATTTGATGGTCCTTGAAAGACATTGGAGGTCCCCATGAAGAAAAAATACACATTATTTCGGATACATTCATGTTTTTATATCATATGGAGTATTATTAATTTTCATATAACGAAACTGGATTACTATTATCATTATATTATCTATCATACAATGCAAAATAAATATAATTATCACATTCATAAATTTTCAATGGTCAAACAATGTCTAAAATTGAATTTTTTTTTAATTAACAATTATGTTATGTTGTTTTCAAATTTGTTGGTTATGGTACAATAACACACCATGATAAATTTTCATAAAATCATGACATAAGAATTCAGTGCCTTTACTTAACTAATATAATTAACTAACAATTTCCAAAAAAAATTATGTAGTTATTTGGGATTTTGATCTTTTTGAACATCAAATGTATTTTTCTATTATAAATTCATATTTATATATACTGATGTAATATGTGATGGATAAAATTTAGCATAAGCCACAAAATTCCTAACTACATGTTGATCCACACACACACTGAGATATATGTGTGTGATTCTATGTGAAATAGACAAGAAAAAAATATATCCATTTCACATTTCAAAATTGAAATTCATAATTATTTCATATTAAAAAGATTCAAAAATACTAAATAATTAAAATTAAAGTAGTTATAAAAAATATATTAATGAGGGAAAATGATTTTCCTTTTCTTAATCTAGGTTTTAATCATAGAAGTGATATGTAATTTTAAACATTAACAATTAGTTTAATATAATATAGATATATTTCAAATACTAGAATTTTTAATTAAATAAGATCATCTATACCACATGAAAAATGTATTTTAGTTCCACTGATAGTTTATTATTTATCATTTAAAAATATATCATATTCATTAAAATAATCAATATATATAACTTTTTCTTATAGTAACTTCATGTTAATATTATAATCCTTGAATCAATCTACTACGTATATGTAGCTGGTAGTTTGATATCAAAAAATAATAATAGTATTTAATGGATATTTTTTTTGAATTGAATGTTTTCCTTCTATGGAACAATTTTAATGGTTAAAAATCTAATTATATATATTTTTTATGATGTAGTTTTAGGTCAGGGTAAAATCCATGTAAACAATTTGGAATATTATATGTAATATTCTCCGAGTTAGGAACATAGTAAGCGCATGATTCTAAGGGGTGTAATTCCTTTACATTGATATAATAAAATCTGTAATTATATTATATCACACATACATGGTTATAATATTAAATGGAATATCTCATGAATGAGTTTTGGTTGTAAAATCTCATACCCCCATAAAATATAGAATACGATATTTACACTATGTGTGATATAACCATTGTGTGTGGTAGGTGTTTGGTTAATTCACGTATAAGGGTAACATATTACACATTTAAAAGATATTATTATTATTATTATTATTATTACTATTATATTTTATCCTTCCCATTACAACAAAATATAAAGTAAATCCTCTATTTTATCACATCATTAATCTTGACAATTACTATTTTTATTAAAGATGATGACAAACAACCCTTATATTTTAAAATAGAAAAAATAATAATAACATATTTTATTTAATAGATCATTTGGATACACTAATTTCTTGTTTCTCAATTGTATGATCCATCCATCCCATGTTTTTTTCTTGTATAAAAATTACAATACATTTGTGTTGAAAAATTAAATATTCCACTATAAATTTTCTATTGAACCGATAGATTAAATAGAGTATTATAATGTATTGAACGGTTACCTATTTTCGGTTTTCAAATAGATCAATATTTCAATTCATACTTTTTTTCCATCGAGAATAAAACACGATGGACACCATTGTTTGTGAACGATATGTCAATATTAAAGTTATTATTTCATGTTCCTAGGGCATGGTGATCATTTTAGTCATCCATGATTGGTCTTGCGCACATGGTTATAGAAGGTTTTTTTTGTTTCTTAATTATTTAAATTATTATATCCCTCTTCTAAATTGTGGAATCTTTTTTTAATTTCAATAAACAGAAATCCAATTTTATATAAGGATACTTATACAAATTATCTAGCATTACATGTAAAAAATATCAAAGTATAAAAAATAAGAAGTTTTCAAAATATAATTCGATAAAATTATCATAGGATGATATATAAATTTTATGAAAATATTTATATAGATTAAGTAATATAAATTCATTATAAAGTGTTTACAATGGATAATTTCCTCAAAATATATTAAGATAACTATAAAATTTTAATCACCTCGAAATATCAAAAAGATAATTTTTAGAAATTATTAAAGGATAATTAAATTTAATATATTATTATATTTAAAAAATATTATCAAAATATAATTTTAAAAAATAAAGGATAATATATGAATAAAATATCATTTGATAATTGTGAATGGATAATTTATTAGCTTAGTTAATTTTACAAATTATCATGTGATTATGGATTGTATTTTAATTACTTTATTGTAATGGACTACCATGTGTGTTGTATAATTAATTTAATGATATTTATGATATCAATGTTGGGTTATAATTATAATTAAGTAGAATAAATCCTGCACATACATCACTTTTAATGATATTCTTTCAAATTATTGGAGGGAGAGAGAGTTTCAATTTTGTGATATAGTATTTCATATGGAAATAAAATATTTGGTTTTGGTTCTTGGAACCCATGAAAACCCACAATAATTTACATGACAAAGACTCTGAGTATAAATTCCAAGTGATGATTTTTATGACTATAGAGGTTTCCACTAAATCTTTTTAACAAAAAAGGTGGTTTATCCTTATTATTGAAATCAAAGACATTTTAGATAGAATGAATGTTGTATTTTGGTGATATTATTATACATATTTCTTTTTATAATTTATGTTTTTGAATATTTAATAATTGTTTAGAGCATGTTATCACATGTGGTTGTTTGTGTGTTTCTAATGGCATCTAATAAATGATTATTTCTATGAGAATTTATAGATTATCTCTATGTATTCTTGACGTGGATTCAAATGTAATTATGTGATGCGACTATATTTATCATGATTTATTTATATTTTTTTATCATGTTATAATTTTTTTTATAGAATATTTCAATTGGAATATTTCTTCTTTGTATACCTAAAAAATGATTGTCGTCGTTGGATTTTCCATTAGAGGGAGAGTTCACATGATGTTTGATGATGATGACCACAGATCATGAAATTCATTTGCATCAAATGTGACTCCATGAATTGACAGTTCTAATGGAATGGTCAAATAATGAATTCAAAATATATTATATGAATCCCATTGGCTCGAGGCCAAGTTGATTATGAAAATAATTCACATCCAATGCCTTTTGAATTTCGACTCAAATTCTAACTACACTGTGGACTACATTTGAAATTTTTCCAATGAATTATGATCATCATTGATACATGGAGTTGAAGTATGTATGACTAGGGTTTTTTTGTTTTTGTAAGTGCACAATATCATTGTATTGGATTATGTGATGTAATTACTAGAATGGATTTATTATATAAATTTATACACCTTTTATTCATGTACAATAATGATAACAGATGAATATGTTGTGTCTTAGTAAGCCTTAATCTCATACCCTTCTCAGTAATTTAATTTCTATTTTATATTTCTGGACTATAGATCATGTATGGGGAAAAGAAAATGTGTTGGATATTTGAAGAGTGGGATATGGAGCTGGTGTAGACCAATAAGGACTCTAAAGAAACCCTCTATTTTTGTATTTATCTAATGCATTATACATTGAATATTATTTCAACTTTTGGAGCTTCTTATAATTATATGACTCGTATTCCATTCTTTAGTTTCCATATGTTCACCATGGTTAATTTTTATGGTATTTATTTTAAAATTTGTAATTTATTATTGATTATATGGAATGGTTTATTGATATTAAACTCCCCCTTAACAGACTGAAACCCTCACTTCTCGTTAGAATCCTATTGTATATGGGATAAAATACATTAGGACACATGGAATCCAATATTAAATCCAGTGGTTTGGGTTGGGGTTTTTTAATACAAGTTTCTTCGGAACATGACCAACCAATTTGTTTCTTATCGTTTCGTAGTATTAGGATATGGTAGATCTGAGTTATTACATTTGGGAATTGTGAAGGGGAACTATAAAGACCCATAATTTACATACATTGTTATTACTTCAAAATATAAACACGGTTATTAAAACATATAAAAAAACCACAGTAGGACCGTATGGGTATAGTGTCTTTAGAAGCTGAGAAACATAAACAACTGGTCCATAAAGCATCTACATTGTCTCCCATTTATTTCATCATCACTAGAATACCATTTTGGCATATCCTACATAATTCCTTTTCTTGGCCTATTTAAAAGAAAACATACAAAAGGGTGAGCTCAAATTCTCAGTAAGGGTAAACAAAATAAATATCAATCACATCATATTCATAAGAACATAAAATTCTGGAAATCGTAACGTGAAAAAGAGATCATAATTTCATAACATGGGAGAAATAATATTAGTGAAATGTAATCATAACATGAAACATTGTTGCATACACACATAATCATAGAGAATCATTTCATAGTAGTCAAGACTCATTTCCAAAACTATCTTAGAGGACAATGTCCATTTTTGAACCGAGTTCACTCCTCGTTTCAGTCTTGTATCACTGAACCGGAAAAACCATTCATTACAGCCATGTCTACCTCATTAGATATAAATCATTACAAAATGCATTTTTGGGAGATATAGTTTCCAACCTTCTCATAATGATACCATTCTTATCTATTCCAAAAGATCATAAATCATACATCATAGCATAACCCTTGTAAAAAATGGTATTCTTAAGCTTCTTGCCATCATAACATAATCCATATAAGATAAAAGGACATCATAAAAATAATTCCATCATAACATAATCCAATCAATGTAAAAATAGGGATAGAAAAATAACCCTATATTATCTTAGATGGAAAATAATTTTGATAAAATGCTTGAACTCCATTCTACAGGAAAATATCCTTTCCCAATCAAAAAGATTTTTCCTTTCATAACATGTCATATCATTTTAAACTAAAATAATGTAATTAAAAATAAATGTGATTTCTTATAAAGTAAGATTCATGTAAATAATGTTCTCTGAAATCATAAAAATCCATTCTTTCCTTATAAGTTAAACAAACATTCTTCTCGTACATTGTCCAGAAAAGTCAAAAATTTCGTTATACTAAAAACGACAAACAATTCCTTTCATATTTTTCAAAAAATACTCACCAATTAGTAATATTGTATTTAAAAAATTTTAGTATGATATAGATAATATTACATATTGAGGAAACATGTCATATTCGTATCTTCTTTTTAGTAATATTTCATTGCTACATGTTATTCGAGTGTTCATTGCTTTATGTTTTTATGCATGTCTTGTCGAATAAATTTGTATTACTATTTTTAGGATATAGATACCTCATTAACATAATGTTATTAATGAAATATATATCATATTTATTCATTAAATTCATTTATATAATCATTATTCAATGAAGATCATGTAGAATGAGTCGCATCACATCGTGGAGATGGTAGGCCGTATGTACGCACGAGTGAGGATATTGTTCCCATGATCGTGGAATTGTATTGAAGTGTATGTATACTATTTAAGAATAAATATCACTTTAAAATAATAATATATAGTTACTCATTACACCATTATACCCATCCAAGATAGGTGGTGGTGGAAAACAGATTACACCACGGCGTGGAGATGGTATTCTATACGTACGCACACATGGTGATTTCGTTTTTTGTAAGATGGATAGAAGGTGAAATAGGGTTGTTTCATATTTATAAAAAAATACCATTATATGAGTGATACTTATGTTATTACTTCATAATGAAACAACTAATGAAGAGGAAGAAGAAGAAGAAATAAATTTGAAACAATCGGTAATGAACATTACCTCTTCTTTGAAGCGCGTATTCTTAACCTCCTCTTAGGGGACTAAAGATGGTATTTGAAGAAGACCAGGACCTCTATAATGTTTCTAGATAAGTGGATAAGATAAATTTTCAGGGGTTTTCCCATCTTTATGTCTCAATTTGGTGTGAGGAGAAGGAGGAGGTTCCCTTTTATAAGGGGGGAGAGGGGCACCTTAGAAAAAACATAAAATATTATTTTATAATAAAGTCATATTTGGATTATAATAGCTCCAAATTGATTTATTTCGAAGCTAAAGTGGGTATGGGTCGATATCCTCTCATAAAATAGGTTTTAGACATGTTTAGGTTACTATTGTAACCTTATCATTTAGATTTAACTCTCAGTTAAATAATATATCATTTACTGGGTATTCTTGTTTTCTTACAGTATATGGTTAAAAAAATACTATAACAGGACAAACGATCCCCAAGTGGTTCATTATTAATATATATATCCTTATCTAAGTCATTTGGCAGATGCGTAGATTTTTAGGAATATAATAACAATTAAAAATATAATATTTGTTTTAAAAACTATTTTTTGTCAATTTTGATACTATTTGGTAATTTATTTCTGTGAAAATCATAACAGAATGATTAGTTCGAAAAAAGATAATTAAATCAATACTAACATGTAATATTAATCTATAAAATTAGTGTAAGTCATAAAAAGTTTCAAATTACATTTATTTGGGTATTTATAAAAACAATTATGTTAATATTTCTTTAATAAAGTAATTACTTCATCAGAATTGTGTCATAAATAAATTAAATAATTTAATGTCTGAAAATTGTACATAAAATACAATTATATGAACTCGTTTTATCTTTCTAATTAATATATATAGTCGAATTTATCCTATGTATAACCCAATATTAAATTTTTTTTACTTATTAAACATTGATTTTAACTCATTTAACTCTTCTTTAAATAAAATAATAATAAGTGTCCTAATCTAATCCAAGTGGAAATAAAGGGTAATATTTTATTGTTAAGGTTGTTTTTGGTCGAATTACACTTATTGAATAGAATTAGGACATGTTTTAGGGTAATAATAATATCATTTTTACCTTTAATTACCAAATTTACTATTAACCGTGGAAAATAAAAGTAAAAATTTCCTATTAACCAAAAAATATGTTTATCCTTTTGAACCACATTTTACTCCTTGATATTAACCGTGTCTCTCGGATTTTGGACATTCAACTCATATAAGTGGTAAAATTATGTTTTATGAACAATTTAAAATGCTCTTAGGAGTTGGGTAAAAGACGGTGAAAAGTTCAATAAAATTTTTATATCTATAAAATGACTCCAATGAATTAAATTTAACTTATATAGGTATTATTTATCAATTTTGACCTAAAATAAATAATTATTTAAATAAAAAGTCTGTTTTTAAATAGTAACCCATTGTTTTCTCTATACATAAAAAAATTAACGTTTTCAGAAAAATACCAAATTTTCACCCAAGGATAATTTTGATATTCCGAATCCAAAAATGAAGTCCATTTTCAAGGATAAAATTTATAATATTTCAAAATGTGGGTATTACTATTCAAAACGGCTTGTTTATATAATATTTTAAGAGCGTATCGTTGTTTAGTGAAACTCGGTATTGCGTACAACACACACTATCGTGGAAGGTCGCGATGGCGTGTAAAGTAAGCCAGGCTAGTGTTTTGTTTAGTGAATGATTCCTTTGATTATTCGTATAACATAAGACAAAAAAATTTACTTCTCTTAAACTGTCAGGATGTTACAGGAAATATGATAGTGAATATACCACACTAAATGGTGGAGATGTGAGTTTCTATAATGCGGTGAAATTTATATTTTGATGTTATTATTTATTAAATTCATCTTAAGTGATACACTTTAAATAGACAAGTTATTTATGAAATTTCAATTTGGTTCTATCATCATGACTATTAATATATGATCACATGTAATATAATAACCAATTTTTTGGTATCTTAGTAGTTCATTAATTGAATTTCATGATCTGTACTATTTTATTAGGATAGATTCTCTTTTTGTGATATATATATATATATATCAATGTAGTTTTGATATATCATTATTTGATATACATATTTGAAAATATTATATTGTTTTATTATTATATATATAATTGTTGTTAATAACATGTAGAAATAGAGACAATATATGTCACTATGAGGGATATACCATGGGTTCAAGGGATAATCATAGGATAAAAATTTTGTGATCCCATAGACAAAGTATATTTTACCCCCACAAATATTTTTTTTTAATTATTTTGATAATGTTATAGAATATTTCACATCAACATGGCCTTGGGGATGATTTGGGAAGAAGGAAAAAATACCATCAAAATGAAGTATTCTTGTACATTACAAATGTTCATTTATGATAATGTAGTAGAAAATGATCACGCGCCAACAAAGTGGATCAGGAAGAATGGTCACATCAACCAATAGTCATTTACTATTTCATATACTTGGTAGAGTAGTTCAAAAGTATTTTCAAATATTCCATGACATTAATTACATCATTCTTCATCTATTTCTAGAACATGAGTCCCCCTTGTTGTTAATAGCTTGAAATAATTTTGGGAATCTTTGAACGCGATGAGGCTCTGATGGATCAGCATGTTAAAATGTTATAGAGATTATTACTGTAGTGGATAACATTTAAATACCCCCATATTGTATTGTATGAACCACGATTAAGAAGCTCAAGATTAAAAATGAAAAAATGTAGACGAAGGGTTTAATTAAGACAAATACTTCACCTTGGGGTACACCATGTCTATTCCCATAGAACGAGGAAAATAGTTGTGGAATCTACAATGATTAATTGAATATAAACTATGTGATAGTGAAACCCCAATATGACATTCCTATGACCATGATCTATTCGATTAGTACAATGTAGCCCTATGTTATCCATGATTGATCAAAAATTGTTCTATCTCTAGTTACAAGGTATAGAGGATTACATTCAAATTTCCTAATTTCAATGAAGTTATGATCTATATGATTACACAGTGGGCCCAGTTTGATCAGTGGACTAGGTCAGGATAGTGGGTCAATTTTGACGAGGTGGAACTATGTGAGATCTATATCAGGCCTAGATCATATATAAGGAAACTGGGGTGAAGCCCGATTAAGGTTTTCTGTAAAGACCCAAATTTTTCCATGTCGGTTTTTTTAATTGTATATAACTGTTACAAGTCAGTGAAAAGTGACATCCAAACACTCCAAGGACCAGTGTTCCCGAAATGAATTTCATAACTTCTTTATTAGGAATTTTCAGTAAACGCGTGAGTCGAATTTTTATATTTACCACCGTAGCTCGGATTAAAAATCAAATGATACTATTGAATCTGCAGTACCAGGATTCGAATAAGGGAGGTGTTACTTTATCCACAGTAGGTCTGGAGAAAAATTTATTTTCTAGTGAAATTTGTTAAAAGAAATGCATTTTTTCATTTTATATCATAAACGTCCAACCAACCAATTAAAGGGTGGGGCTGGTGGTCTGTGATGCCATAAAATGTCTCGACCAGCCAATCATAGGTAACGACATCATTGGGGAAATTACCAAGCTTCCTTATTTCTTGATCCCCATTAACATCCCGAGTCATTACATATTATCCCCTCCCTAACAAATATAGTGCTTTGGTGGAGGGGTATTAGAAAAGATTCACCTAGAAACAATGTTCTGTTGGCGTTCCATAATTCCGAGCCCTTAGAGGATATAGGCGGCCCTTGTAGGAGATGACCTTCGACACCGAAAAATATAATCAGAGATTGACATTCGAGTAGAGGTGGGGAAATCTTTTTTGGGGATGATGAACAATGAGACTCCCTCAATCATGTTCCCTCTCTAACATTTCATGTTATGGGGGGTTTTTTGGAGCCTTTTGATTCCCTCTTCCTTGTTCTTGAAATTATATGAAGAATGAATGTCAACCGACTAATGGGTTGACTTGCGATTAATTTATCATTGTGGAAGGTTATTGCAGGGAATCATGTGGGGTTAATCATTTTATTTAATTCAATTGATATTAAACCCTTAAACCCCCTCAAGTTTAAGATCTAACATGGAGGGAGTGAACCAAATGAACCCATACCAAACCCTCCACTATCTACCAATCCTTGTGCCACCTAGGAAGACCACAAGAAAGTCGATAGACGCCACAATAGAAAGTCCATGACTCGTCTGTCATGGTGAATAGAGGGTTTGGTTGACATGATGACCGACTGTGAGAACGAAGGTGGCATGGATGCCGCGCCGTTGGCAAATGGAAGCCACGGCTGAAGCCGCGACGGTGGCAGATCCCGCCTTCGATAGGTTTCGCAGCGATCATGCGCCTCCACCGCCTCACAAACCCAACATCCTTCAGGACGTTTGGTAATTTGGGAGATCGGGGGTTTAACCCCCCCCCCCCCCCCACCGCCTAAATGTCGGAGCATTCCACTAGCCTTAGAGTGGTGCACCACCATCAGATGAGTCCACCACCATCGAAGTCGTGTTGCCACCCTCAGAGCGGGCCGCTGCACATCGAACGCCCTGCTGCCATCACATCGGGTCGCCACCCTCGGAGTTGTCCTCCACCCTCGAAGTGGGGCGCCACCCTCAATTTGTTTCACCGTCATAGAATCCAGTCCACCACCCTCTGAGTGAGCTTCCACCCTCTGATCGGGTCGTCTCCCTTGAGCCGGGTCACCTCCCTCGAGCCACACATCCACCCTCAGAGTAGGTCACCGCCCTAGGACCGAGGCGTATCCCTCGCACTAGGCCTCCACCCTTTGATTCTGGCCGCCACCCTTGGAGCGAGTATCTGCTCTCGCATCAGGCCACTGCCCTCACACCAGTTCCCTGCCCTTAGAGCCATGTCGTCTCCCTCAGAGAAGACCAGGCCACATCCATTGCACTCGTCCCCAGCCATCTGTGTCGGTCGGACACCCTCAGAGTGGACTGAAGCTCCTGCAATGGTCTGCTTCCCTCGCATCGGGTTTCCTACATTGGAGCCAGGTAATTTTCCTTGGACTGGGCCACTGATTTTGAGTCGGTCCGATTCCCTCGATCAGGGCCACAACCCTCAAGCCAGGTCGCCGCCATCGTAGTCATTCTTCCATCCTCGTAGCCTATTGTCACCCACATACCGGGCCACCAACTTACTGAGCCGGCACCCCAGCAGGCCACCACCCCCGGACTAGGTCGTTGCCCGAGCGGGCCCCCCATAATTCGTCATCGCGCCACGTGGGTCATTCCGCACCTTTGTGGGAAACCATATTCGGGTCGGGTCGCCCTTCAGGAATGCCCCTCTTGTAGGATGGATCAGACATCTGCCCAGCAGGCTGATTCCACCTCGGCCCCACCCAGACTAGGTCGGGCTGGGTTGGTCAGACTGGGTCGGAGCGAACATTGGCCCAATTAGGCCCAAAAACACTCAAAGGTTCTTATTGTGAGGACCATACACCCATTTGATGAACCATATTATATGTTGGGACCCTGGGAGAAGGATGTTCCTTTTTTAGTAATCCATTAGAGTTTTGGAGAAACATGGTATTTTGCCAGGTTGGCTTCACCTGAATCCAACCAGGCCCTCAGCACTGAATTGCCAATAACGCATAGACTGGGCATCTGACTGATGCTCCAACTATTGTATTGGATCTCATATTACATGAATGATAATTGGGTTACTACGTTTTTAGACATCGTTTTGATTGAGATATGCCTGATAGCTTGGGGAGCAGTTATCCCATGTGAAAAACATAAGAAACCTCATGACTGGCTGAGACCTAACGACCTCTAACTATTCGACTCATAATGACTCGATGGATTGAATACATAAAGGGGATGATTACCTTAAGAGACCACGATGGTGTGGGTGTTTCCGTGTGACCTCGCGAGCCATGGTGGGGAGAAGCTGCATTACACAATTGGGAGGTGTACATTAGCATACTTTGTTGGTGGGGTGGACAGCTCTGTGTGACTAGGCATACCCACAGTACGTGATGGGGAGTATTATTTCAGCAATTAATTGTTAGTGTGAAGCGCCTCTGTGTGATGCAAACAGGTCAACTATACTTGATAGAGGATGACTTCTCTAGCAGTCGAGGCATTCGACGTTGTGAATGGGGATGTTTCTTGTTACTAACCCTAGAATAAATCATAGTGTGAGTTGTCTTTACATTGTGATGTGATTGAGGTTATGCTATATGGTACATTATCTATGTGGTGCATTGCCTTTGTTGTGTTACCCTGTGGGTTTTCATTGTTGTATTCTTGGAAACATTCAGGTTATCAGGGTCCCTGCTGAGTATCATTATACTCGCCCCTTCATAGGCTTCACCCACACCATTTTTTCTCTTCTATGGATGATGAAAAACATTGATTGAGGCCGAGGGAGCCAAAAATGATGGTGCGTCGAGTTGGACATTCGGCATGACGTGACATGGCAGAGATGGGAAGATGTAGAGTACTATGGAGGTGAGTTGTACCTACCTATTAGGTAGGATCCATAGTGGATGATCAAAGAGCTTCTTTTCGCCTTTCATCTATTTTGTACATTTCAATTGTACTTGAACATTTCATGTTGGTCTGGTATTCTTTCCCCTATTACATTTAGTACACTTTTACTTCATTAGTTTAAATCATAGTGGCTTCTTGTTCTGTTATCAGACCACGTGTTTGCACATGTTTGAAGGAAATACCATCCAACTTTAGGGAATCAACCTTTTGGTGCTAATCGCCATCCCTGGACTATGGAAGGCATAAATTCGTTATTCACATCTTGGGAACCATGGGACGAGTCATGAAAAAATGTTATCAAAGGATCTCGGTTCTACCGAAAAACTAGGGATCTGATTTTTTCTATGTGGAAATAGTGTTAACTGTTTTAAGTGTGGCTTCCAGTTTGGGGAGTCCAGTTATGGTGCAGCGGCTGACGTATCCATACACAACGACCCTGAATTTTGATTTATGTCATTGTGCATGAAAACATTGATTTTATATGTATTGAGAAGACATTTTTTGGAGTCCGCTCACTAGGTATAACTTTTAACCGTGGGACACATGTTTCGTTTCAGGATGCTGCCATGAAGAGATCCACATGGGTTCCCTGAAAAAGTACGCGATAATGGACCACTGAGTGATGGGGCCTCAGTGGAGGGCCATCATACATCATTGGTAGCATTGGTCGGTGTACCAACATTACCACATCCTGTGGAATAGTCATTTCCACCAGCCCCACTAGTAGAGGATGCATTCAGACCAAGCGCATTGCACGAGTTCCAGCAGTAGAGGCATCCAATGCTCCAAGGAGAGATAGACCTGTAGGGTTATAAGGAATAGCTAGAGGTTGTTGCAAGTGTTTTTTTACAATTTTGGGACACCAACTAATTTTATTGTGATCCTGGCAGCAAACCATTATCAGGAAGAAGTAGGGGGAAGGTGGAGCCTAATCCTTTAGATGCTTGATGAGGCCACCCTCACTTGGGAAAACATCTAGGGACTTTAAAAGGAAGAGTTTATCCCAGTGACCTTACTATCGATGCATATTTATATGTTGTTACACTCACAGTAGGGCATCATGAAAATGGACCAGTACTAGGAAAGGTTCATTTATCTCTCTCGCTGCTCCACCGACATTATGTGGGACCCTTTCTTCAGGTCTCGTACCTCTGATCAAGGTCTCATATGGGAGATCCGAGAATCGAGGGTATCCCTCATTATTCTAACGTAAGTTTTGGTACTTGAGAGAGCACTTTTGGTGGTGTGTTTCCTAGCAGAGCATGCACCGACAGCGAGATCTACCCGTGGATGAAAGGTTTCTTAGTCATCTGCAAGAGGTAGTAGGCAGTTGACATAGATGTACAAGAGGACTAGAACCTCTGGTGGATGACCCCAGAAAGAAGGGTGACTTGTGCGAGGCTCATAAGGAAGAGGGAGAAATTCTAGAGGCACGTAATGTTACACATATGGCGGGTAGGGTCATATGGCTCTTGACTGCATAACCCACAACACTAAAGACCAGCTGACGGTTGGGGGACCACCAAGGTAGAGGTTCAAGCAAGGAGGACCCCATGGTGGGGGATGTGGCATGGTGGTGGCCTTGCATCTGTAAGTGGGCGATGTTTCATGATTCTACCTCCACAACTTCCAGGTGATCCACCACGAAAATGGGGAGTAAGAGGACATGGAAAAGCTCAGCACAAGGATTCTGAGGCCTATGACCAATGCGCTCCGTAGATGATTAGAGGTATGATCTATGTCTAATCCACCGTAGATGATGTACTTATAGACATTAGTGTGAGTCACTTTTTTATTTCCACATCCCTTGTTCATAACATGTATATTCTGGTTGAGCTGTTAGCTCGATCCATAGATCTATAGACAACAACGGGAGTAGATTTGATAATTATGCACTGGTGCCAACATTTGGAGCTTACTCTAGTTGGCATGAGCTTTGGCTGGGATCTCCTAGTAGCAGCAACGGTGCCTTACAACATCATCTAGGTTATGGACTTGTTATCCACTATCCATATTCAGAATGACTGTATTAGGGGCACGTTGTGGTGTGTCTGCATGGAAAAAGCTAGTTTTTCCTTCACTAGTGAGAAGGGAACATTTTTATGATAGGATGGATTTACCAAGAAGAGGGTGCAGCAAATTTCTCATTAGTTGGCTATTGTTTCCCTTAGAACAGTTGATATTGAGAGTCCAATCTATCATGTAGAGGTGGACTAGTAGGTCGATGTCTTTACTGATGATTTCCAGGACTACATCCATGTAGAGAGGTAGAATTTTACATTGACCTATACCATGGGACGACACTGATATCTACACCAGCTTATCAGATGGCTCCCACAGAGAATTGTGATTAACATGTAGAGATGGAGGATATTCAAGGAAATGGTTTCATATGACCCAGTGTTTATCCACCGGCATCACCGATTTTGTTCTCCGCAAATGTATATGGGAGTTTTAGACTCTATGTGGATTATCGGTTCCTGAACCAGGTAACATATGAGAACATGTATCCAATCTCGAGTATTGATGATCTATTCAATCAGTTGCAGTATTCTCACTACTTTTTGAAGATAGACCTCCGATCAGGCTATCATCAGCTCAGGATATGAGATGAGAATTTGTCGATGATGGCCTTCAAATGTCGCTATGGTCATTATGTGTTCTTGGTTATCCCTTTTGGTGTGACCGACGCCCCTACATTGTTCATGGTACAAATATATAGGATATTTTAGCCATACATAGATCTCTTTGTGGTGGTGTTCATCGACATCTTGATTATATCGGTGATGGAGGAGCCTCATGCCTATCATCTACAGATGGTTTGGGATACACTTTGAGAGTAGGGATCAGAAGAGGTCTTGGGATGCCTCTATGTACATGAGATTGTACATCTTCATGGGGTGTATTCAATGTTTTTCTATGACTTTGACACATATTTTACATCCCGATTATGGAAGGGATTGCAGAAGGAATTCGATACTTTAATGTGTTGGAGAACCACCTTTCATCCTCAAAAATATGTTCAGATGGAGTGGACCATTCATACACTAGAGGTCATTATTTTTTGCATGCATCAAAGATTTTGGCCGTAGTTGGGAGGATCACTTTCCCTTGGTGGAGTACTCTTAAAACAACAGTTATCACTCCACCATCGGTATGGCACCATTCGAGTCCCTTCATGGCCGACCCTGCAGATCACCTCTATGATGCACAAACCCATGGGAGTTAGCACTTAAGGGTACATAGTAAGTTTGGGCTACCACTGAGAAGGTTCAGATCTTCCAAGAGTTGATAAAGACTAAAAAGAGAGGACATAAGTTATATGATGACAAATGATGGATACATTTTGTGTTCCAGGAGGAGGACCACAATTTCATGCGATTATCTCCTAAACGGGAACTGTGGATATTTGGAAGAGGCATCAAGATATCACCGAGGTTTATTGGTCCATTTCTGATACATTAGAGGATAGGCAGGGGTGGAATAGTACTTGGCACTTCCACCGCTGTTGGAGAAGGTGAAAAAATATATTCCACATATCCTAGATCAGTAGATACGTGGATTAATCTTATCACATCATCAACAACGGAATGATGGACTTAGATTATGGGGCGACATTTACAGAGGTTCCAGTACATATTGAGAATCGAAAAGAGTTGGTCCTTTATGGGTGGTCGATTCTTCTAGTGCGTGTTTTTTGGCTTCATGAGAACCTCCAGGAGACCACATGGGAGTGGGAGGCTAAGATTCATGCTCAGTACCGAAATTTTTGTTTACTCAGTCTATGTTATACCTTTTGAGGATTTAAATCCCTATGCCAGGGAGAATGTAAAGACCCATATTTTACCATATCATTTTTTTCATAATTATATTGAATTATTTATAGTCTTAGAATATTGATGGCGTGTGATTCCGAGGCCTAGTGTTCCTGGAATGAATTTCT
Source organism: Viscum album (assembly GCA_963277665.1). Lineage (NCBI taxonomy): Eukaryota > Viridiplantae > Streptophyta > Magnoliopsida > Santalales > Viscaceae > Viscum > Viscum album. Next base: position 297,764,056 of record OY728121.1, read on the forward strand.
GAACTTTTTTTTCAGGTATGCTCAGTAACGGTGTGGGTGGCGTTTTCAAACTTTTGAAACATTTCTCGGATTAAAAATATGTGGGCACCGTTGAATCCACAAACCCAGGATTTTCTTTAGAGAGGCTTTACTTTCACAGTTGTAGTTCTGGAGAAAATGTTATGTTTTGCGTGTTTTTTTAAATGAAATGAATTAAAATTATTTTTTGTTATTTTATTTCATAATCCCCCAACGTACCAATTAATTGGTGGGGTCGGCAGTGTTTCAAGCCATTAAATTGCCTGACCTTCCCGCCATAAGTAACGACGATGTTGGGGAAATTGGGAAGCATACTATTTTATGAGCCCTATTAACTACCAGTATCATTACATACTCTCCCCCTCACCTTAAAATTTAGAGCATAGGGGAGGAGTATCAGAAAACATTCACCATGAAATGAAGTTCTATTGGAGTGATATAACGTCAAGCCCTTGGAGGACGGACCCCACCAAAGAAGGAGGGGATATGCGACACTGAACCCCCTAACAAGAGTTTGAAATTCAAGTAGAGGCAAGGACAACTTGTTGCGAAAATAGTGAACAATGAGACTCCCTGAACTGTGAGTGCTAACCAAAGTTTCAAGGTAGGGAGTTATTTCAGTTTGGTCATTTTTATTCCCTCTTCTCCATACTTGAAATTATACGACGAATGCGGGTTAACCGACTAATGGATTGACTCGCCCTTCATTGGTCTTTGCCAGAGGTAATTGTGAGGAATATTGTGGGGTTAATCTTGGTGTTTAATTCAATTGTTATTAAACATTTATCCCCCTCATATTAATGAGCTAATGCAGAGGGTGTGGTCCAAACAAACCATGCCTGAACCCTCCACTATCTTGATATCCTTGTGCCACCTTAGAAGACCACAATCAAGTCGACGCACACCGGAAGAGGAAGGTCATAGCTTGTTAGCCATGGCTAACAGAGGAGGCGTCTAGCTCAATGATCAGTCGCAGGAAGGAAGGTGGCATGACCACCGAACCTCCGGAAAATGGAAGTCATGGACGAAGTCGCGGTGGATGCAAAACAAGCCTTTGGTAGGTTCCACGGTGACCGAGCGGTGCCCATGCTGCGTCGCTGCCTCACCAACTGAACGTCCTTCAGTCCGTTCAGGAACTAGAGAGATCGGGCGGTTACACTCCCTCCCCCCATGTCGGGCTGAGCCGCCACTCTCAGAGCCGTGTCGATGCTCTCAGAGTGGGACGCCACCCTCGGACTAGGATGCTTCCATTGCATCGGGATTCCGCCCTCAAAGGTTGGCTTCCTCCCTTGGAGTAGGGTGCTGTCCTCGGACCGTGCTGCCACCCACACAACGGGCCGCCGCACTCAGAACCATGTTGTTGCTCTCGGATCATGCCACCCCCCTCAGACTGTGTTGCCTCCCTTGGACTGGACCGCCTCCAATGAATCTGAGCTACTGCCCTCAGAGAGGGCCGCTGCCTTCGTATGGGGCCGCCACCCCAGTGGGCCACCACACAAGAGAGTTGTATCCCTGGTACCCGGCCGCCTCCCCAGTAGGCTGCCACCCCCATACTGGGCCTCCAACCCATGGGTGTTGGGCCTCCCTCTTTAGACTGGGTTGCCCTTGTGGGCCGCCCCACTTGCAGGCCGGACTGGGCACCTACCTTGAAGGCCATGTCCACCTCAGCCACCCCTAACTCGGTCGGGTCGGGTCAGTCCGACCAGGATTGACCAGACCTGGGCCCCACCGTGGACAAAAATAATAAAAGTGGATTATCATGAGGACATGATGCTTGTTTGTCGAACTGTCTGTGGTGTTGGGACACTTGGATCAAGAGGATCCTTATTCCTTACTCTATTATTGTTATGGAGAATATTGGAGTTTGTCCTAGTTAGATCGCACCTAAATCCAACCGGGCCCTCGTCACTAGAATGCCAATTACTCACAGACCGGACATCTGACTGACACACCGCCTATTGCGTTGGAACCCTTATGACATGGAAGATCATCGGGTTACATATTTTTGAGAATTCCTAAAGGTTGAGAAATTACTAATGGCTGGGGGAGAAGTTCTCCCAAGATCACTACGTACTTAACCTTGTGGATTGTTGAGACCTGACGACTGATGAATTTTCGACTTAGAGTGACTCGTTGGCTACGATATGTGTTAGTGAGGAGTACCTTAGAATACAACGATGGGGGTGGGTTTTTATATGTGACCTGGTGGGCCATGATTTGGAGCAGCCGCGATAAGTGATGGTCATGAGTAACATAGCAAACCAGGTTGGGGGGGACATATTTGTGTGACATGATAGACCAACAGTACATGATGGGGTGCAGTGCTGTAATAGTTCAAAGTTAGTGGGAAGTGCCTCTGTGTGACACAACATTCCCACTATACTCAATAGAGGAGGAGTTCTCTAGCAGCCGAGGTGTTTGATGTTGTGACTGGGGATGTTACTTGTGACGAAAACTAGATTAAATATTTGTGTGAGATGTCTTTACATTGTGCTTGTGATTGAGGTTATGTTATGTGGTATTTTACCTATGTGGTTCTTTACATTCGTGGTATTTACATGTCGTTTTTCATTGTGGAATTCTAGGAGACCTTCGTGGTATCCGGGTCTCTACTGAGTATCATTATACTCACCCTTTCCCGGGCTTCGCCTGCACCTTGTTGTGTCATGTGTAGACAACGTAAAACTTTGTTCAGAGGCTGAGGGAGCTAAGACCTAATAGTGTGCATAGGTGGACATTCAACATGACATGACATAGAGGAGACGAGCAGGAGTGGAGTTCTATGGAGGCGATATGTACCTACACTTCAAGTATGATCCATGGAGGATAAAACAGGAGATGCTTTTCACATTTTAGTTGTTTTGTAATTTTCAGTTGTACGTATACTTTTCCCATTGGGCATGTGTTCTGGCCCCATTACATTTAGTACACTTTTACTATGGCAGTTTACTTCACAGTTTCTTCTTGTTGTATTCTCGGATCATGTGATTGTACAGGTTTAAAGACTATCTCTTCCTGTTGTAGGGAATATTCCACTCAGTTCTAATCGCCAGCCCGTGGGCTATGAAAGGTTGGTTTGGGGTAGTCACGGCACGAGCCCCGGGGGACGGGTCAAGACATTGACCATGGCGATTGACTATGGAGGTAAACCAAAATGCCAAGTTAGCTCATTCCATGGAAATGTGCAGCGACCATACAGATAGACTACGAAAGTATGTCGTTGTACCCCTAGTAGTTCTGTAGATTGTTTCATTCAAATTTCCATAACACTGATACCGAGAATCCAAATGACGTACCAAATATCGAAACATGACCCTATTTTCGAGATGGTAAATTAATGCATAATGTTGGGAAATGTATTGAGATTCGAGGATCTCATTTTTTCATTCATGGAAAAGTATTGGTTGAGTGTGTTCCAATTTCCTTTCATCGAGGTTACAATGCATATTCCCATCAGCATCATTTCATTATAATCATATAAAAAGGATGAGTATCAGATAAGGATGATGTAGCACTCCAAGAGATGTATGTGTGACCTTCTATCAGCACTACCAGATTTTGTGGAATCAATGTGCCCTCCATGAGTACCTATTTGATATTCCATATAGCAGGATGCAATGGTAGGATTTTTGGAATCATTGCCCCGTGATCCCCAATATAGTCTGTTGATCCGAATTCGGTTTGTTGAGTCCACTAGTTGTACTATGAATGATCCCCTCTTTGATTATCAATGTCCTCATTGACCAATTAAGTCTCCTTGGGCTATGCCGAAATGAGCTAGACCACTCCGTCTATTTTCTATGATTATTTTTTTAATGAGGAGTGAGATCTATTGGAATGAATGTGGTTCAGGAAAAATATAATGGATGCCATTTGGTTATGACATCCTGTGTGTTTGGAGTCTCTCATGAGAGTATCTGATTATCTTATTTATATTTTGTATATTTTTTACTTTGTTACATCATGTATTTATATGACTATACTTGATGCTTCATGGTTAGTGCTTCAGGGTCATCAAACTGATTAATTTTATACTCACCTATGCATGGGCTTATCATGGATGTTTCATGTATTAGGATGATGATGTCCCTTTTAATGGTTTCCTTGGAGGGCCTAGAGTTCCTGGGTAATATGTGGATATAGATAGACTGATGATTTTAATTCAATAGAAACATTAACTTATTCATTGCACAAGGAGCTGGTTGGACACCATATAGTTTTCAATTGGACTTACATGCAAAATCCTTATGGTGGGATTGTATTTGGCCATGTTTACCTTTTATTTATATCCAATTGTACTCGGGTTTTGGGATTAGAGTTATTTTAATGATTTATATTAGTTGTATTAAATTTCATAATTTATCACCGTGGATATGCGGGCTTCGTACATGACCTTTAGACAAATTCCATCCATTTGTTGGATATTTCTACTTACTGATAGTCACCAGCCCCTATTCTATTAGAGGTAGTTTTGGAGTAGTTGCAACATGGGACCCACTATTATAGGTCATGATATTACATAAAACATCTTAAAAATAAATATTTATAAAAAATTAGTAGTGATAATTATTTTTGTTTTTAAATTAATGTATTAACCATAATGGTTTGTGAAATCTTTTAGAGGAAAATGGAAATAATTTCACATTTTTGTGGATCTTAAAACCCGTTAAAATTATATTATAGTTATATAGGTATAAAAATTTCATTTTTAATATCCACTTCAGGGAGTACGTGATTGATGAACAAAATAACAATAACCTTATGTTTTTTGAATACAAAATTATCAAATATGTATGTTTCATTATTATAATAGGATGTAGAATAATAACTGAACATTTGAAAATTGATAATTAAAAAAACTATACAATTAAATTCATATCCAATTAATTAAATGGTCTTTCAAAGCATCATAGATTAATGGATTTGAGGCTCTCAACATTCCAATGATCATTCGCATAATTTTGATAAATTGCTTCAATTCCTATTGATAAATATTATAATTTTCACCCTTCTACATATCTCAATTTTACTCTAATGTTCTCCTACATAAAAACATAGTAATTTGTTTTTTCTTATTTCCATTGTACATCTAGTTCTCCATTATTAAGTGTATATTTTAGTATTTTTTGATGATTTGGTTTTTTCGACAATTGTACTTCCAAATTTAAAACACATCATTACTAATATAACATTTAAAATTATAGTATTCAATTAATTTATAGTAGGGATAATTTAATACCCAAAAATTTTAAAATAACAATATCATATTCGACACCATATATAACATGTAACAACATGTGATGAATGGAATATAAAATCCCAATACATTGTGATATATTTATATATAGATGATGTAATAATATCTAATAGAATATATTACATGAATCAAAATGTTTATCTTTCTCTATAGAGAACATTGGGTTTAAATTGTGTTAATCATAAGAATAAGATCCTTATAAATCTTCGGCTATATGCATGAATGGGTTTTTTTAATAACTAAATACTAATAATATTATTATATAAAATGAAAAAATATCATACTTGTTAATTTTTTTAAAAATAAGATTAAATAAAAATAGGAAAAATATGGTTGAATTCCATGGTTTCTAATTAGTTATAAAGACATATTAAAACCATTTTAATATTTAGGAAAAGTTATTATAAAAACACTTTATTTGCCGAAAGCTTATAATATTATTAAATTTAATTATATTATATTAGTGTATTATACTAATAAAGATTATATATTAATTTTTTAATGTCTATATAATAGATTTTATTTTTATAAGATAATGGAAAATCCATTGTTACACCTTAAATTACTATTTTTCAAAAATCAAAAATAGTTATGTCACCTTTTAATGGCATAGTTTTTATAAATTATATTTAATCATTTATAATTATCTTTTTAAAAAATAAACATTAATACAAAAATATTAGATTTGAAATTATCATAGGGATATTATTTGTCTATTTTTTGGAAATGTTTCATTTTTTATGAATAATGAAAATTGTGAGTTTTAATTAAAAACATACGTTTTTCAAAATATTTAATACTTTTAAATTTAATTTTATCTGGGTTTTAATGTGAAATTATATAATTAATAATTATATTAATACAATTTATTTCATTTTATTACATTTAATTTTTATTTTTTAGATAAAAATATTTCAAAAAAATTGATACATTTTTTATTAATATCCCTATTTGTCATCACATCAAGGATATAAATTATAAATTAAATTATTCCATAATTGGGTGTTTAATTATTAAAATTTGATTTAATATTTGTAAAAATAATATAATTCATAATATCATATAAGTTCAACAATGTTTTTCAATGATGTTACTACTGAAAATTTTAAATGTTAATTATAGCGATTGAAGTATAAAAATTTATACGTAGTGGTAAATCATAAATGATAATGTTTTTAAATGAACCGAAACATTAAAAAATACCATGAAATTGAAATACTTCTACAATATCTGAAATTTGATTTAAATATATTCAGGATTGGTGTCACATTAGGTGAAGGTGTGATCCCAATATTGTTTAATTTTTTTTAATTTACAGCAATACCACTCTTCCTCCACTATAAATGGGAACTCACTCCCTTTACTAATTCACAACTCAGCTGACATTTTTAACAAAACAAACTTCACAATTAACATCTAAAATTCCCCACCCTCATTCTATAATCTTAAACTGTTCATATTTCAATCACATGAATGCATTAGTTTAAACCTGATGATGATACTCAAAGAAGAGCTAATGTATTTCTAAAATATGATTTATTTTATTTAAATATACACCCCCTTGAATTTTTCATATTCCATTTTTATTTAATAACATAAGTATCATAAATATTTTGAGATGTTTCTTTGTTAGTGTAATGACCTAAACCCATGAACTCTACAATCAAATTGGTTATGAAATCATCATTTCTGTTTTCGGAAGACTACGACCTCAGAAATTTATGTCATTCTTTTATTCATTACCATAATTAGAGGTTTGTAGTAATAAATTATGAACAATTTATATATGATATTTATAATATTTATGAAATATTTATAATTTTTGAATTATTATACAATGACATACATTAATTATTTATATTTTTGGGAATATGATAATATCATTCATGTATAAGGAGGACAACCCCCTCTCTAGAAAAGTGATTCATTCACACCATATATGGAATATTTTAATGATGAATTTAATTATAATTGTTCATATTTATGACATTAATACTGTTATATAATGATAATATATATATATATATAATTTTTTTTTCATTCATCAATATTATAATAAAATGGATTCAATGTTGATACATATATATGGCCCAATGTCTACAGGAACGATGCATTTCATTCCATTGCATCATATTGTAATTTTATTCAACTTTTTCTATTATGTGGTGTATATAGTGCCCCTATGACCAATAATATCATGTATAATTCATTATTCATTGTATTTTTAGTATAAATTTTAACTATTTCATATAATGGTATTTGAACATATAGTTACCATGTGATAATGCAAATTTATAACTAAAACTGTTTTCATTCAGTTTTATGACTTCATCAATTGTCATTAAAATTCAATGATTTTGTGAAATTTTAGCTATATTTTTTACATTTTTTACGGGGATTTATATATTATAAACAAAATATATTCATTGATTATTTCTCAATTCAACATTATGATCTTTTTAAGGGCTTGTTTTACAATATCATTTTATCTAATATTTTTTATCATGAATTTACAATATAGAAATTTATAAAACATTTTTTTAATAAAACCATTAATTTAATTATCATATGATTGTTAATGAAATTTGTTATGTAACAATACCATTTCATCACAATTTAGTACTTAGAATTATTGATAATATATTTTCATAATATCTTACTTCATTTTCACCTTTAGGTTGAAAATCCTTTTTCTTACAAAAAAATTTATTCTAAAATGTATTCCTTATCATATTCAATATAATTTATTTTTACAAAAAAATAAAAAAAAATATTGTATTCTATATATGTACTAGAAATGTTTATATCTTTTTCAAAATGCAAAAAGGAATGGTATTTTTAACTAGTACATCATGTATTTAATTTCATTTCATTATTTATTTAAACCATCGTTCTCATGTTTATGAATTTCATTTTAAATATTCTTTTTGAATAGTGATTGACAAAGAAAATTTATTTACCAGAGGCTTCTGAAAACAAACATGATATTTTCCTCAATAATGTTTAGGTAACTTTTTATTGTATTTTAATTCATCAAGGAAAAAAACACCATTATTATTACATCATGAAGTATATTTTATGTTGATATATTCCTTATTAATCCTATTGATGGTTTATGATTATTTTGACTAAGGGGAGTGTTTAAATTCTCTCTCTTAATTGATATTTTATTAACAAAATAATGACCTTGAAAAATTTACTTTCCAAATAACATTAAACAATATATTTCCCATAAACATTCATATTATTTATCTGAGATTTGATTATTGAATAATCCACATATCATTTTTATATATATGGTGTCCTAAAATGAATGTAACTTTTTTATGTAGGGAAATGTATATAAATGTATATAATTTAATATATATACTTATAAAATGATATATAACTTCATGCATTAAATAAATCGATTATTTGATATGTGTGGATTTCATTGGACTCGTAGTGACGTGTGGGGCATACAGGTTATGGGTATAGTGGAAGCATAAAATGAATCATGCCGAAAAATTATTCTTTTTCGTAATAAATGATTAAACTAATATTTACACGATGATAAACATTAGGATCAACATAATATAATCAGTGAAAATAGAAAAGGGGTAAACCATCTGATCCAATTAGAGGACCATCACAAATTATTAATACAAAATTTAATAAATTAATGAACTACTCTGTCAATATTTTTTATAGTTGGTGTATTTTAAATAAAATATACATTTATCATTTATTGAATTGTATGAATAAAGAGAATATTAATTCTACTAGTGATCCATAACCATTGCACAAAACTTCGAACATAATTTTATTAATTTTGGACGATATCACAACTAATCCAATCAGTTTCATCATTGAACATTGATATGTATGAGAATTTATTCTAAATTAATATCATTGATATATCTTGATTTAATAGTGGGTGGTTGAGTAATATCTCCATACACTCAATGTAGATTTATAAGAAAAGGGACATATCAATGGATTTGAGAGGATTCTCTAGATTCATTGTGAATAACAAAACAAATCAATAATCTCTAACGAAAAATAATATTATTGGGGTTAAATATCAGAGGAGTATGAAAAAAATAATTTCACATGTTGCCTTTATTATATATTTACGCCCTATGGAACCCCATGTAAAATAATAATTAAATAATTATTATCATTAAATGTTCTGAACATGAAAATTATATTTAATATAATTTATTAAAATATTATTCAATATACATTATTTTTCAATGGACCTAATAAATCGGTCCTCTCTTCCTCTACAATATTTGTCATATCATTAATATAAGAAGTTTATTTATTAAATAAATATTAATATAGAGTTCAATAATAAATAAATAAATATTATATTTAATAATAAGAATATAAATATTTATTAAATATTCCTCTCGCATATAATTCTCCCTTGAATGAGAAGTGATGTAATATATGTGATTAAGAAATCATTAATAATTATTAAATCACATTTGAATATTATATTTATTTAATTTTTTTAAATAATATATAATAATATATTATTTAACTAAGATCTGGGATAGACTTAGTGTGTGACCATCAATACCTCACTCTCATTGGAATTAGGTAGAGTAGCCTAAATTCTATGGAATATGTCTAGAAACATGGCAAGGGACCCATATAGAAATAAATTAACATTGAAATGACATAATAAATCATATATATTCTTACAGTGTAATATAATACACTTATCATGAAATAACTAATCAAATATGTTTCATGTTGGTTTCACCAACATACATACTCGATGTCTCTTTCTGGAATTTAATGAAATATAAATTTCATGTAGCGCACCATTTTCATAATAATATTTAGGTTATATCATTTCCATAAAAGGACTAGAGTAATCAATTAAATTTAATTAAAATCGGAGACAAAAACATTCTCGTGTTATTCAGTAATGAATTATTACTTGTGAAGTAACCATAGTATCCCACCTCTCCGTAAACATATTTTTACTAATTTATCATCAATACATCAAAGTACATGACATATAGTAGTCGTCAATAATAATAATAAATTATAAGGATCAATACACAAGTCATAAGATTGGAACACCTAATAACACATAAAAATTTTGATATCTTACTAGATGGTCTCATTATGATTAAATAAAAAATGGGATATTACCAACAGTTTACACCATGTGAAGGTTCCAAAAAGTTCATTGAGTCTCCACAACTTATTTCCTATGTAATTTTGTTTCCCTGAACTATTATAATTATGAATTTGAATATATATATTTATTTTATAATATAATCACAACACATCTAGGTTCTTATCATAGTTGGGAACATCTTTGACCTTTTAGTGAAAAAACTTATATTAGTACATTACCAAAATCTATTTTATGTAGATTTATAATAATGATGTGATATTGAGTAAATTATTAATCAAAACATTAAATAATGGTTATCATAATGTAGGTAGATATTTTTCTATGGAACGAACTCCAACAGACTCCTTATTGCACTAGTGCCAACTAATAAATACCCTAAGTATGCTAGATCTCACATGATTCTTATGCTTCATCAATGATAGGAATATAGTCATGGGGCCCCATGTTTTCATTAATGGAAAACACTTCTTAATAAATCATCACCCCACTGAGAAAAATTTCCCAACAGATGATACTTCGAGATAATGTGATTTGTCTATTTGTGAGACTATGGATCTTTTTTTATGATCCAACATTCTTGAATTTTTACAATACAATGTGATATGTTATTTAATACTAGGTAACACGTGAAGCCCCCAAATAATGTACTTTATTTAAAAGAGGTCAACATCATAATCCCTTATATACTCAGTGATTCTTTTAGAATTAGTTATAATTGGTTGATTTGAACCACTAAAACTCATACCTCATCCGTTAATAATGAAAACAAATCATGTGATAGACTTCATATAATTATAACCTATCATAATATTATCATCATTATAACCCCATATAAACATCTCCTCATCTCCTCTATACATCAGAAACATATCCTTGGTTCCTCTTAGATACTTAAGGATATACTAAATAGCATACCAATATTTTTCTCCATGATTTTCATAAAATTAAGATAACATTTTCAATAAATTGGAAACATCTAGTCTAGAATATTACATGTATTACATTTTGTATCCTATCGCTGATTTGTTTTGAGTCTAACACATTATCCCTTTTTCCATTTTCATAAGAGGTAATATTGTCTTTTAGTGTTTTACACCATGTGAGACACAAATAATTACACATTTGGATTTTTCCATACTAAATATATTTATGATATACTCAATTAATTTATATTGATATTTTATAATTATAATATTAGATCAATCCCAAATTATCATTATACCTATATGTATTTTTCTTCACCAAATTCCATCTTGGAGACACACATGTCAATCCTTCCATAATATACTATAAGACATTTATGTTGTTCCCAATAAGTAATATTTCATCATCATATACTACTACAATAATGATTTTATTCACATTAAACTTCTTGTAAAAAACATGTATCACATTATTTATTTATGAAAAAAAATTCTTTTATAGTTTCATTGAATCAAATGATCCATGAACGAGATCCTTTCATTAATCCAAAAAAGGATCCACTGAAACATGAGAATAATTTTTTTATCAAATATAGTCACAAACTATTATATTTTTACTATATATTCTATTTCCTAAATGTTCGAAAAAATGAATGTATTTTTGATATCCAACTTCCAAATTTCACAGTTATAGAAATATAGTATAGAAAGTAGAATTATTAATAATTTAAACAACAAAACTGGTGAAAACATATCATTTTATTCAATTCCTAGTTGTTTTTAAACCATTTTTTCATGTTACATTCTTTATTAGTATTTAAATTACCTTTAATGTCAAGTATTCAATTATATACCAACTACTACCCAACAGAAAAATCAATAATATGTGCATTGAATACATCCTAATAATGGTTATGATACAAGGAATCCTTTTCAAAATCCTCAGATTATATCCAACTTGAATCTTCTGGTATCTTAATTTCTTATTTCTTGGATAGAGTTTCATCATTTTCAACTAATTATTGGCCAACATATTCAGTGAATATAAAATTATATCTCTCTAGTTCTTTTACCACTCCTACAATCCATCATGGTATTTCTATTTAATGAATTATTTCTTCCACATCACATATGGAATCTTTTCCTAATGAAACACTTGTGTATCATGAGAATTGAATTCATCAGAGTCAGTGTTTCTATCATTATAATTATGGAGATGTTGTCCCTATCAATAATGAAGGCCTTTCAAGTAAAAATATCATTCTTTTATAAGGGGTCGTATTGGTAGTATCCATTTATTTCCTTGCGATTCCAAATATACATTCAAAAAATGATCCACAACCTAATACATGTGTATGTGAAAAAAAGGGTTCACAACATTCAAGAACCGTATGGTAATTCAATTGAATGAATTAATTGGTTATCATTTTAATGTATAATATATATTTTTTATTTAATATCAACAAAAGGTTAATACATGATCCTTAGGATCCATCATAAAACATAACATGCATAACAAGTTATGGTTCCACCTCTCACTAACATTGTTACACTATGGGGAATAAGGTGTAGTTGTTTGAGATGATATTCCAAAATCACATAGAAATTCTTTGAACTCTTGTTTAACAAATTCATCCACACTGATCTGATCTAATCATCTTTATCTTCATTCTAGGTTAATTATATAGAAAATCCATATATTTAGATGAATAACATGAAGGAACCTGAATAATACATCATTAATTATACATATTCATATCTACTAAAGTCATCATTTAATTTTATAAATTAATAATCTCATCCTCAATATTATATAATAATTTTTCCACACACTATAGTGTTTACCATGCCCAGAAGATTGGTGGCCCTTTCCACATACCCATTTTTTTGATGGTTTGGTCATATTTCATTATAACCATGAATGACCTATTTAATGATTTATTAGCTTAGAATTGTCTAAATAAACATATTGACTGAGCATTGAAGGATTTATTTCATTTAAGTGACCAAACCAATGACTCTAAATCTCACTGTTTTATGATTCATTTGAACAAGATTGAATATCTTTTTCAAATACATTGATTTTGTAATCTAACACATAATGTTAACTATTTAAATATAACATAACCTAAATTATTTTAACATTATAAATGAAAATTTTGTTTTCCAAATTTGAAAAAAAAATCTACATGAATTAATGATATATAAATTATGCTCATTGTAACTATTTTTACATAATAATAGTCCATTAAAACCAACATAAGTCTCATCTTCAATAAAATGTTTTAGTAATCAATAGCTAGACAACATAGTCTCACCACATTGGCATCTCATAGATCCACATACCATTTATAAATCAATCAGAATCCACATGGTTCATAGATTTGGATACATATATGATCACTAATAGAATTATCAAATACCCAATGTGTTGATATTGAATGATTACACATGATACCAAATCCAATTTTGGCACACCCTAGCTTCTCAATGTTTTCATCTCCATTTTTTCAAAAATTCCACATGTGAAACATACAACCTTATTATCCTTGTCTGGTCAATCGAACATAACCCTTTTGGAAGGTTGGTAGTTAGGATATTTATAGTTGTTATGAGTATTGGGTGCCTTTTCCTTATTCTTAAATTTATTATTAACCATATGTACCGTATGTTTTCCGCTCCTCATATCCATATACACATATTAAATTAAGTAATGATGTTTTGAAATTTTAACCTATTTATTTCTATCGTTATAATTTACAATAAAACATGTTAACGTGTTGGGATGTGATGAATTAATGATATATATGTGAAAATCATCAGTGATGTTGATCCTAAATATGTATATGTGACGAATGTAGCCAATAATAGGGATGCCCAGATGACCAGTGTAACATCCCAGGTAAATAAAGAATATAAAATTTTTATATTTAATAATATTTGTGAATAAAATATTAATATTACATTATATGGGATGCTATGTTTGATGGTGTACCCAACACGCAACCATGAGTTTCTTTGAAACCTTACAATGCACACTAATAATATAATAATATTATTTTAAATGGTAGTAAACACATAGCTGTTGTAATGGGGGGAATGAATAGAACTAACTAAAAAATTATTATATATGTTTTTTAAATATTTTAACAATTTCCCATCATATAATAGAGGATTAAAATGTGAATGAATCCAATTTTAAGCATAATTATTATAATATTTCTTAGAAAGTCTATTTGCCGCCTTTTGATGGAGAACCATTTTAAAAAATAATTTTTTTAATTTTTATATGTTATATTTGAAAAAATAAAATCATTTTTTAGAATCAGGACATCATAATTTAATTTGTGTAAAATTTTTTTATTTTTCTGACAAAGTTCATTTTTAATGAATAGTGAAATGATGTATTTTTATTCAAGACATCCTTTCAATATAATTTTTTTATATGGTTATATTATCTTTCTAATTGGTTTTAATTTGTAGTTAAAATATATTTTTACCATTTAATTGAATGGTGGTCATTGGAATTAATTTCTCTCTGAAATTGGACATAAACAAGTGTGAATGTTTGATAGCTATTGTTTCTTGAAAACACTCTATTTGTTTTGAAAGCGGGAATTAATTATAAAATTAATTAATGAAGCTTTTATGTTATTAATTGGGTATAATGGACATCATTTTTGAATTTATAATATAAAATTTACTTTGGAGAAATTTTTTGAATTTTTCTGAGAAATGTTCATTTGTAATGAATAGTAAATAATACTGCATTTTACATCAAAACTGCTTTTTTATCTAATTCATTTATGTAGATAGATTGTCCTTTTAATTGGTATTAATGTGTAATTTAATTATTTTTTATGACTTAAAATAAATTTTTTCATAGGATGTAATTTCACTTTTCAATTAGATGGAAAAAGAAGTCAATATTTGGATAAATTTTACTTCTTAAAAACCCTTCTTTGGTTGTGACAACGAGAATTATTTTTAAATTAATTTCTGCAATTTTTGTGCTTGTAAATTGGTAAAATTGATTCTATATTTTTAATCCGAAGGTCCAAATTATGTAATAAATTCTTTTGTTTTTGGACATTGTGAATAGAAATGACGGTAATTATCTTTAATTATTGTGATTATTTAGTAATCGGGTAGTTAATGGTAATAAAATAATATCATAATAATATTCAATGACCCCAAAATGTTTCCAAATCCTCTTTTTTGAGTCATGAGCGACCATGGAATGATTTTTACCAACCTTGAGGGCCCATGGAGTCACATGGGTGTAATTGTGACATTTGTGGCATTATTACCTAATTAATTAACGATTTAAATAAAATGATAAGATAAGTTAAAATCTATAACTTAAACTTGTCAAAAATTTATTTTATGGGTGTATTTCGAACCCTTATCACCTTATCCTTTAAATATATCATTGTGGGACCTTTAAAATCCAAAAATCATTTTATAATAAAGAAACATTTGAAGACATTCCAAAAGTGACCCTCCTCCATCTTATAAAAGGCCCCCACCTCTACCCCATTAACCACACCTCTCAAGAACTTGGCTCAACCAAAATCAGCTCATATTATCTCTCCACATCCCTCTATTACTCCATGAAGCCTCACATTGGGCTGAATTCTTTCCAAGGATGCCTTTGGCTCAAATCAAAAAGAGTTACCTGATTTAGAGGTAATGTCTTCTCTCGAGTTTCTTCCTTTTATTATCCCTCTTCAGTCACCGCTATCTTCTTATTATATTATGCCATAATAACACAAGTATCCTAAATAAACTAGTATGTTTTTATGAAAATTTTTCTACCTACACTTACACACACCTATGAAAAATGGTTAAAGAACATATTGTTTTTGTGCGTGGAGAATTACTGCCTCACGAAACGATGATTGCTCAATATTTTTTTATCACCTTATAGGGTGGACAATAAGATGTCACTATTTTTATATATGATATATATAATTTTTATGTTTTCCATATGTTTCTATACTTTTCATTTATTTCATACCATTATGGTTTCCATAATGGGTAATGGGATAATTTCATTTTAGGAAGGGCGGACTACCACCCCCCAATGTGATGTGACTCGTTCATGCCATACATGGAACATATAAAAGATATAATTTATGAACATATGTAAAATATAAAATATATATATTATAATTTAATTGTAATTTACCAAGGTATAATAATGTTTTCATTGAATTAGTGTATGAAATAAAAATTATAGTTGTGTTCATGCGTATATACGGCTTACAATCTCCATGAACGGTGAATTTGAATTATTACATATAAATGTTATGTAATATTATAAATACATGTATATAATGGAAAAATATGATATATATGATAACAAAATCATGAATATGATAATCGATATAATGGATATTTTACCACAATAACAACATGTAATTATAAGAAGTTTAGTATTGACTCAAGTACCAAATATCGGCAAAATGACTGTTATTAACATAAATTATTACATAATGTTTATAGCATGGTAATATGTGATATAAAATGGATTAATAAAGTTGAAAATATTCTTAGTCAATTATAAATTAACTTAATTTTATAATTCAGTAAGAACAAAGAACATACGAGTGAGTTACGTCGGACACGTGGTAAGGGATTTCTTATCTTAATTTTTAGTCTATGAGATTTCCATTGTTCGCCACTTATTTATTGCATGTAGTGTATTTTTTACTGACATTTGATATATATTATCATTATTATATTTCTATTCATGGTATTCTTTGATTCATTTTGTTTTTATTATATTCTTTCATATGGCTCGATTTATTACAACGAGGTAATGGGTTTTTATCTCACTTTTTATTCCAATGAGATTCATGTTATATTTGTCACCATATCCTTTGAGTGGTGTATGTACTGCCAATTATAGTACTCTTCTTGTTATATACTTTCATTTATGGGTATTTACATCAACATTTTATTCTCCTTCTTTTATGTGATGTATGTTTCGTAAATTACCAAATCGGTAAGGAGACCTTTCACCCTTCTCTTTTTAAAACTCTCCTTTTTGTTATGTCATTTCATTTAAATATCATTATTTTGGGATATGTTCTTCAATATCCTTATTGATGTAAATTTTATATCCATGTTATTAGATACACTTTTCTCTCTCATCAAATCTTTTTGTGAAATTTTATGTGATTCCGTTAGGCTGTCGAATTTCTTTAAGAGAACTTCTTATCCAAATTTCAATTCACCGGGTTAAACATATACTCCATGATTATGTCACACAATGAATATGTTTGAATAATGTATGAAGGGTCTGTTATTACTATCCAATTATATTGGTTGTATTCTTATTATTTCACACATAATAATGTAATTGACTTGTCCTTAATCTAAGGATACTGTCTTTATAAGGGATTTCGTCTCAATTTACATTCCATTGAGACTTCATTGTTGACATGCACAAATTCACTTTGATATTGTGTATATATGTACATTGGAATACTATTAGATGAATACCATTATTCTAATTATATTATAATTTTTTTATTAAATTATATCCCTCAATTATTTGTATTGAATCATCTCTTATTTGGTAAGAACTCCATAACAAAAATATCATCTTAATGATTTAATCATCTAAATATTTCATATTAATGTCCACTATTCAAAATGGTTTTAAGGATTTATTAAAATGGAAATTTCTATTTTTAAATATTAATTCCTTTAAAAGCATCAATGTGGTATGGGAACTTTGATTCAAAAATATATTTTTTAAATGGTTTTAAAAATGGTGTTGATAAAGCATTTATTACGTCAATATATTGAATTGATATATTGTGATTGAAATGTGGTGATTGCAATGTGGAAATGTTATCATTACCTTATGATTATGTAATGTGTTATGATTATTTTATGGATCTAGAGAATTGTTTACGTATACGGGTGGTTCCTTGATAAACCTAGGGCGGGTGAGCCCAAGATAGCTCTCTAATGCATTGGGTAACGTGATGGTGGTAAACGTTAATGTTTCTCCTACGAAATTTAGGGAATATACTGTGATGGGTATTCCAAGTGTGACTCTCTATGTAGTTTTGATAGCTACAATGTATGTATGTTATGTATGCCTAATGTTACCTTTATTATTTATGATTTCTATGTATATTTCACAAATATTATGATTTCATGAGGTATGTTAAAATTTTTATGTTTTGTATATATTGATAAACTAATATTTTCTTTCATTTTTTATAACCCTTAATGAGATTTTTATGATCATCCCATGCTTTTGAAATGTTTTTCACAGTACATAAAGTGGAATAGGGTCATGGATGGGATCAAAGAAAAGTCATGATGTCTAAAACATGGAACTAGACATGACTCTTTTGTTCACGATTTTTTATTTTATAAAAAATGGAAACTGAGTAGATGTTTCTACACTGTAATCTGTTGTGATGTAATAGTTAGGTCCTAATTATATAAAACTCTAAACCTGAAAATATCCTCAATGTGAATTATTCAATTAATTCATGATTATATAATTTTTTAAGGCCTGGTCCTTATAGTTGGTATCAAAGGTTGGATTAGTTAAATTTAGATTTTAGGGAATTCTTTATGCACAAGTGACATTACTATAATGGTTAGGATTTTAGAATGAGTCACAGTTATTTTTATAAAATGAATGAGGTTAAGATAACATGAATACATATATCTTAGTATTTACCCACCTCATCAGTATTATATGATGATTTTACTCATATACTCACACTGAATGTTTTGGTTTTAGTAAATGGATGGATCTAGCAAGAAACAATGTAATAGTGGATGTGAAGGAAATTGTGATAGTTTTCCGAACGAGCATATAAGACCCCAGTCTTAAACCTTACTTAATATTGAGTTATTACATGATTACACATTGAGGATATTTTCTGGTTTAGAGTTTTAGAAAATTAGATCATAAAACTTTTATTACATTCCAAATATAAACAAAGTGGTTACATAAAGATAGTATTCTTCTTTCCCATCAATGGAAACATATTTAAAATAAAACATGGATTCTCTCTTGACACTTCCTTGACACTATCATCATATCATGTATCTTTCCCTTGACCTGTGAAAAACATTTCAAAAAACATGGGATGAGCATAAAAATCTCATTAAGGGATATAAAAATATGGAAAGGAAACATGGGTACATATATACATAAGAATGAAATCATACATTACCCATAAAACATAAGCACTTTAAAATACCTCATCAAATCATGAATAAATCATAGAAATCATAAGACATAAAGGTAACTTGAGGAATTCATAACATTCTTACGTATGGAGTATCCATCTTGGTTACGTTTGGAATACCCATCACAGTATATTCCCTAAATCTCTTCGGAGAAACCTTAACGTTTCACTCCATCGCGTTACCCAATGCATTGGAGAGCTATATCGGGCTCACCCGCCCTTAGTTTATCACGGAACCACCCGTCTTCATAATAATTCCCAAGAACCTCAACATAATCGTATCACATAAAACATGCATAAGGGAAACATAACATTTCTACCTTTCAATCACAAGATATCAATACAACACATTGATATAAAAACATTATGAAAACCATTTTCAATACCAAAATAGAAGAAAAGTCAAACATGGTATTTATTTTTCTTTTAAAAGAAATGTATGTCTTGTAGAAGAAGCCGAAACTCAAATAATGGTCACGGGGGCGGAGAAGTCGTTCTCGCCGCATACGTACGACAAAAACATTCCCTTTTGTCGTTTAGTAAATGCTCTATATAAAAAATATTCCTTTTGAATAAATGTAAAAGTCAAAGGGGTTTATACACCATACATAAGATGGTTGTGTATAAATCAAAATATGCCTCAATGAAAAGATATTGAGTCGAAGTCCCATACATCGAGTCCGACTTGACTCGATAGTTCTTTAATGTCCTTAAAATCGGGTAACTCCCTTTGGTTTGAGCTCAAAGGATTCCTTGTGAAGACTTATGCCCAAAGTGAGGCTTTAAGGAGTAATAGAGGGAAGTGGAGAGACAAAATGGGCAGGGGTTGGCCGAGCCAAAGGCTTTGGGAGTGTGGGTAAGGAGGTAGAGGTATGGGCCTTTTATAAGAGGAGAGGAGGAGCACTCTTGGAAAGTAAAGAAATGAAACTTTATTTGGAAATGATTTTCGGATTAAAAAGGTCCCACATTGATATAATTCGAGGGTAAGGTGATAAGGGTTCTAAATCCACCCATCCAATAGGTTTTGGACATGTGTAGGTCATAGATTTTACATTATCATTTCATTTTATTAAAATCCTTTACTAATGAGGTAATTGATGTATTATAATGATGTCATAAATACTTTAATTTATTTAAAGTATAAAAATTAAGAAAAAAAATACTATGATGTAGGAAATATTTTTAGATTTCTAATGAATATTTATAGTCCAAAAGATAATTTATGTGGACAGAATTAAAAATATTTTACTTAGGTGATACAATCTTTGTCACATTTAACATTATTTAAAAATAAAAAGATAAAAAGTCAGTTTCTCAACAAAGTGATTCCATGGGGCCCCCATGTTTAGCACAAGGCATTCCATGGTCATCCATGAGACAACCAGTAGCCTTAGGACACATGTTGTGGTCTTTTTTTATTATTATGATATCATTTTATTATCTTTAACTACCTGATTACTCATTAATCAATATAATTAAAGATAATTACCATCATTACTATTCATAATGACCAAAAATAAAAGAGTCTTAATTACATAATTTGTAACTTATGATTCCAAATATTTAATCCATTTTACCCATTTCCAAACACATAAATTTCAATAATTGATTTAAAAATAATTCACGTTGTCAAAACAAATAGCGAGTTTTTTTGAAACAATATCTATGAAAAGGTTGGCATTAGTTTATGACGAATTCCAAAGTAAATTTAATCCTAATGATCACCATTGGATTAAATGGTAAAAATATATTCATATTAAAATTTAAGACCAATTAAAAGGATAATCTAACCATATAATTAAATTAAATGAAAAAGCAGTTTTGATGTAAAATGCAGTATTCTTTCACTATTCATTAAAAAATGAACATTGTCAGAAAAATATCAAAAATTTATCCAATGTAAATTTCAATGTCCCAATCATAATGAATATATTTATTTTGACAAATATAGATAATAAAATTGTCAAAAGTTTTATTTAAATAGGGTTTTCCATCAAAACGCAGTAAAACAATCTTTTAAGAATATTAGAGTATTCCAAGAATAAGATTGTAAAAATTTTCATTTTAAGCCTCTAAAACACTATCTTAATCATTATTATACATAAATAAAAATATATATTATTAATTACTTACTTGGGATGTTACATCCTTCCCCCCTTTAGAAATTTCTGTCCCCGAAATTTATTTACTTATCGAATAAACGTGGGTACTTATCCCTCATTGCATTTTCAGATTCTCATGTTGCATGTTCCATCATGTGGTTTTTCCACAAAAACTTTACCTGATTAATCACCTTATTTCGTAACACTTTCTCCCTGCGGTCAATAATCCGGACCGGTTGTTCCTCAAAAGATAGGTTCTCTTCTAGATGAACTACCTCCGGACTCAAAACATGAGATGGATCTGGCATATACGTTCTCAACATCAAAACGTGAAAAACATTGTGTACCTGAGATAAACTCGGAGGTAAAGCCACCCGGTAAGCAACTGATCCAACTCTCTCCAGAATTTATATGGTCCAATGAACCTTGGACTCCGCTTTCCTTTCTTACCAAATCTCATCACACTTTTCCATGGTGAGACTTTGAGAAAAACATGATCACTTACCTCAAAAGTTAGATCCTTCCTCCTGTTGTCTGCATAACTCTTCTACCTACTCTGAGCTGTTCTCATGTGTTTCTGAATCAGCTGCACTTTTTCTTCCATCCCTTCTACCAATTCTGGTCCCATCAACTTCCTTTCACCCACTTCATCCTAGAAATCTGGAGTTCGACACCGCTTCCCATATAACGCCTCAAATGGTGCCATCTGTATACTGGAATGAAAACTATTATTATATGAAAATTCAACCAAAGAAATATGTTGGTCCCAACTTCCATGATAATCCATTGTACAAGCTCGTAGCATATCCTCCAAGGTCCAAATTGTTTGTTCTGACTTCCCATCTGATTGAGGATGAAATGTTGAACTAAAATTTGATTCAGTACCCAACGACTTCTGAACGCCTTTCCAAAAGTTAGAAGTGAACCTGGGATCACGATCAGATACAATGGAGAGGGCAACTCCATGTAACCTGACTATCTCTTTAAGTTACAAACGGGAAAGTTGATCTAGGGAAAAATTATCTCGTATAGAAAAAAATGAGCAGATTTAGTCAAGCGATCAACAATAACCAATATTGCATTATTACCTCGAGATGTTTTCGGTAATCCCACAACAAAGTCCATGGATATATTCTCCCATTTTCCACTCTAGCACTGTTAAAGGTTGAAGCATCCATTTCAGTAACTGCCGCTCTGCTTTAACCTGTTGACATGTCAAACACTTCACAATAAAATCAGAAATATCTCTTTTAATTCCATCCCACCAGTAATACTACCGCAGATCTCTGTACTTCTTAGTACTGCCAGGATGAACTGAAAACGGAGAACTATGAGCTTCACATAACAACTCTCTCTTCAAATGTGAATCACAATGCACACATAATCTCTTCCCAAAACTCAATACACAATCATTATCAATATTGAATTCAGGCAACTTACCTTTCTGAACTAGCTCTACCTTTTTCTGCAACTCACTGTCTTGCTTCTGTGTTTGCTTGATTCTATCTGATAGAGATGATCTCACTGATACCTAAAACAAAACAGAAGAACTTCCTGCACCAAAAACTTCTATTCCAACGTTCATCAAATCCATAACCAATGGATCACATTCCAAACACAACATTTCTAATAAAGCATTACTTTTTTGACTCAAAGAATCAGCCACTTTATTTTCTTTTCCCGGATGGTAATGAATTGTACAATCATAATGCTTGATTAATTCCAGCCACCTCCTCTGTCTCATGTTTAACTCTATCTGAGTGAATATATAATTTAAAATATTGTGATCAGTATATATTTCACACTTTACTCCATACAAATGATGCCTCCAAATTTTTAAAGCGAAAACAACAGCAGCTAATTCCAAATCATGTGTAGTGTAATTTACCTAATGAGTTTTCATCTATCGTGAAGCATAAGCAATTACCTGATCATTCTGTATTAGGATGCAACCAAGTCTTGTCAATGAAGCATCACTGTATATAACAAACTCACCATTCCTGTAAGGTAGTGCCAAAACTGGGGCATTCACCAATCTTATTTTCAATTCCTGAAAACAATCATCACATTCTTTTGTCTAGATAAACTTAACACCCTTCTGATATAGCTTAGTCATTTAACTAGATAACCGTGAAAATTTTCTAACAAACCTTTGTTAATATCCTGCCAAACCAAGGAAGCTACGAATCTCAGTTACATTTGTGGGTATTGCCCAGTCTTCCATAACTTTTGTTTTTTCAGGATCAACTGTTATCCCGTCTTTAGAAACAATGTGACCATGGAAAGAAATTTGTTCCAACAAAAACTCGCACATGCTGAATTTTCCATATAGTTTCTTTTATTTTAAGGTTTGCAGGAAAACCCTTAAATGCCTTTCATGCTCCTCTTTACTTTTATAAAACACCAAAATATCATCAATGAAAACAACCACAGACTTATCCATGAACTCATGGAAAATTCTATTCATTAAGTCCATGAATACAGCAGGTGCATTGGTTAGCCCAAAAGGCATTACAACAAATTCATAATGGCCATATATTGTACGGAATGCGGTCTTCGGAAAATTTGCTTCCTTTACCATCAGCTGATGGTACCCCGATCTCAAGTCAATCATTGAAATCTACTGAGCTCCCTGGAGCTAATCAAACAAATAATCGATATGAGGAAAAGGATATTTGTTCATAACAGTGATGTTATTCCAGGCTCTATAATCAATGCAAAGTCTCCTTGAACCATCTTTATTTTTAACAAATAAAAGAAGAGCACCCCATGGTGATGTGCTATGTCGAATGAAACCTTTCTCTAATAAATCTTGCAATTGGTCCTTCAACTGTAAAAGTTCAATTTGAGCCATTCGATAAGGGGTTTTGAAATTGGCTTAGCATCAGGAACTAAGTCAACAGTAAACACAACTTCCCGATCTGGTATTATTCCAGGAAACTCATCAGGAAAAACATTAGGATACTCATTTACCACTGGCACATCATTAATCTGAACAGTTCCTTTATTTTCAACAATTTGTGTAAGGTAACATTCATTTTCATCTTTTAAAAGTTTCTTGGCCTCTTGATAAGTTATCAACAGTAAGGGTTCATTCTTGTAAAAAAACTGAAATTCTTTTTGAAAAGAAACTTATTTAGCTCTACAGTCAATCTTAGCATGGTAAATAGAGATCCAATCCATACCCAGGATAACATCAAACTCTACTAGAGGTAGAACAATAAGGTTTTCAAGTAGGTTCTTTCCACAGATAAGGATAGGCAGATTCTTATAAATTCTTTTTTCCTCAACATTTCCCCCAGGTGTTTTTACCAAAAGTTCAGGAGTCATTTCTTGAGATGGTATTCCCATTTTACTAGAAAATGTTTCTGAGATGAAAGAATGTGTGGACCCCGAATCAAACAACACACTGGCATAATCTGAAAAAACAAACAAAGTACACTATACAACTTCATTTGATGGCCCGACATCTGCTGAAGTAGTTGCAAAGGATTTCTCCACCCCTTTCTGCTTGTAGTCTAACTACTTCCCATCACTCAAGATCTTTGTCGGACACTCGTTTGCATAATGACCCATCTCATTGTACATAAAACATTTCACTAACTGTAAATCAAATTTGGTATTACCTTCACCTTGATCTTTTTCAGTGCAATCACAAGCCTTATGTCCCATCTTTCCACATCAGTAGCACTTTCTAGAATTCATAAGACATTCCCCAGCATGCCTTTTCCCACATTTATCAAAAACTAGAAACTTGGATTTCTTACCATCATACTTTTTTGATGAATTCTTCCCCTTCTCCTGCCACCTTGGTCTCTTTTTCTGCTGGTTGTTATAGAACACTAGATCATCGGAAAAATCCATTTCCACCTTCTCATCACATAGAAAAATATTTTCATAACTTTTAAACTCACAATAAGCTAATTCCCTTTGATATTTTTTTCTTTAATCCTCAGTAAAAATGATTGATTTTACTATCAAGGTCTCGGAAAAAATTTGAAGCATACCTTGCCAATCGAGTGAACCTTTCTTCATAGGTAGACACAGAGTCTTCCTCTTGCCTCACTTCCAATAATTTTTTTTCCATCCTAAGTCGAACAGCCTTAGGAAAATACTATTCAAGAAACATACCTTTGAATTCATCCCAGTCGAGAGCATCAATCTCATCAGCATCTCTGATATTTTTAACCATCGACCACCAATGATCTGCTTCACCCTCCAAACGGTAAATAGAAAGACTAACCTTTTGATTGTATGAACACCCCATGAAATCAAAAATCCTCTCCAGTGCTTTAATCCACCCTTCAGCTAGCACAAGGTCAGATGATCCTCTGAATGATGGGGGATGTTGCCTCATGAAATGTTCCACCACTGACATGTTGTTCTGCGGTTGATCTGGCTGATCTCGTGTATGGATACCACCGCCATTTATCGCTTGAGTCAACTATGCCATTACTGTAACAAACAGTTCAGTTTCAATTCTGACCATCTTAGGATGCTGATTCGGAAGGTTATTTCCTTCTGCATGTCTTCCTAGCACTTCTTCCCTATTTCCTCTGCGGAAAACCATTCTGAACAAAAATGTCTTAGATGAAACAACATGGTAATCTTAAAATACTATATCACTTCAATTTGACCATAAAAAATTTTGGATAATCATTCAATATAATTCTAAATCCTAAAGTTATCTAAACCGACCTTTGATACCAACTATAAGGCCCCAGCATTAAAATTTACTTAATCTTGAGTTATTACAAGATTACACATTGACGATCTTTTCGGGTTTAGAGTTTTAGAGAATTAGATCATAAAACTTGCATTACATTCCACATATTAAAAAAGTGGTTACATAAATATAGTATTCTTCTTTCCCATCAATGGAAACATATTTAAAATAAAATATGGATTCTTTCTTGACACTTCCTTGGCACTATCATCATATCATGTACCTTTCCCTTGGCCTGTGAAAAACATTTCAAAAAACTTGGGATGAGCATAAAAAGCTTAGTAAGGGTTATAAAAATATGGAAAGGAAACATGGGTACATATATAAATAATAATGAAATCATACTTCACCCATAAAACATAAGCACATTAAAATAACTCATCAAGTCATGAATAAATAATAGAAATCATAAGACATAAAGGTAACTTGAGGCATTCATAACATTCTTACGTAGGGAGTAACCATCATGGTTATGTTTGGAATACCCATCACAATATATTCCCTAAATCTCTTCGGAGAAACCTCATTGTTTCACTCCTTTGCGTTACCCAATGCATTGGAGAGCTATATCGGGCTCACCCTCCCTTTGTTTATCACGGAACCACCCGTCTTCAGAATAAATCCCAAGAACCTCAACATAATCGTATCACATAAAACATGCATAAGGGAAACATAACATTTCCACCTTTCAATCACAAGATATCAATACAACACATTGATATAAAAAAATTATGAAAACCATTTTCAATACCAAAATAAAAGAAAATTAAAACATGGTATTTATTTTTCTTTTAAAAAAATGGTATGGCTTGTAGAGGATGTCGAAACACAAATAATGGTCACGGCGGCGGAGAAGTCGTTTTCGCCGCATACGTATGACAAAAACATTCCCTTTTGTTGTTTAGTAAACGCTTCGTATAAAAAATATTCCTTTTGAATAAACGTAAAAGAAAAAGTGGTTTATACACCATATAAAATAAAGTTGTGTATAAAACAAAATATGCCTCAATGAAAGAAGATTGAGACGAAGTCCCATACCTCGGGTCCGACTTGACTCGATAGTTCTTTAATGTCCTTAAAATCGGGTAACTATATTTGGTTTGAGCTCAAAGGCTTCCTTGGGAAGACTTATGCCCAAAGTGAGGCTTTAAGGAGTAAGAGAGGGAAGTGGAGAGACAAAATGGGCAAGGGTTGGCCGAGCCAAAGGCTTTGGGAGTGTGGGTAAGGAGGTAGAGGTGGGGGCCATTTATAAGAGGAGAGGAGGGGCACTCTTGGAAAGTAAAGGAATATTACTTTATTTGAAAATGATTTTCAGATTCAAAAGATCCCACATTGATATAATTCTAGGGTAAAGTGATAAGGGTTCTAAATCCACCCATCCAATAGGATTTGGACATGTGTAGGTCATATATTTTACATTATCATTTCATTTTATTTAAATCCTTTATTAATGAGGTATTCACTGCATCATCATGATGTCATAAATAATTTAATTTATTTAAAGTCTAAAAATTATGAACAAAATACTATGATGTAGGAAATCTTTTTATATTTCTAATTAATATTTATAGTCCAAAAGATCCTTTATGTAGACAAAATAAAAAATATTTTACTTAGGTGATACATTCATTGTCACATTTAACATTCATTAAAAATAAAAATATAAAAAGTCACTTTCTCACCATTGTGATTCCATGGGGGCCCCAAGTAAGGCACAAGGCATCCCATGGTCGGAAATGAGACAACCAGTAGCCTTAGGACACATGTTGTGGTCTTTTTTTATTATTATGATATCATTTTATTATCTTTAACTACCTGATTACTCATTAATCAAGATAATTAAAGATAATTACAATCGTTACTATTCATAATGTCCAAAAAATAAAAGATTCTTAATTACATAATTTAAACCTTATGATTCCAAAAATTTAATCCATTTTACCAAATTACAAACACATAAATTTCAATAATTTATTTAAAAATAATTCTCGTTGTCAAAACAAATAGCGGGTTTTTTTGAAACAATATCTATGAAAAGTTTGGCATTAGTTTATGACCAATTCCAAAGTGAAATTAATCCTAATGATCGCCATTTATTAAATGGTAAAAATATATTCATATTACAATTTATGAAGAAATTAAAATGATAATATAAACATATAATTAAATTAAATGAAAAAGTAGTTTTGATGTAAAATGCAGTATTTTTTCACTATTCATTAAAAAATGAACATTATCAGAAAAATACCAAAAATTTATCCAATGTAAATTTCAATGTCCCAATCATACTGAATATGTTTATTTTGAAAAATATATATTATAAAATTGTCAAATGTTTGATTTAAAAAAGGTTTTCCATCAAAAGGCATTAAAACAATCTTTTAAGAATATTAGTGTATTCCATGCATAAAATTGTATTTATTTTCATTTTAAGCATCTAAAACACTATCTTAATCATTAATAGACATAGATAAAAATATCTATTATTAATTAATTACTTGGGATGTTACATAGAAACTGAATGATTTGGGAGCTGCAATGAGAACTCTTATGGTTATTCTCAACCAACTATCTGGAGTCATGATTGAGCACCAGAACCATAGTGACTTTTATAAAGCATCATATATGTGAGAATAAAATTCCTACAGATGTTTAGGTTATAATCATAAAGGTATGTGTGTTCAAATACCTATT
Source organism: Viscum album (assembly GCA_963277665.1). Taxonomy (NCBI): domain Eukaryota; kingdom Viridiplantae; phylum Streptophyta; class Magnoliopsida; order Santalales; family Viscaceae; genus Viscum; species Viscum album. The sequence continues at coordinate 297,793,147 of OY728121.1, forward strand.
TTTCAAATATGTGGAATGAAACATCTAACAAAAAGTTTCAAATGGATAGAAATGTGCTATATATGTGGAAATGAAGGTCATAAAGCAAAAACCTACCATGAAAAAAGAAAGCATCTAGTTTACTCTAGGAAAGGGAAACAAGCTCATTCTGATGGATCAATTGAATGATTTAAATGTGGTTTACATGGTCATTATGCAAACAAATATCCTATGAAGATGTTTTGGGAATGGGATCACTAGGATCGTACAAATGTTTTTTAACAATTCATAATGCCATTCCGATTGAAGTTGAAGAAACTGACAATGACCAATGAAAGGTATGGATTATTTCTTAATATATGTTTTCCTATTATTGAAATCATAGGATATGATTCATGATTTTGATTGTAGGAAAGAATTATTACAGTATAAGTTGTAAAGGAATGGTGAATGGATCATGAAGAATATTGAATGTGTAAGAAGTCATCAAATAAGGGATTCAAGATTTATTTTAGATTTTAGGATGGTGAAATGCATAAAAGTATTAAGGATATTTTGATGATGGGATTACATTTGAAGACTTTTTATAGTATGAGTAACCCTGATGTTTGATATATGAAAATATTATTCATGGAATAATTATCTTTTCTTTTGTGGTTATAGTTATAAAGAACCATTTTTTATATGATCCTTGAATTTGGGGCAATTACTAGTTAATGCATTTTGGGATGCAAAACGAATGTTATTAGATATCTTTGTGGTTAAAATATGTTATTGTTATTTTTGATGAAATTATCTATTTTTGGGAAATTTTATAAAAATTATATAGTTTTTTAAAAGGAAAAACACACTGACCGTGTGACAATCTGTCATGTCAGATGAAGCTGCGAGAATCGAATCCACAACCAAACTGCGACTTCTATTTATCACCTACCACAGGACTACATGATGTCCCTAGTTATTATGAAAAATTATTTTTAGTAATATGATTTTATGAATGAATAATATGTTTATTTTGGGATATCTATGTAAATTATTGACTTATAATGGAGGATATGTGATTAGGTTAATTATTTTTCAGTATGAGACTTTAAGAGAAACTGATTTTATTTGGAGATAAATGTTAAGATTTACCTTGGAAGACTATGTGATTAAATCCTTCGTAGATTAGGTATTCGATCATAGTTTGGTTTATTTTGATGAATTTTAAGGTAAATTTTGTATTGAATGGTCCTTGTTTAACTTTGGGTATTGTTTGACAAATTTTGGAGATTAAGAGTAGTTTTTCATTTTGTAAATGATTATCATTTTTTGGGATTATCAAATCTGGTTCAAACCATTTTGGTTTTGGTTAAGACAAGGGAAATATATAGTTCATCCTTTATGGATTATGTGATTCTCTAGAAGTTTATTATAGTGTTCTTAATGTGAAAAAGCCATCCTAAATGCTCATCTTTTGGAGAAAATATGAGTTTGTGATAGAAATTTAGTAAGAGATGAAAGTCTACACAAAATGTAAGTAGGATTACTTATGTTTTAGTTAATCTCATAAATAAATTCCTCAATGAAACAAAACATAAATAAAACACGTTTTCTATTAACTTTTCCTACTTGGGAGTAAATTACCATTTAACCCATCCCAATTTTGTGGTTTTCTTGTTGTTAACTTCTTCATAATCATGTTTTCTATCACTCTACATCAAGACATGACCTAGAGTTTCTCCTACATATCCATGATTTCATGGGATATTAGTATTGGTTATCTTAGGTGACCATTTTACTTCTATTTATTTCTTTTAATGTGAATGTTTTATTGACTCCTTTTCTGATGTGGGGATTTCAAGGATGTTTTTGAGCCAAATTATAAAATTGCGAGGACAAAATTCCCAAAAGGGGGGAAGGATGTAATATTCCAGGTAAATAAAAAATATGAAATTTTCATATTTATTAATATTTTTGAATACAAAATTAATATTTCTATAAAGGTGATGATATGTTCTATGGCGAACCCAATACGTAACAACAAGTTTCTTTGAAATCTTACGATGCACACTAATAATATAATAATATTATTGTAAATCGTAGTAAACTCCTAGTCGTTGTAATGGTGGAAATGAAAAGAACTAAATAAATAATGATTATATATTTTTGTTAAATATTTTATCAATTACCCAATAAATTATAGAGGTTTAAATGGAAAATTAATCCAATTTTAAGAATATATATTCTAATATTCTTTAAAAGGTTGATGAACTGCCTATTGATCGAGAACCCTTCTTAAAACTAATTTTTGTCAATTCTATATGTTATTTTTGAAAAAATAAAATCCTTCTTTAGAATCGGGACATCAAAATTTACATTGTGTAATATTTTGTCATAATTCTGATAAAGCTCATTTTTTTAATGAATAGTGAAAATGTTGTATTTTAATTCAAAACCTCTTTTGAATCTAATTAATTTAAATGATTATATTATCATTTTAATTTGGTATAAAGTGTAGTGAAAATATATTTTTACCATTTAATCAAAAGATGTATATTGGAATTAATTTGACTATGAAATTGGACATAAACAAGGGTCAATCTTTTGATAAATATTGTTTCATAAAAACACGATATTTATTTTTAAAGTGTAAATTAATTATAAAACAAATTAATGAAACATATATGTTTTTAATTTGGGAAAATAGAAATAATTTATAAATTTTGAATTTCAAAATTTAATTTAGAAATTATTTATAAAACAGCCTTTTCATCTAATTTAATTATATAGTTAGATTCTCCATTTAATTATTTTTAAAGTGTAATTTAATTATGTTTTTATCACTTAATACAATGTTGTTCATTGGATGTAATTTCACTTTTCAATTGGATGTAAAAACAAGTAAATATTTTGATAAATTTTACTTCTTAAAAACCCTTCTTTGGTTGTGACAAGAGGAATTATTTTTAAATTAATTACTGCAATTTCTATTTTTGGAATCTGGTAAAATTGATTACATATTTTAAATCAGAAAATCCAAATTAAAAAATTAATACCGTATTGTTTTTTGGACAATATGAATAGTAATGACGGTAATTGTCTTTAATTATCATGATTAATTTGTAATCAGGTAGTTTAGGGTTATAAAATGACCACAACATGTATCCAAATAATCATTTTTGAGTCATTTCCGACCATGGAACTGAACATGAGGGTCCATGGAGTCAAAAGGGTGTAATAATGACATTTATGACTTTATTTTTTTTAAAAGAAGAGAAATATAACAAAGGTTTGTATATCATAAGTAAAAGAATTTTAATATTGTTTACATAATTTATCTCTTAGACTATAAGTTAAAATTGTAAATCTGAAAATCATCCCTAAATCATTATAATTTTTTAATAATTTTTAGACAATAAATAAATAAATTTATTTATGACACTATGATGAAGTCGTCATTACCTCATTAATGAACTATTTAAATAAAATGAAATGATAAGGTTAAATATAAGACATACACAGGTCTAAAACCTATTGGATGGGTGTATTTAGAACCCTTATCACCTTATACACGAAATATATTATTTTAGGACCATTAAAATCCGAAAACCATTTTATAATAAAGTAACATTTCAATACTATCCAAAAGTGACCATCCTCCCTCTTATAAAGGGCCCTGACCTCTACACCCTTACCCACACCTCTCAAGACATTGGCTCATCAAACCTCTACTCATATAGTCTCTCCAAATCCCTCTCTTAATTTTAGAATTCTCACTTTGGGATGAAGTCTTTTCAAGGAATCCTTTGACTCAAATCAGAAAGAGTTACCCTATTTAGAGGTAATGTCTTCCCTCGAGTTTCATCCTTTAATTATCCTTCTTCACTCACCAATATATTAATATTTTTTGATCTAATAATAACACCAGAATCCTCAATATAATATTATTTTGTTATGATAATTATTCTACCTAAACATACACACACTTCTGTCAAATGGTTACAGAACATACAGTTTCTGTGGGTGGCGAATTACAGGCTCACGAAATGATGATTGTTCAATCTTCTTTTAACACCTTTAATGGTGGACATTAAGATGTAACTATATTTAAATAATATTTTTATTATGTTTATGTTTTCCTTATGCTTCTTTATTTTTAATTTATTTCAAACCATTATGGTTTCCATAATGGGTAAAGGTGATAATTTCATTTTAGGATGTGCAGACTACCACCCCCTCAAAGTGGTATGACTCGTTCATGCCATATGTGGAACGTATAAAGGATAGAATTTATGAACATATGTGACATATATAATATATATATTATAATTTAATTATAATATACCTATGTATCATTATTTTTTCAATCCATTAAATTATGAAATTGAAAAGAAAGTAGTGTTCTTGCGTATGTATGGCTTTACATCTCCATGAACAATGTATATCATTTATTACATATAAATGTTATGTAATATTATATATAAATGTATATAATGGATATATATGGTATATATGATATCTAAATCCTAAATATAATTCTGGATATAATGAATATTTTACCACATGAACCACATGTAAAAATAAGAAGTTTATTTTTGACTCAAGTACCAAATATCGACAAAACGAGTATTATTAACAAAAATGTTTACATAATGTTTATAACGTGGTAATAAGTGATATAAAAGGAATAATATAATTGAAAAATATTATTAGTCAAGTATAAATTAACATATTTTTATCATTCAGGAAGAACAGGTAACATATGAGTGAGTAACGTCGGACACGTGGTAAGGGATTTCTTATCCCACTTTTAATTCCGTGAGATTTCCATTGTTCGCCACTTATTTTTTTCATGTGGTGTATTGTGTTTTTCCATTTGATATATATTTTCATGATATTTTTTATATTAATGGTACTATTTTATTCATTTGGTGTTTATTATCTTTAGTTCATATGACTCGATTTATTACAATGAGGTAAAGAGTTTTTATCTCACTTTTTATTCCCGTGAGATTCATGCAATATTTGTCACTATCTCCATTGAGTGGTGTATGTGCTGCCAATTATTGTACCTTTTGTGTAATATAATTTCATTTATGGATATTTACAACAACATTGTATGGTCCTTCTTTCAAGTGATGTATGATTCGTATGTTACCAAATCGGTAAGGGAACCTTTCACCCTTCTCTTTTTAAAAGACTCCTTCTTGTTATGTCTTTTAATATACATATCATTATTTTGGGATATTTTTTTATATATCCTTATTAATGTAAAATTTATATCCATGTGATAATATCCCTTTTTCTCTCTCATTAGTTAATTTTCAGAAATTTTAAGTGATGTCGTTAGGCTATCGAATTTCTGTAAAAGAACTTCTTAACCCAATTTCAATTCATTGGGTTAAACATATACTTCTTCATTATGTCATTCTATGAATATGTGTGAATGAACTCTGATTGTTCTACACATACAATCAAATTATATTGGGTGTATTAATATATTTCAGACATAATTATGTAATTGATTTATCTATAATCTAAGGATACTGTATTTATAAGGGATTTCGTCTCAATTGACATTCCATTGAGATTTAATTGTTGATATGCTCCAGTTCACATTGATATGGTGTATATAATATCATTTGGCATATTATAACATGAATACCTTTATTCACATGATATTATAATGTTTTTATTAAATTATATCCCAAAATTATTTGTATTGATGCATCTCATATTTGGTTAAGAACTCCTTAACTAAAATATCATCTTAAAGATTTATTCCTTTTAATATTTCATATTAATGACCATCAGTAAAAATGTTTTTAAGGATTTATTTATACGGCCATTTCTATTTTAAAATACTAATTTTTTTTAAAATCATCAATGTCGTATGGGACACTTTGATTAAAAAATATCTTTTTGAAATGGTTTTGAAAACGGTTTTGATAAAGCATTGATTATGTCAATATATTGAACTCATAGATTTTGATTGAAATTTGGAAATGTTATCTTTACCTTGTGATTATGTTATTTGTTATGATATGTTATGGTTCTTGGGAATTTGTTACGTATATGGGTGGTTCCATGATAAACATTGGGCGGGTGAGCCCGAGATAGCTCTCCAATGCATTGGGTAACGTAATGGAGGAAAACCTTAATGTTTCTCCTAAGATATTTATGGAATATACAATGATGGGTATTCCAAAGGTGACACCCTATGTAGCTGTGATAGCTACAATGTAATTATGTTATGTATTCCTTAAGTTACATTTATGATTTATGATTTCTATGTGTATATCACAATTCTTATGTTTTCATGATGTATGATAAAAAGATTATGTTATGTATATATTTCTGAACTAATGTTTTATTCCCTTGTTTTATAACCCTTACTGAGCATTTTATTCTTATCCCATGTTTTTAAAAGTTTCTCACACGACATAAAGTGGAATAGGGTCAAGGTTGGGATCAATGAAATGTTATGCTGTCTAAAACAAGGAACTAGAGATGTCACTTTTTTTAAGAGTTTTAATTTTTGAAAAAAATGGAAACTGACCAGAACTGTCAAATTTGTAATCATTTGAGATTTAATAGTTATGTCCTAATTACCTACAACTGTAAACCTGAAAAGATCCTCAACCTGAATTAATCATTTAATTCAATATTATGTTATGTTTTAAGACCTGGTCCTTATAGTTTGCATCAAGGTTCAGTTTTGATAACATTAGAGGTTAGGGTATTCTTTATGCACTAGTGACATTACCATAATAGTTAGGATTTTAGAAAGAGTCATATATATATTTTTTAATGTGAATGAATTTAAGATAACATGAATAACTATATCGTAGTATTTACCCTCTTCAGTAGATATTATATGATGATTTTACTGATATAATCACACTAACCTTTTTGGTTTTAGTAAATGGATAGATCTAGTAGGCACCAAAGTAACTATGGATGTGAAGGAAACTGTGAAAGCTTTCTGAACGAGAAACTGAACAATATAGGAGCTGAAATGAGAACTCTTTTGATTACTACCATCCAACTATCTGGAGTCATGATTTACCACCTGAACCATACTGATTTTTATAATTCATCATATATGCGAGAAAAAAATCCCTACGGATGTTCAGGTAATAATCATAAAGGTAAGTGTGTTAAAAAATCTATGTGTAAAATAAGTGGAAAGAAACACCTTGGAAAATTTTCAAAGGGATAGAAAGGTGCTATAGATGTGGAAATGAAGGTAATAAAGCAAGAACCTACCATGGAAAAAGGAAGCATCTAGTTGACTCTATGAAAGGGAAGGATGTTCTTTCTGAGGGATCAACTGAATGTTGTAAATGAGGTGTGCACAGTCATTATGAAAACACTTTTCCTACGATGATGTTTCAGGAATGTGATCACTAGGATCATGCAAATATTTTTTTTCCAATACCTAATGCCATTCTGATTGAGGATGAAGAAACTGACAATGACCAATGGAAGGTATGGATTATTTCTTAACATATGTTTCCCTATTATTGAAATCATAGGATATGATTCATGATTTTTTTTGTTGGAAAGAAGTATTTCAGGGTAAGTTGGAAATGAATGGTTAATGGTTCATGAAGAATGTTGAATGAGTAAGAAGTCAATATATGAGGGATTCAAAAGTTATTGTAGATATCAGGATGGGGAAATGCTTAAAAGTATTAAGGCTTTTTTGATGATGGGATTACATTAGAAGTATTTTTATAGTATGTGTAACCTTGATTTTTGATATATGAAAATTTTATTCAAGGAACAATTATATATTCTTTTATGGATATAGTTATAAATAACCATTTGGGTTTATATGATCCTTGAATTTTAGGAAATTATAGGTTATTACATTTTGGGATTCAAAACGAAAGTTATTAGATAACCTTTGTGGTTAAAATATGTTATGGTTATTTTTGATGCATTTATCTATTTATGGGGAATGTTATACAATTATGTAGTTTTTGAAAAGGGAAAACACCCAAACCGTGAGAGAACCCATCATGTCGGACGAAGCAGCGGGAATCGAACCAACAACCAAAGTGTGACTGGTATTTATCAACTACCAATAGAATACATGATGTCCTTGGTTAGTTCGACTAATTATTTTTAGATATATTATTTTATGAATCAATAATATGTTGACTATGGTTTTTTTATGTATATGATTAACCTATCATGGAGGATATGTGATTAGGTTAATTACTTTTCAGTATGAGACTTTAAGAGTAACTGATGTTATTTGGAGATAAATGTTAAGATTTACCATGGAAGAATATATGATTAAATCCATCAGAGATTTCAGATTCAATCATAGTTTGGTTTATTTAGAATAATTTTAAGGTCGATTTTGTAATGAATGGTCTTTGTTGAACTTTGGGTATTGTTTGACAAATCTCGGAGATTAAGAGTGGTTTTTATTTTTTTAAAGATTATCTTTTTGTGGATTATATGATCTGCTGGTAACCAATTTGGTTTTGTTTAAGACATGGGAAATATATAGTTCATCTTCTATGGATTATGTGATTCTATTGAAGCGGATTATAGTGATTTTAATGTGAAAAAGTCATCCCAAATACTAATCATTTGGAGAAAATATGAGTTTGTTTGAGAAATCTAGTAAGAGATGAATGTCTACAAGACATGTAAGTAGGTTTACTTATATTTTAGTTAAGCTCATAAATAAATTCCTAAATGTAATGTAACTTAAAACAAAAATGTTTTTTGTTACCTATGCCGATTGGGGAATCAAATACCGTATAACCTATCACAATTTTGTGGTTTTCTTATTGTTTACTTTCTTCTAATCATGTTTTCTATCACACTGCATCCGAACATGACCATTAGTTTCTCCTCCATATCCATGATTTCTTTGGATCATAGTATTGGATATCTCAGGTGACCATTGTACTTCTCTTTTATTCTTTTAAAGTGGTAGTTTTATTGACTCCTTTACCGATGTGTGGATTTCATTGACGTTTCTGAGCCCAATTTTAAATTTGCGAGGATGCAATTTCCAAAAGGAGGGAAAGATATAACATCCCAGGTAAATAAAGAATATGAAATTTTCAAATTTATTAATATTTTTTAATAAAATATTAATATTTCTTTAAGTGTGATGTTATGTTCGATGACGTACCTAATACGCAACAACAAGTTTCATTGAAATCATATGATGCACACTAATAATATAAAAATATTATTGTAAATGGTAGTAAATTCCTAGACGTTGCAATGGTGGGAATGAACAAAAATAACTATATAATGATTATATATGTTTGTTAAATATTTTTTAAATTACCCAATATATGATAGAGTCTTAAAATGTGAATGAATCCAATTTTAAGCATAAATATTCTAATATTCTTTAAAATGTCGATTAATCGCATTTTGATGGAGAACCCTTTTAAAAACTACATTTTTCCAATTTTATATGTTAAATTTAAAAAATAAAATCCTTCTTTATTTAGGACCCCGGGACACCCTGAGAGGGGAGGGGTGAATCAGGGTGGCAACTATTTCTTCTTAAATCGTGGATCTTGTTACCATGATGGTAGGAACTACTTAAACCTGTATGATGGATATGATCAGAAATGAATCATTCACATGCAGAGAGTTGACGCATCTATTTTTACTTGGTTCACCACTATGGGCTATGTACAAGGAGCATATGCCGAAAAGTTGTCGGTCGTACCTAAATCCACTATGCTTCACTATCTGCGTATACAATTTTTCGGGCACAGTCACTCTGGGCCAGGCTCACTACCTTTACAAAGGTTCACAGATAGCTCACGGCTTCCCTCGGGTCACTCCCGTTGACTCCCCCTGGCTCACTTTCGTTGGAGAATTCTTACTCAGTTTATAGACGTGATGGTCTCTTCAATGGATAGACCTGAAGTTCTGTGTCTCCTGTTCAGCATGAGACTTTGCTTGCATCAGAGTTCAGAGTTGATGCAGTTTACTGTTCAATCCTTTTTTTGGTGAAATGATTGAATGCACTAGATCCCCTGTTCTTTTTTGCCTGAATCACAATCACTTGTGTGATTGCTCAATAAATAATTCTCTATCGAAGTCCAGATTTCATCCACTGTTGAATTCTCCTTTTTCCCCTATCCACTGGGTGTACAACCTTAGGAAAGGGTCTTCAAAAAGTACCCTATTTCGCATGACTCCCAATTTTGGAATGCTCAAGCAATTCTGAGCAGAGCCCGTGCGTTTTCGCGAAGCTCAATCGCGAAGCACTCTCGCGATTCTCAAGCCTTCACATTGCTTGGCTATCGCGAAGCTCCTGCCACTTCGCGAAGCTAACTGATCCAACACGGGGCAAACACTCTTCGCGGAGCTGGGAATGTCGCCGCGAAGATCCTACCTCTTTTCGAAGCTCAATGAGCCAACACGGGGTGTAGCCTTTTCGCAGAGCTAGGATAGCCGCCGCGAAGCTCAACATTCACAAAGCAAACTGCCTTCGCGAGTGACCTTTGCGAACCGAGAGAAATGGTTTTTCATTGAGAGCTCTCTCTTACTTCTCTTGAGGGGGTCGGCCTCTATTTATAGGCGATTCCATCGACCCTCGACCCTTGAACACGAATTCAACGCCACGTCATCTCAAATCGCGAATCTCCAATGATTCCGCCGAAATTCTGTCCAAATCGTGAAGCACCACGGCACTTTTCCATTCGCGAAGCTTGACGTAGTCGTGAAGAATCACTGTCAATATACCTTTGCGCCCTCGCCACGAAGCTCCCTCGCGAAGCCCTTCTCCTCCGCGATGCGCTTCAGCCTCTGCCGTTCACGAAGCTTGACATAATCGTGAAGAATCTCCATCATCATTCCTTGGCGCCTTCGCCGCGAAACTCCCTCAGAAATCCCTTCATCATCGCGAAGCTCTCCAGCCTTTGCCATTCGCGAAGCTTGACGTAATCGCGAAGCATGACGTAATTGCAAAGACTCACCGCCTCCATTCTTCTGGTCTTCGCGAAATCCAGTCCATGCATACCATCTTCGCGAAACTCATGCCTTTTCCATATTATATTATGATCTTCCTGGAAATCTACTTTTCGCGATGCTCACTAACCTCCAAATTTTGGACCCCAAAAATTTGGCAAATACTGGAAAACGGCGCCACCTTGTATCTGCTCTTTTAGTCCGCCTCCAGATCATCCATTCCTTTGTCGATGTTCCATGAATAAACCATGGATCATTATCCACAATCTTCGAACTCGACATGCCACCATGGAATCTCCTTTGTCATCAAATTTGTATGTCATTTGTTTGCTTTGTCAACAAGCACGATCACCTCAACAACACTTCTTCTTGAGGATATGTATCCTTCAACAACTCTTCTGGTTTTATCACAAACTCCTCTATTGTGATATGTATTCTTTGAAGGCATATATTTACCATCATCATCTTCTATGACAATGTGATGTGCATAGCTATCTCAGAATTCCATTCCTTGCACGACCATCTTAGATTTCCAATCATTGGCACATTGTCTTCTTCCTCAACCGTCATGATCAACTTCATGCAAACCATGTGAATCAATCCGTCAAGAATCCTCTAGCATGGTTCTCACGCAATAATGAGTAATTGCATGGTCTTTATCAAAACCCATTGTTCTCATGTAATAATGAGGAATTGCATGGTCTTCATCCAAAAACACCATCCTGCTTTAATCATCCTTGGATGGATTACTCCTCACATTCTTCATTGTTGTAAACAATGTATCACCTTTGACACATGTTCTTTGAACTTACGATCAGCACAACAATCGTCTGAATCACTACTCCTCTACTTCATCGGAGTACATCATGATCTCTTTCATTGTGAGATCTCATTCCTCCATTTTATTGGAGTACTTCTTGATCACTTTCATTTTGATATTCCATTGACAACTATTGACAACAAATACAAACCTATACACAAAGTGGTTCCAACAATCTCCCCCTTTGTATTTTGTTGTCAATACCTTATACATCTTCTGAAATTAATTTGTCAATGTCAAAATGAGAATCTTCTATTCAATCAACTTTTATTTTCAAACGTTCATTTCACTTTCTCTCCCCCTTATTGACAAGAAATACAAAGCCCATGGTAGGGAGGGTATCAATCCACACTTAAGAAATGTTTCATTAATCATTTCACATTAAGTCTACTTGAGCAATGCTCGATGTAGAAAACAAGGGGATTTGATTAAGTCAACAAGGCTATCCATTATCCATAGATTATGATACCAACATTAGATGATAACTCAAGTATCTTGTCTTCAAGGTTTTACCACTTTAATTCCAGGTATAAGAAGATCAACTATGATAGAGAATAATCAACCTGAAACTCTTGCACTCACATCAGCAAATAGATCAAAAACATTCAAGTGAAATCGGCAGGATAGGTGACCTTGGGGCACTTCCATTCTCTTGATGTCACTGATCAATTCAGTTACTCCCCCTTTGTAAAATAATATTTGATCTGAGTAACCGAGGGATAATGATTTTGAAATGACATACCTTCTCCATTGGCGTGTTCTTCAAGAAATTCACAGAGTAACTGCTTTTGAGTCCAGCTCGAGTTGATATTGATTGAAATAGTGATTATGGAAGCTTCTTCATTCTTCTCCCCCACAAGGGAAACACTCCTCATCATATTCATCAAGAGTGATCCTTCATCATCATAATCTGTGAATATCAATTGAAGAATCTACAAAGGATGGAAACTTCTTCATCTTGGCTATAAAGAGTTGACAGCATTCACTACTTCTCAGGTTCTCCCCCTGAGAGCATGCTTCACCTTCAATTCCCTGCATTATTAGCACAAATACAATACAAAAATGATTATGGGAATAAGGTGGTTCCTTCTTGCTTAATCAAGAAGGCTTTCTTGGTTGAGGTTCTTTTCTCAACCAAGTTCCTTTGTTCACTCCAGTCTTCATGCCTGCACATTTGAACATATTTTCTGACATCTGTCGGTGTGGCATGGCTCTGTTCACATTCTCTTCTGCTTTGTGTGGAGAATTTTTCTTCTTAGCAGCCATCATGAATTATACATTATTACTCCTCTTAAGAACTGTTTCTTGCTCCGGTATTAAGGTTAGGCAACCTTTTTCAATGTGACCAGATTTCTTGCATCTCTCACACAGAAATTCTTTGACACGTGTGTTTCTCTTTGTTTGCAATCTATCCTGCACTGTGTCTTCATCATGTGAATGTTTTCCTTTTCCTTTGTCACTAGCCTTGGCCTTCTCATCTTCAAGTTTACTTATTCTTTTCAAATATTCTGGCCAGATGACCAATATGTCATTTGGGACTTTTGCAGCTGGTTTAGGTCTTCCACATGGGTTCATCCGAGATTCATCCCACTTAGTGTTTATTTTGGATGAATGACCCTTCAATTTCATGGATCTAAAATCCCGGGTCTTCTCAGCTTCCCTACTTGAGATCTTCTTGGGGAAATGTGTGTTCACAACATTTTTCTGATTTCTCCCCAAGGTAGATGCTTCATTCTTGGATGGCATCAGCAGACTTCTTTTCTTTTCAATAGTGAAATCATGTTGATATGGACATGTGCCTACATTGTGACCATTGTCGTTTCATACATCACAGATGTTATCAAGAATTCCAAATCTGTTTGCAGTAAACTGATGCTTCTGGACCTGCTGATGTTTCTCCTTTTTCTCTAGCTTCCTTCTCTTTGATATAGGCATTCTCTGTGCTTTTCGATTTACGAGATTATAAAGACAATCCAGTGCACAGTGCCCATATCTGTTGCAGCACCAACATTGACCCAGAAATGTTTTCTTCTTTGTGTCTTCTGTATTAAGTTGTTGGGCCATCTGCTTAATCTTTTGAGGTCTATTTGAGGAACCCACTTCCTCCTTTTTCTTCCCATCCACCCTAGCCAATGTGGTAGGTTTCTTCTTCTCACCTTTCCTCATCCATACTTGTTTAGAACTTTTTTTCCCACCTGCACTGATTGTATTAGTGTATTTAGAAATATGAGTGCAAGATGGTTTGGATGGTACCTTCACTTTTTCAGTTTCTTGTGAAAGATCAATGAGTGAAGTCATGATCTTCTTATCACATGTTGGAGGTATTTTGACAATAGAATCCCCCAGTGAGCATTGAGTACCATCAGCAACTGATTCTTGATGTGGATAATCATGAGTTGTCATAATCTTCTTATCACATGATGGAGGCATTTCAGCTTTAGACTCCTCCAATGAACATTGAGTGCAAGCATCACTCATTTCATTCTTTTGTGAAGTCTCAATATGTGTGTTCTCAATCTTGGTCAACTTAGCTTCCAATTTTTGACCCACAATATTGAGGATGATCTTCTTATCTTCAATTGTGATCATCTTCTCTTCACAAGTCTTCTTCAACCTTTCAACCTCATCTTCATGCATCTTAACTTTGTTTTGTAAAAAAGAGTCAAGTTCCCTGAATTTAATGGAAGTTTCTTCCAAAAAAAAATTCTTGACTTCATTTCTCTTCTTCAGCTCAGCTTCAAGTGCATGGATCATTCTTTTAGAGTCTTATTGAGTGCCTCAATTTCTTCAGAGACTATAACCTGTTTGGTGAGCTTCATACACTCCAGAACTTTTCTTTCCATCCCCTTTTCCATATTGTCTGCTTCCCTTTCAATTCGAGTGATCTCAACCTGCATAGAATGAAATAGGCTACAAATAAAAGCAGCCCTCTCTTCAAGATTATCATGAAGATATGTTTTGAGTTTTTCTTGAAAGTGTGAATTAGGGGTGTCATCCTTTCTTCGGGAAGAATTCTGAGTCACCTGCTCGATACTTTCCATGCCTGATGTTTCTTCATTTTTGGAATGGCATGGAGAACAAGACACTGCATCTTCTTTGGATATGAGGGACTTCTTTAGCTGCTTCTTCTCTTTCTTTTTCCTGTTTGTCATAGTCTTGCTAGATGTAGATGTCTGCTCAGAAACTTCATCAATATTGCTCTTCATTGTTGACTTTATGAAATAAACTCAAATCCTCTTCTCAATAGAATTACTAGAGAATATCATACATATGTTAACCTCTGGCTCTGATACCACTTGTAGGACCCCGAGACACCCTGAGAGGGGAGGGTTGAATCAGGGTGGAAACATTTTCTTCTTAAATCGTGGATCTTGTTCCCACGTTGGTAGGAACTAATTAAACCTGTATGATGGATATGATTAGCAATGAAACATTCACATGCAGAGAGTTGACGCAGCTATTTTTACATGGTTCACCACTAAGGGCTACGTCCAAGGAGAATACGCCGACAGGTTGCCGGTCGTACCTAAATCCACTTTGCTTCACTAGCGGCGTATACAATTATTCGGGCACAGTCACTCTGGCCCAGGCTCACTGCCTTTACAAAGGTTCAGGGATAGCTCACGGCTTCCCTCGGGTCACTCCTGTTGACTCCCCCTGGCTCACTGCCGTTGGAGAAGTCTTACACAGTTTATAGACGTGAAGGTCTCTTCATTGGATAGACCTGAAGTTCTGTGTCCCCTGTTCAGCATGAGACTTTGCTTGCATCAGAGTTCAGAGTTGATGCAGTTTACTGTTCAATCCTTTATTTTGGTGCAATGACTGAATGCACTAGATCCCATGTTCATGTTTTCCTGAATCACAATCACTTGTGTGATTTCTCAATAAATGATGCTCTATCGAAGTCCAGATTTCATCCACTGTTGAATTATCCTTTTTCTCCTGTCCACTGTGCGTACAACCTTAGGAAAGGGTCTTCACAAAGTACCCTCTTTGCATGGCTCCCAATTTTGGAAAGCTCAAGAAATTCTGAGCAGAGCCCATGCGTTTTCGCGAAGCTCAATCGCGAAGCACTCTCGCGATTCTCAAGACTTCTCATTGCTTGGCTATCGCGAAGCTCCTGCCACTTCGCTAAGCTAACTGATCCAACGCGGGGCGAACACTCTTCGCGGAGCTGGGAATGTCGCTGCGAAGCTCCTGCCTCTTTGCGAAGCTCAATGAGCCAACGCGGGGCGTAGCCTTTTCGCAGAGCTAGGATAGCCGCCGCGAAGATCAAAATTCGCAAAGCAAACTGCCTTCACGAGTGACCTTTGCGAACTGAGAGAAATGGTTTTTCATTGAGAGCTCTCTCTTACTTCTCTTGAGGGGGTCGGCCTCTATTTATAGGCGATTCCATCGACCCTCGACCCTTGCACACGAATTCAACGCCACGTCATCTCAAATCGCGAATCTCCAAAGATTCCGCCGAAATTTTGTCCAAATCGTGAAGCACCACGGCACTTTGCCGTTCGCGAAGCTTGACGTAGTCGCGAAGAATCACTGTCAACATACCTTTGTGCCTTCGCCACGAAGCTCCCTCGCGACGCCCTTCTCCTCCGCGATGCGCTTCAGCCTCTGCCGTTCACGAAGCTTGACATAATCGTGAAGAATCTATGTCATTATTCCTTCGCGCCTTCGCCGCGAAGCTCCCTCAGAAAGCCCTTCATCACCGCGATGCTCTCCAGCCTTTGCCATTCGCGAAGCTTGACGTAATCGCCAAGCATGACGTAATCGCAAAGACTCACCGCCTCCATTCTTCTGGCCTTCATGAAATCCAGTCCATGCATCCCATCTTCGCGAAACTCATGCCTTTTCCATATTAGATTATGATCTTCCTGGAAATCTACTTTTCGCGATGCTCACTAACCTCCAAATTTTGGACCCCAAAAATTTGGCAAATACTGGAAAACGGCGCCACCTTGTATCTGCTCTTTTAGTCCGCCTCCAGATCATCCATTCCTTTGTCGATGTTCCATGAATAAAACATGGATCATTATCCACAATCTTCGAACTCGACATGCCACCATTGAATTTCCTTTGTCAACAAATTTGTATGTCGTCTGTTTGCTTTGTCAACAAGCACGATCACCTCAACAACAATTCTTCTTGAGGATATGTATCCTTCAACAACTCTTCTGGTTTTATCACAAACTCCTCCATTGTGATATGTATTCTTTGAAGGCATATATTTACCATCATCATCTTCTATGACAATGTGATGTGCATGGAAATCTCAGAATTACAATCCTTGCACGACCATCATAGATTTCCAATCATTGGAACATTGTCTTCTTCGTCAACCGTCATGATCATCTTCACGCAAACCATATGAATCAATCCGTCAAGAATCCTCTAGCATGGTTCTCACGCAATAATGAGTAATTGCATGGTCTTTATCAAAACCCATTTTTCTCATGTAATAATGAGGAATTGCATGGTCTTCATCCAAAAACACCATCCTGCTTTAATCATCCTTGGATGGATTACTCCTCACATTCTTCATTGTTGTAAACAATGTATCACCTTTGACACATGTTCTTTGAACTTACGATCAGCACAACAATCGTCTGAATCACTACTCCTCTACTTCATCGGAGTACTTCATGATCTCTTTCATTGTGAGATCTCATTCCTCCATTTTATTGGAGTACTTCTTGATCACTTTCATTTTGATATTCCATTGACAACTATTGACAACATATACAAACCTATACACAAAGTGGTTCCAACAATCTCCCCCTTTGTATTTTGTTGTCAATACCTTATACATCTTCTAAAATGAATTTGTCAATGTCAAAATGAGAATCTTCTATTCAATCAACATTTATTTTCAAACGTTCATTTCACTTTCTCTCCCCCTTATTGACAAGAAATACAAAGCACATGGTAGGGAGGGTATCAATCCACACTTAAGAAATGTGTCATTAATCATTTCACATTAAGTCTACTTGAGAAATGCTCGATGTAGAAAACAAGAGGATTTGATTAAGTTAACAAGGCTATCCATTATCCATAGATCATGATACCAACATTAGATGATAACTCATGTATCTTGTCTTCAAGGTTTTACCACTTTAATTCCAGGTAGAAGAAGATAAACTATGATAGTGAATAATCAACCTGAAACTCCTGCACTCACATCAGCAAATAGATCAAAAACATTCAAGTACAATTGGCAGGATATGTGACCTTGGGGCACTTCCATTGTCTTTATGTCACTGATCAATTCAGTTACTCCCCCTTTGTAAAATAATATTTGATCTATGTAACCGAGGGATAGTGATTTTGAAATGACATACCTTCTCCATTGGCGTGTTCTTCAAGAAATTCACAGAGTAACTGCTTTTGAGTCCAGGTGGAGTTGATATTGATTGAAATAGTGATTATGGAAGCTTCTTCATTCTTCTCCCCCTCATGGGAAACACTCCTCATCATCTTCATCAAGAGTGATCCTTCATCATCATAATCTGTGAATATCAATTGAAGAATCTACAAAGGATGGAAACTTCTTTAGCTTGGATATCAAGAGTTGACATCATTCACTACTTCTCAGGTTCTCCCCCTGAGAGCATGCTTCACCTTCAATTCCCTGCATTATTATCACAAATACAATACACAAATTATTATGGGAATAAGGTGGTTCCTTCTTGCTTCATCAAGAAGGCTTGCTTGGTTGAGGTTCTTTTCTCAACCAAGTTCCTTTGTTCACTCTAGTCTTCATGCCTGCACATTTGAACATATTTTCTGACATCTGTCGGTGTGGCATAGCTCTGTTCACATTCTCTTCTGCTTTGTGTGGAGAATTGTTCTTCTTAGCAGCCATCATGAATTATACATTCTTACTCCTCTTAAGAACTGCTTCTTGCTCTGGTATTAAGGTTAGGCAACCTTTTGCAATGTGACCGGATTTCTTGCATCTCTCACACATAACTTCTTTGACACGTGTGTTTCTCTTTGTTTACAATCTCTCCTGCACTGTGTCTCCATCATGTGAAAGTTTTCCTTTTCCATTGTCACTAGCCTTGGCCTTCTCATCTTCAAGTTTCCTTATTCTTTTCAAATCATCTGGCCAGATGACCAATATGTCATTTGGGACTTTTGCAGCTGGTTTAGGTCTTCCACATGGGTTCATCCGAGATACATCCCACTTAGTGTTTATTTTGGATGAATGACCCTTCAATTTCATGGATCTAAAATCGCGGGTCTTCTCAGCTTCCCTACTTGAGATCTTCTTGGGGAAATGTGTGTTCACAACATTTTTCTGTTTTCTCCCCAAGGTAGATGCTTCATTCTTGGACGACATTAGAGGAATTCTTTTCTTTTCAACAGTGAAAGCATGTTGATATGGACATGTGCCTGCATTGTGACCATTGTCGTTTCATACATCACAGATGTTATCAAGAATTCCAAATCTGTTTGCAGTAAACTGATGCTTCTGGACCTAATGATATTTCTCCTTTTTCTCTAGCTTCCTTCTCTTTGATATAGGCATTCTCTGTGCTTTTCTATGTAAGGTATTATAAAGACAATCTAGTGCACAGTTCCCATATCTATTGCAGCACCAACATTGACCCAAAAATCTTTTCTTCTTTGTGTCTTCGGTATTAAGTTGTTGGGCCATCTGATTAATCTTTTGAGGTCTATTTGAGGAACCCACTTCCTCATTTTTCTTCCCATCCACCCTAGCCAATGTGGTAGGTTTCTTCTTCTCACCTTTCCTTATCCATACTTGTTTAGAACTTTTTTTCCCACCTTCACTGATTGTATTAGTGTATTTAGAAATATGAGTGCAAATTGGTTTGGATGGTACCTTCACTTTTTCAGTTTCTTGTGAAAGATCAATGAGTGAAGTCATGATCTTCTTATCACATGTTGGAGGTATTTTGACAATAGAATCCTCCAGTGAGCATTTAGTACCAGCAGCAACTGATTCTTGATGTGGATAATCATGAGTTGTCATAATCTTCTTATCACATGATGGAGGCATTTCAGCTTTAGACTCCTCCAATGAACATTGAGTGAAAGCATCACTCATTTCATTCTTTTGTGAAGTCTCAATATGTGTTTTCTCAATCTTGGTCAACTTAGCTTCCAATTTTTGACCCACAATATTGAGGATGATCTTCTGATCTTCAATTGTGATGATCTTCTCTTCACAAGTCTTCTTCAACCTTTCAACCTCATCTTCATGCATCTTAACTTTGTTTTGTAAAAAAGAGTCAAGTTCCCTGAATTTAATGGAAGTTTCTTCCAAACAAAAATTCTTGACTTCATTTCTCTTCTTCAGCTCAGCTTCAAGTGCATGGATCCATTCTTTTAGAGTCTTATTGAGTGCCTCAATTTCTTCAGAGACTATAACCTGTTTGGTGAGCTTCTTACTTTCCAGAACTTTTCTTTCCATCCCCTTTTCCATATTGTCTGCTTCCCTTTCAATTCGAGTGATCTCAACCTGCATTGAATGAAATAGGCTACAAATAAAAGCATCCCTCTCTTCAAGAATATCATGAAGATATGTTTTGAGTTTTTCTTGAAAGTGTGAATTGGGGGTGTCATCCTTTCTTCTAGAAGAATTCTGAGTCACCTTCTCGATACTTTCCATGCCTTATGTTTCTTCATTTTTTGAATGGAATGGAGAACAAGACACTGCATATTATTTGGATATGAGGGACTTCTTTAGCTGCTTCTTCTATTTCTTTTTCCTGTTTGTCATAGTCTTACTAGATGTAGATGTCTGCTCAGAAACTTCATCAGTACTGCTCTTCATTGTTGACTTTATGAAAGAAACTCAAATACTCTTCTCAATAGAATTACTAGAGAATATCATACATATGTTAACCTCTGGCTCTGATACCACTTGTTGGACCCCCGGACACCCTGAGATGGGAGGGGTGAATCAGGGTGGAAACTTTTTCTTCTTAAATCGTGGATATTGTTCCCACGTTGGTAGGAACTAATTAAACCTGTATGATGGATATGATCAGCAATGAAATATTCACATGCAGAGAGTTGACGCAGCTATTTTTACATGGTTCACCACTAAGGGCTACGTCCAAGGAGAATACGCCGATAGGTTTCCGGTCAAACCTAAATCCACTATGCTTCACTAGCTGCGTATACAATTTTTCGGGCACAGTCACTATGGCCCAGGCTCACTGCCTTTACAAAGGTTCAGGGATAGCTCACGGCTTCCCTCGGGTCACTCCTGTTGACTCCCCCTGGCTCACTGCCATTGGAGAAGCCTTACTCAGTTTATAGACGTGAAGGTCTCTTCAATGGATAGACCTGAAGTTCTGTGTCTCCTGTTCAGCATGAGACTTTGCTTGCATCAGAGTTCATAGTTGATGCAGTTTACTATTCAATCCTTTATTTTGGTGCAATGACTGAATGCACTAGATCCCATGTTCATGTTTTCCTGAATCACAAGCACTTGTGTGATTTCTCAATAAATGATGCTCTATCGAAGTCCAGATTTCATCCACTGTTGAATTATTCTTTTGCCCCTGTCCACTGGGCGTACAACCTTAGGAAAGGGTCTTCACAAAGTACCCTCTTTCGCATGTCTCCCAATTTTGGAAAGCTCAAGCAATTCTGATCAGAGCCCATGCGTTTCCGCGAAGCTCAATCGCGAAGCACTCTCGCGATGCTCAAGCCTTCGCAATGCTTGGCTATCGCGAAGCTCCTACCACTTCGCGAAGCTCACAGATCCAACACGGGGCGAACACTCTTCGCGGAGCTGGGAATGTTGCCGCGAAGCTCCTGCCTCGTTTCGAAGCAAAATGAGCCAACACGGGGCGTAGCCTTTTCGCAGAGCTAGGATAGCCGCCGCGAAGCTCAACATTCGCAAAGCAAACTGCCTTCGCGAGTGACCTTTGCGAACCGATAGAAATGGTTTTTCATTGAGATCTCTCTCTTTCTTCTCTTGAGGGTGTCGGCCTCTATTTATAGGCGATTCCATCGACCCTCGACCCTTCCACGCGAAGTCAACGCCACGTCATCTCAAATCGCGAAGCTGCAAAGATTCCACCGAAATTCTGTCCAAATCGCGAAGCACCACGGCACTTTGCCGTTCGCGAAGCTTGACGTAGTCGCGAAGAATTACCATCAACATACCTTCGCGCCTTCGTTGCGAAGCTCCCTCGCGAAGCCCTTCTCCACCGCGATGCGCTTCAGCATCTGCCGTTCACGAAGCTTGACATAATCGCGAAGAATCTCCGTCATCATTCCTTCGCGCCTTCGCCGCGAAGCTCCCTCACAAAGCCTTTCATCGCCGCGAAGCTCTCCAGCCTTTGCCATTCGCGAAGCTTGACGTAATCACGAAGCATGACATAATAGCAAAGACTCACCGCCTCTATTCTTCTGGTCTTCGCTAAATCCAGTCCATGCATCACATCTTCGCGAATCTCATGCCTTTTCCATATTAGATTATGATCTTCCTGGAAATCTACTTTTCGCGATGCTCACTAACCTCCAAATTTTGGACCCCAAAAATTTGGCAAATACTGGAAAACGGCGCCACATTGTATCTGCTCTTTTAGTCCGCCTCCAGATCATCCATTCCTTTGTCGATGTTCCATGAATAAAACATGGATCATTATCCACAATCTTCGAACTCGACATGCCACCATGGAATCTCCTTTGTCAACAAATTTGTATGTCGTCTGTTTGCTTTGTCAACAAGCACGATCACCTCAACAACACTTCTTCTTGATGATATGTATCCTTCAACAACTCTTCTGGTTTTATCACAAACTCCTCTATTGAGATATGTGTTCGTTGAAGGCATATATTTACCATCATCATCTTCTATGACAATGTGATGTGCATGGCTATCTCAGAATTCCAATCCTTGCATGACCATCTTAGATTTCCAATCATTGGCACATTGTCTTCTTCCTCAACCATCATGATCAACATCATGAAAACCATGTGAATCAATCCATTAAGAATCCTCTAGCATGGTTCTCACGCAATCATGAGTAATTGCATGGTGTTTATCAAAACCCATTGTTCTCATGTAATAATGAGGAATTGCATGGTCTTCATCCAAAAACACCATCCTGCTTTAATCATCCTTGGATGGATTACTCCTCACATTCTTCATTGTTGTAAACAATGTATCACCTTTGACACATGTTCTTTGAACTTACGATCAGCACAACAATCGTCTGAATCACTACTCCTCTACTTCATCGGAGTACTTCATGATCTCCTTCATTGTGAGCTTTCATTCCACCATTTTATTGGAGTACTTCTTGATCACTTTCATTTTGATATTCCATTGAAAACTATTGACAACAAATACAAACCTATACACAAAGTGGTTCCAAAAATCTCCCCCTTTGTATTTTGTTGTCAATACCTTATACATCTTCTGAAATGAATTTGCCAATGTCAAAATGAGAATCTTCTATTCAATCAACTTTTATTTTCAAACGTTCATTTCACTTTCTCTCCCACTTATTGACAAGAAATACAAAGAACATGGTAGGGAGGGTATCAATCCACACTTAAGAAATGTTTCATTAATCATTTCACTTTAAGTCTACTTGAGAAATGCTCGATGTAGAAAACAAGAGGATTTGATTAAGTCAACAAGGCTATCCATTATCCACAGATCATGATACCAACATGAGATGATAACTCATGTATCTTGTCTTCAAGGTTTTACCACTTTAATTCCAGTTAGAAGAATTTCAACTATGACAGAGAATAATCAACCTGAAACTCATGCACTCACATCAGCAAATAGATCAAAAACATTCAAGTGCAATCGGTAGGATAGGTGACATTGGGGAACTTCCATTCTCTTTATGTCGCTGATAAATTCAGTTACTCCCCCTTTGTAAAATAATCTTTGATCTGAGTAACCAAGGGATAGTGATTTTGAAATGACATACCTTCTCCATTGGCGTGTTCTTAAAGAAATTCACAGAGTAACTGCTTTTGAGTCCAGGTGGAGTTGATATTGATTGATATAGTGATTATGGAAGCTTCTTCATTCTTCTCCCCCTCAAGGGAAACACTCCTCATCATCTTCATCAAGAGTGATCCTTCATCATCATAATCTGTGAATATCAATTGAAGAATCTACAAAGGATGGAAACTTCTTCAGCTTGGCTATCAAGAGTTGACAGCATTCGCTACTTCTCAGGTTCTCCCCCTGAGAGCATGCTTCACCTTCAATTCCCTGCATTATTATCACAAATACAATACAAAAATGATTACGGGAATAAGGTGGTTCCTTCTTGCTTCATCAAGAAGGCTTGCTTGGTTGAGGTTCTTTTCTCAACCAAGTTACTTTGTTCACTCCAGTCTTCATGCCTGCACATTTGAAGATATTTTCTGACATCTGTCGGTGTGGCATGGATCTGTTCACATTCTCTTCTACTTTGTGTGGAGAATTGTTCTTCTTAGCAGCCATCATGAATTATACATTCTTACTCCTCTTAAGAACTGCTTCTTGCTCTGGTATTAATGTTAGGAAACCTTTTGCAATGTGACCATATTTCTTGCATCTCTCATATGGAACTTCTTTGACACGTGTGTTTCTCTTTGTTTGCAATCTCTCCTGCACTGTGTCTTCATCATGTGAAAGTTTTCCTTTTCCTTTGTCACCAGCCTTGGCCTTCTCATCCTCAAGTTTCATTATTCTTTTCAAATCTTCTGGCCAGATGACCAATATGTAATTTGGGACTTTTGCAGCTGGTTTAGGTCTTCCACATGGGTTCATCCGAGATTCATCCCACTTAGTGTTTATTTTGGATGAATGACCCTTCAATTTCATGGATCTAAAATCCCGGGTCTTCTCAGCTTCCCTACTTGAGATCTTCTTGGGGAAATGTGTGTTCACAACATTCTTCTGATTTCTCCCCAAGGTAGATGCTTCATTATTGGACGACATCAGAGGACTTATTTTCTTTTCAACAGTGAAAGCATGTTGATATGGACATGTGCCTGCATTGTGACCACTGTCGTTGCATACATCACAGATGTTATCAAGAATTCCAAATCTGTTTGCAGTAAACAGATGCTTCTGGACCTGCTGATGTTTCTCCTTTTTCTCTAGCTTCCTTCTCCTTGATATAGGAATTATCTGTGCTTTTCCATGTAAGGGATTATAAAGACAATCCAGTGCATAGTGCCCAAATATGTTGCAGCACCAACATTGACCCACAAATCTTTTCTACTTTGTGTCTTCTGTATTAAGTTGTTGGGCCATCTGCTTAATATTTTGAGCTCTATTTGAGGAACCCACTTCCTCCTTTTTTCCCATCCACCCTAGCCAAGGTGGTAGGTTTCTTCTTCTCACCTTTCCTCATCCATACTTGTTTAGAACTTTTTTTCCCACCTGCACTGATTGTAGGAGTGTATTTAGAAATATTAGTGCAAGATGGTTTGGATGGTACCATCACTTTTTCAGTTGCTTGCGAATGATCAAAGAGTGAAGTCATGATCTTCTTATCACATGTTGGAGGTATTTTGACAATAGAATTCTCTAGTGAGCATTGAGTACCAGCAGCAACTGATTCTTGATGTGGATAATCAATAGTTTTCATAATCTTCTTATCACATGATGGAGGCATTTCAGCATTAGACTCCTCCAACGAACATTGAGTACAAGCATCACTCATTTCATTCTTTTGTGAAGTCTCAATATGTGTGTTCTCAATCTTGGTCAACTGAGCTTCCAATTTTTGACCCACAATATTGAGGATGATCTTATGATCTTCAATTGTGATCATCTTTTCTTCACAAGTCTTCTTCAACCTTTCAACCTCATCTTCATGCATCTAAACTTTGTTTTGTAACAAAGAGTCAAGTTCCCTAAATTTAATGGATGTTCCTTCAAAACAAAAATTCTTAACTTCATTGCTCTTATTCAGCTCAGCTTCAAGTGCATGGATCCTTTATTTTAGAGTCTTACTGGCTGCCTCATTTGCTTGCATCCGAGTTCAGAGTTGATGCAGTTTTCTGTTCAATCCTTTATTTTGGTGCAATGACTGAATGCACTAGATCCCATGTTCTTGTTTGCCTGAATCACAATCACTTGTGTGATTGCTCAATAAATGATGCTCTATCGAAGTCTAGATTTTATCCACTATTGAATTCTCCTTTTTCCCCTGTCCACTGGGCGTACAACCTTAGGAAATAGTCTTCACAAAGTACCCTACTTCGCATGGATCCCAATTTTGGAAAGCTCAAGCAATTCTGAGAAGAACCCCTACCTTTTCGTGAAGCTCAATCGCGAAGCACTCTCGCGATGCTCAAGCCTTCGCAATGCTTGGCTATCGCGAAGCTCCTGCCACTTCGTGAAGCTCACTAAGCCAACGCGGGGAAAACACTCTTTGCGGAGCTGGGAAAGTCGCCGCGAAGCTCATGCCTCTTTGCGAAGCTCAATGAGCCAATGCAGGGCGCAACCTTCTCGCAGAGCTAGGATAGCCGCCGTGAATCTCAACATTCGCGAAGAAAACTGCCTTCGCGAGTGACCTTTGCGTACCGAGAGCAATGGTTTTTCATTGAGATCTCTCTCTTACTTCTCTTGAGGGGGTCGGCCTCTATTTATAGGCGATTCCACCGACCCTCGACCCTTCCACGCGAAGTCAACGCCACGTCATCTCAAATCGCGATGCTCTAAAGATTCGGCCGAAATTCTGTCCAAATCGCGAAGCACCAGAGCACTTTGCGGTTCACGAAACTTGACGTAGTCGCGAAGAATCACCGTCAACATACCTTCACGCCTTCGCCGCGAAGCTCCCTCGCGAATCCCTTCTCCGCCGCGATGCGCTTCAGCCACTGTCATTCATGAAGCTTGACAAAATCGTGAAGAATATCCATCATCATTCCTTCACGCCTTCACCGCGAAGCTCCCTCACAAAGCCCTTCATCGCCGCGAAGCTCTCCAGCCTTTGCCATTCGCGAAGCTTGACGTAATCGCTAAGCATGACGTAATCGCGAAGACTCACCACCTCCATTTTTCTGGTCTTCGCAAAATCCAGTCCATGCATCCCATCTTCGTGAAACTAATTCATTCCTTTTTCGATGTTCCATGAATAAAACATGGATCATTATCCACAATCTTCGAACTCGACATGCCACCATGGAATCTCCTTTGTCAACAAATTTGTATGTCGTCTGTTTGCTTTGTCAACAAGCACGATCACCTCAACAACACTTCTTCTTGATGATATGTATCCTTCAACAACTCTTCTTCTTTTATCAAAAACTCCTCCATTGTGATATGTAATCTTTGAAGGCATATATTTACCATCATCATCTTCTATGACAATGTCATGTGCCTGGCTATCTCATAATTCCAATCCTTGCACAACCATCTTAGATTTCCAATCATTGGCACATTGTCTTCTTCGTCAACCGTCATGATCAACTTCATGAAAACCATGTGAATCAATCCGTCAAGAAGTCTCTAGCATGGTTCTCACGCAATCATGAGTAATTGCATGGTCTTCATCAAAACCCATAGTTCTCATGCAATAATGAGGAATTGCATGGTCTTCATCCAAAAACAACATCCTGCTTTAATCATCCTTGGATGGATTACTCCTCACATTCTTCATTGTTGTAAATAATGTATCACCTTTGACACATGTTATTTGATCTTACGATCAGCACAACAATCATCTGAATAACTACTCCTCTACTTCATCTGAGTACTTCATGATCTCCTTCATTTTGAGCTTACATTCCTCTATTTTATTGGAGTACTTCTTGATCTCTTTCATTTTGATATTCCATTGACAAATATTGAAAACAAATACAAACCTATACACAAAGTGGTTCAACTTTATAATCGGGACATCAAAATTTAATTTGTGTAATTTTTTTTATTATTCCGATAAAGTTCATTTTTTTAATGAATAGTGAAAATACTGTATTTTAATTCAAAACCTGAATTTAATCTAATATATTTAAATGGTTATATTATCATTTTAATTTTGTTTAATGTTTAGTTAAAATATATTTTTACAATTTAATCCAATGGTGGTAATTGTAATGATTTTCATTTTGAAATTGGACATAAACAATTTTTAATCATTGGATAGATATTATTTCTTAAAAACAAGCTATTTATTTTGACAGTGGAAATTTATTATAAAATTAACTAATGAAACTTATATGATTTGAATTTGGTAAAATGGAAATAAATTTTTAATTTGGAAAATAAAATCTTCTTTCAATAAATTTTTGGTATTTTTATTACAAATGTTCATTTCTAGTGAATATGGAAAAATATTGCATTTGACTTCAAAACTGCTTTTTCATTTAATTTAATTTTACAGTTAGATTTTTATTTTAATTGGATTTAAAGTGTAATTTAATTATGTTTTTATCACTTAATACAATTATATTCATTTGAAGAAATTTCACTTTTCAATTGGATGTAAAAACAAGTGAATCTATGGAAAAATTTTACTTCTTAAAAACTCGTCTTTTGTTGTGACAACGGAAATTATTTTAAAATTAATTACAGAAATTTGTATGTTTGGAATTTGGTAAAATTTACTCCATATTTTGAATGATATGGGACAGGTTATGTAATTAAGACTCTTTTTTTGTACATTATGAATAGTAACGACATTAATTATCATTAATTATCGTGATTAATTGATAATCAGGTAGTTAAGGGTAATACAATAATATCATAATGATATAAAATAACCCCAACATGTATCCAAATCCTCTTTTTTGTGTCATGGCCGACCATGGAAATCTTTTTACCAAACATGATGGACCATGGAGTCACATGGGTGTAATAGTGACATTTATGACATTATTTTTTTAAAAGAATAGAAATATAACAATGGTTTGTATATCCGAAGTAAAAAAAAATTAATTTTGATTACATAATTTATATCCTAGACTATAAATAGTCATTTGAAATCCAAAAATATTTCCTACATCATGGTATTTGTTTTATAATTTTTATACATTAAATAAATATATTTATTTATGACACCATGATGATGCAGTGATTACCTCAATAATGAATGATTTAAATAAAATGAAAAGATAAAGAAAATTATAAGACATAATCATGTCTAAAACATATTGGATGGGTGTATTTAGAACCCTTATCACCTAATCCTCGAAATATTTCAATGTGGTACCTTTAAAATACAGAATCCATTTTATAATAATGTAACATTTCAAGACATTCCAAAAGTGACCCTCCTCCCTCTAATAAAAGGCCCCCACATATAACCCCTTACCCACACTCTCAAACCCGTGTCTATCTAAACTTTACTCATATTATCTCTCCACATCCCTCTCTTACTCCTAGAAGCCTCACATTGGGCAGAAGTCTTTCCTTGGAAGCCTTTGGCTCAAATCAAAAATAGTTACCCGATTTAGAGGTAATGTCTTCTCTCGAGTTTCTTCCTTTTAGTTTCCTTATTCACTAACCACTATATTCTTATTATTTTATCCCATAATAAATCTATAATCTGCAACACAATAGTATTTTTTTATTATATATATTCTTCCTATACATACACACACCTTCGTCTAATTGTTAAAGAACATACTGTTTCTGTGGGTGGTGAATTACTGCCTCACGAAACAATGATGGTTCAATAATCTTTTAACACCATTAATGGGGGCCATTAATATGTAAATATATTTATATATGATATATATTATGTTTATGTTTTCCTAATTCTTATGTATTTTTAATTAATGTCAAAACATTATGGTTTCCATAATGGGTAAACACGATAATTTCATTTTAGGAAGTATGGGCTACCACCCCCTCAAAGTGATATGTCGCGTTCATGCCATACTTGGAACATATAAAGGGTAGAATTTATGAACATATGTAACATATATAATATATATATATTATACTTTAATTATAATATACCAATGTATAATTATGTTTTCATTCCATTAAAGTATGAAATAGAAATGAAAGTAGCGTTCATGCATACGTACGACTTACTGTCACCATGAATAGTGCATTTCATTTATTACATATAAATGTTATGTAATATTATAAATAAATGTATATATAACATATATATTATATATATGATATCTAAATCATGAATATAATTCTGGATATAAGGGATATTTCACCACAAGAACAACTTGTTATTATAAGATGTTTATTTTTGACTCAAATACCAAATATTGACAAAATGATCGCTATTAACAAAAATTATTACATAATGTTTATAAAAAGGTAATAAGTGATATCAAATTATCAATAAACTTGAAATATAATCTTCATCATGTAGAAATTAACTTTAGTTTATCATTCAGGACGAACAGAGAACATACGAGCGAGTCATGTCTGACACATGGTAAGGGATTTCTTATCCCACTTTTAATTCCCTGAGATTTCCATTGTTCGCCACTTATTTATTGCATGTGGTGTATTGTTTTTCCTTTTGATATATATTATCATTATTTTATTTATATTCGTTTAATTCTTTTATTAATTTGGTGTTTATTATCTTTTGGTCATACGATGTGATTAATTATAATGAGGTAAGGGGTTTTTATCTCACATTTTATTCCCGTGAGATTTAGGATAAATTTTTCATTATCTCCTTTGAGTGGTTTATGTACAGCCAATTATTTTACTCTTTGTGTAATATAATTTCATTTATGGGTATTTACATCATCATTTTATGGTCCTTATTTCATGTGATGTATGTTTCTTATGTTACCAAATTGGTAAGGGAACCTTTCATTCTTCTCTTTTTAAAAGAACTCTTTTTTTTATATCTTTTAATTTATACCTCATTATTTTGGGATATGTTATTCTATATCCTTATTGGTGTAAATTTTATATCCATGTGATAAGATTCCATTTTCTCTCTTATCAAATCATTTTCTGAAATTTTAAGTGATGTCGTTAGGCTATCAAATTTCTGTAAGAGAACTTTTTAACCCAATTTCAATTCGTTGGGTTAAACATATACTTCTTGATTATGTCACACTACGAATATGTTTTGATAAACTCTAATTGTTTTACTCTTACTATCCAACTTTATTGGATGTATTCATATTTTTCACACATAATTATGTAATTGAGTTATCCTTAATCTAAGGATACTATCTTTATAATGGATTTTGTCTCAATTTACATTCCATTGAGACTTCATTGTTGATATGCGGAAATTCACTTTGATATGGTGTATATAATGTCCTTTGGAATATTATATCATGAATACCTTTATTCACATGATATTATAATGTTTTGATTATATTTTATCCCTCAATTATTTTTAATGAAGAATCTCCTACTTGGTTAAGAAGTCCTTAACTAAAATTTCGTCTTAATGATTTAATCTAATAAATATTGCTTATTAATATCCATGTTTCAAAATGGGTTTAATGATTAATTTATATGGAAATTACTGTTTTTAAATATTAAATCCTTTAATAGCATCTAAATTGTATGTGACACTTTGATTCAAAAATATATTTTTTAATTGGATTTAAAAATTCATTTGATAAAGCATTGAATACGCCAATATATTGAACTATTATATTGTGATTGAAATGTGGAAATGTTATTTTTACAATATGATTATGTTATCTGTTATGATTATGTTATTGTTATTGGTAATTACTAACGTATACGTGTGGTTTCGTGATAAACCTAGGGCGGGTAATCCTGAGGTATCTCTGCAATGCATTGTGTAATGTGTCATAGGTAAATGTTAACGTTTCTCCTAATAGATTTAGGGAATATACTATGATGGTTATTCCAAATGGGAATCCCTATATAGCTATGATAACTACAATTCAAGTATGTTATATAATCCTTAAGTTAACATTATGATTTATGATTTCTATGTGTATTTCACAAATCTTATGATTTCACGATGTATGTTAAAAAGATTATGTTATCTATATATTGATGAACTAATGTATTCTTTCCTAGTTTTATAAACCTTACTGAGCTTCCTATGCTCATCCCAGGATTTTAAAAATATTTTTACAGGAAAAAAATTGGAATAGTGTCAAGGATGAGATCAAGGAAATGTCATGATGTCTATAACATGGAACTATACATGAATCATTTATTCAAGTGTTTTTATTTTATGAAAAAAACAAAAACTGAGTCGAATTATCTACTTTGTAATCTTTTGATATGTAATAGTTATGTCCTAATTCGCTACAACT
Source organism: Viscum album (assembly GCA_963277665.1). Classification (NCBI taxonomy): domain Eukaryota; kingdom Viridiplantae; phylum Streptophyta; class Magnoliopsida; order Santalales; family Viscaceae; genus Viscum; species Viscum album. Next base: position 297,825,089 of record OY728121.1, read on the forward strand.
CTATACCTGAAAAGATCCGCAATGTGAAATATTAATTTAATTCAAGATTATGTAATGTTTTTAGGCTAGGTAGTTATAGTTGGTATCAAAGGTCGGTTAAGATAACTTTAGAGGATAGGGTATTCTTTATGCACAAGTTACATTACCATAATGGTTAGGATTTTAGAAAGAGTCCTAGTTATTTTTATAAATTGAATGAGTTTATGATAACATAAATAATTATATCATAGTATTTACCCTCTTCATCAGATATTATATGATGATTTTACAGATACACTAACATTGACCTTTTTGGTTTTAGTAAATGGCAGGAACTAGCAGGCACCAAAGTAATAGTAAATGTGAAGGAAACTCTGATAGTATTCTGAATGAGAAACTATATTATATGGGAGATGCAATGAGAAATCTTCTGGTTATTCTCATCCAACTATCTGGAGTCATTATTGAACACATGAACCTTAGTGATTTTTATAAGGCATCATATATGCGAGAAACAAATAACTACCGATGTTCAGGTAATAATCATAATGGTTAGTGTGTTAAAAAACCTATGTGTCAATGATGTGGAAAGAAAAACCTAGGAAAATGTTTCAAAGGGACAGAAAGTTTTTATAGATGTGGAAATGAAGGTCAGAAATCATGAACCTTCAATGGAAAAAGGAAGCATTTATTTGACTCTAGGAAAGGGAATGATGTTATTTCTGAGGATCAATTGAGGGTTTTAAATGTTTTGTGAATGGTCATTATGAAAGAACATGTATACAAAGATGTTTTGGGAATGTGATCACCAGGATCGTAAAAATATTTTTTTAACAATACCTAATTCCATTCCGATTGAGGATAAAGAAACTGAAAATGACCAATGAAATGTATTGATTATTTCATAACATATTTTTTCCTATTATTGAAATCTTAGTATATGATTCATGAATTTTTTGTAGAGAAGAAGTTCTTTGGATAAGTTGGAAAGGAATGTTTAATGGATCATGAATAATGTTGAATGAGTAAGAAGTAAACATATAAGGGATTCAAGATTTGTGGTAGATTTTAGGATGGTGAAATTCTTAAAAGTATTGAGGCTCTTTTGATGATGGGATTACATTAGAAGACGTTTTATAGTATGTGTAACCCTGATGTTTGATATATGAAAATTTTATTCAAGGAATATTTATCTTTTCTTTTGTGGATATAGATACAAAGAACCATTTGGGTTTATATGATCCTTGAATTTTAGGAAATTACCGTTTAATAAATTTTGGGATGCAAAATGAAAGTTATTAGGTAAACATTGTGGTTAAAATATGTTATGGTTATTTTTGATTTATTTATCTCTTTTTAGGGAATTTTATAAAATTATGTATTTTTTGAAAAGGGAAAACACACAAACAATGTGACAACCCATCACGTCGGACGAAGCTGTGGGAATCGAACTCATAACCAAAGTGTGACTGGTATTTATCACCTACAACTGGTCTATGTGAAGTCCCTAGTTAGTTTGACTAATTATTTTTAGTTAGATGATTTTATTAATGACTAATAATTTGAATTTGGATTATCTATGAAAATTATTAACCTATCATGGAGGATATGTGATTAGGTTAATTATTTTTCAGTATGAGATGTTATGAGTAACAGATATTATTTGGAGATAAATGTTAATATTTACCATGTAAAACTATGTGATTAAATCCATCAAATATTTGGATTTCAACCTTAGTTTGGTTTATTTTTAAGAATTTTAAGGTCAATTATTTATTGAATAGTATGTGTTGATCTCTGGGTATTTTTTGACAAATATTGGAGATTATGAGTAGTTTTTCTTTTTGTAAAATATTATATTTGTTTGGGATTATCTGATCTTGTACTAATGATTTTTGTATTGGTTAAGACATGGGAAATATATAGTTCCTCTTTTTTGGATTATGTGATTCTCTAGAAGTTGATAATAGCACTCTTAATGTGACCAAGTCAACCCAAATAATCATAATTTGGAGAAAATATGAGTTTGTGTTAGAAATGTAGTAAGATAAGGAAGTCTACATGACAAGTAAGTAGGTTTACTTATGTTTTAGTTATGGGCATAAATAAATTCCTCAATGAAAAGTAACATAAAACAAAAACATTTTTTGTTAACTATTCCTACAGGGGAATCAAATATCGTTTAACCGATCACAATTTTGTGGTTTTCTTTTTGTTAACATTCTCATAATGATGTTTTCTATCACTCTCCAGCAGAACATGACCCTTAATTTCTCCTCCATATCAATGTTTTCAGGGGATCATAGTATTGGTTATCTCAGTTGACCATTGCACTTCTCTTTTTCATTTTAAAGTGATAATTTTATTGAGTGCTTTTCCGATGTGGGGCTTTCAAGGAAGATTCCGAGCGTAATTTTAAAATTTTGAGGACGCAATTCCCAAAAGATGTGAAGGTTGTAACATCCCGGGTAAATATAGAATATGAACTTTCATATTTATTAATATTTGTGAATAAAATATTAATATTACTTTAATGGGAACACTATGTTCGATGGTGTACCCAATACGCAACAACGAGTTTCATTGAAATCTCACAATGCATACTAATAATAATTAATAATATTATTGTAAATGGTAGTAAATGCCTAGTCGTTGTAATAGAGAGAATGAACATAACCGACTAGAAAATGATTATATATGTTTGTAAAATATTTTAACTATTACCCAATAATTTATAGAGCCATAAAATGCGAATGAATCCAATTTTAAACACAAATATTATAATATTCTTTAAAAGGTCGATTAACCACCTTTTGTTGGAGAACAGATTGTAAAACTACTTTTTTTTCACCTTTATATGTTATATTTGACAAAATAAAATCCTTCTTTAGAATCGGGACATCAAAATTTACTTTGTGTAATTTTTTGTTAACATTCCAATAAAGTTCATTTTTTTAATGAATAGTGAAAATGTTGTATTTTAATTCAAACACTACTTTTAATATAATTTATTTAAATGGTTATATTATCTTTTTAATAGCTTTTAATGTTTAGTTAAAATATATTTTTTACTATTTAATACAATGGTGGACATTGGAATTAATTTTGCTGTGAAATTGGACATAAGAAAGTGTTAATCTATTGATAAATATTGTCTTCTAAAAACCTGATATTTTTTGACTACATAAATTATTTATAAAAACAATTAATGAAAATTATATGTTTTGAATTTGTTAAAATTGAAATAATTTATTAATTTGTAATATAAAATTTACTTTCAATAAATTTTTGTTATTTTTCTGACAAATATTCATTTCCAATGATGAGTGGAAAATACTGCATTTTACTTCAAAACAGCTTTTTCATCTAATTTAATTATATAGATAGATTTTTATTGTAATTGGTTATAAAGTTTAATTTAATTATGTTTTTTTCACTTAATACAATGTTGACCATTTTATGTAATTTCATCTTTCAATTGGATGTAAAAACAAGTGAATCTTTTGATAAAATTAACTTTTTAAAAACCCGTCTTTGGTTGATACAATGGGAATTATTTTTAAATTAATTACTATAATTTCTATGTTTGTAATCGGGTAAAATGTATTCCAAATTTTGAATCATATAGTCTAAATTTTTTAATTTAGACTTTTTTTGGACATTCTGAATAGTAACGACGGTAATTATGTTAAATTATCATGATTAATTAGTAATCGGGTAGTTGACGGTGATAAAATAATATCATAATAATATAAAATGACCCCTAAATGTGTCTGAATATTCTTTTTTTAGTCATGGACGACCATGGGATGCTTTTTACCAAACATGAAGTACCATGGATTCACATGTGTGTAATAGTGACATTTATAAAATTATTTTTTTAAAAGAAGAGAAATATAACAAAGGTTTGTATATCCTAAGTAAAATAATTTTAATTTTGTTTTAAAAAATTATATCTTAGACTATAAATAGCTATTGTAATTTTTAAAATATTTCATACTTCAGGGTATTTTTTTATAATTTTTTGACATTAAAAAAATAAATTTATTTACGACACCATGATGATGATGTGATTACCTCATTAATGAACGATTTAAATAAAATGAAATGATAAGGAAGAATATAAGACATAATGAAGTTGAAAATCTGTTATATTGGAGGATTTAGAACCCTTATTACCTTATCATCGAAATATATCATTTTGGGACTTTTAAAATCTGAAAACCATTTTATAATAAAGTAACATTTTAAGACTGTCAATAAGTGACCCTCCTCCCTCTTATAAATGGCCCCCACCTCAACCCCTTTACCCACCCCTCTCAAGACCTTGTAACGTCCAACCTATGTTCATAATACCTCTCCACATCCCTCTCTTACTCCTAAAAGCCTCACTTTGGGCATAATTTTATTCAAGGAATCCTTTGGCTGAAATCAAAAAGAGTTACCTGATTTAGAGGTAACGTATTTTCTCAAGTTTCTTCCTTTTATTTTCCTTCATCACTCACCACTATATTTTTATTATTTGAACCCATAATAAAACCAGTATCCAAAAGATAATAGTATTTCGTTATGATAATGATTCTACCTAAACTTTTACACACCTCCATCCAATGGTTAAAAAACATATTATTTCTGTGGGTGGCGAATTACTGCCTTACGAAACGATGATTGTTCAATCATCTTTTTACACCTTTCATTGTCTACATTAAGAAGTCACTATATTTATTTATGACATATATTATGTTTATTTTTTCATTATGGTTCTGAATTTTTAATTTACTTCATACCTTTTTGGTTTCCATAATGGGTAAATGCGATAATTTCATTTTAGATAGTGAAGACTACCGCCCCCTCAAAGTGATATGACTCGTTCATGCAATACGTGGAACGTATAAAGGATATAATTTATGAACATATATAACATATATAATATATATATATATTATAATTTAATTATAATATAACTATGTATCATTATTTTTTATTGCCATCAAAGTATGAAATTGAAATGAAAGTAGCGTTCATGCGTATGTACGGCGTACCGTCTCCATGAATGGTGCATTCCATTTATTAAATATAAATGTTATGTAATATTATAAATACATGTGTATACGGGATATATAGGATATATATTATATCTAAATCATGAATATAATTCTGGATATAATGGATATTTTAGCACAAGAACAACTTGTAATTAGAAGAAGTTTATTTTTGACTTAAGTACAAAATATCGACAAAACGACCGTTATTAACATAAATGATTTCATAATGATTATAACATGGTAATAAGTGATATAAAAGGAATAATTAACATTAAAAATATTATTAATCAAGTAGAAATTATCTTAATTTTATCATTCAGGAAGAACAAGGAACATACGAGTGAGTCACATCGGATACGTGGTAAGGGATTTCTTATCCAACTTTTAATTCCATGAGATTTCCATTGTTCGCCACTTATTTATTGAATATGGTGTATTTTGTTTCTCCATTTGATATATATTATAATTATTCTATTTGTATTCATGGTATTCTATGATTCATTTTGTGTTTATTATCTTTTGGTCAAACAACACGATTTATTACAATGAGGTAAGGGGTTTTTATCTCACTTTTTATTCTCGTGAGATTCCTGCTATATTTGTCACTATATCCTTTGAGTGGGGTATGTACAGTCAATTATTGTACTATTTTTGTGATATAATTTCATTTATGTGTATTTACATCAACATTGTATGGTCCTTCTTTCATGTGATGTATGTTTTGTGTGTTACCAAATCCTTAAAGGAACCTTTCACCCTACTCTTTTTAAAAGACTATTTTTTATGTCTTTTAATTTACATCTCAATATTTTGGGATATGTTCGTATATATCCTTATTGATGTAAATTTTATATCCAAGTGAAGAGATACCCATTTCTCTCTCATCAAATCATTTTATCAAATTTTAAGTGATGTTGTAATGCTGTGAATTTCATGTAAGAGAACTTTTTATCCCAATTTCAATTCATTGGGTAAATCATATACTTCATGATTATTTGACGTTATAAATATGTTTGAATAAACTCTGATTTTTCTACTATAACTATCCAATTATATTGGGTGTATTCATATTTTTCACAAATAATTATTAAATTGATTTATCCTTAATCTAAGGATACTGTCTTTATAAGGGATTTCTTCTCAATTTACATTCCATTGAGACTTCATTGTTGATATTTTCAAATTCACTTTGATATCGTGTAAATAATTTCCTTCGTGATATTATATCATTAATGCCTTTATTTTCATGATATTATAATGTTTCGATTAAATTCTATACCTTAATTATTGGTATTGAAGCATCTTTTATTTGGTTAAGAACTCCATAACTAAAATATAGTCCTAATGATTTAATCTTCTAAATATTTATGATTACATTCAATGTTTCAAAATGGTTTTAAGGATTTATTAATATGGAAATTAATATTTTAAAATATTAATTCATTTAAATGTTTCAATGTGGTATGGGCCACTTTGATTCAAAAATAAATTTTTAAAATGGTTTTGAAAATGGTTATGATAAAGCATTGATTATCTCATCATATTGAACTGATATATTGTGATTTAAATGTGGAAATGTTGTCTTTACCTTATGATTATATTATGATATTTGATTATGTTATGGTTATTGTGAATTTCTTACATATACGGGTGGTTCTGTGATAAACCTAGGGTGGGGGAGCCCGAGATAGCTCTATAAGGAATTGGGTAACGTGACGGTGGAAAACATTAACGTTTCTCCTAATAAATTTAGGGAATATACTATGATTGGATTTCCATATGTGATTCCCTATGTAGTTTTGATAGCTATAGTTTAAGTATGTTATGTATGCCTTTAGTTTCCATTATGATTTATGATTTCTATGTGTATTCCACAAATCTTATGATTTCATGAGTTATATTAAAAAGATTATATTATATATATATTGATGAACTAATGTTTTATTTCCTTGTTTTATAACCCTTACTGATCTTTTTATGATCATCCCATGTTTTTGAAATGTTTTTCACAGGACATAAAGTGGAATTGGGTTAATGATGGGATCATAGAAATGTCATGATGTCTAAAACATCGAACTAGACATGAATATTTTTTTCAAGAGTTTTTATTTTATGAAAAAATTGTAATTGAGAATAAGTTTATACTTTTTAATATTTTGATATGTCATAGTTATGTCCTAATTCTCTACAACTCTAAACTTGAAAAGATCCTCAATGTGAATTATTAATTTAATTCAGTGTTATGTAATTTTTTATGGTCGAGTCCTTATAACCAGTGGTTAAAGTCTCTCCATTATTATATTTAGAAAAATCATTGGTGATCTCATATCTCTCTTTTCTCACATTCTATTGACATAGATTATAGTGGTGATACATCATTTTATACGCATCAATGTACACATGATTCATCAAAATATCATTGTTCATGGATAATATCATGTGACACTAAAAATGTGTTGCATTTTTTAAATGGTTCTCTCAGAGAGATAACTGTTAATAATAAGCCACATTACTGAGAACATTATTAATAGGTTCTTCTATCACAAATAATATCCATTCATGGAGAAGGATAATTTTTATGTTCCATTTCACTATGGTTAATTTATTATCTTAAAAAGGATTTCCTTCTCATTTATTGATCAAAATAATATTTTTGATGTAATTTTGGAATTGTTTATAAAAAATTTAATGAAAATTATTTTAGTACCTTATCCTATAATATTTAGTTAAAGAAATATTTATTATATATATTATTCTCCCTTTATTTTATTTTATCCCAATACCCACACCATTAATTTTATAATATCCTGTTTCTAAGACATTATAGAAGAAATGATCTATATTACTCTTATCATTACCAAAACATTGTGTGTTATATCAAAATTAGGGGTAATGTAGAGGAATTTAAAATTAATATTGATTTAACTAATGGAAACATGATCTATTGAGAAAAATTCCAATAACAAAAATCCTTAAATTGTATTTTTTCAACCCTTGCCTCACAGTTACACTATGTTAAACTTGGGAATCCAACCCTTGATGTGAAAAAAGCACTGAAAACCCATAAAATAATGTTATAATTTCCTAAAATTAGAAATCACCCATACATTATCCAATAAATATGATTTTACTATGACTCAATTTTAACTGAATTAGATGAGGGATATACCATCATAATATACAATTGAGGGATTTTATCTTTTATATTTACAAGTCCTTTTATAATATTGTCTACATGATTGTAAATAATAATTGGATTTACATACATTATTATCCATGTCCTAGATTATATTTAAAAATAATAAAATTTATTTTAGTTTTATCTTTCTAGATTGTTGATTCCCTAAATCATGTGACCGTGAAAAAAAACTAGAATGAAATAACTATAATACATCACAGAAATAAAATATTAATGTCACATAATTATTATTTTATAAAATATTTGGTTTATCTAGATGATGATAAACTACTAATAGGCCTAGAAAAAAACACCTTGAAAAAATTAATGATCATTTTATAGCTTTCTGCACGTCCACCTATGTAACTACCTTTGATTGGTTTATACTCTGATATAAACATAAACCTCCTCTGCTATCCTGGGAGCTCTATCCATTAAATTACATATTCATTTACTCACATACAGGTGACGGGAAGAGGTTACATAATTGAATCCTTGGGAAGTTAGGCCCTAACATAATAAGAAGATATATGGTATCAAGGAGAATAGTTTAATTTGAAATAAATTAAATTAAACCAATCACATACAAAGTAAATTCTATAAAAACATGATCATAAAATATCATTAAATTAATTACACATTAAATAAAATTAACAATCAATTACAAATTTTCATAATTAATCTAATTCATTATCAAATTAATTAATTATATTCATTAATTAATCCATTATTTTACAATAATTATCTTCCAAATTTCTATTGTATTCGCATCCCTAATAATTGTGAACAAATTTAATAAAAGTATTTAAAATTAACTACGTCAATAAATGTACCTTGAGAATAACATGGTGAATGCCCATCAAAATCTACTGATCTTTTATTATACTAATATTTTATTTAAACTTGTGACAAATGGAATACACTAATATCGAATACATTCATGACATGAACTAGATACATAAGGATTACATGAATTAGTTGACCAATCTATCATGTATTATGATTCAATGCATGTAGAGTAATATCTGTAATACCTCTCGCTTATGATATACAGGTATAAATATTACAGAAAAATTAATTAAACATATATATATATATATATTAAAAAATCATCACATGTTGTGTCCTAACAATATAGTGGTCATACACAAGAAAATTATGATATGTTTTACATAGTATAATAGATTAATTTTAATTCTAATTAAATCGGTATATGTAAATGATGTTCACATGTGAGATTCAAGACATGTAATGTACTAATAATACTTTAGAGTATGATGCCTAGGAACTCAGCATGAAATCTATCCAATGGAAGGTGATGGAGTACATGGTTTTTCCATGTGATGCATGCCTTGTGGTCTCCAAATCTCATGATCACTAGTTTGGTATCCCATGTAGGAAAATACATAAGCAATCTATGGATAAAAAACTATTTATGAATTATGTGAACTTCAATGATTTTAATTTCTCTAAATGTGTGCAATGATGGTACGATCAACATTTTAGTTATAATTTACTTCACAACATGAAAAAATGGGCATCCTTAGAATTAAAAAAAAATTCATGGTGCATTGAACAATTGTACATGGTACATACCTCCCGTTAACAATACATGTCTTCTTGTGTTAGCCGACCAAATTCCACATCACCACTAGGTGAGATCATCAATTTTATTTTGTTCACAAAATTAAACAATTTGATTATATTTATGTCAAATGAAATAGGAAAAGGTAGATATGTCAATTCAGATTAATGAAAGATTAATCATTATTTGTTTAATATATGAAAAATGACTAAGTCATTCAAATATATTTAACTAAATATAAATAATTATGTGGCCTCTCTAATACAACATATAGACTATAAGAATAGTATAAGTGTGTGATGACTATTTCAAAAATTTTATTTTTTTCACGATCGATGATCTATCCTAGAATTAATATCATTGTGTTATATTAATAAACAAAAAATTATATATAGAGGTTATCCACATGTGTTCCAAAAATATCATAATGCCATAATAGGAATAATCAGGATTCAGCATAGAAGATCTAATCATTTTCATCGTTCTTCTTTAGCATGCATTGGAAAATATTCCAAATATTTCTCCTTTATGTATCTTAAATTCAGAGTGGGAGATGAAGGATGAATTATCTACATTCAAGGGAGAGAACCTAGGGAACTAAGGTATCAATGGAATTTATAAGATTTTATTTATTTATTGTGCATCATGAAACTATTGAATAGGATCTCATGAAAATAATATTATTGGGTATATAAATTTCTAAGCACCAAAATAATTAATTTCACTATTTCCCTTTATTATTTATTTAACTCTTGCGTATCCCAATATCAAATATTAATAATAATAATATTTTCTTATAATGAACTTAACATGAACATTAAAATTTTATTTTATTTATTAAAATAATATTCCACACATTTAATTTCGCTTCATACTAAAAAATTACATTTTCTATTCATAAAGAATATTTATCAGGAACTGAAAAATATATTTCTAATTATTAAATAAATACAAATTAAATATTTTACAATAAATAAGTAAATATTGTATTCCCTAAATAGAAAATAAAAATATTATAAATATTATTCTCACATAATATTATCTCTTGAATTAATTATGATGAGATATATTTGATTTATAATTCAGAAGAATAGTATTTATTCAACTTGTTCTATAATAAATAATTATATATTATTTAACAATGATTCTACAAACAATTATTATTTGACCCTCTCGGTCTCTATCACTAGGTCATTATGATGAGTAGCCTGCAGTCCATGTTTAGCATCTATAAATAATTTCAGGAACCTATAATGAATGATGTTAATTCTACAATGACATAATACCTCTTACGGATGAATTTTGTGTAATATAATCCATTTATCAAGATAACTATAATAAAACAGGCCACAAGTTGGTTCCATCAAACTATATGCTCGATGCATATTTCTTGGAGTTTCCAAAAATCAAAATTGTCTATGGAACACCATTCCCATTGATTTATTAGGGCTATATCATTTCTATTTAATTGTATGATATTTTATAATTAATTAAATAACAGAATATATATGTCGTTTCTTGCTATACTGAATAATTCATTAGTATTAGTGACGTACACAAAATATACTACCTCATTAAAACATATGTAGTTATAGTTGTTTTAAAAACAACAATTTACATGACATATAATACTCATTAATAATAACACTACTATCTAATGATCAATATGCACATCTTTATGAAGAAAAATTCAAGAACACATATAAATAAGGAAATATTAATAACGGTTATCATTCTTATAATATCCTACACTAGATAATACCATGGTTGAACACTATGACAAGCCGCCTCAAATACCTATGAGTCTCCAACCATGATTGCCAATATATTTATTCATCCCAAAAATTATAAAATCTAGATATTGAAAAAAAATATTTATGTATAATATCATGTCACATCAAGGTTATAAAAATAGAGGGGAACTACTATGTCCTTTCAGTTTGATAGTTACTCTTAGGATATTATCATATACTATACTACACGGATGAATAACAATGATGTAATATAGTGTTAATAAATGTTATAAACAATGAATATAGTTTAACATATCCCAATGATTCATCGATAGATATCAAGACAAAAATCATATGGATAATGTATATTGGTTTTTACATATATTTTTAATCAATATTTTGAAATTCACTAATGAAAAAAGATTTCATGTGCATTAGACATGAAATATTATAAATAAGTATTGCCTTCATTCAGTATTAATTTATTATTATCCATGAGACTATCACAATGAAAAAATGTCTATGGGTGAATTTCATGGTCTATTAATTTATTAAATTTATTTTTTAGTGGTATTTAACTTTACATATTGTAGATGACTAATCGGGTTATTAAAATTTATTATTAGTAATTTTCATGGACATGTTATTTATCATCATATAACATAGTTTATTGATAACATGAAATGTGTTTATAGTTATTTACCTTGTCATATTGAGTATGTTCATTGACTAGTTATTTATTACGGTGTATTGAACCATTAATGAAAATCTGAACTCAAGATTGTTTTTTATCCGATCCCCAATATTCAATGGAGTTTAATATGTATGATACCTAGATATACACTAAATTGAATAATTTTATTTGCAAAAATATATGTTTTAATTTTTATATTCATTTGTAATACAATACACATGGATGAATAATGTTTACCAAGACCAAAAAACTATTTAATCCTTTGGGATTTAATTACCTTGTATCATATAATAATGTAATTATAGAAGGAATTATATGTCAGTTTCTACGGGGATTTCATTAAAAAATATAATTAACTGTAGTAAAAGGAAATATGGATGTTCTTAAAATTCATAAAATTTAAAATATTTATTAGATAAATTTTAATATAAGTTAATTTATTGAAAAATTAATAAATTAAAAATACGATTTAAAAATGATGTAAACATAAGGCTAAATATAAATCATAAAATGAATAAGAAAAAATTATTTGATTTAGGATAAAAATAATCATCCTTAGAGAGATTAAGTGGGATGAAACAAAAATATAAAAAAGGTTATAAAACAAAAAGCATACCAAATTAACCATATGATAACAAACAAACAAAATTAAAATGAAATAATGTTCATATAAATATGTAAGGTATAAGAATCCATAGATATATCAATATAATCATTTATAATATTAGATTGCAGAGATGATAAAATTCATCTTCTGTCAAAGCAAGAATGGTAAAAGAAAAAAATTCATTGTTGGTGATCATTTAAAATAATTTAATGGTTTTTATCATTGTTTTTTAATAGATCTAAAATATTGTAACATCCTAACCGAGGTGCCTCAAACGGGCTCTCCAAGACAGTTCACTACTTGACCTCAAACACTCTACCCTGAATGCATGAGGTTTTTGACTTCAACTGGTGATCCCATATCGATCATGGGGAGAGTATTCACTCTTTAATTAAGTATCATAATAGGGGAAATAAATTACAATTATAAATGATATTACCAGTAAAAAAGGAACCATGTACAAAGTGATGGATAAAATAGGAAAATACAATATCAAATCGCAAAGACAAAAATATTTATTTCCACATTAGTATAATGTGTAAATATGAAAACCCAAAATAAATAAAGAAACTAAAATCTACCAAAGAGGGTCTCATATAATGTCTTGTTCACCCATTAGTACTCTATAACAACTCATCCATCTAACATGAGGAATTTTCACTAATAATATAGTCAAAACATGTATAATATTTGGGTATTAATATCGTATCCCTAGTTGGGTGTGAGTAAAATTTACTAGGCCACCACAAATGATGTCTAAAAACATTTAAGTCAACTACAATATATGCAGTTTCATAATGAATAATATTATATTAAAAAAGCAAACCATTTAAATTTTTCAATTACTTTTTTATTTAACTACATAACTATTGGGCAATTGTGGATACCCTGACACCCAATACAAATGTCATCCTGTTCCAGAGTCTGTACCATATCATATATTTGAATCAAAATTCATTATAAATAATTTTATTTCATTTTCAATTTCATTTTAGTTAATTTTACACCCTATTATAACCATTGTAGAATTCTATCATTTTGTTCCTAGGTCTCCATTCCTATAACCCCACGATCTTTTGAAGAAGCAGTAAGTGTCCCACACTCATTTATTAATTGTTGATAGAAGTGTTATTTTGATACATTAATCCATTTCCCACACACTTTCATCAATATGTGATTTTAATAAAGAAGACCATTTCACACACATTTTTATCAATCAATTTATCACTATGGTATTTTGATGTTGTAGATCATACCCCCCAACATTTATAAATCAATTTATCTATACAGTCTTATAATGAATTGGAAAATGTCCCAAACATGAATATAAAAATAACATATATATCACATATATAACATCATTTAATGATAATCAGAGTCAATATTATTTTGAAATTTCATGATAAAAAAGTATTATTTAATTTAATAATAAATTATTACATTTCAACTAACTACTATATAAAAATAATTTCAATTAAAGAATTCGAAATTTATTTCATACAGTTCAACAATAGCAATATCCCATAAATTATTTCAAAAATTATTTTTTCCAAATTCAATACTCCCAACATTACATTATGTAACTCAAAAATCAACTAATCCAATCAATTTCACAATATTGATACCACATAAATTCCACATTTATAATATATAATTAAATAATTCACCAATTAATTAATATAATTTCACATTCTGAATATCTCTTCAATTCCAAAATCAAACATTCCATTAATTATTATATAATTAATTTTTTCAATTCTATGATTCAAAAAAAAATTAAACAAATAATTTAATCAAATAATGATTCTATTTCTAAACATTATAATTGAATTATAACAACACTTAAAATGTCAAGGAATAATGACTATGATAATTTAATCGAGACCACCTACCATATGTTTAATGATGAACAATCCCCAATAATTATACCAAAAATGAGGTGGAACAACCATAATCACGAGGAATAACACTCTGGATATCCAAAAACCAAATAAAAAATTAGATGGATTCGATCAATATAAACCTATATATTTATCCACAAAAAAAATGAAAACTCACATTCGATAATGTGATATGATTGGGAATGATGGAGGAAACCAAATTGTGTAATATTCACATATTGGGAGATGTCAAAATATTCAATCCGGGATTATAATCATCATGATCATAGTTTAGAAGTGTTTGTAATTCATGTAAGATCCTCCTAAAATGATATATATCATTTATAGTCAAGATAAGGTCGATATTGGTTGAATAAAAAGTGAAATGGAATTTAAAATATAATTCCCCATCTAATTACAATTGCAATTAATGTATCCTAGGAACGTGTTATTGGTTTTTCTACCCATGGGACTAAACTGTGCACCACTTCTTGGGGGTATAAGGTTACTCCTAAAAGGAAACATGGTTTAAAAACCAATTTTGTAGCCATGTTAATCCCATTAATTAGGGTTTACAATGTTTAATGGTTTGGGAAAATAGTTAGCTTCCCCTCCTTCCAATTTTCTCCAATTTCAACCAAAAACATCCCAAGGTAAAACCCATAAAAAGTTACTAAAAAAAGATAAAAGAGATCATGTATATGAGCTGATGAAATCACTATGAATGTTCAAGAACATAAAATCTCCACACATTATAATATCCCACCCCATGGTATACTCTCAAAAATAAATAAGAATATGAGGTAAAATTTTTATCCCACTATGCCAACATATTACTTATCTATCCCATGTCTCCCCCAGAACATGAACATGTTTCCATTCAACATGAAAAATTATCACCATCTTTCCCATAAAAACATTCTTAAAAAAATCCAAAAATATATATCAAATTATCCATTGAGGATGCATCTTTATAAGTATCAATATTATCAATAATGATCACCTGAGATGTGTCAGGGTGATACCATAGAAGTTGCGACCCATGAATTTAATATTGTATAGAACTTTATGTTTATGGAAGAGCCAATTGGTACACTAACAGCATGATTCTCTATATAAACATAAATCATAACTCAAACCAAGTATCCATCTTTATATCCCACCATGTCATATGGTGACCCAATCACGGACACACCAGAAATAATACAAGACCACTGTTGGAAAACAATATGGGTCACCAACATCTATCAACACAGTAATTCATTCAAATATGAGTTTTATACGTACACAATCTAATACACTAGACCTGATTAAATTTTTCTAGTGTGAGACATTTTCCCAACATCTCTCACTCACCTACATCCATCCATCATGGTAGAGATTTCAATAGACAACTAAAAATACCCTCATATAGATTCATTTGAAATATTTCATGATACCTGTAGTTATAGGAAAAATCTACATGCATAAGGTGCTTCTACCAAGAACCACCAAAGTATATAACAAATTCTCCATGTATATCTTCAATAACATTTGTTGTAATCCCCATATAACCATAAATTTGTGGGTATATGGCCTCAGATAGTATATCATGTGTACGGATAGCCTTCTATGTGCCCTACCAAAAGAATGAGGTAAAGTGTTTGGCGTGGTCTGAAAAAGTTTTTGGTGGAACACTATGTAGACATATTATTTCACAAAAAATTTTCTACCAACTAATGCACTTATAAATTATCCCATACTGTCAAAAAATGACCCTCCATTTTTAAATGTTCTATAATCACCTCAGTAGTGTAATTAATTTGTGGATTACATGGGATAACCACCATAATATCCATAGTAACATCATCCAACTTCAATTACGTAATGGGAAAAATCTGTTATATACCACCAGTGTAACACCCCAAACCCAACTCCCTAGGGGCAGTTAATTTTTATAATACAATTGAATGATTACAAATAATCAATTCCAGAAGGACTGATTAGTTTATCAGTATTGGATGTACTAGATACATATATAAGATTCACATTACATTATTAAATGAAAAATCAACATTGTTCCTCAATTTCACACACTCTATCCCTTAGCCTATCCTTGAAGGACATTTATAATATACTTCATCTCATCCTAGAAATAATAAAACATAATAAAGAGGAGAGCTCAAATTCTTTGAAATGATAACAATATATCAGAAACAATCATAAATAAGTATAAAAATTTAAGGCAATGTTTAAGACTAAAAAAATGCTATTAAAAATAAAATAATGCATAATATGTAAAAGAGAAATCACATAATTCCATTTAGTTATTCACATATACATTATACTAGTAGAATAATCACATGTAATATGAATACCTAATATCATAATCATGGAATGTATAAGGAAGGACATTATAACCACATAGTCATGGCCTCGTACCAAGACTATAAATAGAAATATTGTAATGGCCTTATCCCGAGACACATGTTTTCCAAATTAGACCTACCGATGCATTGGGGGGATACAATGGGCCTAACCCATCACATACTATGCCAAAATAATTACCCATATGAAAAGGGTGAATCATAACATAAACTTTGGTATTAAATTAGAATAAGAAATGTTAATACATTATCCATAAATTTTGAATGACATAAAAACCCCATCCACTGTCAAAATTATCATAAAACAATAAATAAAATATGAAATATTTTATTATAATAAATAAACTTCAATTAAAAATAAAATCCAACAAAAGATATGGATATTGATGAAATTAGTCAAAAACTATTTGAGAGAAATATATCATTCAACTTTTAAATCAATAAAAAGTAACATAATTAATAGTCAAAATCTTTATTTTACGAATACTATTATAATATTTTATGGGAAGCATCTATGGTGTTATGAAGGAAGAAAATATTTGCACCCTCCCTATATTTTTAAAAACATTCTTTCCTTAATCTTTCAAAAATGTCATAATGTACCTTCTCTGGAAAATTACTGAATGATTCCATTCAAAAAAATTCTAAATCTTTAAACATGGATATAAATGTCTTTAACCCATGTTTAATGAAATATTAAAAATGTTTTCAAAGACATATTTATGAAATATGGATGTGGATTGTAAGAATATCTCAGTAAATACTTTCCCATAAACCACCTCAAATAATAAAGAGATTGAAAAAGTAACCCTTACAAATTAATTTTTTGTACTCGAGGCTATGTTAAATTTCTATATAATGGTTAAATAATTGTTACCAAATTATAAAAAAGCTTCATATATAAATATGATATCATATATGATCCTCTAATATTTTATTGATTATAATATTTTAGTATTATCAATGTTTCGAGAATTAAATTTTTTTTTTCCTTTCAGTGTTTTGTTACGTAACCCATGTTTGTTATTAATAGGATTATTTATATTCATTTACAGAATGATATTATATTCATAAACATTATTTTTTAATCAACATATGAACATTAATGTTTAATGGTTATAATGTGGAATGAATATCATCGCTTTAGGGAGATTGTAAGCCGTACATTTGCACAAGTAACAATATCATTCTATTGATGGTAAAATAATATCTCATTGGATTGTATATTATATATACAGAATAATTAATATATTATATTTATTATTTACATAAAATTTTCTCATTATTATAACCAATCAAATAATTTAGTGTTGAATAACAAACTACACAACGACGTGGAGACGGTTAGTCGTACACACGCACACAAGCTGAATTTTTCATTCGTAGGATGGATTGAATATGAATATGGTTATAAAATATTTAAAATAAAATCTCATTTTGTAGAGGGTACTGGATTTATTATTATTGTATGGAAACTACAAAGAAATATGATATAGAATATGAAAAAAATATTTATAGAAGTGGTGATAAAATAATTACCTCTTCTTCGAGAGCTTACTTTTGATTTGAACAAAAGGGATCCATCGATTGGATCTATGATCAATTTGAGGCCTCTAGGTTGAATTCAGGGTAGTTTTGAGATGATTATTTTAGTGTTTGGAAGATCCAAATGTCTTTGTGGGTGTTAATTTAAGATAACTGGAAGTTCCCGTTTAAAAGAGGGGTGAGGGGCACTTTAGAAAAAACATGAAATATTAATTTATTATAATATTATTTTCGTTTTATAATAGCTAAAAATTGATTTATTTCTTGGATAATATGATAATGGGTATAAATACACCCAATAAGTATGTTATACACATGTTTTGGTCAAATATTATCCTTATATTTGGAGATTAACACTCAGCTAAACTATTTAACTCTTTCCATGTATTCTTGTATTTCAATACTATATGATTAATTTAGATATAATAAAATGAAAAGGGAAAATCAAGTGAATATCTAAATTTATTTTTTACATTATCTATGTCATTTGAGAAAATTCGTTTTTAGGATTACTATATCATTTAATAAAATAATATTTGTTTTAAAATATAATTTATGTCCATTTTGATACTAATTGGTAATTGATTTTTGTGAAAGTCATTACATCATGATTATTTAAAAAAATACATTGAATCATACATAACATGTTATATTAAACTATAAAATTAGTGTATGGAATAACATTTTTTACTTTACATTTATATTTATATTTATAATATAATTTATTTTAATCATTCATAAATAAGGTAAATACTACATCAAAATTTTGTCATAAATAAATTAAAATATATAATTTCAAATAATTATAAATAAAATACCTTGATGTAGAAAATAATTTTATCATTATAATTAATATTTATAGTCAAATTTATCTTATGTTTAACACTATATTAAAAATGTTCTAGTTATTAAAATTTTAATTTAACAGTTTTAACTCTTCTATAAATTAAACATAATAAATGTTCATATCTAACCCAATTTGATCAAAAAGGGTCATATTTTTTTATTATGGTTGATTATGGTTTAAAAAACTTATCCAATATATTTATGATGTCTGTTGGGATAAATTTATAGCATTATAAATTTATTTTTCACTTTTTTACCCTATTAACTTTTAACTACGGTAAATAAATTTCCTAAGATACCATTCAACAAAAAAATCATCCAATTGAACCAAATTTTTCATGCTGATGAAAATAGTAGAACTATGATATTTGAAATTCAATTCAAAATACTGGTAAAATTACATTTTATACAAATTTTAAAATGTGCCTTAAAGGTGGGTAGAAGACATTATAATGTTCAATAAAATTTTATGTCTAATATTATTATAAAATGAATCCAATGAATTAAATAGGTATAATAATGATATTTTGTATCTATTTTGACATTAAAATAAATTTAATTTAAAAATAAGTATTTAATTAAGATGTTGGTTTTAAATAATAACGTAGTGTTTTTCACTATTCATCAAAATTTTAATGTTTTCAAAAAAATACCAAATGTCATCCTAAGATAATTTTCATATTACGAATCAAAAATTGATGTCCATTTGGAAAAAAAAATTATAATATTTCAAAACTGGAAATTAAAATTCAGAACTACTTTTTAAATGCCTATATTGATTGGACACAGTGTCCTAGAAAACAGCTCTACGTACAACAGATGCTATTCAATTATTTAAAAAGGAAGAGTACAATGGAATAACAAGTTATTATATTATGATCTAATTCAATAAATTGAGTCCTCGATGTTTAATCTTGGGATTAAAAACCACGAGTTTGACAATTCAAAATATCTTAGTTGAAATCCCACATCGAAAAATGTTTGAAGGAGGCCCTTATATTAAAATAATTAATGGTACGTATGATGGTTACATGAAATAACAAATAATAGGGTCCCATATAAGAATAAGTGGATATGGAAGAGATAAAATTCCGTCATTTTCTAATGTGGAGTTATATATAATATTATTATGAGAATGTTAATAAACAAGAAATCTATAAAACTACGTTGATCTTTGGAACCATTTGATTTATGACAAAAGAATTTACTAGGAAATTTTTCTGGATTTATGATTCTTTACATATTGTTGTAGAATTAATTTAATTAAAATACTAACAACACAATGAAGAATATATAACTTAAAAGTAGATTTTTTTCTGTTAACTAATTCCTACCAAATACTCTGTATTCTGTACAGAAGATAAAACTCAAAAATATTCTATTTATATCAATCGTATATCTAAAAAAATATAAACATAAATAATATAAATGGAGAAAACTATTATATAACAACTATGAATTTACTGTAGGCTTTTGGTAGGTAATAAATATTCGTCAAACTTCAGTTTTGGGTTTGATTCCAGTAGCAATGTCCGACACGATAGGTTATTGCCCGTCCTACATGCTGTCCTTTTTCTAAAACAATAGTTTGACAACATATAATAAACAGTCATATAAAAATTAACATTAAAAATACTATGAAAAATTATACTAAATCCATTCCAAACTTTATGTTTATCCAAAATACTTTAGTACATTCTCTGTCTAAAAGGTATCTAAATTTCCAAAATCAATAGTAACATCAAATTCCCCAAACAACACAATCTTTCTCTTATTGTCACATAATTTATATATGATTACATTCGTCATATGAGAAACTTAATGAAAAAAATGCCTTAAAATTATTATATATATCACATTCTTCTTATAACTAGAATACAATTTTGAATCCAAAGACCAAAATACAGTAAGAATTCCTTGTCTTCTATAGAAATAGAAGAAGCATGCCCTTGATCCATTTCCTATTTATATGAAATATTTCCTTGATTATGTGGAAAATAATTTTCCTAATGTGTTGTTGAATTGAAATTTGTAGCATTGAACATTTACATCCTCTTTCTTCCCCTTGTAAACACTATCTTGGTGGCCTTTGTCTCCACATTTGTAAAAATATCTTGTTCATTTTATGGAAATTCGAGGGTCTTTCATCCAACATTTATGATGTAATGGAAAATAATTTTGTCCCTTTATCTCATTATCCTTATCTTTCTCCATCATTCTCTTATTATGTTGCTTTACTTTAATTCCCTAAGATTTATTCAATTCTTCTCATATAATGATATTCCCGCGATTATATCTTCATATGATGAGAAAGATAGTGAGAACAATGATTGTCGGAGGAATGGTTTTAACCCCTCAAAAAATTGACCAATCTTAATTCTTGGATTACTTATGTAGTCCGTAGCTTGACATTAAATCTTCGTGAAGTTAGAGTCATAATTTTCAGCATTCTCATCTTCCTTTTTCCCCAAGATCATAAAGTTTCTTTGCATATCAGCTCGCTATTCACGAGGAAAGAGTTTGTATGTATTTTTTTAATCTCCCTCTATTCTTTATTTCTTACCCCTTCTTCCTAATCTGTGTTTTGAATAAATAACCACCAATAATCTTCATCTCTTGAATGATTATATACATCCATAACTACTTTTAAGATTTTGATACACTCCAAATAATGAAATATTTTATCTAAAAAACATATCCAATACCCAGCTACAAAAGTATTTTTAGTCCTAATAAATCATGGGGGATTTTGTCTCATGAAGCTGTCTATAAATAGTCCTATGTGTTTTGGATGACGAATCTCGATAAGGTTAAATTTATAATTCATAACCAGAGTAATTTTTCCCAGTATGGTTATAAGTTTTTCAGTAACTGTTTTGTCACCAACTCCACAATCATTATCTTTCATAGTAGATAAATACCTTCAGGGATTATGTGCGTTGATATGATTTATATTTATTATAATATTCAGAATTTCTAAACAATGGAATATATGTGATTAAGTTATGAATCATAATTCATAATTCCAAACTTGTTATATAATCAACATAAATAGTAAAAATTATTCATATCTAATTCATAATCGTAAATACAGTTCATTTGAGGACATATTTACTAATAGTCCATCATAATGGTATGTAATTAAAATATGTATTTTCCTAAGCTTATCTTCCAGGAGTGTCAATCTAGGGGTGCAGTAAGGCTCTTTGTTGTGTATAATTTCATCCTATGTCAATCTTAGAACTCCTTGTCAGAGTTTTCACCCCTATGTACATCTATTCCATAACCACATCCACATGTAGTATCTATATTGGGAATTATTTTCTATAAAAACCAACATATTTTATATTTTCAAATTATATTATTATATACAACACTTTTACACAAACTCTAAATTATGTTTATGATATATAATCTTAGTTTCTCTAAATATATTTTCAAGGTTTTTGTTAAACATCCTCTGATACCAAGTGTAATACCCTGACCCCTGTTACCCAGATTTGGTGCATTATTTTAATACATTGGCATTAATAAAAGGAATAATGTCCTGAAGGTTGATCATTTTTCAATTTTTGATGTACTAGACACTTACATATGTTTTTCATTACATTATTAAATGAAAAGGAATCATTGTGTCTCCTTTTAACACACTCATATCCCTTATCCTAACACTACCGGTCAGTAATAATAAAATGTTCACATTTTGGAAAAAATAATACATAGTAATGGAGTGAGATAAGATTCTCTAAAAGGATAACTACATAGAAGAAATTATTATAAATAAGCATAAACATTTTAGGGATTGTATAATTCAAAAATAGAAGCCTTTTAAACATAAAAATAAGCATAATATGGAAAAGATAAAAAAAATAATTCCATTTACATATTCACATGGATATTCAAAAAGGAAAATAATCACAATTCATATAAATATCTAATCTCATAATGATGGAATTACTAATGCCAGACATCATAAACACTTATTCAAGCCCTTGTTCCAAGATTAAGATTAAAAACATGGGCATGTCCTTGTTCCACAAAACTTGTCTATCTCAAGAGACAACCAATGAATCAAGGTGATATAGTACCCCCACCCCCATCAATGACTACCTCTAATGCATTACCCATATGAAAATGGTGAAACATATCATAAACATCTGTATTAAAATAGAAAAATAAATACTAATAATTTAACCATAAATTGTGAATGACATAAAAATTGCACATCCACAGACAATCATATCGTAAAATTATCAATACAGTATTGAATATTGTTTCATAATAAATAAACATCATTTAACCCTAAAATCCAACAATAGATGTTGACACAAATGAAATCAATCCAAAAACTATTTGAGGGAAATATCGCTCTCTACTTTGGAATAATTTAAAATTCACCTAATTATAAAAGAAAACATTTATTTTGATAATATTAATATAATATTATAAGGTAATATTATAATTTTTTATAATCACAGAAAAAATCCACACCAACAATATATGTTAAACAATCATTATTTCATTAATTTATCGAATTGTTAATAAAGTACCTTACTTAGAAAATGACTGACAGATTCCTTTCAAAAAATTTAATAACAGGTTAAAGAAGGGAATAAATGACTTTAACCTATAGTATATGAAATAGTAATGAAAAGTGTAATACATTTGATGAATCATGAATGTAGATTATAAAGAAGAACCATTAGATATTTATGTATAAATAAATTCTTATAATAAATATATTGTAAACATACAAATTAACATGTACTTTTCCTTAGTAGATTGTAAGTTAACAACCATTATAATGGTTTAATAATTTTTATAAAATTATACAATAACCACATACAAAAATATGATATAATATTTGATCCAATAATATTTCTTTCTTAAGAATATATTTGTACTATCACAGTTTCCAGTGTTTTCTAATTCATCATACATTATACGTTTTCTTGTGTAAGTCTCGTTTGTTGAGGGTAGGGTGTATATGATTCATATCCATAATGATATTAAGGTCATAAACATTATTTTTTAATAATAAAATAATTATTATTCTTGAATGATTATGATGGGAAATAAATCACATCGCGGCGTAGAGAAGGTAATCAATTTGAATGCAAGAGAAACAATATCATAAAAATGATTGTAAAATCTTATATAATTAGATGGTATATTATATATAAAGAAACCAAAATATACAATATTTAATATTTAAATCATTTATACTAATTACTATAACCATCTATATAATGTATATTTTTATTACAATCTACGCCACGTTTTGGAGATGGTATACCTTATGTACACGCGCTTGTCGACTTTTTCATTCATAGGATAAATAGAATAATGTATATTTTTATACAATATTTTAAATCAAATATCAGTATCTATAAATTACTAAAGATATTATTTTAGTAAGCAACCAATAATAAAATAGGATGTTTAAGAATAAATATACTTTGTAAGGGGTGATAAAATAATTATATCTTTTCAGGTGATTCCAATTGATTAGAACAAAAGGGCTCCATAGAATGGATTTATAATCAATTCAATGAATATAGGATGTTGTAAGGGTAGTTGAGATGAGATTTCGGAAGGTTTTTTCTGATCAAAATGTCTATGGAGTTGGTAATTAAAGATAAGGGGAAGTTCCTTTTTATAAGAGAGGTGAGAGGCACATCGAGAAAATCATGAAATATTAATTTATTATAAAATTATTTTCAGTTATTAATAGCTCAAAATTGTTTAGATTCTAGGATAATATAAGGATGGGTCGAATTCCACACAGCCAATTTGTTTTATACAAGTTTAGGTCATAAAATAATCCTTATTATTTGGGATTTACCATTAATTAAACAGTTTAATTCTTACCATGTCTTTTTTTCTTTATATATTATGGGATTAGTTTATGTACTATAAAATTACTAGGAAACCTCAATTGGATAATTTATGAAATTTGGTACATTATCTATTTCATTTAGAGAAATATTATAATATTAGGATTTTTATATAATTTAATAAAATCGTAGTTGTTTTAAAAACTCATTTATGTCAATTTTGAAAATATTTAGTAATTGATTTTCTGTTAAAGTCTTAAAAACATGATGACATAGAAAATAATATATTTAATGAACCCCGTAATATAATATTTACCTAGAAAATTTATAGATGGAATAAAAAGTTTTGTATTACATTTATTCTAATATAAATAATATCATTTGTTTTAATCGTTCATTAATAAGGAAATTACTTCATCATAATTGTGTCATTAATAAATTTAATTATTTCATGCCTAAAAATTATAAATAAAATATCATGATGTAGTAATTCTTTAAATAATTCTAGGGATTATTTATAGTAAAAAATTTCTTATTTATAACCATATATTACAAATGGTTTAGATATTAAAATCTGAATATAACACTTTAAATTGTTCATTAAATATAATATAATAAATGTCATAATCTAACCCAACACAAGAAAAAGGATCATATTTTCTTCCTAATGTTTTTATTAATCATAAAAGTCTTATAAAATATAATTAAGATGTTTGTTGGTGTAATTTATATTATTATATTTTTATGTTTAACTTTAATTACAATATTTACTTTTAATCGCGCTAAATAAAATTCAACAGTTATTATTCATCATAATTTATTTTCCTCACATTAAAAAAATCTTACTGAAGAATACCATGTCTATCATATTTTTTAAATTCAATTTACATAAGTGGTAATCTTTCTTTTTATGCAAATATGAAAATGTGCCTAGATGGTATCTATATGACGTTAAAAAGATCAGTAATGTTTTATATATCTAATATTATTTAAAATTGACTCCAATAAATTAAATTTCACTAATACATGTGTTATTTTTCTATTTTGAATTTAAAATAAATTTTTTAAAAAATTATTCTTGAAATAAAAAAGTCAGTTTTAAATAATAACGCAATGTTTTTCATTATTCATCATAAAATGAATATTTTAAGAAAATAACCAAAAAAATCACCCTAAGTAATTTTGATATTCCAAATCCAAAAATGAATTCCATTTTAAATAATAAAATTGTAATAATTGTGTATTACTATTCATAATGTCTTTTTTATGAGTATATTGATTGGTTGTGGTGTGCTTGAACTCAAAGTTGCATAAAACGCAAGATATCGAAGTATTTATAAAGTAAGAGAACTATGTAAGATTTAGGTGTTATAACCAAGTCATTGATGCTTATCCTTCGCAAGTTTATATGTGTGTCATTATGTCACAAAGCATGTTATTTAATTTTTTTCAAGCATCGTGTCCAAAAATGTCATCACAGCCCATTATATATTTTGGTCGCACATTCAATCACTGCCCACTTCATGGTTTGATATTCACATATCATCTATTCATGGATTATCATAGTCCCAACAACCCAATCCCTGTCATATATGATTTAATCCTATAATATTTTCAAATATTAAGGTGTCGCCATATATTAAAGGATTTCCCTCATGAAAAAACACTACATATCCCCATTAAACCTCTCTATAATCCAAAATAAAAGTGTATACACCAATGAAACTGATAATAGAGTCATATACACTTTTCTATCCTGAACAACATTGTGCTTCTCATCCATCAAGTTTATCATATTCCACTCTACACCATTACACTAGAATCCTCGTGCCTTTCTACAAAGAGTGTCATCGACATCATACCCTTCTCTATCCATATAGGATAGATCAAAGCAAAATAAATCTATTTACACAACCCCTTAATTTTGTTAGTGATTAAAATATCACTATGAAATGATATAATTTATGGGTTTTTGATCTATATACACATTTAAAATTTCTCCAAAGAGATAATTAAACAAACCTTTCAATGAATAAACTAACATAGCTACAGTGCGGTCTTGCATAGGGTATTTCAGTTCATGTGGGCTAACTCACTAAGACACATACCCCATAACTCGATCACCCAACATCAACACTTCTGCAATACCAATTCCAGAGGATTCATAAAACATCATATAATCCTCACCTAGATCGAATATGATCATGAATTGTTACGTCATAATGGGATAATTAATCTCATAAAAGTCATTCTCAATAGATTATGTCCACTATAACATTATCACCTTCATGGTTGAGCTGGAATGTGGTAATTGAGAACATGAAATGTCTTGGAATAAACTCTACTAATTACCCACCTACTCTATATAGATGGTGATATAAATAATATTCATGTGATATTCCCAATAGACCACTTCATGATCCTTATATGGTTCCACTAACAAACATTCATCTAATATAATGTGACAAAATATGTATCTAATAAATAAAAAATATACCCTTGGATAGAATTGTGTATATACGGTGCATAATCAATGTAATCTGGATGATGAAAAGATATTGATCATGATCATCATGAGTGATAGATTATACAAAGATGTCATCCACATATACACAGAAAAATCCAGGTATTTGAATGAATATTATGTTACTCAATTCCAATAATAATTTTCTGAAGATGTAAAATTAAATTTTTTGTTTTTCATGAATTTTTACAATATATATGGAACCCTAGTTCATCTCTTGATGGATCCTTAAATATTAAATTCATAATTTTTGTCTCTATTATTAATAAAGAAAAAAGGATTTTAGAAAATTTGTGGTTTTTTATATAATAATGCATAAGATAATTGTATGAAATAATAAAAGTTAATTAAACAATTTGATTTACTGTGATCGTCCTGGGGAATATCTAGAATCTCATACATCATGGCATCAAGATATAGGTAAAATATCATGATATTCCTTTTTTGACACCTATAAATATGTCAATACTAATTTTACACAAGTACACCTACAAGGGTTATGGTCTGATACACAAAATGATTCATCGTCTACAACTAATGATTGTGTAATTTCTACCCAACATCATAATTGACACTCAAAAAGGAAACACATAAAGGAATCAATATGTTTTCTAGGATTTTATTTTATTTTATTTTCATACCATGAATTAAATATATATGTCCATGGTCATGTTTATGAGTGTTTAATTGAACAATATGAACCTCAAAAACATTGCTATTGAAAGGTGAAAAAATGTGGTGAATGGTGTGTGAAACAAAAACTGAATGGGTTACACCATACATGAACATATGAGTTGATTATGGTGTACCATTAAATAAATAAATAAAATTAAAACAAAATATGTATAAAAAACATAAAAAATAATAATAATAATAAAAATAATAAAAATAATACACACAAAAAGATTGGGATTTGCATCATATTCCACCCTTGGTGATCAAATGGATCTTAAAACTCCATAAAAGAGGAGGAATCCATATTTATGAAAAAAATCCATGAAATTCAATCCAACCCTCTAGTCGAGAAAATTTTGATATGAGGGTGATGAGTGGTTTTATATACAAATATAGAAATCTTTCGACAAAAATAATTTGTTTATCTATGGAATTAGTCAACTCTTCATGGGATAATTTTTTCTACAATTTTATCCAGATTACTAACTAAAAAACACATGAAAATTTCATTATATGTTATATAGACTGTGAAATTCTGGTTATATATCAAATTATGTTGGAATCAGAACAATTATAGGTCTACGTCACACGTTATGCACCAAATATATAAGTATGGTACAATTTAGACACCCCAAAATTTAATAAAATCATAGACCTCTTTCGTTATTCAAATACAAAATTGGGCTCCATTGCCTCCAATAGAAATATATTCCCCAACGTTTTTCAGTCTTCAAACCATATTTATAATGATTCTATTTAATGATTTTCATAGTTTATTTTTATATTAAAATGTATGGATGAGCTCTCACATGTTTTCCCATTTTTCACAAATTCCATCATGGGATCTCCATATCTTCACATCCAACAATTTAATCCATAAATAATTTAAAAAACCTACTTAAATATGATAATAATTATATTCATTAATTATAAATCAAGTTAATTTTTTACTGAATTTTTATTTTTCCATACAAAACTAGTGTAAAATAGTGTTGTTAGGGTGAAAATAAATACTTAATATCTATGTGATGAGCCGTAAACAATATTATGGCATTATTTATCATAAAAGGAATCACAAAGAAGATTTAAAGTTCCCAACTACTTCAGAATATAGACATAGGTTTATCCAATGGTCGAACCTCAACTCGTGATACCCCAATCTCAGTTCAATATTTAATAAAACACAAGCTCTCATAATGTGGTCACATATATCATCAATGTGACGAAGATGATATTGATTCATAATAGTCATTCATTTAAACTATTGGTATTTAACACATATAATTTGACTCATGTAAGTCTTATTTTATAACAGCACTAGAGAACCTCATGGTGTTAAACTCAGACAGATAAACCATTTTCCATCAACTCTTCCTATTGTGTCTGATGATCTTGAATCACTGTTGTTTCCATTTGGTATGGTGGGATATAAACTTCCTCAACAACTAAAATAAGATAAATAGTAAATTCAAAATCTCTATTAGGTGTTAGACCATAAAATTATTCATGAAAAACATCATCCATTAAACTTTATTCATCTAGCAGAAAATACGAAACCTGGGTGGTGAGCACCCTTAATTTTTAATGAGCTGTCCCTACAAAGCCTTCCTCGATATCCGACTCTCTATGGGGAATATAATTGTTACCCTTATCCGATTTAATGGATTATCCCCATTTGTAGGAATCAATTTGGGACTTTTATTCTACAACCCTATATGACCCATAATTAATTCACAACATAACATGTCCAGTATATAATACTTTCATAGAAACTGATACTCCCCAACCTCAATAAAACACCCCTTGCACAAACAATTGTTTCATGAACATAATCACAATGGATTCTTATCATCAACACCGCTCCCACAAACTTATAATCCATGATCAAACCATTCCAAACATGTGTTGAAATAAATCAATGAAAGAAACGAATATAAAATTACTAACTAGAATGATTAGAATATTTAATAATATATCCCCATAATATTTATGGCACAAACTCACAATCCACACGTGTCTGTTGAATAGAATTTAAATAATCTTTACATTTTCTCTATGATGAATTCTGAGTCCTATGAGCTGTACCACCATGTTAATATGGTGGATCATTCCCAGAATCAATATTTCCACCTCCTCCACTGCTACAACCAATAGAACCAATTACCAAATACGTATATGTGGTAGAATATCCCATACTTATAAACTATATTTTTCTTCATGGACCATCACAACCCATATATTGTGGGATCCTACATAACATTTGTAGGTCTCTCATCCAAATAAAGCCTTGGAACTCTACCAATGGTAGAGTTCACTATCTACAGATGATTACCTAAATAGAAAATTAGTGGAAAATCAGTTTTTTATGTTCAAGAGTAATAGATACTTCCATTTTTATACCCATCTTTCTATCACCCTAGAAAACATTCGAATACCATTGTTTCGTCTTAATAATGTCATTCCTCCATACCATACATCCAAAACCACTAGTCCTCCACTATAATACTCATTTGGGTTCTCCTCCGATATAAGATCTTGATTCACTATATAACAATTCCTCTTCACCGTGATGATATTCACATTGGACTTAATATAACATTTGGGTAATCCTAAGAAACGTTTTCTGAACTATTTTAAAGTCTAGACTGAAGCACTGGAAATCATTGAATCATTTATCCTAGTATATCACATACATAATTATATGATTCAATATTGTAAACATGGTTTTTCTATCAAATCAGAGAATCTCCAGATAAATGTAACCTTGTTGATTATTCTAAAATTAAGTCCACTGCATAACTTCCAATTGTCCATCTCGATTCAACATGTCACACAAACTCTTCAAACGACCATCTAATATATATGATATCAGCTATACTCTTTTCTTAGCAGCAGTCTCCAACCTGTCAAATATTATATGAATATTCTCAATTTAGAACTAATCTACTTTAGGACCTCCATCTCTGTTAAAAGATATAGGGTGCTAGAATAGAATTTACTAAGTCGAATGATAAATGTTATTAACAACCCTCTTGATGTCTCTTTATTAAACTATAATAAGAGAACAGTGTCTTCTTGAATCATCTCTCTAACATCATCACCATGCAATAGATGGGCCTCTGAAACTACTACTAGTGTACAATTTCTATCCACAACCTCATGTAACACGATCAATAAGCATATTCTTGGATGCATATCTCTACTATTAAAAAACATATCTTATGAAATATAACACAACTATATAACATCTTTGAATTGGGTTACACATAAACCATAACAAATAAATCCCCCTTCTTCTACCACGTGGTCAACAACATGACACAATCACTAATCTTAACCAACCTATATCTAGGTAATGTTAAACAAGGTGGAAATCATTCTAAATATCTAGTTTCTCATTAAAAACATTGTTATTCACGTATTATATAATTTTACACTTTTAAATTTCATATTAGACACATATTCATTTAAATTATTCATGAATGAAATAACATTTCAATTTATAGAATATATCAGAAACCTATTTATTCATAAATTCCTAAAAAATGAATCATGTCACAAAAATGATCATGAGTGGTTAAAATATTTCATCCGTACTCAACACTCATGTCATACCAAGAAACAAGTAAAATATCATAATAACTCAACAACAATAATCCCATCAAACAACTTTCTCATTAGTTGAGGGGAAATAATATCAACTATAACAACAATTACCAATTATAAGAATCCCACCCTGGATACCTAGATTTTACCCTCGTACATGGGTTATGTATTTTTAGGCACAATCTAGTAACAAAATTTTAGATCAACGTATTCTAATATATACATTTCAAAAATAGTATGATAAATGAAATTAAAATAAACCTCAATTTCAAATAAAATTTTAACATCTCGTCCAAGGTGTCACACACCAGTACCCTCATCCAATTCTCTACGTGACTTAATATGCACCTCCTCATATTCTAGAGTCTACTAACTTATTGTGAGATTCTAATATCGATCATGGGGAGACTATACACTCTTTATCAATTTTTCACAAGAATGGAAACAAATAAGAATAACATAATTATAATACCATTAAACCACCAAAGCATGTACCACATGAGGACATAAATAGGATATATAATATTGAATATAGAAAGAGGAAATATGTAATGAAAAGTAGCATTCGTGTTTCAATATGAAAAACCTAAAATAAATAATTGTAGTAAAAACTGACCAAGATTGTCATGATTAACAAATAGTTCACTCATCCATGATCCAATCCAATCATCTATCTATCATGGGGAATTTTTCCTTTATCATGTCCGGCAGACAATATGTCAACTTGGCTAATGATCATGTATCCCGAGTCGTGTGTGGGATCAACTCAGTAGGCCACCACCAATGATTTCTAAAAAAATATCCACTAATTAAACATCTATATGTTTTTATAGAGAATACAAAAAATAAATAATGTAAATGGTTTAAATTTATTCATTTAATCATAGTATAACAAAATAAAAACTAGGATCCTATGGAAACCATAGTTATTAATAATTTCGTTGTCCCATCCGGATGTCTAAACCATATCAAATATTTAAATCACAATTCATTATAGCATATGGAAATTGATAATCCATTTCATTTCAATTCATATTATGGACATTTTGAACCAAAGTCCCATTCCATAATTTTTGGAATAGGTCATCATTCAAAGGACCATGTTTTATTTTGAATCTACAGTCTATGTCCCACAATCAATTATCAATCAATCAAACGATTGAGCACTTGATTTTGATGTCTATGGACGACACTCATTTATCATTATTTTCTATGGATTTATAAGACCATTTCCCACAATATTTTATTAATCATTTTATGACTATCAGCATTTGAGGTTGAAAATCATGCCCAACACATAAATATCAAAATAACACACATATCATAAATATCACTATATTCAATGTTAATCAATGTTACCCATATGATCACATTTCATAATCAAAAAAATATTAATTATTTAATCAATTCATTATTCCAAATTAATAAATTTTAGAATATCAAAAATTCCCGTTAATATTTTAACAATTTTCTAATCAAATTCTATAATCTCAATATCCCAATATTTTATTCAAAAAATAATTTCTTCAAATTCCAATGTCTCAACATCTCATAATTTAATTGAACATTAAATTAATGAAATAAATTTAAATATACCAGTATATCAACCATTCAAAAGACAAATGGATTCATTAATTAATTATGCAACTAATTAATTAAACATCACAATCTCAATTTCTCATCAATTCCGCGATAACACATTCAATTAAATAATTCAACTATTAATTTCTGAAAGGTAATATTCAGATTAATTATATGTAAAATTAAGTTCATAAATAAATATTATATTGAAAAACATGTCAATTGTATTATAACAACAAATACATACAAATGGTTTAATGACTATGGTAAATTAATTGACACCTCTAACTATAGGTTTAGTTAAAAATGATCACCAATAGATATTCACAAATTATAGAGAAATAATTGTAATCATGATGAAGTAACCTATATAGATATGAATCCTAGATAAAACATTCAATGAATTAGATCTCTCTAAATGTAGTTATATATCCACAAAATATAGGGAAAACCATACGTTCAGATAATAGAAGAAGAACAGGAAATAGGGAGGTAACAAAAATGATATAATTCACTAATCAGGAGAGGATAATATCATTGATCGAGGCTTTGAATAATCACAATCAAATTTTATAATGGAATAAAATTCATATGGGAAACTATATAAATAATTTAGAATGTTTAAAGTCGAGTTACAGTCTATTTGGGGTTAATATTGGGGGTTTAAGAGTTTAAAATCAAATTTTTGGGTAAATTAAAACTGCATAAATTGTGTCCTTTATAGGGGAACAAGGTTTTTCAAATAGTGCATGATAACCATGAAGCTATTATATATGGGGAGAATGGTTACTCCTAAAATGGAAGAAAATTTTAAAAACAATGCATCAATAGTAAAAATTTCTGTATCATTGGGTTTTCACTTTCTTTCATGATTTGTTATCCATGCATACCGTCAACCCCTTCAAAAAAATATCCAATTTCACTTAAAAACTATCCAATGTAATAATCATAAAAAATTTACTCAAAATAAGAAAATATAGTACCTATTAGCGAGGTAGATATATCAATAGGAATGTTTAGGATCATAAAGAATTGAAATTTTAAATAAAAACTAATAAAGAAATGTAAAATTACAATTACTTGATAAGATTATGAAAATGAATATGTAAAATTATTTCATAGTAATAAGTATTATATACTACAAATAATCATTTTAATAAAATATTTAAAATAAAAAAAATATTTTTTATGTTAAATTTTTTAATAAATGTCATCGTATTTGGTTAAAAATATTAATGTTGTGATAAATGAATATATTATATATTTTTTTCAAGTCAAAAAAATATTAAAATAGGCTAAATTTTATATGGAATATATATATCATAGATAATATACCAAACTAATTATTAATTTAGTAATGAATAAATATTTTAAATATCATTCTGATTTTAAATATTTTAGATAAATTACTAATTAAAAATCAATAGATAATTAATGTACACATTTCTTATATAAAATATATTTAAATAATAATGAATAAAGAATAATATTTTAAATTTCATTCATATTAAAAAATTAAATATTAACAAGTAGAACTATATAAATAAATATTGTAATAGAGAAAGTTACAGAAATCATAAATATATGAATATTAAAAATAAATAAATTATAATGATATAAAAAGTTAAATAGTGTTAAAAATTAATTGATAAATATGAATGAATATATATTTAAAATGAATGAAATTTATAATTATAAATTTATATATATAATGAGTTTTATATTATAAATCTATTATTATAGAAATATAACCTAATAAAATAATAATAATGTATAAATTTTAAATTAAAAATTGAAAATATATTAAAAATTAAATTTTTAAACAACATATTTTTAACAATATACTTATTGTTAAGGAATAAATAATAACTATATAAAAATTTAAATAACAATATATAAAAACAAAATGTAACAATTTTATTTATTTTAAATTAACTAAATATAATAAATAAAAAATAATAATTTTAAAAATGTATAAATAATAGTATCTCACTGGACCCCATGAGGTGTTAAACTAGTTGTATGAGGCCATTGATTGGGGCCAACACATCACCCCACCCAAGGTCCTCCCTCTATATCATTATTTTCTGATAGAAGGCTTTGGGCTTCCTGAGTCTCTCGATTGTCTCTATTACCTATTCATGTACATGTCATCTCCATTTCTATACTACGGGCATCGATCACCCATCACCACCTTTTGAAGTGTCTCGCCTTCAAAACTATTCACTGAATCACATAGCCATAACAATTTTTCATCTTTTACAATCCACCACAACTGGACATCTAACTCCTACATCTAGAAACATAGCGCACCATGTCAATCTAAAATTATTACAAGTTACGATGGCTGATAGATATACATATTATATAAATTCAAAAAACATATATGTATGTCTATATATACATACATGTTCATGATCACACACACTAACACATACACATAAACATATACACATACATGGGAATAAATTCATATACTAATACGTAGACATAAATACTTCAACACACATACACGTAAATATAATTCCTGACATGTACACACATATACATTAACATATATCATAATCATACAAAAAAATATAAATATTCATAAACATAAATATACAAATACGTACACATACAGACACACATACACAAAAAAACATACACATATTCATGCACATATATACACATACATCCCTATACATAAACATAAACATACACATATATTAAAACCTACATACACATAAATATGAATATACACACAAACAAAGATACAAGTACAAAAAAACAAGCATCAAAAATCATAAAACAATATTCAAACACATAGAAACAGAAACACAAGACATATATAAACATACAACACTAACAATCACATACATAAAAAAAACATGCACAAATTTATGTTCACAGACATCTACATACCTAAACGGGTATACACATACATATAAATATATGAATATACATTAGACTAGTCATTATGTATATAAGTATATAAATTCATATAATAACTATATTTAAATTAAAATATATTCCTATATTTATATAATTGTTTAAATAAAATATTTATATGTTATATTTATATACATTAATAAACTATGATAAATACATATATTATTAATCAATTTTTAGATAATATTGATTTTATATTTTTAATATATAATATTATGGAGATAAGACCTATGATAATTTTTTTATAATAAAGTTTTTTAAATCATATTTTCATATTATAGTTACATATATATACTTATTTTTTTAAAATAAATTTAATAAAATATAAATATGTACTTAAATAATTTAAATTATTCATCATGCTCTTTACGAGTTTCATTTTAGCACTCTTAATGGGGGCCTATATCAATGCTATGAAATGAACTGATAAATGTATAAATTTATCCCCATAAAATAAGAGATTATAGATGATATGCTATTTTCATTTTTTTTGGCACTATTAACGGAAACATTGGTTATTCATTTTAGTTAAATCTGATTAAATTTCCCCATTGTCAATTTTTTTTTAAATGTTGTTAAAGGATTGGATTTAATAAAAATCATTACATAATATTGAGATTATCCACTAAATTATAAGATGAAATACATGTAGATGGTACATGTATCATATAGTATCCTTATTCATTAGAATCCGATAAGATTTACATAGCATCTTTCTAGTTTCAATATGATCAGAGAAATATTTTTGAGATCTTTTTAGAATTTATTTTATTTTGAAATAATGATTATCATCCACACAATCCTTCAAACTAACTTATATAATCATCTCACTCAATGATGAATAGAATTTTGATAAAATCATCTAAACTCATACTCAGAATAAATTCTCATAAACGAACAAACTCAATGAAAAGATCATAACTTCAAATTATTTTTCATTCTAAATACACTCTCATATTTTATTTATAATCTATTTTTTTGACAATATCTCCATATTCATTCTCATGCACCATCACCTCCAATTATCTAGAAAATAAAAAGAATTGAGAATTGAAAATACATGAATCAGGGACTATTATTTTGAGTTCAACATTCTCGAATATTCTTTTAGTACATATGTACTTAACCAGGGTACATTAATCTCCTCCTTTTAGATTTTTTTCATACATTATTCAAATAATAAAAAATTTCATAGATCTATTTGAAAAAACATCATTAATCATGAGGTTAATCTAATAAAAAGTGATCTAACATTGTCCATTTGTTAGAGAAAAATATAATATATTGTTATGTTTTTTATTGAATTTAATCCATTAGTGATAATAATTTTCCATGTGACAATGATAAAATGCAATATAATTTATTAATATAGTATTTTTATAATCAATATAATCCATTCATTATTACCATTATGTTGAAATGAAATTGTATTTCATCATACTAATAATATTTTTCTTCCACTTAAGTAATCAATTTTGAAAATTCTCTCCACCTTGTTAACAAAATCTAATTAACCTTGGAGTATCATTTCATACATCCCCAAGAAAAAAGAGAAGGGTGAAGAGGTAATTTCATCATATGTTCTTAAAATATATTTCTATCAATTTTTATTGATATAATTTATGGAAAATTATTTTTAAATAAATTTTAATAAATATTTAATTGACCACATGCCACAATTTAATTGATCAAATGGTAAAGGATATAAATATGATTGGACCTGGAGTTCTGAAGATGGTTATTTTTTAGAGATTTGGAACTAATTGTTTATTGGATTCAATGTAATGGTTTCTCAAATAATAGTTTTAAAAAATTCTTCTTCCCTTGTATTCACTACAACTATAAATATTCATTACATGTTTTGTTATACTCAAGGTAAGCTATTACTAGAGACATTTTATTTTTGTGTAGTTCCAAGTCATAGAATAATTATCTGCGATGAAGGCCCTACTTGAAGGTTAAATTATATCACTAATATATCATACAAAATTTAAAATAGTAAACCCATGAAAGAATAAATTAGATTATTTTTTTTAAAATACAAACACAATTTATTATTCCGTTAACATATCTTAAATTCCCCTTGGATTGATGCTTTAAAAAATCTTTTGGAACAATCTTGAATAAAGCACAATGAATCCCTATAAATTAAAATTTTTCATTATTCGGTTATATAAATCACACTACCAACAATTGTTTTGAATTAATTTATATTTAATTAATTTTTATTATCATATTTTCTTAATTTAGTTCCATGAGATTTTTGAATAAAAAACTCTTTTGTATCCTTCATTCCAAATTTATCAATTGCACTTTGGAATATTTTTCCAAATAAAAAATATAAACTTCTCCATATAGAATCAATAATCATATAAAATAAGTCATCAGTCCAAATAATGATTTGAAAATATTCAAATTAATCTATGTAGAATATTATTAGAAGCGATACTCTTGATCACATGAAAATATTATAACATCAAGATTGATCATATCAATGATAGTACATGGGGTGTATTATTTAACATACATGACACTATAAACCAATAATTTTATGAATATATTATTTCTATGAAACTATATATTTATGATTAATAGGCCCTTTGTGCATGTTTTACGTCATTTAATTATTTTCTCATCTATTATAAATTTTTTCAATATTTTTTACGAATTAATCCCTCTTTTATTTTAATAAAGACATCCCCATAAAGATCACCATCATGGAAATTGGAATTCAAATGTATTTGGTAATCTCTATATTTTATGTGAGATGATAAAAATAATGACATCATAATTTGAGTTACAAATTGAATTAAAGAAAAATATTTTTCATAATCAATTTTCTCGTATTAGAGTATCCCTTGAAAACTTGTTACGCTTTGTTCTTTGACCAATATCCTGTATCATTAAAAGTTTTTTCAAAAAATCAATTTAAAACCATTAAATATTTCTATTCGTCTCACGTAACAATTTCCAAAGTAGTGTTATTTTAAATTATATTATACATTATATTTATATATAAAATTCCAATATTCTAGTTCAACTCCTTAAGAAACCCATTTTTTCTCAATTATTCAAATGAGATATTTTTTATTCATAGTTATTATCTTACATCTGGTCTGGATATATGTTCCATGATTAAAACTTTTATTATATATATCAAAACATTTGTTTAGACTCATAATAAGAATTATATAATTGGTTTATCATTCATAAATATAAGATTTTACATATTATTCACTACATTAACGTTCTTCCCATTATTCTGTTGTTTTTATGAATTATTTTTCTAGAAAATGCACAGTACGAGCTTCTGAAAAATGGATTTTTCTGTAATATATCTTTATATATTATAAATGTTCAAAATAATTGAAAAATAACATTATTAAAAGAGTTTGTTAAAAAGGTTTTACGAAACATCACTCCACATTCATAAGATGGATTACCAATGAATTTTCATTCATATTTTCAACATGCAATATACCAATATTATTACCCTTAATTTTAATGAAACATAGTCCACCAAATAATATGAATTATTTAACATTAGTATTTAATTGGAAACAAAACTAAAAAATATTTTTATTTTTCTTTGTACAGTTCCTGAATCTATTCTTAATATGAACTGTTATTCACATAGCTTCAATCCTTTAAATTTTATAGTGTTTGTGCATTACAATCCATGTTTATCCCATTAATAATATTCATTGATTTTTAAGCTTAACCATTACATTAAATTTTCAGAGTTGGTTTCACTAAATTGAATACTTATACTATTATTTGGACGATAATTTTGAAATAAATTACTTTTAAACACCATTCCATTATCTTTTCTCAGATTTGTGATGTACACACTTTGTAAATTTAGTGCATGTATTCTAAAAACATTATATAGTAAAACTTCTATAGACATTGGTTTCATAAACATTGCTATTGAAATTAAAATATAATCATGGATAGACTTAATTATCTTAAAAAATCAAGTTTATTGATTCCTCAAAGGACCAAACAAATCCAAATGTATGAGTTTAGTCAGTAATAATGATTGTTTCTCCACTCTTTTGTTCGATTATTAGACCATCATTCCTTTTTGGAAAACAAAAGAAATTTACATTGTATTAATCATATGTTGTTGAATGTCTGATACCATGTGATTATTTGTTTATATTACTCAATCTCAATGATAATGTATTCATTTCTACTATGAAAAAAGTCATTTTCTTTATTGGAACAAAATTAGAATGAGTTAGTGTGATCAATAATTCTGAATATGTTTCCACATTTCTATTTCCCTCTATTAATAAATATTATATATTTTCAATTATTTATGAAAAATATTTTTTTCATGAATAATATAAATTTCCTAAAATAATTAATTGTCTCACAATTATATATTTCTATTTAACAGATCTATATAAAAATCAAATATGAAATTAAACTTGTTTTCAACAATCTCATTAGAGTTGATACTATTAATTCTATCTGAACAATAATTTCTAAAGATAATTTCACATATATAATGTTTATTTATGTTATATAGGTGTTCAATATCCCCATAAATATAGGGATAACATCCACAATCCAAGATCCATTTGTTCGGCCTCTTGAAAACATTCATAGAGACTTTAATAATAATTGTTAATTCTATAAGGCATGCAGTCAATTTTCCTCTTAAATATCAATAGATAGTATATATATATATAGGAAAAATAGAAATTAAATATTAAGATCTACGTACATTATGTTCAAATATAAAATAAAATTTATCAAAGAATTCAACACTATTTTAGGTTTTTGGGTTAAACTTTTCCTTATAATAATTTTTCATTATACGTGAATTTCTCTATATATTCTCAGAACTATCCCCCCTTTCACTGAACTACTACCCCTATACATATATTGTAGCTCAAATATTAATACTTTTCTATAATGAGTAGTCCTATTGGATAAAAAAACAATTAGTGCCTACTAAATTTGGGTTGTCTATATAAATTTTTGATATATGTAGAATTATGATGTGATTAAAATAGTATTGTTAGAACATGATTCTGACTTGGGGATGTTATGAACGATAGGATTTACAATTCTTATTATGATTAATGATAGTGTTTCTCATATGATCTCCTAGCCAATAAAATATAATATTTTATATTTGGTAGAAGTTGTTTACAATTATACATTTTAAATAAGGATTTGGAAATATACATAGAGTTAATATTTTAAAAAGACATTGAATACAAGACAATCATATCATAATTTTTATTATAATAATTTTCCATATTCATTAACAAATTTTTAGAATTTATGAGTTTATATTGTGTTTTAAAAATAAATAATTGCTTACACTTTTGTATCTCCTTGTGATATTTTAGAATCTTGTGAATTTATACAACCTTCACTATTAGATTTTTTATAACATCAAAAAATAAATTTTCAATATTTGAAATTTAATCATGTTATTGATATTTGTTATCACCCTCCAACTCCATGAGTTTAATTTCATTCATATGTATGAAATTCTACTCTATGAATTAATCTCATTAATATATTACTATATATACCATGTTGGATATTTCACATTGTTAAGAATAATTGTTTTTGGATATTCATGGTTGGCTACCTATGTGATGAATTTTGTGAATTTTTTAT
The DNA here is from genome assembly GCA_963277665.1 of Viscum album. NCBI lineage: Eukaryota > Viridiplantae > Streptophyta > Magnoliopsida > Santalales > Viscaceae > Viscum > Viscum album. The sequence goes on from OY728121.1 coordinate 297,867,347, forward strand.
CATATTCCTTATCTGAATAAAATATAGAATTGAATTATACATTTTCCTCTAGATAAGATATATTTCATCACTTTATTCTTATAAAATATTTCTCGTTCTAATATGATTTTTTTGTTTTTATATAATTTACCCATATTTTCAATTTTTTTGGATTTTTTTTCTCAAAATTAAAATATAAATTTTTCTATTATAAAATATTAATGTAAAACAAAAGAATAAAAGTTATTTTTTAGATTTATATTATCCATTTCATTTCTGGTAGTTCAATATGATAAGTTACGTTGTTCTTTTATTTGTATCCTCATTTTCATCATCATTGTATGTCTGACATTGTTTGTTATACGTATCTTATTCGATATTAAACATCCCTAAGGATTCATAAGACATATCATTATTGTATTTAATTATTAATGATTCATCATTTCACGTTAGATTGGTAATGAAAATATTTTCTAGATCATAAATGAAATTATCATTTATTTATTTTAGAGATCCTGTTTTCGGATCTAACACAGTTGGAATGATATTCATTAATTTCAAAAAAAATAGAAAAGATTTCAAAATACATACTAAATCCTCTCTTGTGTCTTGGAATTTAATTCAGTAATTTAAATATGTCATTAATGTTTTCGCCACTCTATATCATGATTTAATAAATTTAATTCAATGGATTTTAATACTAGTTTCATTGAAATTAAAATTTAATTCCATCTCTATTTCAAGTATATAGTATATTTAAAATTTAGATAGCAATATCATCATATTAATGTCTAATATATCAGATAATCACATTAAAATAAATTTTATATGATTTATATAAATATCAAAATTTTATTTATTTTTAAAATTTATGTGACTAATTTTACTAATCCACATTAATTAATTTGTAGAACCATTAACAACTCCAAGGAAACAAGATAATAAAAAGGGGCATATCAAATTCATTCCTTAATTATAGTTTTTTAAATTGATGGTTGGAAATCCTAGGACTTTAATTGAATATTTATTATCAACATCGAAAAAATGATGGATCTAACAAAGAGAAATTGGGATCACTAATACCATATGGAATTCCCTATGATATTCAACATTGTTCAGATGGTGTGGATGAATCAGTAGTGGTTTCACATTGAAATTAATTTTTATTATAAAAAAATAATTATGGTTAAGTCACAATCCACTAAGGATAATCACGCATCCAAAATAATATAAATTAAAAAATTTGAGAAATAAAGGGGAAAAGAATTAATTAAAATATTTATTCTAAAAGAGGGTTTTTTTATTATTTTAGTTTTTGATTCAATTTTTTCCATATATTCTTTAAAAATAATACAGTCCACATCAAGTGGATGGTTCATCAATCATCGTATATTCTTAACCTCTAGAATCGTAATATCTTTTACTATGCATCCAACTTATTATACAATGATTATAATGAGATGAGAAATACATCATCTGAATTCACTTTCTTCAATTAATATTTTTGATCAACACCATGATGCATCACTGTAGATTGAATAATCCCCTTTCTCTCTATGAATTTTTAAATAATTATCTTCTCTTTTAAATTTTCACTTAGAATCGATTATATAGAATATTTAAGATCACATTGTCAACAAATTCATTTGAACATCAGGCTTTAGACTATTCGTCTCTCATAGTTTTATTATTATATATTTTTTTCAATAATATCTATTTTATACGTATATCTCATTGTTATATATTATTATTAAGTCTTTTAAAAACTACATGAACAAGAAAATAATTATAGGAATATCATTTACTATTTACTATTCTGAAAATTTCTTTCAGTTGAATAATTATTCATGACCCTCCATGATATTTCTAATTTAGTAATGATAAATTTTAATCCCTCATATTATCAAAATTCCCTATCATTAATTAACTATATCTGTTACACAAAATATCATTATTACCATGATTCCTACTTCGTAATTAAATTAAAAACATTCTAGAATATTCAAATTCCAGGGTAAATATTGAGATAAAATATAGTGAATTTTTGAATTACAATAATTCTAATTCCTTCTACATTACTAAATCAAACTCAATATATACCTACTTTATCACACACTCTAAAAAACTACTAAAAATTACTCAGTAGCTCAAATTATCATCTACTATAAACTATGAAAATAACATCGTATAATAGTTAAAATTAATTATAAACCCCTAAATATATTAGAATCATTTCATTTACATTCCAAATATAATATATAGATATTAATAAAAAATACCTCATTCTATTGGGAATCTTTTCATAAATACCAGCTTAGAACATAAAATAAATATAATAATCAACTACCATATTCAAATTGATTCATTAAATATCATCAATCAAATTTAATTTAAAATGATTATCAATCTTCAGATAACCATGAAAAAATTGTGTTTTATTATTTTTGAATATCCAATATCTATAAAATCATTTTTTCACCAAATTTAATCACATAAAAAATACATGTTGAAAATAGAGAGACTAAAAGATCGTTTGAAGAACCCACACCTTTTGGATAAACTTCCTCAATTAGATACATTAATAATTCACATACAATATGAATCGATCAAATGAATATGGATATACCACATGAACAAAGCATTGAACATGTATATAAAAATTGATGCATTTGAACAACTATATCAATAGACAAATAACCATTAATTATTAAATTTCATGAAAAACTAAAAAGACCATGAAGGTATTTAACACATATGAAAATAAACTGTTTATGATAGAAATATGTGATTATATTTGTCTGTGTTTATAAATTCTATACATTTTAAACTCGATCTAGGTCATCCTAAAAACATATTTATACTTTTTAAATAAAATTTAAATGATATTACTAATCTATAATTACAAAAATGAAGCTCTTATAAAATATTGGAAAAAATAAAAATAATTAAAAATTCATTAAAAATTTAAATATACCACATAGGGGAACATCAATATGATTATTTTACACCATATTAATATATGGGTATAGAAACATAATAGTTTTAAAAACGTTATTTCCATGAATTCAAGGATGATTTTTGTTAAATCATTCGATTAGATGGTCTTTTTATTGAAATTTCATGGTTTGGATTTTAAAAAAAATTAGACCCTTTGTTCACCTAAAAATGGTTGTTTATAATTATTTTAGTTTGGATAAATCATTGTAAGTGTATTTGAAAAAATAAAGTAGATTTTTTAAGGATTTTGACCCTTTATAAATATGTATAAATGTTAATTCTGTTAATTGTACCAAACCCATAAACAAGACCCTTAAAAGATTTACTAGATTGAATTTTATGATTAATGGGGTACATATTTTATTTATATATATTGAATTTTATTATTTAGGGATATTTTTTTAAATGTGGGTTGGTGTAGGTAATATTTTAGAATGGTTTTCACTTGTGTTTTGTTATTTTTTTATGTATTGTAGGCATTTCAACCTTCCACACACTTCATTAGTATTATAAATAAGATCCTAGTAATCTAAATTGGATATTGAGATGTTATTATATTACATTATAGACGATACATAATATATCCATCATGTTTTAGTAAAGGCCTTGTATATGGTGGATTTTCCTTATTGATGTATGGATAGAGTTATTGAGTGTTTATAGACTAGGAGATTCATTGATATGATGTCAAAGGGAATCCACATGGGTACATATAGGATCATTTGATGTGATTTTTAGACATATCCTTTTAGTATTATTATTATATATATAAACCCATGAACCATTATTCATTATAAGGATATATTATTTTGTTTTTGAATCATTAATTCCTTTCATTGTCCATTAATATATTTAATATTTTTTTTATTTCATTCATGTTTTAATTTTTTGCATCATTAGATCTATAATTATTTTTCATTTTTTCCAATATATTCTATTTACATATGATATGGGTTCATTTGGTTACATGTTTCTCCTATGATTTTTTACATAGTTATACTTATGAGATTAATTATCATTTTTGTGATTGAGTTCCATATTGAAACATATATTAATGGTGTATTAAAAATTTATATTTAAAGTGTTTTTTAAGTCATGATTAAAAATTTTATTAATATTAATTTAATTTAAACTAGTTATTTTTAATTTTTATTAAATTTATTTTCTCAAATACTAGGCATACATATTTTTAAATATTTCAGCTCAAATTAATGAATCCATAATTCATTGATATATTTATTGAATGGTTGTTTTTTATAACATATAGTGATTTCATCCCAAACATTACAAACACAAGTAAATGTATGTGGATTGAGTTCATATTGTTGGATTGTAATATGATTCATAGGAGTTCCACTTCAATGTATCAATATTCCAGAGATCACATCTTATTACTTTTGAGAAAGTAGGTGTTGGGTCCCCTCTAGAAAAATGGATATCTGAAAAATAGAATGATATTTTTAAATTATTACATTCATTAATAAAGTATGATTCTTTAGATTTGTATCATCATTTATTCTTTTGTATCATTTTTTTATAAAATTAATCATTTATTTCTTCTCTAGGAATTATATTTATGATATGTTCCCAGTGATAATAATATAGGGGAAATCCACGTAGAAAAAAATTGATTAACTATTAGGTAAATATAACACCTGTAGAGTTTTTTTCAAAAGAGGGGGGTTAGGGGCTCCCCATTGGAAATACCACAGGATGAGGGACCATAGACCCATAATATTATATCATGTTTAAAAATCCTTATTTATACATTGGGAATGATCTAATGTGAGAGGAATGCAAATTATTAAAAAAAATCAACAAGTTTAACATTGCATCATATATAATATTCAAAAAATCCTATATAATAATTGATTAAAGTATTTGCGGACTAGATTCATAGGTATATTAAACTTTTAAACTCATTAACCTCCCTATATAATTGACCCACACTATCATACAACCAAAACATTTCAAATTTTACATTCATTTTATAACAATTTTAATAGAAACATAATAATTAGGAGAGATCATGCATTTAGAAAGTTAATTTTTCTCAATATTATGATTGAGGTTAAATAAAATTCAAAGAAAAACCATATCATATGTGATTTTTTTTAAATATAATATAAAACAATAAAATTTTTCCATAAGTCATGAATGTTGTGCTTGTAATATCAATTGAATAAAGATATATAATAAAAAATTATTACATAATCATTAGATAATACACATAATCCATGGAGAATAGTAATAAGCATAAATATATTGAATAAATTGGAAAATAAGAATAGAAATAATAATATCTAAAGTAATTTTCATATAAATCCCAAAATAGTACAGAGGGAATCAATTCCAATTACCAATAACCTGGTAAAACATGAACCACAACTTGATTCACATAATGGAATAGTTATCACTACAAAATTCCCATAATCATATTAGAGTATAAATCAATTACTTATTCCCATAACATGTTATAACATGAGATATTTTTATATTCTCATTTTGTGGTTATCATCAATTATTTATTCCCATATTAACTTCATGAGATGTATGTATTTATCAAATGAATTTTCGGGAAATATAAGACACCATATTCTTAATTTTAATCATTCCAAAATATTTATTCCATTAAAAAATAAAAAATTAATACATCAGTCCTAACATAATTAACGCATATAATAGAGACATGAATTAGGAATACATTTCATAGAATATAACAGAAGACATCCCGATAAAATATATGGATAGTGGATTAAAAATTTTCCATGTGTAACTTAACAACCATCCTTAATGTTTTAAAATATTAAAATGATTTTTTTAGTCCATTTCTTATATCAAATGATGAATAAGAAGGTATATCCCTTTTTTGGAAATCATTAAACCACATTAATATGTTTTAATTTAAATGAAAAGTGATTTTCCTAATAAACCATTTCAAATATTATCCTATAAAATAAAAAATAGGGTCTTACGAATGGAATTATTAATAGAAAAATAATATATATAACTAATTTTTTTAGAGACATCAATAAATAGGGTGAATAATTTTGAAAAATAAAATACATATAAATTTATTTTATATAAATTAATATCTATTAAAAAATTACATTTTCAAAAATATTATAAACCTAAATTTTCTGGATAAATTCATTATTAGTTTATATATTTGATGAAAACCATTTTAGAAAATAGAATCAAATTTTGATAATAGAAAATGATTATACTATGACTGAAATCATAAAATATTTTTTTAAAATAATTTTTTTCTATAATCATAAATGAAAATGATACGTGTAATATTTATATATAATTTTCAAATATCTATACTTATTTTATCCAATATATTTAATTTTAATATTATATTTCATTAATAATTATTTTATATTACATAATGGTAATAAAAAATGAATATGGAGTAGGAGATAAAACTATTTTTTTGAATGGATTTGAATCCATTTGGGATTTTGAAATTCAGCTATTTAAAATCCTCGACATAAAAGAAGGTATTTAATTTTTTTCAAAGAAATGTTCTCATGGAAAATGTATAGTGGTAAAGGCAATTTGTTTTTTAAAATAAAAATTTAAAATAATTTTTGGAATAGTAATTATGATCCTGGATGAAATGTTATCTTCAAAAGAGATTAGATTTCTTATCTTTAAAATGATACAATTTTTTCATAAATAAATTTCATCTAAAATAACTATATATGATTAAAACCTAATTTTACATAGAGAAATAAAATATGAAATATCATATGAAAATGTAAAAAAATAATTTATTAATCAATGATCAATTATTCTTATAAAATTATATTTTAATTGAAAAATATAAAATTTGAATTTTCTAATTCACTTAAGAATGTCATAATTCACGAATCAAAAAAAATATAAAAAGGGTTTTATATCATTGAACTATATATCCCGTGAATAAAAAGTGAAAAACAACTCAAAAAAATTTATAGATCATTATTTTTCAACATAAACTAAACATGTTCAAGAAGTATGATCATAACTCAATGAAAGATAATTGAATTTTCAAAAACCATTATGGTACTGGTATCATTAAAATATGAGGATTCCAATGAAAATAAAAAAAATAATGAAATGAAATATATTTATTGTAATTTTAATAAATATATAATTGAATAAACCAAATAAATATAATGATGTTTCCCAATATCAAACATGTCTCATCGTGTTAAATATAGAAATAAAGAACCCCCACCACATTTTTAATTTTCCCTATGAAAGATTATAACATCCTAAAATGATAAATTATTTTTATTACATATATTCTTAAAATCATTTATCAAATATTTTTTAAGGTTTTTATAATATTTTATGTTACTTATTGATTAAATATTTTTCTCTTATGGTTGCAACATAACGCGGTTAATCTGATTTCTCTGAATATTTCCTGATAAATTTTCCATATAAAAATGTCTTATAGAATAGTTTAATAATTTATAAAATTTTAGATTTTTTTATATTCCATTATTCCATTTTAAAAAAAATTATATAGTATCTTATTGATCAAAAACATGATAAAACTATTGATGGTGTATTTAAATGTTTAATTTCATATGTCATATCCAATATAATCATTTATTTTTAATGTTACATATATAATGTGTAATATTATATTTAGTGAATATTATTATTTTAATAAATATAATATATATTTATTAGATTAGTTATTAGAATAGTAAATCAATGGTTTTGATGAGAACATAAATGTGACATTAATGTATATAGAATCCCACAAGATAACATGATTAACATTTACATTTCTCAATGAATTTGATTGATTGAAGGTATATAATAAATTAATACTTGTAAATCATAATTTTTCCATATGAAAAATATTTTTACATGAAATTTATCCTTCTATCTATACATTAGATGATTTGATGAATTAAAAATAACATTTCATTGTGGAGGTTGGTTATCAGACATAAACTCAATTGATGTTTCTTTGTTTTACATTATAGATGAAAATTATTGAATAATTTTTTTTCATTAAAATATTAAAAATTCTTCATAATAATAATAAATATTTCATTATATAATTTCATTTATATAATGATTTCAGTGGATTATGAAGGATAGAATATAGATGAGTACAAAATAATTGTATCTAGAACATGGGATTCCATTTTTAAATATCATTTGAAAATAAGTACTCAAGAAAACTAATTGTGACCATAAACTTGTACACAAGAAGAATGATTATATGAAGAGACATGAAGATACTTTGGGGATTAATTTATAATGGAAAAATGTATTGTGATGTGGTGTATGTAATCCCCATTTATAATTGAAATGAGGGGACATATGAAATTTCCCATTACATTTAAAAAAATGTCACCTGTTAAAGGTTACCATCATAAATGGTAAGAAATAGTCTATTTTTGGGTGATATTATTTTGGTAAAGCCTCAATAATTAATTTTCACACTATTTTTTATTTCATTGAAAATTTTAACATTGTATTTTTTTGACATTTTTTTTTCGTTACATCGATAACTTTTTTTTAAGTATATAAATTTTGTATTATAAAAATATTTATAATAAAACACCAATTCATGATCTTTTTGTTTTAAATATAAATTTATGACCCACATAATAAAATTAAATTATTATATAATATATAATGGGAATTTAATTTAATATATTCAATATATATGACAACAATTTTGTACAAAAATAATGTTTTCACCATTAAATGTTCGTAATAATATTTATTAACAATCAACAAGTGATTAAGTTTTCATATAACTATATATAAGAAGAAAAATATATTGAATTATGCTTTGATAAGGTACTAATATATTTTAATTTATTAAAATTACCCAATTTTAATATAATAAATCATAAAAAAATAATAGTTTTAACATTATTATGGTAATAAAAATTATTCCATGTAAAAAAAATTTATACCTAAAAATGAATTTGACCTTATTAAACATTACTAAAACATTGATATTTAATATGAATTATATTTTTATATAATTTCTAAAATTTGAAAATACTAATTTCTATTGTAAATATAAAAATAATTGTTTTAGGGTAATATAATATTTATATTTTGATGAAGGTAAACATTGGTTTTTAAATTTCATAATATCATTTTTAAATTATTTATTTTAATGTAAAAATAAATATTTTTTAGAAATATGCTTAAAATAATTTGGTTTATCATAACAATTTCATAATGTTATAGTATTAAAAAATTATTATTTTTTACCAATAATTTAAAATTAATCTTATTAGAAAAAAACCGAAAATCCATCTTAGGATAATTTATAAAAGACAAATTTAAAAATAATGAAAATTTTAAAATATTTAACCTAAAAATATTCAAAATAGTATGTTTAAAATAAAATAAAATATAGGAAAAATGTATTTAATTCATAAATTTCCTTTTAAAAATTTATGTCTTCTCAATACTATTTTTCATGGATTTATAGTTTGTTAAAATGTTTTTACTAGTGGATTAATTATTATTAATTTTTTTCATTCTATTCCACTAATATGTGATGGCTTATTTTTTTAGCATTGTATGTGAAATAGTGTATCTATTAAGCATTCCATTAATGTAAAATAGATTTCGAAATCATAAGTTATTTAATTCTCCCACTTAAATAACTTGGATCCCCATAAATTTAATTTCCAGAATATAAAATCAATACATAGTGTTATCTAAATTTTAATAATGAATCGATATTTTTCCTCTATATATATAAAAACCATTCTCTATAATATAAAAAATTGTAAAATATCATTTCCCTCATAATATTATTATATTTGTATTATTAGCAATATATTCCAAATATTCCACTATTCATAAGTGGTAGGTGTTTGTAGATATATAAATACACCAAAATAATATTTATTATCCTATTTTAAACAAAATATTATCTACAAAATGAATATGAAAAAATCATTATATAATTACTTTAAATTTTCATATATATATGAACAAACATACATAATATGACCCCTATGTTGACACTCTAATTTCAATCTATGACAATTTTCGTTGAATGTGAATATAATTAGATAAAACAATATATCTTATTATTTTAAATATGTTCCCCATTGGAATATTCTAATTTTATTTTCTAACCCTAAATTTTGATATTATCAAATCCCTTATAATGGTTTATAAATATTATGATAATTACCCTTTAATATCCCCAGTGACATGTTATGTTTGTAGTCTTAGGGACAGTAATCTTGCACATTGTGAATATAGATTTTATATTATACAATACATCATTATATTTTCTAAAACTATTTTCATTTGTTCCATAACCACAATAAAATTCTAGTAACCCTGAATGATTGAATTTTCATGGAAAATCATCTTCTCAAAAAAATCACGAAAATTTATAAATGTTATATTTCAGTTAGGATTATCCCTTATACATATCACTATTGTTATCAATATATTTTCCATACTCTAATATGCAATAATTACTATAATAATCCTAATAAATAGTTATACTATAATCTATACCCAATAGAGGTTCCCTAGATCCCAACTCCCAAATCTGGTTCTAGAAACACATTATTTAAAAACTAGGGGTGATTACAATTTTGATGAACATATAATTATGTGAAAAAACCAATAAGATAAACATTAAATATAAAAATTAATCATAATGTGCCAATAAAATAAGGTTTATTTTCTATAAGTACCATTTACATAGGATATAAATTTAAAAAATAGTTAAAATTTATCCATAATCAATCAACACTGGACCCCACTATGGGCCACTTATAATTTATAGTCATCCTCATATCCTACATATGGGACACATTAGAAATGGGTTATCTAACAAAATTAAAAATCGAAAGAATATAATTATTTTATCTTTTTTTATATCATAATCATATATGAAAACATGCGTAATGGGATAAATTTATTGGTAAAAAAACCGTACAATTAAAATTAATTATGGCTCATCAATAAAGTAAATGTAATCTCAAATGAACCAACATATACAATAGACAATGAAGGAATAATCATGAGATTCTATATATGCTCCATTGATTATGATCATAGTCATAAATATATGTATTACTAGGGAAATAAAGCAAGGACTATATGCTCGGAAACTGGAATAGGCGTATAAATAATAATAATATTAGATCATGAAATAATTACATGTATCCTATAAAATTGTGGAGTATGAATCACAAAATTAATCACTTTTGGTTGTATTTATCAATAACTAATATACATGAATATATTAGAGTAGGAATCATTACCTGATTCCCAACACCATGTGTATACAAAATCAAATCGTGATTCCAATAGTTGAGCGAGAATAAATTCAAAATTTCAATATTTTTGACATCATATATAAATATTTACACAAATATTTGGAGGTTAACATAGGAAAAAAAATTATAATAAAATTTATCCATATATATGACTTCTTATTTAACATAAAAACAATCATTCATAATAAATGGCATAATATAACTATTGAAAACATGTATTTTTCCTAAAAACATTCCAATAACATTCTACATGATGTCTAATGAATAATGTTTTATTGGAGTGAAAAATACCGACATATGGAAAATATTTTGTGGTAATGTTATTTTCATAGATGAAAATTTACATTTTTCACCTCTTTTGATGACTCGCTTCAAAAATTCGATAGAATACCAAAATTTAATAGTCTTCATAACTCATTTAAATTGTTTTACATTCAATTAAGTACAATGATATTTATAAAAATATTAAATTTATCTTTTAAAATACAAAAAGATGTTTTATAGAAATAATTATTGGAGATAAATATATTAAAAATTTTGATTTTGAAAAAAAAAATACACTTGAATTATTCATACATAAAATAGAATCCAATAAAATCCTTTTTAAAATCATGAAACCCTTTTTAAGATATAACAATTAATTTCAAAAAAAATTAATATATTTTCAATTTAGACTTTATAATATCATGATTTGAAATCATTTTTTAGATGATTTTAAAATATGTAATGGACATAATTTAAAGAAGATTGATCATATACAGTGAGAAACTATGTAAGAGTTCTTAAAATGATTTTAACCAAACTCGTAAAATGATATTTGTTTATCCAAATTACTAAGTCATTTTCAAAAAATTTAAGTGAAAACATTTCTCAAAATATACATCAAATAATAATATTTAATATTTGATTCAAAATAGGCATAATGGTTTTAAAAAAATAGATCATAGTATAATATACCATATCTGATTTTGAAATGAAGGAAAATCATTTAAATTTTTTTAAATATTATTGTTGAAAACCAAAATCATAAAAAGTGGAAAAAATACCTCTTGAAAATTTGGATGTGAACATATTAATGTCACATAGGTAGGTTAAAATTATAATTTCTAAAAAATATTTAATAGAAATTTTTGGGAAAAATAATCTTGGAAATAGAGAAAAAACTATATCTAAAAGAAATTATATTTTTTCATAGCAACATTTCAATTTATAGAGAGTTAAATTTTTAAAAATATATTTTTTATTTTTAATACATAATTTCACCCATAGATAAAAACTATTAAATATCAAATTATATATTAAATGGAGTAATATATCAAGTAGAGAAAAATTATACTCATCTAATAATATTTTAATGAAATGAAAGGAAAATTAATTTACCCAAATATCTTATGAATATCATAATTTTGGAATGTAAATACATGTTGAGAGGTGTTTATTTGGGATAAATTCAAATACATAGACAGGAAAGATAAAATATCTCATACTAAATTTATAGATTATATTGTTCCAACTTATAGAAAATAATATCAATAAAAAAAATTATAACTCAATGAAACTTTATTGAGTATATAGGAAAACCATAAGTTAATGGTAATGTCACAATATAAGTGTTACCAATAAATTGGAATGTAAACATCCAAAAATAGAGGATATTTTTTTTATTTTATTATATTTTGAAATAAATAAAATCTATAAAAGAAATGTTTCTCATAATAATAGATATGTGTCATTATATTTAAAATATAGTAGAATAACTATTACCTTGGTTCCTAATTTTCTATGTGAATGTTACTAACATGATAAAAAATAAAATTATTTTTATTAAATTGATTATTAATAAAAAAATTATATATTTAATTTTCTATTGTCTACTTATTATACTATATTATATTTTAATAAAATAACTTTCACTTATGGTAGTTACTCGTGGTGGACTACTTGATATCTTTAAAATATTCTTCATATATTTTTTGTGGGGAAATCTATAATATAATAGCTTTATAAAATATATAATTTTTTACTTTTTTTATTTATTTATTATATGAGAACAAAAGATATATAGATTCATGTCTTTCACCAGAACATAATGAAATTAGGAATTATGATTTGATATGACTGTTTTAGGTGGTTATATTTACTATTAATTTTTTTTATTAATATGACACAAGTAATTTACAATATTTTTATTATATAATATTAATAGTTTAATAAATATTATATATATTCAATAAACATAATCTTGTTACTATAAATTAAGGGTGGTGATGGAAAATGAAAATTTTGGTTTATGGATGCAGTAGTTTGCATGATCTAATTATAGAAATTTTAATTTCAAAAATAATTGGATGAAATGAATTAATAAGATAAATTATCATTTCAAATTGAAATTTGAGACATATTAATTATATTTATAAATAAAATGGATCCTTTTTCCATCCATGTTATATAATGATAAAAAATATTCCATGTTATTTTGGGGATGTGTTTTCTCGCATGTACGCACGATCAACGTTGTTTTTTTCATAATGTCAGTAGTTGAATTAATAATTTTGAATATAAAAATGTTTTTAAAAAATTATTTATATTAATAATACATATTTCATAGTAATTTGTTATATAAAAATTTTAGTTAAGTGGATTATTATGAATAAAATGAAATTGTATAGGAAATATTCATGTTGATAACTTTTTATTTCTCATGGTAATATCCTTGGAAAAAGAGGATTTAGTGAAATTTGTTGATATAATAGAATTACACGATATAAAATATTTCATATAAATATTAGAGTATTTATTGATGAATTTTGAAGCATTGTGTATCATGTAGTGGAGATCATGATCTCCTTTCAAATGTAATGTGAATGTTAATTTTGGAATTAATCATTACATTTCAATAATAAAATTTGATTATTTTATGTTTAATGGCTTAAACAGTATGAGATAATCGAGTGTAGGGTTATCTTGGTTGAAGAAAACCAAAAAATAATTTTTTACATATTTCTAATGAGGTTTTAGGGCATTAAACATTATATTTTTACATATAATCATTTTATTCAGTTTCTTGATAACTAATATTTACCATGTATATTTTTTTTCACTAGAAATACTTATTATCCCCTTTTAATAAAATTTGGGATGATGAACATAAATTTTATAATCATATTATTTAATTAGATAAAAAATTAATATAAAATTATAATAAATTTTAAAATATTTAATATATTGAAAATTTATCATGTGTAACATATGTTGTTATCATCATTATATACTCTCAATCAAATTTATTATTATATACTTTATGATTTTGTGTTAATATATTTATGAATATTTTTATACATTATATGTATAAATTTATTTTTAACATTTCATTTTATTTTATTATATTAAAATTACACAATACTAATATAATGACCCATTGAAATTAAATTATTTACCATTATTGGAGAAAATGACATTATCATTGGAATATTATTTTTATAAATCAAAATGAAATTGAAAATATAAAATAATTATGAAATATTTATTGATAATATGAAATAGAATTTTTAATATTTAATATGTACAAGAGGTGACAAATAATTTCAATTATATGTGAACAAAATTATATTTATAAAAAAATATAACATCTCTTTCCAACTCGTTATTGATTATTTTTGTAAATTAAATAATTTCATTATTAATTAATCTACCATATAGATATATATTTTTAATATTAGAAATATAATTTTATTTCATTCTATTCATATGGCAGATCTATTCAATTAATGATATTATAAATTTCATTATTTTTAATAAACCACTTAATCATAAATATTTTAAAAAATTATAAAAAATTTATATTAAGGTAATTCTGGTAAAACAATTTTATTTCATTCAATAAATATATATAATTTATAATTTAGAAATATAAAATTTAAATTATAGTTAAATATATTATGATATTATTATTTTATTAGAATATTACTATTTAATGAAATATGTGTTCTTAAGACTAATTTGTATGTAATTATAATTGGTTAATTTTTTTCTAATTTTTTTTCATCATATCAATTCATAATAATTTTCACCTAATATGTCTAAAACAGTGTTAGATCATTGTTAATATTGATGAAATTTTATTTATAGTCTTTATTTGATTGCTATTATATTCTAAAATCTGAGGGAATTACAAACTCTAGGTCTGAATGGCCAGGAGATAGATAATTAGAATGTGTTATAAAATCCTAGGTTAATAGATGTCCTATATCCTAGAAGAACCATTATTATTGTGGATATCATGGGTATAACGAATAGGATTATCGTATATCTAGTTGTAGGTCCTAATCATCTTCCAAATCACCACATATCTTGGTGAAACATGGATTTCTATTTTATTTCAGAAGATGATTTTTTATTTTCGATCTTTATATTATTATCTTAATGATTAATATTTTATATTAATTTATGTTTTAATAATATTGTATAGTGACATACTGGGTTATTGTCGGTTTTCAATATTTTTTTGAATATGAGATATGAACCAGAGGACTATTAATTTTCATTATAGCTTAACGAACCATACCTAGCCTAAAAAAAGTAGTCAGTGTTGCTTCATGTTCACTATTTCATGTTTCAAACACAAAATGATATAAAATGATAAAAAAATAGTTATTGACACTAGAAAAATTGAAATTTTAATTTAGGATCCATTTTACTATTTAGATGATTTTTGTCTGGTTTTGATGTTATAATGGGTGAAATTAGGGGGGTTTTCCTTTTATCATGATATTACATGATTCAATTTCATGTTTATCTTTATATTTTCATATAAAAATAATATTCTAATATTAATGTTGTTATAAAGTTCATCATATAGTTTAAGAAATTATTTAAAATTAATTAAATGTGTGTGAAATCCATAGTGGGTTTCAATGATATATTTATAAATAATTTCTATATAGTTTTTTTGAAATTATTATTAACTTTTTGGAATATTATTGTGGTTTTTAAAATTAGGGTTTTAATTCTATGTTTTAAATGATAGAAATGAAAATTTTATAAGAAGTGGAATTTTTTAACTTTTTAGTACTATTATTTGTATGAGTGTTTCTTATCTATTATCTATGTTATGATTTAAAATAATTTTCATGTTTTTTTATTAAAAATATGTTTTTAAAAATTCCAATTAGTTTTTATAATTCATCACCTTCGTATATAATGGTTCATAAATATTTTAACGAAACTATTGAAATACAGTACAGTCAAATGTGATTTATCCAATTGACTATTGGGAATCTAAATTAATATTTTCAAGTTGAAAACAAACCAATATATTGGGTGGAGTATTATTGTCTAATCCTTAGAGATGAATAGGCATTAAACATAGATTAGTAATTAAAAAATAATTCCAAATTAATGGGATTAATTTGAAAAAAGTGTCAACATTTTAATCATTTTGGAAATGAATAGTTAATTGGTTAGTAAGGGAGTGTTTATTATGTTGACCTTCGTAAGACATGATAAGTTGGGATTTTAATAGAATAAATATAATAGTATGATTCAATTGTGTCTGTCATAGAAACTCAAAGCAACTACATTTCAGTATCCTAGTGACATTTGGGATCAATGAATTGGTAGTTAGTAAATTGAATATATGATGTAACTTGAGGAAAAAAATTTATAGAATCCCTTTTCATTTTTTATTTATCTCATTCCTCCACTAATATATTACCTTATAATATTATTATCATCATTTTCATGTTTCCTTCCTTGTTGATCTTGGGAAATCTATTTGGAATTTTTTTATAGTTCCTAAACATTGAGAAGTAATCATAATGTTCCTTGGAATAAAGGATGATCATAGGAATAAATGTTCTTTTATAGAATATTATATTGGAAATATAATTTTTTATAAATACATTTATGTATCCTTAATGTTTTATAGACCCTTTATATAAGAATATTTCTAATATTGTGGTGATTCTAACTAAAAATATAAAACACAATTTCTGTTCATACATTGAATGTATCAATATTAATGTATCATTTATATAATCTAGTATAGTAGTATGGACACTCATAGATTTTGGATACATGGTCTATTTTAATTGTTTGTGTTTTTTACCTCATTTTTAATAATATTCCCTCTTGAACTATGTGTGTGTAGTATTGAAACCCCATAGAATCTATTAAATTACAATGGAATAATTTTTTATATTAAGGAAAATTGTCACACAATGGACATTTTTATTTTATATTTACATATATATATTCCCTTAATAATTGACATGACTTCATGTTTCTTATTTCTAAATTTTATGGAAATATTAATGAAGGGGAATGTCACATTGTTAGTACATATTTTTGAAAGGCACCATGCTCTGACCGTGAAGTTGTTTCTATAATTTTTTAGATCCATTTTCATATTTTTATCATGGTTTCGCTGACCATTCATCTATTCCATGATTGTGCATATATTGTCTCAAATAGAGGGGTGGAGTGTGAAGAAACTATATGGAAAACCATTTGTTTTACATATAATTATAAAAATATCAAGATTATAATTTATTAAATCCTATTTATGGCACTAAATTAGACTCTCCTACCACTTCCCTTAGCCGCATGACATTCTACCAAGGGTATGAAATAAAAACCCCGAACCCTACCTCATTTTTCATCTTAACTCTCATTGTTTTTTAGATAAATTATTTCTTGTTAATGTTTTTCTCTCAATCACCTTTTAAACCATATCTTCAATTATTTAACAATCCAATTCCCAATATAAACCACTCAATTATTAGAACCCATTGAATATTTATTTTCAATATTTTAGAGATTCCATACATATTAGTTAGGTAGGATTCTGTTAGAGTTTTCTATTTCCATATTTAATGTATATTCATCAACTGTTTCTGTTCGGGGTATGTTAGTTTTCCAAATTTTATACTCCAATAAATCCATGTTTTTAATGATTTATTAAATTTTTCACATGAATATAAATATTATTTAATTGAAATTTAAATTTTAAGAATAATTATATAATTATTTGGTATTTAATCTAGGTTATGAATTTTTTTGTTTATTAAATGAGTAATCTATGTGGTGGAAGTATATATTTTAGGTTTTTATATTTATGTTATAAATATTTTCGGTTTTTTAGTTTATCTTATGTTTATATTTAATTTTATGTATTTATGGTGTCTTTGTAATTTTAGGGTGAATAATTTACCAATTTATAAATACCCTAATTGCCAATTATTATCAATGTACATTCAATAAATTAATATATAACCTTTACCAAATACCATCAATAATATTCAAGATTGTATTTTAATATTGATAGAATTATCCAATGATGTATAAATATGCTAGATTGTTGGATTTAGTGAGGGTTTTTTAAATATGGTATGTTTTTGGAAGTATTTGGGAATGGTTTTGAATTCTATTTCATTATTGGTGAGTGTTTGGTAAGATGTTTATATTTACTAACCCTCCATTGAAATAATGAACGATATCTTTATAGAATTATTGATTTATTGAGATCTAAACATTATATATTCTTAATTTGATAGACCATACCTCCCCTTGGTATGTAATGGACAAATTTCGTTGGGTTCTTCCATCAGTGAGGCAAGGTAGTGGTTTTGGGAGGTTATATTTTTGAAGATTCATCAACATGATTACGAATGTATTTATCCCAATTATGTCAAAGATGGTATCATTAAATATTCAGTAGATACCCAATATTATATATATAAATACATATATATTAAATTTTCCATCCACACCAGCCCTGATTTTAATTCTCCTTCATCAATATTTTTCTTCCATTACATGATGATTTTCGTTTCCTCTATTTTATTTATTATTTAATAATATGTATTATAATATTCATGTCATTTTTTTATATCAATTGTTTTGTGAATACATTTGATATGTATTAATCTATTAACTTATTTTCTTGTTTTTTCTACATAGCCATACTTCTATGATTGTCATTTTTTAATTTATTGATTTATATTTTATATAATTTTTATTTTTATATTTCAGAATTGTTTGTATGATGTGTATTTTTAATTAATGGATTTAAAATTTCATATTACATAATTATTCAGTTTAATTTTTATTTCAAATTGAAATTTATAAAATGGTTATCACAATGTTTTTTTAAGAGTTGAAAATACTATTTTTAAAAATTAAATTACAAAATTTTATTTCATGATATATTTTAAGATGGATATGTGTGGAATTATTGGTGACAATGAAAAATGGTGTTAGATATAGCCATATTTATACCACTCAATTTCAATTCAACAAGTGTTACTTGTAGGTTTGGTATCAGATTTATTAGAGTTCATTAATAGGGGTTCATTATTAAAAACTTCTCTATGGTTGGGATTCATGTTAGTAGGTGAATAGTGATATCAAGTGACCGAGAGATCATGAGTCGGTATATTATTATTATTTTATCCCACAAAATAATAACCTATATCAACTATATTGTAATTTTAAATTTTTAATGTTTTATTATTTTTTCCATATCCCTTGATTATTTTTTTCGATTATGAAAAGGATTCATCTTATTAATCTTCTTGAGAGTCCAATGTATAGATATACCATGGAAAAATATTCAGAAAATTTCAAATCTAATTAAATTTAATTCCATTTCATTATGTCATTCCAACTATGTATATAAAATTCCATGACATAAGTTTTTGTCCTTTAGTGATCAAGAATGTCACTAAGGTAATTTTTGAGATCTTTTTTGTATTATCCATACATGTTTTTTTGGGATTTACAATGTTCCATGATATATTATCCTTGAAATATGAATAATTAAAAAACCAAATATTGACCCGAAATAGTTTGTATGATATTTTTGTCATTTGGAAATGTATCGTGTATATATCTAGTTGGAGAATGTATGGTGGGATGTTGAAATGAAATGGTATTATTGAGTAGTCATTAAACGAATTAAAATTTTGAATGACCCATAGAGAATGTGGTAAAATCCATATTTGAAGGTTCATTTCACAAAAACATAAAAATTGATTCTAATTCCATATTCCCTAAATAGAAAATTTTAAAATTTCATATATAATTACATTTAAATACCCAATGGATATAAAATTTATGATGGGTAAAATCTCGATCAATCGAAAATTTTTTAGAAAATATGCTATTTAAATTCCAAAATCCTAACAAGAACATGACAGTTATATTATAAATAAGTAAAAATAATAATCATCTAAATTATATAACCCCTTGTATAAATCATATTAAATTCTCTATAGAGTATAATATTAATGTGTCATAATATTATTATCAAATATCATTTCACAAATCTTACCTCTCTATTTAATTATAAGAATTAAAACTCTATAATTAGTTCCTAATATCACTATTTATGATATAAACCATTTAATCCATTATATATTTTTATGCAAAATTGGTAAAGAATATCTGATTTCAAAATGAATAGAACCTAATCATATCCAGTAATGTTATATTTCCTCAGTTCCCTCTCCCAGATTATTCCCTCCCCACTTCTACTATACCTTTTCTCTCATTTATCTCCCTCATTCATCTTTTCTCTTTGCATGGATCCTATTCATTTAGTTTTTCATCCATTAATCCTTATTTAATCCCATAGTAACTATTCCTTGTGCGGGTCAAGTCACAGTGGTTCCTAAGAGGGAAACATAAATTCAATCCCTTTCTTCCATGTTCTATCTTTCTTTGTGGTCATTATTACTTAGGTGTTGATGAAGGTGTGATTATCACAAGGTGGAGGATTTTTCAATTGGGGTCAGTTGTCTTCATGAGGATATGTACCTATTAAGAGGACTTAGTCTATTTCAAACACTACAATGGCTTAAGGTTCTTTTGCTACCCTCCCAGTCAGTTTATCATGGTGGTTTCTCATAAGCATTGGAATGTGTTGAATGATTTGTATTTTAGATTATATGAGGGTTATCCCTTGTGGTATTTTACAATGGTACTCATTCATTGAAGAATTTTGTGTGTTGTTAAATGGTTTGTAAGATTCTTGAGGATGTTATTGGTGGTATTGAAGAGTTTTTTCTTTATGTTGAGGCCCTACCTATTAAAAAAAATTTCCTTGCTGTAAATTCCATCGATCCTCTCCTATTAAATTCATGGTGATGATTTTCGTGTAGTTTTGGGATTTTATGTATGTTTTTATAATGGTTTTAAAGGTTTCTCGACCTACGTTTGATCAGTCCCATTATATATTTTAGGATCTTGTTTGATGGGGGTAGTTTATTCTTCATCATTGATGTTATGGATCACTGGTATTTTTCTCTATGATGGTTGAATATGTGGAGGGATCCCCTCATCGGTGTTTAAGTCAATATTTATTTTTATGTAATGTTTGATAACTACAATTTTGGAGGATCATACGGCTCGAGGTAAGACATTATTTATTAGATGGTATAATAATTTTATCAGTTTTTATTTTAAATTTAAAAATCAGAAATTATATTTTTTGGTTCTTTGTTTTGTAGAGGTTTATGATTATTTTTTAATTTAAATTTTTTTAAATTCATAGGGTTTTTAATTCCTCATAGATGATTTGAGGATGTTTGGAATGTAATGGGTAGGTTCCATATTCTTCAATATATTTTAATTGGTCCCACTCACCCTCATTGTAGTTTCATTATAAAATACAAACAATAATAAAATTTGGTGGATCCTTAAAGACATATTGTTTGTAAATTTCTATGACACTTTTTTTGAAAAATGAATACAAGGATCTGGAGGTTCAGTGTCTTTATATGATTCAATAGATAAATACTTCTAATTAATCATAAAAAATAATATTTATTAACACTATACATTTTTTCATAACACCCATATGTATTCTAAAAATGTATTGGATACCCTAGGGATAAGACATACAAAAATGGATGACCATAAATATAATTGATGGAATAAAAATATAAATATGGTATCATATTAGAGTCAAGAGTAAAAACCTGATTTCATCAAAAGAATGATCAAAAGAATAGATACATGTCATAATGAACTGATATCATATTATCATAAACATTTGGAGATTACATAAAAAAACATGTCATAAATGTAATTTGAGAGTCTCCCCTAGTATTAGTATCATAAATATACAATGACCCAAGGTGGATTATATTCCATTTCCATTAAAATATATGAAGTTTAAAATGTCCCATGGTATATTATGATCTCTCTTGAATCGCTTACATAACATCTCATGATATATAAAGCATTAACCATTCCATTTGAGTTCTATATAATTCTGATCCCACTCTTCACGTGGCATAGTGTGCTTATGATAACCCCCTTGTGAATCAAATATGCACAATAAAGAGATGGAATGTTACTAATTAATTGTCCGTTATATTATAATGCCTCCAAATTTTAGTAAATGACAATACCATGAATTATTGTTTTTTAACATGCAACAATATATATGAATGAATATTTGATATACAATTAAAATATTATTATTAAAAATGTATCTTGTATAAAATTGTTTTTTAATTAGAAATATGGATAGGAATAATCATATTATAAAATATATGAATTTTTTTTTCATTAATGAAATGAATTTTTATCAATTGATTAAAAATTCGATAGAATTGAAGATAAAGTCTTCTAAAGATAGAATTTTTTTTATAAAACTAATTTTACAAGAACAATGTATTTTTATTCATAATAGAATTTTTAATCACTAGTGATATGTTAATATAATTAAAAAATTATATTAAACATTATATTTAATGAAATATCTTTCATATAATGGTTGTTATTATGAATGAAATGACAATAAGTTTATAATATGCTTCAAAAATAATTTTTAGATGTTTTTATTGAATAAATTTTAGATATATGGTAATTAGTTTCATTAAAATTTTGAAATTTTATTTCATAGAATAGATATAACTCTGTAATTTTTTATTATAAAAATTTCATAAGGATAAATATTGGAAATTTTAAGAAATGATTAATTGTTCAAGGAAGAGTGAATAATAAAAATATCTATGAATTTGTCATTTATTTTCATTCAATCAAGTAATTAAAGAAGAATTATTATGCTGTGAATTGGATATTAAAGTAAAACAATTAAAATTTAATAATAAACAATATAGATAAATATAGGGTAACTATAAGGCCCCAGCCTTAAACCTTACTTAATATTGAATTAAATGAATAATTCACATTGAGGATCTTTTCAAGTTTAGAGTTTTAGAGAATTAGAACATAACTATTACATCTTAAAAGATTACAAAGTAGACACTTCTACTAAGTCTCCATAAAATAAAAACTCATAAAAAGAAAGATGTCTAGATTCCATGTTTTAGATAGCATGACATTCCCTTGATCCCATACTTGACCTTATTCCACTTTATGTCCTGTGAAAAACATTTCGAAAAACTTGGGGTGAGCATAAAAAGCTCAGTAAGGGATACAAAAAGAATGAAAACTGTTAGTTTTTCAAACATCAAGTAAACCATGTATACTATATCAAAGTCATACCTTCACCTTCATGAAGTAGTAAAACTCTTCACTGAATAAAGTATCATTACTTACCTTTTTGTAACCAAAGTATAACCATAAAACCCATATAATGAAAACATAACATATATAAAGGTAACATGGGACATAAACTTACTTAAGTGGAATAACCATACGGTCTACTTCCACACATATCACTTAATGGAATAGCCATACGGCCAATTTCCATACATACTTAATGGAATAACCATACGGACGACTTCCATACCCAATGCATTGGAGGTTATAACGTAACCACCCGTCCTGGTATTCACGGCACCACCCGTCATATGGTTTATAACGTAACCACCCGTTAAAATGTCCAAGTACCAATATAAAATCATAAAACATAAAACCAATATAAAGGAATGATAACATTTCCACATTTCAATCACAATATATCATAAATATATTAACATAATAGAATCTTTTATCAAGACCATTTTCAATACCAAAATACATAATAGAGTATATGGTATTTATTTTATTCTAAAAACATTACGGCTTGTTGAGGAAGCCAAAGATCAAATAATACTCGCGGCGGTGGAAAAAGGTCGTTGTCACCACATACGTTAAAAAAAACATTCCTTTTTTTAGTTTAGTAAAATGCTTCGTAGAAAAAGATTCCTTTTGTATAAAAGTAAAAGTCAAAGGATTTTATACACCGTATAAAAGAAATTTGTGTATAAAATGAAATATGCCTCAATGAAAGGAGATTGAGACGAAGTCCCTTACCTCAGGTCAGACTTGACTCGATCGTTCTTTAACATCCTGAATAATAAACTTGAGTTAATTTATACTTGATTAAGAACCTTTTTAAAGTTCATTATTCCTTTTATATCACTTATTGCCATGTTATAAACATTATGTAACCATTTAAGTTAATAATGTTTTTTTGTCAATATTTGGTTCTTAAGTCGAAAGTTGTCTTCTATCAATTACATGTTGTTCATGTGGTCAAAAGTTCTTTATATCCAGAATGAAATTCCCGATTTGGATATAATTTGTATCATATATATCCATAATATACATGTATTTATAATATTACATAATCATTTAGAGGTACGAAATGAAATGCACCGTTCATGGAGACGGTAAGCCGTACGTACGCATGAACGCTACTTTCATTTCATTGTCATATTAGTGGAATTAAAACTAAATGAGAGGTATGTATATTTTAATTCCAGAATTATATTCATCATTTAGATATATCATTAATTATATATATACATTATATACATGTAATTTTAATAGTACATTACATTTGGGGATAAGAAATGAAATGCACCGTTCATGGAGACGGTAAGTCGTACGTACGCATGAACGCTACTTTCATTTCTATCTCATACTTTAATGGAAAGAAATAATAATTATATAGAGGTATATTATAATTCCAGTATAACATCATATATAATAACTTTAAATCCATCCTTTACACGTCCCACATATGGAATTAACGAATCACATCACTTTTAGGGGGTGGTAGTCCGCACTTCCTTAAATGAAGATATCGTGTTTACCCATAATGGAAACCATAAAGGTATGCCAAAAATGAAAAATACAGAAGCTTAAAGAAAACATAAAAATATTATATATCATATATAAAAATAGTGACATCATAATGGCCACCCTTGAAGGTGTTAAATGAGTATTGAACAATCATCATTTCGGGAGGCAGAATTTCGCCATCCACGGAAACCGTATGTTCTTTACCCATTTGATGTAGTTGTGTGAGAGTTTAGCTCAAATAAATCTTATAACAACATCCTAGTATATTGAAGATACTGGTGATGTCACAAAAGAAGTAAATAAATAGAGTTTAGAGGGTTGGAGAAGCAAAATAAAACAAATGAACAAGAGAGAATGAATTACCTTTAAAAGTGTAACTCCCTTTTGATTTGAGCCTAAAGGCTTCCTTTAAAAGGATTATGCCCAAAGTGAATCCTCTAGGATGAGGAGAGGGATGTGGAGAGAGTAATTGGGCAGGGTTTGGCCGAGCCAAAGGCTTGATAAGTGTGTGAAATGAGGTAGAGGTGGGGGCCTTTTATAAGGGGAGAGGAGGGGCACTTTTGGAAAGTAAAGAAATATTATTTTATTTGAAAATGTGTTTCGGTTTTAAAAGGTCCCACATTGATATAATTCGTGGATATGGTGATAAGGGTTCTAAATCCACTCATCCAATTGGTTTTTGTCATGTGTAGGTTTTATATTTTTCATTATCTTTCCATTTTATTTAAATCGTCAAATAATGATGTCATCGCTGCATCATTATTATGTCATACATAATTTAATTTATTTAATGTCTAAAAATTATAAAAAAACTACTATGATGTAGGATATCTTTTTATCTTTCCAATGACTATTTATAATCAAAATTTGGACTTGTATAACCCCACTCAAAAATTATTTTAGTAAAACAATTTATGTTAGTGTCATTTTCACTTTAACATTAAATAAAAATATATTAATGTCATTTTCCAACTAAAGTGGCTCCATGGGGTCCCCAAGTTGGCCCATTGCTTGTCTTGATCGTACATGACTCACCCAATGGGTGTAGGACAAGTTTCATGGTGTTTTCACATTCTTATAATATCATTTTTACCTTAAACTACACTAATTACCTCTAATCGCGATTAAGACCTTAATAAGTTACTATTCACCAAAAAATTATTATAATCTCATTGAACCACATTTTAATTCTTAATGACAACCATGTATGTCGGATTTTCAAAATTCAATACACATTAGTGGTAAACTTTCATTTAACTGAAAAATCAGTTTGCTTGATTACCACTTAGTGGTTTCACTATTCATCAAAAATTGAAGTTTTTCAGAAAATTACCAAAAATTCACCCTAAGCTATATTTGATATTCCGAATTAAAAAATGAAGTCTATTTTACAAAATTCAAAACATATAAGTCAAATTAATTAATTTAATAATTAATTCCCACTGTCATGACAAATAGCGTGTTTTTGCGAAACAATAAGTATCAAAAGATTGACACCAGTTTAAGTCCAATTTCAAAGTGAAATTGATTCCAATTGCCACCATTGGATTAACTGGTAAAAATATTTTCTAATTTCACTTTAAAACCAATTAAAATAATAATCTAATCATATAAATAAATTATATTAAAAAGAGGTTTTGAATTAAAATACAACATTTTACAATATTCATAAAAAAATGAACTTTATCAGAAAGGTACCAAAAATTTACACAAAGTAATTTTTGATGTCCCGATTCTAAAGAAGAGTTCTATTTGGTCCAAAAGAAAGTATAAGAGTGATCAAAACTATATTTAATGACGGTTCACCATTAAAAGGTGATAAGTGAACCTTTAGTGAAAATTAGAGTATATATGCCCTAAAATTGAACTCTTTCCGTATTTTAAGCCTTTATCTTTTATTGGGTAAATGTATAAACATTTAAAAACATATCTAATCATATTTGAGTTATTTCTATCCATTCCCGTCATTACAACGGCTACTTGTTAACTAACATTTAAAATAATATTATTTTATTACTAGTGTGCTACGTAAGTTTCAAAGAAACTCATCTTTGAGTATCGGGTACGCTATCGAACATAGCAACCCCTTTAATATAAAATAAATATTTAATTCGTAAATAATAATAAATATGAAAATTCTTTATTCTTTATTTACCTGGGATGTTACATCCTTCCCCCCTTTTTGGGAATTGCGTCCTCGCAATTTTTTTCACGTATCAAAATAAGTGGGGGTATTTATCCCTCATAGCATTTTAAGATTCCCACGTTGCCTCTTAAATCACATGGGTTTTCCCCAAAACCTTTACCTGATGAATCACCTTATTCAGTAACACTTGCTCCCTGTGGTCAAGAATCTGGACCGGTTGTTCCTCATAAGATAGGTTCTCTTCCAGCTGAACTACCTCTGGGCTCAAAACATGAGATGGATCTGACATATACTTTCTCAACATCGAAACGTGAAAAACATTGTGTACCTGAGATAAACTCGGAGGTAAAGCCACTCGGTATGCAACTGATCCAACTCTTTCCAGAATTTCATATGGTCCAATAAACCTTGTACTCAGCTTTCCTTTCTTACCAAATCTCATCACACTTTTCCAAGGAGAAACCTTGAGAAAAACATGATCACCTACCTCGAAAGATAGATCCTTCCTCCGGTTATCCGCATAACTCTTCTGCCTGCTCTGAGCTATTCTCATGTGCTTATAAATCAACTGAACTTTTTCTGCCATCTCCTCTACCAATTCTGGTTCCATCAGCTTCATTTCACCAACTTCATCCCAGAAAGCTGGAGTTCGACACCGCTTCCCATATAATGCCTAAAATGGTGCCATCTGTATACTGGAATGAAAACTGTTATTATAAGAAAACTAAACCAAAGAAAGATGTTGGTCCCAACTTCCCTGATAATCCATAGAACAAGCTCGTAGCATATCCTCCAATGTTTGGATTGTTCGTTCTGACTGCCCATCTGATTGAGGATGAAAAGCTGTACTAAAATTTAATTCAGTACCCAATGACTTCTGAAGGCCTTTCCAAAAGTTAGAAGTAAAACTGGGATCACGTTCCGATACAATGGAGAGATGAACTCCATGTAACCTAACTATCTCTTTAAGATACAAACGGGAAAGTTGATCAAGAGAGAAAGTATCTCGTATAGCAAGGAAATGAGCATATTTGGTCAAGCGATCAACAATAACCCAGATTGCATTATTACCTTGAGATGTCTTCGGTAATCCCACAACAAAGTCCATGGATATATTCTCCCATTTCCACTTTGGCACTGGTAAAGGATGAATCATCCCTTTCGGTAACTGCCGCTCTGCTTTAACCTGTTGAAATGTCAAACACTTCACAGTAAAATCAGCAATGTATCTTTTCATTCCATCCCACCAGTAATACTCCCGCAGACCTCTGTACATCTTAGTACTGCCAGGATGAAAAAACAACTCATTCTTCAACTGTGAATCACAAGGCACACATAACCTCTTCCCAAACCTCCAAACACAAACACAAGCTTATCCAAGAACTCATGGAAAATTTTATTCATAAGTTCCATGAATACAGTAGGTGCATTGGTTAACCCAAAAGGCATAAATAAAAATTCAAAATGACCATATCCAGTACGTAATGCATTCTTCGGAACGTCTGCTTATTTTACTTTCAACTGATTGTACCCCGACCTCAAGTCAATCTTCGAAAAATACTGAGCTCCCTGGAGCTGATACCACTTCATTCGATGGCCCAACATCTGCTGAAGTTGTTGCAAATGATTTTACCACCCCTTTCTGCTTGTAGTCTGGCTGCATTCTCCCAGTTGAGTTCTTCGTTGGACACTCGTTTGCATAATGACCCATTTCATTACACTTAAAACATCTTACCGTTGGATTTTCATTTCCTGCTTGATCATCTTCCTTACCGTTACGAGCAATATGACCAGACTTACCACACCGAAAGCACTTACCAGACTTGGATAAACATTCTCCAGGATGCATTTTACCACACTTCTCACAGGATGGATATTTGGTTTTCTTACCTCCTTGCTTCTTTAATGAATTCTTCCCCTTTGCCTGCCAACTAGATCTCTTATTCTGTTGTTTGTCATAGAACACCTGATCATCGGCAAACTCCATTTCCACCTTCTCCGTACATCGAACAAGTTTTTCATAACTTTTGAACTCACGAGAAGCTAAAGCCCTTCGATACTTTGGCTTTAACCCTGAGTAAAAACGGTTTATTTTACTATCAAGATCTCGTATGAAGTTTGGAGCATACCTTGCCAATCGAGTGAACTTTTCTTCATAAGCAGCCACTGAATCATCCTCCTGCCTCAATTCTAGGAACTGTTTTTCCATCCTAAGACGAACCACCATAGGAACATATTTCTCAAGAAACATACCTTTGAATTCGTCCCAGTGAAGATCCTCAATCTCATCACTATCCCTTATATTTTTCACCATCGACCACCACTGATCAGCTTCACCTTCAAAACGGTAAACAGCAAGACTAACCTTTTGATGTTTTGAACACCCCATGACATCAAAAATCTTCTCCAATGCTTTAATCCACCCTTTAGCTTGCACAGGGTCAGATGATCCTCTGAATGATGGGGGATGTTGCCTCATGAAATGTTCGACTACTGACATGTTCCTCTGTGGTTGATCTAGATGATCTCGTGCATGGATACCACCACCATTTATAGCATGAGTCAACTGTGCCATCACTGCAACAAACTGTTCAGTTCCGATTCCGACCATATCAGGTTGCTGATTTGGAAGGTTATCTTCCTCCTGATGTCGTCCCAACATAGCTGCTTTGTTTCCTCTGCGGAAAACCATTCTGAACACAGAAATATCTTAGGCGAAGCAACATGGTAATCCGTAAATGCTATATCATTTCAATCATATTATAATTTAACACTTTTCTAACTCCTAAAGTTGTCTAAACCGACCTTTGATACCAACTATAAGGCCCCAGCCTTAAACCTTACTTAATATTGAATTAAATGAATAATTCACATTGAGGATCATTTCAAGTTTAGATTTTTAGAGAATTAGAACATAACTATTACAGCTTCAAAGATTACAAAGTAGACACTTATACTAAGTCTCCATAAAATAAAAACTCATAAAAAGAAAGATGTCTAGATTCCATGTTTTAGAGAGCATGACATTCCCTTGATGCCATCCTTGACCTTATTCCACTTTAAGTCCTGTGAAAAACATTTCGAAAAACATGGGGTGAGCATAAAAAGCTCAGTAAGGGATAAAAAAAGAATGAAAACTGTTAGTTTTTCAAACATCAAGTAAACCATGTATACTATATCAAAGTAATACCTTGACCTTCATGAAGTAGTAAAACTCTTCACTGAATAAAGTATCATTACATACCTTTTTGTAACCAAAGTATAACCATAAAACCCATATAAAGAAAACATAACATATATAAAGGTAACTTGGGACATAAACTTACTTAAGTGGAATAACCATACGGTCGACTTCCACACATATCACTTAATGGAATAGCCATACAGACAATTTCCATACATATTTAATGGAATAGCCATACGGCCGACTTCCATACCCAATGCATTGGAGGTTATAAAGTAACCACCCGTCCTGGTATTCACGGCACCACCCGTCGTATGGTTTATAACGTAACCACCCGTTAAAATGTCCAAGTACCAATATAAAATCATAAAAAATAAAACCAATATAAAGGAATGATAACATTTCCACATTTCAATCACAATATATCATAAATATATTGACATAATAGAATCCTTTATCAAAACCATTTTCAATACCAAAATACATAATAGAGTATATGGTATTTATTTTATTCTAAAAACATTACGGCTTGTTGAGGAAGCCAAAGATCAAATAATACTCGCGGCAGCGGAAAAAGGTCGTTGTCACCGCGTACGTTAAAAAAACATTCCTTTTTGTCGTTTAGTAAAACGCTTCGTAGAAAAAGATTCCTTTTGTATAAAAGTAAAATTCAAAGGCGTTTATACACCGTATTAAAGAAATTTGTGTATAAAACGAAATATTCCTCAATGAAAGGAGATTGAGACGAAGTCCCTTACCTCAGGTCCGACTTGACTTGATCGTTCTTTAACGTCCTGAATAATAAACTTGAGTTAATTTATACTTGATTAAGAACCTTTTTAAAGTTCATTATTACTTTTATATAACTTATTGCCATGTTATAAACATTATGTAACCATTTAAGTTAATAAGTTTTGTTTTGTCAATATTTGGTTCTTAAGTCGAAAGTTGTCTTCTTACAATTACATGTTGTTCATGTGATCAAAAGTTCTTTATATCCAGAATGAAATTCCCGATTTGGATATAATATGTATCATATATATCCATCATATACATGTATTTATAATATTACATAATCATTTATAGGTAAGAAATGAAATGCACCGTTCATGGAGACGGTAAGCCGTACGTACGCATGAACGCTACTTTCATTTCTTTGTCATATTAGTGGAATTAAAACTAAATGAGAGGTATGTATATTTTAATTCCAGAATTATATTAATCATTTAGATATATCATTAATTATATATATACATTATATACATGTAATTTTAATAGTACATTACATTTGGGGATAAGAAATGAAATGCACCGTTCATGGAGACGGTAAGCCGTACGTACGCATGAACGCTACTTTCATTTCTATCTGATACTTTAATGGAAAGAAATAATAATGATATAGAGGTATATTATAATTCCAGTATAACATCATATATAATAACTTTAAATTCATCCTTTACACGTCCCACATATGGCATTAACGAATCACATCACTTTTAGGGGGCGGTAGTCCGCACTTCCTTAAATGAAGATATCATGTTTACCCATAATGGAAACCATAAAGGTATGCCAAAAATGAAAAATACAGAAGCTTAAAGAAAACATAAAAATATTATATATCATATATAAAAATAGTGACATCATAATGTCCACCCTTGAAGGTGTTAAATGAGTATTGAACAATCATCGTTTCGGGAGGCAGAATTTCGCCATCCACGAAAACCGTATGTTATTTAACCATTTGATGTAGTTGTGTGAGAGTGTAGCTCAAATAAATCTTATAAAAACATCCTAGTATATTGAAGATACTTTTGTTGTCACAAAAGAAGTAAATAAAAAGAGTTTAGAGGGTTGGAGAAGCAAAATAAAACAAATGAACAAGAGAGAATGAATTACCTTTAAAAGTGTAACTCCCTTTTGATTTGAGCCTAAAGGCTTCCTTTGAAAGGATTCTGCCCAAATTGAATCCTCTAGGATGAGGAGAGGGATGTGGAGAGAGTAATTGGGCATGGTTTGGCCGAGCCAAAGGCTTGAGAAGTGTGTGAAATGAGGTAGAGGTGGGGGCCTTTTATAAGGGGAGAGGAGGGGCACTTTTGGAAAGTAAATAAATATTACTTTATTTGAAAATGTGTTTCGGTTTTAAAAGGTCCCACATTGATATAATTCGTGGATAAGGTGATAAGGGTTCTAAATCCACTCATCCAATTGGTTTTGTCCATGTGTACGTTTTATATTTTTCATTATCTTTCCATTTTATTTAAATCGTCAAATAATGATGTCATCGCTGCATCATTATTATGTCATAAATAATTTAATTTATTTAATGTCTAAAAATTATAAAACAAATACTATGATGTAGGAAATCGTTTTATCTTTCCAATGACTATTTATAATCAAAATTTGGACTTGTATAACCCCACTCAAAAATTATTTTAGTAAAACAATTTATGTTAGTGTCATTTTCCCTTTAACATTAAATAAAACAATATTAATGTCATTTTCCAACTAAAGTGGCTCCATGGGGTCCCCAAGATGGCCCATTTCTTCTCTTGGTCGGCCATGACTCACCCAATAGGTTTAGGACAAGTTTCATGGTGTTTTCACATTCTTATAATATCATTTTTACCTTAAACTACACTAATTACCTCTAATCGCGATTAAGAACTTAATAAGTTACTATTCACCAAAAAATTATTATAATCTCATTGATCCACATTTTACTTCTTAATGACAACCATGTATGTCGGATTTTCAAAATTCAATACACATTAGTGGTAAACTTTCATTTAACTGAAAAATCAGTTTGCTTGATTACCACTTAGTGGTTTCACTATTCATCAAAAATTGAAGTTTTTCAGAAAATTACCAAATATTCACCCTAAGCTATATTTGATATTCTGAATTCAAAAATGAAGTCTATTTTACAAAATTCAAAACATATAAGTCAAATTAATTAATTTAATAATTAATTTCAGCTGTCATGACAAATAGCGTGTTTTTGCGAAACAATAAGTATCAAAAGATTGACACCAGTTTAAGTCCAATTTCAAAGTGAAATTGATTCCAATTGCCACCATTGGATTAACTGGTAAAAATATTTTCTAATTTAACTTTAAAACCAATTAAAATAATAATCTAATCATATAAATAAATTAGATTAAAAAGAGGTTTTGAATTAAAATACAACATTTTACACTATTCATAAAAAAATGAACTTTATCAGAAAGGTACCAAAAATTTACACAAAGTAAATTTTGATGTCCCGATTCTAAAGAAGAGTTATATTTGGTCCAAAAGAATGTATAAGAGTGATCAAAACTATATTTAATGACGGTTCACCATTAAAGGGTGATAAGTGAACCTTTAGTGAAAATTAGAGTATATATGCCCTAAAATTGAACTCTTTCCATATTTTAAGCCTTTATCTTTTATTGGGTAAATGTATAAACATTTAAAAACATATCTAATAATATTTTAGTTATTTCTATCCATTCCCTCCAGTACAACGACTACTTCTTAACTAACATTTAAAATAATATTATTTTATTACTAGTGTGCTACGTAAGTTTCAAAGAAACTCATCGTTGCGTATCGGATACGCTATCGAACATAGCAACCCCTTTAATATAAAATTAATATTTAATTCGTAAATATTAATAAATATGAAAATTCTTTATTATTTATTTACCTGGGATGTTACAGTAACCATAATTATTAATTATTTATGATTAAGTATATTTTTAGTCATAAAAAATTCTATTAAAAATTAGTTTTATGTTGGAAATGTGTTTATAAAGTACTAAATATATATATATAGTGATTATATTTTCTAAATAAATTTAAAATAAATTTATTCAAAAAATTATTTTATCCTTCATTTATTGGTTTTTCTTATGCAAGGAATGAATATAAAATGGTTTTTATGCATAAAAATGTAATTTCAAAAAAATGGTTTTCATTGTATGTTTCTTTATTATTTAATACAAATTCATTCGACTTATAAAACTAGAATATGATATAATGGAATGAATATTTGGAATAATTATTTCCACTGTTTTCATTAGCCCATTTTTATTTATAATAATTCTGAATAAATTCTGTGTCATGTGGAAAATTGATAAATTGAGTTATCCAAAGATATAACTAACGAACATGGACACCAAATTTAATTTTAATTCCTATTTGATTAATGAATTTTTTAACTAATGATATAATAATAAACACTTTATTTTTTATGGTACACTTGTACATGGGAATGACCTAATATTATGTTAAATATTGAAAATCACTACATGTGTTTCCTCTCCATACATTATAAAAGTGAATCTCATCTAATATCTTCTATACTCATTTTGAAAGCAGTATGTTATCCAAAAAATTAATATATATCTTTCTCTAATTATTCCCCACATCATATAGGTACTGGTTTGAAATTAATAACAACATATGAGGTCAATATGTATTATCCAAAGCTGGTTTTCCAAACAATAGGTATTGTTTTGAACTACTAATTTACTTTTTCAATTTTCTTAAACATCGTATAAATATTCAAAAAAAGTGATGACAAAACCATCAGTATCATCTATAAAAATAATATTTCTCTACTTTTGGTATATATATTATGTACTTAAATAACCATCTGATGAGAATTACAAACATCACTTTTCTTTATCTTAAATCTACATCCTGATGAGATAATGAATTTAATTTTTCAGCACATGTTGTAATGGATAATATAAATAATAGAAACAGATTATATAATATAATATTTATCATAAGAATTTAATTATATAACTATAGTAAAATATAATAATTATTTATTTACAATTAAATTACAAATAAAATAACCGCTCATGTTATCTTGTTGACTACCACCTCGAGAACTGATCTATTTTATTTTTCATCACCACCTCATGTCGCTTGAATACATAATTGAACTTAAAGAGAGAATATGATATTTAGGATATAGTTATATTTCTAGATTTATAATGTAATATTTACCTTCACCCAACCCATCATTCTTTTAAAATAGAAATGATACTCATTCAAACACATGACATAAATTGACAATGATTTTCATATTATTCATTGTCTATAACTACATTACATCGATGGTATTAAAAGTAAATTAATTTATGAATATTATAATTATAAATTGTTAATGCTACTATAAATTATAAATTCATAATAATTTTTACAATAGTAATCCAAACCAAATAATTTCTCAACACTATAGACTAATCAATTTTTACAATGACAAAATTGCTAAATGATAACATATTAATTATTATAACAGATAAATTCGAACATAAATAATATTTTAGAGGTATTAATATTATGTTTAAAACATTTATATCAACATTTATATCAATTAATATATAACATTTTATACAAATTTATATTTTTCTAGTTGTTAAATTTGTTTCATTATCACACTAATACAAAATATTTTTTACAAAAACATTAATGTGTTGATATTAATATTTTTTATCAAAAAATATATTTTGATCAAGAAAAACTCGTATAGTAACCCATTAATTTACAACCATGATTATATTAACTAATAGTTAGGAATCACTATTTTCAATATATGTTATTACTTTTATGTTAAAATTATTCATTCATTTCTAGGGTGTTTATAAATATTATAATTAATTGATTCTAATTATCTATTTCAATAAATATTCATGTTATTGATATTTTTCATAATTTAAATTTAATAAATATTTAGGTACTTTTTTCATAAAAATACCATAAATCATAAATTTAAGTAATATATTTAAAATTACATTTGATGTTGTAAAGACTCTAAATCTCCATGAATATTTTTCAAATTTAATGGGAATTTATGAGCCCATGAAAATTGACGGCACAAGATTCCATGGCCTGGTGTCCCCGAAATCAATTTTTGATGATTTATTCGTGTACGTTCAGTAAATGTATGGGCATGTTTTTATAAACTTTGAACCAGTAATCAGAATTTAAATCCAAGGGCACCGTTAAACTCGCAGTGCCAGTATTCTCTTAAGAAGACTTTCACTTCGACGACAATGGGTCGAGAATTAAAGTTACTTATTGGGGTTTTTGGAAATTCAATTATATAAAAATAAATTGTGTGGCTATATTTTTATTTGACGGTTAAAATATCTTCATGGTTGTTGGAGGTGGGACCACCAAACCTTAACCTCCCATGACTGGTTATGGTGGTGGGGCCCACTAGAAGCTAACCACTCGTGAGAGGTAATGATGTAGGGACCACACGGGGCTAAACTCTCCTATTAATGGTGGTAGAGGAAATCCTCTCAAGTACCCCCATTAATGAGGGAGAGTCTCTCCACACCCTCCCTAATTTATTATTCCAACTCCCATAATTAACCTGTTCCAATCCTCCAAATTAATTAGGTGGATCCAATTATATTATTTCACCATTTGAATTTTATGCCAACTAAATAAATATAAACATATCTATTATTATTTTCTTTGATATCATGGTGGAAACATTGTAGAAGAGGAAAGAACTCTCCCAATGAAGAACGAAGAACACCGACCTTGTTCGACATCTTCCTCGGAGCTTCTACCAATGTGGGACATCCTCAACCGACTTACACTCAGCATCGTCATCATCGAGCCGACACAGCTCGGTATTGGAAGTATATAGCAGATGCAACGAATGAGGATATTCTTCGTCTAATTTCCAATACACCATCAATGAATGAAAAATGACGAACAATGGTGGGGAGTGTTTACATGTTGATGCTTTCCACAAATCTTCTTCAATGGATGGAAAGGATTTGTTTGTAGGTGAGTGGTTGTTCATCCTCTTACTTCTAGATTATCCATTTGATACCACCCTAAACGTGGAGGGTGTGAGCCAAACCAACATGGCCTGACCCCTCCGCCTTTCATTATTGTGATGATCTTTGGCATGGTTATGAGGCGAGGGAATGAAAACATAAGTGACGACAATGGTCGCGCTACCTGTGGCCTCCGCAAACCATGTTGCCCTCACGACGCTTCAGTGATCTGGGATGAACCACGACCTACTGGCCGAGCCACCCCACCTGCATCGCCGTTAGCCCACACCACCCAGCTCCTGGAAGCCTCCCGGCCTGGTCGTGCCCTACCCACAAACCCGCGGGCCCGCCCGGCCGTGCCCTGCTCGGCCGCCACCGGCCCGCCTGGCGCCCCGCCCGCCCCGCCACCGGCCCCCCTAGCGCCCTGCCTGGATGCATGCTGGCCTACCCAGTCACCGCCCAACCAAATTGGTGCCATGGTCGTGCCAGCTTCCAATGCTTCCCCCCCCCCCCCCGTGGCACCCTGGCCGAACCGGCCAGGCCGTTCCCTCTGGGTCGGGCTGAACCAGCCTCGAGCATGGCCCAAACCGCCCACACGGCCTGCTGGGCTGGGCCCAGAAGGCCGGGACGAACCTAACACGCTGGCCCGCCAAGTGGGTCGGGCCAAACCCAATAGGTCTGACCAAGTCGACCCAGACCGGGTCGGCCCAGACTGGGTCAGACCGGACTCGGGCCCTCTACCGACCCTTTAGTTTATTTTGGCTATATCATTGGCAACAAACGCCCGTTTGATGAACAGTCAGTGGCACTAGTAATCATGGAGCATGATGGTCAATTTTATTATACCCCACTGGAGTTTGGGTTATAGTTGATATATGGTCAATTTGGATCATGCACGAATCCAACCAAGCCCCCAGGACAAAAAAACTAATAACATAGAGAGTGTGAGTCCGCTTGATACGTTGTCTATTGTGTTGAGACCCCTGTGACATGGCAGACCTTTGAGACACGTTTTCATATTACTTCATGATAGTTGCAGTGTTGACTAGTATCTCATGGATCAGATCCTTCTGGTGACGAGCGATAATTGTGTGGAGACCTAGTAGCTTGGGTAGACTTGACGACGACTGACCGTTTTGACTCAGAGTGACTCTACTAGCCCAGCAGGAAGCGCCATGGTGTCGCGGAAGGCCCACAGTAGGGAGCTTCTTGGTGTCGTGGTAGAACCATAGAACTCGACAGGAGGAGTACCTCAGCTGGCTATGTGGGGGAGCGCCTTGGTGATGCAGTATACCCATGGTGGGGAGTGCCCGGGTGACGCAGCCGACCCACGGTACTCGATAGGAGGAGTTCCTCAGTAGTCAAAGGTTAGTGGTAAGTGCCTTGCTGTCGAGGCAGGCCCACTGTACTCGATTGAGCCGGCGTTCTCCGTCTGCCGTGGTTTCGATAATAAAAATCCTGGTTTGAGATGAGTCAGTAACTTTTATGTTTACCTCATGATTTAGATGGATTATTTGATAACATAGTTATATGTATGGGCATATACCTAAGTGAGGATATCTGTTGATTTTATACTTTTTGTTTTATATTTTTTGGATTTTGTATTACTTTGAGGGTTTTGGGGTCCCTACTGAGTATCATTATACTGACCCCTATACAGGCTATGACCCCACCAAATTGTGTTGGTTTCAGACGATGGACAGTGCTGATTAAGGCTGAGAGTATTAGGACTGCATAGTACCCGATGGTGGATCATAAGACGTGTCGGTAGACGGAGGAGACCAGCAGAAGTGGAGTGCTAAGGAGGCTATCTGATCCTACCCATCTGGTAGGATCCGTGGTGGACGATCCAGAAGCTTCTCATCACCTTTATGTTGTTTTGTCCTTTTTAATTGTACTTTTTTTAGTATTACTTGTTTTCAGATATAGTTGTATTTTCTTGTTGGGATTGTATTCCGGCCCCTCTACATTCAAAACTCTTTTTTTAGAGTTGTACGTTGTGTTTTTCTTACAACTCAGACATTGGTGTGCACCTTATCATGTTTAAAATGGAATTCCTTCCTAGTTTAGGGATTTACACCTTTGGTTCTATTTACCATCCCCTGGCCTATGTATGGCTAGCATGGGGATGTCATGGTATGGGCCTAGGGGACGTGTCTTGACAATTTGGTATCATAGGAGTAATTTCTACTACAGAACTGAGGACTCTAATCCTTTATGTGAAGTAATAGTGTTAAAGGTACTTAGTGTGGTTTTCAGTTCAGAGAGTCCAGTGTTGGTGTGGTGACTAAATTATCCACACACTAGGAAAATGACTTTTGATTTCCGACTCAGTGCACGAAAACACTGATTGCGTGTCTTTTTTCAAATGTTCCCTTTAAGTCAACTCAACTAGGTCACCTCACGAGGTATAATCTTTGACCGTGTCTCATTTGATTCATTCAGGATACCTCCCAGCTAACGACCAACTAGAATCTTTACAATTGTATGAGTAGATATCCCACCAAGCGACAAGGCATCGGTGCATGGCCCCCTTCTAGCGGAGGCACCAGCGATACCGCTACATGTTGGGCCACCGATGCCACCTGCCCCAAAAACAGGCGATCAATGTTGGTTGAGCGCATTACATGAGTTCCAACAATATAGTTCACCTAGGATCAGAGGAGAGATAGACCAACATGCAAATGAGGATTGGATGGAGGCTGTGGGGAGTGTTTTCTGACTGCTAGGGACACCATCAGACCTCACGGTGATACTTGATACCAGCCTTCTATAGGAAGCAACCAGATGATTGTGGAGCTTGATGCTTCAGGTTCATGATGAGATGAAACTTATATGGTCATACATTGAGAGCTTATTTTGGGTAGATATTATCCCATCGAATCTCCATGCAGTGTGAATTCAAGAGCTACTTCATCTGCAGTAGAGCCACATGAGTATAGCTCACTACTTAGTGAGGATCACTGACCACTCGCGCTACTCCAAAAATACTATATGGGGAGCCATTCTTCAGGTCCTAAACCTTTGAGCAGGGACTCGAGTAATAGATCAGGGATTCAATGACCTCCCTCAGCTTCTGGATGCAGGCGTGGGTGATAGAGAGATTCCTCTTAGTGGAGAGTTTTCTTGCTGAACAATCTCCACCAGTGATACCCACCAATAGTCGACATGTAGTGGAGTCTTTTGCAGCTGGTAGTAGACAGATGTTGCAGAGGTCCAAGAGGACCAGTATTATAGGTTGACAACTGCATGACTTAGGTATCGTTGTTCGGGGCACCCGGAGTAGAGACATACATGCAAGGAGTGGGCAGCATTTCACATGCAGTGGGAAGGGTCACATGGCTCGTGACTATCCAATCTGTTGTTCAGATGATCATCATACAGTCGAAGGACTACACATACAGAGATAGAGATTCGATTGAGGTGGTTTGGAGGGAGCAGGTGGACGTGGAAGAGGAGCTAGTCATGCAATTGTTGGTGGACAACGTTTTGTGGTGTTACCCCCACCACCACCAGGAGGTCCACCTCGACTGCCGGGAGCAGGTGGATAGGGGAGACCTCAGCTACAGGAATATGAGGCCTACGATCACCGTGCTATGGAAATGATATGAGGTACAATCTATGTCTACTCCACCATAGCTATAGTTCTTATAGACACAGGTGACAGTCACTCTTTCATTGATACTTCCCTCATTCAGAGCTCAAAGATTTCGATAGATTCATTAGCTTGATCCTTTTTGCAAGAGACTCCTATGGGACGAGACTCGACGATTACACACTAGTGCCAGCAGTGTGAGCTTACTCTAGGAGGAAAGATCATTTGCTAGAATCTCCTAGTAGCAGTGTCGAGGCCTTACGATGTCATATTGGGTATGGACTGATTATTTATAGTCCATGCCCAGATCAACTGTATTAGGCGCAAGGTGTGGTGTTTCCGCACGAATGGGACCAGGTTTACATTCTCCAGTGAGAGGGGATCCTTTGAAGCACATGACAGACTTACTCGGAGGAGGGTGTATCCAATAACTCATCAGTTGTCCTACCTTACCCTCAGAGCAGTTGATGAGTAATGTCTGACTTATCATGTACTAGTGGACCAGTATGATGATCTTTTCTATGAAGATGTTCTAGGACTACCATCTCGCAGAGAGGTGTTCTTCTACATTTACACGTACCACGTGAAGGCACCGATATTTACATCATTGAATAAGATGGATCCTATGGAGCTACGAGAGCTGTGGGTATAGCTATAGGACTTTCAGGCGAAGGGATTAATTGGACCCAGTGTATGTCCCTCGGCTGCCCCAATTCTGTTTGCCACGAAGGAAAATGGATGCTTGAGGCTTTGTGTCGACTATTGTCACTGGAACCAGTGATCATTGAAAAAAAGTACCCACTCCCAAGGATTGATGACCTCTTTGATTAGCAGAATGGAGAACCTTGGTTCTCAAAGACAGACCTCAGATCAGGATATCACCATCTAAGAGTTCGAGAAGAGGATGTTCAGAAGATGACCATCAGATGTCGGTACGACAACTACAAGTTCTTGGTTATGACTTTCAGCATAACCAACGCTCTTGCAGTGTTCATGGGAGTCATGAATATGATTTTCCACCCATACCATGATTGATTTGTCGTAGTCTTCATCAACGACATTCTAATATTTTTGACTACTGAGGAGGAGCATTCCTACCATTTGTGGGAAGTACTGGACACACTTCGAGAGCAACAACATTATGTTAATCTCTCGAAGTTCTAGTTTTGGATTTGGGAGATTCACTTATTGGGACATGTCATCTCTGAAGCTGGAGATGATGTGGATCCGGTGATGATTGAGGTGGTACTTGCTTTGGATCCACCCAGGATTTTGATGGAGGTACGATGGTTCATGGGTTAGGCTGGTTAATACCAGAGGTTTGTTCCAGATTTTTCTAGAGTTCCAGCACCACTATCATCCTTGACAATGAATGGGAAACACATCATGTGGTTGGTGAGATGCCAGCTGAGCTTTTAGGATCTCAGGAAGCGGCTGAATATTTCCACCATGTTGAGGCTTCTAGAGGAAGGCATAAGGTACGTAGTCTACTTTGACAATTCAGGGACAAGACTCAGGTGTGTCCTGATGCAGGAGTGAGTAGTGATCGTGTATGGTTCTCGGCAGCTGAGACTCCACGAGCACAACTACACTACCCATGAACTGGAGTTAGCAGTAGTGGTCTTCGCCTTGAATATTTGGCGACACAATCTGATGGGAAAACGTTTTACCATGTACTCGGATCACAACATTCTCAGGTATATATTCTCTCAGAAGGACCAAACCTGAAATAGCAGTGATGGCTTGAGTTCATCAAGGATTATGACTTCGAGATATTTTATACTCTTGGAAAGGGGAATGTTTTAGAACATGAACTCAGTAAGAGAATTGGTATACAACTGCTAGGTGAGGTGACAGAGCAGCTGGCTGCCTTACAGATATACTTTGTGGATAGAGACAGAGCAGCCTTTTGTAGTCTCTTATAGTCACTCCCCCATATCTACAACGAGTCAGGATAAACTAAATAGAGACACAGACTACGAGATAAAAATTGCTCATATATTCACATGTAATGCACATGATGGATTTTTTGAAAGTGGGGAGCACTTCATCCTCTTTAGAGGATGTACTATGGTACCATTGTCACCTCAGGAGGAAGTGTTGAGAGAGGTCTACACATCAACTGTAGCAGTACATACAGGAGTGGTGAAGATGAACAAGGACCTTCAACGATAGCACTGGAGTCCAAGTATGAAGAAGGCAGTAGCATAGCTTGTCTCTCGATGCCACTCTTTTTTGCAAGTGAAATCAGAGCACGAGGTACCAGCAGGCCTGGTTCAGCCATTAGAGGTTCCAGAGTTGTCATGGGAAGGGATAACCATGGACTACATGATATGACTTCCACATTCATCTAGGATTCATGACTCGATTTGGGTGATCATTGACCGACTCACCAAGTCGGTCCACTTTCTACCTATCCGAGAGAAGTGTTCAGTAGAGAGCGTGGGACACCACTATGTGTAGGAGATTGTGTAGATAAATGGAGTACCTTCTTCAATTATCTCTGATCATGATTCACTTTTAACATCCCATATATAGAAGGGGTTGCAGGAGCCTTCCGGGACGCATCGTCATCTGAGCACTGTCGTCCATCCTCAGACGGATGGCCAGACTGAGTGGACCATTCAGACCCACGAGGACATGCAACGTTCTTATGTCTTTGACATCGTTCGCAGCTGGGAGGATCACTTACCTTTGGTGGAGTTTGAATAAAACAACAACTACCACTCTACCATAGGGATGAAACCTTTTGAGGAGTAATATTGGTGACCTTGCATATCACCCTTGTACTGGATAGGCCTTGGGGAGTCAACACTAGTTGGACCATAGATGGTACAGGCTGCAACAGAGAAGGTGCAGATTATCCAGCAGTGGATGAAGACTGCACAGAGAGGCAGAAGTATTATGCTGACAAGAGACAGAGATCTCTGGAACTTGAGGATGGAGACCACATATTTCTATGGTTCTCACCTCAATGAGGACTACAAAGATTTGGCCACGGAGGAAAGTTACC
Organism: Viscum album; assembly: GCA_963277665.1. Lineage (NCBI taxonomy): Eukaryota > Viridiplantae > Streptophyta > Magnoliopsida > Santalales > Viscaceae > Viscum > Viscum album. The sequence continues at coordinate 297,911,392 of OY728121.1, forward strand.
TGCAATATTCATCGGATCTTTTCAGGTCCTTAGCAGAGTTTTCATGGTGGCTAAACACATTGCTCATCCAACTCAGTTACACTGGGTGCACAATGTATTACATGTATCACAGAAGAGAAGATACATGCACGAACCTTCACATATCATTGACCATTGAGAGTTGGACGTCGACGATGGGGTGACTTTCACGGAGGTTCTAGTGGAGATTGATGATCGACAGGAGCGGGTCCAACATGGACAGTCGATACCTCTGGTTCGCTTTCACTGGCAGCACAAGAACCTCCAGGAGATCACATGGGAGCGGGAGGCTGAGATACGTGGTCCGTACACCCCCCCACATTTTCTCATAGTTCGAGTTGTAAAATATGGGGACCTAAATCCCTGAGGTGGGGAGTATAAAAAGACACAGAATCTCCATGAATTGTTTATACTTAAATGGGAATTTTATAAGTCCGTGAAAATTGACGGCGCATGATTCTGAGGCCAGATTTGCACAGAATCAATTTCTGATGTTTTTTTCAGGTACGTTCAGTAAACATACAAGAGGGTTTTTATAACTTTTGAACCGATACACATAAATGAAATCTGAGGGCACTGTTGAACTCGCAATTCCATAATTCTCTTAAGGATACTTTCACTTCGACGGTAGTGGGTCGAGAATAAAAGTTAGTTTTTGGGGTATTTAGATATTGAATTATGTAAAAATAAAGTTTGTGTCATTATTTGTATTTGACGGTTAAAATCTCCTCATGAAAGTTGGAGGTAGTAACACCACTCCTTAACCTCCCATGAGAGGTTATAGTGGTGCCTCCCCCCCCCCGAACCTAACCTCCCACGAGAGTTTATGACATGGGGACTACACGGGGCTAAACTCCCCTATTAATGGTGGTAGTGGAAAACCTCTCAACTCCCGTAATTAATGAGGGAGAGTATCTCTACATCCTCCCTCCTTTATTAAGACAACTCCCCTAATTAACATCAGACCATACTACAAATTAATTACATGGAGCCAATTAATTTATTTTACCATTAGAATTATGTTCCAACAAAAAACTAGATAAACCTATATATTATTATTTTCTTTTCCATCATGGTGGAATCATGGGAGAAGAGGTAAGAACTCTCCCAAAGAAGAATAAAGAACACTGACCTCCGTCGACTTCTTCCCCGGAGCAACAATTGACGTGGGACGTCTTCAACTGACCTACCCACTGCATCGTTTTCAACGAGCTAACACATATCGGGATTGGAAGCGTGCAACAGATGTGATGAACGAAGAACTTATTCGTCTAAATTCCACGACTCCGTCAAAAAACGACGAACGACAAGCAAAGGTAGGGGTTTTTACATGTTGATGAATTACATGAATCTTCTTCAATGGTTGAAAAAGATTTTTTTGAGGGTGAGTTGGTGATCAACCTATAACTTTTTGATGAGCCAATTGATACCCCCATAAACGCGGAGGGTGCCGGCCAAACCAACATGGCATCACCCCTCCATCGTTCTTGTTTGTGATGATCATCGGCATGGTGATGAGGAGACGAAAGGACGTAGGTGGCGACGACAAATTTTGTGATACCTGAGACCTCCGCAAACCGTGCCGAGGCCACGTCGCTCCAGTTCTCCGGGCCGAACCATGGCCCTCCAGTCGAACCACCCTGGCCCCATCACTGCTGGCCCGCGCCACCCGGCTCCCGGCCGCCTCCGGGCCTTGCCGTGTCCTGCCCGTCCTTCTGTTGGCCTGCATGTCAATTCCCTGCCCGGCTGCCCCAGCCCGCATGGTGACCTTCCGAGCCGCCTGTCGGCCCTCCTGGTTCCCTTCCCGGCTGCATGTTGGCCCCCCGTTGGCCAGCCTAGTTCCCTGCATGGCCTCCTACCTGCCTACTCGGCTGCCTTCTGGCCGCCTGCCGGCCCACCCGGTCGCCACCCGACCAAACTGGTGCCATGGTTGTGCTAGCCACCTAAGACAACCCTCACACCGCCCCTCTCGCAGTGCCCTAGCCGAACCAGCCCGGCCATACCCTATGGGAAAGGCCATTCCAGGCCACGCCATTGCAGCTCTCTAGTCCAAACCGGCCCAGAGCTCGGGCCGAACCGCACATGCGGCCTTCTGGGCTAGGCCTCGTGGGCAGGGCTGAGCCTAACAGGCTAGTCCACCCAATGGGCCAAGCTAAACCCAGCTGGTCTGACCAGTCGACACAGACTGGGTCAGACCAGATGAGGGCCCTCTAACAGCCCTTTACTTTCTTTTTTCCATATCATTGGCACCAGATGTCATTTTGAAGAACCATCAACAGCGCTGGTAATCTTGGAGCATGATGGTCCCTTGGAGTATAACCCACTGGAGTTTGGGATATAGTTGAGATACAGCTAGGTTGGATCATGCACGAATCCAACCCCCCCCCCCAGACTAAAAGGAAAATAACTCACTGAATGGGAACTTGATTGATGCTTCATCAATTGAGTTGAGTCCCCTGTGATGTGGCGTTCCATTGAGATATTTATTCGTAGTACCCCATGAAAATTGAGGTATCGACCAGTAGCTTGTGGAGGGGATCCTTCTAGTGAAGAGCGAGCTTAGTCCGGAGACCTAGTAGCTAGATGAGTCCCTGACAACTGATGACCGTTTTGACTCAGAGTGACTCTACTTGCTAAGTGGGGAGCGCCATGGTGTTGTGGAAGATACGCATTGGGGATAAACATGGTTTCGTGGCAGACCCATGATGGGGAGTGCCTTGGTGATGCAACAGACCCACAGTACTCGCCAAGAGGAGTACCTCAGTAGACCATGGTTAGCGGGAAGCGCCTTGGTGGTGCGGCAGGCCCACTATACTCGATTTAGAAGGACTTCTCCAGAATTCATGGTTTCAATAATAAAAATCCATGTTTGAGATGAGTTAGTAACTTTTATGTTTACCTCCTGATTGAGATGGATTACTTGATAACATTGGTATATGTATGGGCATATACCTAATTGTGATTATTTGTTGATTTCATACTTTGTGTATTTTCTTTTTTGGATTTTGTGTGACCTTGAGGGTATCAGGGTCCCTACTGAGTATCATTATACTCACCCCGACATGGGATATTCCCTCCACTCATTGTGTTGGTTGTAGATGATAGACCATGCTTACTGAGGCTGAGAGTACTAGGACTGGATGGTACCCAGAGGTGGACCATACCACGTGTCGGTAAGTGGAGGAGACAAACAGACATGGAGTGCTGAGGAGGCTATATGTACCTACCCTTCATGTAGGATCCATGGTGGATGATCATGGAGTTTCTCTTTACATTTCATCTGTTTTATCCTATTCAGTTTTTACCTATTTACAGTTGTACTTGTTTTCAGTTGTACTTGTATTTTCTAATTGGTCTTTTATTCAGGGCCCTCTACTTTCATCACACTTTTTTAAAAGTTTTACAGAAGTGTTTGCTTCCGGCTCATACACTGTTGTGTGTGTTTTCATGTTTTGAAAGCAATTCCTTTGCAGTTTAGGGATTTACTCCTTTGGTGCTAGTCGCCAGCCCCTAGCCTATGGAAGGTGGACATGGGGTAGCCACGGTATAGTCCCCGGGGGACGGGTCGTGACAGACGTTATCAAAATATATGATAATTTAATTTTTATATTTATATTTAATAAATATAAATAATACTAGTAATTTTAAATTTATAAAAATTAATTATTTAAATTTTATAATTAATAATTTAATAATAAATTAAAAAATATAATTTTATGACTATTTTTTCAAGTTGAATTTATATTATATATTAAAAAACAAATTTATTATTTATTTTAATGAATCCCATTTAAAATAATAAATTCCATTTTATATATTAAATTCCATCCTTTGGTAAAACAATTTTTCCAAATTTATTTTTCAATCCATGTATTATTAAAAATAAAATTTCAATACATGTTATCTTATTACACATACCCCTTTCAATAAAAGCCTCTTGTCATTCATTTTTCTATTTATTTAAATTTTTCTATAAATATAATTTAAAGTTATTCTATTTAATTTTCATTGTTTATATCCTAATAGAAGTACAATTACATATTATATTTTATTCAATAATAAATGTTTTTAGTTTTATAAATTAATATTTTACCTTGTATGATCTATTGTGTTCTTTTTAATAGATATTTTCATATATTTTATTTAAGTATATACTCTTTAAATTTTTACATATTACAATAAATTTGTATCATTTTTAGTGTAGATTTTTTATTCAATGTTAGGTTGTTTTATTTGTTAAATTTTATTTTATTTTAGTTATTTTGGATCTAATATTCTTGTAGTTCATATAATTGGACATTGATTAACCCATAATTCAGGGAATCCATACCCTATATGAACATGATTTTCCATTATAATTTATTTCAAAAGATGTTGATTTATTTTAAAATAACTTTATTTATAATGTAATTTTGTCTCATTTCCGTACAAAAATCATATATCTTCCACTTTAATTCTTCTTTACCATTTCAATATTTGAACCACCCAACATCGTTTTTTGAACAATGAATGTTTACCAAAAATACTAGAAATAAATTATCCTTTTTTACCCCTCCAATAGAGGGGTCCATGAATATATATTGTTCGTTGTGTGTACGGTATAGATCATTTTGGATGAAATTGATTTTTACTTATTCAACATTTTTTATTGATTAAATTTATAATGTGAATTGTAATTTCATTCTATTTAACTTATTCTCGTGTGTGGATTTTTTTATTTTTTAAAATATTACCCTATTATTTTTTATGTATTTTCTATTTAAAGGTTATCATAATTCTAGGATAACATTTTTTATAGTTTTATTATTTTATTCAAATTTATGAAATATTATATATATAAATTTTATTTTCAACTTATTAATATTTCCCATTTTAATTTGTGTTATAAAAGAATTCACATGGATTTGTTAAAGTATTTAATTATTGGGGATGAATCATCCATTTATGGGATAATTTTATAGAGGATATGTAAAATACATATCTAATATATACGTATTAAATGATATGTATTTAAATTTTATTTATTCTATGTTCCAATATCTATATACTATATATTATAAAATATAGTGCATATTACAACATTAATGACATAAAAATAGAGTTTCATTAGAAAAAATAAAATAAAAATTTCTATTAAGACTATTATTTAAACCAATGAAAATTTTGGGGATAAAATTTATAATCAACCATTAGAACCCCTATAGACTAAATAAATTGTTCATTGTCACATGATTCTATAGTTAGTTACAAATTCATCAAAATGATGTATTTATTCATGTATTGTTTCCATTGGAAAATTTTTTGTTGGATTTCATGAACCATTGAAGATTGTATTATTTTATATTTGTGTACTAATAATTTTCAATAAAGTATTTGGTTTTTGAGATATTATGATTTCTAGATAGTGTAACATAATTATGTCAATGAAAGGAATTTTTAGGAGTTAATTTTAATGTAGTTACAATAATATGATATATTTTTTATTATGTGGTAACCATCTAAAAGGAATCCAGTACATTTTACAATAATCACTCACATCATTTCTTTACATTTTTTTTTCATCGGATCCACGATATTTTTCTTTCAACCCCAGTCATGAAATTGTATGTTGTATTTTTTGAACTTTTAAAACCATATTTCATCTTACATGATCCATTGATAATTTTTTATAAATTAAAATATATATTTGGATGTCATAATTTTTAATAAAATAAAACTCACTATAGTGAATTTTTTTAATTATACATCAATTTATTAACTTATTTCTATATTCTATAATTTTCTATGATACTATTATCATTTGTATGTATTTACTTTTTCTTCATATTTTGGACATAAAAATATAGTGTTGTGGAGTTATTATAATAATAAATTTTTGATGAATTTAATATATTTTTTTGGGTTATTTATATATTTTAAAAATATTTTATCTAATTATTATTTATCAGTTTATGTATATGAATTATCTTCAAATCCTCAATTTGGTACTTCTAAATAATATTATTTTTTGTATATTACCAATTTCATTTCATGGAAATAACTATTTTTAATGAAAATTAATTTGTAATATTCCAATAACATATATATTTTTGTTAATAGCATTTATACTATAATGTTCAAATGAACTAAAATTGTTCTCATATAAATTAAAATATTTAGTTAACCTTTATCATTAATGCAGAAAAAATTGTTTATGATTAATTAATACTATAGTGATTTTATGATATTTAATAACCTTGAAGTGGACATATGTTCATGTGTATGGACATGTATTTTTTGGAAGAATGTATATGTTCATTGTTTTAAAAACCCAATTGTGAATTCCTAATGAATTGGATTTTTATCAGTTTGATTTCACCCACAATTAATCTATAATAATTATGATATATTGTTTAACTGATGACGGATATCATTGAGAGAAGCAGTATATTTGTTTCATTTTACTCTTTAAATTAATTTTCTGAACATGAGATGTAGTTATATAATGATTGAGTTTATGGATATTGGAAAGCCACATATATAATGATTGCCATTAGTACATGTTTAATTAATTATTTAGTAACCATTGATAATGTCTATTTTGATACATGATTTTTATTTTTGCTATTAAATTGAATTTTCTTCTTATTAGAACTATCAATATTGATATATTAAGGAGGATGCATTGAATCTGGAGCTGGTTTTGGTTCATAAAATGCTTCATGTAGTTGTCGATATATATAGTTGAAGGATCCCATGTCAGGTGCTGGAACATACATAAAATGGTGATCCAATGTAACCAGTGGGATAATGTTGAATTTTTTCCTCTTTATAGAATCTATATTATGTGATAAAACATGTAATGTTGTGAAAATTTAAAATATTGTGGATTCAATGGATGGTACGAAACTAGTAAAGTGTAGAGTTCCATTCTGGTCCATTATAGGTAGTTTCATGACCGCTATTAGGTGATTATTAAATTTTCCTTTTAGTTGACATATATTAAAATTGCTGGTAATTAGAGTATAATTTTTCTATTTACACCAGATTCATTCTAATGTATGGTTCTTATCCTGATAACTTAAATTTTTTTATATTTCTAGGATCACATTTACATCTAATCAAGAAGTCTTTTTCTGCTGCTTATATTAATGTTGTCCGATATAAATATGAAACTGTGTCTATCAATGTACTATATGTCAATACATTTAATATGGTCTGGATTCAATTGTAATAAATTAATTTTAGTCATTTTAAATTCTATTCCATTATTTCTATTATTCTTGTGTAATAGTTATTCAATATTTTTCTATGTGGTTTCATGAATAGAACATAATAAATGTTAACAGGGAATTCTGGGCATAGATCATCATTATGTTAACTTTTATCCATAACATTCTTATGAACATGAAAGGTTATTTCATTCATAATGATAAGTGTATTCCAATATATAATACATTCCCCGTGTTTTTTAAAAGATCATCCAATTTGATTGGATTATACTCTAGGGAATAGCACAAAGGGTATAAAATCACATATAAAATGGAAGGAATTAACTTTTTTATTGAACATGATTGGGAGATAAGATGGTAATCCCAAACATCTACAATCAATGAAATTAGTAGTATTTCCAGAAAATCTATTCCCAAATTCATGTCCAAAATAAACTGAAAAATATTATAAGAAAACACTAATGGAAAGTACCAAAATATAGAAATGAAGCAATGATTACTCCTGATGTCGAAGCTAGTAAGGTCATGCATAGTCCTCATTGTCCTCATGGAATCTTGAAAGAAGTTTTATATACATAGGGTGTGTATCCATGTATACTCAATATAGAAAACCAAAATCTCTCATGAAAAATTGGGGAGACATTTTAATGTGCAATGAGAATTAGAGGTAACCATAACACTTAGTAAGGAAATGGTCCACCCATCCTCACCATGGAACACTACCCAAAAAACCCAATTCAGGTAATGTAATAATGATATCACATCGATATTTGGGTACCTTGTACCACTTTCCCCATAGTTATTTAGGAAATACAACATGTCAGACCTCCCCCAGTGGATCCATTACAGTCCCACCACTACCCCAACAACAACCTTATGGGCCACCACAACTAGGCATCGTGAAATCAAACACCTGGACCACCATGACCACACATAACCATGCCTAAATACACCTTGAGCACAACAACCACCCACACACCCACAGACACTTGGTCCAGGACAATACTACCACACTCAGAGAAACATGGGCCATAACGACCACTTCTACGCCTATAGACAATTGGGCCTCATCCTGACGACACTTTGGAAAAAAACCTCTCAGCACACTCCTTTTCCAACCACCACAACACACTCTACCCAAAGAGTCTTTGGAGATAATAAACATTAGGCCATCACAACCATCCCAGGGAGTATTGTGCTACCTGCTAGAGGGAAAATAAGGGAGCTAATAACTAGCCTGTAACACCCCAGGTAAATAAAGAACATGAACCTTTTATATTTATCCATATTTGTGAATATAATATTAATATTACTTTAAATGGGACGATATTCTCGATGGCGTAACCAACACGCAACAATGAGTTTCTTAGGAATCTTACATTGCACTCTAATAATAAAATAATATTATTTTAAATGGTAGTTAACGCCTAGCTGTTATGATGGTAGGAATGAATAGAACTAACAAAAAAATGATTATATATGTTTTTCAAACATTTTTACTTTTTACAATAAATGTTAGAGGATTAAAAAGGTAAATGAATCCAATTTTAAGTGTAATCATTCTAATATTCTTTAAAAGGTCGATTAACCGCCTTTTTATGGAAAACCTCTTTTAAATCCACTTTTTGAAAATTTTATGTGTTATATTTGACAAAATAAAATTCTCCTTTATAATCGGGACATCAAATTTTACTTTGTGTAAATATTTGGTATTTTTCTGAAAAAGTTCAATTTTTAATGAATAGTGAAAAATGTAGTATTTTAATTCAAAACCTCTTTTTAGTATAATTTATTTATATGATTAGATTATCTTTTGAATTGGTTTTAGAGTGAAATTATAATATATTTTTACCATTTAATCAAATAGTGGTCATTGGAATTAATTTCACTTTGAAATCAGACTTGAACTAATGTCAATCTGTTGATACATTTTGTTTCATAAAAACACGCTATTTGTTTTGACAGCGGGAATTAATTATTAAATTAATTAATTCAACATATATGTTTTGAATTTTTTAAAATATAAATAATTTTTTAATTCGGAATATCGAATATATCTTAGGGTGAATTTTTGGTAATTTTCTGAAAAACTTCGATTTTTTATGAATAGTGAAACCACTAAGTGGTACTTATAAAAACTGATTTTCCATTTAAAAGAAAATCTTCCATCTTTGTGTTTTGAATTTAAAAAATCTGACATACATGGTTGCCATTAAGAAGTAAAACGTGGTTCAATGGGATTAAAATAATATTTTGGTGAATAGTAACTTATTAAGTTTTTAATCCCGATTAGAGGTAATCAGTGTAATTTAAGGTAAAAATAATGTATTATAAAATATTATATGAACTTGAAACATGTCCTACCCTCATTGGATGTGTCATGGACGACCAAAACAATCCATGTCTCATCTTGGGGACCACATGGAGCCACTTTGGTTGGAAAATGACATAAATACCTTTTTATTTAATGTTAAAGTAAAAATGACACAAACATGAAATATTTTACTAAAACAATTTTTAAATGTGGTTATACAAGTAATATATTTGACTAAAAGTTTTAATTGGAAATCTAAAAAGATTTCCTACATCATAGTATTTTTTATATAATTTTTAGACATTAAATAAATTATATTATTTATGACATCATGATGATGCAGCGATGACCTCATTGTTTAACGATTTAAATAAAATGGAAAGATAATGTAAAATCTAAGACCTACACATGTCCAAAACCTATTGTATGGGTGGATTTAGAACCCTTATCACCTTATCCTCTAAACACATCAATGTGGGACCATTAAAATCCTAAAATCATTTTAAAATAAAGGAACATTTCATTACTTTCCAAGGGTGCCCCTCCTCTGCTCTTATAAAAGGCCCCCGCCTCTACCTCCGTACCCACATTTCCAAAGCCTTTGGCTCGGCCAAAACCTGCCCATTTTGTCTCTCCACATCCCTCTCGAACTCTTAGAAGCCTCACTTTTTTCAGAAGTCTTCCCAAGGAAGCCTTTGAGCTCAAACCAAAGGGAGTTACCCAATTTTAAGGTAATGTCTTCACTTGAGTCCTTTTGTTATATTTTGCTTCTCCAACGCCCTAAACTATTTTTATTCCTTCCTTTTGTAACAAATACAGTATATTCAATATACTAGGATGTTTTTATAAGATGTATTCTAGCTACAATTACACACACCTTCGTCTAATGGTTAAAAAACATACTGTTTCTGTGGTTCGTGATTTTCTGCCTCACGAAATGATGATTGTTCAATAATCTTAAAACACCTTAAAATCTAGACATCATGATGTCACTATATTTATATATGATATATAATATGTTTATGTTTTCCTTAATCTTCTTTATTTTTCATTTATGTCATACCTTTATGGCTTCCATTATGGGTATACGTGATATCATCATTTTAGGATGTGTGCACTACCGCCCCCTCAAAGTGATTTGATTTTTTAATACCATATGTGGTACGTATAAATGATATATTTAATGATATTATATATTATACCATACTGGAATTAAAATAATATTATGTATCATTATGTTTTAATTCCATTAAATATGAAATAGAAATGGAAGTAGCGTTCATGCGTACGTATGACTTACCGTCTCCATGAACGGTGCATTTCATTTCATAACTATAAAAGTTATGTAATATTATAAATGCATGAAAATACTGGATATATATTATACATATGATATATACATCATGAATACAATTCTGTATATAATGGATATATTACCACATGAACTACTTGTAATTATAAATAGTTTATTTTTGACTCAAGTACCAATGATCGTTAAAACGACCGTTATTAGATTAAATAATAACATAGTGTTCATGACATTGTAATAAGTGATATAAAAGGAATAATTAACTTGAAAAAGGTTCTTAAGGAATTAGAAATTAACTCATGTTTATTATTCAGGAGATTAAAGAACGATCAAGTCAAGTCGGACCCGAGGTAAGGGATCCTACTACTCTCTTTCATTTTAAGTACACTCTTTTATGTCATTCCTTTTAAGCCCGTCTTTATTGTGATTGGGATGTTCTTTTATATTACTCTTACTGTAATTTTTAGTTTCATATTATGAGATACCCTATTCTCTCTCATCAATCCATTTTGGAAGTTTTCAGTGGCGCCGTTAGGCTGCCAAATTTTCGTAAGAGATATAACCTCTCTCTTTCGTTTTAAGTACTCTCCTTTATGTCACATATTTTAAGCTCCTCTTTGTTATGTTGGGGAATGTTGTTTTATATTCCTCTTGCTGTAAACATTATATTAATATTATGAAAGACCCTATTTTCTCTCATCAATCCATTTTGGAAGTTTTAAGTGGTGTCGTTAGGCTGCCTTGTTTTCGTAAGGGATTTTTCATCTCACATTTATTCCCGTGAGATTTATGCCACATTTTCCACAATTTCCTTTGAGTGGTGTATGTACTGCACATTATTTTACTCATTGTGTATTGTACATCCATTTATGAGTATTTTCATCAATTTTGTATTGTCCTTCTTTCACGGGGTACATGTCTCGAAAGATACCCATGTCGGTAAGGGAACCTTTCACCCTCCTATTTTTAAAAGACTTATTTTTTATGTCTTTTAATTCACATAATATTATGTTGGGATATGTTCTTATATATCCTTATTGATTTAAATTTTATGTCCATGTGATTTGATACCATTTTTATCTCTCATCAACTCATTTTCGGAATTTTGTAGTGATGTCGTTAGGCTGTCAAATTTTTTTAAGGGAACGTCTTAACCCAAATTTGATTCTTTGGGATAAACTTGTACTCCTTGAATATGTCGTCATATGGATATGTTTGAATAACCTCTGATTGTTTTACACTTAATATCCACTTATATTTCATTTATTCATTTGTCACACATAATTATGTAATTGACTTATCCTTAATCCAAGGATACCGTCTTTGTATGGGACTTCATTTCAATCTACATTCATTGAGGCATATTTTGTTTTATACACATCTTCCTTTTATATGGTGTATAAACCCCTTTGAATTTTATGTTTATTAAAAAGGATTATTTTTTATATGAAGCATTTACTAAACGACAAAAGGGAATGTTTTTTTCATACGTATGCGGCGACAATGACTTCTCCGCCGCCATGACCATTATTTGAGTTTCAGCTTCCTCTACAAGCCATACCTTCTTTTTAAAGAAAAATAAATACCATGTTTAACTTTTATTTTATTTTGGTATTGAAAATGGTTTTCATAATGTTTTTATATCAATGTGCTGCATTGATATCTTGTGATTGAAAGGTGGAAATATTATGTTTCCTTTATGCATGTTTTATGTGATACGATTATGTTGTGGTTCATGGGAATTATTATAATGATGGGTGGTTCTGTGATAATCTAAGGGCGGGTGAGCCTGATATAGCTCTCCAATGCATTGGGTAACGAGAAGGAGTGAAATGTTAAGGTTTCTCTGAAGAGATTTAGGGGATATACTGTGGTGGGTATTCCAAAAGTAACAAAGAGCGTTACTCCCTACGTAAGAATGTTATGAATGCCTCAAGTTACCTTTTATGTCTTATGATTTATACGATTTATTCATGTTGTGATGAGGTATGTTAATGTTCCTATGTTTTATGGGTAAAGTATGATTTCATTCTTATGTATATATGAACTCATGTTTCTTTTCCATATTTGTTTTAAACCTTACTGAGCTTTTTATACTCACCCCAGGTTTTTGAAATGTTTTTCACAGGTCAAGGGAAAGGTAAATGATGTGATGATAGTTTCAAGGATGTGTCAAAAAAGAATCCATGTTTTATTTTAAATATGTTTCCGTTGATGGAAAAAAATGAATACTGTCTTTTTTGTCACCACTTTTTTTAAATGTGGAATGTAATGCAAGTTTCATGATCTAATTCTCTAAAACTCTAAACCTAAAAATATCCTCAAATGTTTAATATTGTAATAACACAAGATTAAGTAAGGTTTAAGGCTGGGGCCTTATAGTTTGTATCAAAGGTCGGTTTAGATATCTTTAGAGGTTAGTGTATTCTTTAACCATAAGTGACATTACCGTAATAGTTAGGATTTCAGAAACAGTCATAGTTTTTAGATAAATTTAATGAGTAAGTATATCTTCCTCCTTAGTACATGATGGTTTTTTTATATACTCACACTAAAATTTCTGTTTTTAGTGAATGTATGGATCTAACAGGCACCAAAGTGACAATAGGTTTTAAGGAAACTGTAGTGGTTCTCTGACTAAGAGACTGGATGAAATGAGGGATTTAATGTGGAAACTCGTGGTTGTTCTAAACCAACTATCAAGGAGTCATGATCAACCACTTGAACCTTGGTATGTTTTGTAATGCATCATGTACGATAAGACCAATCGATGTGGATGTTCAGGTAATAATAATAAAGGTAACCATTAGGGTTTATATGATACTTACTTTTGAGGTAATTATGGGTTATTATATGTTATGATGGAAAATGAAAGGCATGAGATAGCTTGAGGTTAAATTATGTTATGGTTATTTTTTATGATTTTATCTCTTTTTGGGGATTGATTTGAGAATTATATAGTTTGGAAAAAGGACAACATGCAGACCGTTTGACAACCCTTCGTGTCGGACAAAGCTGTGGGAATCGAACCCACAACCAATGTGCAACTGGTATTTATTTCCTACCACTGGACTACGTGAAGTCCCTAGTTAGTATGACTTATTCTTTTTAGTTAGGTGACTTTATGAATTAAGAGTAAGCTGATTTTGGGTTATCTATGGATATTTATTAACCTATCATGGAGGATATGTGATTAGGTTAATTACTTTCCAATATGAGACTTTAAGAGTAACTGATGTTATTTAGAGATAGGTGTTAATTTGTACCTTGAAAGACTATGCGACTAAATACTTCAAATATTTTGGTTTCAATATTATTTTGGTTTACTTTGAATTATTTTATGGACAATTTGATTATTGAATGGTCCTCTTTGAACTTTGGGTTTTGTTGGACAAATTTTGGAGATTAAGAATAGATTTTCTTTTTATAAAGGGTTATCCTTTTCTAGATTATCTAATCTTGTACTAACTTTTTTTGTTTTGGTTTTGGTTAGAGTCTAAATACATGGTAAGTATATAGTTCTATTTTGTGGATTATGTGATTCTCTAGATGTTGATTATATTACTCTTAATGTGAACAAGTCTTCCTAAATACTCATCTTTTGGAGAAAATATGAGTTTGTGTAAGGAATCTAATAAAAGTTGAAAGTCAACATGATAAGTGATTATGTTTCCTTATGAATAAATTTATCAATAAAAAGTAACTTAAAACAAAAATGTTGTCTTTAACTTTTCCTACTGGGAAATCGAATACAGTTTAACCCATCACAAGTTTGTGATTTTCTTGTGGTTAACTTTCTCCTAAACATGTTTTCTATCACTCTCCATCAGAACATGACCCTATGTTTTCTCTTCCATGTCCATGTTTTCCTACATGGAATTATAGTATGGGTTAACTAGGGTGACCTATGTACTAATATTTCTTTATTTTAAAGTTATTTTTTTACCGACTCTTGTTCCAATGTTGGACTTTCAAGGATGTTTCCAAGCCCAATTTTAAAATTGCGAGGACGCAATTCCAAAAAGGGGGGAATGATGTAACACCACAGGTAAATAAAGAATATGACATTTTTATATTTATCCATATTTGTGAATAAAATATTAATATTACTTTAAATGGGATTCTATGCTCGATGGCGTACCCAACACGCAACAATGAGTTTCTTGGGAATCTTACATTGCACTCTAATAATAATATAATATTATTTTAAATGGTAGTTAACGCCTAGCTGTTGTGATGGCGGGAATGAATATAACTAACTACAAAATGATTATATATGTTTTTAAAATATTTTTACTTTTTACAATAAATGTTAGAGGATTAAAAATGCGAATGAATCCAATTTTAAGCGTAAACATTCTAATATTCTTTAAAAGGACGATTAATCGCCTTTTTATGGAGAACCTCTTTTAAATCCACTTTTTGAAAATTTTATGTGTTATATTTGACAAAATAAAATTCTCCTTTAGAATCAGGACATCATATTTTACATTGTGTAAATTTTTGGTATTTTTCCAAAAAAGTTCAATTTTTAATTAATAGTGAAAAATGTTGTATTTTAATTCAAAACCTATTTTTAATCTAATTTATTTATATGATTATATTATCTTTTGAATTGGTTTTAAAGTGAAATTAGAATATATTTTTACCATTTAATCAAATAGTGGTCTTTGGAATTAATTTCACATTGAAATCGGATTTAAACTAGTGTCAATCTTTTGATACATTTTGTTTCATAAAAACACGCTATTTGTTTTGATAGTGGGAATTAATTATTAAATTAATTAATGAAACTTAAATGTTTTGAATTTTGTAAAATCAAAATCATTTTTGAATTCGGAATATCAAATATAGCTTAGGGTGAATTTTTGGTATTTTTCTGAAAAACTTCATTTTTTGATGAATAGTGAAACCACAAAGTGGTACTTTTAAAAACTGATTTTCCGTTTAAATGAAAATTTTCCATCTTTGTGTTTTGAATTTCAAAAATCCGACATATATGTTTTTCATTAAGAAGTAAAATGTGGTTCAATGAGATTAAAATAATTTTTTGGTGAATAGTAACTTATTATGTTTTTAATCGCGATTAGAGGTAATTAGTGTAATTTAAGGTAAAAATAATGTTTTAATAATATTAATGAACTTTACACATGTCCTACCCTCATTTGATTTGTCATGGCCGACCAAGAGAATCCATGGGTCAACTTGGGGACCCCATGGAGCCACTTTGGTTGGAAAATGACATAAATACCTTTTTATTTAATGTTAAAGAAAAAATGACACAAACATGAGATGTTTTACTAAAACAATTTTCAAATGGGCTTATACAAGTCAGATATTTGACTACAAGTAGTAATTGGAAAGATAAAAATATTTCCTACATCATAGTATTTTTTTATAATTTTTAGACATTAAATAAATTATATTATGTATGAAATCATGATGATGCAGTGATGACCTCATTATTTAAAGATTTAAATAAAATGGAAAGATAATGTAAAATATAATACCTACACATGTCCAAAACCTATTGGATGGGTGTATTTAGAACCCTTATCACCTTATCCTCGAAACACATCAATGTGGGATAATTAAAATCCGAAAATTATTTTAAAATAAAGGAACATTTCTTTACTTTCCAAGGGTTCCCCTCCTCTGCTCTTATAAAAGGCCCCCACCTCTACCTCCTTATCCACACTTCCAATGCCTTTGGCTCGGCCAAAACCTACCAATTGTGTCTCTACACATCCCTCTCTAACTCTTAGAATCCTCACATTGTTCAGAAGTCTTCCCAATGAAGCCTTTGAGCTCAAACCAAAGTGATTTACCCAATTTTAAGGTAATGTCTTCACTTGAGTCCTTTTGTTTTATTTTACTTCTCCAACCCCCTAAACTCTTTTTATTCCTTTATTTTGTAACAACTCCAGAATATTCAATATACTAGGATTTTGTTATAATAAGGATTCGAGATACACTTAAACACACCTTCGTCTAATGGTTAAATAACATACTATTTCTATGGTTGGCGATTTTCTACCTCACGAAACGATGATTGTTCAATAATCTTTTAACACCTTTAAAGGTGGCCATTATGATGTCACTATATTTATATATGATATATAATATGTTTATGTTTTCCTTAAGCTTCTGTATTTTTCATTTATGGAATACCTTTATGGCTTCCACTATGGGTATAAGCGATATCTTCATTTTAGGATGTGCAGACTACCGCCCCCTCAAAGTGATTTGATTCGTTAATACCATAGGTGGTATTTATAAAGGATATATTTAATTATATTATATGTGATACCATACTGGAATTAAAATACTATTATGTATCATTATGTTTTAATTCCATTAAATATGAAATAGAAATGGAAGTAGCGTTCATGCGTACGTACGGCTTACCGTCTCCATGAACGGTGCATTTCATTTCTTAACTCTAAATGTTATCTAATATTATAAATGCATGAATATACTGTATATATATGATATATATGATATCTAAAAAATGAATAAAATTCTAGATATAATGGATATTTTACCACATGAACTACTTGTAATTATAAAGTGTTGATTTTTGACTCAAGTACCAATGTTCGTTAAAACGACCGTTATTAGATTAAATAATAACATAGTGTTCATGACATGGTAATAAGTTATATAAAAGGAATAATGAAATTGAAAAAGGTTCTTAAGGAATTAGAAATTAACTCATGTATATTATTCAGGTGATTAAAGAATGATCGAGTCAAGTCGGACCCGAGGTAAGGGATCCTACTCCTCTCTTTCTTTTTAAGTACACTCTTTTATGTCATTCCTTTTAGGCTCATCTTTCTTGTGATTGGGATGTTATTTTATATTACTCTTACTGTAATTTTTATGTTCATATGATGAGAGACCCTATTCTCTCTCATCAATCCATTTTGGATGTTTTGAGTGGCGCTGTTAGGCTGCCGAATTTTCGTAAGAGATCTAACATCTCTCTTTCTTTTTAAGTACTCTCCTTTATGTCACTTCTTTTTAGCTCCTCTTTGTTATGTTGGGGGATGTTATTTTATAGTCCTATTGCTATAAACTTTATGTTAATATTATTAAAGATCCTATTTTCTCTCATCAATCCATTTTGAATGTTTTATGTGGCATCGTTAGGCTGCCGAGTTTTCGTAAGGGATTTTTCATCTCACTTTTATTCCCGTGAGATTTATGCTACATTTTCCACAATTTCCTTTGAGTGGTGTATGTACTTCCCATTAGATTAATCATTGTGTAATAAAATTTAATTTATGAGTACTTACATCAATGTTTTATTGTCCTTGTTTCACGGGGTGCATGTCTCGAAAGATACCCATATCGGTAAGGGAACCATTCACCCTATTCTTTTTAAAAGACTTCTTTTGTTATGTCTTCTAATTCACATACTATTATGTTGGGATATGTTCTTCTATATCCAGATTGATTTAAATTTTATGTCCATGTGATGAGATACCCTTTTTATCTCTCATCAACTCATTTTCTGAATTTTGTAGTGACGCCGTTAGGCTGTCAAATTTTTGCAAGGGAACTTCTTAACCCAAATTTGATTCTTTGGGATAAAATTGTACTCCTTGAATATGTCGTTCTATGAATATGTGTGAATAACCTCTGATTATTTTACACTTAATATCCACTTATACTTCGTGTATTCATTTGTCACACATAATTATGTAATTGATTTATCATTATTCCAAGGATACCAGATTTGTATGGGACTTTGTCTCAATCTCCATTCATTGAGGCATATTTTGTTTTATACACAACTTTCTTTTATATGGTGTATAAACCCCTTTGACTTTTACGTTTATTCAAAATGAATATTTTTTATATGAAGTGTTTACTAAGTGACAAAATGGAATGTTTTTGTCATAAGTATGCGGCGACAACGACTTCTCTGCCTCCATGACCATTATTTGAGTTTCTCCTTCCTCTACAATCCATACCTTCTTTTTGACGAAAAATAAATACCATGTTTTACTTTTCTTTGATTTTGGTATTGAAAATGGTTTTCATAATGTTTTTATATCAATGTTTTGTATTGATATCTTGTGATTGAAAGGTGGAAATGTTATGTTTCCTTTATGCATGTTTTATGTGATACAATTATGTTGTGGTTCTTGGGAATTATTATGAAGATGGGTGATTACGTGATAAACTAATGGCAGGTGAGCCCGATATAGATCTCCAATGCATTGGAAAACGCGAAGGAGTGAAACGATAAGGTTTCTCCGAAGAGATTTAGGGAATATACTATGGTGGGTATTCCAAACATAACCAAGAGGGTTACTTCCTACGTAATAATGTTATGAATTCCTCAAGTTACCTTTTATGTCTTATGATTTCTATGATTTATTCATGTTTTGATGAGGTATGTTAAAGTGCATATGTTTTATGGGTAAAGTATGATTTCATTCTTATGTATATATGAACTCATGTTTCTTTTCCATATTTTTTTTGACCCTTACTGAGATTTTTATGCTCATCCCATGTTTTTGAAATGTTTTTCACAGGTCAAGGGAATGGTAAATGATGTGATGATAACGTCAAGGATGTGTCAAGAAAGAATCTACGTTTTATTTTAAATATGTTTCCGTTGATGGAAAAAATGAATATTGTCTTTTATGTAACCACTTTGTTTAAATGTGGAATGTAATGAATGTTTCATGATCTAATTATCTAAAACACTAATCCTGAAAAGATCCTCAATGTGTAATCTTGTAATAACACAAGATTAAGTAAGGTTTAAGGCTAGGGCCTTATAAGCCACTAATAAGAATATTAGAAAAAAACTTTCACCCATGAAATGGGGGTGTTCGGAACAATGTTCTCAACCTGGGTGGGGTGCATATAAGTAAAACAAGAACTACATATTATACATATAGGTCAATAAAAACATATCCCAACATAAGTGTTCTAGAATAGAAAACCGGCCTATGCACAACCACTCTCGGAACTATCCTGAAAAGCACAAATACAAAACAACCAAAACCAGAGAACAACCCATTTCTAGAAAACATTCCCTCATTTTAATCATTATCATGATCATGTCAAGTGATTCAGATTAAAAATTAATTCACTATGAGGAAACTAATGGGAAAAACCATATTCCAAAAGAACAACTGAAGGAAAAACTACCAAGTGAAATTTATTCATTCATAATCGGTTCTCATGTAATGTAACAACATTAAAAGGGATCTGTGAGGTCACTTGACATACTGGAACCCCACCAAGTACCAATATACCATCTCCATGATGTATCCGATTCAAAATCAAAAAAAATATCAACCAGAGATTCCATTCCCCTATACCACACATCACAAGGAATCAAACAGAGAAACAATACATATCACCAGAATAGAGAAAGGATGTTTTCCGATTTAGCATACACCAATCACTATGAAAATTCATTCCATATGGTTAACCAGGGTGATCACACATGGTTTTTTCCTTCATCTAGAATCCATTTAGTCAACTGAGTTTACGTTATTAACAATTTTCCATGTTATATCCTTTAAATAACATGATTATCCAGAGAAATGCAGCTCAATTATTATGCAATATAGGATCACCAATAGCCAGGATTTTATGTGGACCTAGGTCCCTACATTTCAAAACATAAAATGGTAAAAACATCATCATCATCTACATTCCCCATACATTAATACATTAAATGCATGTTTCTTATCTTCTCTATATATGGTTTCATCTATATCTTGATGTATATTCTTCATTACCTCCCCGAATGATGCATAGAAAAGAGGGCTGAAGGAAAAACCCCTGACCTTGATGACAAAGGTTCGATGTTTTCTCCTTTAGAAAAAAACTAGGGATGTACCACTTGAAGAGGAGGAACTCCAAGGACTCCAAGGATAAGAAGATGGGCTTCAACATGGGCTCATGAATCATCACTGGAATAGGGACCCCATGTGCACCATGTAAATGAAAGAGACCAAGGATGAGGAACATATATGTGTGATAAATGGCCTGATCCAAGAGTTACAAGATTTGAAATATTAAAGTGCCTAAAAATAAAATCTTGGTTTGATCATGAATGAAGGAGGTATCACATGTTATAATTTATTTGGATTCAATATTTATATTCAGAGATGCTGGAGATACTATTTGTCAGTTAATAGATTTTCTTTAAATGGAGAAAATGTGTAACATGTGCTAAACAAGAAACCCATGACTCAAGGGTGTCCCGACTCTTAGGAGATTTATGATATCATTTATGTTGTTAAAAACTACCTTAAACAACATTTAAAGTGTAAACGTACCAATAAGAGGTGTTATGGGAAAACTAGTGAATGAACCTCAGCACCCCACAGTGGCACTGTTTATGTGCGACATCGATTGGTGATACCACTGTGATACACTGCCACCAAAACTACCACCCTCCTAACTCAATGACGGTTTACAGGACACCCCAATCAATTGAATTTGGAAATGTATTGGACTAGGATGGTTCATTCCATTTCATCACATAGCTATCAAACTATTCTCATCATCAAGAGTTAATAGTAAATCCAAAGAAAAGAGAGGGGTCCAAACAACAACATCCTAAGATACCCCTCAAGAACAAAGCACCCTAGAGTTGATTATAAATTGGAACAAACCTCGACATACAAGATAATTTATATCACATCTATATCCTGAACAAATTTGTATAAACTGCCACTATTGTTCAACAAGTAAACACATAAACATATAAGGTTCACACCATCTGAACATTTAGATAATGTAGTCTATTTTCCGATGTCATTATACTATCTTATCTGTGAAAAAATGACTCAACCGCATGGGTTTAATCACATCCACCTTAATAAGTCAGGATTACGTATTTGGCTCTCCACTTCCCACATAAAGTATATTTCACACACATTCAGATAACAAGTAAAACATCCCATATTATTCCAAAAATGTTCAAGAATTTCTTCAATGCGAATTAGAATATAAGAACTCAAAAACATCTAGGTACTGGGCATGCATTAGTGGCTCCCATTCACAGGTACTCTCCTTGAGGCCATTGTGCCAATATACCACATTTACAAAATGAATTGTTCAAACATAATTAACATTCTCCTTATGATTCTCAATCATCATTGGTAGCTCCACAAATGTGACATTGTCCTCGATATCCAACACTCTATATTCTAGGACGTGGGAGTCATCGTTTAGATACCGATTGAGCTGAGATACATGGAAGACATTGTGGATCCTATCTAATAGCAGTGGTGGTGCTGGCTGATATCCCACCTCACCCACTTGTCTGAACACCTAAAAGGGACCGATGAACCTAGGATAAAGCTTAATCCCCCTAACAAACCTCGGTTATCCAATGCGAGGGGAGATTTTCCCGAACATGTTGTCCCGAACCTCGAACTCCAATGGGTTGCTCCAATGATCTGGATATGCCTAATTATATTAAAGTGCCACCTTCATCATGTCACACATAAGTTTAACATTTTTGGTCATTCTCTCCACCACCTCAAGGTAATGAAAAACTACCTCCCCAACCTCTATTCATCACACGGGTGAACGACACGATATACAATACAAGGCTTCAAACGGTTCCATGAAAATAATAGAGTGATAGCTATTATTGTAGGAAAACACTACCAGAGTTATGTGTCATACCAACAATCCATTCAATGTTCAATACACATGTTCGCATCATGTACTCACATTCATGGATGGTCCTCACTATTTTCCCATCATTCTAAAGGTGGAATGAATTGGTAATGAAATTTTGGGTTCCAAATACATGTTGTAATCCCTTCTGAACTCATGAAGTAAAAAATGTATCCAAATCTGAGACGATGGTTCTGGGAACTCCTTGTAGCCGCAAAACATCTAGCACATACTTCTGTTCCATGGAATCCACTGCACATGACTCCTTAATCGCTTAAAAGTTCAATGATTTCATTATATGGTCCGCCATGAGGCACTTTGCCACAACCTCCGTGTAAGCGCAAAACTTCACACATGAGATACTTTTCTACAATCTATTCCACTTCACACATCACATTGGGCTTCTAAAACGGACTCATCAAACCTTGATACATCTTAGAGACACTTGGATATACCACTAAGGATGAGTTAGGGAAATCACAGAGAAATCTCTCACTAATTGCAGCTTTTAAAAACTACTTTCCACTGAGAAGCATCTAATTCTAACCATAATCCATCCATCCTATAGGACTATCACCCTTGCTATCATGATCACACATCACAATGAAGATTAATTCCCTCCACTAAGACTCCCCCACCTATCATACCATGGAAGTCTGCACTATCATCTGAAATAGGCAGCCTCTATTGTCCTCCACTATCAGACCCAGATGTAAAGAAGCCAACACATCCATAGACTTCCAAGCATCTGCTAAATCTTGAACCACATAATTATGTGTCATCCAAATCATGTAATCCACCACCATGATCCCTTTTCAAATAGTGTCGTTAATCATGAAGTCATAGTCCTGAAAAAACCTGATCCACCTCTGCTGCCACAACTTCAGGTCTTGCTTGTAGACGTTGTACCTCATTCTCTTATGATCTGTGAAGACCAAAAAGTGTTCCCTGATGAGGTAATGCCGCAAAAACATTATTGTCAATACCACATATACATGATCCAAGTTATGGGTGAAATTTTGATGCTAACGAGGACATAACTATCTATTCCCATAAGAGATCACTCCATGCTGCTGCATAATCACTCACACACCATGTGTAGACCATAAACATCATAGAACACTTCAAAATCCATCCCTTCCTCTTGAAACTGCATCGCTGGGGCACTGACCATCCTCCCCTATAGATAACTAAAAGCATCCTGTCATTGTTCACTCTATACGAATGTCAGTTCGTTCTTGGTCTAGGATATCAAAGGTGTTACAACTAGATAGAATATAGTATGAAACTTCAATATTAACCTGCCAATCTAGGGAATCTATGAACCTATTCTATGTTCATGGGTTCTCCCCATGAAACAAATGCCAAAAACTTTGACGTTTCCACTATTATTCCTTGTTGCGACAACACGTGTCAAAGGAAGTGCACCTATCACATCCATATCATACACTTGGTTAACATCATGTAGAGTTTGCGATTTTAGAGGACCTCCAAAACTCTCCTTAGAAGCTTGGTGTGACCCGACTCCTGTCAATCATATATTAGGATGTTGTCCATGGACACCACTATGAACCGGTCTAGATATTCATAGAAAACAGTGTTCATGTTCCCCAAGAAAACTGCTAGTATGTTTGTAATGTCGAGCGACATGACCATAAACTCAAAGTGTCCATGTTTTCACCATAAAAAATTAATTGAGATGGGACCCTCCTTCACACCCAACATGGGATATCCTGGCCGAATTTCGATCTAAAATAACCAATCCAAACAGTTCAACTAGAAAAAAAGGTCATCTATCCTTGAGAGTGGGTTATGCTTCAAAAAATGTATGATGTACATTCCATCCATGAAATACCCAAACTGAGTCCATAGTGTCTTTAGATTAAGATATTTCCACATTTGCATTAAATAAAGACCAAACCCGTTGGATTATATTTATTACTGATTATTAACATCATTCAATAAACAATTTAATATATGAAAACATTTATAATCAACCTATATGTAAAGACATAGAATTAAATGTATACATTTTCTTCATGAAGTGGGTTAGAGAATAATGATTGAATAATAAACCTAGCTATGGACCATTAATAAGTCATTCATGAAACATTCTAGTTATGTAAAATCAATATTTTATCGATTATGAATTTCAACTACTCCAACATAATTTAGACCTCCCTACCCATAACACCTCAACCATCCTATGCTCATCCATCCTAGGATCATATCACATCGCATAACGAAGATCCCCTTAATGAACATCACAATATCAGCAAGAAGAAAAATCAACATAGCCATAAGGAAATATACTACCTAAAATAAGGAATATATCATTCACACATAAATGAGGCCTCACAACTACAAACACAAGGCACTCCACATTCATGAAAAAAATAAGAAACTCAATAATTGGGAATTATTTCTTTTGAACAACGTGTTCTTATTCCATAATGATTACTTATATTCATTAATTATAAGTTCCTTCTTCGGGATAAGTAAGACATCAATCTGTAACAAGTTATCAAAGTTTACACATGATCTTATCATTAGAACTAATTTCAATAATCTTAGAGAACTACCATTATCATTAAAATTACTTTTCCTTTAATCATTCTCAATATGAATTATCATGATTAACATTTATAATAAATTTAATTAAACACACATAAGAATATTTTCTTTAATAAAATTTTATTTGTTCAATTTTATAATCCAAATATTAAAAGAAAAAATCAATTAAATTAATAATAACCTTTATTTTCAATACCCATTTAATTTTAAATTTTTGAATTTACATTCAGAAATATTTTACATCATGATAAAAAAAGTAAATTCCATAAAAACATTCTAAAAAGGATGTGATAGATATTACACAATCATGAAAAATAAGAGGAAACACGTTATTATGGTACAAATCATCACAATTCAATATCTATCCATTTCACTATTAATTTTGTTCAATAATTATTATGTTGATTCCATTTTTTTCTACAGTGATAAATAGTGATAAATTTATGACTAAAAATGTATAAATAGGATAAGTAACTAATCACCCACACAAATGTGTTAACATTAATTACAAAATAATACATTGTAATCTATTATCTTGATCGCCCCTCCCACAACAGGTGCATATTTTTAAAGATGTCTCCCCACATCCGTAAAACACCATTATAATGATGTTGAGAACCCAACATCAAAAATAAAGAATATGAGGGAGGATCCAAATAGAATAACCATTTGAGAAAATCGCAAAACATCACTCACATCACCACATATTGAAAATGTAATGTCTATAATCCATCCATATTAAAGGTATTCAATTATTATTAGTGTGTTATCCTTTGTAAACTATGGGTTTTCAAGAAATTCCATAGGTTTGAGAAAAAAACGAGGTGTTATATCTGATATTGGTGCACTACATAACAAATTTTCATAACATGAAAATCATTATGGTTGTGAAAGTATCGGATTTAATGTCCCAGTGAAAACACACATCCTTCGACCATATAACCAAAAAGTATTTCATTTAATGATTCACTATTTGAACTATACTCACACAAGCTATAAAATAATTATTCTTGATATTAAACCATTAAATTTCAAGAAACACCCCATGAACTGGTCTCATACAATCCATGAACGACTTCTGGTGTAACACCCCAACCCTATAATCCTAGATTCAGTGGACTATTTTAATTTACATGCATGATTATAGGGGATCAAATCATTATAGGTAGATTAGTTAGGTAGTAAAAGAAATATATTACACACATGAACCATACATTAAAACTAAAAACATAAACTATATATATAAAATACTTTAAAACAGAAATATTCTCCAAGATTATCCATAAAAATAAGCCATAATACACTTATTCAAGTCATTAGAAAATAAAATATAAGAATTTTATGATATCAGAGGCTAAATATGTGTAAAAAATATAGTGGAATCTATCATAAATAAGAATAATCATTTACGGTAAGGTATAAAACTGAAACTGAAGCCTTTTAATTATAATCATGGAAATAATTAATTATATTATTCCATTTAAAATTTGACATGGATATTCTACTAGTATAATAATCCCGTGTATTACCATTAACTAATCTCATACAGATGGAATTATAAATGTCAGACATCGTAATGACATTGTCATGGTCATGTTCCAAGACCACATGCATGCAGGTAAGATGTTAGACATAACCCAAAATAGATAGTTTCATGAGAAATATTGTTGCATCTCATGGATTTCAATAACTAGTTACCAATGCATAGGAATTTAATTAAGGGGTACCACCAGTCACATATTATGTCTAATGATTTCTTAATATGAAAATGATGAATGAAAACTATCATAAATCTTTGTATTAAAATTAAAATAACAAAAGTTACTACATTAACCTTAAATCATGAATGGTTCCAAAATAACACATACGTAGCCAAACATTTAATAAATCATTCAATACAATATGAAATTTTGTATCAAAATAAATCAACCTAAATTATACATGAAATATAACAATTGATGATGACATAGATGAAAATAATTAAATGAAACCATTAAAACTAATTGAGCGAAAGAAACCTTCTATATATTGAAATCGTATATAATAATGTAATTATAAAAGAAAATATTATCATAAAAAACATCTATTCTTGTAAGGTAATCTTCAAAATCCTAATGCTTCTAGATGGAGGAAATAGCAGCTTTCCCTATACTAGTAAAATATATATTTAGTTTATGTGTCGAAATGGTCATAAAGTACATCATTTGGAATACAATAGAAATATTTATATGAAAACATTATTGATAAAGTAAAACATGTGTAAAAAGAATTTCAAAATTTTTCAATAATTTTTTTAATATACTTTTTTTATAAAGGATCGGGATAATAAATGTGTCTCATTAGATACTTACACATAAACAATCTAGTATAGTAATGAGACTGTGAAATTAAACCTTCAGGTGTACATTTGATTAGTCGATGATGTATTTAAATATTGTTATAAAATTATACCATGATAATATACAGATTTATCATATCATATATGATCCTCTTATATAATTTTATTAATAATATTTAAGTATTACAATTGATTCGCGTGGTAAGTGATTCATTTCCCCATTCCATTTTTCTCATGTAAGTCATGTTTCTTATTCAAAGGATGTATATTACTAATATCCAAAATTATATTAAATATATAAATACTATTTTAATCATAATATAAATTTTATAAGAATTCTTTCATGGTTAACATGGAGAATGAATCTGACCACATTGACAGGACGATTGGTTGTACGCACGCACAAGAGATGGTGTCATTCCCATGAGGGTTAAATGATATGAAAATGTAAGTAATTTTAGTTATATATAATAATTATCATGTAATATTCATTATAAATATCCATTATAATTATCATTATACCCATCAAACTAAAGCAATGTTGAATAAAAAATTTCACCATGGTGTAGAGATGTTTAGATGTATGTACACACGCAAGGTGATGTTGTTATTTGTAGGATAAGTAAAAGGGGGAATATGGTTTTCCCATAATAATTATAACATATTAGAATATATAAAATACTAGGGATAGTACGTTTGAATGGAAACAATATAGTAATAAGAAGCATAAGAAGAATGAAACACTGAAATAGTTGGTAAAACAATTACCTATTCTTTATTTGTCTGTGTTTTATTTTCACAAAAGGACAACATATGATTGATTTATTCTGAAATAAAGCACTCTATGATTAATTTATGTAAGGTGGGAGGAGATATTTGTATGTTTTATCTTAAATAAAAGGCTTTATATGTTTCAATATAAGAGAAGGATAATTTACCTTTTTTAAATGAGGGGTGGGGCATTTGGTAAAACTACAAAACTATTAATTTTTTATACAGTTATTATGAGTTTAAAATAGATCCAAAGTCATTTATATTAATTATTATATGAATATGTTTAGAAATCAATTCAACCAATTATTTTTAGAAATGTTTATGTCACAAAATTTACCTTATCCTTTGGATTTGACCCTTAGTTTAACAATTTGTGACTTACCTTGCATACTTGTATTTTTATATTATTGTGCTAATATAGATCATATTAAATTAAAAAAGAACCAAAATTTCATCATTAATGAAATATTAAACAGTATCCTACATAGTTTAAAAAACTTTATATATTTATGAATTTTATAACATTAATGAAATATTATTTATTTTGAAGTATCATTTATGTATATTTTCATACTATTCTATATTTTATTTTTTAAAAATATAAATCCAACATGATAACATTGAAAAAATACTAAAAATATGTCATTAAAATTTCTACATGATCAATAATATTCATTGATGTAATTAATTATGAAAATTATATTAATTTTAATATTCTTAATATAATTATCTGATAATTAAATTTATGAAATAATTTTATTCTTCACTATTGTGTCTTCATTAGTGGTAATTATACAATTAATAAAAATTATAAATAAATTACTATGATGTAGAAAATTATATCATCATTCCATATACTATTTATTATCGATATTTTTGTCAGGTAATCTCTAAATGATAATTTTTATAATGATTGTAAATTAAAGTGTGAAATTTTGTCACATTCATTGATTTTAATAATATTCTCATCATATATTTGTATAAGATCCCATTTATTGACTTCATTTCGAATCATATATTATATTCGTCTAATTTAGTCATCTTATATGACTTTTATGGGTGTTTGTGTAATTAAATAATTATTTTTCCCCATAATTTTCCAATATACCCATTATCGATGTAATAAATAATATTTTTATTTAACTATTAACAATGTCAACTAAATAACAGAAATTTATTTATAATTTTTACACACTTATTACAATTGTGGAATCCATTTTTTCCAATTTAAAACATATACTTTTTTGAAATTAAAATAAAATTAATCTCATTTATCAGACAATAAAATGGGGTTTTTAAAAAGTAAAAACCATCAAATAACTGACATATGTTTATATCGAATTGTAAAAAGTAAAAAACGTACCTTTATGTTCCACAAAAACATAAATCATTCATCATAACATATTCTAATGAATAAAATGTTGTTCATAAACATCATTCCATCATAATATGATCCATTTTAAAAAATGGGTTTCATAAATAACATTACATCATGAACATAATGACCCATAAGAATATTATGGATAGTGTACATAAAAATATCCTTAATCTTAGATGGAGAATATTTTTTTAGAAAACACAAGAAATTACTTCTTGAGGAAAATTTGTTTTCTTCATACAAAAAGTTTTGTATTCTTAAAACAATTAGTAATTTTAAAAGAAAATAATTTAATTGAAAATAACCTTAAAATATTTAAAGGTAATATTCATATAAATAAGTCATTATGAATGCTTAAAATTCTATTCATTCTTTATAAGTTTAAAATAATAAATCACATCATACTTTTTTCGGAAATGTCAAATAGTACCTCATATATAAAACACAAGAAATATTCCTTCCAAAAAAAATAATAAAGATAATAAATGTGTAAAAATGACATTAATAATACATAGGGTAATAGTAAATTTATCAATTGTATTTTTTTAAAACATGGACTTGGATAATAAATATATCAACGTAAATAATTACGTATATACAATCTGAGATAAT
Organism: Viscum album; assembly: GCA_963277665.1. Taxonomy (NCBI): domain Eukaryota; kingdom Viridiplantae; phylum Streptophyta; class Magnoliopsida; order Santalales; family Viscaceae; genus Viscum; species Viscum album. Next base: position 297,941,587 of record OY728121.1, read on the forward strand.
AATGAGATTGTGAAATTAACCCTTACCAATTATAATTAGTTGACTCACATTCCATAAAAATAAATAAATTTATATACATATATAAATTTATTACGCATCAAAATAAGAACCATATTAAATTAATTGGAATATGAAATTCTATAGAAATTAAATAGGTAATTTATAAGGCATATGTTAAACAGAATTAATAGTGAAACTAAATAATCCCTTATATTAGGTCTTATATTCTTAATCTGTATCCAAAAATCATGTAAATTGTTTTATATACCATTATTGACTAATTTTAGAATAATTTTCGTATTTTTATATCATATATGATTATATTATCATTATTTTTTCATTAATATTACATTGCCACTCGTTATTCAGATATTAACTACTTTATGTTATTATGAATGTTTTGTCAGATAATTTCATGTTTCCCATCGTAGGATATAGTTAAATCATTTATTTAATTATATTAGTATAATATATATAATATTTATTCATCCCATTCATGTATATAATCATGGATTTATTATGATCATGTATAATGAATAGAATCCCTTTGTGGAGACAGTAGGCCATACATACACATGAGCGACAATATCATTCGCATAATTGTTAAATGGTATTTTAGTGGATAATGTATTATATTTTAGAATCACTATTATATTATAATAATCATATATTGTTACTATTTACATCATTATACCCTACTACATACGGTGCTTGTGAATACTAGATTACACCACGGTGTGGAGACAGTAAGTCGCTTGTACACTCACATAGTAATTTCTTTTATCATAGGATGGATATAAAGAAGAATATGATTTCTTCTTAATTATAATAAAATATCAGTATATTATTGATATTAATCTTATTAATTAATAATCAAAAAACCAATGAAGAGGATTTATAAGAAGAATGATACTTGAAAGAATCTATAGATGAGATTAACTCTTCCTCGACCTACTGCCACTAAAACTATTTCCAGAGCACAAGAGTTGGCCTTTGACGATGAAAAAAACTGATAGAATTTAAATATGGATGTTTTTAAGGAAACAAGGATGGGGGTGGCTCAGATTGAATGGACAATGTTTTCTGAAGATATGAGGGAGGTGGTTTACTTTTATAATTAATGTGAGGGGAAATTTTGAAAACTCCCTAAATAATAATTTATAATAAACATAAACTCTACCAAAAAACCCCCAAAATGTCCACATTTTTTAGTTCATATGAGATAAGGTTGAAATATAACAGACCAAATTTTTATTGAAATGTATTTCCCAAAATTTAAACCTTATCTTTTTAATTAACATTTATTTATTCTATTTAATCATAAACTAGGGTAACAAATTATTAAATATTAAAAGGGTGAAATATAAGATTATATTAGTTAACATAGATCATTAATAATCATATTAGATAATTTTATACAATCTCATTTTTTATAAATTATGTTTTTTAAATAATTTAATACAACATAATTTTGATAAATAATCAATTGTATCAATTTTGACCCTATTCAATTCATTTATATTTTCAAAATTATTATAAGAAGATAAATTCTAAAAGAATATTTTATTATATTTCTAGTTGGTTAGGTCACCTAAAAATTTAATTAGACATGTTTACTAACCAATGTTATATTTATATTAATATTTTTAATTAGGTTTATTTGATATTTCTCTAAATAAAATAATTACATTAAGAGTTTTGTATAAATATTTAATATGACTATTTATTGAATAAAAAAAATACTATTATGATGTTAATGCTATTAGATTTCATAATAATACTTTTAGTAGAATCTATCATCAGGAAAATAAAATATTCATACATTCATACATATTAAATTATGAATGTGATAACTTTAACCTCACTTTAAATAATCTAATACAAGTGTCATAATACCTTATTTAAGGACCAAAATGGTCCTTAACTCGACCTTTGGATGATTACTGTTGATTTATTCTTGAAATATATGATTTGATCAACTATTTATACCTTTTAATGGGTATTTATATTTTAATAAAAACAATATTATTGAATATTGATATGTAAACTAATTTTTGCATCATTAATGAATATGATATTATAGTAATTATTTATAACCTTGAAATTTAATAAAAAATTACCATATTAACGGAAAACATTTTATCATTCATAGTTGTATTCATAATCAAAATTATCTTTACTATAACCACATATAAAAAATTATTTAGATTTTAAAATTTGTGTAAGGCACACATAAATTTTCATTATATAAAAAAACTTTAATGTCATAATCTTATCCAAGTAGATTAAAATGGATACCATTTCGTCCCAGGGATAATTTAAGTAGAAACAAACATATCCATTGAGATTAGAAAATTCATTAGGGAAATTTTATAATAGTATTCTTACCCTTAATTAATTGGTCTACCCTTTTAACATACTAACAAACATTACAGAAGTGACTATATATAATACCCAAAAAATAAAATAAATCAATTTAAATAATTTTTACATACTTATTCATAATATGGAGTTCAGATTTAAAAATTAATAACCCATAAGTTTCAATAATGAATTTAAAATTAATATCGTTGTCGGATGGAGAGAACATGCTTTAAAAGCTAAAACATTGTGAATGATTGAAATGATTTCAAATATGAATTCAATGTAATGTTAATGAAAATGACATAAATTATATTTAATGATAAAAATATATTACATGTATACAGAAAAACCATTCAAATTTATAATTTGTCTATAGAAATTATGTTGATAAAAAAATCATTTTCTCATAAAATATAGTGTATATTTACAATTTATCAAAACATGACATTTATCAGAAAAATATCTAAAATTTATAAAATATGAAATTTTAAAACCCAAATGAATATATAATGTTTATCATGTCAAATAAAATTATTAATATGTCCAAATCATAATTTAAAAGGGGTTCTCCATATAGAGGAATAAAATATCCCTTTTAAAAAATATTGGTTTTAATGCCTCAAATTCAGTTTATTCATACCATATGACTAAAATATCCATTGGATGAATAAAAAAAATATTTTATTATTTATATAACATATATATCTCATTATGTTCATTTCCAATAGTAATTAATTGAGAAATATAAATATCTAATTGAGTAATATTTTTCATAAATAATTGATAGGTAATGAATTCACAATTGATTTTCATAATTTAGTTACACAAATTCTTTTTATCCTAACAACTAAGATATAATAGTAATATTATATGAGGGTGTCTCACAGTTCATTTAAACTCATGATTGGGTTCAATGCATTCTACTGAATAATTCATAATATTTGAAGAAAATATTTCATAAAAACCTATCGGTCTTACATTTACCCCGCTTAATCTAAATTGTGCCCTAAAAATTAATCACATGGAAACAATTAAATGATGATACTTTTCCCATATAATCTCGTCAAGATCCCATATAACCTCTTCAATTTGGTGGTTCCTCCATAAGACATTAACTAATAGATTCATCTGGTTTCGTAAATTTTTTTTCTATGATCCAGTGTCTCTATCAGTTGTTATTTACAAGAAATATAATTTTATAGATTAATGAATTATGAGTATAGTACATAAAAATTAAAAGTTGTATACATTCCTAGGAAAGATATATAGAACACATCAGGAATATGAGAGAGATTTAGAGTAAGTGGCAATCGATACGGTACCATCCCAACATTATCCAGAATTTCCAAAGGATTAATATACATAGGGATCAATATTCCTTTAATTGAATATATCATTAATCTCTTCCAGGGATACATTTGTACAATCAACTTATTACCCAATTAAATATCTAGGTATTTTTAATAGTTTTCTGAAATTTTTTTTTGAAGAAACTAATATGCTCTTCTGTGATGTTGAAAAGATATGTCCTTATATGATATTTCATCAACATGGCAGTTCTTAGTAGCTCTCTTTACCCAACTTCATCACATTATGGTGGTGTTTAAAACTTCATTACATAGAGGTATTCATGACGAGCCAAAATAATACTGAGGTGAAACATCTTGTTTTATGAAAAATCAACCAAAGATTGATATTTATTGAAACCACCTATGAAATTTATAGAGAAATATCTGAAAATGACATCTTTAGTTTGAATTGTCCATTAATACTGAACATATATCTAAGGATAATAATTAGTGCTGAAACATGACAATGTATAATAAGAATACTGAAGAATTATACAAAACATTGAGTTCATCCTCATATCCTGATTAGATATAATGGAATGTGGTACACCATGAAATCATACCACATCTTTTACATATATGCTGAAAAAATGAACAAGAGAGAAATACTCTCTAATAGTAGTGATGTGTGATAACTTCATAAGGAAATAAACTATAACCCTGATAATATTATTTCCTTTGGATATTTTGGGTTGTCTGTCAAAAAATACCATAGTGATATAACCATTTCTATTCTTGTATGGGTAAGGGTTGTAATGTCTCCTTAGACATCAGCCTCTCACCTTCAAATTGGTGACAAACCAATCATCAAGAGAGATATTCAGAAATATCTCTTTTTATTCCATCCCACTAGAAATAACATTTTAGGTCCTTTTACATCATTTTGCTTCCATGGTGAAATAAATAATGACAAACTATGAGCCTCATCCAATATCTCCTTAATTAATTTTGATAGGGGAGGAATACAAACCATATTCTGGAGTCATATTATTCCATAAAAATCAAGGATGAATTTTGGAACATTTCTGACAATACATTGTATCTCAACATCTTTATACTGCTCCTCCATAATCATCTCTTTTATAGACGGTTGCACATTCATTTAAAATTTCAAAATCCATCCTTTTCAAATCCATAAATATTGGATCCTTTGTGGTCATCATCAAAGATATGCTAGAATGGTATTGTCGAATCAAATCATTTGTCACCTTGTTCACTTTCCCATGGTGGTAATGTTTTGATAAGTCATAATCATAAATAAAATCAAACCATCTTCATTGGCACACATTCATCTCTTTTTCAGTGAAAATATTCTTTAAACTTGTATAATTAGTATAAATCTCAATCCTTCCACCATAATGGTAAGGACACCATATCTTTAATGCCAATATTATCTCATATAACTCTAAATCATGATTTTCATGAATTTTCCTCGGATTTCATATTATTGCGAGGAAGAAGAAATCACTATATAATTTTTCATGAGAACATTACCATGAACTTATTAGACGAATCATTGTAGAGCACAAAACATTATCTTCTACAATGTTGTGTGTGAACAAGTGAATTGGATAAACTTATTTTTATTTCTCTAAAATTCTCTTCATATTCCTCGATCAATACAAATGTATCTCTTTTATGAGTCAACCTGCTTAGTGTAGTATATAATCGTGAAAAATCAATCACAAGAAGTCCATAATATCTATAAAAACCAAGAAAACATCATATCTCAGTTACCATTTTTGGTCTAAACCAACACTCCACAACTTCTATTTTTGATGGATCCCCAGGTATCCCATATAATGAGATTATGTGACCCAAAATTGAATCTTTTGGAATCCAATTTTCACACTTTATAAATTTTTTATAAATCTTCTCATTTCTCGTAGTCTTCAGAATATTTCTATAGTGGATGTCATGTTAAACATTACTCTTATAATAGATAATAATATCAATTACAATGAAAACCACAAACTGATCAAGATAGTATCTAAACACACTTTTATTTAGATCCATTATGATATATGGGTAATTAGTAAGACCAAAACTAATGACAATAAATTTATAATGTACATACCTTGTTCTTAATTTCTTCTTTGGTATTTACTCCTTTTTACACATAATTTATATTATCTTGAACAATGATCAATCATGGAAACGTATTGATCTCCCTATAATTGTTTGAATAAGTCCTCAATTCATGGGTGATGATATTTTTTCTTGATAGTTTCTCTTATTATGTTTTATATAATCAATATAGATTCTTATTGATCCATCTATATTCTTAAAAAAATAGGTTCTCCCCAACGTGATTCACAAGGGTGTATGGATCCATTATAATGATTCTCTTGTAGGGGAATCTTAAATTCTTGCAACTAAATTGGGTCCATTCTATAAGGTTTCATTGAAATAGGCATATCACCCAATATGAGTTCAACTGAAAACTCAACTTTAAGATTTGGAGGAACACCTTCAAATTCCTTCAGAAAGACATCATCAAATTCCCATACTATGGGTTTATTCATACTCATGTTTTTTCCCACAAAAAGTGGAGATAAATGAACTTCTTTTATATGAATCAAAAACCCTATGATCGATGAAATTTATATCGAATGGTTATATTCATCCTTGAATCGATAGATGGTCATAGATTGACCAATAATACCGAATGTGGAATACCATCTAGGGAAATTGATATGAGATCAATAGAGAGAAGGATGTTTCATGATAAGAATCATATCAACTTCTACTATAGGAAGGATCATGAGATTTGAAAGAATCACTTTCCCACAAACATACACAAAAGAGGAGTGAAAAACAATTGATGAAACCATTGTGCCATTAGGAGTTGTTATGGCTAACTCAACAACTATTTTTGGAGTTAATACATGGATACCTTAGAAAATTATTCATAAATAAATGAATGGGTGGATCTATAATAAAATAAAACATTTCCTAATTTACTGTTGATGGTAACTATACCATTAACCACTTTATTATTTCACTACACATCACTGATAGTGAGTACAAGTGACATTCCATTTTACATGACCATAAGATATTGTTTACATCGATCATCATCAATAAACCTTGGATTTGGGAATTGATTGTTAAATTGATCCATTTACTTCCACTTGTAGCATTGATGTGTAGGAGGTGAATTCTATGTAATATTTTCACCACTCCCATCAGTGGAAACGTTTTTCCATCACATCAGCATTCAACTGTACAATGACCTTATTTTCTATACCTAAAACATTTTATAATCCATTTAATATAATTTCAACCATGTGTCATTATACACATTGAGCATAATGGAAAAATCAACTTCTATTTAGAGTGATCATTATATTTTCCATTGAATTCCACTTTTCTGTTCATATCAAATCCATAGGAGTTATGGGCTACATAAATCTCTATATAAACCTTGATAGAACATCGTATAATTTCCTCATGGATATTAATATCACTTCTGGCTAATTCCCTTTAGAGATTTGGTTCTATGAAACTAATGAATTATTCTTTTTTACTCTGAGCTAAAATAATAATTCTAGAAGTGTAGCATTCATGCCTTGAAATATATTATTTTTAGGTACCAATAGATTCAATATAATATTGATTATGTTCATGTAACTCCTTATCTATATTAATATAAATAATATTGTAAATGTACTTATTGAAAATTATTTTATTTAACACATCCCATTATATGAATTCGATTTCATCTATTTTACAATTATTCTTGATAATATTCCTCTATTTATCAACTTCATCATCCACATTATAGATTTCTAAGATGAATATATCATGTTTAGAAAATTTTAGAATAAAAAATATATTTTACGTGGTACCGAACTATTGTTCAACCGCTAATAGATTTAAATACCATTGGAAGAAGATAGAAGCTTCATCATGAAGGACTCGGCAGAAATTTTCTCCCTCTTTCACTCATTTGGAAGTCATGTATCATTCAAATATTGGGTGTTTTTTATGAGAATAACTACATGATTCTTCTTTCTATAACCCAAAATATAATTCTCACAGGAGGACAATAATTGTGTTTTTCACACATTCCACAATAATGAAGTTTTATTGGGTCCATCCATTAACTAAATCCATGAAGAATACAGTTTGAAACATAAATAATAATTGGAAGACCACATAATCAAGAATAAAATTTCAATTTACTACACTTGTGTTTTTATCTAATGTTCTTCATGTTCGTTTCTAAAGCATTAGGTTTGTATCCATTACATAAACATATCCTTAGATTTCATGCTATGGTGTTCTAATACTAGTTTCCCAAGAGGTACTATACATTCCCACTTATACCGAATATAATGAAACATAATTTAAATATTGCGATACAATTAAAAACATTTTTTTATTCATTAAAAAATATAATAAATCCACAATAGGACCCTATAGGTATACTTTCTTTAGTAACTAGAAAACATAAAAAACTAGATCAAAAAACATCGAAAGTATCACTCGCTTATTTCATCAAAACTAGAATCCATTTGGAAATATTTTACTTAATACCCATACTCATGACCTGGGGAAATGAAACATATGAATGGTTGAGAAAAAATTCACATTATTGGAAAAAATGGAAATATCAATCATATCATAATCATAAGACAATAGAACAAAACATCTGAATGTCTTATCCAGCATATGAGAGATAAGGATATCATGTCATTGGATAAAAATAATAAGAACTTATGGTCATAATCACAAAATCCATAACATTAGAGAAGATGTTTTGTGACATTCACATAATAATAGACAATCATTTCATATTAGTCAATAAACATTTACAATACAATCATTGAAGTCAATATACATTATTGAACCTGGTTTACTTGTTGCTCCATTCATATTTTACTAAACCTGATTTACTTTCCACTATAGTCATATTGTTCTAATAATTTCTAATTATTTACCGAATTTATTCTAGATACATACTGGTCTCACCCATCAAATAATTAACATAATACATATCTCTTCTAAATAAACATAAATCATTGATCATAACACAACTCAAATAATAAAATGTGTTTCTTATACATTATTTCATCATAACACAATCTATGTGAAATAAATGGATTTCATAAATAGAATTCCATCATGAAAACAATCAACCATAATAATAATATGGTTTTTATACGTGAAAAAATATCATAAATCTTACATGGAAAATATTTTTCAAAAAAATTGAAATTAATTCTTGAGGAAAATATAGATTCCTCAAAAATATATTTTCTTTTCTAAAAACTACTCACAATTTTATGAGAAAATAATTTATTTGAAAATAAACCAGAAAATAAATAAGGTAAGATTCTTGTAAATATGGAATTATGAAAGCATAAAATTATATTCATGTTGTATAAGTAAAAAAACATTATCCACTTACATTTTCTAGAAAATTCAAAAAGTAACATGTATAGAAAATGAAAGAAATATTCAATCCAAATCATGTTGTAAACGATAAAATATGGTATAAAACACATTAAAAATAAATATGGGAATAATACAAATTATACGAGAACTTTTTTTCGGAATACATTTACATGGATGATAAATAATACCTAGTAAATAATTACATATAAACAATCTTGGAAAATAATGTGACTGTGAAATTATCTCTTACTAATTATAATTAGTTGAATCTTATTCCCAAAAAAATAAAACAAAATTATATCCATATGTAAATATTATAACCTTAATAATAGTAATCATAAAACATTCATGGGAATCCTAAACACTATATAAAATAAATAGGTGTCGTATAAGGAATGTGTCCCATAAAAATAAAAGTGAGATGAAATAATCATTTACTTTAGGTCTGATATCCTTTGAATGTATCTAAACATAATGTATAATGATTTAAATAATATTAATGACTTGTTACAGAATAATAATTATTATTATGATATCAGATATGATTATATTTGTAACACCTCAATATTTTAATAGTGTGTTATCTCATTAAAGTAATTCAACTATTTTCGCTACACGCAACACTAAGTTCGAGCGCACCACAACCTACCACACTGACAATTCAAAAATAATTTACGAATATTATTAACTGAATTTTGAGTCTTATATATTATATATAATTTTATCATCTATATTACCTATTTCTTAGGCATAATATAAGAACAAATTAATTTTTTCATATTAAAGTTGTATTTTCAAAAAAATGCTATTTTACCGCCTTTTAATGGGGGACCCTTTTTAAAACCAATATTTGACACTTTAATATATTAAATTTAACGAAATTAAATTTTCCTTTAGATGCGGGACATAAAAAAAATTTAGATAATTTTTTTTTCTTTTTTGATAACATTCATAATTTGATGAATAGTGACAAATACTATGTTTTAATTGAAAACAACAATTTTTAATCGAAATAATTTATAGTGATAAATTATTCTTTTGAATGGTTTAGAAATATAATTATATAATATTTTTATCATTTATTTCAATGTATGTAATTATATGTAATTTCACAATTAAATCTGACATAAACACATGTCAATCTTTTCATAGTTTTTTTACTTTTTAAAAACCCACTTTTGGGTTTTGAAAATTATAATTACTTTTCAATTAAAAAATGAAAATTATATATATTTAATTTGGTATAATATAATAAATTTTTAAATTTTGAATATCAATATTAGCATAGGGTAAATTTTTGGTATTTTTCCGAAAAAATTCAATTTTTGATGAATAGTGAAAAACAGTACGTTATTATATAAAACCGATTTTTTTTAAAATAATTAGTTATTTTATTTTAATTTATTTAATATCAAAATAGATACATAATACCTATATATTTTCAAAATAATTCATTGGAGTAATTTTATAATATGTTTACATATATATAATTTCATAGAACATTTTACCGTTTTTTACCAACCTACTAAGAGCATTTGCAAATTTATATAAACCATAATTATACCAGTTATGAGAGACGAATATAAAAAATTAGAGAGTCGTGGATAATATCAGTATGTAAAATGTGGTTCAATAAGACACAAATAATTTTTGGTGAATAGTACATTTTGACTTTTATTTACCACGGTTAAAAAAATAGGGTAATTATGGGTAAAATTGATATCATAATTACCCTAGCACATGTTATAATTCTATTGTAAAAGTATAATTCGACCAAAAACAGCATTAGGAATAAAATATTATCCTCTTTGGTCCCCTTGTATTAGATTATGGCATTTATTATTATTTTATTTAAGGATTAGTTGAAATAATTAAATTCAAAGTTTAATAACTAAACAGTTTTTAATATAGGGTAATAGATAATATAAAATCGACTATAAATAATCATTATAAATATAAAAATATGTCTTACAATATTTTAATTTATTTATAATTTATAAACATTAAATATTTCTATTTATTTATGACCTAATGATAACACAAAAATTAAATTAATAATGAAATGTTAAAATAATTGCTATTTTAAATATCCAAAAAAATTAATTTGAGACTTTGGATGAATTAAGCTAAATTTTTAGGTTAACATGACATGTTATTATTGAACTTATAAATTTATTTTGAGGTAATAATGTTGTTTAGACTTGAAAAATTCATTTATTAAATAACGTCAATGTTGACATAATTGAGTTTTTTAAAAAAATACAATATTATTGGTTGATGTAATATTCCTAAAAATATAATGTTCATCCAAAAAGACATAAAAATATTATATATGTCATTAATGAACCTATTGGGTTTATCTAGGAAGTTTATAGTATGTTTATTAACCATATAATAAAAAATACAAAGAGACATGGTAAATATCAAACTATTTAACTAAGAGTTAAATCTAAAATATACGGTTAATATGATGACCTAAACCTGTATAGAACCTATAGGTTGAGAGGTTATCGACCCATACCCACATTATCATTTGAATTATTCATTTTTGAGCCATTAGAAATAGATAATGTATTTATTATAAAATAATATTTAATGATTTTCCTAAAATTGACACCCACCTCTTTTATAAAAGGGTGCTTCCACTTCTCTTAATTTCACACCACCACATCCTTTTGGATGGGCCATAAACTAACTAAATATCCACCCAAATTTCCTACATTTATCTTAGATGCCTTACATTGGTCATAAATCTAACATAATGAGCCTTTTTTATCAAATCTAAAGGAAGAACCCGAAAAGGATGTAAATATTTCATCACCTCTTTCATGTTCATTTCTTATTCAACTTACACTTTCTTTGTTGTTTCCATTATAAAATAATAAATACATAGCCTTATATATATTATGATGTTATTATAAAAATTTTACAGCCATATTCATTACTCTATCCATCCAATAAATGACAAAGTCACCATACGTGCGTACGTACAGGTTACCGTCTCCAAGACGTGGTATAGTTTGTTATTCGAACACTGCATTATTTTCATGGGTATAATAATGAGTATAACTAATTTAGATAATAAATATAACGTGTTAATGAAACTTTATAAATGATATACCATCCAATTATATATGATTTCTTCATCAATATATTGATATTGTCGCTCGTGCATACTTACGGATTACCGTCTCCACGACGCGATGAGATTCATTTCGACGTTCACCATTCAATGATGATTATAAAATATATATAATTAATAAGTATTTAATATATGAAATAATAATTCTACTAGATATATATATATATATATATTGACTTACATATATCTTATTCACTTAGTTTCATCAATACGATAAGAAAACAAAAACAACCTTTATGCGTACGTACGACCAACAGTCTACATAAACGGTGTATACATTCCATAAATACACATATTATACATATTTATATTCTAAATATATATGATATATAAATCATGTTTTATATTCTGGAATTATTTAAATCATGATCAAAGTGATATTATCAAGAGTAACAAGTTTAAATACGTACGATAAAGAAAGCGATCATTACCCAAAAGGACAATTTAACAGGGAAATTATTATAAATGGGTAGTATAAATTCATAAATGGATCATGTATGATATCATAAATATTAATATGGTAATGGTATAATTTAATAACCTTCTATGTTCTTTATAAAAAGGCATAATGTACCCTCGACTAAAGGAACGTGCAAGTTAAGTGTTAATTTCACAATCTCTTTATTATGTGAGATTGTTTTTATGGTAGTATCTTCTGGGACATATTTATTATAAATTTCTATGTTTCATAAAAGAGTTTTCAAAGGTATTAATTTAAGGTTATTTTTTACTATGACATAATTTTAAATGTTTTATTTATTTATTCTTCTAAATCATTCTCATTAATGTCCATGTTTTCAAAATGGGTTTTATGGATTTATCTATATGGACATGAATGTTTTTAAAATGTAAATGACATTTAAAAGGTTCAAATTTGTATGGCACACTCTGATTGAAAAATTTATTTAAATTTATTTCTGTCTATATTGTGTTCCTTTTAAATGTTTTCATGAAAAATGGATATTTCTCTCAAAGAGTTTTAGAAATATTTTTCATCTAAGTCAACATCCATTGATGGAATTTTAAACGTGATTGAAGTTCATTTATTATGATAAAAATATTCCATATTGTACTGAAGGTTTTGTGATATGATTGTCTATGGATGTGTTATTTTTATACCATTCATGGTTTATGGATAACGTATTGACAATTCATATGCCAGTTTTAATACAAATGTTTATGTTATGATTAAACCATTTCATATAAGGAATGCATTGGACATAGTAAGTGACAGGTGGATCCTGATATAGCTTCTCGATGCATCAGTTGGTCTCATTAGAAAAACTAGTGTCTTGGCACAATGACTGTACAAAATCGTTTTTGTAGTATTGGCACAAAGCCTTGACTATGTGGTTATTAAGTCTGGTATTTTGAATTCCATCATTATGAAAGTGGAAATTGACATTGAATATGATTATTAGACATGTAGAATATCTATGTGAATAAGTAAATGGAATTATTTTATTTTATAATATCCATTTTATGTTCATGTTGATGTTTAAAAGGCTTTTGTTTTAGTCTAATACCTTTCCTTAAATGTTTATGCTTAATGGTGAATGTTTCAGCTATATTGTTATCCATACTGAGCATCTGAGCTCACCCCTTTTCAATGTTTAATTATTACTAGTATGTGAATAAGTATGATATGATTGATAATTAGGGTTATGATAATGGATTAATGTTGTTCCCAAAGGATCATTTTTTTTGTGTTTTAGTTTCAAATATTTAATGTAATGTTCATGTATGTAATCTATTTTCCAAGACATCTAAACAGATCGGTCTTTCAGAACATGATTCCCTATAATTATGAGAATGTATTAAAATAACGCACCTACTCCCATAACTGTGGACGGGTCATTAAAGTTGGTATCATAGAATATTTAGCAATAACCATGGACAATAGATTTAGAAAAAATCTGATTAGAGAACAGTACCCTACGATAGACGTTGAGGATTTGTATAGAAGAAATTTTTAGAATTTTCGTATTATAGAGATTTTGTGAGTTCTCCAAGAAATACATCCCTGTTTGGATACGAGTAGGTAGAGGTGGCTCTGGAACAAATGTACCTAGGGGTAATACCCGAAAACAACACTTTGAGCTACACTCGAACGAGAACTTGTGCATGAAAATGGGCCTTGCTGCACTATTGGTTACGACACTCCCGGGAGATATGCTTAGGATACTTCTTGTTTTTATACAAACCACTATAAAGGGTTTATGAGTATATACCTCCTCAAAGAAAACATTTTTCTAACTAAATATTATATCCATGAACTGTTCAATTTATGTTAACTATTTTACACGTTTGGAATTCTACATTGTGATTCATGAACTAACCTAGCATATGTCATTGTTTAGAAATGGCGCCTAGTGGATGTAATAATACCTCCAAAAATACACATTATTCAAAGACTAAGAAGGATAGTATCATTCATGATGTTAAGCCAACATTAAAAATCAAATAGTCTCCCACATATTATCATCATATGAAGAAATAATATCATGTGTTAATAATCCATGAAATGGATTTTCTATGTCATATGGCTTTGAAGGGAAGCCATAGAACAGAATGATGGTAGAGAGAATGATTGATTAAGGGAATAAGGGAAAGAAGGATTTTCCCATGTGTTATAACTGTGGAATGAATCACCAGGGTAAATGCTTGAAGGTAATGAGAGTTTGTTATAAGTGTGGGGAAAATGGACACCAAGTACGAGATTGAAAGGGTGAGAAAAAGGTTTCAAATGTACCTTGCTTCAACTTTAAGGAGTTGGTACACTACATGAATCAATGTCTAAATCATCAGAGTATACCCCAAATGCTGCAATGGAAAATAATCAAGTTATGATACTACCGAAGATGAAGATCAATAATTAAGAGTTCTTATGTAGTTATTAATGTATTGTGTCCTTTGAGTATTGTATTAATGATTAACATGTTTTAATAATTATAGAGTATATTAGGATTGTAATGAAGTACTATTTCAGTAAGGACATGAGATTATTAGAAAAATGAAAAGTGACTCAATGAAAACTTATTGTTCTTGGAAAATACAGAGTGGAAGGAAAGAAAAACTTTAATATGGTCCTGATACTGTGGTATTGATTTTGGAATAAGAGATGATTGATTTGGATAAATTATATTGGATATTATTGATATCCTTGGAACTATGTAGTAGTTTGTTTATTACTTCATTGTTGGAGTTTACAAAATTTTTGGATATAAGGATTATATCTTGTATTCTATAACGAATAAGGGAGAATGATTGTAATCAATACAGTTATATGAGAATTCAGGGTGTTACCATGTTTTAAAAGAATACATGTTGATGTTATTCACATGATATTATGTGGCAATATGGATCTACATTATGTTTTCCTTCCATTTAAATTTTGGGCAGTGAGTTTGGATAGAAGTATTTTGGATAATTCTAAAGTATCGAATAGATTTAGCTAGACATTGGAAACTATTACGAAGGTTAAATAATTTCATGATATTATTTCTGGATTTTCATAAAAAAGACATCTCGGAGGTCAAAAAAGAACCCATCGCGTCCGATAAGGTCGTGAGACTTGAACCCACTATCGAAGGGTGACAAGAGTGCATCACCTACCACTAGCCTACAAGATGTCCTTGTTTGTATATTTTAGTTTTTTTAAATAGTCTGAAAAATGAATTATAAATTCATTATTTTTGGAACCCTATATGATTTGGATAAATACAATATTTTTTAATTCTATTTTCTTTTGTAGTGAAAGATGAGTTTGTGGTAGAAATTTGTTGAAGGATGAAACTCTACTTGTCAAGTATATATATATATATATATATATATATCCTTTTATTCAATGAACAAATTAATACTTAACATAAGGTCGGGGACCTTAAAACAAAAAATATGTTACCCTAATACCATGTGTTATGTTGATTCGATTATATTTTACATCAACATAGATTGATGGCTCTGATTCCCTCAATTTTTCACTTGTTTGGACTGATTAACTCATTCAATCACTATACATATTATGTTTTTCCTCAAATTATGGGTTTCTAATTCCCACCAATTTTCTCCAAATTGAGATCATAATATTTTTTGGGACTTTTACATTTCCCTTTCCCTCTTATTAAGAATAATGTTTATTAACCCAGTTTCCGATGTGGGTTTTCCACACTGGAAGTTTTCTATTTTAACCATTTAATTTTGATAAAGATTTTCAAATTGAAATAACATGATTTATTTAATTAGGGAAGAATGTATGACCCCATGATTTCACAGTACGTTATCTCATTTAATTAATTCAATAGCTTGTGTTACTCGCAACATCGTGTTAGAGCACACCACATCTTACCACACAAAACTTTAAAAAAGATGGTATGAATAATATTAACATCATTTTGAATCTTATATACACTATTTAATTTTAACATATATTTTATGTGTTTCTTAGACATAATATAAGAACAATTTCATTTTTTCAGATAAAAAAACTATTTTTCAAAAAATTCAATTATGCATCATTTTAATGGAGAAACCTTTTTAAAACCAATATTTGAAACTTTTATACATTACATTTAATGAAATTAAATATATCTTGAGAATAGGGACATAAAAATTTATTTAGGATAAATTTTTGGTACTTTTCTGATAAATTTCATATTTTGATAAATAGTGAAAAATACTATGTTTTAATTGAAAACAATTTTTTTGATGGAAATAATTATAGTGCAAAATTATCCATTTTAATGGTTTGTAAATATAAATAGAATATATTTTTATCATTTAATACATTTTTGGTCATTATAAGTATTTTCACATTTAAATTTGACCTAAACACATGTCATTTTTTTAATGTTTTTACATTTTAAAAACCCACTTTTTGGTTTTGACAACATGAATTATTTTTAAATTAATAAATCCAACATCTATTTTTTTATTTATGAAAAATATAAATCAATTTTTAATTCATAATATCAAAATTATCTTAGGGGACATATTTTGGTGTTTTTATGAAAGTTACAATTTTGGATTGATAGTGAAAAACACTGCGTTATTATATAAAACTGACTATTTATTTAAATAAATAGTAATTTTATATTAATTTACTTTTCATCAAAATAGAGACATAATACCTATATATGTTCAATATAATTCAATGTAGTCATTTAATAATAAGTTTATGTATATAAAAAAATTTGAATCTTTTTACCTTCTTTTACCCAACATCTAGGAGAATTTGAAAATTTGTATAAAACCTAATTTTACTGCTTCAATGAGTTAAATTTAAAAAATAAGAGTGACACGGTTAATATCAGTAAGTAAAATTTTGTTCAATAAGATTAAAATATTTTCTGGTGAATATTAACTTTTGACTTTTATTTACCACAGTTAAAAGTAAATAGGTTAATTAAGGAAAAAATTGATATCATAATTACCCTAACAAATTTCCTAATTCTATTTGATAAGTATAATTAGAAAATAAACAAGCTTAGGAATAAAATAGGATCCTATTTTGTTCACAGTGATTAGATTAGGACATTCATTTTTATTTTATTTAATGAAGACTTAAAAAAGATAAATTCAATGTTTAATAACTAAACCATTTTTAATATAGAGTTATAAATAATATAAAATCTACTATAAATATTCATTATAATTATAAAATTATTTCCTACATAATGATATTATTATTATAATTTTTATACATTAAATAATTTAATTTATTTATGACACAACGATGATGCAGAAATTACCTTAATAATGAAATATTAAAATTATTGATATTATAAATAACCAAATAAAAGTAATTTCAGCTTTTTTATGAATTACAATAATTTTATAGTTTACTATGACCTTTTATTATTGATCATATGAATTTATTTCAAATTTATAACGGTTTTAGGACTTTATAATAAGTCATTTATTAAATAATGTCAAAATTGACATAATTGAGTTTTTAAAACAAATACTATATTATAGGTCGATATAATAATCCTAAAAATCTAAGGTCCCTCCATAAGGCTTTAATAATATTATATATGTCATTAAAGAACCTAATATGGTTCTATTGACTGTTTATAGTATGTTTATTAACCATATAATATAAAAATACAATGATACATGGTAAATGTCAAACTATTTAACTAAAAGTTAAATCTAAATGATATGGTTAATATGTTATCCAAAACCTATCTAAAACTTATTGGTTGAAATTTTTTCGACCCATAGCCACCATATCCTTTAAAAAATTAATTTTTAAGTCATTAGAATCCAGAAATGATATTATTATAATATAATATTTCAAGCTTTTCCTAAATTGACCCTCACCTACCTTATAAAAGTGAACTTAACCTTATCTAAATTTCACACTTCCAATGCCTTTTTTTCTCGGGCAAAACCTGACGAAATATCTTCCCAACGTTCCTCCATTAATCTTAGAGTACATACATTGGTCAGAAAGTCAACCAATTTTTCCATTTTGATCATATCAAAAGGAAGATCCTGAAGAAGAGGAAAATATTTCATCACCTCTTTAATGTTATTTTCTTATTCCACTTCCTCTTTCATTGTTGATTCCATTCTAAAATATTAAATCTAGTATCTAATATATACTATGATGTTATTATAAAAATTTTACAACCATATAGATTAATCTATCTATCCTGTAGATGACAATGTCACCATACATGTGTACGAACGAATTACAATCTCCATGTCATGATATAGTTTGTTATTCAAACACATCATTATTTGGATGGGTGTAATAATGAGAATTACTGACATAAATAATGAGTTTAACATGTTAATGATTCTGTATACATTAAATACCATCCAATTACATGCTATTTCTCCATCAATATAATGATATTATCAGTCGTGCGTACATATGGATTACCATCTCCACGACACAATATGATCCATTTCCACGTTCATCATTAAACGATGATTATAAAATATATATCATTAATAAGTATGTTATATATGAAATAATAATTCTAATAGATATATATATATATATGTGTGTGTAATTACATATATCTTATTCACATATTTCTATTCAATGTGATGTGAAAACAGAAATAATGTTTATGCGTACGTACGACCGACCGTCTCCATAAACGGTGTTTTCCATTACATATATAAATCTATTATACATAGTTATATTCTAAATATATATGATATATAAATAATTTTATATATTCTGGAAGTACTAAAATCATCCTCTAAGTGATACAATCAAGGGTAACAAGTAAGTAAATGTACGATAAAGAAGGCGATTATTACCCAAAATGTTAATTTAACAATGGAATTATTTTTAAATGGATAATATAAAGTCATAAATGAATCATATATGATATCATAAATATTAATATGGTTCCAGTATAATTTAATAACATACTACGGTCTTCATACAGGAGGTTAAACGTACCCTCGACTAATTGATTGTGCAAGGTAAGGGTTATATTCACAATCTCTTTATTATCCGAGGTTGTTTTTACATAAGTATCTAGTAGGACATATTTATTATCCATGTCCATGTTTCATATAAGTGTTTTTAAAGGGATTAGTTTAATTAACTTCTTTACTAAAACATCATTTTAAATGTTTTAAATATTTATTCTTCAAAATCATTCCCATTAATGTCTATGTTTTAAATGTGGTTTTTGAGTATTTATTTATATGGACATGAATATTTTTAAATTGTTAATTACTTTAAAACGTTTTAATGTTTTATGGGACACTTTTGTTAAAAAATTTCTTTAAATGTCTTACTATTTAAATTTTGTGACTTTAAAATGTTTTGATGAAAAAGGCATATTTCTCTCAAAGAGTTTGACAAAACATTTTCATCTATGTCAACATCATTTGAGGGAATTTTAAACTTTTTTTATGTTTATTTATTATGATATGAATCTTCCAAATTGTATTGATGGTTTTGTGATATGTTTGACTGTGGATGTTTTATTTTTATACCATTCATGGTCTATGGATTAATTATTGTCATTTTGTATACTATTTTTAATAAAAATGATTATTTTATGTTTAAAACTATTGATTTGAGGAATGTATTGGACATAGTAAGTTATGGGTGGAGCCCTCTATAGCTCCTCGATACATCGGTAGGTCTCATAAGACAAAATAGTGTCCTGGCACAAGGCCTTGCAAAAATCATATTTGTAGTCTTGACACAAGGCCTTGACTATGTTGTTATGATGTTTGTCATTTTTCATTCAATCATTATGAAAGTGGATATTGATATTGCATGTGATTAATCAACTTGTAGAATATCCATGAGAATAATTAAATGAAAATATATGATTTTATCTTTGCCATATTATTCTTAAGTTTAAGTTTAAAAGGCTATTTTTAGTATAATACATTGCCTTAATTGTTAATTCTTATTTATGAATGTTTCTACTATATTTTTTTCCATACTGAGCATCTGAGCTCACCCCTTTCGATGAATTATTTTTCCCAGGATGTGAAAAAGTATGTTTTGATGGATAACTAGTGATAAGCTAATTGATTAATGGCGTTCTCAATGGATCATTTATGTTGTGCAATATTTTCTAATGTATAATTTAATGTTCACGTATGTAATCCATTTTCCAAGACTGCTAAACATATCGGTCATTCCGGACATTATTCTATGTAATCATGCCAAAATTTTAAAATAATGCACCAACTCCTATAACTTGGGGTAGAGAATTACAATATTAATATCAATTTTTTTTAATATTATTTCCTCTCGTTATATGGATATTAACAACTATAAGTTCTTATGCATGGTTTATAAGATAATTTCATGTTATAAATTTTTGGTTATAATTATATGAATTAAATAATTGTTTTAGTAAAATATATATCATTTTTATTAATTCCATTCATGTATATAATTGTGGTTTAATGATGATCATGTAGAATGAATCTAATTTCATAATGGAAATGGTAGGTCATGCGTACGCACGATTGATGATATCATTCCAATAATTGTTGAATGGTATTGATGGGAATTTGGTATAATAATTCAGAACCAGTATCATTTTATAATAATAATATATTGTTATTTATTATATCACTCTACCCATCCATGTAAGGTGGTGGTGAAAACATAATAATTCCACTACATAGAGATGGTTAGTCATACGTACGCACATGTGTTGATTTTGTTTTTCATAGAACAGATTGAAGGAAGAATACAATTGTTTCATAATTATAATAACATATAACTATATGAGTGATAATGTTATAATTAATTTATATTGAAACAAATCAAGATGTGGTATTAGAATAAAAAACTAGCTTTAATAAATCGGTGTTAGTGATTACCTCTTCTTTGAAGTGCATCCACTAAATCATTTCATAGAGCACTAGAGTAGGTCTTTGAAGATGTAAAAAACTAGTTGAATATAAATATATACGTCTATAAGTAAATATATTAGTGTATTACTGAGCTTTAAATCTCAATGTGAATTTAATATGGGATGGAGGAGGTTCCCTTTTATAATTTAGCCAAGGGGCACTTTTTGAAAAACCATAAAAATAAATTATTATAAAATCAAACCCACCGTAAAAACATACAAAATGTACCAATTTTGTAGATGAGATGAGATAGGGTTGTAATAAAATCAACCAATAAATTTCAAACAAGTATTTCTATCAATTTAGAACTTATATTTTAAATTAATAGTTATTTATTCTATTTGTGTTTGAATTAGAGTAACATGTAATTCAATCATAAAAGGGTGAACTGTATACTTATATGATGTATAATAGATGATAAATAAATATATTAGATAATTTTATACCATTTCAGTATTATTATATATATATATATATATTTACCAAATTATCCAATTTAATTAATTTAATAATACCTTATTTGGATAAACAATCAATCTTATCACATTTGATATTATTCAACTCATTGATTATTAAAAATATTAATATAATAAGATAACTTCAATCCAACTGTATTATTATATAAAAAGAGGGTCATGTTAATCTTTGAAATTCATTAAACATGTTATGTTGCCTAAATTATATTTACATTAATATTTTAAATAACATTTATTTGATATTTACCTTTATGTAATAATTATAGAAACACTTTTGTCTAAATATTTAATATGAATATTTTTTTTTAAAAATAATCGACAAAAAATTAATATTATGATGATATATCTTCTATATTTCATAATAATTCTTTTATATGTATATATCTTCTTGAAAATATAGTATTCAAAATATTTTACTCATTAAATTATGATGTTGACAACATTAACATCTCTTTAAATAAAGTAATATCAGTGTAATAATAAATTCTATAGTGATAAAAATAATCCATTAATAGACCCATGGTTGATTATGGACGATATATAATATACATATATGATTTGGTCTTGTTTTTATATCTATTTTTACGTATAATAATTTTAATAATTACAATATTATTGATCTTCATACATTAAATAATTTATGCATCATTAATGAATAAGATATTAAGGAAATTAATTATTTCCTAAAAAATAATAATAAATTATATGATAATGTAAAAAATTTTACAAATCAAAAAAGTATTTATAATCAATATTATATTCATTATAACCGTATATTAATTATTATTATGTTATTAAACCTTGATTGTGTCATGTTTATCATTCCTTTATTAAAATAATGTAAATGTTCTTATATATTCCAAAATGATTTAAATAGATACCATTTAGATCCAGGAATTATAGAGGTCTAAACATACTTATAGAGTGATATTAAGACATGTTCTATGGTAATTTTATAATATTATCCTTACCCTTAATTACTCAGTTTACCCTTTTACAATATAAATAAATATTATTGAATATCTTATTCATAGTGCCCAAAAATATTATATATACTTACTTAATATGAATATATTGATTCCAAATATTGAGTTCATTTTCAAAAATAAAAAACATATATGTTTCATTAATACATTTAAAATTAACCTCGGTGTCCGATAGAGAGAACAAATTTTAAATGATAAAATATTTCAAAAGTCGGAAATGATTTTACAACTGATTTAAATGTAATATTAATTATAATGAAATACATTATATTGATTGATAGGTATATAATTTATTTATACTGTATAACTGTTAGATATTATAATTCTACCATATAAATTATTTCAATAAAAAATGCTGATTTTACATAAAATTTATTTTATTTTTATTATTCTCAAAACATAAAAGATATCAAAAAATATCATAAATTCATCCAATGTAAATTTATATATCCTGAATGAAAAAATATTAATGTTTTCATATAAATATTATTAACGTGTAAAAATCCTAATTTAAAAGGGTTTCTGTAATCACCCGATATTTTATAAGATATATTCTTTTTAATTTCTTTCATATCTTATGTTGTACGATACACCAAGATTATCATTTACTATACGCAACACCGTATTATCTTGCAGTATATGCAACACTAATCCTGGATCGTGTTACACACAATTTCATGTTTGTTTGATAGTAGTTTTTCTACAAACATTGAGTATATATATATATTCAATGTATTTTGTTATACGCAGAAACAAAGGAGTCGTGCACTACACGCAACCCTGCCTTGGCTTTCATTACACGCAATCACGACCTTCCTCGAGAGCGTGTGTTGTACGCAATACCGAGTTTTACTAAACAACGATATATTATTATAATATCATTATGAACTAGCCTTTATGAATAGTATTAACTAAATTTTGAATTTTATAACATTATTATTCACCTTACACATTTTCTAGAACATGGTATAAGAACTAAATAAATTTTTCGGGTAAAATAAGTATTTTTAAAAAAAATGCATTTTTGCCGCCTTTTGATGGTGCACCCACTTTAAATATAGTTTTTGACATGTTTATATGTTAATTTTACAAAATAAAATTATTCTTTATAATCAGGATATAAACTTTTACCTTGGATAAATTTTTCATATTATTCTGATAACTTTCATATTTTAATGAATAGTAAAAACACGCTATATTTTAATTAAAAACAACTTTTTTCATCATAATAACAGATGTTGTTAAATTATAATATTTAATGGTTTTAAAGTATAAATAGAATATATTTTTAACATTTAATATAATTTATGTCAATAGCATTGATTGTACATTAAATTCATAGGTTAAATCAATTCAATCATTTGCAATGTTTTAAACAAAAACCCATTTTCATTCAACAACGGTATTAATTTTAATTTAATTTCTAAAACTTCTTTGTATTGAATTTGAAAAAATGGATTCTATATTTGGAATCAGTGGGTCAAAATTATGTTAATAGGCTACTTTTTATTTTTGAAAATTATGAATAGTAACTACGGTAAATTTTATTTACCATAGTTAAAGGTAAATCGGGTAATTAAGGGTAAATATAATATTATAAAATTACTCTAACACATGCCAAAATTCTATTTAATGGCTAAAAGACGACCCATATCACCCAAGGGTCTGATTAGATTCATTTTATGGACTTCTGACAATGAAAATAATTTAATTATTATTAAAACCAAAGAAAGTGACAACATGTCACTCTCTTAAATCTTATAAGTATAATAAATTTAATTTAGTGATAAACATAATGAAACTTAGAACATGAATAGTCTCCAGAAATATAATTATCTACATCATGATAATTTATTTATAGTTTTTAGGGATTAAATAATTGTCATTAATTGTGATACATTAATGATGCTGAAATTATTTATTAAGTGAATAATCAGTAATATAGTTTTTATTGAAATAATAATACCCATTAAAAGGTCCAAAAAACTGAAAAAAACTTATTGGTAGTGTATATCTACACCTTAACTATCCAATTACCTAATATATAACCGTTTGGTGTTTTAAAAAAGTGATTATGACACTTATATTATTTTATTTTAAATGATGCCAAAGTTGTCAACTTCATAATTTAATAAATATAACAATTTAAATTTTGTGATTTTAAGATAAAAAATTTGAGTAAAAGTATTATTGTGAAATTTAATAGATTTATATTCATTATAGAATTTTATTTTTAATTTCTATGCAACAAATAAGTATATTAAATAATTATACAAATATGTTGTAGTAATTATTTTATTAAGAGATAACCCAAATAAATGGTTTTAACAATAATAAAATAAATATTATATGAACTATTTAATGTTCTCTACTAATTTTATAGATACATATGACCTTTTATGAATCTATTAAATCTTTTAGTTAGAACATATCTTCTGTATATATTTTATTTAAATTCAAATAAATGAATAGTGTCAAAATTGACACTATTGTTATTTTTATAAAAATAACATATTATAAAATTGTTTTAAAATCACAAAAATATATAAATATTATAAATTTAAAATTATATGGTCTAAAATGTTATAAAGTATCCAATTATAGATAAAATAAGAATGTAATTATTTGTTAAAATTTAAAATTTAGAATGTTATTACACAAATAAAAATAAATTAATTAAGTAAGGATAAATCAAGTTGTCAAAGTTTAAAATAATTTCCTAACATGTCTAAATTTTATTGGTTGATGATATTACAACCCTATATCATCTAATATTTGAATATGAGTCATTTTTGGAGGTTTTTAAGAGGGGTTAGATTTATTATAAATTAATATTTTTAAGATTTTTAAAGGTAACCCTCCTCTCCCTTTTAAAAGGGCCCCTCCTCCATATCTTCCTCACACCAATTGGAGACATCAAGATCGTCCAAACCCTGAAAAATTCTCTTCTCCACTTCCCTAGAAACATCCTAGAGGTCCTAGTCTTCTTCAAAGACCAATTTTAGTTCTCTAAGAGGAGGTCTAAAGGAGGCGCTTCAAAGAAGAGGTAATGTCTGTTGCCGATTCATTCAACTTTATTTCTTCTTCTACTTCTTCAAATTTAGTTGTTTCTTTATGAAGTAATAACATCAGTATCACTAATATACTGATATGTTATTATAAGTTTGAAAAAACCGTTTTTCAACATCTATCCATCCTACGGAAAACGAAATCACCGCGCGTGTGTACGTACGGAATACCGTCTCCACGCCGTGGTGTAATCTGTTTTTCCAACACCACCTTACTTGGATGGGTATAATGATGTAAAGAATAATTATACATAGTTATTATAACATCATAATGATTCTGATATATTGTACCATCCACTCCAATTCAATTCAATAATTATGGAAATGATATCATCGCTCGTGCGTACGTACGGACTACCGGCGCCACGACGCGATGAGATTCCTTCTCCATGTTAACCATTTAAGAATGATTATAAAGTATATATAAGCAATAATAATGGAATATATGACATTATAAAGATACTGGATTTATGTATATTCATTTCATATACTTAATTCCATTCAACTCAATAAGGAAACGAAAACATCGTTCATGCGTACGTACGACCTACCGTCTCCATGAACAGTGTATTTCTTTCCATTTATCGATCTATTATATATATATATCTGTATTCCTAATATATATTATATATAAATCATGATTTATATTCTGGAATTAAGTAATCATTATCTAAGTAATCATATTAATAATTACAAGTCAAAACACGGACGACAAATGAAACGATTTTACCCAAAACGCTCTTTAACATGGAATTTACAAAAAAACGGGTAATATAAATTCATAAGTGAACCATATATGATATCGTAACAATGAATATGATTCTTTAATAAGTCAATAACAATATTTAAATCATTATATAGGGGGTTCGGATACATACGAAGCATATCAGACCTAAGGTAAGGGATAATTTTGCAAATCTCAATTTTATCTGAGATTGCTTATTTGTAAGTATTTACTGGGGTTATTTCTATCATCCATGTCCATGTTTTATAAAAGTATTTTCATGTATTTTTAAAGTAATTTTACCCATTTTTTACTTTTACTACATGGTATTTAAGGAATATTTTTTTTGTTTACGTTACGAGGTACTTTTTTACTTTTCCAGTAAAAGTACGAGAAGAATGTTTTTTAACTTATACGGCATGAACAGATTTTTTACAGTTTTATAATGCCTTATTTTCATGAAGCTTCCTTCAAAAGATTTCATGACTATTTTCAACCAAATAACTTTCTTTTAAAATAGAATGACGTTTTGTGAAAAGAAATTGATTTTGAAGAAGAAAGGATATTTTCCTCAAGAATTCATTTCAAGTGTTTTATAAAAACCTTTTTCCATCTAAGATGACATTATTTCATATGTGTATGTTTCAAGTATAAAGTATCTATGATTTAAATGGTTTCACTTTTCTTATTATGAAATTATATCCATTTCTTTTATATGGATTATGTGATTATGGGATGATGTTTATGAAAACTATTTTATTTATTGGGTTATTATGAATGATGTATGTTTATTTTGTGGCACAAGTAGGAATGATTTAATTATGAGATGGGTGGGACCTATATCTCCCTCCAATTCATTGGGTAAAGATTTATATCTCATGAGATAGACATGGCTAGAATGGAACGTTAAATCGGTTCAGTAATACAGGACTAGAACGAGGAGTGAACTCCATTCAGAAGGGGACATTGTCCACTATGATGGTCTTGGCAGCAATGACATGGCTAATATGGAAATCATATCATGTGCTTAATGGTTTCCACAATTACATGTTTTATTCCCATTCTATTTTATCATGCTTAATGCTTCATTATAATTTATGCCTTACGTATTTCCATGTTTTATTTCATTGGTCATGCTTTTGATGTTTAAACATTATGTTCATGTTTTTAAGTTCAAATGCATATGGTATGTTTTATTTTATCCATGCTTACCCTTACTGAGCATTTGAGTTCACCCTTTTTATGTTTTCTTTTCCCTAGGATATAAAGAATGGTTTTAGGTAAAAAAAAAGGGGATGATATTTATGGGAGATGTTGAGGATATTTCACCACGATTAGAAGATTACGTTCCAAGATTCCAAAGACACTAAACTATTACGGTCCTTGTGTGTCTGTTTTTGTTATGTATTAAGTATTCCGCAAAAGTAATGTAATGTCCATGTACATCAAGCATAGGGTCTTTACAGTTGGTATCATAGTAAAAGAAAGTAGAAATGTATCTGATCCTTGGGAACTCTCACATGTGAGCGTCGGACAAAGCATGGCTTTCTGCCCATGGCCTTCATGAGGAAATGGCTGCCACTGGGGATGGTGGTGTGTCCTACCCAGGGGGTGTAGCCGCCCATGGAGTTCTCTGATATGTATCAATTATAGTCCACATGATGTAATTCCAGACTGTTATAGTTGGTATCAAAGGTAAGGTTTAGTCAACATTTGGAATCTAGGATGCAGGAACATTAGTGAGCTCTCTAGAGATATGTCTAAGGTATATCTAAGGATGTCCCTAAGGTTAAGTATAAATAAAGGTTATAGTCCTAGAAATGTGCTAACTATCTTATAATTTAACCTAAGATGTTAGATATTGAGGGTACTACCCCTTTACTTTGTTTTTTCCCTAGCATGATTTTTTCCTCTCACACTATTCTCTTTGGGTTTTAGAAAATGGCTGGAAATAGGAAGATTCACGATAATGGAGAATATGACGGACAATGGAATGATATGCTTCATGAGAAACCAAATGAAACAGGACTTGGAATTCCAAACATCGTTATTATTCCTAATCATAAATCTCATAATATGATCAATAACTTCAAATTTGGTAAGTTTCCCAACTCAGATAATAAGAGAAAGATGGAGTTTCGTGATGAACATAGAGGAAAGAAAGTTCAATTTCCCTCATGTTAATTATATGGGAAGAGGCATTAGGGATATTGTTTCAAAGGAATTGGAAGATGCTTTGTGTGTGGAAAATAAGGACACAAATCCAGTAAGTTCAAAGGAAAAGGTTCAGTTAACACCATGGACAAGGATAATGGTATTTCTATGAGATAAACAATGATTAGATGTTTTAAATGTAGAATGTATGGGTATTATACAAAACAATTCCCAAATGGAAAATCTCTTGAACAGAATCAGCATGGTCATACGGGTAGTATTTATGTGGATGATGATGAAGAGACTACAAATGAAATATGAGATGAAATAAATGATGAAGCTCACCTAGTGTTTTAAGAAGTTAGTGGAACGATTGTATGTTTATCAAGAATATTATATGGTACTATGGAATAATGAATCATCTAATGATTTTTACACTATTATTTTCCCTAAAGTATTTGAAATTATATGTTGAATGGTACTGGTAACCATGAAAGGTTATTCAGATATTTTTGGAAAGAAGATGATATGCGCATAATGAAGGGATAAGTAGAAAATAGTATTCTTTATTGTATTCATGAGCTCATTATTGATATAAGGACTAAGTGATATTATGGTTTGATTATATAGGTTTTTTGGGAATTTTCTATGTGGAAAGAGTTACCTTTTGACAGTATTCATTTTTTCTCTAAGGTTCTATGGTAATTTATGTTTCAAGAAAATATATGACTAAGGTATTGATGTGTTTGGAATACAACCAACAAGATATGTCTTATGATATATGTGAGATAAATGCTTGAATTCACATTCTTGGTAGATAACCTTTCTAGTAATTTTTTTCTTTATACTATGAGCTTGGACCAATGTATTTTAGATAAGCCTAAAGATTGGAATGGATTATGTTGGACAGAAGTTAGTATTGTTTAAGGATATAACTTTTTCCGATATTATTGATGGGATGTTATAGTAATGTAGTTTTAGAAAAAAGACATCCTGCAGGATGGGCGACAGGCCATCGCGTCAGACAAGGCTGTGGGAATCGAACCCACAACCGATGTGTGACTGGCCTTTATCACCTACAACTGGCCTACAGGAAGTCCCTGGTTAGTAGAAACTAGTTTTATCTTATTATGCGGTATGATATATTAAGTATAAGTTCATTTTTGGAACCATATACGATTAATCTAACCATATGATGGACTTATAACTTTTTCTAACCTTTTTTTTGAAACAGATGGAATAACCCATCATTCTATGATCTGCTAACAAATCATGAATAACAAATTCAACTTCATTTCATTAAGGGATGAAGTGGAAATTGTTCAATATATGAAAAACAGTAAGATTGTACCAAAATCATGAAAGTATTTCTTTTAATTCATCAACTTTAGGGAAATGATCTTGAAAACCAAAAATTTTGTCTTACTGAACAATACCCGATGAATCAGATGGTACCTTAGATCATCACAAATCTACGTATTTGTGATTGTCGGCTTATTCATAGCCATGTTCTCTACCACTCTCTATCAGAACATTATGGTTAGATTTCTCTTCCATATCCATATTTTCACCTATGTTATCCTATGTGGAAACCAAGTGATTAGTTTATTTGTGTAACTTTTACATTTCATATTTTAGTTTATAAAGATAAGTTTTGGTATTCCTTTTTACGATGTGGGTTTCAATTAAAGAAACATTCATGTAGAAAACCGTTTATAACCCTGACGAATTTCGAGGGCGAAATTCATTTTAAGGGGGGTAGAATGTAATCACCTGATATTTTATAAGATATATTATTTTTAATTTCTTTCATATGTTCTGTTGTATGATACACCAAGATTATCTTACGCTATACGCAACACCGTAATAGCTTGCAGTATACGCAACACTAATCCTGGATCGGGTTACACACAATTTCAAGTTTTTTATAGTAGTTATTCTACGAAACATTGAGTATATATATATATATATATTCAATGTATTTTGTTATATGTAGCAACAAAGGATTCTTGCAAAACACGCAACCCTGACTTGGATTGCATTACACGCAATCGCGACCTTCCTCGATAGCGTGTGTTGTACGCAATACCAAGTTTTACTAAACAACGATATATTATTATAATATCATTATGAATATTATTAACTAAATTTTGAATTTTATAACATTATTATTCATCTTACACATTTTCTAGAACATCTTATAAGAACAAAATAATATTTTTGGGTAAAATATTTATTTTTCAAAAAATGCAGTTTTGCCGCCTTTTGATGTCGCACCCCCTTTAAATCTAGTTTTTGACATGTTTATAAGTTAAATTTTACAAAATAAAATTATTTTTGGAATCATAATATAAAATTTTACCTTGGATAAATTTTTCATATTATTCTGATAAGTTTCATTTTTTAATGAATAGTAAAAACATGCTATATTTTAATTAAAAACAACTTTTTTCATCGTAATAACTTATGTGGTTAAATTATAATATTGAATGGTTTTAAAGTATAAATAGAATATAATTTTACCATTCAATATAATGTATGACATTATCATTGATTTTACATTGAATTCAAAGGTTAAATCAATTCAATCTTTTGCAATGTTTTAAACAAAAACATGTTTTCATTCGACAATGGGATTAATTTTAATTTAATTTCTACAACTTCTATATATTGAATTTGGAAAAATGGATTCCATATTTGGAATCAGTGGGTCCAAATTATGTTAATAGGCTACTTTTTATTTTTGGGAATTATGAATAGTAACTATGATAAATTTTATTTACCATAATTAAAGGTAAATCGGGTAATTAAGGGTAAATATAATATTATAAAATTACCCTAAAACATTCCAAAATTCTATTGGATGGATAAAAGTCGACCCATATCACCTAAGGGTCGGATTAGATTCATTTTATGGACTTTTTACCATGAAAATAATTTATTTATTATTAAAACCAAAGAAAGTGACAACATGTCACTCTCTTAAATCCTATAAGTATAATAATTTTAATTTAGTGATAAACATCATAAAACATAAAACAAGAATAGTCTCCAGAAAGATAATTATCTACACCACAATAATTTATTTATAATTTTTAGTGATTAAATAATTGTCATTAATGGTGATACATTAATGGTGCAGAAATTATTTATTAAGTAGAAAAACAGTAATATAGTTTTTTTTGATATAATAATACCCATTAAAAGGCCCACAAACATGAAAAAAACTTATTGGTAGTGTATATATACACCTTAACCATCCAATTACATAATATATAACCGTTTTTAGTATTATAAAAGTGATTATGACATTTATATTATTTTATTTTAAATGATGCCAATGTTATCACCTTCATAATTTGATAAATATAACAATTTTAATATTGTGATTTTAAGATGATAAATTCGAGTAAAAGTATTATTGTTAAAGTTAATAGATTTATCTTCATTATAGGATTTTATTTTTAATTTTTATGCAACAAATAAGTATATTAAATAATTATACAAAAATGTTGTAGTAATTATTTTATTAAGAGATAAACCAAATAAATGGTTTTAACTATAATTAAATAAATATTATATGAACTATTTAATGTTCTCCACTAATTTTCAAGACACATATGACCTTTTATAAATCTATTAAATCTTTTAGTTCGAACATATATTCTATATATATTTTATTTAAATTCAAATAAATGAATAGTTTCAAAATTGACACTATTGTTATTTTTATAAAAATAACATATTATAAAATTGCTTAAAAATCAAAAAAATATATAAAAATTATAAATTTAAATTTATATGGTCTAAAATGTTATAAAGTATCCAAATATAGATAATTCACAACAAATAAGTAATTATTTTTTATAATTTAAAATTTAGAATGTTATTACCACAAATAAAATTAAATTGATTAAGTAAAGATAAATCAAGTTGATAATGTTTAAAATAATTTCCTAACATGCCTATATTTTATTGGTTGATGATATTGCAACCCTATATCATCCAATATTCGAATATGAGTCATTTTTGGAGGTTTTTAAGATGGGTTATATTTATTATAAATTAATATTTTTAAGATTTTCAAAGGCGCCCGTCCCCACCCTTATAAAAGGGCGCCTCCTCCCTCTCTTCCTCACACCAATTTGAGCCTTCAAGCTCGGCCAAACCCTTCCAAATTATCCTATACACTTCCCTAGAAACATCCTAGAGGTCATGTCCTTCTTCAAAGACCAATTTTAGTGCCCTAAGAAGAGGTCTCAAAGAGGTGCTTCAAAGAAGAGGTAATGTCTGTTACCGATTCTTTCAACTTTATTTTTTCTTCTACTTCTTCTTATTTAGTTGTTTCATTATGATGTAATAACATCAGTATCACTCATATACTGATATGTTATTATATGTATGAAACAACCCTATTTCACCATCTATCCATCCTACGGAAAACGAAATCACCGCGCATGCGTACGTACGGAATACCGTCTCCATGTCGTGGTGTGATCTATTTTTCCAACACCTCCTTACTTGGATGGGTATAATGGTGTAAATAATAACTATACATAGATATTATAACATCATACTGATTCTGATATATTGTATCATCCACTCCAATTATATTCAATAATTATGGAAACGATATCATCTCTCGTGCGTACGTACGGACTACCGGCTCCACGACTCGATGAGATTCATTCTCCATGTTAACCATTTAAGAATGATTATAAAGTATATATAAGCAATAATAATGAAATATATTAAAATATAAAGCTACTGGATTTATGTATATGTATTCCATCTACTTAATTCCATTCAACTCAATAAGTAAACGAAAACAACGTTCATGCGTACGTACGACCTACCGTCTCCATGAACGATGTATTTCTTTCCATTTAACGATCTATTATATATACGTGTATTATAAATATAAATTATATATAAATAATGTTTTATATTCT